>CM044325.1:41395690-42742565 GCA_024291935.2 Okapia johnstoni | reverse complement strand
ATGAGAGTCTGAATTAAGGTGGTTGGGCTGGGGGTGGGGGTGTCGGATGAGAAAGAGATTAAGGAGGTCAGAAGGGGAGGTATTTCCAGTCAGAGAGCAACCTCAGACCACCCCAAAGGGCAGCTACCTTCTTCTCACACCAGGAAGGTCAGCTCTCTCTTAGCCCTCAGAATAGTCTCTGTTTTTTAGCACTCATTCACCCAGCCATGAGCTGTAGGATTTAACTAATCTGAATCAAAATGGTGCAAGGGCCATACCATTCTGGAGTTTGAAGCTCAGGGATTTCCTTGTTTTCTCAACTTAAAATATATAGGAGGAAACACGTGTGAAGTACCCTCTCCATGTGGTGGGCTCCCATGAGGGAATGAGGGGGAGGTGGATGCATAGATCAGTAAAGTGTGGTCCCTCCTCTCAAGTCGCTCCTAATCCTGTAGATGAGACAGAGGTATAGACAACCAGCTGTAATATGAGGCTGATGTGATGTGCGCTTCAGTAGCAGGTACGCGTGCCTGATCTTGGCCAAAGGTGCAGAAGAACAGGAGAGACGTATAAATAACTTGTTCTGGTTGCCCAGATGAGGGAGTGATTCATTCTGACCACAGGCTCCAAAAATCTTGCCTTATAGAAGAGCTGGCATTTGAGCGGGGTCTGGGAGATGAGAAGGATGTTGACGGGTAAAGAATAGCATCCTTGGCAGAGGGACCAGCAAAGTCAAGTCATTCTTCAGGAAAAAGAAGATCCTAAAGGATTTAATAAATTGAGGCTTGTCTAAGATAAATCCATGGAAGAGCTGGAAATAGCAACATAAGAGTTCTAAGTTTGGATATTTTAGTCTAAACTTTAATTGAATTCTTATTACCCTCTCATTACCTTGGAGAAAACAATTCGAACTCCTGGGGGAAATAACGCTATAAACAGAAGGCACTGAAATAAATAGGTGTATTAGTGTACAAAGGATAGTCATTTAAGTCTGTTCAAATCCTAATAATAATAGTTGAGTGACAGAAACGACACTAAATGCAAAGATTGGATTCAACCTGCTCTAGCCCCCCTCTGGGGCTGCCTCTTGGAGACTAATCATTAAAAGAGCAGTGGCGGGCGGGGGCGGGGGAGATGTCTGGGTCACCTGGATTTGTCTGTGCCGACCCGCTTCCTCTTGCAGGTCAACAATGAACGGCTCTATCTGCCCCTGAAGTTGGGACAAGGGAAGATAAACATCTTTTCTTTTGGTTTCCATGTGGTGGTGGAAACTGACTTTGGGCTAAAGGTGGTCTACGACTGGAAGACCTTCCTGTCCGTCACTGTCCCTCGGAGCATGCAGAACAGCACCTATGGCCTGTGTGGCCGCTACAACGGCAACCCCGACGATGACCTGGAGATGCCCATGGGTGTGCTGGCCTCCAGCGTCAATGAGTTTGGACAAAGCTGGGTCAAGAGGGACACCTTCTGCCAGATTGGCTGTGGCGACCACTGCCCGTCCTGTGCCAAGGTGGAAGGTTTCTCCAAAGTGCAGCAGCTCTGCAGTCTGATCCCCAGCCAGAACGCGGGCTTCACCAAGTGCCACAGCAAGGTCAAACCCACCTTCTTCTACAAGAACTGCCTCTTCGACTCTTGCATTGATGGGGGCGCTGTTCAGACCGCCTGCAGCTGGCTGCAGAACTATGCCAGCACCTGCCAGACCCAGGGGATTGCGGTGACTGGCTGGAGGAACTACACGTCCTGCTGTGAGTCCTTCCTGTGGGCTCTCCTCGCATTTTGATTGGTGTGGGTGGGCCAGTCACCCAGTAGGAGTCAGAGCAAATCCAGTGGGGCCATTTCAGGACATGCACTCTGGTTTAGGTGGGTTTTTTTGGCCGTGCCACATGGCATGCAGGATCTTAGTTCCCTGACCCAGCAATTGAACCTAGGCCCCTAGCAGTAGAAGCATGGAGTCTTAACCACTAGACCACCAGGGATGTCCCAGGATATGCACTTTTTGGGGGTAAGGGGATATACCCTTTTGAATTGAGTTTGCTATCTGAAGCAAGAGCTCAAACCTCCAAGAACCTCTGTCTTCTTATCTATAAAATGGGGTTAATACCACTTACTTCCTTTATATTCCTCTGAAGATGAAACAAAATGTACATAAAGCAGAGCCCACATGGCATTTGGTATCAGCAAAGACACAGTAGGATTCTAACAAAAGACAAATGGGGGGAGAATGAGATAGTAGGTTGCTTAGTTCATAGTTCTAGAACCTCACTGACTCATCACTGTACTGATAATTTATATGCTTTCGCTTGGTATGTTTTTCTATTTGACTCATATGTGTCACGTATCAGGGGCACTAGTGGTAAAGAACCTGCTTTACCAACGCAGGACATGTAAGAGACACAGGTTCAATCCCTAGATCAGGAAGATCCCCTGGAGGAGGGCATGGCAACCCACTCCAGTATTCTTGCCTAGAGAGTCCCATGGACAGAGGAGCCTGGCGGGCTACAATTCATAGATAGGTCACAAACAGTCAGACACCACTGAAGTGATTTAGCATGCACACATGTCGTGTATCAGTCTTTGCAATGATGAAATATAGCAGAATGTTAAAAACATTGGAAAAAGAATTAGATACACCTGAGATTAACATTAATATTGCACATCAATTATATGTTAATGAAAAAAGAAAGAAAAAAGCAAAAGAACTAAAGCACCTGGATTCTAGCCTTGCTCTGTCCATAAGGATGATTGTGACCTTGAAGCATTTCACTTTGCCTCCCTGGTTGTTTGTCCCCCCGACTCCCGATAATGCTGCTGCCTGCACTCTTTATGCTACAGAAACGTCAGGAGGATCAAATTAGATAATTGAGAGCCTAGCACACTCCATGCATGTTAAGTGGTATTGTTGTTACATTCATGGCTCGCTTTGAGCCAAGTCCAGTGCTAAACACTTTATCAACATTATCTTCTCAATCACCCAATTAGTCAGGGAGAAACTGAGACTCAGAGGAGTTAAGTAACTTGTCTAAGGTCCTACAATCTCAGTGGCAAAGTCAAGGTTTGACCTTCCAGCCTCAAAGCTCCTGCCCTCAGCCCATACACTACATAGTGGAATAATTTGTCTGCATTTAGCACATCACAATAGGAAAAAATGGGGAAGAGAAACTGCTATTGGTCTTTGGCCAAACTGCCTGGGTCTGTTTTCCCATCTCAATCTCATTAGCTACAGCAAATTTCTTTCAGGCCTAACTGTATGAGAAAGGCTACAAATGGATGCTGAATGCAAAGAGCTCCAAATAAGTGATACAGCAGGGGTCCTGGAGAATAAAATCCCTTTTCATCCTGGTAAAGGGAGATTTGGATGAAAAATCAGAAACAGTGTTGTCGTTTAATGCTCACACAGTTCGTTTACATTCCACATAATTGGATTCATGTAGATTGGGAGGGGAGGGTGGGAGGCAGAGGGGAGGGGGAGGAAGAAGATGCCATGTCAGCCAGGCTCAGTCCCTGAGTGAGGGGTTATAGGGAGCAATGCCAGTAGGGGCCTCTGGTGACTTTAGTAAAATAAATAGCGCCTATAAAAAAGTCAGACTGTGGATAAACCTCCAGAGCTACTCTGGATTCACTGAGGTGAGCTCACTGGGGCGAGAGTGCTTCATTGTCAGCATGCTCAGTTGCTCAGTCGTATCGGACTCTTTGTGACCCCACAGACCATAGCCCGCCAGGCTCCTCTGCTCATGGGATTTCCCAGGCAAGAATACTAGAGTAGGTTGCCATTTCCTCCTCCGGGGTATCTTCCTGACCCGGGGATCAAACCCAAGTCACTTGCGTCTCTTGCATTGGCAGGCGGATTCTTTACCACTGCGCCACCTGGGAAGCCCACAGGAGAGCTTACCTTCGTCTAAATCAGAAGACCAAGCTCTGAAGCCAGGGGCCTAAACACGGTGCAGGATGGGGAGAGAGTTTAGGAAGGAGACCTTGCCTGCTGCCTCTTGAGACCTGCTACAGAGCAGTCCCTCTTTTCCTGTAGCCGTGCCATGCTGGCTGCTCTTTTGTCTGGTGTCACTGGGATGTGGGGCAGAGAATAATGTCTGCCCACATCCATTACCTCTAGCTGCAATGAGCAGTGAAGAATTGTTTTTAAAGGAGGCTAATACCAGGAGCTCTCACCTGAAATTATGGATATCAAATTTTGTCACTCATGGGAAAGAAAAAGAAGCAAGTTAGCACACTCTCATGGCCTTACCTTTGAGGAGCCTTGGCCTTCCTACTTCTAGGGAGCTTGGACCCATAGGGCTGAAACTGGTGCAGGATGGGGAAACGGTTTGGAAAAGGGAGACCGTTCCTAAAGGCCATGAAGACTATTTTTCTTGTCCTCCTGTCCCCTCAACCAGCATTCTTTCCTCTCCCCCACTCAGAGTTTTGTCCAGATATTGGTGGCCTCCTCTATACATAGTCACAGGGAGCTCCATACAAGTCAGAGCAGAGTCTATCCTGCCCACCCTTGACCATGAGCCCCATCCCTGTCTCGACTGCTGCCTGCCAGTAAGGCCTAGGCCAGCTGTCCTCACCACAGTGGGGATAGTCCTTCCCTCACCTTGGCATTTCAGGACAGGGGCCAAGATCTAAAAGAAAGCTCCTGAAGAGGTGGTGGTGGTGACTGGCAAAAAAGAAAAGCTAAAATAAGAGAAAAAAAATTACACTTTAGAGACGGCGTGTGGGTGGAGATGAGGGGGTGTGTGGACACAGTTGGAGGCCCCTTAGTTTTCCATTTTGAATTTCAGAAGCAGAGAATAGCCGCGGGAGCCTGAGTCCTAACTCAGCCATTCAGTCTGAAAGATCGGTGAACACAGGCTGGCTTGAATATGATTGTTTGTAACCAAGTTTGGGGGTTGCCTGGTGGCTCAATGGTAAAGAACCCTCCTGCCAATGCAGGAGATGCAGGTTCGATCCCTGGGTTGGAAGATCCCCTGGAGAAGGAAATGGCAACTCACTCTAGTATTCTTACCTGGGAAATCCTATGGACAGAGGAGCATGGTGGGCTACAGTCCATGGGGTCACAAAAGAGTTGGACACAACTTAGCAACTAAACAACAACCAAATCTGACATGACGTTAACCTCTGAGACATGAGGGCAGGAATAGCATCCCCCTGTCTCCCTCCCTGGGGCTTTTCATGTGGCACTAGTGGTAAAGAATGCGCCTGCCAATGCAGGAGACGTGAGCCATGGGTTCGATCCCTGGGTCGGGAAGATCCCCTGCAGGAGGACAGGGCAACCCACTCCACTATTCTTGCCTGGAGAATTCCCATGGACAAGGGAGCCTGATGGGCAGTAGTCTATAGCGTTGCAAAGAATTGCACATGACTGAGTGATTTGGCACACATGTATGTCCCATTCCTCTCTTCTACTAAGAATTCTCCATTTCAACACTCACATGTTGAGAAATGAGAATGCTGTTTTCAGGAGAAAAAGGGGTAAGCCAGAATTGCTCATTAAATGTATGCTTGACTGGTAACAAGGTAGGATGTTGTTGGTTATCAATGATATTGGCTGTTCCTATCAATGGGATAATTTATTACTGAATTACCCTTTTTGCAAATGCATTGGAAAACTCCTTCACCCAAGTTGAACAAATAGGCTTAGAGCGGGGAGGGAAGGCCATTTGTCTTTATTGCTAACCCCTTCTTAAAATTCTTTCAGCTGCATCTGTCATTCTTTCAGTCCTGTAATGGAGAACTTAAATTAGAGCACTTGATGGTGAGGATACAGTAAGAGAAGAAAATAATAAATTCATTGCAGGTACTTAGCTCTGACCATGTGCTAGGCACTCTTCTCAGTGCTGAGTCCTCAATCATTGACTCCTATAACTTTACAGCAACCCTGTAAAGTAGGCCCTATGTTTAAAAATCTGTTTTATTTTTAATTGGAGGATAATTGCTTTACAATATTGTGTTGGTTTCTGCCATATTAATAGTCCCACTTTCTAGAGGAGGAAACTGAAGCTCAGAGTAATTCGGTGACTTTCCCAAGGAAATTAGCTTGGGTAAATTGGAAGGTGGCTCCAGAAACAGTGCTCTCTGGCTGTAGGGTGCTGCTCCTCTTATCCGGTCAGGCCAGGAAGCCCTGAGGGGTGGGGAGCTCCTGGGTACCACAGAAGATGCATAGCTCTGTAGAACCAGGTCTGGGGAGGCATCTTCCAACCTCAGTGAGCCATCGTGAGAATTAAATGTGATGACGGCTCATACACAAGGCTGTCTGGTGCCTGGTCAGCCAATGTTGAGTATTATTTTCTTCTTTATCAGAGGCAGATTTTGCTACTTCAAAGTTCTTGGTCAAAAGTCTGATAATTAGGTGTTTTCCTATATCTTTCTCTGCAAACTCAATAAATTCTAATTGAGGGACTCCCCTAGTGGTCCAGTGGTTAAGAATCCACCTTGCAATGGCAAGGGACACGGGTTTGATCCCTGTCAGGGAAACTAAGATCCCACATGCCAAGGGCCAACTGGGCCCATGTGCTGCAGGCTACTGATCCCACACTCTCTGAAACCCTTTGCACCATAACTAGAGAAGCCGCACGGAAGAGCCTGGAGCTATAACAAAGACCCAGCATGATCAAAAAAAAAATTGTATAACTTTAAAAATTCCTGTCGTTACTACTACAACTGCTCCTACTATTAGTAACAGAAACTTTCATTGAAGTACCAGGCACTGTACAAAATTGCACTTCATTTTATCTTAACAAAGATTAATATTTGATGTGGGAGATATTATTATCTCCATTTTACAGATGAGGAAGCAGAGGAGCCAAGGTTTAAAGAGAGTAAATAACCTGCCCAAGGTGACACTGCTAGTTAGTCACAGAGGCCAAGACTCAAGCCAGGTCAGCCTGATTCAGAGCCTTTACCAGTTCTATTTCATTGCCGCATTGCTCTTCCCATGCATCCTGCCCACCGAGGGCACAAAGGCTGTGTCAGTCCACCGGCCACAGCAAGAGACACATTTGTGACCACAATAGAAACACAGGTGTAGAACCATCATCACTTTCAGCTCTCAGTGCTTCATTTGGGTGGAGAAAATCAGAATTAGGAATTTGGAAGATTGTTTTCAAGAATCAAATATTTATTAATCACTTGTTACATTCTCAGCACTGTTTGGGGGACCACAAAAAATCAGAAGCATGAAATATGGAGTTTATTGCCTTGTTGGGGAAACAGGACCAGTATACTTGAAACAACAGTAGACATTTCTAAATTAGTACTTATATCTTCCCAGATATTAAAATGTATTGTAGAGTTTCAATGTGTGCGTGCTAAGTCGCTTCAGTTGTGTCCAACTCTTTTCTACCCTATGCACTGTAGCCTGCCAGGCTCCTTGTCCATGGGATTTGCCAGGCAACAAGTCAATACTGGCACATGCACAGAAAAACCAACCAGTGGACCAATGGGAAAGTCCAGAAATAGGCCCAAACACCAAAGAGAAATTAGTATATAGTAAAGCTGGCTTTTCCAATCATTAGGGGAAATGTATTACTCAATAAAGGACAAACTAGCAGGGGGAAAAAATAATTAAATCCTTCCTTCATTTCCTCACTCAAAAATAAAACCCAGACAGAGCCAAGATTAAACATGAAAATTTAAATCATAAAACTACTAGAAGGGTTTCCCTGGTGGTTCAGTGATAAAGAATCTACCTACAAATGCAAGAGACATGGGTTCGATCCCTCATCTGGGAAGGTCCCACATGCCATGGAGCAACTAAGCCTGTGCACAATTATTGAGCCTGTGCTCTAGAGCCTGTGAGCCAAAGCTACAGAGCCCATATGCTGCAATTACTGAAGCCCTTTGCCCTAGAGCCCGTGCTCTGCTCTGAGAAGCCACCGCAATGAGAAGCCCGTGCACGGCATCTAGAGAGTAGCCCCTGCTCTGCAAAACTAGAGAAAAGCCCGTGCAGCAGCGAAGACCCAGCACAGCCAAAAATAAATAAATTTAAAACAAAACAAACTACTAAAAGAGAACAAAGGCATATTTTTGGTAATCTAGGAGTAAAGAGGGCCTTTCTAAGCAAAACACCTAAAGCCACAAGGGAAAACATGATACATTTGACCACTTTAAATTTTTATATTTCCATATGGCAAAAACATCATCAAGATCACAAACCAATGCACCAAAAAAAAAAAAAAAAGGAAGAAGCAGCAAAGTCAAAAAACAATTGATAAATATTTTTAACACGTGACAAACAAAAATATATTTTAAATTTACAAAGAGCTTTTACAATTTAATAAGAAAAAATTCAACAAACAAAATGTGTGCTGCTGATGCTGATGCTGCTAAGTCGCTTCAGTCATGTCTGACTCTATGCAACCCCATAGACGGCAGCCCACCACACTCCCCCATCCCTGGGATTCTCTAGGCAAAAACACTGGAGTGGGTTGCCATTTCCTTCTCCAATGCATGAAAGTGAAAAGTGAAAGTGAAGTCGCTCAGTCGTGTCCGACTCTTAGCGACCACATGGACTGCAGCCTACCAGGCTCCTCCGTCCATGGGATTTTCCAGGCGAGAGTACTGGAGTGGGGTGCCATTGTCTTCTCCGAACAAAATGTGTAAAGGACATGAAAAGGCAATTCACAGAATAAGATATACAAATAGATTATAAACAAAGGGAAAAGATAATCAGTCTCACAAAGAATGCAAATGAAATAAGGATATAGCATTAATTTCTTATTGTGGTAAAATACACATAACAAAATTACTATCGTAACCATTTTTAAGGGTGTAGTTCAGTGTTGCTAAGTACATTCATATTGTTGTGCAGCCACCATCCTCCACCTCCAAACTCTGTACCCATTAAACACTGACTCTTCATTCCTCTCCCCTTCCAGAGTCCCCTGAAACCACTGTTCTACTTCCTGTCTTAACTACTTTAGATACCTCACGTAAGTGGAATCATATAGTATTCATCTTTTTGTGGATGGTTTATCTCACTTAGCATAATGTCTCAAGGTTCATCCAAGTTGCAGAATCTCCTTCCTTTTTCAGGCTAAGTGATATTCCATTGTATGTATAGACTACATTTTGCTTATCCATTCATCCATTGGTGGATACTTGTATTGCTTCCACGATTTAGCTATAATGAATAATGCTGCTATAACAACAGTGTCTAAATATCTCTTAGAGATATTTCTTTTAAATTTTTAAGTATACACCCAGGAATGGAATTGCTGGGCCCATAGAGTAATTCTATTTTCAGTTCTTTGAGAAACCACCCTGCTCTTTCCCACAGCAGCTGTACCATTTTACATTCTTACCAACAGGGCAAAGTGTTCCAATTTCTCCACATCTTTACCAATATTTGTTATTTTCTGAGTGTTTTTTTATAGTAGCCATCTTAATGGGTATGAGGTGATATCACATTATAATTTTGATTTCCCTGATGGTTAGTGATGTTGATTTTCACATGCTTATTGGCCATTCATATATCTTCTTTGCAGAAAGGTCTATTCAAATCCCTCTCTCATTTTTGTATCAGATTGTTTGGTTTTTTTGTTGTTGAATTTCAGAAGTTCCTTCATATTCTGGATAGTGATCCCTTATAGGTATAGCACCTAGTTTTTTCCAAGGACCAGAAAGTTTGGGGATAAACAATCAGTGAGGATGAAGGAAAAATAAATCTCATATAGCCCTGGTAGGAGGATAAATTGACACAACCTCTTGAGAGGGCAATTCAGTTGCATCTATCAAAAGCTTAAATGCACATACCCTCTGACCCAGTTTACTCCACTTCCAGGAATTTGTTGTAGAGATTCATTTACTCATGAGGGTAGGGATAAATGGACAAGGATGTAGCATCATTATAAACACATAAAATACACACAGCAGTGCAAAAACAATGATTCAAGGCTAAGTGATATGGAATAGAAATTCCCACATAAGAGTAGTTGTACTTTTTTGTATTGTTATTTTTGTTGTTTAGTTGATAAGTCATGTCAATTCTTTTCCGACCTGATGGACTATAACCCATGAGGCTCCTCTGTCCATGATATTTCCCAGGCAAGAACACTGGAGCGGGTTGCCATTTCCTTCTCCATGGGATCTTTCCAACTCAAGGTTTAAACCCACATCTCCTGCATTAGCAGGTGGGTTCTTTACTGCTTTTTTGTATACATTGACTAAAACTACTAGTTTCTGCAAAACTTTTAAGCAAATCTGTCTTTAATGATTGACAGCCCAGTGGTTAAGACTCCATATTGCCAATGCAGGGGACACAATTCAACACTGGGTCAGGGAACTAAGCTCTCACATGCCATGGACCATGGCCAAAAGATTAAAAAATAATAATAAAATAAAATATTAACACATTATGTGGAATCTAGAAAAATTGTAAAGATGAACCTATTTCCAGGGGAGGAACAGAGTTGAAGAAAATGGACATGTGGACACTGCGGCAAAGGGGTGGGTGGGATGAATTGGGAAAATAGGATTGACATATATACACCACACTACCATGTGTAAAGGGCTTCCCTGCTGGCTCAGATGGTAAAGAATCTGCCTGCAATGCAAGAGACCCAGATTCGATCCCTGGTTCCGGAAGATCCCCTGAAGAAGGGAGTAGCTACCCACTCAGTATTCTTGGCTTGGAGAATTCCATGGACAGAGGAGCCTGGTGGGCTACAGTCCATGGGGTCAAAAAGAGTCTGACACGACTAACACACACATATATACACCATGTGGAAGATAGACAGGTAGTGGGAACTTGCTATAAAGTACAGGGAGCTCAGCTCAGTTCTCCGTGAGGACCTAGATGGGTGGGTTGGTGGGGAAGGGGGTGGGAGGGAGGTCGAAGAGGGAAGGGATACATATAGGTATAGCTGATTCTCTTCATTGTCCAGCAGAAACTAACACAAAATGGTAAAGCCATTATACTCCGATAAGAAAATGATAAATGGGGTATTTGGAGACACTGGGAGGATGAAGAAGCGGGTGGGAAAGGGAGATGAACACCAGACGGGGACCTAAAGGCAGGAATGAGTGTGGGGGCCCCCGGGAGGCCATCCAGTGAATCACTGGAGTCAAGATGCATGTTGGGTAGTGGATTTAAGGCAACAGGTTGGAGAGAACCTCAGGGAAACATGGCTGAGGAGAGGAGCAAGATGGTGTGAGGAGCCGGGTAACCTCCGTCTGCTCTACCGTCCACTGTTTCTGCAATGCTAAGTCCGATAGAGGCGTTCCATGAGCAGAGAGAGGAGGAAGGCAGGCGGGGGGCGGGGGTGGGGGGGGGGGCGGGCAAAGCTTCCTCCTCACCACGCCTCATCTCCCCAAGCGGGTGAGGGATGGCCCATCCTGACCCGTGTCTCCCATTGCAGCCGTCGCCTGCCCTCCCAACAGCCACTACGAGAGCTGCGTGAGCGTGTGCCAGCCCCGCTGCGCCGCCATCCGCCTCAAGAGCGACTGCAACCACTACTGCGTGGAGGGCTGCCAGTGCGACCCCGGCTACGTCCTCAACGGCAAGAGCTGCATTCTGCCCCACAGCTGCGGCTGCTACTCCGACGGCAAGTACTACGAGGTAGGGGCGCCGGCCCTCCCGTCTTCCTTGAGAGGAAGATGGGTCACGGTGAACTCGTCTTCCCTTCTGACGAGGAAAAGATGGTGCTGTGGATTCGCAGGGAGACGGGGAGGCGGGGAGTGGCGGGCGAGAGGTCAAGGACAGGTCAGATGAGGCTCCGGATTTGGAGCTAGCATTTGTATGTCTCTCTCTCTCCCCTCCGTGCCTTTCTCTAAGCCCTTCTGATTTCCTCTCCTGTAAATCTTAGTCTGAAAGCTTCTGACTTGGCTGCTGTTTGGAAACAGGAAGGCAGTGAATCTGACATTTATACCTGTCTTAGCTAAGGGCAGTTTTAACTGGAAAATATGGAGCTCGAGGCTGGGAGGAGTGGCTTTCTCTCTTCTGTCTATTGCAGCTCCATGAGAAGGGGAGTGAAGGCTGCCATCTCTTCGTGTGTCATTTGTCCCTCTAGGACTGTCCCCAGAGAGTTCTGTCTGGACTGTTCAATGTCCTGTTTTCCACATCCTATGCTCTGCTTCTCTGTCTCTGGGGGCTTCACATAGAGCTGATGAAGATACCCTTCTTAGATGCCACTGAGTAAAACATACGAGCTTGTGAAATCATTTACACTTCCACCCTGTAATCTTTCTCTATGTGCTGGAATACTAAGCCAAAAAAGATCCTGCCTGCAGAGGGTATTTAGCCCTGGGTTCTGCCTCTCGCCCATTCTCTGTTTAAATGATATCAATACCTGACATTGGTGAGGAGACAGTTAGCAACAGCATCTGTGCAGTAGCTGCTATTTGCAGATCTCTGTGCTAGTGGTATTGTTGGGGATGATAAAGCATGTTCCCTGCCTTAAGGAACTGAAAAATCCATTCAGAAGAGGGGGGGGAAGTGCACTTTAAAGAACAAGAGGACAATTACAAAATAACATATCAACAAGTGAAAAATAATACCCTACAGAACTAATCAATTTTAAAATGAAAAAGAATCGAAGCTTTTAAAAAAAACTAATTGAAGTGTCTAAATTGGAAATAAACTAGGCAAAAAAGAAATATTGCCTTCTTTCTGTAAAGAAATATTGTTCCTGTTCAAGAACAACTAAGTTGGCTTTACTTTGAGAAGAAATAAAAAGAGATGAATATGGATGTTACCTTCAGTCTCATTTTCAGTGGGAAATTTGTTTAAATGTTAAATTAGAAAGATGGGGGAAAGTAGAGTAAAATAACAGAATTGATCAAAGAAGGCTTCTTGGCAGAGGTGAGTTTTGAAGTTAGCTCTTAGAGATATTGATTATTTGAAAGGAAGAGGCAAAACATGTGGGAGAAAATAATAATAGATTCCATTTTCCCACAATCTGGGAGAAGAGATAACCAGGCTCAAAACTGAAAAACACTATTTCAATCTCTGCTCCCCTGTCCAGAGATTTACTGAGATGTATCCATTTATCAAGTGTGTCATGCTCCCCTCAGCAGAGATCCTGAGTGTCTGTGACATAATGGATTGAGATTTGGGCTTGATCCTAGCTGAACCAACACTGGTGATGTGACGCTGAACAAACTGTGTCATTTCTCTGAGCTTCTGTGGCCTTATCTCCAAAACATTACTAATAATACCAACTCAGTATGGTCGTTGTATAATCTATGCAGTACCTGGCACCTAGCAGTTCAACAATTGGTAGCTGCTTATTGTTTTGTTAATTCTCTTAAGAGGCATTTTATAAATTAAAAAAATCCAGGCGTGTTAATGAAATGATGCATATAAAAGCCCTTGGAGCTCTCAGGAAAAGCACAATACAGCTCTCGGCAGCTATTAGCACTATCAACATTAGTATCCACTTTTCATCAGAAAGTCAGTGGGTTTTGACAACAGCTTATATCTGGGAAGTAGCAAATTCACAGAACAAATAATCCACATCTACTTGCCACAGTTCAAGCAAGCTTGGAGGCTTGTTTATACGACAGATTTCTTTGGAAATAAAAAGAGAACACATCTAGCCATTAGCGTATAGGGTAATTACCCAGCTGTCCTTGTCAGGTCTAATTAAGGTTTAGCAAGCAGCACTAGGCCAGTCTCTTTACTGGGATGCTACTTGATGATCAAGTTCTCCTGTGGGATGAGTTATGGACCCTTGATCATATCCACATACATCAGGTCATTTTTCTCTCTCCACCCATGCAATGTCTGACTTCTTATCTGAGAGAGGCCAGACCATTATTCTGCAAATCTGATAAGAGAAAGGAAGCCAATTTGTGAAGCTGCTGGCACCCAGAATATTTCACGGGTCTGGAAAGAGGTTCCAGGAACTACTTACATTCCATTTTAGGGGTGAAAGAATCAGCAATGGTTTTCTTGAGAAAACTCTTCCTGGAAGATCTCACCCTCTTCCTACTTACCCTTGGATCTGAGTCAGATCTGTATTTGATATCCAGGGTTTTGATAAGTCTATCGTTAATGCAGAAAATTGTGACCAGACAATAGCATAGACCCTTCTTGTGCTATTGAAACATCTTCTCTGGATAGCACTGTTTTAGAAAATTGAATTAATGCCTTGAGCGCCCTCATCTCTATGAAGTAATCCACTCATTAGGACCACACTCCACTTGAACAGTCATGACCAATTTCCAACAGTTCCCTGGAATTGTTAGTCTAGAACAGGTACAAGATCAAGAGCACAGACTCTACAAGTGCAGCTGTGTCTACAGATTGTAGAAAGAGTGAAAAATAATAGCTGCCAACAATTGGTGATACACTTCGTTGCAGGTATTGAATGTAAATTTTTATAATTCCCCACTATCTGAAAGAGGATGAGTCGTTCTTCTCTGGTAATAACAGCAGCTATTATTTATTGAGTACCTACTCTCAGCCGGGAAATGTGCATCACACGTCTTATTGAATTTAATCTTCACAACTGCCTTGCACGACATTATTATTAACTTCAATTTAGACAAAGCAAACCAACACTCTGGGAAGCTGGCAGAGCCTCTCAGGGTGGCATGAGTAGGGTGGCAGAGCTGGGATCGAAACCCAGGTGGTCTGATCCCAAAGCTTTCCCTTCATGGAACCTCACTGTTATCTAGGTTTCTCACTCCAGGGTATAGAAATAGAGGTATCTGCAACAGAAGTAAATTAGAAGTAGATTATTTACAAGGAAAGAATTTTGGAACAGTAAGTACTGTGAAATGTTGAAACTGTCACCTATAAATTGGCGCTTGCCATTGGCACTTGCCATCTACCTCTACAGGGGTTAAAACATGTGCTGCTTCAGGTGCTTATTTTTCAACATTACCTGAAAAGAGTTCAGGCTGAAAAGCAGAAATCAGGCATTCTGTGCTCTGGGAAAAACTGGAAGGATAGGTCTTCAAATAGATATTTTTAGGAGCCAGTTTTATGTGCCCAATTCTTGTAGCTCCTCATATCTAGAAAAGCACTAAAATCCTTCATGGTCACGACTGCTCCTCATGACTAGCGGAAACCTTCTGCAAAAAATAAGTATTTGATTGCATATATTCTCCCTTCACCAAAATCACATTCATACTGACCCTCCCTCTTGCCTCTTTGGAGCAGTTTCTCAAAGCTATCTGAAATGCTGTCTCCTGGGCTATAGTCCTTATTTTGCCCCAAATAAAACTTAACTTGCAACTCTCACATTGTGCATTTTTTAAGGTGATAAAAATGGTTCAGCACAAGAATTGGTTCTCCCTTTCTTTAACCTAGTTAAGATTGAAGGGTGGGGTTTATCATTATTGAGTGAATTTAAATTTGTTCCTTCAAGAAGAGCTGATACTTGTTAGATTAATTCCCTACCAAGTATTTTCCTCTTCACCTAGTTCCTTGACCTGCTTCCCATTCCGGTTGGTTGGCTGTGATTAGCTCTACAACCCACCGTGAAGATCCCCAAATTCTTGATTGAAACCAGTAGAGATGAGGTAGCATATTGTTTGGCATCTGAGTTACCCGGAAGGCAGGTACTGTTTGACTTGAACCAGCCTCCCTTGTTGCAAATTCCAGGCCCATTACTGATAGGCCAGCCCAGCCCGGAAAGGGTCCAGGTGGACTGGGCTTTGGGGTCCCCAACCTTGACCGCCACCAGAGTTTCATGCAAAGGGCGCCTCTCTTCCAGCCCAAGCAGCTGTTCTGGAACAGCGACTGCACGCGGCGCTGCCGCTGTTTCCGGCGCAACCTGATCCAGTGCGACCCGCGCCAGTGCAAGTCGGAGGAGGAGTGCGCGCTGCGCAACGGGGTGCGCGGCTGCTTCAGCACCAAGACCTCCTACTGCCTGGCGGCCGGCGGCGGCGTCTTCCGCACCTTCGACGGCGCCTTCCTCCGCTTCCCAGCCAACTGTGCCTTCGTGCTCTCCACGATCTGCCAGAAGCTCCCCGACGTCTCCTTCCAGCTCATCATCAACTTTGACAAGTGGTCGGCCCCCAATCTCACCATCATCTCGCCCGTCTATTTCTACATTAACGAAGAGCAGATTCTCATCAACGACCGGGACACAGTTAAGGTGACAACCTGTCCTTGGTTCTTAAGAAATGTGCCCTGGAACGAGGGCCTGTCTCGGGGGCTGTTTACTGTGGTTTCCCCGGATAATGAGTTTAACAGGCTGTTTATTTCATACATGCCATACACCGATAACCAGATTTTAGAGAACTGAAAGTGTAAAGATTCTACAGGTATAAGCAAGGGCCCCGTTTAGTCCTTTGCTTACTAGTGGTAAAGAATCCACCTGCCAATGCAGAAGACCTAACAGATGTGGGTTTAATTCCGGGGTGGGGAAGATCCCCTGGAGGAAAGCAAGGCAACCCACTCCAGTATTCTTGCCTGGAGAATCCCATGGACAGAGGAGCCTGGCGGGCTACGGTCCATAGGGTCACAAAGAGTTGGACACAACTGAAATGACTTAGCACATACAATTCCAAAGGCCTTCAGGATATGTACAGTATCTCAAGAACATAAGGTCAGCGTGTATGCTATTAAAGCTTCGGGTGATAAAAGGGTAGGTAAGTCAGCTTTTACTCTGAATTAATTTCCAAAAAGATTCTCATTTGTTTATAAGAGTTTGAAATTATTCTTGTCTCTGCCACCTGAATGAAGACCGACTCTTTCATCTCTGCCATCCTTTCTAGAAAATGAAAAACAGCAAGCGTTTGCCAGTAAACACAGCTACCTAAATAAAAACGGGTGGGAGGGATCGTCCCTCACTATGAGAGCGCCCCCTAATGACACGCCGAGGGAAGGAGCACAGAGGAGAGCTGCTGCTGCTGCTAAGTCGCTTCAGTCGTGTCCGACTCTGTGCGACCCCATAGATGGCAGCCCACCAGGCTCTGCCGTCCCTGGGATTCTCCAGGCAAGAACACTGGAGTGGGTTGCCATTTCCTTCTCCAATGCATGAAAGTGAAAAGTGGAAGTGAAGTCGCTTAGTCGTGTCCGACTCTTAGCGACCCCATGGACTGCAGCCCACCAGGCTCCTCCATCCATGGGATTTTCCAGGCAAGAGCACTGGAGTCGGGTGTCATGAGACGGTGGATTTCTCTTAGGGTTGACTCTTCTCTGGGAGAGTTGCCGGGTTTCTTGTGAATCTTACAACAGTATACAAATAAATGTGAATTTCCAACCCACCCCCATAAACTGATGCACCACTCCGACCTGGATTCCTCCCGTCCTTCCATCTGAGAAGATAATCTGCTCTGAAGTAGTGGTGGTGACTCCCAGTCACTAAGCTAAACCAGTCTGCTCACAGCAGGCAGACTAGACTAGAACCATGGAGTCAGCCCCACCCCGGTTGCAAATTCCAGCTAGGGAGGGCCAGGAAGAGAGCCAGCACAGGCATATTAATGTTTTTGGAATTGAGTGGTACTGTATCTGCTTTCCACCACTGGCTCAGATAATCATGCACTGGGAGTATCTTTATTTAAAGAGTCATCGAAAAGTTTAGTATCCAGCATTAGGCAAAAGACTGGTAGGGTTTTGCAAGCTTAAAAGGAAGAGTATGGATTTTAACACTGGTTTTTAACTTCAATGAAAGTTAATCTGCTAGTGTTTTTGACACTCTAATTCCTTTTGCAAATTGGCCCATGACTGCATGGGCCCAGAATATAGCAGCAAGAAAGCAAAAAGGGATCACCTGAGAGCAAAACTGACATTGTGCTGAATAAAATACTCCCAGCCACCAAAATAGTAAAGAATCATTTTTTTAAAGGCTTCTGCTATGTGTTTTTAGGCAACAAAAGTTACTGATAACCTGGGGAGGGGGAAGAACAATTTATTTTGCAAGTACAGGAAAGGCATGTTATGTTCTATCCTAAGGGCTAAGAAAAGAAACTGTTATAAAGCAAGAAAATGACAAATGGAAAAAATACTATGCCTATAGGGCCTCTGGGAGGGCATCTCCTGTTCGAACATTATAAATAAGAAAACAATAAACATAGCAATGATCCCCAGATTCATTTTAACCGTGTTAGACTCTCCTTAGCGCAGGATTGGGATTTTGTTTTCAGTAATTGGTTTATGCTGGAGAAAGTTTTATACAAAAATCTAGCCACTTGTTGTGAGTTATACCTTTCCATCATTTTTTTTTTTTAATCTCTCTGCCACCATAGTTTGCTTCTTTGGGAGGAACTGTGGACAGTAAAATGAGTGAGCACTCAAATTCCTGGGCAGGCATCAGCAAAATACAAAATTCGGCCAAATATCCTTGCTGCCTGTTCTTGTAAATAAAGCTTTAGTGGAACACAGCCTTGCTCATTTAGTTACTTTTGTCTATGGCTGCTTTTTTGCCACGAGGATAGATCATATGGGCTGAAAAGCCTAAAATGTTTGCTCAGGACTTTTACAGTAAATATTTGCCAATCTCTGCTTTGAGGGTCATTTACTTCTTTCTCCTTTAACAGGTAAATGGCACACAAGTGAATGTTCCGTTCATAACCGGCCTGGCAACCAAAATCTACAGCAGTGAGGGGTTCCTGGTGATTGACACCAGCCCTGACATCCGGATCTACTACAACGGCTACAACGTCATAAAAATCAGCATCAGTGAGAGGCTGCAGAACAAAGTGTGTGGCCTTTGCGGCAACTTCAATGGGGACTTAACTGATGATTACGTGACCTTGAGGGGGAAGCCAGTGGTGAGCAGCGTGGTGCTGGCGCAGAGCTGGAAAACCAATGGCATGCAGAAGAGGTGAGAGTCTCCAGTCACCAGACTCAGTGGTCCCAGTCCTCCCGTGTCTATGACAGATGATGAGGGAGGCACTTTGTGTAGCAACACCCTTCCTCTCCTACATAGAGATAAGCTCAAGATCTTTGGAGTTTTCATCATACAATCAGGCACAGTAATTTCTTGAACAGCAGAGGATGTAACTAGGCTTAGATGCTAAGTCTAAATTTTTGTGTCATCCAGCCCTTGGCCAAAAAAAAGAGTGTTCCTAGGATTAGAACTCTAAAGCCTTGACCAGCTGCCCAACTGGTCAAGTTTAATTTAACTGCAACTGGGCATCCTTGCTGAGGGTGGGATTAAGAGTTAACCCAGGAAAAGAGGGTTATTCTTTGCTCCCTAGTGCTGAGACTTCACGTCTGTGCATGCCAAGTCACTTCAGTCATATAGCCTGCCAGACTCCTCTGACCATGGAATTCTTCAGGCAAGAATACTGGTGTGGGTTGCCGTGCCTTCCTCCAGGGGACCTTCCCGACCCAGGGATTGAGCCTGCATCTCTTATGTCTCCTGCATTGGCAGGCCAGTACTTTACCACTAGTGCCATCTGTACCTCTTACCAGAGGCTTGGTTGCGTAGGCAGAAGTTGGTGGGAGTCTAGAAAGCCCAAGAAAATATAAGTCACTGAGGTTAATATCAGGCCCCTCTCTGGCCGGCTGAGATAGAGGGAGCTAAGCAAGTTATTTCAAAGGTGTTTAACTTAAGAGTCCTTCCGGACTGCCGAATCATGTTAATCCCTCTCAGGTTCTAGAGATACACTTCTCTTTCTTGGCATTTCTTTGCGTTTACAATGATTCTGTCCCCTTGAGCTTTAACATGCCAAATGTCAGCTGAATTCCCAGATGTGGGAATGAAGCTCTCAACCCTCTTTGACTTTTCTGCAGGTGTAAACTGAAAAATGTGCCATAAATTAGACTGTCCTGTGAATTGTGGGGCCCAGAGCTGGAAAGAACCTTGGGCACAATCTGGTCCAGTCTCTTCCTTTTCTAGGTGCAGCGGAGGCTAGAGTGGAATGATTTAGATGAGGGGGCACAGTAAGTGGCAAAGCCCGGATTAGATTTCAGAATTCCTAATGTGATGCTTTCTCTAAAATGTCACTTCTGGGACCCACAGTTAGAAAAATGACTCCTTTGCACATTAAACTATTCTGGGGCTTCCAAAGATGAGCAAGATTCAGCTCCTCCTTAGGAATCATCATTCTGTTTGAGTTTCCTTTCCCTTCTTATTTCCTTTTTTTCTTCTTTTATAAACGATTTTAGCCTGGCACCAATTTTTTTGTGAAGATTTTCCTTATGGTCTCTGTAACTAAACTGGAAGTGGTTTAGAAGCTTCTGAATGTCCTTTCAAATCTTTTTCTTTACCAACAGTTATTACTTTTATTTTTGATTAATTATAATGTAATTATCATTATTGTTATTGGTTATTAAATAAATATCTGTTGATAGTTATTATATCAATCATATCAGTCAATTATATCAAAGGTTGTTGTTGTTTAGTCGCTAAACAACAGAGTTGATCACGTCCAGCTCTTTGTGACCCCATAGACTGTAGCCCTCCAGGCTCCTCTGTCCATGGGATTCTCCAGGAGGCAAGGATACTGGAGTGGGTTGCCATTTCCTTCCCTAGGGGATCTTCCCAACCCAGGGGTCGAAGCTGCATATCTTGCGTTGGCAGGCGGGTTTTTTTTTTACCACTGAGCCACCGGGGAAGCCCACATCAAAGGTTAATGGGTATTATATCAATTTCTACCCTTGCCTGACACTTTGGCTACTGTCATTTTGTTTTACCCTTGCTCATCCCAGTGGTGTAACAGTAGAAATTATTGACTTTCGAACCCTAGCCTGGGTTAGAGTTGGGATCAGCACCCACACTCACTTCTGGGTTAGCTGAAGAGGTCACCACTGTGGTCTCCCCTCCCCCCACCCCCCACCCCGGCCATCTCAGATGCCTGGTGTTGCCTCCTAGTCTGACGACATCTTTCACCCCCAGCTGCAACGAGCTGCAGTTCTCACAATACGCAGCTATGTGCGACAACGTGCACATCCAGAGCATGCAGGGCGATGGCTACTGCCTGAAGCTCACGGACATGAAGGGCTTCTTCCAGCCCTGCTACGGGCTGCTCAACCCCCTCCCCTTCTACGAGTCCTGCTACCTGGACGGGTGCTACAACCACAAGAAGTTCCAGCTGTGTGGCTCCCTGGCCGCCTACGGGGAGTCCTGCCGCTCCTTCGGAATCCTCAGCACCGAGTGGATTGAGAAGGAGAATTGCTGTAAGAGAATTATTTTATTTCTGCAGACTCTTCTCTGAGTCAGAAAGCACAGCTTGGCCAGTGGCGTCACTTTGTCCAGGGCTAGCCAGCTGGTCTCCATCTCGACCTGTAGATCTGCTTTGGGGGTTGAAGGGTAGAGAGGTGTGGGCTGCAGGAGATTCTGTGAGGGGGCACTTTCAGTGGAGCTTGACTTCCCCCTAAGTCCAGTTATGGAATTCAGAATATCAGCTGAGGAAGGTGGGGTTCTCTGGGTTGGAAGAGCACCAGTGTAATGACTTCTAAGATAGCAGGACAGAGCATGGGACTCCTAATTGATTTCAGTGCCCCAAATTCAGCTCTCCAAAGGCTCCTTTCACAAGAGTCAGGGCCCAGATCACAAAGAGAAGGCATGTGGCAAATGGCAGATTAAGCTGGAATTGAGCTGGCTGTATTTGCCTGGTTGCAAGGAAGCCATGATTAGATTTATAAAGGGATTATATGTGTGCTATTGATAAAATAAAGATCTATAGACTCTTGCATTTTTTTATGTGGTAAGAAAACTATTTTGATGTCCATTATCCATTATTCTTTGTTTGTTTTCTTACCATGTTAATCAGATAGATGGAGCAAGTAAGTGTGTGCCTAAATGCATATAAATTTGTCGTATCCATATATGTGTGTCCATATACATAAATGGTCACTCTGTCCCATTAATGCAGTGTGACACTGCGTCCGTCAGATTGTGTGTTTGTCCCTCAAGGCAAAACACCAACCCCGTGTGCATACAGGTACCGCCGTGAAAACTGGCCCTGTTCGTTTCACGACGGAGTGTTCTCATCAGTAAACCTGCACACCACACCTGACAAGAGTAGGAATACACAATTCAGAACCTAAAAACAATGTCGTTAATTAAAATATGCACTGATTTCAGAAACTCTTAAGCAGATGGAGTAGTTTCTGTTGGCAATCAATAGAAATGTTTTGTTTGATAACTTTAATATTTTACCCTCTTCTGTTAATAAGCAATACTGTAAAGAGCCTAAACTGTTTTGAACTTCAGAAATTGTCTGGAATTTTTTTAAAAATATCAGTTTTTGTTTTTAACCTCAAAACTTAACCTCTGTATTGGGCATGTTGTATTTGCCAAGTAGTGAATGGCCCACCCTGTTTGTAAGTGAGGTTTTTGCCTTCTTGGGAGCTGTAACCTCTGCACTTTTTTGCCCTTAGTCTCCTGGGTGGTTTGCATATTGTGTTAATCAACCAGCACATTCATTGGGTGGCTGCTGTGTGCTTAGCACTGTCTTAGGTGCTGAACGCACTAGGCAATACATGGATCTTTAGAAAAGGAAGCTTTTAAGAAATAAGTATATTTGGTGGAGTATGACTTAGCCATTAAAAAGAAATAATGCCATTTGTAGCAACAAGGGTGGACCTAGAGAATGTCATGCTGAGTTAAGTAAGTCAGACAGAGGATGAGAATATCCTATGGCGTCCCTTATGTGTGGGATCTGAAAATAAATTATACAAATGAACTTATTGACAAACAGAAAGAGCTTCACTGGTTTAGAGCACAAACTTATGGTTGCAGGGAGGAAGTATGGGAGAAGGGATGATTAGGGAATTTGGAATGGTCATGTACACATTGCTATATGTAAAATGGATAACCAACAAAGGGCTGCTGTATAGCCCAGGGGACTCTGCTCAATGTGATGTGGCAGCCTGGATGGAAGGGGAGCTTGAGGGAGAGTGGATACATGTATATGAATGGCTGGGTCCCTTCACGGTTCATCTGAAACTATCACAACATTGTTAATTGGCTATTCCCCAATACAAAATAAAAAGTTTAAACTGCAAAAATAATAAGTAAGTGTATTTAACTGATGGTGAGGGCTCTGCTTTAGTCGTCTTTCTAGGAATTAAGACAGACTGATGTGATTCCATTCCTGTCCTCTCACCTGTTGCAATAGTTATCTAGCAGAAGGTCAGGAGAAGCATCTGCAGTTACGGGACAGCTTGAGGGGTTTGTTGTGTTTTGTTTTTAAACTCTTGAAGCTAACTTGGCTCATGCTGGAGTTGAATCATGGCTGTTTCTTTAACACTTACTGTTAGAAACCATGACAACGAGGAAGATTATTACACCTGGATAGGGAGAGAGAGTCTTTAAATAAAGAAATGAGTGTCTGAAAGAAAGTGTTTTCCATTAGTGGTTCTCAAACTGAGATGTTAATGAGCTTGCAGGTGGCCTATGGGCTCATCTGCTACAGAAATATTGTTTGTAATCTGTTGGTGATGACACTTCACATACATTTGTATTTTACTTAGAGTTTTCCCTCTTTTGGCAAAAAAGTGCCATTAATCTCAGTCAATGCTGGTGAGTTGTGTGTAGATTTCCATTTTTCTGTTTTTACAAAATTAAGTAGAAGCATGTGGACCATGAATCAAAAAGAAAGACTAAGAAGTCCTGGTTTAAGGGACCTCTCTGGGACCTTACTGGCCCTAAAATCTTCATTCTTGACAACTGCTTGTTGAGCATCTACTGTGAGGTGGCCAGGTCCTGGGAATATAGAGGTAAATGGTTTGGACTCTACAGCTTATAGAATATAAAGATATTGATGTACATGATGGTGGTACAGAGCAGTAAGTGCAGGAATCTCGGGATGTGCTGGCAGTTCAGCTTGTTTGTGTCTTCCATCCTCCTCACTTACCTTCACCTGTGTGTGACCTTGGGTACATTTCAGCTGTGATGCCAAGTTACAATACTTAGCTGGCAGAGATTGTAAGGGTTGGAAGAGATAATGCCACCAAAGCATGAAACACATAGCAAAGACCCAGTTATTAGCTATCATCATTACTTCCTGGAAGGCTGCCCTATCTAATTTGTATCTGCCATCTAACCATCACCAGGTCCATTGAAGTGGCAAGTTCAGAGTGTGACCACATGCTGCCGGGCATTGGTGTGAAAATCAAGTTGTGTGTGCTTCTGTTTGTTTTCCTTTTTAGCAGGAGTGGTTGAAGATCCTTGTGTGGGGGTGGACTGTCCCAACCGAACCTGTGAACTGGAAAACGGAGGGGAGCTGTGTGGCTGCATTGAACCCCCTCCCTATGGAAACAGTGAGTGACACCGGCCGCCCCACCCCCAAGACAGGCCCAGTGGGAGACACCTGGTAGCCTTGTAGGAAAGCTCCCAGGTGGGAGACCGCATGTCCCACACTGTGGGTTAGAAACCCAAATAACAAAGTTTTCATGAGCATTTAAGCAGAACAAGAAAGGAACCTGACCTCTTCAAAGTAGGCTAATGTTCATTTCCTTGTATCTACATCCCTTTCTTCAATAAATGATAAACGTAAATTTGTACATTAATAGAATCAGTCAGCTCCATCTGAGGCCACGTTCAGCATCAGAGAGATCCAAATTGATCTTTTAGACTCACAGGGAGATAGGGTGGTTTGGCAAAAACATGAAACAATCAGGACGAGAGTGCCAGGTGCTTAAAGACGTGTTTAAAGCCAGCTTTATCTCCCCGAGGCTTTTCACCAGGTCCCGAAGAAAACTGAAATGTTGAAGCAAACTGCAAGCAATTAGGACTCCAGATCCTGTTTTTAACCACAGCCCCTTTAAAGTAGCAATGACCTTGTCCCTGGCCCAGAGCGTACGCGTTTTGTCAGCTTGAAGGGGAGCTGCTTTGCTTCCCAGCTCCATGCCCTTGGTTGAACCAGGGAACTCAGGAGGCATGTGCTACCTTTAGCATCATCAAATGAAAGCCTGGTTGACCAGAAGGCTCCGCAGGAGGGGACCACATGAGCTGTTCAAAGGCTTCACCAAGGCAGATAAAAGTGTTTCTCTCTGTTTCTTTAGTGCTTGTTAGCCTGTGTTTGTGTACTCATGGAAAATGTCCATTGGTGCATCCCATGACAGAAAACAAGAGCTCCTAGTGGTGGCCTGGGTACCAGCTGGGCTGTAAGGAAGCCTGCCCAGGGATGCCCTCACTTGAATCATGTTTTTTAGCCAGGCCACAGCAAGCCAGACACGATATGGAGCTTACAAGAGTAGCTACTACCAGAGTGGGGCAGAAACCCTGGGTTTAAGAAGAAAAGACCAAAGATACTTTGTAAAGCATTTTCATCTTTTAAAAAAAGGCTCTAGCACTGCTCAGGTTATTGCTTTGAATGACTTCATATACTCATTGAGATTGATCAGAGCTTTGTTAGATATGCCAAAACCTCTGTGTGAAGATCATCAGCCTCTTCTGAAGAGGACAGGGTACCACGCCCACTCCCGCAGCAAGGGCAGCTCCCAGTGACTGGCCTTTCATAATACCTGTGTCCCCACAGACTCCCACGACATCATTGATGCAGAGGTGACCTGCAAGGCGGCTCAGATGGAAGTGTCCATATCTAAGTGCAAGCTCTTCCAGCTCGGCTTCGAGAGGGAGGGCGTGCGGGTCAATGACAGGCAGTGCACCGGCATTGAGGGCGAGGACTTTATCTCCTTTCAGATCAACAACACCAAAGGGAACTGTGGAAACATTGTGCAGGTGAGGAACAGGGGCCAGAAAGAGCACCCGGCCTTGGTGGTGACAGCTCTGGACGTTTGCACATTGATCGTCCTTAAGCCAACGTCAGGGGTCTAACTTAGAAACATGCTCCTTGGAAAACAGCAAAAGACACCCATCATTGAGTGCTAAGTGGTTGATTGAACTGAAAGCAAGATAAGTGATATACTTCCTTCCCTGCTTCGCCCTGTCTGCTGTCATCCTTTGCCCTGAATGTTGACACATGTTTTTATCTCTTTCGTGCTTTTATTGTTCTTCCAGGTAAAGACAGCTGGGTTCAGCTATTTCGAGGGGTAAGGGTGCCCCAGACATCATTTAACAGTTGGCTGCAGAAATATAGCAAGGTCACAACTTTTTGTCTTGGGCTATCCAATTTCTGGTTTAGCAAAGCATCTCACTTCTCTTCCTCCTGTGCCTTCCTGCCATCTTTTTTTTTTTTTTAATTTTTTATTGCAAAATATTTGCTTACAATCTTGTGCTGGTTTCTGCCAGTCATTGACATGAATCAGTCACAGGTATACTATGTCCCCTCCCTCTTGAAACTCCCTCCCACCTTCCACTCCCTGCCCCTCCAGGTTGTCATAGAACACCGGGTTGAGCTCCCTGTGTCACACAGGAAATTCCCACTGGCTGTCTGTTTTACATATGGTAATATATATTTTGTTAACTGTGTTCATTAACATTTTTTAATCAGTGAGTGAAAGGAGCAAGATGGTAAAACATGCATGTATCCATTTTGGTACTTGTGGGCATGCCTGGTTCAAGATTTGACAGGGGGGTGGGATTTTGAATTAAGAATTGAAAGATGATATGTATATTACCTCAGGATGGCAATACTTCATGCTGTCCCCAGCTTGGGTTCCCATGGATAACTGGGGGCTGGTAGTACTTAGAATTCAGTGGTACATGAAATCACCCTTGGTGGGCATTGAAAGTTATCAGACTGAAGGGTGCTGTTGACATCCATTTAATACTTTTTTTTTCCTTACTAAATGCTGAGACTAGCTCCATCCTGATTTATACTGGCCTCTCGGTTATATATGGAATGAAGCCATTTCTCCACTTTCAGGCCCATGGATTTAAAATGCAAGCCACATACTCACACCCAGATTTAATGATTTCTGACCTTCCTTTGCTCTGCAGTCCAATGGCACTCACATCATGTATAAAAACACTATTTGGATCGAAAGTGCCAACAATACTGGGAACATCATCACCAGGGACAGGACAATCAGTGTGGAATTTTCATGTGCTTATGAGCTGGATATCAAGATCTCCTTGGACTCCGTTGTGAAGCCTATGCTAAGGTAGAGAATCTCATGGGCTGTGCACATCGCTCTGTCTTTTCCTTGACAGTTAAGGTTAGCATAATCAAAATTGCTAGCATCTGTCTTTGAAGCACTAGGAAAGAATAATTCATGTTTTCTGAACTCAGATGTCTTACACCAGTGCTGTTCGATAGAACTTTCTGCAGGGATGGAAATGTCCCATATCTGTACTGTCCAATGCAGTAGCTGTACGTAGGCATTGAGCACTTGAAATGTGCCAGGGGAGAGGGGCACTGAAGAATTGAATTTTTAGTTTAATTTTAATGGCCACATGTAGCCTATTAGACTTTACTTCTCTCCACCTGGCTTTCCCTCTGCATTTTCAGCTTGGAAAATGGTAATTGGATAGATCACATTGTTTGGGGTTCCCTACTCATGACTGTGAGAACCAGAATATTTCCTGCCATGTCAGTACACAAAGAATGTCACAGTCATCAGCGATTGCAGCCACCATGAATGGTGAGCTGACGAGACCTGAGGCAACTCAGGAAGGAAAGAATACCTGCCAGCTATCAGCCACCAGACTGTAGCCACTCCCTGAGGTGAGCCCTGAGAAAAAGAAGCTGAGGACATGAAAACAGGATACTGGCCCCAGATAACTGAGGTGCATATCCAAGGAATGATTTCAGTGAGCCCAGACTCTTGCATTTTCCCGTACATAGAAAAGCACTAAATTCCTTAACTTGGGATATCTGGTTTTCTTTAATTAACAATAATTTTTGGATGTTCAGATTACCTGCCCTTTGTTGCAAAACTTTTATATAACCTGGCCCCTCCCCTCCCATTCTTGGAGCAGTTCTGTCAGGGTCACTTGAAGACCTACAAATTCCCACCAAATAAAACATAACTCTCAACTTTTAGGTTGTGAATATTTTTTTTTCACAATGTAGGGTTTATTCCACAAATACCAGTATAGTTTAACATTCAATATAATTCACCACACTAGCAGAAAAAATTTATGAATATTTTCATTGATATAGAAATATTTGATTGTATTCAATAGCCATTCATGATAAATAAAGATCTCAGCAAACTTCGAAGGGAACTGTCTTTACCTAATAAAAAATAAACCAGCAAAAAAAAAGATATGACAAAATAATACTTAATAATGAGACAGTAAAAGCTTTTTCTACAAGACTGGGAACAAAACAAGAATGCCCACTCTCACCATTCCTACCCAGCATTGTACTGGAGGCTCTAGCCAGTACAATAAGGCAAGAAAGACAAAAAGAAAGCATGAGAATTGGAAAGGAATTGTTGGTAGAAGATACAATTGTATATATAAAAATTTCACAATAACCTATCTATAAATAAATAGAAATAATAAGTACATTTAGCAAGGTCTCCAGATACTAACTCAATACATAGAATCAACTTAACATCTATATACCAGTGACAAATAAAAAATAAGCATTTTAAAACCTATTATTTATAATATAATATATTTTAAAATATAGTGAAAAGTAAGTAAGATCTCTTTTTGACAGGGAGCTATAAATCACTATTGAGTGAACTTAAAGCTAAATAGAGTCCTTTAATGTATTTGGTGATTAGAAGAGTCAATACTGCAAAGTTGTCATATTTCCCTTAATTTGCCCATTCCTTCAATATGAATCCAATAAAAATACTAGCAGGTTTTTACAAAATGAAAATTGAGGTCATTCATGATTCTAAAATTTAGCAAAAGACCAAAACCAGACAAAATAATCTTGGAGAAGAACAAAGCTGGAGAACTAACATGTATGTGTATATATATAATAGATACGAGTCCTTTGTACATGTAATACATTCTGCGGCTTGCCTTCTTACCTTGCTAATCTTTTGAGCAACAGAGGTTTTAATTTTAATGTAATCAAACTGATCTTTTTTCTTCATGGTTAACAATTTTTGTGTCTCATTTAAGAAATCTTTGCCTGCTTCAAAGTCATGAAGACTTTGTTCATGTGCTCTTCTACAAGCTTTATTGTTTTTACTTTTCATGTCTAGATGGTTAACTGATCTGTAATTGAATTTGTGTATGGTATAAGGTAGGGGTCAAGATTCTTTTCTTTTTTCTCCCAGAGTCATTTATTGGAATGCCCGTCCTTCCCTTCCTGCATTAGTATCACCTTGTGTACATTAAGGGACTGTGTGTCTGTGAATCTGTTTTTGGACTCGGGTCATTGATATGTTCGTCTGTCTTTCAGATCTGGAACGGTTGTGAATATTTTTTTAAGTCCACAACTTTTTCCCTTATAGTGTCATTAACCTGACGGTTCCAACTCAAGAAGGCAGCTTCACCACCAAGATGGCACTCTACAAAAATGCCTCTTACAAACATCCTTACCGCCAGGGTGAAGTTGTGCTGACAACTCGAGATGTGCTGTATGTTGGGGTCTTTGTGGTCGGAGCTGACTCCACACATCTCATTCTGACGCTGAACAAATGCTACGCCACCCCGTCCCGTGACAGCAACGACAAGCTCCGATACTTCATCATTGAAGGAGGGTGGGTAGCCTCTTCTCGAAGGACAGTCTCAGAGCCTTTAGTGTTAGATTTGCCTACATCTTTTTTAGGGACGAGAATGGTAACTAACATTTGTTGACTACCTACAGGACCAGCATTTTGCACCCAAGAACCATCTTATCCTCATGACAATGTATGAAGTAAATATGATAAGCTCCTTTTTTATAGACGAGAAGGCTGAGGCTTAGTGAGATCAAGCAATTCTTGAAGTCACACAACAATTTAGTGGTAGATCACCAGATTTCTGTGGCATTAACTATAAAATGCTCTGTTCTCAATGTGATCAAACAGGGCATTCTGTCCTGCCTACTTTGAATTTCAATCTGAGTTGAATGTGGATTATCTACAAATGAAAGGAGGTAATGAGAATTACTAAAGTTGGTGAATAATGCATCTATCAAAATTTAAAAGGAATTGGAATAATGGCCTGTAAGTGAGTTTTTCTACTCGCTAGTATGTGCCCAGCACCTAGTATATTTCCTGAAAATAGTGGTTATGCAACAAAATTATTGAATGAATGAATGGGTGAATGAAAAAGAAGAAAAGACTATGAACCAATCAACAATCATGATAATTATCTTTATTTTTTAAAAACACTCAGTGGTTTTGTCAAGCAACAATAATTTCTTAACAGGTTTATTGCATGTATAATTTATGTGCAATAAAATGCATTTGCTGTAAGTGTAAAATTCAACAATTTTTGGTAAATTTACAGAGAAGTGCAACCATCACCATAATCTAATTTTGGAACATTTCCATCACCCTAGTACATGAATTCTTAAAAGCAGATGACTGTATTAATCAAAATTCTTTCTTTTATTGAGTGGTAGAGACCATTTCAAACAAGTTTATGCAAAAACAAAGTACTTAACATTTGCAAAACCCAATCACATAAGTAGATGTGGCTTCGGGGATAATTGGGTTCAGGGGGCCAGTTGCTGTCAACAGTCCCTCCCTCCCTCTCTCCTTTGTCTCTCTGTCTCTGTCATTGTCTCTGTCCTTCTCATTGACCTCATTAGATACCGGCATTCTTTCAGCATTGTAACCCCCAGGGATGAGCATTCCTTCTAATCCCAATTCAGGGAATCCCTGGGAAGGAGTATGATTAGCTTTTCTTGGGTGGATTCCCTCTCCTTCGTTTGGAGAAGATGCAACATTAAAGTGCCTGGTGTTGGGGAGGACAGTTTTTTTGACCCTCTTAGGGTTCCTGGCTGGGTCTGAAAAGTATACGGACAAAGATTAACAGGAAAAAAGCATACATGTTTATTTAATATAAATTTTACATGACATGGGAGTCTTCATAAGGAAATGGCGACTCTAAAAAATCATTTAAACTGAGTATCATTTTGCCCCGTTTGACAAAGAGTAGACAATTGTGGATATGATAGGTCAGTCGTGTGCGGTCAGTGTAGTGAACTGAGGGAAATCTCAGCCAAACTCTTCAGACTCTTCTCAGCACCCCCTTGACTTTGGAGATAAGAATGCTCCTCTCCTCTGGTGTACCTCTCACAGGAGAGTTTTATGGTCTCTTTCAGGGGAGAAGAGTGACCTTCCTGATTCTGTCATTTTTCTCAAACTCCAGTTGAAAATATTCAAGGTGCCAGATTTGGGAATAGTGTTTCTTGAACCCTATCTCAGGCCTGAGTCAGCTTCCTTCCCTGGGGTGCTATGGATAGGGTATAATTAGCCTTCAAGTTGAGAGGGAAGGAATAGTCCCCCCAAAGAAGACTATGCTTGTAGGCAGATAGACAATAAGCATCCACTATTTTGCAGAGGAACAGGCTCAGAGCCTGAATACAGCTCACCCAAGGCTACCTAACCAGCAAGGGGCAGAGGAAGAAACCTTTCAGATACCAAGATGCATCAATTCCCTACCTGGCCAGGTGTGGCTTGTGGCCTGGGTTGCTGAGGCATCGAATGGGATTTTCAGCAAAGGCCTCATGAAGGCACTATCTTTCTGGCTTGATTTTTAGCCTCCCTGGAGGCAGAGGGAAGGGCTTGAGGATTACATGGTATCTTGCAGATCCAGATTCTCAGGCTAATGTAACAGGTCTCTTTCTCCATGTGTTCCCTTGCTTCCCACCCTGTCATGGTCCTCTCTCCCAAAGTAAAAGGGCTACGATTTGAGCCACTGTACAAACCCTGGTGGGTGGGCTCGGGCCGCCTTTGAAGGACACTGTGGCATTTAGCATTTTTAAAATAGTATTTAATAGAGTTGACCCAGAGAGGGAGAGTAAGTGAGCACGTTCATAAATCTCAGCTTCCCCCAGGGTCTGGATGAAGGTCTTCAAATTAAACCGTTGTTGGGTGAGAAGTAATTTCATCATGTGAGAGAATTTTAATTCATGAGTCCTTTTGACATTTCTTGGAGGAATGTGGTTATTGTTTTTTTTTTTTTTCCAGTGAGTTTATGGAAAAACTGATGCTCAGTGCGGAATGACTGAGCAGCAGAATGGTTCTGCATTGGAATTTGGGGGTGGGGGGTCAGCTGCTTCTCTCCAACTACACGGGGGGCAGAGATGCCACTGTCGTCTACCAGTGATGCAAAGGTCTGAGCACACGAAGGTCACTTCTCTGTTCTCGTTGTATGCCCAGACAGAGGAAAGGACACCATCCTTCCTACTGTGGACAAAGGATCCTAGTGTTTGGTTTGTTTGCCCTGTAAGGCGACATCCAGACAGCCTGTCCCTGCTTCCCGAGGCCCCTTCCTTCTCCTTCCTGTTTTTCTGACACTTAAATCTCAAATCATCTCTTTGGGAGTTGGGGGTCTAGTTAAGAGGGAAGGTTTGGGGACCTTCCTGGTGGTCCAGTGGCTAAGATTCCGCATTCTCAGTGCAGGGGGCCTGGGTTCCATCCCTTGTCAGGGAACTAGATCTCACATGCTGCAACTAAAGATCCTGCATGCTGAGAGGAAGGAAGAAGATCCCACATGATGCAACTAAGACCTGACACAGCCAAAGAAATATTTTTTTTAAAAAGGAGGGAAGAGCTGCATGAAGGCCAGAGGGCTGAGAACACTGCAGAATCCTTGAACCAATTTAGATTATTCAGATGAGTCACAGTGACAAGGAAAAGTATGGCTAGTAAGTTTTTGTTTCAAAGCTTTTAGGAAACTATTGCCTTATAGACTGAAATACCAAATTGAACAGGTGTGGGGATCCTGAAGAATAACATCAATTTAAAATTTTCCTTATCACTAAACTATTGAATTCTGTGGGCCAGGGGAAGAAAACATAAGGAGAAGAGCCACCCTTTTTATCTTGATTAGATCTTTTTTAAAGAGCTTCTTGGCTGCAATGGGCCAGCCTTGGCCATGGCAGCACAATTCATTCATTCACTCACTGATTATTCCCAGAGTTTTTTGGGGGTCTAAAGATTAAGTATAATTTTAACACCACACTTCAAAGAAAACAGTTCTGAGAGTTAATACTGTATGTAATGTTCCAAAAGTAAAATACAATTTATATATAATTGTGTGTATAGACACACGTGCACACACACACACACAGAAACGTTCTCTTGGAGTTAAAAGATGTGTCATAGCTTTTATTTGTCAGGCAAATATTTGTATGAGTTTGACTACACAGCATCTAAATATTCTTTTTTATTTAAAAATTTTATTTATTTTTTACCGTAGGTCCTTGTTGGTTATGTACTTTAAATACAGCAGCGTGTACATGTCAACCCCAAACTCCCAGTCTCTCCCTTCCCCCCACCCTACCCACCTGGTAACCATAAGTTCTTTTTTTAAGTCTGTGAGTCAACTTCCATTTTGTAAATAAATTCATTTGTATCATTTTTTTCTTAGATTCCTCATATAAGCGATATCATATGATATTTGTCTTTCTTTGACTGATAATCTCCAGGTCCACCCATTTGCTGCAAATGGCACTATTTCGTTCTTTTTAATACCTGAGTAATATTCCATTGTATATATGTACCACGTCTTCTTTTGAAATACTTACTGCATGCCCATCGGTGTGTTGGAGACACAATGACGATTACACCTTGGTTCATGTTCCGCAGGGGCTCAGCAGGGTGTTGTCGGCAAATTCAGGCAAGGCCACTTGTTGCTGCCTGGTCAGGGCATATTTATACTGGAGGGGGAACCACAGACGGGCACTGGAGAAAGAGCAAGGTTAGTTAGACGTGCAGAGAGGCTTCCAGGTGGGGAAACAGTATGTGAAAACACCCTGGGGCATAAGAGACTGCGGTCCATTTGGGGAACGCCAGCGAGTGGAGGCAGATACCTTCGTGCCTTGCCTTTTGGCTCAGCACCGCAAAGAGGGCAGGAGGGTGGTCCCTTCAGCTCGTCTGTCTTCTCTAGCTCCCACGCGTTTTCACTCGTAGGGAGACTTCCCAATAGAGCTTGGAAAAGGGGCCCCTCCCCAAATTGCTAATTAATTGAAGAAAGTACAGAAGAGGTAGGGACTCATCTTGTGTTTGTTTAACCGGTATCCGTAAAACACAGCATTCTGAAGGAGAGGGATGAGAAACTGACGTATAGGGAAACTGAGTACAGGCCCTCCGGTGGTTTTGTCTTTAGTTGCAGTTAAGATGCTAATTTGAGGCGCTATTTGACGCTTTTCCAACAAACTATGAAACTGTAAGGGAGTCCTAACAAATGACAAGCCCACACACTCCAGAGGTCACTTTCAAACGCAAAGGCATTTTTACCGTTAGTGATGGTTTTGTGTGAGACATGGACATGTGAAGCAGAGAGCCCCTTTCTTTCTGAACAGGTGTCAGAACATTAAAGACAACACCATCGGCATCGAAGAGAATGGCGTCTCCCTCACCTGTCGCTTCCATGTCACGGTCTTTAAGTTCATTGGGGATTATGATGAAGTCCACCTACACTGTGCAGTGTCCCTCTGCGATTCAGAAAAGTACTCCTGTAAAATAGTAAGTGAGAGTCTGGAAATGCAATGCGCATCTTTCTTTCTCACAGCCTCCGATTTCCCCATGTGGGGATGGTGAATGCCAAGTTCGGTGGCTCTTTAGAGGGTTTTTTTTAGGGCTCAAGGCAACCTGGCAGTGGCTAAATAACAACCGTCTTCAGATGCCCAGGAGCAGTAGTCATCTGTGCCGGAACAATAAGAGAGCAGGGGAGAATGGTGACCGTTTACTCCTCTCTGTCTCTGAAATGTCAATCTGTTGTTGGTGTAACACTAGACCAGGGTTTCTTAAACCTCAGCGCTGCTGACATTTTGGACCAAATGATTCTTTGCTGCGGGGCTGCCCTGTGCTCTGTTGACTGTTCAGCACATCTCTGACCTCCACCCACTAGATGCCAGCACTTCCTCCCCTCTTACAACACCTGAAGTGCCTCCTGGAATTGCCCAGTGTCCCCTAGGGGAAAAATTGGCCCTGTTTGAGAACTGCTATGCCAGAGCCTCAAGGAGCCAGGTCACCTGCCTTTGAAGTGAAGGCTGGGGCCAAGCGCTCCTCCACTTAGAAGCAAACTCCCGGGCTCAGTATGTACTTTATCCAGGAGCTATCCCACAGATTGTCCAGATCCATGCTCTGGGCCTGGGGCTCTGAGGGCTGGCAGATGAGGTGACAAACTCATCATCTGGTCCACGCCAGGCTCACATCTCCACCATATGTCCCTAAGGTTTTACTGCACTGGTCCCTGGCCCCTAACCCTTAACAGTGCAGTTTTACCCTCACTGCATATTGACAGATGGCTTCCCAGGTGGCTCAGTGGTAAGAAAAAGACCTGCCTGTCAATGCAGGAGATGAGGGTTTGATCCATGGGTTGGGAAGATCCCCTGGAGGAGGAAATGGCAAGATACCCACTCCAGTGTTCTTGCCTGAAAAATCCCATGGACAGAGGAGCCTGAAAGTCTACAGGGTTGCAAAAAAAAGAGGCAGACGTGACTGAGCAACTGAACAACATGTTGGCAGAATTGAGATGTGGGTGATGGCCCGAGCTGCTTACTGATGCTGTTCCATACATTACTATCTGATCTGATACAGGATCCTCCTTCCTAGGAAGGGAGCCTCTTTGAATCTAATTCTAGTGTGGAGAATATATTAAATTCTGTTCAACATAAAGCCCCAAGTCCCAGAGGGCTCAATGATCAAGAATACATTGCTTCTAATTAATCTGAGCTGCAATAGTGCTCCGGGCTGAGCCCCTGCCTCTTTTGGAGGTGAGGATGTGGTGAAGAATAAGTTATCAGCTTAATTGTGTGAAATGTTCCCTTTGGTGTTCTGTCTTTCAGACTTGCCCTCAAAATTCCAGGACTGCCACAGATTATACCAAGGAACCTAAAGAACAGATCATTTCAGTGGGACCTATTAGGAGAAAAAGTATGTATATTCCCTAAAACACTATAAATTATTAAAACAATGGAATTTGAAGATTCAGGCTAATTCTGGGGTGTGTTGTGCCTATGACATGAACCTGGTGAACCAGGAGCTTGAGGACTCCTGTTTGGGGACCCCAGTTTGCAAAGCCTGCCATAATCACAGGTGTCCATAATGACATCCTTTCATGGACTACTAAAAGCTCATGACAGTACTAGGCCTTTTCCCTTGCCACTCCTCTCTTTAAAGCCTTGCCCGTAGATATGAGTTGAAGAGCTGGACTGTCTGCAGGTAACTTGTCCAGGGCTGTCTTTCAGGGCTGGACTGGTGTGAGGACAATGGAGGATGTGAGCAGATTTGCACGAGCCGTGTGGACGGGCCTCTGTGCAGCTGTGTGACGGGCACCCTGCAGGAGGATGGCAAGAGCTGCCGAGGTGAGCGCACAGCCTCCGGGCAGGCAGCCATGGGCACAGGAAATTCTTGACTACAAGAAAGAGACATTCCAATGCAAGGCCGCCCAATGGGTCAGCAGCTGACCTATGAGACTTCCAGAAAGTAAGAAGGAAAGATGAAGCCAACACCCGAAGAATTTATTGTTGTTGTTGCGTCACTAAGTCATGTCTGACTCTTTTGCACCCCCATGGACTATAGCCTTCCAGGCCCCTCTGTCCGTGGGATTTCCCAGGCAAGAATACTGAATGGGTTGCCATTTCCATCTCCAGGGGATTTTTTTGACCCAGGAATTGAACCCACGTCTCCTGCATTGGCAGGTGCATTCTTTACCGCTGAGCCACCATGGAAGCCCACTCAAGGAATACGAGGATCTTTTTGTTTTTAAACCTGATCTTTTATCTAAAAGATGGAATTTTTTTTTTAAAAAAATAGAAAGTTATCCAGCCATTTAATAAGGCTTCCCTATTAATAGGTGGTGCTAGTGGTAAAAAAAATCCACCTGCCAATTTGGGAGCCACAGGAATCGAGGGTTCAATCCCTGGGTCAAGAAGATCCCCTGGAGGAGGAAATGGCAACCCACTTCAGTATTCTTGCCTGAAAAATTCCATAAACAGAGGAGCCTGGAGGGCTATAGTCCATGGGGTGGCAAAGAGTCAGACACGACTGAGCGTTTGAACACACACACACATCCAGGCATTTAAGAACCAAGTATTGACCTTAAATCTGGCCCCCAAGTCTAGGACTGGGGTGTGTGATCCATCAAACACACTTTACTGCAGTAGCCTTAGCTACCACGTTTCCCTGGTACCCTTTGAATTTGCAGGATTCATCTAGAGGTTGACTTAATTTCACTTCCTTGCTGCCACAGTCAAGTCCATTTGGAGAAAGTGGGTTCTTGGCGTTGAAGAAAGCAGGTGTCTTTATTTGAATCCACCAGGATGGCTGATCCATGTCAAGCAGGTACATTTTTTCATAGGCCTTACCATGTCCCTCTCTCTGTTCACAGCCTCTAATTCTTCCATCGAACTTCAAGTTTGGATGCTGCTTCTCGTCATGACCCAGATTTCATTATGGCATTTTGTCTATAAGTCAGGCACGACCTCATAATTCACTCAAGGTTATATATAAAGTACTGTAATTTACTTACTTTGACACCCTGTAGGCGATAAGGTGTGTGTCCTTAAGTCAGAACCTATTTGTAATTGTCCATAGTCTCAAAGTGATGCCATCTCCCCCTTATGGTCAGAGTTCCAGAAAAGAGGGAAAAGCCACGCCACCACCACCCCCCCTTTCAGAGTATGCAACCCGGCTTCTAAAAGTCAGTTGTGGAAAACATGTATCTTGCCTAACATTTCCAAACAGTTGTCACCAGGAACATTGGGCTCACAGGAAAAACCAGTAAAGGAAAAAATTCTGATGAGACAAGTCTACCTGGAAATCTAACCAGAGAAATCTACCCCATCAGTAGATCCAGTGCTGTGTCTGGATCATAGTTTTTACAGAGGGAGGGCCTGGTGGAACGATAGGGAATATTGAGAAGCAGAGATTGGAAGCCTTGACGCCCTCTGAGGGGTCTCTCTAATGTTTGGAAGTGTCTGACCTCCGATGCACCTGCGTTCTCCTCCCCCACCCTTATGTCCGCCAGTCCTGCTGGGGCCAAATGTCCACCTCGTATATTGTTTGCTGCCCTGGGGAACCCCACCCCCCATCCTTCCCTTCAGACCCAAACTCTTCTCTTTTACAAATCAACCGAATAATTTTTAATATGTTTTATGCTTAAATAAACTCTGTGTTCAATTATTCTCATTATTCGGTGGCCAGAATCATTCCTACTAATGTTAAGCTTTGCACACCAAATAGCATCCTCTGCTATAAACAAAGAGACAGCTAGAGCAGCAGCAATTGGAGCAGGTAGGCCCTGCTGGCTGGAGCTCATCTGCGTTTTGTTATGTGGCTGTTTGTACTGACAGAGCATTAGCTGGACGTTTAGTAAGGTGCTGATTAGAAGAGAAGCAGGCAGTGGCCTCTTTTGTACATGATACAAAAACCCACATTTACTCTAATTAACTACAAAATGGAGGGCCTAGTAAATGCATCCCCGGGGTGCCTCTCTTTTTAAGGTTAAAAACAAAGTAAACACCACTTCCAGTTCATTTTGAAGTTGTTTTGAATTGAAGCTGAGGGTATTTCTGCCATTTCCTGGGAACTCTGGGAAACACTGAGCGGAAATCCTAGTGTCCTTGACTATGAGTGTGAGGATGATTCCTGTTGTCGTGCCTGTAAAAGGCTGTCACTGTCACTGGACTGAAGAAGTGGGGTGTGGACTGAGTCTGGGCCGAGCAGCTTTGTTCTCTCAGTCCCCGGGAGGGTCTGCGGGCTCTAGCTTGGCAGCCACAGATGCTGTGCGGCCAGGAAGACAACTGGTATTGATGGAGAAAAATATGCGTCTGCTTCAACTTGGACATTTTAGGATCCTTTGGGAAAATGCTGAACATTGAGATGGATTAAGGAATAAACTGCCCATTCGAGGTGAGATGCAGTACTTCGTCCTCACTGTGATGGAAATTGATGCTATGCACATGTTCTTTTTTCACATGAAAATCCTCAGCTCCAGACTTCCCCCGCTTCAAGATCAGCAGCTTCAGAGCTAATGTTCAGTTCTCATTTCCAGAGTGTAAGGTGTCGGTTTTCACAATCAGATTCTGAGTTGAACACAGTAACGTTTATTTGTTTATTCCTACCTGATTGGGCTTCCCTAGTGGCTCAGACGGTAAAGAATCCATGTGCACGGCAGGAAACTGGGTCCGATCCCTGGGTGGGGAAGATCCCCTGGAGGAGGGAACAGCAAGAACACTCCAGTACTCTTGCCTGGGGAATCCCATGGAGAGAGAAGTCTGGAGGGCTACAGTCCATGGGGTCGCAAAGAGTCAGACACACTGAGCAACTAGCACACGATTTCCTTAGATAAATTTTAAACGGAAGACATATAAAGAGGAAATGCTTTCCATGTAGTAACTTCTCTTTATTGATCTTCATATCAAAGTCATTAGAAACTTCTAAATTAAAGACTATAATTGTTTTTTTATATTTTTAATTAAATCCTTTCTGGCCACACTTTGATTCTCGGCCTCTGGTTTTCTCACAGAGGGTTGACATCTTCACCTGTCATCAGGATAAGGTAGGTATAGAGCCCTAATAGAAAACCCCAGAATCTAAGTGGCTTAAACAACAAAGGTGTCTCTTCTGCTCACGTCAGGGGGCTCTGATCTTTACTTCCATCCTGGAGGGTGGTGGTGGATGGAGATTTCATTAGCTTTTTTTTCTCTCATTTTTACTGAGCAATGTATTCTTTCTTCGTAGAACTGCAGTACCACCTTTAACATAAATCAGCTTCAGTCTCTGTGGTTCTATGAGCTCTTGATTCTCTTCCATTGGTTATTTTTCTGTTCCTGTGTCAGAATCACATTTTTATGGAGATATAATTGACATCTAACATGTTAGTTTCAGGTATACAGTGTAATGATTCAATATATGTATATACCAGGAAATGATCATCACTGAGTCTAGTTAACATCCATCACCATTCATAGTTACAATTTTTATCTTGTGATGAGAACTTTATTTTTTTAATAAATTTATTTATTTTAGCTGGGGGCTAATTACTTTACAATATTGTAGTAGTCTTTGCCATACATTAACATGAATCAGCCATGGTCCACATGTGTTCCCCATCCTGAACCCCCCTCCACTAGAACTGCCATATGACCCAGCAATCCCACTGCTGGGCATACACACCCAGGAAACCAGAATTGAAAGAGACGCGTGTACCCCAATGTTCATCGCAGCACTGTTTACAATAGCCAGGACATGGAAGCAACCTAGATGTCCATCAGCAGACGAATGGATAAGGAAGCTGTGGTACATATACACAATGGAATATTACTCAGCCATTAAAAAAATACATTTGAATCGGTGATGAGAACTTTTAAGATCTACTCTTCTAACTTTCAAATATAGAATACAGTTATTCATTACAGTTACCATGCTGTACATTACATCCCCAGGACATAGTTACTTTGTAACTGGAAGTTTGTATGTTTTGACCCTCTTCACCCATTTCACTCTGTCTCTGGGAACCACCATTCTGTTCTATGTCTTTTTGTTTTGTTTTGTTTTTTAGATTCCCTAAATGAGACCTAAATGAGACCATACTATTGGTTGTCCAAAAAGGTATTTCCAGTTTTCCATAAGATGTTATGGAAAATGTACTTTTCGGCTAACCCAATATATTTGTCCTTCACTGTCTGACTTATTTCATTTAGCATAATCCCTCAAGGTCTATCCATGTTATTGCAAGTGGCAGGATTTCTTCCTTTATTATAGCCAAATAATATTCCATTATATGCGTGTGTGGATTCAGTCACTCAGTCGTGTCCGACTATATATGTGTGTGTACCGCATCTTCTTTATCCATTCTTCCGCTGGTGGATAGTTAGTTGTTTCCATATCTTGGCTATTGTACAAAATGCTGCAGTGAACACAGGGGTGCAGATATCTTTTCAAGTTAGTCTTTTCATCTCCTTTGGACAAATGCCCAGAAGTGGAATTGCTGGATCATGTGGTGGTTCTATTTTTAGTTTATGGAGGAATCACCACACTATTTTCCAGAGTGGCTACGCCAATTTATATTCCTAACAGCCAGGGGTTCCCTTTTCCCCACATCCTTGCCAACACTTGTTATTTCTCGATATTTTATTACCTTTTGTTGCTGCCAGCTCGATAGGAGACTTCAGGGCTCACCTCCGCAAGGGGAGAGAGTGTAGGGAACCACATCTCATAAGAGAGACGCATGTCTAGTCCCTTTTCACTGACCAAAGCAAGTTACATGGCCAGAACTAACGTTCAGAGAGAGCATTGTGAACTTCCTGTAGCCTGGAAGGGAGAAGAACCGGAAATCTGCGGTGATGGCTGCCAAGTAGTCTTTGAACCAATCATGCCTATCTGTATTAAAGAGAAACACTTATCTATGGAACTAAAAATGAACAGGTCCCTTAGCTGACTGTCTGCAAGAAGAACTGGGAGATGGTCCTGACCCTTCTACAATGCTAATTTAATTCTCTGCTTGAGACAAATCATTTCGTATCACAATACCTTAACTTTCCTCTCTATAAAATGAGAACTTTAAGCTTCTTTTAAAAATATTCTTAGGTTAGAAAATGGCAGGATACAAACATAAACCGTATGATAGCATATATTTAGAGAGCTCCAGAACATTGTCTTCTCCTGCCACTCAAAAAGATTTGCCTCAAGAAAGGGGGGTGAAAGAAAGCACATGCTTAGCAAAGGTGAAAAGGGAAGCTTATTAGGAATCTTATTAACTTGGTATTTCTCTGATATCAAAATAAACAACATCCTAGGGTCTGGCATTTCTGCCGATTGGGAATTCTATAATTAGTTTCTTAACCAGTAGTAAGTATGCGCTCTATTCAAAATCCTAGTGCCAAACCTTGAGAGCACGAATTGTTTCACATTGTCTAATATTCTAGCTATTTTTAGAACCATTTGACATTTAGTGAGAGCTTGAAGTCTAATAAAATTTCTTTCAACCAAGAAAAGTAATTATAAAAAAAAAATGACAATCATACAGGGTTAGAATAATCAAGAATTACTTCTTTACTAATTCTGAATTAATTTAGCATCTACAACATTCTGAACCTTCCGGCCTCTCTCCTTGAACTCAGGGATGTCTACATCTTGTATTGCACTGCAATTTGGTCCTGGCTAGGAGAACACGGTGGCATTTTTCAGTGCCCTGAATCACGGGCATCTGCGGCACAGCTCAGTGAAAAAGAAAATCAAACAGCACCCTCTAGTGTCTGCTTTTATTTTCTCATGAAACACAAACGTACATTGAACGACACTAATCAAAATATTTCTCCCTCTCCTTGAAACCTTAGACGTGGAACATTACCAGAATGTAGCTTTAGAGAACACATCAAATGCCAAGGACATTTCTGGAGAACAGTACGATATTTATTCTTATGCACCCAGGAAGCATCATTCCAGGAAAAAAAAATAGCAGCTCTTGGCATCCCATGCAAATTTTGTCCTTAATATCCATTTCTCTTAACGTGTTGACAAAAACAGCTGTCGAGAAAAATTAAGTATCTCTTTAAAATGTTGAGAAATAAACAATCTGATCTGGAAAAAGCCATGAAATATTTAGTGGTCTTTCTTTCCCCACAGCAGACTGTGAAATACTTTCTTATGCGTCTAAAGCACAATCATAACTCTGGCCTGACTAATGGAAGACTGTTTGTGATGGTTTAATTATGTTTGCTAAAATATGACTCTCATATAAGACAATATCTTCGTGGCAGAGGGACAGATCTCTGTGTCTACTGATAGAAATAAAACACAAAAGACTCATCGTTTCATGTATAACTCGGCGATCAAACTCTGTTTGTTAAGAAAACAAATGGAGGAAAAATGTTCTCTGTACATTTTGCTGTGTGTTTCTGTTTGCATGTGGCCTCTGGGTTAGCTACTATTTTATTCATTAGCATAAAATATTGATGATGAGACCGTTTTAAAACTCAGACATTCTCTCATTAGATGAAATAACAGTACCTTGTGCTCATGGAGCATCTTTCATAACGAATGCTTTCCCACCTGTATTTACTATTACTCAATCCTAAATCATGCAGCATTTTGACAGAGAAATCAGAGGGAAAGCACTAGGTTGAAGTTATAATAGCATTAAGTACCAGCTAAAGAAAAATGCAAGCCCACTCGTATATGTGTGCTTGTAGGTTTATCTAGTCATTTCCAACTTCTAATGAGACATATGAGAATGATAGCAGTTTTTTCAGCCTTTTAAGAAGAAACAAACTGTGACACACAATTCTTGATTTCTCCCCCTAACTCTTGAATTTCTTTGTGGAATAGTTCAGGGTACAAATATTCACTGATATCACCCTATTTTTAATTGGGCAAAAATATATGATTTTACTGAAAAAGGTTAACATAGGTAATTACTTTAGAGCTTGACAAACATTTACATTGAATTTATGTAGAACTCACAGAATTTTTCTGATTTTAACACTATTCACAGACATATGCTATTAAGTTAATTAAATGCTAATCAAAGACAAGAATGCATGGCTCCTAGTGTTTTCCTCTTACCTGACATGAAAATTCTCAGTACAACCCGCTGTCCTGTCCTTGAATGTAGTTTACATATCTATGTGGATCATTCAGATCAAGGAGTTACAAGTGTATATTCAATGATGTTCTTCCTGAGTCCCAGAGTTCATGACTGCAAAATGCTGCATCCTTGCAAAGGAGGGAGTCTGCTCTCTTGAAGAGTCTGGCTCAGAAAGCAATTTGGCAAAGTAATTCCATGAGGGAAAATGATGGAACGTATAACGCAAAAGTGTCTAGGTGTCGTAGCAGAATAGTCAAGGCATAAAATGAGAAGCATTGTGGATGGCACAGAACACATTTTTTTTCTTGTAACAAAGCCCTAGATCCTTAATACTTACCATTAATCTCCAAAATAGAAGTGGAAATATTCTAAATTTTAATTCCAGATTAGCAGGATCTAGAGATGCTTGGCCCCTGTAGATTATATTCACATCTCCCATGCGCTAACATTTACTAATTGTACTTTTGCCCTTTTGATCCTTTTCATAAACAATTCCTTTCATTAGTTAGCTTTAAGTGGAAATCAAGAACTAAGTCAACAGAAGGAGAGAAATCTTACCTCCTTTATCTTAAAAACCCACCACCACCTTGGACCACAGTGGACAATTTAGCGAGTGATTGCAATCAGTTTAAATGCACACTATTTAGGCAAATTGCTCTGAAAACACAGGCTGCCTAAATCCTAGAGAAAAACGTCTTCACATATAACTCTAAATACTTTTAATTTTAGGAAAAGCAGTTTATGACAGTCACAACAAATGAGGACTTTGTTGAAATTCCAGGTGTTACATTCCAGAAACACAAATTCATAAACGTCAATTTTCCTGGTAAATCTCCATCTGTGACTCCTAGAAGCCAAGAGACCTCACAGTTACATCAGTATGAACTCCTCATATCTTCTCTGCCTTGGAGTTTTCCATACTGTGTTGGTAGCTTGAAACTATGGGCTTCCTTTGTGGCTCAGATGGTAAAGAATCTGTCTGCAATACAGGAGACCCGAGTTAAACATCAATCCCTGGGTGAGGAAGATCCCCTGGAGAAGGGAATGGCAACACATTGCAGTATTCTTGCCTGGAGAATCCCATGGACAGAAGAGCCTGACAGGCTACAATCCATGGGATCTCGAAACTATAGAACTTAAAACTTGGATGGTGACTAGAAATTTTCCATAATAAAATGTTACAAAATGTATGGGTGTATTTCTAATTCTTCTACTAAAAAGTGTCATTTTGAGGTGCTCAAATATTACAAAAACAACAAAATTCCTCATCTTTTAGTCTAATCTTATAAGTGGGTTCCTTAAATGCCACCTCCACAACATGCTCTTATGGCAGTTTTGTTTTTATAAACAACTTGAAAATGCAAGTATTTTCACTAGGATTGGTGAAAATCCTAGTCTGGGTTTTTTCTTCTCACTGCATGCATGCAGACTAAGTCGCTTCAGTCATGTCCAACTTTTTGTGACCCTATGGACTGTAGCCCGCCAGGATTTTCTGTCCATGGGATTCTCCACGCAAGAATACTGGAGTGGATTGCCAAGGCCTCTTCTAGGGGATCTTTCTGATCCAGGGATCAAACCCGAATCTCTTGTGTCTCCTGCATTAGCAGTCGGGTTCTTTACCACTAGTGCCACCTGGGAAGTGCTATGTGAATGCACATAAGTTGGGAAAATGAGAGTGGCATAATTCTTCAGTTTTTAAAGGTAGGACAAGGAGATTTCACTTCAAAATGTAAGAAGGTGCAGCTGAGGATGGCAGAGAGAACACAGATGGATCAGGCTTGGCCCTTCTCATGGGACCTCGAGAGAACCACGTTGACTGGACCACCATCAAAGGTAACTCATGTCTCCTTCCAAAAATGCCACAAAAAGGAAAGTTCACTTTTAGTAAAACTCCTAAGCAGATTTCATTAAAAGATAGGAGAAAATTTTCATAATTTTCTTTCTGAGATATTTAGAAATACCCTAAGAAGGATAACTGTGACTCGCTCACATTTAATTCAGTGAGTAAAAATCTAATGGAACTCAGATCCAAGAGATGAAATGGAGAGACAAGATTACCCTGAGGAAGAAAGTTTGAATTGAATAAAGTATTCCTTGTAGAAACTAAGCAATGTAAGGAAAGGAAAAAAGTGTCTTGATACAATTACCTTTGGAACAAATGCATATTTTAAAACAACACTAAGCTGATTTAACAGCAAGTAAATAAATTTAAAGCCCAATCCATAAGATACGTAAGAAATGCCAATAACTTCCCCCTTGGACATTGTAAAACTATTAATATTTCCTTGGCCCATCTCTTTTGTCCAAGTCCCAGTCATTAAGATTGCTAAGGTTCCATTTATTTCTATAGTCGTGTGTGTGTGTGTGTGTGTGTGTGTGTGCGTGTAAATGTAAGGCTCCAGAGTGAGTTGTAAGGAAAGACTCTCATTATGGTGAATCTTAAAATTTATAGTATTTAGCACTGAGCTTTCACTTTTTTTTTTTGCCACACTGAGTACGTATGGAGTCTTCATTTCCCGACCAAGGATAGAACCTGCGCCCTCTGCAGTGGAAGCACGGATTCCTAACTGCTGGATCGCCAGGGAGTCCCATGAGATTTTTTAAATATTTAGCAAAAGTTCTATTTAATTTCTCCTGAGTTAGACAAGGAATCTGTCATTCAAAATTCATTCAACTGCATTTGCTATGTTTTCAGATTCTCAAAAAATTCCGTGGCTCCCTCTGCCAGCTTGTCTAGTTTTGTCACAATAACATTCAAAACCTGAGAGACAGAAAAGAAATTCTGAGCTTTTTTTTCTTCTGAAAGAAATATGGTCCTCTCAAACTGATCTCAAAGAAAAATGAGACCCAAGACTTTCATTAAAACATGAAATAGAGCAGTTGGCAAATACTGGAAAGCAAAGCCCTCTGACACCTATAAAAAAGGAAAAAAGGAAAGAAAAGAAAAATTCCTATTCCTAAATATCAGTGTGTGTCTGTTTGTTGTTTTTGTTCTAGGCAGAATCAATGAACCGATTCAAACATCTCTTTAAAAATAATTTGGGGGCGTTCCTGGTGGCTCAGTGGTAAAGAATCTGCCTGCCAATGCAGGAGTCATGGGTTTGATCCCTGATCTGGGAAGATCCCACATGCCACAGAGCAACTAAAGCTGTGGGCCACAACCACTGAGCCCCGGCTCTACAATAACTACTGAAATCCGTGTGTCCTAGAGTCCGTGCTCCACAACAAGGGAAGCCACTGCAATGCGAAGCCCGCGCACCACAACTAGAGACTGGCCCCTGCTCGCTGCAACTAGAGAAAAGCCCACACAGCAACAAAGACCCAGCACAGTCAAAAATAAATGAATACATAAATAAAATTATTTTCTAAAAGGATTTTAGAAAAAACATCTATGTTGCTCTCTTCTGGCATATTCCTCAAAGCTTTGGGGGAAATGTAAGCTCATGAACCAAACACAACCTCCAAGAATGGCACTGACTTCAAAACTGGGGCTGTAGCTGTCCTTTGCCATAAAGTGTAAACTCAGTGGAAATTTAGAAGCCAGTTCATGGAGATTTAGAAGCTTCTTGTGGATTTCTTGGGTCCCCCTGAAGAGGCAGTTCTCTTGCCAGTTTTCTCCAGCTATTATTAGTGTTTGATCACTTGGCATGTCAATCAAGCTCATCCAAAAAAAAAAAGGGATCTTGTTTAGTTAAACCTGAAGATTAGAGTTTTTCAGTCAACAGAAGAAGTAAGATTTTTTTTTTTAAGAAACACAGTTATTGTCTACTAACTGTATATCAACCCTGTGGTGAGGGTTTTTCACCTATTTCCTCTATTCCTCCTAAATGAGCCTGTGAAATCATTATTTTCCTGTTTTATAGATGCTGGTCTAGAGAGGTTAAGTAACTTGCCCAAAGTCATGTTATTTGATTTTCCAAAATATTTGACAGAGTTGAAAGAGTTATTGCAAGGGATCTTGCCTGGCATCTTAGTTAGCAAAATGCCAAATATGACAGGTATACTTTATGTTATCCAGCATCACTAAGATACAGGTCAATCAGGTACTCTATTATCCTTGGAAGGTTGTCATGTAGATGATCAAATTTTAAAAGAATTTCAGATTTTTTGTGCTAAAATGAAATTTTACACTAAAATTCCACTGAACATGAGCTGGTTTTACTCCTAGCATAAGAGTTCAGAACACAGAGTTCAGACAGACTCTGGGTTTGAGTCCTAGTCTCACCACTTGCTAACCAGATGTACTTCATTTATTCATCTATTTTTTCAAATATTTATCAGTTGTTTTCCTTGTACCAGGGCTTCCCTGGTGGCTCAGATGGTAAAGAATCTGGCTGCAGTGGAGGAAATCTGGGTTTGATCCCTGGGTCAGGAAGATCCCCTGGAGAAGGGAATGGCAGTTTTCTTTCCTGAGAAATCCTATGGACAGAGGAGCCTGGCGGGCTACCGTCCATGGAGTCACAAGAGTTGGACACAACTGAGCAACACACACACTTTCACACACTTTCCTTGTACTGGGTATTGGTCTACGGTGGTAAATGAAAACTGATAAAGATGTAATTTCCAATGGAGAAAACTCTTATGAAAAAAGCAAACAGGATATTATGGGAGAAAATGAGGGTGGAAAACTCATTTAGATACAGTGGTCAGGTAGGCCTTCTTTCAACTGAGACTTTAGGGAAAAGAAGGAACCAAGTGAGCATGAAGGAGGGCATGTCTGGGGAGGCTTTTCAAACAGAGGCCAGAGCACAGGCAAGCTCTTGAGGCTTGAGAATGCCATTTGCAGGGATAAGGAGGAGCTAGGGTGCTACACACTAGGCCTGGGGAGGTAGACAGTGGTCTTGTCAACCAGAAGAAGGCATCTGAATTTTATGTTAAGAGTAACTAGAAGATTTTAAGTAAGAGAGTGGTATCATCCAATTTACTTTTTAAGAAGAACTTTATTTTTTAGAGCATTTTTTGGTTCACAGCAAAATTGAGCAGAAGCTACACAGATTTCTCAAATATCCCCTGCCCACACACGTATAACTTTCGCCACCATCAACATCTCACACCAATTGGTACTGGTACATTTGTTACAATCAGTGAACCTACACTGACACATCACCATGCAGAGTCCATTTACATTAGGGTTCATTCTTGGTGGTATACATTTTTGGCAAAAGTGTGGTGACATGTACCCATTGTATCTATAGTATTATACAGAATACTTTTATTGCCCTAAAAATCCTCTGTGCTCTGCCTGCTTATTCATACCAATTTACATTAAAACAATAACTCCAAATACTATATAGAGAATGGATTTGTAAAGAACAAGTGAGGAAGCAGGAAGAATTAGTGACTCTTGTACAGGGCTGGGTGGTTGGCAAAAGCCCAGGGATGGAGCCTATGGGAAGAAACAAATGACTTTGAGCTATATTTTGCAGGAAGATGCTATGGGACTAAGTCATCCATTGGGTTTGAAGATAAGGGAAAGATAGAAATCAAAACTGTTTCTGATTTGTACAACAGGATGGATGATGATGTCATTTACTGAGACGGAAAAAAGTGAGAAATAGTTTCAGGGAGAAAATCAACTGTTCAGTTTGGTACATGTTGAGCAAGCAATGTCTGTACGAGATCCAAGCAGAGGTGTCAAGTAGGCAGAAGATAGATGACAGGAGCTTGTCAGACTAGACTGGGGTGGTGATAAGCCATATACAGGAATCTTATACATTTAGATGGCATTTAAGTGGAGGACAGAGTTTGAGAGAGAGAGAAGGGGTCCCACTCTCAGGGGACCTGAGAATCTTCAGGATCAAAATCTAGAAGTTAGGAAGAGAGGGAGATGTGACCAAAGGAAACCGAGGAATAGCCTGAAAAACCCCAGGAAAACTCAGGAGAAAGTGGGACTGATACCATAGAAAGAGAGGATTTCAAGCAGGATAGAGTGGCCAATTGTGTTGAGAGTAAGAAGATGTTAAGCAAGTTATTTAATCTTTCTCAGAACCTGTGTGTGTGTGTGCTCAGTTGCGTCCAACGTTTTGCAGCTCCGTGGACTGTGGACTGCCAGGCTTCTCTGTCCTGGCAAGAATATCAGAGTGGGTTGCCATTTCCTACTCCAGGAGATCTTCCCAACCCAGGAATCAAACCCATGTCTCTTGCATCTCCTGCATTGGCAGGTGGATTCTTTACCACTGTGCCACCTGGGAAGCCCCTTCTGACAACCTACAAAATCTATAAAATAGGGATAATATCACTTATTCCCTCTGCTTGCTCAGAGAACTTGGTGAAATGACAGATCTAAGCTCCTTAGTATGGGGCTCTGTATCCAAATAGTGTACAGTAGGTTTGTTTCTTCAGTCTTCATTATATCAGGGTTATCTGTTGTTGTTGTGTTGTGTGGAAGAGAAGTTAGTCGAGGACTGTGTTTATAAGACTGCCAATTAAACTAGATTTTAGTATTTCTCTTTCCTTATTGACATTACAGATCATTAAAAAGGTATAAGAATAAATTTCTTCTTGTAGTAAAGCACTGCTTTTCAGCATCAGTGAGAGAGTATACCATTAATTAGTTCAAAACTTGTTTTATTTGTTTACCATTCCCTAATATCTTTTCGCTGCCCTGTAAAGTATAAAGTATGAGTGCCTTTTTTCCCCCAATTAATTTTAACTGCGACTTGCACAGGGACCAATCAGCAATGTTATTAACATCTTAAGAATACTAGCCCACTTACTGTAAAAGCGTTCATATAGATATCCCTTATGGGAATATTCTCTAAAAAGCTTGCTGGTGTTTCTGAATGCTGAAGTACTGTCAAAAAAGGAAAATTATCAAGCATGCAGGCTTTCCAAAAAGGCATGAGACATTAAATCTATTAAAAACAGTGAAGCTTAATGAAAAGAAAATGAGCAGCTTTCATTTATTAAAAATTATGTAAACACACTCATTTCAGATCCATTATTATTGCACTTGGGTATTTTTCCTAAATGTTATCAGCAGGTAGAAATAGAAGATGAAAAATTGCTCTTAACTAGCACTTTTAAAAGAGAAAATGCTCACAATCTTGATCCTCACAAAGTCCTACTAAGACTAGTTAGACTGATAACAATTCCATGGGCCTATGAAAATCCAACCAATGAAAATTTAAAGCTTGGAATAAATCTTCTAAGAATACAAGAGAAATAAAGAAGGATTGCTCCTCTATCATTCTCCAAGTCAAACATTTGGAAAGTTTCCCCAACTAAGAAGATGCATCTCAAACCTTGTATGATACAATGGAGACCAATCTATAAGCAAAAATAACCGATAATTCTCTATAAAAGAACTGATTAATTTGTTAGTATTTACGCAATATAGAATTCGTGGGTAAATATCCATGAAAGAGAAAGAGAAATATCCACGTAATATTAATTGGATACTTGAGTGCTGCCCAGTGCTCAGTCATGTCCGACTCTTTGCGACCCCATGGACTGTAGCCCGCCAGGCTCCTCTGTCCACGGGATTTCTCAGGCAAGAATCCTGGAGTGAGTTGCCGTTTCCCCCTCCAGGGGATCTTCCCTACCCAGGGATCAAACCCACGTCTCCTGCGTTGCAGGTGAATTCTTTACCTGCTGAGCCATCTGGGAATACTAATTCTGATTATTGCTCCAGGGCATGAATAAGCTTGAGCTTATTCTAGTTACTCATTTTTTTCCCTCTTCTCATCCGTGTTCCTACTCACTTATTCCCTCTTCTTTCCCTTCCTCTTACTCTATTCCAACATCTCTTTAAGACAATAACAAGAATATAGAAATAACCCACAAATTGCATTATTTAGAAGCAGGTAAGAAAAACGGGTAAGAACATAAAATAGTATAAAAACTTACATGCTTTCTTGCCTATCAAGAAATTCTGTACAGATACTAAGGAAGAGCCACTAATTTGGTTCTAAGCTGCCTGGGAAACAACACAAAGTGACTCAAGGGAGTGTCTATAGAATAAAAACAGACTGCTTAAGATAAGTGGTACGTGAGAGAGGAAAAATAGATATAATCATTTTCTAAGTCCAACCGATGACTCACTTCTCTTTTGGAATCTATACATTCGTGGGAGGTATCTTTTGTCAGCTATGACAGCCATTTAACCCAGTATCGAAATAAATTGAACTAAGAAGCAGACTGTCAAATTGCTGTATTATAAAGAATAGCATAATTATTCCCTATACTTAGAGCAGAAAGAACTCGTTCCTAAGTGCTCTCATAAGGAGAATTAACACATAATACAGAATTACAACATAAGAAGTCACCATTTATTGAGTATGAACTCTGTACTGGGCATTATGATCTGCCCCCTCCATACACTATAACGTCAATTACAGCTTCATCCCAGGTGTGGGCATGAATTTAAAAGGGCCGTTTCCTTCTGACAGAGCCCCTCCATGGCATCACACCAAAGTTCAATTCCGTCAAAGCCACTCTGCACAGTCTCAGGACATAGCTTCCTAAAGATGTGGCTGGATTGTTGTCTAAACTTAGAGCAAAACTGTGGCAGGTGAACTAATATCAGAACAGCCAGCTAAGTCGTTTCAGTCATGTCTGACTCTTTGCAACCCGATGGACTATAGCCCGCCAGTCTCCTCTGTCCATGGGATTCTCTAGGCAAGAATACTGGAGTGGGTTGCCATGTGCTCCTCCAGGGGATCTTCCTGACCTGGGGATCGAATTTGCATCTCTTACATCTGCTGCATTGGCAGATGGGTTCTTTACCACTAGCGCCACCTGGGAAGCCGAACATCCTGGAGCACGTATTAAAAGTGAACGTTCCTGGGCCCTCTCCATACTAACTTAACAGAATCCTGGGGGTACATCCGGGAGACAACATTTTAAACATGTGCCTGGGTGACTCTAAGGCACCCTTGGTTACAGAGTTGCTGCCAATTGGTTTCTTGAGGAGTGGTCTCCAAATGTTTTCATTACCCACTCAGTAAGAAAATTTTTGAGCATGCCCAGTATAATATTTATGCTTATGCACAAGTTAGATATTCAGCTTCCCAGATTCTTTTACCAGGTGGCTCTGTGGTGAAAGAATCTGCCTGCCAATACAGGAGATGTAGGAGTTGCAGGTTTGATTCCTGGGTAGGGAAGATATGCTGGAAGAGGAAATGGTAATCCATTCCACTATTTTTGCCTGGGAAATCCCACAGACAGAGGAGCCTGGTGGGCTACAGTCCATGGGCTTGCACAGAGTGGGACATGACTGAGCATACACGTATGCACAAGTTAGATATCAATACCAGTTTACTAATATATTATGTAGATTATAAAGCATATACATATATTTTTAAAGATCAGGTTTTATATAATTATTACATAGGAATATCTTAGTAGGAGAAAACTATAGAATAAGTTTTGTTATTTTTGAAAAATTCTGATACTTACCCAGAATTCTATAATCATCAGGCACATACCAGCAAATTAATTGGGTTTTCTAGTGTTAATGTTATTTTTGCTTACAAATGTGATTTCTACTTTATTAAAAAGCTTTGAGTCATGTGTTTATAAATAGTCAAAGAAAATGTCCAAATATTCACTCTGCAGAACTGTAAATGTTTAATTAAAATTTTTGTTGTGAAATAGATTATATATACAAGAGAGTGCATAAAGATAAACAGACAATCATAATAAGCTGAACACTCACTCAAATGCCAACCTCATTGGTCAGAAAATAGAATATTACCAGTACATACCCTGAAACCTCCTTGCATGACTCCCCAACCAAATCTATGCACATAACCCTTCTCAAAGTAACCATTATCTTTTAAATCATTTATCTTTTTCTCCTTTTAATTTTACCACATATATTTTGTGTGTGTGTGTGTGTGTGTGTGTGTGTGTGTGTTAGTCGCTCAGTTGTGTCTGACTCTTTGCAACCCCATGGACTATAGCTCACCAGGCTCCTATGTCTATGGAATTCTCCAGGCAAGAATAGTGGAGTGGATAGCCATTCCCTTCTCCAGGGAATCTTCTTGACCTGGGGATCAAACCTGGGTTTCCAGCATTGCAGGCAGATTCTTTACCATTTGAATCACTAGGGAAGCCCACATGTATATGTAGCCTCAAACAATATGTTGCTTCCCTTTTCCTTTGTTCAAACTGTGTATAAAATAGATCGTAGTGTATGTATTTATATTTTTTTTCATTCAGCACCATCATTTTGAGATTCATCCATGCTAACGTGATTAAAGATGCTTGCTCCTTGGAAGAAAAGCTATGACAAACCTAGACAGCATATTAAAAAGCAGAGATACCACTTTGCCAACAAAGGTCTATATAATCAAAGCTATGGTTTTTCCAATAGTCATGTATGGATGTGAGAGGTGGACCATAAAGAAGGCTGAGCTCTGAAGAACTGATGCTTTCAAACTGTGGTGCTAGAGAAGACTCTTAAGAGTCCCTTGGACTATAAGGAGATCAAAGTAGTCAATCCTAAAAGAAATCAACTCTGAATATTCATTGGAAGGACTGATGCTGAAGCTGAAGCTCCAATACTTCAGCCACTTGATGCAAAGAGCTGACTCATTGGAAAAGACTTTGATGCTGGGAAAAACTGAAGACAGGAGGAGAAGAGTGCAACAGAGGATGAGATGGTTGGATGGCATCACCAACTCAATGGATATGAATCTGAGCAAACTCTGGGAGATAATGAAGGACAGGAAAGCCTGGTATACTGCATCCCATGGGGTCGCAGAGTTGGACATGACTTAGGGACTGAACAAAAACAGAAAGGTGAGCAGTTCATTCATTTCTACTTCTGTATACAGCCATCCTTGATATCCTCAGAGAATTGGTTTCAGGACCCCTTTCAGATACAAAAATCCACAGAAGCTCAAATCCCTTGTATAAAATGGTGCAGGATTTGCATATGACCTACACGCATTCTTCCCCCCACCCTCCATGTACTTTAAATCACTTCTAGGTTACTCATGATACCTAATAAAATGTAAATGCTGTGTAAACAGTTGTCAGCCCACAGCAAATTCAAGTTTTGTCTTTTGGAACTTTCTGGAATGTTTTCCCCAAATATTTTCAATCTGTGATTGATTGAATCTGCAAATGTATTATAGTAGCCAAGGATACAGAGGGCTGACTGTAGTACTCCATTATAGGAATAAGCCACAATTTATTTATGATTATATTACAGAAGGACATTTGAATTGCATCATGTTTCTTTTACTGTTATTACCAACAGTGCTACCATGTACATTTTTGCTTCCCAAGGTTTATTTATATATACCCAGGAGTGAATTTGCTGGGTACTGGGGGATATTCACCTTTACAAAGTAATGCTAACAGTTTCCCAAAGTAATTGTACCTATTTGTTCTCTAACCCCATGCATGAGAATTGCCGTTTTTTGGCCTCCTTGCCCAAATTTGGTTTTGTAAAGCTTTTTTTATTTTTGCCAATCTGTTGAGTGTGAAACCGTACATCGTATTTTTGACTTACATTTTCTAGATGACAATTAAAGTTAAGAATCTTTACAGGGATTTATGAGTCATTTTTGTTTCTTCTGTGCCATCTGTTTATGTCTTTTGCTCATTTTTTTCTGATAAATTGTCATTCTTACTGATTCATAGAATTCCTTTACATTCTGGTCGCTCATCTTTATGATTACATATGTTGAAAATATCTTCTCCCAATTCGTGATCTGTTTTTACTCTCTATTGTTTTTGTGAAGAATACACATTCTTAATTTTAATACAGTTGATTTATCAATCAGTGGTAAGTGGCATATGCCTTTGTGTGTTTTTAAAAATCCCTTCTTACCTCAAGTTCATAAAGCTCTTTTCCTAAAAGTCTTAAAATTTCCATTTTAATTTCAATTCAAAAATTTCAATTCTTAGGTCTTTGATCCACTAGGATGATTTTTGTGTGGGATTGGGGTGACTTCTTCTTTTCGTTTGGTGACAAATGGCCCAAGCGCCATTTGTAGAATTACCCTTCAGATACTTATTTCTCAGTGCCTGCTTTGTGTGTACAGATTATTTCTGAGCTCTCTCTATGTTATCCGTTGGCCAATCTGTTTATCCCTGACCTAAAACCACACTATCTTGATTACTTGTGGCTTTATATCTTGATACCTAGAAGGATGCATCCTTCTACTTTGTTTTTTTATCAAGAATGACGAGGGAGGAGGTATATGTATACTTATCGCTAATTTACGTTGATGTACAACAGAAACCAACACACCATTGTAAAGAAATTATCCTCTAATTTAAAAAAATGATTTAATAAAATTAAATGAATAATGAAAAAAAGAATGACAGCTATTCTTAGGCATTAACTCTTCCACGTAAATTTCAGCATAATATAATGTGCTCTTCCATATAAATTCACATGAACAAAAGTTACAAATTTCCCAACATAAAACAGCACACAAAGAAACCTGTTGGTGTTTTGATTGGGATTGCACTGAATCCAAAAATCTGTTTGTGAATTAACATCTTTATAACATTGAGATTTCCTAATTATTGTCCATTTACATTTTTAATAATTCCATATATTTGCAATTTTTTCTTCCAAAAGTTTTATATATTTTTTTAAATATTCCTAGGTATTTGGTTACTGTTGTTAAGTAAACAGTATTTTTTTCTGAATACATTATCTAACTGGTGCTGATGTGTTGAAACACAATTGCCTTTTCTGTATTGAGTTTCTCCTAGTGACTTCTAGAAGCTCCCTAAATAACTGATCATTTATCTGTAGAGTCTTTGAGTATTCCACATATATAGCACATAATCTGAAAACAATAATTTTGTTCTTTCCATTTCCATTTTTATACCTTTTACTTTTTTCTTTTTTTTTTTTGGCCACTCCGTGCGACATTGCAGGAGACCTGTGTTCGACCCCTGGGTTGGGAAGATCCCCTGGAGAAGGGAAAGGCTACCCACTCCAGTATTCTGGCCTAGAGAATTCCATGGACTGTATAGTCCCTGGAATCACAAAGAGTTGGACACAACTGAGTGTCTTTCACTTCACTTCACTTCCATGCAACATGTGGAATCTTCCCCCACCAGGGATCAAACCTATGTCCCCTGAACTGGGAGCACAGAGTCTTAACCACTGGACCACCAAGGAAGTCCACCTTTTTCTTTTCTTACTGTGTTGGTAGCATATCAGGGACTTTCTTTAATGGCAGCTGCTTTTGTCTTAATACTGATTACAAACAAAAATTTTCAGTGTATCTCCGTTAAGTATTATTTTTTCTTTCAAACTTTTTGTGAATGTTCTTTATAAGTTTATGAAAGCTCCTTTATATTTTTACTTTGTTAATAGTTTTCACTATGAATGGATGCTGTATTTTCTCAAATGCTTTCCCAGCATCAATGGAGTTGACCATATGATTTTTTCTCCTTTAATTTATGAATGTGGTGAATTGCTTAATTGATTTTCTAATACTGAAAAGATAATACCTTGCATTCCTAGGATATATACAACTTGCTTGTGAAATATCAACCTTTTGTGCAATGTTGGATTGCTATTAATTAGTTTATATTGGCCTATAGTTTTTTTTTTTCTTATGCTGACCTTATTGGAATTTTATACCAAAACTATGCTATATTCATAAAATTAGTTTCAGAATATTTCCTATTTTAAAAATTCCTTGCAATTGTTTTTGGAAGGCTAGAATTGTTTTTTCTTTGGATGTTTTGTAAAACACATGTAGCCCCAGAGTTTTTTTTATGCAACAATATTAACCACTGACTCAATTCCCTTACCGATTTCTAACTATTGTAGTTCCCTATTTCTTTGAGTCAGTTTTATTTTTAATAAAATAATAAAACTTTTAATATTAATTATGATAATCATTATAAATTACAAAACAAATAATTATTAATATTTTTAATAAAACCAGGTTTTAGCAGTTACATTTTTTCAGGGATTTTTTTCCAGTCTATTTAAATTATAAATGTTATCGGGATTAAGTTGATTATTATCTTTCTGATATCTGTAACATCTCAAGTAATCCCCTCCCTCCCTTGGTTTCATTCCTAGTACTGATCATTTGGGCCTTTTCTATTTTTTCTTAATCAGTCTTGGCAAACCGTTGTGTTTGTTGCTCAGTCGTGTCCAACTCTTTGCGACCCCATGGACTGTAGCCCACCAGGTTCCTCTTTCCATGGAGCATTTAAAGTTATAAATTTCTTTAAAAGAATTATGTTAGTTTGATTCTAAAATTTTTGATATGTATTTTTATTGTCACTCCTTTAAAATATTTTCTAATTTGTACTGCAACATTTAGTATTAAGTTTAGTGAAATGTTATAAACTGTGCAGAATATTGCATGACTCCAAAGTTCACTTAGAATTGTATGGATGTTTTCATATTATAGATGCTTGCTTTTAATCTAATTACTGTGTGTGCTTATGTTTAAAATGTTGCTATTGTATTTTATCTATGATTTTTTGTAGGAGTCTTTTTGGCCATGTTCATCTGAAAAGCATAAATTCCACTTAAAGTTGGTGTAAATGGCCTAAGTCACAGCATGAAGAAAGGTTAACAAACAAAAGTACCGCGGCGAAGCGTCTGCATTGTGACAGCCCCATTCTCTCCTCAGAATACTCAGGTAACCGACTCAGATTTACTGACGGTATCAGTGGTACCAGTGTTAACTAACTTCTTAATTACTATTAAGGTTTAATGTGCTTGTCTTGGTAACTAGAAATAGTCATGTAAATATAACTTTCATGTTTTCTCCCCCCCACCCCCACCAACACCCCTCTGGAGCTACAATTCTCATTCCTGGGAGATAAGGGATGAGGACATAATCTTCCAATGGAGACATATCAGACTTCTGGGGGAAGCAATATGTTTGTGGAATGAAAAAGCATATTTAAAATTATTTTACACGTACATATTTGGGAAACAACAAAAGCATCTGTTTCTTTTGTAATACAAACCACACAAAATATTGACATCTCTGCTGGTGAAAATTTGCAAAAAAATGCTTTGATCCTCGAGGGAATGCACGGTACAGTCTCTGGGAGGGCAGAGAGAGTTGTTTTCCTCTTTATCATAGGAGGCCTTGGTATCAAAAAGATTAAAAAACATTGATCTGCTTTGAAAAATGATTAGACTATGTACCTTTTGTCTCTGCTCTGCAAAAGTGCTTTCTCCCTACAGAACTATTGACAGATACTGTCTGGTAGATATCTGGAGGTCAGCAAGGGTTGGTTGCCAAGCAGAAAGAGAAAAATGACTTTTACACATATTTGAGCTGAGAATAAGTCCTATAATATATATTCTCCGTACACATTGGCCTTCTCCGCTACAGTTCCCAGATCTCCCCTGCTCTATTCTTTTTTCCATCTAAATTAAAAATTGAGAAAGGGTTTGAGGAAGCCAAGGACACAATGACACCCCAAGGGTCAGGAGGCACAGATCAACAAATGGCTTTTATTTTTCAATACCTCATTCTCTGAAATGAATGTCATAAAAAATAATTTAAATTATTCATGTTACCAAATGTTTATGAGGTATGAAAAAAAATCCTCTTGCAGAAAGAAATACCATATAAAATACGTATATTTAAGTTATGCAAGCTCTCACTTTTCTAATTCAGTGCCCACCAGTGAAAAATGATGCCTGAATGATTCATTCCAGAAAACATAGTCTCATGCATTTTAATCACTCCTACCAAGTGTTTCAAAAGAAACATATCAATAAATTGTTTACCAGCAAATATTATAACCCACACGATAGGCCAGTCATTCTAATTACACTTTAAAAGGAACAGAAATGAAAACCCACTTACAGGAACTTTTCTTACTACTGTTCTTACTGCTCAAGCATTGGAAACAAGAATTCTCCTTTCCACATCTGCTTGTACAAAAGGTCATGCTTCCATGGCTTGCCAGAAACTTGTCTTAGTTCTTGGAATAGTAAATATAAAAAGGCAGAACTGAACTTTAGACTCAATGACAAGATTATTTTGTTATATAAAAGTTAACCACAAAGCAACAAGCAAATACAGCCTAAAACCTACCAAACCATCCTTAGGTTGTCTTCTAAGTGACAGTGTATTTTTATTTCGAATGTAGGTGTCGTCTTCTTGAGAAAGCCTTCTCTGAGCCCAAAGATGTGGCAGGTTTCCTAGCACCTCGTACTTAGCTCTATTAGAAGGCTTTTCATACTATATTATTGGAGAAGGCAATGGCACCTCAATCCAGCACTCTTGCCTGGAAAATCCCATGGACGGAGGAGCCTGGCAGGCTACAGTCCATGTGGTTCGCAAAGAGTTGTACATAACTGAGCGACTAACACTTTCACTTTTTCATATACATACATATATGTATATATATATTTGCGTCTCCTGCATTGGCAGGCAGATTCTTTATCACTGAGCCACCTGGGAAGCATATATATATATGTAACTCTAAATCATTTCAAGCAATCAAGTGCAAGATGAGTCAGAGTGATCTGTTGCAAACAAAAGACTGTCCACTATGAGAAGCAGAATTAATTAGTCCTTTATATATGTGATCTCAGGTGTCTTCACAATGGCCTTACGACATAGGCACTAATATATCCATCTGATGGATGATGATGCTGAAGGACAGAGGTTAACTTGCCAGAGGATCACACAGCTAGTACATAATGAAGTCAGGTTCTATCCTACACAATCTGGCTGCACAGACTATGAACCAAAAGCAATATGTTAAGTTGTTTTCAGCTAAAGTACTGAACCTTTCCAAAAGGTTTACTTTAATATGTATGTATGTGTGTATATTGAAGAAGGGATAGGCTACCCACTTCAGTATTCTTGCCTGGAGAATCCCATGGACAGAGGAGCCTAGCAGGCTATAGTCCACGGGGTTGCAAAGAGTCGGACACAACTGAGCAACTAATACACACACACACAAGTGTATATATTCCTATAAATATATACATCTATGAATTCTGGGAGAAAAGGGAGTGACATTGTAGCCAGAATGCTGGGACTGTCCTGCCACACAGCCCAAGTTTATCTCCGCCTTGGGTCACAAAGAGCCTCAGCTACAGATGGGCAGTTAACTGTTCTGATGATGACAAATTACCACAGTGCATGACTTCCAAATTTGAGATGTTTGTCCAAATATGAATGTGCCCTTGAGAATGTTTCCCACATATGAGAATCATTCATCAAGCATGTCATGGCACCATAAACGCTGAGAACTGATCGTTGCTTTAGAGGGTATATATTGCTGTTCTGTGTTGATTTTAATTATCTACCAGCCAGAGGATGATTACACCTTTTAAAGAATCTAAAATGTCTGAAAGCTCATAGTCTGGCAAAATGACAAAAATGTTTGAGAGATTTGGTTGTACGAGTTGTAAAGTCATTTGTTGGAAAAGCAAGAAAACACAAAAATTAAAAGGCAAGAGACTGCTTTTCATGAAGACGGCGCCAAAGGCAAAGAAGGAAGCTGCTGCCCCTCCAGAGTCAAAGCCAAAGCAAAGGCTTTGAAGGCCAACAAAGCAGTCCACAGACTGCTTTTGAAAGATGTCCACAATCACAGAAGAGATCTGAGCATCACCCACCTTCCAGTGGTCCAAAACACTGCGGCTCAGGAGGCAGCCCAAATATCCTTGGAAGAGCACTCCTGGGAGAAGCCAGCTTGACCACTATGCCATCATTAAATCCCCCTCACCACTGAGTCAGCCGTGAGGAACGTGGAAGACAGCAACACACCGGTGTTCACTGTGGATGTCAAGGCCAACAAGCACCAAATTAATCAGCCTGTGGAGAAGCTCTGTGACACATACTGTACGCATGATAGTGTACACATGTCAGTGCTACTTTCTCAATTTGTCTCGCCCTCAGCTGAGTCCACAAGTCTGTTCTCTACTAGGTTCACTAGTGGGAAGTTGCTAAATAATACAGAGAGCCCAGCCTGGCGCTCTGTGATGACCTAGAGGGGTGGGGTGCGGGGAGGGGAGTGAGGCTCAAGAAGGAGACGATACATATATAATTATGACTGATTCACATTGTTGTATGGCAGAAACCAACACAACATTGTAAAGCAATTTTCCACCAATTAAAAAATATTTTTATTTATTTATTTATTTATTTTTTGTTTTAGAATGTAATTTAATTGCTATGTTTTTGTCAAAACTGAAGAATTTAGTAGTTCATGACAAAAGTGAAATTGTACATTGCCAATCAAATTATATATTTTATTTCCTTTCTGAAGGGCATTCCACTCAAATTGACACAATTTACTTACATATGGAAAAATGCTTTACCAAGCTTTTCTGTACCAGAAATCTTAAACTTTACATTTATGTATCACCCTCTCTCCCTTTAATAATAAACTTGTATCTTTGAACAAGTTCTAATGCTTAAATGATAATAGTGATCAAAACTACAGGAAATAATTGATCTCTTAAATAGTTTGACATTTATTTTATTTTATTTTATTTTTTTATTTTAGTTGGGGGCTAATTACTTTACAACATTGTAGTAGTTTTTGCCATACATTGACATGAATCAGCCATGGGTTCACATGTGCTCCCCCTCCCGAACCCTCCTCCCACCTCCCTCCCCATCCCATCCCTCTGGGTCATCCCAACGCTCCATCCCTGAGCATCCGTCCCATGCATAGAACACGGAATGGTGTTCCGCTTCACATATGACAATATACATGTTTCAATGTTATTGTCCCAGAACGTCCCACCCTCACCTTCTCCCCCAGAGTCCGCAGGACTGTTCTATGCATCTGTGTCTCTTATTCTGTCTCACATATAGGGTTACCATTACCATCTTTCAAATTCCATATACATGCATTAGTATACTGTATTGGTGCTTTTCTTTCTGGCTCACTTCACTCTGTATAATGGGCTCCAGTTTCATCCATCTCAATAGAAATGATTCAAATGTATTTTTTTTAATGGCTGAGTAATATTCCATTGTGTATATGTACCACAGCTTCCTTATCCATTCGTCTGCCGATGGACATCTAGGTTGCTTCCATGTCCTGGCTATTGTAAACAGTGCCCATAATCACAGTTAAAAACTACAGCTTGGGGAAATTTCCTGGTGGTCCAGTGGCTAAGACTCCACACTCCCAATTCAGGGGGCCTGGGTTTGATCCCTGGTCAGGGAACAAGATCCTACATGCTGCAATGAAGATCGAAGATCCTGTATGCCACAACTAAGACCCAGCACAGCCAAATAAATAAATAGAATAAATATTTAACAACAACCAAAAAATTAAAAAAACAAAACAGCAGCATGGCAACCACTGGAAGTAGCAAAAGGGGCTGATATTCATGCAAGACACAATAGGATAACCAAAAAACTGGGGTAAATAAAAAGTTAAGGAATAAGATATTTATGTGGGGCTTTGCAATTATCTGAGATATTCCTTGGAATCTAGAGGGCCATGTAGTTGCATAGTAGAGCATAAGTAATGCATCTGCTCTGACCACTTCCATTTAACATTGTAAGGAAGGCCCCCAGCAAGAAAGGAAGAAGCAAAAGTATTCCTATTTGCAGATGTCATGATTTTATATTTATAAGACCTTATGGATTTATAAGAAATCTATATATACAGAAAACCAATTGGAGCTAGTAATCAGGTTCAATAAGGCTGTAGACATGAGAAACAACTGTATTTCCGTACAATCCAAGAACAAAAAAGTTTAAAGTTTATTTACAATAGCATCAATAGAATAAAAGCCTTAGAAATAAATTTAACAAAAGAAGTGAAAGACAAATACACTGAAAATTGTAAAACATTATTGAGAGAAATAAAGGTCTAAATAAACAGAAACACAAACCAGGTTCATGGTTTGGAAGATTTAATGATGTTTAGATTATGTATGGGTTTCCCAGGTGGCGCTAGCGGCAAAAGAACCCGCCTGCCAATGCAGGAGATGCGGGAGACCACAGGTTCGATCCTTGGGTTGGAAAGATTCCCTGGAGAAGGGAATGGCAACCCACTCCAGTATTCTTGCCTGGGAAATCCCATGGACAGAGGAGCCTGGTGGGCTACAGTCCACGGGGTCGCAAAGAGTCAGACATGACTGAGCACAGCATACAGATTAGCTAGAGTTTCTTACAGCTGCTATAACAAATGACCACAAAGTGGGTAGCCTAAAACACAGAAATCTATTCTCTCCCACCTTTGTGAAGGTCAGAAGTCTGAACTCCAGGTGTCACCAAGGATGTGCTCCCTTGGAATCTTCCCTTGCCTGTTCCAGCTTCTGGTGGCTCCAGGCACCTGTTGATTTGGGGTTGCATGATTCCCATCTCCGTCTCCATCTTTACATATAAAGATGGAGTCTAAGTCTGAAAAATCTCCCTCTACCTTTATCTTATAAGAACAACTGTCATTGGATTTAGGACTCACTGTAAATCCAGGATGATCTTATTTTGAAACGATTACATCTATAAAGAGTCAATTTCCAGAAAATTTCACATTCACAGGTTCCAGAGTTTAGGACATAATATATCCTTTTGGGACCACCATTCAATCCATTACAGGTGGAAGGATTTTCCAAATTGATCCATGAAATCAAAATGCAATCCTTATCAAAATTCCAGCTGCCCTTTCCCCCCAAGAAATTGAGAAGTTGACCCTAAAGTATTGATACATAAGAATATGCAAGGGACATAGACTGCCAAAATGATCTCGACAAAAAATAACAAAGTTGGATGGCTTACATTCTCCAAGTTCAAAGCTTAATATCAGTTCAGTTTAGTCTTTCAGTCGTGTTCAACTCTTTGCAACCCCATGGACTGCAGCACACTAGGGTTCCTGTCCATCACCAACTCCCAGAGCTTGCTCAAACTCATGTCCATCGAGTCGGTGATGCCATCCAATCATTTCATCCTCTGTTCTCTCCTCCTCCTGCCTTCAAACTTTCCCAGCATCAGGGTCTTTTCCAATGAGTTGGCTCTTCGAATCAGGTGGCCAAAGTATTAGAGCTTCAGCTTCAGCATCAGTCCTTCCAATGAGTATTCAGGACTGATTTCCTTTAGGATGGACTGGTTGGATCTCCTTGCAGTCCAAGGGACTCTCATGAGTCTTCTCCAACACCACAGTTCAAAAGCATCTATTCTTCGGCACTCAGCTTTCTTTATAGTGTCATGTATACATCCATACATGACTAATGGAAAAACCATGGCTTTGACTAGACTGACCTTTGTCCACAAAGTAATGTCTCTGCTTTTTAATATGCTGTCTAGATGAGTCATAGCTTTTCTTCCAAGGAGCAAGTGTCTTGATTTCCTGGATGCAGTCACCATCTGCAGTGATTTTGGAGCCCCCAAAAAATAAAGTCTGTCACTGTTTCCATTGTTTCCCCATATATTTGCTATGAAGTGATGGGACTGGATGCCACTACCTTAGTTTTTTGAATTTTTAGTTTTAAGCCAGCTTTTTCACTCTCCTCTTTCACTTTCATCAAGAGGCTTTTTACTTTCTCTTCACTTTCTGCCGTAAGGGTGCTATCATCTGCGTATTTAAGGTTATTGATATCTCTCCCTGGCAATCTTGATTCCAGCTTGTGCTTCATCCAGCCCGGCATTTTGCATATGGTGCTGACATACAAATAGACAAATAGATTGAGGGAATAAGATTGAGAGTCCAGAAATAAACCCGTTTGTAGTTGATTGATTTTTGGCACAAGGGTCAAGACAAGTCAATGGGGAAAGAATAGTCATTTCAACAAATGGTGCTGGGGCAATTAGATATCCAGATGCAAAACAATGAAGTTGGTCCCTCCCTCACACTATACACAAAAATTAATTAAAAATTAATCATAAACCTAAAAGTAAAAAGCTAAAATTCACATTTCTTGAGTAAACTCTTACATAAATATTTATTCCTTTAGATTAGGCAATGGTTTCTTAGCTATGACACTAAAAATAAAATATAGATAAATTTGATTAAAAATTAAAAACTTTTGTTCTGAAATGACACCACCAAGAAGGTGAAAAAACAACCCACAAAATAGGAGAAGGTATTTGCAACTCATATGTCTGATAAGGACTCATGTCTAGAATATGTAATGAATCCTAACAACTCAATAATAAAAAATCAAATAATCCAATTTTTCAATGGGAAAATTATCTGAAAAGATATTTTTCCAAAGAAGATATACAAATGACCAATAAGGGCTTGCAAAGATGCTCTGCACTGGGACTGCCCTTGTAGCTTCCACTGCAGGGGGCACAGGTTCAATCTCTGGTTGGAGAACTAAGATCCTGCATGCCACCAGCAGGGCCAAAAATATATATACTCAGCATCCTGAGACCTCGGGAAAATGCAAATCTGAACCACGATGGGGTAAACATGTTACTTCTCCACTAAGATGCTTAGAATAAAAAAGACAGAATTTAATAATATTGCTAAGAAATATGTTAAGAAATTAGAAAACTCATACACTACTGTGGGAATGTAAAATGGTGTAGCACCTTTGGAAAACTTTCTGGCAGTTCCTCAAAATGTTAAACACAGAACTAACATATGACCCAGCAATTCTGCTCCTAGGTATACATCCAAAAGTGTTGGAAACACATGTCCACACAAAACCTTGTTCACTAATGTTCACAGCAGTATTATTCATAATAACCAAAAAAAAAAAATGGAAACAACCCACATATCTTTCCACTGAGGAATAAAAAAATAAAATATGATATATCCCTACAATGAAATATTGTTCAGCATTTAAAAGGAATGAAGTACTTAAACATGAACAAACCCTGAAAATATTATGAGTCACAAAAGGTTACATACTATATAATTCTTTTAATAGGAAATGTCCGGATTAATCAAATCTACAGAGACAAAAAGTAGAGTAATGGTTGGTGAGGCTGAGGGAAAATGGAGAGCGATTGCTAATGGGTTTGAACTTGAAGTGATGAAAATGTTCTAAATTGTAGTGATGACCGCACAACTCTGTGAATATGTTGAAAACTACTGGATTGTACACTTTCAACAGGTGACTTGAATAAAACCATTTGTACAACATTAGAAAATACAGTAAGAAAACAAGAAGGAAAGATATAATATCCATACCTGACCTTTAGAAACAATTTTATTAATATTTTGATATGTGTATTTCCAGAGTTTAATCTTTTAATTTTTAATAAGATTAAATATACGTATACTTTAATGATATTAAAATTTTTAATATCATGTACAATATACATGAGTTTTAGGTGTTTTTTAACTGAGTAGCTCTTCACCTTTATGACATACATCTATAATAATATTTGTAATGGCTACTGAGCATTTTATTACCACAATTTATTTAAGCAATCTCCTAATTTGTACATTTAGGTTGCTTTAAATTTTATTATTTTCAACACTTTTAATGAATATTCTTGTAGATAAATTACTGTATACTCAAGATTACATACTGTGGATTGATTCCTAGAAAGGAAGGTGCTGGATAATGGATATGTACATTTCCTCCAAAAAGACTTCTGCTCCCACCAATCATGTACGTGACCGTCTGTTTCTTCACATTACTTCTCAAACTCCCCAGCTTACTGTCATTTTTTTAATAATTTTATTTAATTCTATTTTATTTTTGGCTGTGCTGGGTCTTCACTGCTGAGCAGGCTTTTCTCTAGTTGCAGCGAGTGGGGGTACTCTCTGGTTGCGGTGTGTGGGTTTCTCTTGTTGCAGAGCACGGCCCCAAGTGTGCATGAGCTTCAGTAGTTGCAGCACATGGGCTCAGTAGTTGCGGCTCCCAGGCTCTGGAGCATAGGCTCAATCGTTGTGGTGCACAGGCCTGGTTGCAGCATGTGGGATCTTCCTGGGTTAGGGGTTGAACTTGTGTCTCCTGCATTGGCAGGCAGATTCTTTACAACTGAGCCACCAGGGAAGCTCCTTACATCATTTTTGAATTTTTGCAACTTCATGAGTGGAACACAAATTCTTCTCATTTAATTGTCTGATTATTAATGAGGCTGAACTTCCTTTCTTCTTTCAGCCATAGGTGTGTTTTATTCATGAATAGACTATCAATTAATTTCAAAATTGGGAGTTTGTCTTTCACTATGGATTTATAAGATATTGAGGATTTATCTTAAATATATATATATGTACACTGAAAGTTTATTCTCTAGTTATTCACTTTTTAATTTGTGTGAGAGGGTTTTAAAAATCTATACAATTTAAAATGTTGTTGTCTGAGGTTTCTCTGATGTCATATTTAGAAATCCTCCCTTGCATAGTTACTCAGAAAATTTATGATTTTATTCATGCCTTTTTCCATAAAATGATTCTACTTTCTCTCTGGCACTGTTTATAACACTCAGTAGCTCTCTATGTTTGTATATCTCCAAACACATCCAGTGTCTCTTCTATTTCCATTAATGGTATCACCAGCAGTAGCCAAATTTGTCGATTCTTCCATTAAAATTTAGCTCATGTTTCTCCTTTCCTTTTCCATAGTCCTTAGTTACATCTCCCTAGAGTTATTCTCCTTCCAAATTGTCCTCCACATAGAGTTCTTTTTCAAAATAATATTGCTGCACTATTCAAAACCTCCAATGACCTGCTTGTTGATTTAAAATAACATCAAATCCCTAGACCCTGTGCTCAATATCCTCCCCAGTCATATCACTGTAACTGCACATCTCTTGAAAAACCTCTGGGAGGTTGGCTCATCAATGTCCCTGTGCAAAGTCAAGTGCAGGCAGTGGGAGTGACGTACCCCCAGGAAACTGAAACTTACAGGCTTCAGATGCCACTTTCAAAACATTTTATTTTACATTTTTATTCTGGTGAAGAAAAAAACCCCACATATCACAAAATCTGCTAAACATTTGTTTTGGAATAATTTCAGACTTACAAAAAGGTTTAAAAATAGTTCAAAAAGTTCTCTGATGCCTTAGGAGATAAATCTTATGCCTCTTCCCAGATTCCCCAAATGCTAACATACTTGACAAATAAACCATGCTTGGTCTACCATTCTCTCCATGTCCCTCTCTCCATGTTTGGACACAATGCTCCTCGTACTGTGGATGTGCTCCTATCTTACTGCCTGCTGTTGGTTATGACTCATTTTTTCAGGAGTCTCTACCCAATCTGCATGAAAAGTACCAACCCAGGGGCTTTTAGCACTGAAACGGAGGAAGAGTTGGGCCTCTCCTATTAGAAAGATATCCTTGCCAAATCCAAGAGCTGGTGGTCTGTTTCCTGCCATGTGGAGTGGAATGTGGGGGGTGGGCAGACCATGGGCGAGAGCTGGCTATGGCAAAGTGGGGAGGGCAATCCCTCAGAGAAGTCAGAGGGAGTCTGGGACAGAAATCCCCACCCATGTTTACTCCTGCTGGAGTTCTTAGCAATAACTTCATAAAAAACCATGGGGGTAGGAGTGGGAAGAATTGGGTGATTGGGATTGATGCATATACACCATTGAATCTATGGATAAAACAGATAACTAAAAAGAACGTACTATATAGCACAGGGAACTCAACTCACTGCTCTGTGGTGACCTGAAAGGGGAGGAAATCCAAAAAAGAAGGAGTATATGCGTATGCGTGGCTGATTCACTCTGCTGTAGAGCAGAGCTAACACCGCACTGCAGAGGAGGGGAATTCCCTGATGGTCCAGTGGCTAAGACTCCACACTCCGAATGCGGGGGGCCTGGTTTGATCCCCGGTCAGGGAACTAGATCCCACATTCTGCCAATAAGAGTTTGCACACCACAACTAAAGATTTCACATGCCACATTGAAGACTGAGGATCCCACATGCCACAAGTAAGGCTGGGCACAGCTGAATAAATAAAGTAGAGATCTGATAATATTTTTTGTAAGGGGGGGAAGAAGCAAAAAAAGATATTCTCTAACAAGTGAAAATGGAATCAATATTCGACAGAAGATGAGATGGTTGAATGGCATCATCGACTCAATGGACAGGAATTTGAGCAAACTTCGTGAGGGAATGGAGGACAGAGAGCCTGGCTGCAGTCCATGAGGTCCCAAAGAGTCAGACACGACTTATTGACTGAACAACAGCAACAACAATAGATGTACACATAGAATGTTTATTCAGCCTTTAAAAAGAAGGAATGCTTGCCATTCTTGACAACATAAATGGACTTTGAGGGCATTATGCTAAATGAAATAGAGGAAGTCAAATGCTATATGATCTCACTTATATTAATAGTTATCTCTAAAAAAGCTGAACTCATAGACGCAAAGGATAGAACTATTTCCAGAGGTTGGGAATGGGGAAAGAGATGTTGGTCAAGGAGTACAGACTTCAAATTGTAAGAGAAATATGTGAGAGATTTAACGCACAGTGTGGTGACTAGAGTTGACAACATTGTATTGTATACTTGAAAGTGGTAAGTGATAAGTTTAGATTTTAAATGTTCTCACAACAGCAGCAATGGTACTTGTGTGAGGCGAAGGATGTGCTAACTAACCTTACTGTGGTTAACATTTTGCTATATATATGTGTATCAAATCGTGATATTGTGTACCTTAAACTTACACAATGTTGTATGTCAATTATATCTCAATAAACCTGGGTGGTGGTGGTGGTGGTGGTTTGATCACTGAGTCGAGTCTGACTCTTGCGACCCCATGAAGTGTAGCCCTCCAGGCCCCTCTGTTCATTGCATTTCCCAGGCAGGAATAACTGGAGTGGTTTGTCATTTCCTTCCCCAGGGGACTGAACCTGAGTCTCCTGCATTGCAGGCATATTCTTAACCAACTGAGTCACCAGGAGAATAATTAAACTGTAAATTTCTTAAATTACAAAGGTTGAGTCTTATGATTTGATTTCTAGTTCTGAGCTCAGTGTTCCATAGATCTTAGGCGTCGTAGGTGAAGAAATACAACTTAATGGGATCTCAATCCCAAATCCCTTGTTGTCAGTAAAAAGCAACATTTCTGAATTTAAAGTAGTATTCCCTAGGGACATACAAATCATACAACACCCATGTCTGGTTCAAACCAATGTAGATCGCTGGGCATACTTTTTACCAAATGATGCTATTAAAATATTTATTTACACTTTCCCTGCTTTGGATAAATGGGTATAAATGAATGGGAGGCTATTTTGAAATGATCTGATCATTTAGGAGAAACGTTCTACTTACACAAATGCAAATCACTGTTATTATTGTTCCACCTCACTCTCGGGGCCTGAGCCAGCTTTTAAAATTTTATATATAAATTTGTTCACAAAATGGTTGGCCACGTAGATAAAGCAAAGGCAGTGAGCCAGGAAAATTTGCGTCTGGATTCTCTGTAGGACTCTGGGAAAGTGTTGCCTTGCAGTTTCGGAGACAAATTTATTTGTGTAGTACAGATGGTTGCCTCAAGAACAGTTTGCAATACAAATTGCTATTACAGTGTATCATTCTCATTAATTTAGAATCAGATCAGTTTTACCTTAGTTACAAGTGAATAAAAAGTCTGTCAGTTTCAAGCTTTCAATTATCTATACATATATATAAAAATATAATATATGAAATAAAGTAAAATAATGCATATGAAATAAAGCATAATAAAATGAAAATATAATAATGTTATAAATTAATATGTATAAATATATCTACTTTAACTCAGGAGGTAAGATAAGGATTTGTGAATGTTTTTTTTTAATAAGAATCTTTTTAAAAGCATTTATTTGCTTATTTTATTTACTTAGCTGCGCCAAATTTTAGTTGTGGCATGTAGGATCCAGTTCCACCAGGGATTGAACCCAGGCCCTCTACCTTGGAAGGGTGAAGTCTTAGCCACTGGACCACCAGGGAAGTTCCTGTGTGGAAGATTTTAATCCACGTGTCTGCCTCTCTTTTTATTTTTTTAATTTATTTGTTTTTGATTGAACTATAGTTGATTTACGAAGTTGCATTAATTTCTGTTGTACAGCAAAGTGCTTCAGTTATACATATACATGCATTCTTTTTTACATATTCTTTCCCATTATGGTTTGTCACAGAAGTTTTTTTATTTAAATAATAGTTTAATAACTGCTCGTTTGCTTGTTTCAAATACACGGTTCTTTGTTTCAATTGGAGAAAAATTGCTCTACAATGCTGTGTTGGTTTCTCTCATACAACAATGTGAATCAGCCATAATTATATATATATATATATATATATATCCCCTCCCTATGGAGCCTCCCTCCCCTCCCCCAGGCCACCCGTCTAGGTCAACAGAGTGCCAGGCTGCTCTCCCTGTGTTATATAGCAGCTCCTCACTAGCTATCTGTTTTACACCTGGTAATGTATATATGTCAGTGTAACTTTCTCCATTCATCCCCCCCTCTGCTTCCCTACTGTGTCCACAAGTCCATTCTCTATGCCTGTGTCTCCATTACTCCCCTCCAAATAGGTTCATCAGTACCATTTTTTCCAGATTCCATATATATGTGTAAATATATGACATTTGTTTTTCTCTTTCTGACTTACTTCACTCTGTATAACAGGCCCTAGGTTCATCCACCTCACTAGAACTGACTCAAATCCATTCCTTTTTATGGCTGAATAATATTCCATTGTATGCGTGTACCACATCTTTTTTATCCATTCATCTATCGATGGACATATAAGTTGCTTCACTGTCCTGGTAACTGTAGATCACAGGATATTGAATATAGTTCCCTGTGCTATACAGTAGGACCTTGTTGTTTATCTATCCTAGGTAGACTAGTTTGCATCTGCTAATGCCTCCCTTTCTTGAGGGAGGTGCATATTTAGAGGTTGGTGCTAGTTTGACTCCTGAGTCAGTCCTTGTTACATCTGCTACTTAATCTTCTGTTTGATTTTCTGCTCACTTCATATCTGATCATTACTCAGACTAACTTCTCCTGATATAAAGCTGTTATGTAGCCAAGAGGGTTTCCTTGGGTTTGTGCTCATGTGGACACAGTTCGATGGAGAAGATCATTAGAAGCTTCTCAGAGGAATTTTCTCTTGAGTCATTTTGTAGGGTGCAAAGGAATAAGCTAGACAAGTGAAAATGGTTTCCAAGAAGGGGACAGCATCACGTACTTACGTGTTCAGGCAAAAGGCTGAAGCTGAAAGGCAATACTGATCACCAGCACAGTGTACCCATAGATGCACAAATTGTTTGCTTGGCTGGAGTTAAGGGATGAGCCTGCAGCTCATGAAGGACTGGAGGACATAATGAGCGTGATTTTGCAGATAACAGGCGCTGTTTGCAGAATTTAGTGTGGTTGACAACTGTCTCCCTTTACTTCACATTTTGATTATCTTTTTCTGTCTGAATTGAATCCACCTCAGTCTCTCTGGCATGGGTGACCTAGCATCTAATACTGTCTCACCTAGTTCGCATGTTCTCGAGAGTATAATTAAATACCCTCCAGCTCTGTCTCACATTCTCCCAGCCTCTTTCCCTAACAACTGCCTGGTTTGCTCACTATTTCTAAAGTGAAACATATAAGAGTGAGAATTTAGGGCATTCGGCTCTTCTCTAGCAGAGCCTTCCATGACAGACCACATAATAAGCTACGAGCCTGACTTCAGATGGGCGGCCCTTAGGTGAGACCTCCAGCCCTGGTGGTGGTACCTGGGGAAGTTGAGGTAAAGATGCAGAAATCACAGAATGTGCTAGCAAAGGCTTTCCCTCAGCGGGAATTATGAGCCAGGCCTGTCTGTTTGACCTGGCAGGCCCTGGGTGTGGCAGGCACGGTACCAGGAGAAGGTCAAGGCTCAGCTCCATCACTCACTGGCTATGCTGCCTTGAATAAGTGACTTCATTTCAGAGAGCATCTGAACCCAGATTCTCAAAACTGAAAAGTACTTAACTTGCAGAATGATTATGAGATTTGGAAATAAAGTATCTGCTTCATAGCTAGTGCTCAATAAATGGTGATACACAGACACCAAACATTAGTTATTGTTTTTTTTGAATGATTCAATTATTTTTTTATTTATTGGCTGTGCTGGGTCTTTGCGGCTGCATGGTCTTTTCTCTAGTTGCAGAGGGCGGGGGCTACTCTCCAGTTGTGGTGCTCGGGCTTCTCATTGCAGTGGCTTCTCTTGTTGAGGAGCACAGGCTCTAGGCATGCGGGCTTCAGTAGTTGCAGCATATGGGCTCAGTAGTTGTGGCGTACGGGCTTAGTTGCTCGTGGCATGAGGGATCCTTCTGAACCAGGAATTGAATCCGTGTCCACTGCCTTGCAAGGTGGATTCTTAACCACTGGACCACCAAGGTAGTCCTTTTACACTTCTATAATTGAAATATTCAAGAAATTCATCCTGAGAACGGTATTCAAGATCTAGCCTAGATATTGTGTAATTTCTATACGGAGGGGTTTTCTTACTGTCCTACTGAAATATGCATTACAATGCTTCCAGTTGAAAGTAATAGAGAAACCAACCCACCCCATTTGATTTAAGGAGTGAAATACTGACCAGTTGGCATTTACACCAAGTCTAGAGATGGGGCAGGCTCCAGGGTTGGTTGTTTAAATGACTCACTTGTGTCATCAAGAATATAGGTTCTTTCTCTTTCCTCTGTAAGCACAGGGTCTATCATTCTACATCTGGTTCCCCCTCTGGGTTGTGAGACAGCTTCTGGTTACAGTAAGATCCGCTGCTTTCTTTATTTACATCCAGCAGATGACAGACATTGCCTCTCCCTAAGCCAACCAATGGAAAGTCTTTCTCTTCAGTCTCTGGGGGCCAATTTACATCCCCTCAGGCAACGGTAGGTCCGTGAAGCAACCCCTGGATTCCTAACCAGAGCCCATCAACGGAACTCAGGTCAGTTCCTCAAAGCTCACTGTTGCCACACTATGGGAAAAGAGAGTGCGTGTTGAGGAAACAAACCTTGCATCCACTAGAAGAGATCTGCTCATAAAACACTCATGCTTTTGCTGAAGTGAAACTTGACTGCACATTCATTTGGGAGTTTGCTATACAAAATGAATTACAGTGTTTCTCCCAATTAGCGTCCGAAGTAGATCTTTGCAAAGGTCAAGTGCTAGTCTGACATCACTGTTAGATTTCAGGCAGTTTATAAAGTATTGAGGCTTGAACATCCATCCAGAGAAAGTACAAACTGATTTTTTTCAACATAATTGGAAAAATATGTTAGTTGTCAGATAAATCATTTACAGCTAAAGCCTGTAGCTAAATATTAAGGGCAATGAATATGTCCAAAGACTAGCAGAAGAGATTTTTTTTTCCATCCAGGTAAGCCCATTCCCCTGAGAAATTAAGGCTGCCTTACACCACAGCATTGGTGCATAACCACTAACACATAACATCTATTAGAAAGCATCAATGCTCTTTATCTGCAGGAAGTTATCAGTGTGTAACATCTCCATAGGGCTTCCCTGATGGTTCAGACGGTAAAGAATCCACTTGCAATGATGGAGACCTGGGTTTGATCCCTGGGTTGGGAAGAACCTCTGAAGGGGAGGGCATGGCAACCCATTCCAGCATTCTTGTCTGGAGAATTCCCGTGGACAGAGGAGCCTCTGTGGGCTACAGTCCACGGGGTAGCAAAGAGTCAGACACGACTGAGCGACTAAGCACAGCACAGCATCTCCACATACAGAGCACACACTATTTTCTCTTCAAAATTTGTATGAGGAAGTCATACAGGCACATTGTAACAAAACTGAATCAGCATCAATAAACAGACAGTAAACAACCAAATTAAGTTTCTTACTCACTTAATTTCCCCAGAGTCCCCCTCCTAAAGGTTTGTCAGTTTCTTGTGTGTCCTTTCCCAGATATTTTATATATATATATAAAACATATATATATATATATATATATAAAACAACATATACCTCCTTTTAAAAATATGAATGGGAGCATATTTCTGTCCCCTGCTCATTTTTATTTAATGATGTGTTCATACATATAAGTGGGCTTCCCTGGTGGCTCAGATGGTAATGAATCCACCTACAATGCAGGAGACCTTGGGAGGAAAGCACCTGAAGTAAGGGGGGAAATGTGTCCACAAGGGGCAAACGTGATGCACACAAAGGAGGCCATGGGTGTGTTGTGTTAAGTTGATTCAGTCGTGTCTGACTCTGCGACTCTATGGATTGTAGCCCACCAGGCTCCTCTGTCCATGGGATTTCCCAGGCAAGAATACTGGAGTGAGTTGCCATTTCCTCCTCCAGGAAGCTTAAAGGAGGCCGGGGACTTGCAAATTATCTAAGGCTGATTTTCAATCTTTCAACCAGTTAGAGACAAACCGAAGAATTTTAGCATGCATCTAAAGTCAAAGAGTTATTCACTCAATTAATCAAAAAATTTTTTTCTACTTGTGTACATGGTTTTCGAATGATGTTTTTGAGTAAAAGTCTCATATCCAGTGTATTTCTTCAGCTGGAATATCCTTATATTTGAGATTCCTTAATTCACCACTAGATGGACCTATTTGATATTTTGTCTTTCCAGAAACAGAATGGTTTTCTATTTAGTGAGTCCTTCCTAGCAAGGATTTTTTTTCCAGTTGTTCTGATAACCTTTGTTTTTTTAATATATATATTTTTTCTTTTATTTTTTATTGGCACATAGTTGCTTTACAATGTTGTGATTTTAGACTATGGATCTTGACACAAGAAACTCAAATAAATCTTTTTTTAAATAATTTTTTAATTAAAAAAATTCATTCATACAAAATAATGAATAAACTATATACTCATATACTTAAATAATGTTAAATTAAAACTCCTGGCTTAAGAAATAAGTGAAGTGAAGTGAAAGTCGCTCAGTTGTGTCCAACTCTTTGTGACCCCATGGACTATACAGTCCATGGAATTCTCCAGGCCAGAACACTGGAGTGGGTAGCCTTTCCCTTCTCCATAAGAAACAAAACACAACCCAAAAATCTTTTAAGCCCACTGTGCCCCCTCTCTGAGCTTTTACCTCTCATTTCCAACTATATGAAACCAACATTCTGGATTATAAATTACAAGCTACTTTAAAAAATAGTTTTATAATATATAATATATCTCTAAATAATAGGATATTTCATTTTTCCAGGTCTTGGAACTTATATATGTATCATATGTATTATCATATGTATTTTTTAAAGTTTTTCTCACTCATCATTCCGTTTCTGAGATTCCCCCATCCTAATATGTGTATCTTTAGTTCATGTTTTAAACTGCTCTATGATGTTTGTGGTATATGTAGATTAAAATTGATTTATCTATTTTACTGATTTAGGACTTGCTTTCTGTTGTTGTTGTTCAACACTGTGATTTTAAAATTCTCATTTTCATTCAAGCAGCTTAAATTTAAACAGATAGATATTCTTGCTTTGTAGTCTAATAATTCTAATATCAATCTTGGGAGTCTGACACTTCAGTTTCTTACATTTTTTTTCTGGTGCTTTTTGTTTATTTGGGCTTGTTTCTTCATGTGTCTTAGTAATTTTTAAAAATTGTGAGTGCATGCTCCTTTGGTGGAAATTCCCTGAAAATAATGGTTTATTTTTGTTTTCTCCTCCAGGCTAATACATCTTCAATTAGCCACAAGGAGCTCTCCACTTCTCTGCTCTGGAAATCATTTCACCCATTGCTCTGTTTGGCTAATAGTCTCTATGTCTTCAGCCATGATGAGGCAAGTACTCTTTCTTAGGCACAGGGAAATCCATGGTTTGCTCTTTTCTCCAATGATGAATATGTTGGGAAAGCCTGGGACAAAACTATTGCTGTTGGCTTCCTACACATGAGTCATTCAAGTCAGGTTCTTTCTCTCTTTGTGGGTATGTGTGTGTGTCTACAGGTGATGCCAACAGTTTGTCCCAGGTTAGCACTTCCTGTCAACATACATAGGCTAGCCGACCTTGATGAAATAGCTAAATGATTTGGTCAAGCTGCAAATCAGTTCAGAAGATATTCAAAAAGATCCTCCTTATTTCACAGAACTTATATGTGGCCTCCTCAGGCCCAATTTGATGAACAATTTGGGTCACAGATCAAATGGAAATTCCCACCACTCTTGTCAGTGTCAGTGACATCCATGAAACTGGCAGGGTGCCTTACATCAGAATGCAGCCTGTCCTCAATCTTAAGGAACCATGTGGGCAGATCTTCTTTATTTTCTCTCCTGCTCTGACAGACCTGAGTCTGTTCTTTAGTAAAAGGATGAGAGGGCCCAGGGATGCATGATGGCAAAAACATCAGTTAGGATGTCCAGCTTCAAGGGATTTGGAGCTGCTGTGTACTTCAGGACCAGGAGTCATGACAATACTAGGCACAGGAGGAGCTGAAATTAATGTTTCACATAAATTACACAAGGAAGATTTTCTTTGCTTCTGTCAGGCATCTACTGTAATATCAGCTTATGGCTACTTTAAAATGAAATCTGGGTCTGATGTTATTCAGACTATGCAGGTCAGTTCAATTCAGTTCAGTCATTCAGTTGTGTCCAACTCTTTACATCCTCCTGGACTGCAACATGCCAGGCTTCTCTGTCCATCACCAACTTCCGGAGCTTGCTCAAACTCTTGTCTATCAAGTCGGTGATGCCATCCAACCATCTTATCCTCTGTCATTCCCTTCTCCTGCCTTCAATCTTTCCCAGCATTAGGGTCTTTTCCAATGAGTCAGCTCTTCACATCAGGTGGCCAAAGTATTGGCGTTTCAGCTTCAGCATCAGTCCTTCCAGTGAATATTCAGGACTAATTTCCTTTAGGATTGACTGGTTTGATCTCCTTGCAGTCCAAGGGACTCTCAGGAGTCTTCTCCAACACCACAGTTCAAAAGCATCAATTCTTGGGCACTCAGCTTTCTTTATGGTCCAATTTCACATCCATACATGACTACTGGAAAAACTGTAGCTTTGACTAGAAACCTAGCTTTGACTAGGACCTTTGTCAGCAAAGGAATGTCTCTGCCTCTTTAGTACGCTGTCTAGATTTGTCATAGCTTTTCTTCTAAGGAGCAAGTGTTTTTTAATTTCATGGCTGCAGTCGCCATCTGCAGTGATTTTGGAGCCCAAGAAAATAAAGTCTCTCACTGTTTCCACTGTTTCCCCATCTATTTGCCATGAAGTGATGGGACCAGATGCCATGATCTTTGCTTTTTGAATGTTGAGTTTCAAGCCAACGTTTTTACTCTCCTCTTTTACTTTCATCAAGAGGCTCTTTAGTTCCTCTTCACTTTCTGCCATAAGGGTGGTGTCATGTGTATATCTGAGGTTATTGATATTTCTCCCGGCATTCTTGATTCCAGCTTGTGCTTCATCCAGTCTGGCATTTCTCGTGATGTACTCTGCATATAAGTTAAATAAGCAGGGTGACAATATATAGCCTTGACATACTCCTTTCCCAATTTGGAACCAGTCCATTGTTCCATGTCTGGTTCTACCTGTTGCTTCTTGACCTGCATACAGATTTCTCAGGTGGCAGGTCATCTCTTTAAGAATTTTCCAGTTTGTTGTCATCCACACAGTCAAAAGGCTTTAGCATAGTCAATGAAGCAGACGTAGATGTTTTCTGGAACTCTCTTGCTTTTTCTACTATCCAACGGATGTTGGAATTTGAACTCTGGTTCCTCTGCCTTTTCTAAATCCAGTTTGAACATCTGGAAGTTCTTAGTTCATGTACTGTTGAAGCCTAGCTTGGAAAATTTTGAGCATTACTTTGCTAATGTGTGAGATGAGTGCAATTGTGCGGCAGTTTAAACATTCTTTGTCATTGCCTTTCTTTGGGATTGGAAAGAAAACTGACATTTACCAGTCCTGTGGCCACTGCTGAGTTTTCCACATTTGCTGGCATATTGAGCACAGCACTTTCACAGCATCATCTCTTAGGATTTGAAATAGTTCAGCTAGAATTCCATCACCTCCACTAGCTTTGTTCGTAGTGATGCTTCCTAAGGCCAACTTCACTTCACACCCCAGGATGTCTGGCTCTAGGTGAGTGATCACACCATCATGGTTATCTGGGTCATTAAGATTTTTTTTGTACAGTTCTGTGTATTCTTGCCACCTCTTCTTAGTATCGTCTACTTCCGTTAGGTCCATATCATTTCTGTCCTTCATCGTGCCCATCTTTGCATGAAATGTTCCCTTGGTATCTCTAATTTTCTTGAAGAGATCTCTAGTCTTTCCCATTCTATTGTTTTCCTCTATTTCTTTGCATTGATCACTGAGAAAGGCTTTCTTATCTCTCCTTGCTATTCTTTGGAACTCTGCAGTCGAATGCGGATATCTTTCCTTTTCTCCTTTGTCTTTCACTTCTGTTCTTTTCTCAGCTATTTGTAAAGCCCTCTAAGACAACCATTTTGCCTTTTTTGCATTTTTTCTTCTTGGGAATGGATTTGATCACCACCTCCTGTACAATGTCACAAATCTCCATTCATAGCTCTTCAGGCACCCTATCAGATCTAATCCCTTGAATTTATTTGTCACTTTCACTGTATAATTTGTAAGGGATTTGATTTGGGTCATACCTGAATGGTCTAGTGGTCATCCTTACTTTCTTCAATTTAAGTCTGAATTTTGCAATAAGGAATTCATGATCTGAGCCACAGTCAGCTCCAGGTCTTGTTTTTGCTGACTGTACAGAGCTTTTCCATCTTCAGCTGCAAAGAATATAATCAGTCTGATTTAAGTATTGACCATCTGGTGATGTACTTGTGTAGAGTCGTCTCTTCTGCTGTTGGGAGAGAGTATTTGCTATAACCAGTGTGTTCTCTTGGCAAAACTCTGTTAGCCTTTGCCCTGCTTCATTTTGTACTCCAAGGCTAAACTTGCCTGTTATTCCAGGTATCTCTTGACTTCCTACTTTTACATTACAGTCCCCTATGGTGAAAAGGACATCTTTTGGGGGTGTTAGTTCTAGAATGTCTTGTAGGTCTTTGTAGAGCCATTCACCTTCAGCTTCTTCGGCATTAGTGGTTGGGGCACAGACTTGAATTACTGTGATGTTGAATGGTTTGCCTTGGAAATGAACAGAGGTCATTCTGTTGTTTTTGATATTGCACCCAAGTACTGAAAGACTGTGTAGGTAGCATGAATTATGTTCCCAAATCAGCATGAGTGTGGGCTTATGGCTCAAAATTCTCAAAGAAGATCTTTTCTTTCTTTCATTCATTTTATTTTAATTTTTGGCCACACCACACAGCATATGGGGATCTTAGTTTTCCAACCAGGTATCAAACCCATGCCCCTTGCATTAGAAGCACAGTCTTAACCACTGGACCACCAGGGAAATCCCTCTTTCTTTCTTTCATTCTTTCTTTCCTTCCTCCCTCCCTCCTTTCCTTCTTCTTTCCATCTCTCCCTCCCTCCTTTCTTCCTTCATTCCCTTCTTTCCTCCTTCCTCCCTTTCCTCCTTTCTTCCTTCCTTCTTTCTTTCTTCTTTTCCTCCTTCCTTTCTTTCTTCCTTTCTTTCCCTGCTTATCCTAGAGCAAAGCCCAAACACACAAACCTCCTTTGGAAACATCATTTTCTATATCAACCCTTCCTAGAGTTCTGGCTTATGCTAGCATCTTGGATTTTACTTCCCACCCTTCTTTGAATCCAGACTTTGTCTCCTATTCATTAGAGGCCATTAAAATTCAAGGGCTTCTAAGTTCAAGTCACAAGGGCAGTTGCTGCTACCCTAACAATAACAACAAATCAGAGAAACTACAAAATCTTATTTTTTTAAGCCCACCAGAGATCTGAGGATAGAGTTAAATCTAACTAAGTGAAAATCTAGAACGTGAAGAAGACTTCCTTTAAGAGTAGAGACCTGTAGCTACTTTTATTCTAGCAGAGCACCTGAAAGAGGAAAGAATGCATCATAGTAGATAATAAGGAGAAACCAGCCATGTTTTAATGAATTTATAAACACCACATGTGAGCTAGCAAGATGCATTAGAATCTCATGGAACCACAACCACAGAAAGAGTATACATCTAGCTGCCAACTATTTCCTACAGGCCTTCATCAAGGGCACACAAATAGGATGCCGAAGGCTGGGAGGAGAGCAGAACAGCTTCCAAAGATCCTGTATAAAGTGCTCAGACCTTTTCCAAGTTGAGACAATGGCCCACTGCAGAGAAGGGGCAAGGCAGAAAGAGGAGAAGAAAAATCTCTCTGCAGCACTTGGGCTTATTCTGAGTGCAAAGCAGTGACTGCCAGACTGAAACCCACTCCAGGATAGTAGAACATAGAGAGAACTTCTTAGGTACAAAAAGGTAAGGATGGAACTGAAGGACAAAGAGGTATTTCCAGCAACTCAAAAAGCTCGAGTCCAGGCTATGAAACAGAAAGGAATCTCTCATGATTCAGAAAGATGGAAACAAGTAAAGAAACTTCTGATGTCTTACTGGTATTTACTTGGTGCTTCTGCAGAGCTAGGGATTCTTAGCATCCTGACAGAAGTAGGGCTGAGCAATTTTCTGGGGGAAATATTATTTACTTAAGCTTCAACTTCTTTTATACACTATGTTCAATGTACAAGGCAAATTATGAGACAAACAAAAAACCAAGGAAATGGAAATCACGATCATGGGAGGAAGGAATCAGACTAGGAATTGTACCAGATATAGGAATTATGAGGAGATGGGGACTTAAAAATAACTATGAAAATGTGTAAAAGGACCTAGTAGAAAAGCTGGAGAAGTGGAAAAGCTTGGACATTCACAAACATATGGGAAATGTCAGCAGAGAGATGGAAATGATAAAAATGGATCACACGGAAGTGCTAGAAATGAAAAATATATCATAAGTGCAGAAGTTATTTGATTGGATTAGAAACAGTCTGGACATAGAGGAAGAAAAAGATCTATACACTTAAAGACAATAGAAACTATATCAACTGAAATGCAAGAATAAAAACAACAGAAAATACAGTAAAATATCGTAGATCTACAAGACATATAGATGTAATTGTTAGAGTATGAGAGAGAATAGCACAGAAGAAATTGTGGACGAGATAATGGCTGGGAACTGTCCAAAACCTTTGAAAGATTTTGATTAACAAACTCTGAGCAAGAGAAGCACGTGTGTATGGCCACACACACACACAACATACACATACACAGAACACAGCACACCTAGGCACATCAGGCTCAAACTGCTGAAAACCAAGACAAAGAGGAAATCTTAAAAGCAGCTGAGTCTTTGCAACACCATGGACTATATATAGCCTCTGTCCATGGAATTCTCTAGGCAAGAATACTGGAGTAGGTTGCTGTTCCCTTCTCCAGGGGATCTTCCTGACTAAGGGATTGAACTCGGGTCTCCCGCACTGCAGGCAGATTCTTTACTGTCTGAGTCACCAGGGAGGCCACCAGGGAAGTTACATACAAGGAAACAACAATAAGAATTATTGCTGCTTCTTATTAGAAACAAGGTGGGCCAGAGACAATGAAAAGACAACTTTTAAGCACTTGAAGGAAAAAAAAAAGACAACCTGCCATTCTACGTATGGCAAAATATATCCTGCAAAAGCACAGGTAAAATATAGACGTTTTCAGATAGACAGAAGTGAAGCCACTTCACCTTCAAAAGAGTTGCACTACAAGAAATGCTAAAAGAGTTACTCAGGCTAAAAGGAAAGAATGCCAGATGAAAATTTAGAGCTGAAGCAAGGAATGAAGAACACAAGAAAATAGGTGGGTAAATAAAAAAAGACCAATTTCATTATGTTTAAAAGTTAGACATCCGCTTATATCTAAATGGCTTTAAAATGCTATGGACTACGTAAAGCAAAAACAGTAACAATGTTTTGTGGTGTTTATAGCCTGTGTAGAGAGAGGTAAAATACACAGCAGAAGACAAAAGAAGAGGGGGCAAATAGAACCATATTATTGTAAGATTCTTATGTAGCTCACAAAGTGGTATACTACTATTTGAAAATCAACTATGATAAGTTAAAGATATATATCGTAATTTTAAAAACACCACTTAAAAATTCCTCAAATAGGAATAGCTAGAGGAGGTAAGATGGGATTTCAAAAAGAATATCCAGTTCACCTTATAAAAGGGTAAGGCTCCCCAGGCAATCCAGTGATTAAGAATCCACCTGCCAAGGCAGGGGACACAACTTCGAGCCCTGGTCCAGGAAGATTCCACACGCCGTGGGGCACCTAAGTCTGTGTGCCATAACTGCTGAGTCTGCTCTCTAGAGCCTGTGCTCTGCAACAAGAGAAACAACTGCAACGGGAAGCCTGTTCACCACAAGGAAGAGTAGACCCCACTTGCCCCAAATAGAGAAAACCCACATGCAGCAGCAAAGACCCAGCATAGCCAATGAAAAAAATAAAATTAAAAAAAATTTTGAAAAAAAAATTCAACAGTAGAAAGGCCTGGATCAGCTGTGGAGCAATGAGTGGGTCAGTGGATGATGAGTGGGGGCTGGGTGCAGGGGCCAGGCTGGCTCAGGGTCTGGAGGAAGACAGAGTACCCCTAACCCCCAAGATCCTCAGCAGACTCTTCAACTCGTTGTCAGGTAGCAGTGTGTTGGGGATTAGTAGAACCTGGGATGATTATATATGCAGAAATTGAGTATGCAGGGCAAGCTGAGGTCCTTCATAAGGAAGAGGAGCTCCCAGAACATCTGACTTTGAAGGCTTGTAGAGAAGAGCTGGAGGGCTATAAGAAAAAGAGATTCTATTCTTAAACGGCTCATGTAAAAACTCATGTGCTCTGAGATCCCATACAAAGTCATGGGATCTGCAGTTATTTGAAAGCTCCTAGGTCAGACCCGCTTATCGATCATGGAGAGCTTCCTGGAGAAACAGAAGACAAACAGGGTTTCCCCTGGGGACATAGATCCTGGAAGCAGTCATTTTTGAGAGGCCAGTCTACCACAAGGAAAAGGTGCTGGCAAGAGCTATTTTGGAGTCCTCCCTCTAGCCTTAGCACCAAGGATTGCCTGCCCACCAGACAGTCAGCACCAGTACTAGGACACACCCAGGCTCCAAACCAGGCAGACCCTGGCAGCCAACAGGGCCAGGGGCCAGCCCCACTTACCAGTGTGTCCACAGTAGCTGGCCCCATCACAACAGAAGGGCACATGCAGCCCACATAGGGGGTAATTTTAGAGTATAAAGCTCAAGGAAACTGTGAGGAGTGTGCTGCTAGACACCATAGCATGTCTCCTACATAAACTCACTTCTCCATGATCAGGAAATGTAACCAACTTATTTGGGCTTTCCCAGGGGCTCACTGGTAACGAATCGGCCTGCAATGCAGGAGACAAGGAAGACGCAGGTTTGATCCTCGAGTCAGGAAGATCTCTGGAGGAGAGATAAGAGTAGTAGAAATTACCCAAGCTAAGTGGAAGAAAGATGAAAAAATTGTTCTATTTTATTTGAAGAAACGCTAAAAACAAGCTTTAAAACTTCCCTATCCTGACAAAGGAAACAGGCATCCAGATCCAGGAAGTACAATTTCAAACAAAATTAACCCAGAAGGGAATGCACCAAAACACATTGTAATTGAAATGGTAACACTTGAAGACCCCTAAAAGCAGTAAGGGAAAAGCAACTAGTTGCATAAAAGAGAACTTTTGTAAGACTGTCAGCTGACTGTCAGTAGACAGTTTCAGTAGAAACTTGGCAGGTCAGAAGAGATTCACATGATATAATCATAGTGATGAAAGGAAGAAACCTTTCAACCAAGAATAACCAGCAAGGTGATCAGTCAGATGGAAAGAGTTTTACAGACAAGCAAAAGCACCACTAAATTGACTTTACAAGAAACGTTAAAGGGACTTCTCTAAGTGGACAAGAAAAGCCCACAGCTAGAAATATGAACATTACAAAAAGGAAAATCTCATTGGTAAAAACATTGGTAAAGGTAATAGGTTAACCACTTTTAAAGTTTAAAGTTTAAAATAAAAATTAAAAGATAAAAGTAGTAAGTCATCTACCTCCAGAATAAATAGCTAAGAGACAGACAAAATTAAAAGATGCAAAATATGAAGTCAAAACCATTAAACATGAGAGGGAAAGTAAGCTTGCAGGTTTTTTAAAAAATGCATTTGAATTTAAGAGATCATCAACTTAAAAAATTCTTGTTACAAACCTCATGGTAACCACAAACCAAAAACATATAATACATACATACAAAAAAAGACAGAGGAATCCAAACATAAAACTAAAGATGGTCATCAGATCATGAAAGAAAAGAACAAAAGAAAAAAAAGGAACAAAAAAACTATAAAACAACCAGAAAACAATGAACAAGATGGTAATAAGTACATACATGTCAATGATTATTCTAAATGTAAATTGACCAAAGGCTCCAATCAAAATACATGGAGTGAATGAATAAAAAAACTACACTCATATATAGAGTGCAGAGTGCATATAAGAAACTCACTTGGGATGTAGAGAAAAACTGAAAGTGGGGGGGTGGAAAAAAGTATCCACGCAAATGAAAACAGAAAAAAAGCTGGGGTAGCAACACTTAGATCAGACAAAATAGACTCTCAAAGGGAGACTGTAACAAGAGACATAGAAGGACATTACATTATGCTAAAGGGATCAATCCAACAAGAATATATGATAACTGTAAACAAATACACCCAACCTATGAACATGTAAATACATACAGCAAATATTAATAAACATAAAGGGGGAAACTGATAGTGACACCATAAAGACAGCATCACCTGGATACCAAAACCAGACAAGAGCTCCACAAGAGAAAAATTTCAGGCCAATGTCACTGATGAACAAAGTTACACAAAGAAATCCTCAACAAAATATTAGAAAAAAATTCACCAACACATTGAAAGAGTTATTCACCATGGTCAGCTGGAATTTATCCCAGGGATACAACAATGGTTGAATATTTGCAAATCAGTCAAATGTGATATACCACATGAGTGAATGGAAGAATGAAAATCATGCGATCATCTCAATAGAAAAAACCTGTGACAAAATTCAATGTCCATTTATTATAAAATCTCTAGGGAACATACCTCTACAATAAAGACTGTATATGACAGTTTAGTTCGGTTCAGTCGCTCAGTCGTGTCCGACTCTTTGCGACCCCACAGCTAATACCATATTCAGCCATCAAAAGCTGAAAGCATTTCCTCTAAGATCAGGAGCAAAATGAGAATGTCCACTCTCACTACTTTTATTCAACATGGGATTGGAAGTCCTAGCCATAGCAACTGAAAAAGGAAAACAAATTAGTGACATCAAAATTGGAAAGGAAAAAGTAAAATCATCACTGTTTACAGATGACATGATACAATACATGAAAATCCTAAAGATGCCTCCAAAAAGCTATTAAATACAATAAATAAATTCAGCAAATTTGCAGGATATACGATTAATGTACAGAAATCAGTTGCATTTCTATACACTAACAACAAACTTTAAGGAAGAGAATTTTTTTTATAAATCAACTATACTTCAATTTTAAAAAAAGAGAAAAAACCAAACCCTGAGAAATCTCATTGGAAATAGCACAACAATAATCAAATACCCAGAAATAAATCGAACAAAATATATATATCAAAAGATACTGGACTTCCCTGGTGGTCCAGTCATTAAGAATCTGCCTGTCAATGCAGAGGACATGGGTTTGATCCCTGCTCTGGGAAGATTCCACATGCCATGCGGCAACTGAGCCCATGTGCCACAACTACTGAGCCTTCACTCTAGAGCCTGTGTGCCGTAACTACTGAAGCCCATGTGCCCTAACACCGATGCTACACAACAAGAGATGCCACTGAACTAGATGCACCCCCAACTAGAGAGTAGCTCCCGCTAGCCACAGCTAGAGAGAACCCGTGTGCAGCAACATAGACCCAGCACAGGAAAAAAAAAAAAAGATGTTATTAAGACAAACAAAATTCAAGCTACAGTTTGGGAGAAAATATCAGCAATACATTGAAAAATTATATATCCAGAATATATAAACATGGGCTACAGAGTAATATTTTTAATGTAGACAATTCAGTAGCATATATAGGGGCAAAGTGTCAGAATAGGCACATCAACAAGGTAGATATTCAAAAATGGCCAATAAGCATGAAAACATTAGTCAATGAAGCAGTTTAAATGAACACCAGTATCTGTGTAAAATACCCTTACATACCCACAGAATAGTTATAATTTAGTAGACTAATAATACCCCGCACTTGGGTATTGCAAAAGAATCTAAAGCAATTGAAACTCATATGCTGCTGTTATTGGCAGAGGATAGACAAATGTTTACCTCTGGAGGAAATGTAAACTAGCTCACACATTGAAAACTGGTTTGACAGCAATGAATTCAAGCTAATAAGCGCATGTAAAACCTAAGATCTGGCTGCTGCTGCTGCTAAGTCACTTCAGTCATGTTCGACTCTGTGCGACCCCATAGACGGCAGCCCACCAGGCTCCCCCGTCCCTGGGATTCTCCAGGCAAGAACACTGGAGTGGGTTGCCATTTCCTTCTCCAATGTATGAAAGTGAAAAGCGAAAGTGAAGTCGCTCAGTCGTGTCCGACCCTTACCGACCCCATGGACTGCAGCCTACCAGGCTCCTCTGTCCATAGGATTTTCCAGGCAAGAGTACTGGAGTGGGTTGCCATTTCCTTCTCCGAAGATCTGGCTACTTACTCCTAAAGATATAGAAAACATAGATGGGTACTTCACATGTATCAACAATGTATGTCAGAAAGTCCTTGATGACATTGTGTGTAAGAGCACAAACTGAAAACAAGCTAAATATTTATTGATGGTGCCATGGATAAATAAACACAATACAATCATACAGTGGACAACTAAGCAGAAAAGAAAACAAAGGTTTGCTACATTGGTAATTTGCATCAACTCACAAATGTACCATCAAATAAATGACACAAAAGTCAAAAGAATAGGAACAGGATTATTCTAATCATATAAACTTCAAAACCAGGCAAAACAAACCTGTTAGAAATGAGGATGGTGACCACCTTTGGTTAGGAAGGACTGTAACTCAGAGGGGATATGAGAAGGGTTCTAGGGTTCTGGCAATGTCCTCTTTTTTAACTGAGTGATGGCAACATGTGTGTTAATTTTGTGATTATTCCTCAACATGTACATTTGTCATGTGTATGTTTTCATCTCTAAGTGTGCTATATACCAAAAATAGTTTATTTTAAACAACGACAAGTGTTATAATTGAGATAGATAAGACATGCATGATGTGCATGGAGGAAGACAGAAGGGAGCAACCTGAAAGGTAGGTCTTACGAGCTGAATTGAGTTCCAGGAGAAAATACGTTGGATCTTAACACCTAGTACTTCAGAATGTGACCTTAGGGACTTCCCTTGTGGTTCAGTGGTTAAGAATCCACCTGCCAGTGCAGGGGACGCTGGTTCAATTCCTGGTCTGGGAAGATCCTACATGCCCTGGAGCAACTAAGCCCATGCGCCACACCTACTGAGCCAGCACTCTAGACCCTGTGCTCCACAGCAAGAGAAGCCACTGCAATGAAAATCAGTGCACCTCAACTAGAGAGAAGCCCCTGCTCACTGCAGCTAGAGAAAGCCTGTGAGCAGCAACAACGACCCAGTGCAGCCAGAAATAAATTAATTCATTAATTTTAAAAAGAATGTGACCTTATTTGGAAATAGGGTTGTTGTAGATAAATATTAACTAAAATGAGGTCATGATGGAGTAGGGAGGACTCTTAATTCCATACGGCTGATGTCCCTTAATAAGAAGAGGGGAATTAGGGCAGACACACAGGAGAACATCATGTAATACCAGAGGGTGCTTGCAAAGCAAGCAACACCAGGATTGATGGCCTCTACCTGAAGCTAGCAAGAGGCATGGAAGCTCTTCCCTAGGGGTTTCAGCGGGCACATGGCCCTGCCAGCACCTTGATTTTTGGACTTCCAGCCTCCAGGACTGTCAGACAATACATTTCTATTGTTTTAAGCCACCCAATGGTACTTTGTAAGGGCAGGCATAGAAAATGTATTCACAGTGTGAATCAGTGTTCTGTTTTTACGTAGGAGGCAACTGAAATCTTATGTCACTAAACTAGGGGCCAGGGGGCTTCCCACATGGCACTAGTGGTAAAGAATCCGCCTGCCAACACAGGTAGATGTAAGAGACACGAGTTCGATCACTGGGCTGGGAAAAATCCCCTGGAGGAGGGAATGACAACCCGCCACAGTATTCTTTTTCTTCCCCCAATATATATAGAGTATGTTTCTTTATTTTAATTAGAGGATAATTACTTTACAACAGTGTGGAGCCTGGCAGGCTACAGTCCATAGGGTCGCAAAAAGTTGGACACTACTAAAGTGACTTAGCATGCATGCGTGCACTAGGGGCCAAAATAAAAATTAGCTCTGGTATTTAAAGTCTATTCATTGGTGGGACTTCCCTGGTGGTCCAGTGGCTAAGAATCTGCCTGTCAATGCAGGGGACACAAGTTGGATCCCTGGTCCCGGAGGATTCCACATGTCGCTGGGCAAATAAGCTTGTGGGTCACAACTACTGAGCTCGAACTCTGGAGCCCTTGAGCCACAAAAAAAGAAGCCACTGCAATGAGGAACCCGTGCACTGCAACTAGAGAGTAGCCCCCTCTCCCCACAACTAGAGAAAGTCCTGGTGTAGCAACGCTGACCCAGCACAGCCAAAAAATTGAAAAAATGAGGCCCATTGGTGACAAGCAAGGCAATGAGTAAATAAAAGATGTTTGGGGATAAAGTCCAGCTCACTGACATTTGGATCAGCCATTCTATTTGTTTCTTTTCCCCAACATTTTCTAAAGCAAAGACATTTGGAGGTAGCTTTCTCATTATGTAAAAATGCCAGTAAATAAAATGCCAGCCTCTTTTATCAGAAAGGTAATTTTCATTCTGTTTCTGATTACTTGGTGATATAGGTATCTGGATATCTATTTTTTCACAAAAATCTCTCTCCCCACCCCACTCCAGCAGACTCCAAAGGAGTTAAATACACTAGCAAAAAGGGAAGATATTGCCAATGAGAATTTAGAACTGAAATTCTCTGTTTCTGAATTCAGGTCTCAGGCCAATTTCTTGTCATCTTGGTGGTCTTAAACACCTCAAAATGAGAGCTTCAGTTAGAGTGATCTTGGATTAGTAGAATCCCCAGAAACCTGACAGAAGCAAATTAAACTCCCCCACAGAGAAATTCATCCCAGACCTCAAAGAATTCCAACAAACAGAACTCACGTGATCAGTCCATCCTCCTTCTGTCTTGTTTATAAAACAATTCTTGAGACTTCCCTCGTGGTCAAGGGGTAAAGAATCTGCCTTCCAATGTTAGGGACTCGGGTTCGACCCCTGGCCCGTGAACTAAGATCCTACATGTGCCAGGGCAACTTAGCCTGGTGCCACAACGAAGACACAGCACAGCCAAAAGAAAAAAGATTCTCAGCTTTAGCCACATGATCGTCCCACTTTTCATCCCAGAACATGCTGCATGCTGTGATTTGTCACCCACTGCAGAGGCAGCCCCCTTCTCTTCCTAGTCTCATCCACCTCCTGACACTGGTGAACTCCCATAAGCTGCTTTGCATTCCTTAAACAGTAAGTCAATGTTCTCTCTGTGCTCCAATTCTATTTTAGTCAAAATTTATATTTACAACTCAGATATCTTCAGGCCCCAGCAGGCCACACGTGGATGAATGCCAACACCTCAACATGAGTAGTTGGTATGTCACAGATTAATTGTTCTGTAATTACCTGTGGGTCTGACTCAAAGTCTCCCTTGGTTATTTCTGGGAACTTCTGGGCGTGATGGCTATGTTTCACAGTGGCATGGCCTAGATGGTGTTTGTTTACCAAACGCTTGCTTTTCCATGTCCACAGGAATTGCCTTCCTCTCTTCTGAAGTCCTAAAACCACTACCTCCAGCATCCTCTTTTGTCTGCAGCTGAGGATGGTATTTAAGGTGAGGACTTGAGCCATCTTGGTGAGTTACTCAGTTTTTCTGGGCCTCTCCCATGTATACGTGTTATTACACTGGTGTTTGATGTTCTCTTGTTAATTTGTCTCTGTCAGCTTAGTTCTTAGAGCAGCCAGAGGAAATCAGGAGGGTAGAGGAGAATCTCTTCCTTCTCAACAGCCTCATTTTACCACCTATTTCTGAAGAAGCATTGCTTCTGCTCCCTGTAATTCACAGGGGTCTTTATGAACACTGCTCCTTCCTTGTTATAAAAATCAAAATTCAGCCTGGTATATTTGAAGATCTACTTAACTTATCAAGCAATTCACGGATTTGGGCAGCATCTCCTTGGACCAGCTCAGAGGGGAGTGATGTCAAGGTTGCCCATAGGCGCCTTCACTGGAATCCACCTTGGCTGAGAGATGTGTGAGCACATGCGAGAATCCTTGTTGTTGTTGTTCAGTCACCAAGCAGTGTCCAACTCTTTATGACCCCATGGACTGCAACACACCAGGTTTCCCTGTCCCTCAGCATCTCCTGGAGTTTGCCCAAGTCCATGTCTATTGAATCAATGGGAGGATCCTGAGATATACCAAATACAGACTCTGAACCAGGCAAATCAAAATGACTGGACAAAGGAAATCCAGAAGAAATGCTCCCATATATGTGAATTAAACTACCATAAGGCCGTGACCCTCTGAGTCTGCCTGTGTGTCTATCCACAAGTGGTGCTGGTGGTGGTGGTTTAGTCACTAAATCGTGTCTGACTCTTACAACCCCCTGGATTGTAGTCTGCCAGACTCCTCTGTCCATAGGCTTTCCCAGGCAAGAATACTGGAGTGGGTTGCCATTTCTTCCTCCAGGGGATCTTCCAACCCAGGGACTGAACCTGTGTCTCCTGCGCTGCAGGATTCTTTACTGCTGAGCCACCAGGGAAGTCCTCTATCCACAAGTACTGTATTCTTTTTCCTCCCAATAAACACTTTACTTGTTTCACTACTTTCCATCTTTGTGGGGATTCTTCTCTACAAAATCACTGGTCTAGTGGTTAGGATTCAGCTCTCACGGTCGTGACCCCACTTCAGACTCTGGCTGGGAACTGAAAATTCTGCTTCAAGCTGCTGCAGGTCAAGGCCACCTGAGGTCATTATAAATAAATTTCTAGTTTGCTTTGAAATATTTGCCAAACTAATTATTAAGTATTTCGTAATATTTGAAATGTGAAATGACTGCTTAGCATTAGAATAAGACTGTGTCCCTAAATTCTTAAACAGCAGCAAATGTGGTTGCTTGTATAAAGCCTCATGATAATTTTTATACTAACTTCCATAGTGCCCTATTGGCATTAGCACCACCTTTGTACCCTGATGCCAATGAACAACCTAAGGCATTTATCAACTGTTGATACAAACGTCAGTCCCTAACCACTGTTTAGAGGGCTTCTCATGTGGCCCTAGCAATAAAGAACCCATCTGCCAATGCAGGAGACATAAGAGATCAGGGTTCGATTCCTGTGTGGGAAAGGTCACCTGGAGGAGGGCATGGCAACACACTCCAGTATTCTTGCCTGGAGAATCCCATGGACAGAGGAGCCTGGTCAGCTATAGTCCATAGGGTTGCAAATATTCGGATATGACTAAAGCAACTTAGCACGCATGCATGCACAACTACTTTTCCTATATTTAAAATTTTTGAAATTCAAATGAACCTGACATAACATAAAATAATTCCATTTTGTTTTGGTTGTTGTTGTTTGTTGTATAAAATAAATGCTAGAGTATAAAACAAGCAACAATTAAAAACATAATGGAAGGTTTCTATAGGTAGAAAGAGGGTGGGACAAGGAAGTTAAAAGAGTGGGTTGTTTCAGGCAAGGGGGAAGACAGGGGGCCTTAAGCAGATTAGCTCACCAGTCCTGACCAGGAAACCCCAGACTGATTGATTTAAAATTCCATCCTGGGAGAGGTTGCAACAGCAATTCCTTCTTGGCTTGCATTTCCCTCCCCCCCGCAAGTGACTCCACCTTGAGCCGTCCATGAAGAAAAAAGAACAAAGAGCATTACTCACCACCTGTATGTCAAGAAACCAGTCTCTATGCCAACAGCCAATGAGGACCTACTGATTGCTGATGGCCCTGTGGGTGACCTTATCCTTATAAGCAGAACTTCTGAGGTTGCTGACAGTCAGTTGAGTGAGGCTGGAAGGGATCCTCCCCAAATACAGCCTTGAGATGATGGCAGCCCTAGCTGATACCTTGACAGAAACTTCTGAGAGATCCAGAGCCAGAGACTCCAGCCAAGCTGTATCCAGATTCTCCACCCACAGAAGCCATGAAGCAAAGGTTTATTGTTCTCTGCCCCTATGTTTGGGGGTGATTTGTTACAAAGCAATACATAACTATTACAGTGATGGAAATCTGATTTTAGCTGAACAAATAGATTACCAGAATAAAGACTATATTTCTCAGCCTCCCTAATAGTTAAATGTGGTCACATGACTGACTTGTAGTCTAGAGAATATGAGAGGAGTTTTTAGACCAAATTTTTAAAAAAGTGGTTATGCACGATTCATATCTTCTTTCCTATTTCTCCAGTTAATATACAGCAAGCTATGATAATGACAGAGCTAAAAGATGTGGGAAAATCTGGCTTAAAATTCAACGTTCAAAAAACTAAGTTCATGGCATCTGGTCCCATCACTTCATGGCAAATAGATGGGGAAAAAGTAGAAAGAGTGGCGTATTTTCTTTTATTGGGCTCCAAAATCACTGTGGTCAGTGACTGCAGCCATGAAATTAAAAGATGCTTGCTCCTTGGAAGAGAAGCTATGACAAACCTAGACAGCATATTAAAAAGCAGAGACAGCACTTTGCTGACAAAGGTCTGTATAGTTAAAGCTATGATGTTTCCAGTAGTCACGTATGGATGTGAGAGTTGGACCATAAAGAAGGCTGAGTGCCAAAGAATTGATGCTCTTGAACTGTGGTGCTGGAAGACTCTTGAGAGTTCCTTGAACTACAAGGAAATCAAACCAGTCAGTAGTAAGAGAATTCAACCTTGAATATTCATTGGAAGGACTGATGCTGAAGCTCCAATACTTTAGCCACCTGATGTGAAGAACTGACTCATTTGAAAAGAACCTGATGCTGGGAAAGATTGAGGGCAGGAGGAGAAGGAGGCAACAGAGGATGAGATGTTTGGATGGCATCACCGACACAATGGACATGAGTTTGAGCAAACTCCAGGAGATGGTGAAGGACAGGGAAGCCTGGCGAGCTGCAGTCCATGGGGTCGCAGAGAGTTGGACAACTTGGTGACTGAACAACAACAAGATGGAAAAGCCTAGATCCCCAAATCATTATGTGGAGGAGGGCTACCCACTGACCGAGATCATCCACTTGACTTGTTACATAAGTGAAAATAAATAAATATGTAGAATTTAAAATAAAATTCTTAAGGTATACATATTGATAAGAATGTAAGCTAGGCTTCATGTTACAGACACCCAAAATATTAGAGATTTAGTCCAGAGAAAAGTTAATTTTCCTTTCACACAAAGGTGTTAATGAGCATAGTTAATTTTATATTATAAATATTTATTCCCCATTCATTAAGGACATTCTTTTGAGTATAGTTCTGACTGGAGTTCTGAGCAATCTTTCTTATATACACTATACCTCTAGTGCTTTGCATTGGATTTCCTGCTTCAGTTTGTTCAAAGTTGAGACAAATGAAGACACTTATAAAGCAGATTGAATGCAGACTCCTACTAGATTTGAGGGCTCTAAAATACTTCCCTGGGTTTCCCTGGTGACTCAGAAGGTAAAGAATATGCCTGCAATGCAGGAGACCTGGTTTCAGTCCCTGGGTTGGGAAGATCCCCTGCAGAAGGAAATGGCAACCCACTCCAGTATTCTTGCCTGGAGAATTCCATGGCCAGGGAAGCCTGGCGTAGTGCAGTCCATGGGGTTGCAAAGAGTCAGACACGACTGAGCAACTGAACTGCAGTCTGCTCATCAATGAATTTGGTTAAGTTGCAGAATACAAAATTAATAGACAGAAATCTGTTGCATCTCTATACGCTAACAATGAACCATCAGAAAGAGAAATCAAGGAAACAGTCCCATTTACAATTGCATCAAAAAGAATAAAACACCTAGGAATATATCTAACTAAGGAGGTAAAAGACCTGTACTTGGAAAACTATAAGACACTGATAAAAGAAATTAAAGATGACAAACAGAAAGAAGGACACACAGTGTCAATGGACTAGAAGAATTAATATTGTTAAAACAATCATACTACTCAAAGCAATCTATAGATTCAATGCAATCTCTTTCAAAATACTAATGGCATTCATTTTTCAAAGAACTAGAACAAGTAGTTTAAAACTTGTGTAGAAACACAAAAGATCCCAAATAGATAAAACCATCTTGAAAAAGAAGCTAGAGGTATCATGCTCTTTGACTTCAGGCTACACTACAAATCTACAGTAATCAAAACAATATAGGGGACTTTCCTAGCAGACCAGTGCTTAAGACTCTGCTGTTCGACTGAAAGAGCCATGGGTCCATCCCTGGTCAGGGAACTAAGATCCTGCAAGTCATGTGCAGCCAAAAACAAACAAACAAAACCCCTATAGCACTGGCACACAAAAAAGGGGGGCGCATAGATCAATGGAACAAAATAGCAAGCCCAGAAATAAACCCACACTCCAATGGTCAATTAATATACAACAAAGGAGAAAAGAACATACAGCGGAGGAAAGATAGCCTCTTCAATAAGTGGTGCTGGGAAAACTGGACAGCTACATGTAAAAGAGTGAAATTAGAATATTTTCTAATGCCTTATACAAAAATAAACTCAAAATGAATTAAATCCCTACATGTAAGACCAGAAATCATAAAATTTCTAGGAGAAAACATTGCTAGAACTCTTTGTCATAAATCATAGCAATATATTTTTTGGATCTGTCTCCTAAGGCAAAGGAAACAAAAGCAGAAATAAACAAATGGGACCTAAATAAACTTAAAAGATTTTGCACAGCAAAGAAAACCATCAACAAAATTAAAAGACAACCTATTGAATGGGAGAACACATTTGCAAAGAATACAACCAACACGGGGTTAATATCTAAAATATATACAGTTCAGACAACTCAATATTAAAAACAAGCAACCCGGTTAAAATCAGGCAAAAGACCCTGAATAGACTTTTTTCTAAAAAAGGCATACAGATAGCCAAGAGGCACATGAAAAGGTGCTTAACAGTGCTAATCATCAGAGAAATGCCTACCAAAGAAAAGAAAGAAAGAGAAGTCGCTCATTCGTGCAACCCCATATAGTCCACCAGGCTCCTCTGTCCAGGAAAGAATACTGGAGTGGGTTGCCATTTCCCTCTCCAATGCATATTAAAACCACAGTGAGATACCATCTCATACCTGTCAGAATGGCTATCATCAAAAAGACCACAAACAAGAAATGTTCACAAGGAAGTAGAGAAAGGGAACTCTTAAGCACAACTGGTAGAAATGTAAATTGATGCAGCTACTTGGAAAACAGTATAGAGGTTCCTCAAAAAGCTGAAAATAAAATGACCATTTCACTCCTGGATATTAAGCTGAAGAAGACAAAAACACTAATTCAAAAAGATACATGTGTACCAGTGCTCACAGAAGCATTATTTACAACAACCAACATATGGAAGCAACTTAAATGTCCATCAACAGATGAATGGATAAAGAAGATATGATGCACACACACACATACACATACACAATGGGATACTACTCAGCCATAAAAAGGAATGAAATTTTCCTGTTTGCAACAACACAGATGGACCTGAAAGGTATTATGCTTAGTGAAATAAGTCAGAAAAAGACAAATACTGTATGTTAGCCCTTAAATATGGGACCTAAAAATTAAAAAAAAAAAAAAAAACTAGTGGATTTAACAAAAAAGAGGAACAAACTAGAGGTTATCAGTGGAAAGAAGAAAGAGGGAGGGGCAAGATAGGGTTGTGGGATTAACAAGTACAAACTACTACATACAAAACAAAGAAGTTACAAGGATATATTGTACAGCACAGGGAATATAGCCAGTATTCCATGACTTTAAATGGAGCATAATCTATAAAAATTTTGAATCATCGTGTTGTATACCTGAAGCTAATATAACACTGGGGATCTTGTATATTACCACTACAGCAGCAGTGCTGATGTAAACCACTATTACATTGTTACCATAAATGAAATGCACCTCAATTCAAAAAACTGACACAAGGATTAGAACTAGAAAACTAGAACATTAAAGTGGTCATTGTAACTCTATCACGCACACACACACACACACACACGGAAGGTAGAGACATGGAAGATAAACAGTGCTGCCCAACAGACCTTCCTGTGACAATGGAAATGTCTGATAACTATAGGATCCAGTATGATAGCCATGAGCCGCAAACAGCCAGTGAGCCCTTAAAATCTGCCTACTGCAACCAAGGAACTGAATTTAAAGTTTTTTCTAACTTATTTAAATTTAACCACAGGCTTCCCTGGTGGCTCAGATGGTAAAGAATCTGCCCGCAATGCAGGGGACCTGGGTTCGATCCCTGGGTTGGGAAGATCCCCTGGAGAAGGGAATGGCTACCCACTCCAGTATTCTTCCCTGGAGAATTCCATGGACAGAGGAGCCTGGCAGGCTACAGTCCATGGGGTCACTACACATAGCGAGCCTCTATCATATTGGATGTCACAATGTTGGAAGATCTAGGAAAAGAACATCACTGTGGGGAGACTCTCTATGGAATAATGGTTACTCATCTTCTTACATTAGGAGGATTAAATCTTATCAAATCAAAGCTTGCACAACCAAAAGTAAACTTAACCCCACTTACTCTACTTCATTACCCAATAATCATCCTATCCACCTTTTCACTAAGCTATTCTATACATACGCTTGCTGCACCTAATATTAGTTATTGTTGTTGTTACTGCTGTTTTTCCTCCACATCTTCCTCTCGGGCATAAGGGATACACAGCGCAGAAAAATGAGAATTCACAGTATATATTATCCCAAGTAGTCTAGAGCTTTCGATATACTCTTAAATATTACTTCACAGAGCACTGAGTACAAAGGTCTCTGCATGGCAGACATGCAAGAAATGCTTTTGACAATAAAAATCTGAGAAGATAACATCTGAGAAAAAGGTTTATTCAATACGTAACTCTCTAGTTTCCATTTTTAATGAGGCAAAAACATTTAATTAAAAACATGAAATTGAGACATATTTTCCACTGTAAGCAACAGAAAAGTTAGGAGAAAAAATCATACAAGGAATCTCTTCCTAATAGGAAGAGATATTTCAGATACACAGAAGATATATGTTCTGTGTATTGTTATAGCCACGCGTTTTGGGAAACAAACTCACTCAGAAGGACAATGCAGGTAGTGGAGTGCAGTTTATTACACCGGCGGGCCCAAGGCAGAGTCTCCTCTTAGCCAAGGACCCCGACCAGCGTTTGTGAAAATCTTTTATACCCCATGTGTACCTGTCCGCACTCACCACCCCAAATTCCTTGAGACTTACATAAACAAAGGAAGGGTAAATACAATCACAATAATCTCATCATTTAGGTGTTATGTGTTCAAACAGTTAAACAACTGGCCAATAATCAATAAGCGCGAGGTTACACTCCGATAGGTACAGAAAAATTTACAGCCTGTCCAGAGAGAGGGGTGATTAGTGTATGTTTTTTCTTAGGCGATGAGTAACCTGGATACGATCTTCAAGGTTCGTCTGTCCGGAGGGGGTCTTATCCTTTTGTTGTCATTTCCACAGGCACTAGGCACGGAGTTCAGAGTCCATTAGAGAGGTGGCCGAACATGATCAGCACGAACAGGCCTAAGATGGAGTCCAGGCCCTATGAATTCCTTCTTCAGTATCTGATATTAAAAATTCAAAGGCAGCAGAATTTCTATTATGGGAGTTTTTTTTTTTTTTTCTTTACCACTGCATCACCTGGGAAGCTCTTTTTAAGGTCTGAAATTGAAAGTCACTCAGTCAGGTCTTTGAAACCCCATGGACTGTAGCATGCCAGGCTCCTCTGTCCATGGAATTTTCCAGGCAAGAACACTGGAATGGGTTGCCATTCCCTTCTCCAGGGGATCTTCCCGACCCAGGGATTAAACCCACATCCCCTGCGTTGCAGGCAGATTCTTTACTGTCTGAGGCACCAGGAAAAGTTCTAACTTTAGTCAATTTTAGTATAAATTTCTTGTCAACAGTTCTGGGTTACTCATAATTAATGTGATTCAATGTATATACTGTATTTACATATAAATGTTATACATAATAGTTTATAATACATAATAGTTTATACCTCCTAATGCCCTACATGGGAGATGATTTTTAAATGTTTTTGTAACAAACCACTCTGTAATGGTTATTTTAACTATTAGTAAAGGAAACAGCAGTAATATGATCAGAAAACCAACTGATACTTAAAAAAAAGAGAAAACCAACAAATATTTTATTGAAGCAGGGGAGATAAATATACTTCATGAAAATTTAAACATGCCTGGACAATGTGATGAAGACATTCCTAAAACTGAGATGGAAATGAATATACAATAAAATGCACAGTTTTAAAAATTTCTCTAGTCTTTTATAACCTCCAGACCTAAACCCAATTCAATGTGTATTTTATTAGCATTCATCCTTATCTAATATTTTCAAAGCATTCTTCTTGGTTTTCATAGAAACAACAATTCTTTTTCTTTGCAAACTCAAATTTCATTAATTTATGTATTTAATTACATAATTATGAGGAGTACAGGGAAATAAATAGATGGTGAGAAATAGAGTATTTCCTGCCATCTCAGAAAACAAAGATATCCTAGTCATCAGTGATTCCAGCCTTCCAATGTGAGCTGGTGAGCCCTAAGGGCACTCAGGAAGGAGAAAAAAACCTGCTAAGAGCCATCAAAGTGCAGCCACTCCCTATGGTGAGCCCAAGGGAGCTCAGAATGTGAAAAACACAGGACACCGGCCCCAGATAGTTGAGATGCACATGAAAGGAATGATTTCAGTGAGCCCCAACACTTGTATTTTCCCATATATAGAAAACCACTAAATTCCTCAACTTGGGATATCTGGTTTTCTTTAATTCACAAAAATACTTCTGATGTTCAGACTACCTGCTCTCTGTTGCAGACTTCTATATAACCTGACTCCTTATGCATCCTTCCCCACACCACACACACACACCTCCTCAGAGCAGTTCTCTCAGGGTTACTTGAGATGCTGTCTCCCAGGCTTGAAGTCCTAAAAATTCCCAATGAATACAACATAACACTCAATTTTTTTAAAGATGTGAATATTTTTAGGTCAAATTAGTTCTCAGTTCAGTTGCTCAGTCATGTCCGAATCTTTGCAACCTCACGGACTGCAGCACGCCAGGACTCCCTTTCCATCACCAACTCCCAGAGTTCACTCAAACTCACATCGAGTCGGTGATGCCATCCAACCATCTCATCTTCTGTTGTCCCCTTCTCCACCCACCTTCAATCTTTCCCAGCGTCAGGGTCTTTTCCAATGAGTCAGTTGTTCGCATCAGGTGGCCAAAGTATTGGAGTTTCAGCTTCAACATCAGTCCTTCCAATGAACATTCAGGACTGATCTCCTTTAGGATGGACTGGTTGGATCTTCTTGCAGTCCAAGGGACTCTCAAGAGTCTTCTCCAACACCACAGTTCAAAAGCATCAACTCTTTGGTGCTCAGCTTTCTTTATAGTCCAATTCTCACATCCATACATGATTACAGGAAAAACCATAGCCTTGACTAGACAGACCTTTTTTAGGAAAGTAACGTCTCCACTTTTTAATATGCCGTCTAGGTTGGTCATAACTTTTCTTCCAGGGAGGAAGCGTCTTTTAATTTCATGGCTGCAGTCACCACCTGCAGTGATTTTGGAGCCCAAGAAAATAAAGTCTGTCAGTTTCCACTGTTTCCCCATCTATTTGCCATGAAGTGATGGAACCAGACGCCATGATCTTAGTTTTCTGAATGTTGACCTTTAAGCCAGCTTATTCACTCTTCTCTTTCACTTTCATCAAGAGGCTTTTTAGTTCCTCTTTGCTTTCTGCCCTAAGGGTGACGTCATGTGCATATCTGAGGCTATTGATATTTCTCCTGGCAATCTTGATTCCAGCTTGTGCTTCATCCAGCCCAGTGTTTCTCATGATGTACCCTGCATATAAGTTAAATAAGCAGGGTGACAATATACAGCCTTGACGTACTCCTTTTCCTATTTGGAACCATGCTGTTACATGTTCAGTTCAACTGTTGCTTCCTGACTTGCATGCAGATTTCTCAAAAGGCAGGTCAGGTGGCCTGGTATTCCCATCTCTTTAAGAATTTTCCACAATTTGTTGTGACCCATACAGTCAAAGGCTTTGGCATAGTCAATAAAGCAGAAATAGATGTGTTTCTGGAACTCTCTTGCTTTTTTGATGATCCAACGGATGTTGGCAATTTGAACTCTGGTTCCTCTGCCTTTTCTAAAACCAGCTTGAACATCTGAAAGTTCACAGTTCACGTATTGTTGAAGCATGGCTTGGAGAATTTTAAGCATTACTTTACTAGTGTGTGAGACGAGTGTAATTGTGTGGTAGTTTGAGCCTTCTTTGGCATTGACTTTCTTTGACATTGGAATGAAAACTGACCTTTTCCAGTCCTGTAGCCACTGCTGAGTTTTCCAAATTTGCTGGCATATTGAGTGCAGCACTTTCACAGCATCATTTTTTAGGATTTGAAATAGCTCAACTGGAATTTCATCACCTCCACTAGCTTTGTTCGTAGTGATGCTTCTTAAGGCCCACTTGACTTCACATTCCATGATGTCTGGCTCTAGGTGAGTGATCACACCATCATGATTATCTGGGTCATGAAGATCTTTTTTGTACAGTTCTTCTGTGTATTCTTGCCATCTCTTCTTAGTATCCTCTCCTTCTGGTAGGTCCATGCTATTTCTGTCCTTTATTGAGCCCATCTATGCATGAAATGTTCTCTTGTTATCTCTAATTTTCTTGAAGAGATCTCTAGTCTTTCCCATTCTATTGTTTTCCTCTATTTCTTTGCACTGATTACTAAGGAAGGCTTGCTTATCCCTCCTTGCTATTCTTTGGAACTCTCCATTCAATTGGGTATATCTTTCCTTTTCTCCTTTGCTTTTCACTTCTCTTCTTTTCACAGCTATTTGTAAGGCCTCCTCAGACATCCATTTTGCTTTTTTGCATTTCTTTTTCTTGTAGATGGTCTTTATCCCTGTCTCCTGTACAATGTCACGAACCTCTGTCCATAGTTCATCAGGCACTCTGTCTATCAGATCTAGTCCCTTAAATCTATTTTTCACTTCCACTGTATAATCATAAGGGACTTGATTTAAGTCATACCTGAACGGTATAGTGGTTTTCCCTACTTTCTTCAATTTAAGTCTGAATTTTGCAATAAGGAGTTCATGATCTGAGCCACAGTCAGCTCCTGGTCTTGTTTTTGCTGACTGTATAGAGCTTCTCCATGTTTGGCTGCAAAAAATATAATCAATCTGATTTCAGTGTCAACCATCTGGTGATGTCCATTTCTAGAGTCTTCTCTTGTGTTGTTGGAAGAGGGTGTTTGCTATGACCAGTGTGTTCTCTTGGCAAACTCTATTAGCCTTTGCCCTGCTTCATTCTGGATTCCAAGGCCAAATTTGCCTTTTACTCCAGGTGTTTCTTGACTTCCTGCTTTTGCATTCCAGTCTCCTATAATGAAAAGGACATCTTTTTGGGGTGTTAGTTCTAGAAGGTATTATAGGTCTTCATAGAACCGTTCAACTTCAGCTTCTTCAGCATTACTGTTCAGGGCATAGACTTGAATTACTGTGATATTGAATGGTTTGCCTTGGAAATGAACAGAGATCATTCTGTCGTTTTTGAGATTGCATCCAAGTACTGCATTTTGGACTCTTTTGTTGACTATGATGGCTACTCCATTTCTTCTAAGGGATTCTTGCCCACAGTAGTAGATATAATGGTCATCTGAATTAAATTCACCCATTCTAGTCCATTTTAGTTTAGGTCAAAAATGGAAAACAAATATAACTGATCCTTGACAAGCATTCTACTCAAATGATGGAAGCAGATATACAAGGGTAAATCAAAGAGAAGGCTACTATCTGTGAATCTTCATTATTTTCCAGGGATATTTAAAACGATACTCATATAAAAGGTTTTCAAGATTATTGTTGTTTAGCTGCTAAGTCATGTCCTGTGTCTTTGCAACCCCATGGACTGTAGCCTGCCAGGCTCCTCTGTCCATGGGATTTCCCAAGCCAAGACTGCTGGAGTGACTTCCCATTTCCTTCTCCAGGGTACCTCGCGACCCAGGGATCAAACCCACATCTCCTGCATTGGCAGTTGGATTCGTTACTATTGAGCCACTAGGGAAGCACAGCCTAATTTTTCTCCCCTTACACTGCAGCACTTCTGATTGTCCTATAAGGAAATGGAAATATCCCTTCCTTAAGTTAGTCATCTCCCACTTCATATATTTTCTTCTATTTGTTACTCTGGAGGGAGCAAAATCTAAGTACTAGTCAGATTTTCTTCAAAAGGACAAATTCACTAGAACAGTTCAGTCATTCAGTCATGTCTGACTCTTTGTGACCCCATGGACTACAGCATACCAGGCCTCCCTGTCCATCACCAACTCCTGGAGCTTACTCAAACTCATATCCATCAAGTCGGTGATGCCATCTGATCATCTCATCCTCTGTTGTCCCCTTCTTCTCCTGCCTTCAATCGTTCTCAGCATCAGGGTCTTTCCCATGAGTCAGTTCTTCACATCAGGTGGCTTAAATATTGGAGTTTCAGCTTCAGCATCAGTCCTTCCAAGAACATTCAGGACTGATTCCCTTTAGGATTGACTGGTTGGATCTCCTTGCTTCCAAGGGACTCTCAAGAGTCTTCTCCAACACCACAATTCAAAAGCATCAATTCTTCTGTGCTCAGCATTCTTTATGGTCCAACTCTCACATCCATACATTATTACTGGAAAAAACATAGCTTTGACTAGATGGACCTTTGTTGGTAAAATAATGTCTCTGCTTTTTAATGTGCTGTGTAGGTGGGTCATAGCTTTTCTTCCAAGCAAGTGTCTTTTAATTTCATGGCTGCAGCCACCATCTGCAGTGATCTTGGAGCCCAAGAAAATAAAGTCTGTCACTGTTTCAATTGTTTCCTCATCTATTTGCCATGAAGTGATGGGACCAGATGCCATGATCTTAGTGTTTTTTTAATTTATTTTTTAATTGAAGGATAATTGCTTTACAGAATTTTGTTGTTTTCTGTCAAACCTCAACATGAATCAGCCATTCAGTTCAGTCGCTCAGTCGTGTCTGACTCTTTGAGACCCCATGAATCACAGCATGCCAGGCCTCCCTGTCCATCACCAACTGCCGGAGTCTACCCAAACCCATGTCCATCGAGTCGGTGATGCCATCCAGCCATCTCATCCTCTGTAGTCCCCTTCTCCTCCTGCCCCCAATCCTTCCCAGCATTAGGGTCTTTTCCAATGAGTCAACTCTTCGCATGAGGTGGCCAAAGTATTGGAGTTTCAGCTTCAACATCAGTCCTTCCAATGAACACCCAGGACTGATCTCCTTCAGGATGGACTGGTTGGATCTCCTTGCAGTCCAAGGGACTCTCAAGAGTCTTCTCCAACACCACAGTTCAAAAGCATCAATTCTTCGGCACTCAGCTTTCTTCACCGTCCAACTCTCACATCCATACATGACCACTGGAAAAACCATAGCCTTGACTAGACGGACCTTTGTTGACAAAGTAATGTCTCTGCTTTTAAATATGCTATCTAGGTTGGTCATAACCTTCTTTCCAAGGAGTAAGCGTCTTTTAATTTCATGGCTGCAATCACCATCTGCAGTGATTTTGGAGCCCAAGAAAATAAAGTCTGACACTGTTTCCACTATTTCCCCATCTATTTCCTATGAAGTGATGGGACCAGATGCCATGATCTTAGTTTTCTGAACGTTGAGCTTTAAGCCAACTTTTTCACTCTCCTCTTTTCACTTTCATCAAGAGACTCTTTAGTTCTTCTTCACTTTCTGCCATAAGGGTGGTGTCATCTGCATATCTGAGGTTATTGATGAATCAGCCATAGGTATACATATATCCCCTCCCTTTTGAGTGTCCCTCCCATCTCCCTCCCCATCCCACCCATCTAGGTTGACACACAGCCCCTGTTTGAGTTTCCTGAGCCATACAGCAAATCCCCACTGGCTATCTATTTCATATATGATAACATAAGTTTCCATGATCTTAGTTTTTTGAATGTTGAGTTTTAAGCCAAATTTTTCACTCTCCTCTTTCACTTTCATCAAAAGGCTCTTTAGTTTTTCTTCGCTTTCTGCAAGAAGGGTGGTATCATCTGCATATCTGAGGTTATTGATATTTCTCCTGGCAATCTTGATTCCAGCTTGTGCTTCATCCAGTCTGGCATTTTGCATGATGTACTCTGCATATAAGTTAAATAATCAGGGTGACAATATATAGCCTTCATGTACTCCTTTCCCAATTTGGAACCAGTCTGTTGTTCCATGTCCAGTTCTAACTGTTGCTTCTTGACTTGCATACAGATTTCTCAGGAGGCAGGCAAGGTGGTCTGGTATCCCCATCTCTTGAAGAATTTTCCACAGTTTGTTGTGATCCACACAAAGTCTTTGGCATAGTCAATATAGCTGAAGTAGATGTTTTTCTGGAACTCTCTTGTTTTTCCAATGATCCAACAGATGTTGGCAATTTGATCTCTGGTTCCTCTGCCTTTTCTAAAACCAGCTTGAACTTCTGGAAGTTCACAGTTCACATTTTGAAGCCTAGCTTGAAGAATTTTGAGCAATACTTTGCTAGCATATGAGATGAGTGCAATTGTGCAGCAGTTTAAACATGCTTTGGCATTGCCTTTCTTTGGGATTGGAATGAAAACTCACCTTTTCCAGTCCTTTAGCCACTGTTGGGTTTCCAAATTTTTCTGCATATTGAGTGCAGTATTTTAACAGCATCATCTTTTAGGATTTGAAAGAGCTCAACTGGAATTCCATCACCTCCACTAGCTTTGTTTGTAGTGATGCTGCCAAAGGCCCACCTCACTTCGCACTTCAGGATGTCTGGCTCTAGGTGAGTGATCACACAATCCTGGTTATCTGCATCAGAAACATCTTTTTTGTATAGCTTTTCTGAGTATTCTTGTCACATCTTTATGATACCTTCAGCTTCTGTTAGGTCCATACCATTTGTGTCCTTTGTGGTGCTCAGCTTTGCATGAAATGTTCCCTTGGTATCTCTAAGCTTCTTGAAGAGATCACTAGTCTTTCCCATTCTATTGTTTATTTCTTTTCACTGATCACTGAGGAAGGTTTTCTTATCTCACCATACTATCCTTTGGAATTCTGCATTCAAATGGGTATATCTTCCCTTTTCTCCTTTGCCTTTCACTTCTCTTCTTTTCTCAGCTATTTGTAAGGCCTCCTCAGACAACTGTTTTGCCTTTTTGCATTTCTTTTTTGGGGGGATGGTCTTGATCACTGCCTCTTGTACAATGTCATGAACCTCCCTCCATAGTTCTTCAGGCACTCTGTCTATCAGATATAATCCCTTGAATCTATCTGTCACTTCCACTGTATAATTGTAAGGGATTTGATTTAAGTCATACCTGAATGGTCTAGTGGTTTCCCTACTTTCTTCAATTTAAGTCTGAATTAGGCAATAAGGAGTTCATGATCTGAGCCACAGTCAGCTCTAGGTCTTGTTTTTTGCTGACTGTATAGAACTTCTCCATCTTTGGCTGCAAAGAATATAATCAATCTGGTTTTGGTATTAACCATCTGGTGATGTCCACATGTAAAGTCTTCTCTTGTGTTGTTGGAAGAGGGTGTTTGTATGACCAGTGCATTCTCTTGGCAAAACTCCTTTGCTATGCTTCATTTTGTAATCCAAGGCCAAACTTGTCTACTACTCCAGGCATCTCTCGTCTTCCTACTTTTGCGACCCAAACTTTATCTTTAAAGTTTATTCACTAGAGCAGTGGTGCCCAAATTTTATCAAACACTGGAATCAACTCAGTTTGTTAAATCCAGCTTCTTGAGGTCTTCCCAGAGTTTCTGATCTAGCAGGTCTGGTGTGGCCTGACTCTTTTTTTCCAGGAAACTCTAAACTAGTTGGACAGTGCTGGTTGGACTTTGCTAACCACTCCACTGAGGTTTCCAGGAAGGTCTATTCACAAGTGTGACCACTGCAATTCATATTTAGAAAAGCTAATAACTACAAAAATAAAAACTACGCATTCCCATGCAAAAGCAAACATCTAGGGAGCTACAGATTTACTAATTAGCTTGCATAAATCTGCTTTATCTGTACTACAAAAAGATTTCTGGCATTTCAACACTACCTAAACTGATTTGGCCAAATTCAAATCACTTAATGTTACAGAAAAGAGTAGGCCCCAGACTGAGAAACAGGTACTAGCAAAGTGACAACTTATGCTTTCTTAAGATGAAAATGCTTCCAACACATACATCAAAGGAAATATCTACTTCCCTCAAGGCACAGTCGGAGAAGGCAATGGCACCCCACTCCAGTACTCTTGGCTGGAAAATCCCATGGACAGAGGACCCTGGTGGGCTGCAGTCCACAGGGTCGCTAAAAGTCAGACACGACTGAGCAACTCCACTTTCACTTTTCACTTAAATGCTTTGGAGAAGGAAATGGCAACCCACACCAGTGTTCTTGCCCGGAGAATCCCAGGGACGGGGAAGTCTGGTGGGCTGCCGTCTATGGGGTCGCACAGAGTCTGACAGGAGTGAAGCAACTTAGCAGCAGCAGCAGTCAAAGCTACGGTTTTTCCAGTGGTCATGCATGGCTGTGAGGGTTGGACTCTAAAGAAAGCTGAGCACCGAAGAATTGATGCCTTTGTTGGAGAAAACTCTTGAGAGTCTCTTGGACTGCAAGGAAATCCAACCAGTCCATCCTAAAGGAAATCAGTCCTGAACGTTCATTGGAAAGACTGATGCTGAAGCTGAAATTTCAATACTTCGGCCACCTGATGCTAAGAACTGACTCATTGGAAAAGACCCTGATGATGGGAAAGACTGAAGGCGGGAGGAGAAGGAGAAGACAAAGGATGAGATGGTTGGATGGCATCACCCACTGGATGGAGTTTGAGCAAGCTCTGGCAGTTGGTGATGGACAGGGCAGCCTGGCGTGCGGCAGTCCACGAGGTCGGACACAACTGAGAGCTGGACTGAACTGAACTGTAACCTGCTTCCTACAAGACTTCGCTACACACGCCAGCGCCAGTGAGAAAACAAAAAACAAACAAAAACCCAACATAAAACCCCACGCTCTACCACTTTGGTACCTAAACCGTGTCCCCGCCTCCCTTCAGCGGGAGAGGGGCAAAAGGGGCGTGTCCGAGCGCGCGGGCCCACGTGACCGCTGAGAGCCGCCGGCAGCCAAGTCGCGCGATCTGCCGTCATATCAGCTTATGTCGCTAGCCTCTGATTGGCTGGCGGCGCCGGCCGCCCGGAGCGTGAGGTCAGGCTACGCCCTTCCAGACTTCGGCTGCTTGGCTGACCTCGGCGGTCCACTAGCTGGAGCTGCAGGGGACCCGGAGGAACGAAGTCGGCAGCCGGGCAGCGGGCGGCCGATTCTTTCTAGGTAAGGATGACCTGGGGGCTGGGAAAGGAGGCCGAATACACCTGAGCGGGATGCGTGAGGAGAGGAAGAAAGGGGGGGGGTGGGGTGGGGTCAAGACCCAGGAGTTGAAGTTGAGAGCGTGTCTGTCCCTCCCCTTCATCCCGCTGGCGTTTGTTGACTGCTTCCTGGACGTAAGGCCCTGGGCAGGAGCTGGGGCTCTGTCTGCGAAATTTGGCTCAAGGACTCCTGCGCTGACCATTGACAGGGACGAGCAGGTAGCTGGGTGGGGGGCTGTGACGGGGCGAGTGCAGGGCGCAGGGCACGCGCGCTGGCCGGCGGCTGGCGGGAGGCGAGTTGCGGCCAGAGACCTTCAGGTTAGGGGCGTCTGCCTGGCCAGACCGCGTATTTCAGGGCACGAGGAGGCTTGGACGTGAAAGAAACAAAACATGAGAATGGACCTGAAGAAAATGAAATATTTGATGTTGGCTATTGGGAAAATCTATTACAAGGCAAGTTAGTCCACTGAACGCTAGTAAAGCGTTTTGCGACGAATTTCTTTCTGTTCTTGGGGGATTTTTTGTTGTTGTTGTTCTTGTTCTTCTTCAAGAGGCAAAGGAATTAGGCTGAAGAACTGGTGATTATTTGTGCAAGCCCCAGTTATTGTAGTGTAATTAAGATGGCTATAGAGCCCCTGGCTTTAGGGGTATAAACACTAAAATTATATGCAAAAGTATGTGAGCTTCTAAGGTCATTGAGAATTTAAAAATTTAAGGAGCTGAAGAGATAGGAATGAAGAGGCAGTAGAACTTGGTTCACGTCCGTGGATTTTGCAACCAGCCTGAGGGTGATTGAATCCTAGCCCAAGCATTTGTTTACTTGATCGCTCTGGGAATTTTGTGTCCAGATTTCTTATAAGAATAATACTAGTACCTAACTTTTAGGGTGTATCTTGAAAGAGTTAAATGAGTTAATATTTACAGTACTTCATATATAGTTGCTGCTGCAAAGTCACTTCAGTTGTGTCCGACTCTGTGCGACCCCATAGACGGCAGCCCACCAGGCTCCCCCGTCCCTGGGATTCTCCAGGCAAGAGCACTGGAGTGGGTTGCCATTGCCTTCTCCTCATGTATAGTAAATGTTGATATTAGAAATGAACAATTTTTTTTTAATCAAATAGCACTTTTTCTGCCTTAGGTTAGAGTAATATTGACCCAGCTGTGGTTCCTGTAACAGTAGTAACAATAGCTCCTGTTTGTTGAGGATATTTCACATGTTAGATAATGCCACACCCTATACTTCATCTCTAAATCTTAGAACAGTTTTGTAACCTAACTTAGATATGCTTTCTCCATTTCATAGATGTGGGTTTGAATATAAACTTCAAAATTGATTGCAGTTTTGAGATCGTAATTGTTAGTGATTTCAAACTTTTTTTGTTAGATGTCAGAAATTACAGCAATATATTTGTGAATACCTAATTACTACATCCCACAAATTCTGAAAACACTTTAAAACAGGTTTCATCTCACAGTATCTCAGCTGCCTCCAGATGGTCTGAGGTACATTTACTCCTTTCTTCTAGGAACTGGTTTACTATCACAGCAGTTATATACAGGGAATATGCAAATCCATACAACTTGCATGGTCTTCAGTTAAGAGTTTTTTTTAATAGGTAGGAACTGAGAGCTTATTAAAGCCTTTACTTATATCAGATATTAAAAGTTAAATATAAAAAAAAAGTTAAAGAATGCTCATGGTTAATGTTTGAGTTATTTTTGGCTACACGATGCTGTTCCAGATACTATACTAAGTCCCCTGCATAGGAACCTTCAAGTTTTGAACTTTCAAAGGTGTGAACGTGCATTCTGTCAGCTCAGTGAAATTGCAGCTTGCCCTCCATTTCCTGTTGCTGACAGTCCTTTAGCTCTACCGTCTCCCTCCTACTCTCTCCTACTGTCCCTCCTCTAGTCAATAAGTCTTGCCTGTTCACTCGATGCCAGCCCCTGTCCGTATGCCAGCTATTGTACTGTACTACTGTACTTTTCAAGGTATTGTATGGTAAGATTAAAAATGTTTTATTTTTTGTTTTTTGTGTATTCTTTGTGTGAAAAGCATTGTAAACCTATTACAGAACAGTACTGTGTAGCCGATTGTGTTATTGGATACTTTGGCTGACTTTGTTGGACTTAGGAACAGAACTTATTTGTGTGTAGGAGACTTACTGTGTATGGAATTATGGCTGTTTGGCATTATAGGTAATATGCGAGACTGGTTCACCAACTCCTACCAGCCTTTAAAATGTGAGTGTGTGTGTGCATGCTAATTTGCTTTAATCATGTCTGACTCTGTGCAACCCTGTGGACTTAGCCTGCTGGCTCCTCTGTCCGTGGGATTCTCCAGGCAAGAATACCGGCGTGGGTTGCCATTTCCTTCTCCAGGTGATGTTCCCAACCCAGGGATCGAACCCAGGTCTCCTGCATTGCAGGCAGTTTCTTTACCATCAGAGCCACTAGGGAAGGAGCCTTTAGTGATATAGCAATATTCTTTTCAGTTGTTAGGTTCTTCTTAAATGTTTGTTTCGGACATTACTTAATGTACTTGACCTGCTGCTCTATCCTTTATGGCTTCAACAACTAGGCTTCTTTTGATCTTCAGATTCATGTTTGCATGTAGTCTACTGCTTTTATCCAGGAGTCCAGATGAGCCACAGCAATTAGACTTAAGATCCAAACTGAACCCATTATTCCTCGTACCCCAAAAGTTCCTGTTGCACCCAAATATACTAGCTCCACAATATTCCCTATTTTGATAATGTCATCATCCATTCAGGCAAGGTAAAAATCTCACAATCATCTTAGATTTATTTTTTTAATTGATGTATAGTTGATTTACAAAGTTTTATTAGTTTCTGATGATGGTTTTTCATATTTTTCTCCATTATGGTTTATAATAGGATATTGAATATGTTCCCGGTGCTATATAGTAGGATCTTGTTGTTTATTCTTTCTGTATAATAGTTTGCATTAGACTTCTAAGCCTCTGATGAATATGTCTATTCTTATAACTGTTGTCTGAGGTCAGGCGATCATCCTCTCTAGGTTAGTGTACCACACTAGTTAGGAGCAACCAGTCTCCCTGCGTCTCATCAGTACAATACGTTCCTAACGCAACAGTTTTTATATGGGTCTGTTTATACCTCTTTCCTCATCGAAAAGTCTTTCGTGTCTCCCCCGTCATGTGTGAGGGAAAGTTCAAATTCCTTAGTGGGGCACCAGATCCAATAGCAAAAGCAGTCTGACACCAGTTTCCTTTTACCAGGTTCATCTTCCGTTGTTTTCCCTCTGCTTCACCCTTGTCACTCTATTAAGCATCCACCTTGCCACATCCCATGAGCCATGAATGTACCATGGCCTTTCCATGCCTTTGCAGTTGTTATTTCTAATTGAAATAATTATCCCTGCCCACCCCCCGCTTTTTTTTTTGGTAATGTCCTTCAAAGCCCAAATCAAAGTACTTCACTGTACAGCCTTCTATTGTAAGAGGAGATAGTTGTGTTGTCTTTTCTAATTTCGTACAGTTTGCATATATGTACCTTTATTGTAGGGCTTCTGGGTAGCCCTGTGGTAAAGAATCCACCTCCCAATGCAGGAGATGCAGTTTCAATCCCTGGGTCGGAAAGATACCCTGGAGAAGGAAATGGCAACCCACTCCAGTATTCTTGCCTGGAAATTCCATGGACAGAAGAACTGCAGGCTGCAGTCCATGGGGTCCCAAAGGAGTCAGATACAACTTAACTAAAAACAACAACCTTTATTGTAGCGCTTGTATTGATAGAACTATTCCTTCCTGTAGCTGCCTTACTTTGAAGATGGATTTAGACTGAATCTTTTTAATCTTTGTATGCTCGTCACCTCGTGTAGTTCTTGATACTTAGTTGTAGTTTGAGTGAATTAACAATATATGATGAAGGATATATGTCAATATCTGGTATCTGTATTAGTTGATTATAAATTTTCTTCCATGTCAATGTGGGAAAAAATGCTTGCAACTCATATCACAAACAACGGGCTACTGCTACTGCTAAGTCACCTCAGTCGTGTCCGACTCTGTGCGACCCCACAGATGGCAGCCCAGCAGGCTCCGCCGTCCCTGGGATTCTCCAGGCAAGAACACTGGAGTGGGTTGCCATTTCCTTCTCCAGTGCGTGAAAGTGAAAAGTGAAAGTGAAGTCACTCAGTCGTGTCCAACTCTTAGCGACCCCATGGACTGCAGCCTACCAGGCTCCTCCATCCATGGGATTTTCCAGGCAAGAGTACTGGAGTGGGGTGCCCTAATAAATAAAGAACTTCTAGAATTTGATTTTAAGAGACTGAAAACCCAATGGCAATTTTCGGACTTGTTTTTCTTATTGTTGCTGTTGTTCAAAAGTTTTAGTTTTAGATGAGGGCTGTTTAGAATACTGGGCACATTTCTCACAACCAACAGTGCAGTGAAGAATGAGAAAATAGATCGTCAATGATGGAGTCAGTAATCAGCCCACAAAAGATGACTTTGAATTTGCTGAATAATATATGCAGGATCATGAATATAGACTCAACTTAAGTTTTTCAAAGTTTAAGCATCTGGAACTGGAGCTGGCATACTTTCCTTTCAAAGGGCTAGATAATAAACATTTGTGAGCCATGCTGTGTGTGTGACAGTGACTCAACCTTGACTTTGTAGTATAGAGAAGCAGCTATAGACAGTATAATAGACACATGTGGACATAGCTGTGTTTCAACAAAGCTTCTTTACAGAAACAGGCACTGGGTTCAGGCCCTGTGGGACCACAGTTTGCCAACCCCTGACTGCTGGGAGGCGGGTGGCGGGGGTGGGGGGAATAAATGTATTCTAGTTTTCAGTGTCAAGAATACATCTTTTGTTCCATCAGTGAGAGTTCGGGTCAGTCACAAAAATAGATAGTCTCTGACTTTTATGGTTGTGGTCACAACATAGATCCCTTTTAGGGAATTGACCTGAAGTCTCAGCAAAAGACAGAAGCCAAAAAGTCTCTGAAATATGAATCCTTTTAGGAGAAAGATGTTGATGAAACTTGTAGCTGAAGGAGAAAGCCATTTATCTAAATACCTTTACTATTTGGATGCTAGCTATTACCATGTCCTCTGGCAATAGGATATAGTGGAGGCCAACACTGAGATGCAATTAGATCTGGACTTAACGCCACCCATCAGCCTGGCCTTGGAGAAGTTTTGTGGGCCCCAGCTTCTCTCGCTGAGCTTTGGTGTCCCCACGTATAAGACGAAGAGACTGGGCCCTAGTCCAGAGATGACATTGAAGACTCCTTCTGGCTCTAATGATGGCATTTACAGGATTGTAGTAGCAGCAGGCTTGTACTTCATATGCTTATGAAGGCAGGAACTTCATATATAGTGTTTCTGAAAAATTTTTGCTTTGAGAAATGTCAACATGGGAAAGTAATTATTGTTACCTGTTTATCCTTTAGGGGCTACGATGGATCTTGTACTCAGTATTGCAGATTATTATTTTTTTACCCCGTACGTATATCCAGCCACATGGCCAGAGGACAACATCTTCCGACAAGCTATCACTCTCCTGATTGTAACAAATCTCGGTGCTTATATACTGTATTTCTTCTTCGCAACACTGAGTTATTATTTTGTCTATGATCATTTATTAATGAAACACCCACAATTTTTAAAGGTAAGTGGTTTTCTTATCTATTGTTTAATTACTATTACAGTAAAAATAGCAATGTGATGTATCAGTATTTGTGAGATTTTCAGATTAAACTGGTTATAACCTTTAGAGTTTCTAAAACCAGCTCCAAATGGGATATTTTTGGAAGAACTAGTCCTCTCTCCTTTCTTTAATTTAAACAGATAAATAAACTGTATTTTTTTTTTTAACTGTAAGCCTGGTCTTGCTAGACACAAAGACAAGAATTTCTTTGCTAATAGTGATGAGTAAATAAATGTATACATTTGTATAAATGTTTTAATATTAAACTTTCACAAACTGAAATATGCTTTTACTATGTATATAATTTTTGACTAGATAATCCAAACTCAGCAGATACAGACCTGTTGAGTGGCTTTTCTGTTTCAGTTACTTGTATTTGTCAGTCACTGCAAAGAGCGGGGGAAGAAAAAGTAGAGAGGGTTGGGGATGGAAGTTAATTATGAAATAAATGATTATTCTATAAATAGAAATTTGGAATAGAGATTTTGTAGGAAGAGGGGAAAAGTTTTAGAGTTTAAAATATTTGTTGCACTTGCTTTCTGCAAAAGGAGTGTTTTTCTTACACACCCCTGCCCAAACAGTAACATTTTAGTTACTGTTTAGAAGCAGTTTGGAGGTAAGTGCCTTCATATAAAAGAGACGTTCAAAATCCAATCTGGAAAAATTGTGTGCTAGGTTTGTTTAACATAGATTCTGTGCTTTGTAAGTATTGGAAACTTCATTTTCAGAATCAAGTCTCTCGAGAGATTATGCATTCTGTCCAGTCAATGCCATGGATGAGCATCCCCACGGTTTCACTGTTCCTACTAGAGGTGAGAGGTTACAGCAAACTCTATGACGGCATAGGAGAGTTTCCATATGGTGAGTTTCCATATATGGTGTAAGAGTTTCCGTATATAGTGTAAACTTCAGGCACAGATGGGTTTCTTGAAAGAGTCAAATCTACCTCTTTTCTTCAAAATAAGTAAAAAAATTTGTTTGTTTTTATGTGTGCGTGCTTAGTTGCTTCAGTCATGTCTGACTCTTTGCAACCATATCGGCTGTAGCCCACCAGGCTTCTCTGTCCATGGGATTCTCCAGGCAAGAATACTGGAGTGGATTGCCGTGCGCTCTTCCAGGGGGTCTTCCCAACCCAGGGATCAAACCCACATCACTTATGTTTCCTGCATTGGCAGGCAGGTTCCCACTAGTGCCACCTGGGAAACCCAGTTTGTTTTCAGTATTCTACTTTAATTCATTCATGTCCTGCCACATATGTGCATTTCTTTAATTTCATCTCAACTTTAAAGTCTTTCTTGTAGATGAGATTGTGCCCAGGAGAAGATTGGCATCATCAGAGCTAGACCCTTGAATTAGTTTCCTATTACCTATATTGAATTCAAGCATCCTCCCCCCCAAAAAAAAAATAAATCTCAAGTAATCGAGACTTATAAAAAAAAAATCTGTCATCACTTATTTTTTTGAAAAATCCATCATTATTTATATCACAAAATTGAAACCCTTGCTATGCATGCTGGTTTGGACTCTGATTTTTTTTTTTCTTGCCAATGTTCATGCCCATATTTTCATGCCAATTAGTTTTAGAATTACATTGCATAAATATCCATTTAAATAAACTTTATTTAAGTGATCCATACTTTTTAGATCTTGAGATTGTTTCTTGCTTTTCTATTATAAACAGTGCTACAGTGACTAACCTAAAGTTTTGTGAAATTCTGGAATTACTTCATCAAGGTACATTTCTAGTATCTAGTATTAGAAAGTAAGAATAATACATAGTTAAAATTTGTTGTTCATATGTACCAGCTTTAGTTCTAAGCTTTTCACGTGTCATCACTCCATCTTATTCTACATTAATCCTATGGGGTAGGTACTACTATATGCTCCTTTAGAGGTGAGTAAATTAAGTGTACAGAAGAGTTTCAGTAACTTGCTGAACTCACTTAACAAGTAAGGGGTGGATCTGGGACTGAAATCCAAGCTTGCTGGCATCAGCACCCCTGCTCTCCTAGTAAAAGTTTAGTTTTCAAAGGAGGGAACAAAAGTCACACACTAGGGTGCTGAATTGGCTCGGACTTGGAAGGTGGGCTGAATTATGAATAAAAATAAAAGGAGAGAGGTTTGAGTAAAGATACAGAGGCCAGATTCTGAAGATGTTGGGAGGATACTAAGTGAACCAGGCTGATTAGTACATGAGTAGATGAGGTTGGAAAGGTCAGAATGAGTTGGGTTACAGAGTAAATGCTCATAATACCATGGCTTAAGGTATTTCATGGAAAATAAAATTCTAAGCAGAGGAGGTAAAATATGTAAAGATGTGTGTTATGAAGATTAATATGAAAGGAAAAATAAATAACATTATTCTCCAGCATTTAAATAATAAAGACACCATAGGAGTATACTCTTTTTGTTTTGTAAGTATCCTCATAGTTTAATTAAGAAATATTTTAGGTAGGACACTTCAAGTTTTTATGAGAGGAAAATGAACAGCTCCTAGGGTCAAGGGAGATGGAGCTTGTGATGTACTGAATTAACAAAGCAGATAGTTGGCAGTGTTTGGGTCTAGTATCCTGTTTTGTCTCCTTAGATGGACTTGTCAAAAGTAACCTCTGAATGAACTTATGGTTGCTGTGGGGGAAGGACAGATAGTTAGGGAGTTTGGGATCAACATGTACACACTGCTATATTTAAAATGCATAACCAACAAGGACCTGCTGTATAGCACAGGGAACTCTGCTCAGTGTTACGTGGCAGCCTGGATGGGAGGGGAGTTTGGAGGAGAATGGATACATGTATATATATGGCTGAGTCCTTTCACTGCTCACCTGAAACTATCACAACATTGTTAATTGGCTATAACCCAATACAAAGTAAAAAGTTAAAAAATATATTGAGGGGAGGGGAAAAGTAAACTGATCCAGAAGATGAATCTTGATTCTGCCATATCCTTTTGTCTCTTGTAGGCTGGTTTCAACTCGTTACTAGTGTCTTGTCCTTTCTCTTCTTCACTGACATGCTGATCTACTGGATTCACAGAGGCCTTCATCATAGACTTGTATATAAGGTAATAAGCTTGACTCATTTGTAGAGGAAGAGAGAAAAGATACATTTCAGCAGTGGATAACCATAAATCCTGTCTCATTTTCAAGAATTTCCTCTAAACTTATTAAATACCTAAGTAGCCTTAGTCATGATAGGTACCAGGTACATTTTGTTAGTATCCTTTATGAATCTGCAAGGGCTGTGCTAAAAATCTTACTGTCTTGGGGATTTTCTAAAGTAATTTGCTAAATTCAACAGGGTTTTTTCAGATAGGTCATTTCCCACACCATGAACATGAAAAGCTAAGTGGAATGTTGCACTGGGTAGAGTCTGTGGCATTAACACGATCTTTTCTTCTGTAGCGCTTACACAAACCTCATCACATCTGGAAGATTCCAACTCCATTTGCAAGTCATGCTTTTCACCCTCTGGATGGCTTCCTTCAGAGTCTGCCTTACCACATATATCCTTTTGTCTTCCCATTACACAAGGTAGTTTATTTAGGCTTGTACATCTTGGTCAATATCTGGACAATTTCCATTCACGATGGTGATTTTCGTGTTCCCCAGCTCTTAAAGCCTTTTATTAATGGCTCGGCTCATCACACAGACCACCATATGCTCTTTGACTATAATTATGGACAGTATTTCACCTTGTGGGATAGAATTGGAGGCTCATTCAAAAATCCCTCTTCCTTTGAGGGCAATGGACCTCTTAATTATGTGAAGAAAATGGCAGAAGAAAAGCACAATAACCATGGAGGAAATGGTTATAAAAATGAAAAATTATTCAATGGAGAGTGTACAAAGACTGAGTAGATTATTTCCCAATTATTAAAAATTTTTAATCAAGGAAAAATAATCTACATACATTACTGCGAGGAGGCATAGCAAGTGAACAGTATCATTTGAAAAATCAGTATTGTGGGTATAGCTGAGGAATGGTCATAATCGTAGATCAACGGAACATGCCATGTGTACCACAATTTTAACCTCGTGCTCCAAATACTGGATGTTGGTCTAAGATATAAGTTGTATCTTTCTAGCCAGCAGATCTGTAATTTGTATATAGCCTCAACAGTTTTTTAAAAGATAGAGGATAAATTATTGAGGGGACTGGGCTATGTCCTTTTGCCTTAATTTGTGCGTATTCATTAAAGTAAAATTCATTGTGCTTAATGATATCAAGACTAAACGGCGTAACAAAGAATTACTAATATGAGGATGGTTCCTCGTATCAGGAATGATTAAGTATTTGGTATAGTAAGTTCTGTACATTAAAAACAAGTTCCATTCCGAGAGCCATGTTTGTAAGTCAGATTTGTTTATAAGTCCAGCAAAGTTAGCTCATCTACCCAACCAACACAATTGGCTATATAGTGCTGTTCTGTAATAGGTTTATAAGACTTCACCCAAATAATACGTAAAAAACAAACACAAAAAATAAACACCTTTACTCTTACAGTACCGTACCTTAGGAAGCACAGTAGTATAGTATAGCAGATGGCACACGGGCAAGGAGTTACTAACTCTAGGAGGTGGGAGATGGAAGAGCTTCAGGATCACCAGCAACAGGGGATACCAGCCACATCAGCACTGCTTTTATGCTTGCTTCAGACATCCTGGGCTTGAAGTAAAACTACTGCACAGCACTGGACAGTAAAGCACACAAAAGTACAACCACTTGTACAGGATGCACGCACGTGACCATGTACACTAGGTATGCGAGCGCGTGCTCCCTACTTTGAAGGTTGGAAACGTGAAGGTTCATATGTAGGGGACTTACTGTGTTGGTGTGATAACTTGTACTTTGTTCAAGTAGAAACATAGGCTTAAAAAAATCATAATGTATTGTCAGATCAGTAACCTGATTAATAGCAGGTGTTGCAAGGTTATTGTCTTTCCACACGTAGAAAACTTACTCTCTGGCGACATCGTCAACTGTTAGGTTTTACTGATGAACAGATACGTTGGAATTTTAGAAAACATTAGTACTGCCATGATTTAATCCAGATCTGGGATTAAAGATTTTGATGGTTATTGTTTTCAATTGTTATTTAATAGGTGTAAAATGATGTGACTCTGAATATATGTAGAAAGGGAAATTTGATGCCCAGGTAATATATTTAATGCTACTGGTTTTTTTAATTAAATTGATGCACTGCACTTTTGATATGTTTCAAACTTAAAATCCTGTGATTTCTATAAAAGGACATAATTGCCAAATGTTTTAGGCCTATCACTGAAGATTAGTTTAGAAATCTTATTTCAGTACCCTCCTGTTTCTTCACTTCTTCCCATTCCCTCTGCGAAAAGATTTCACAGATAATGTTCACTAAGAAATGTCATGTGTTGTAATATAAGTATGTTGGGAAAACATGATTTGCAAACGTATTGTCTAATCTATTTATGTAAAACAATTAAAGTTGATTATGACTTATTAAAGTGTATCAGTTAAATATTATAAAAGCATAAAATATTCTTTGTACAAACTTGATATCAATGTGAAACCTCAGAAGTGATGTGGATTGTCAAAACTTTTAGAATATCTCCAAATGCTTGCTATCAAGGGGAGAAAGAGAGAAGGGAGTGTTACTTTTTTTTTTATATTTCATGTCTTTTATTAGGTTCTTTTAGCAAGACACCAGTCATACAATTTAATGCCTTGGATCCAGAAGAAAATGTTTGGTTTTTTCCTTTCTGTCTAAGTTATTGTTACAGTGTTGCTTCACTTAAGCATACCAGTATATCATTTAGTATTTTGTAAATGGTCAGTGCATCTAAACGCTTTTCACTAATCCCCATGGTCCCTGTTTTCCTCTCTGCCTGAGGAAAAAAAAGGGAATTAAGAAGAAGTAAATTTTGTTTCCTGAAACGATGAAAGCTAATATTTATTGAGCTTTTATTCTTGATCAGGTAAAAGTCCTTGATGTAAGGACACTGGAACCCAGCTGGTAACTTTCCTGAGGTTATTTCTCTCTCTTGTAAAGTCCAGCATGGGTGTTTCTGGTTGGTGAACAGATTTCCGCAGTCACCTGAGACCCAGGCTCCTTCCATCTCTGGGCTCTGCTGTTCTCCTAGTTTACAAAGTCTTCTCTGTTGAAGGAGCCAGCAGGGGAAGAGGGTTGGGTGCCCATGTTGCTTTGGACAAAACTTACCACGTGGCCCATCTAACTGGAAAGGATTCTGGGAAATGTGTCCAGCTGTGTTCCTGGGAGGACAGGGTCACCAGTTGTTTGACCAGCTAGCCATTTTGCCATGCCCATGTAATTTATTTTCCTCTTTTTGAGGGTCGCAATAAAGGTATTGCAGGAATGAATGAGCTCAAAAGTATTTCAAGTTATCCATTCACTGGATGTCTCAGTGCTCTTAATTCCATAACTTCAATTATGAGTGTTAAAGTTTCCTCTAGATTCTTAATACTGTGTAGCTAATAGAAAAGGAAGAATATAATTTGAGGGAACTTTCCTTAAAGATCTTAGTAAACTGGTCTCTGCCCTGCCTCCTCTCTTAAGTTCTAATCCTATTAAGCAGTATTATGTTAAGTAATACAGTGTTTTTTATGCACAGTCACCACATCATGCTGTTTTCCTTTAGAGGCTTTCAGAAATTGCTCATGGACGTGAGGATCTAAATTCCTTCCCACATGAATATTAAGTGAAAGACTTGCCTTTGAAACTTCTTGTGGTTATAAGATGGAAAATCAACGGACTTCCTTGGTAGTCCAGTGGCTTAGACTCCACAATCCCAATGCAGGGGACACAGATTCAATCCCTGGTCAGGGAACTAGAGCCTGCATGCCACAGTCAAAGATCCTGCATATCACAACTAAGCCTAGGCGCAGCCAAATGAATGAATAAGTGAATATTTTTTTTAAAAAAAGAAAAGGATCACATTTCCCCCTTTTATGGTAGGAATTGGGAAATAGATGGATTCAGTATAGAGCACATTGCAAAGCCTGAAGACACACTGAGTCGTTGTCCTTGTCTCTGAATGCTGATTTCCCTGTTCCTCACTGCCCTTTATTGTGTGTGTGTGTGTGTGTGTGTGTGTGTGTGTTTTCTCATCTTCAAAAAGGCAAGGATAGATTGGCAGAGAATTATGAATTCTGTTTTTGACACACGGAGTTTACAGTGCATGCAGATTATTTCAACAGAGATAATGTCTGAGAAGAAGATGGAGATAGGGAGACAAATTAGAACAAAGATTTGGGATAAATTCAGTGAGAAGAGAAGTTTGAGGCTATGAGGTTGCCAAGTAGAGCATGACAGGGATATCCAGAGAAACTCTTTTGAGGGAGAAAGAGCTTCCTTTGTCTTCCTAGCTTCCTCAAACTCAAAACACTTGAATGACAGTCATATCAGCATTTACTGCTTTCTATCATCTGTCATTGTTACAGGTATCCAACTTATTCTAGACTCCACCCAGATTCTTACATAAAGTAGAAACCACATGTGGATCATCCTTATATTAAACCATATGTCTTTACTGAATGCCCAAGACCTGGCTGAAGTTTGATAAATACTTTGCTGAATGAATTAATAAAATGGTGGAAATGTCATCCTCTTCAATAATTAATGAACCCCTACTAGGTGCCAAACATGGACATTAGGTACAAATATTTAATCTGCAGGATCTTAAATGTTGACTTTTTAGCCAACCACTCGTTTCTCATTGATTCATAGTTGACATTTGCTGAGTGCCTTGGAGGAGTCAGGAGAAGTAGAAAGGAATCAAAGATGGTCCCCACATCATGGATAAACTTGCTGCTTTCTTTCTCACTCAGTCATACCTCCCGCTGGAAGCAAAACCCACCAGTACCCTGGATCTGACCCTACGTGAATTAGTAACATGAATACCAATTAGGGGGTTGAATGACTCTGTGGTATTATTACATAACAGTGTGCTCTGAATACAAATAAAAGAAAAATTCTTATAGCTCAGTTGGTAAAGAACTTCTGCAATGCAGAAGACCCCGGTTCGATTCCTGGGTCGGGAAGATCCGCTGGAGAAGGGATAGGTTACCCACCCCAGATTCTTGGGCTTCCCTGGTGGTTCAGCTGGTAAAGAAATGCCTGCAATGAGGGAGACCTGGGTTCGATCCCTGGGTTGGGAAGATCCCCTGGAGAAGGGAAAGGCTACCCACTCCAATATTCTGGCCTGAAGAATGCCATGGACTATAGAGTCCATGGGGTGGCTAAGGGTCGGACACGACTGAGCGACTTCACTTTCACTTTTCCCTTTCATGCACTGGAGACGGAAATGGCAACCCACTCCAGTATTCTTGCCTGGAGAATCCCAGGGACGGCAGAGCCTGGTGGGCTGCCATCTATGGGGTTGCACAGAGTTGGACACGACTGAAGCGACTTAGCAGCAGCAGCAGCAGAGTGTAATTCATCTCAGAGGAATTTTAATAGAGATCTGAGCTTCTGAGTTAAAGTTTTGAGTCCTGTCTCTGCCATTTGCAGATTGTATGACCTCGGTTGATGAAAGTACTGCCTACCTAATACAATTAAATAAGTTAGAAACACTCAATTAAATGTTAATAGAGCCTATTATTCATGTAAATTGTGCTGAATTCCTTTCTCTAGGTTCAGTGGTTATTGTCATTATACCTAGGATAACCCCTCACATATTTTGCCTTCAGTCTTGCTCAATCTAATTCAAATCCTTAATAGATAGAGGTTTTTCATTCTTCCTTTGTCAATTTTGATATACCAATTTCAAGAAAAAGAACTGACTTCTGACTTTGTTGGTTTTTCTCAATTGATTGATTGTCTTCAATTTCATTAATTTATGCCTCTTTTTATTTCCTTTTGTTGGTTTTGGGTTTATCTGGTTTTTGCCCCCTAACTTCTTTAGGTAAAAACTCATCATTGATTTGGGTTTTTTTTCTTTACAAATATAAACATTTAAAGCCACAAAATTCCATCTAAAGGGCTGCTGTGATTGTAAGCCACAAATTTCAATAGATTGTGTTTTCATTATTATTCAGTTCAAAGTATTTTCCATTTTCAAGGAGATTGAGTAATGACTTTGTGCAATACCTAGTATACAGCCCTTTAAATGCATTATCTTGTTTAATTTTAGCCCGATTAGCACCATTCTCAGATGCCACATGCCAGGCAGCTAGCTGGGTGGGGACGTGATGCCACCTCCCAGCAGCCCAGCTGCCTTAGAATCCCCTGAGCCTCCAGCTGCCCTGGGACTCAGCCCAGACGACCATGGGGCCCAGGACCTGGCCCCAACCACCAGCAAGACAACACTAGCCCTGGGACCCAAACTCAACCACCAGTGGGTGGACACCATCGCCAGAAGCCTCTGGGCCACAGCCTCCTCGCTGTCACCCCCCACCAAGGAGTGGGCTGACATCAGCCCTGGGACCATCGTGGCTCTGTCCAGCTTTGTCAGGCCCCAGTGTACTCACCAGTGGGGCACCAGTCCCAGGACTCCCTGGGCCCTAGCCCTGCCCAACTGTGGCCAGCTCCAACCCCAGAACAACAGGGCCCTGCCTCCAGAGACTGGGATCTGGCTCCACCCACCAGGGGGTCAGTGCTAATCCTGTGTCCCCTTGGGCCCCAGTGGGTGGACACTAGCTCTGGGCCCCCCACCCAGCAACCAAAGACCCCAGGACCCAGTTCTGGACCCTTGATCTCACCCACTAGGGAGTGGGAACCAGCCTCAGGACCATGTGGCTCTGGCCCCACCTACCAGATCCAGAACTATCATGGCACTACAGCAGCCATGTTAATTAAGAATCAGGCCCACTCAACAGCAAACCATCAACAAAAGTGGGATTCCTTGAGCTGTACGGCCAGAGCCACCAGGATCTGGCCTTGGCCAGCAGAGACCAGCAGCCCAACCAGACCAGGGACCTGCTACACCTGCCAGCATGCCTACAGTAGGCAGCCGGTCACAAGGGCAGAACCCACGCAGCCCACATAGAAGGCACCTATAAAGCACATAGTTCTAGTGACCAGAGGGGACAGTACTGCTGGACCCCATAGGACATTTCCTACAGATGTCACTTCTCCTAGATGGGGGAAATGTAACCCACCTACAAATAAAGACAGTGAATTAGGCAAAATGTGGTGACAGATAGATATGTTGCAAACAAAGGAACAAAAGAAAACTGCAGAAGAACTGTGAAGTAAAGATAAGCAACCTACCTGACAGATACTCATCATAAAATGCTCAAAGAGCTGGGGTGGCGGGGAGGAGATGACGGTATCAACAGGATGGAAGTTAGGAGTTTTTAACATGAAGTTAGAAAATACAAAGAAGACCCAAACAGAACTGAACGATAACTGAAATTAAAAATACACTAGAAGGAATCAACATTAGATTAGATGATACAGAGGAATGGATCAGTGAACTGGAAGACAGGCAAGTGAAAACACTGAAGCTAAACATAAAAAAGGAAATAGAATTTAAAAACTTGAGGACAGTCTAATAAGAGAAAAGGACCACATCAAGTTTATGAACATTCACATTATAGGGATCCAGAAGGAGAAGAAAGGGGCAGAGGATATATGTGTGTGTGTGTGTGTGTATGTTTGTACACACATATATATAAAACACCTGACCTGCCTCCTGAGAAATCTGTATGCAGGTCAACAAGCAACAGTTAGAACTGGACATGCAACAACAGACTGGTTCCAAACTGGGAAAGGAGTACGTCAAGGCTATATGTTGTCATCCTGCTTATTTAACATATGCAGAGTACATCATGAGAAATGCTGGGCTAGAAGAAACACAAGCTGGAATCAAGATTTCTGGGAGAAATATCAATAACCTCAGATATGCAGATGATACCACGCTTATGGCAGAAAGTGAAGAAGAACTAAAGAGCCTCTTGATGAAAGTGAAAGAGGAGAGTGAAAAAGTTGGCTTAAAACTCAACATTCAAAAATGTTGATAATGGCATCTGGTCCAATCACTTCATGGCAAATAGATGGGGAAACAATGGAAACAGTGATAGACTATTTTCTTGGGCTCCAGAATCACTGCAGATGGTGATACAGCCATGAAATTAAAAGATGCTTGCTCCTTGGAAGAAAAGCTATGACCAACCTAGAAAGCATATTAAAGAACAAAGACATTACTTTGCCGACAAAGGTCCGTTTAGTCAAAGCTATGGTTTTTCCAGTAGTCATGTATGGATGTGAGAGTTGGACTATCAAGAAAGCTGAGCACCAAAGAATTGATACTTTTGAGCTGTGGTGTTGGAGAAGACTCTTAAGCATCCCTTGGACTGCAAGGAGATCCAGCCAGTCAATCCTAAAGGAAATCAGTCCTGAATGTTCATTGGAAGGACTGATGCTGAAGCTGAAACTCCAATACTTTGGCCACCTGATGCGAAGAACTGACTCATTGGAGAAGACCCTGATGCTGGGAAAGATTGGAGGCAGGAGGAGAAGGGGATGACAGAGGATGAGAGGATTGTATGGCATCACTGACTCAATGGGTGTGAGTTTGAGTAATCTCTAGGAATTGGTGATGGACAGAGAAGCCTGGCATTCTGCAGTCCATGGGGTCGCAAAAAGTCAGACATGACTGAGCGACTGAACTGAACTGATATATAAACCTTATTCTTTAAAATTTTTAATTTATTTTTTTTATTTTTGGCTGTGCTAGGTCTTCGTTGCTGGATGAGGGCTTTCTCTAGTTGCAGTGAGCAGGGGTTCTCTCTAGTTATGGTGCTTGAACTTCTCATTGTGGTGGCTTCTCTTGTTGTGGAGCATGGGTTCAAGGGCATGCTGGCTTCAGTAGTTGTGCCTCATGGGCTTTAGAGTACAAGCTCAGTGGTTGTGGGTACACAGGATTAGTTGCCTCACAACCTGTGGGACCTTACTTCCTGGACCAGGGATTGAACTGTTTCCCCTGCATTGGCAGGTGGATTCTTAGACACTGAACCACCAGGGAAGTCCCAGAGAACATATACTGAAGACTTCCCTCACTTGGGAAAGGAAACATCCAGGTCCAGGAAGCACAGAAAAGTCCCACGCAGGATCACCCCAAAGAGGACCACATCAAGACATAATGTAATTAAAATGGCAAAAAGTAAAGCTAAAGAGAAAATATTATAAGGAGCAAAGGGGAAAGCAACAGTTACAAACAAGAAAACTCCCATAGAGCTATCAGCTGACTTTTCAGCAGAAATTCTGGAGGCCACAAGGGAGTGGCAGGTTATACTTAAAATGATAACAAGGAAAAACCTACAACCCTGAATCCTTTACCTGGCAAGGCTTTCAATCAGATTTGCAAGAGAGATCAAAGGTTTTACAGATAAGCGAAAGCTAAGAGGTCAGCACCACCAACCAGCTCTATAAGAAATGTTAAAGGGACTTACCTAAGTGAGAAATAAAAGGTCACACCTAGAAAATATCAAAAATACAAAAATATAAGGTAAATTATTCAATGTCACACTGAGAGTTTGTAGGCTGGATTGATATCTTGGGTGAGGAGGTTGAGAGAGAGACAAAATATCATAAATTGGATATTCAGATTCTCTCTAAAGCAACTATGCTAGAGACATTGCTCCAATTGTAAACTTTTTTGTGTGGTGCTGCAGTTGTAGAAAAAATAATGCTGTAATGTATTTATTGGGCAGTTATGCATAGTTCTTACAAAATGCCATCATTTGAAGTCCCATCCTATAGTAAATTAAGGCATTTGCTCATCAGAGTTCTGATTAAGAGCTGGCCTGGGAAGTTTCCACCTTCTTTGGGGTGCTAGGTTTCCAGCTACTTGAGTTGCAATTAGAAATCAGGTGCTTCTTCTCTTGTGTCCATAGCAGTACTATTCACAGTGGCCAGGACATGGAAGCAACCTAAATGTCCATCAACAGATGAATGGATGAAGAAGATGTGGTACATACATGCAGTGGAATATTACTCAGCCATAAAAATGAATGAAACAATGACATTTGCTGCAACATGGATGGACCTAGAGATTATCATACTAAGTAGGTCAGATAAAGACAAATAGCATATGATATCACTTATATGTGGAACCTAAAATATGACACAAATGAACTTATCTATGAAACAGGCAGACTCACAGACATAGAGAACATATATGGTTGCCAGTGGGGAAGGAGGGTGAAGGAGGGATGGAGTAGGAATATGGGGTTGGCAGATGCAAACTTGTAAATATAGGATGGATAAATAACAAGGTCCCACTGTGTAGCACAGGGAATTATTGATATGTTCAATATCCTGTGATAAACCATAATGGAAAAAATATGAAAAAGAATATATTTATATAACTAAATCACTTTGCTGTGCAGAAAAAATTAAAGCAGTGTGAGTCAACTATACCTGATGCAAAGAGCTGACTCATTGGAAAAGTCCCTGATGCTGGAAAAGATTGAAGGCAAAAGCAGAAGGGGGCGGCAGAGGACGAGATGGTTAGATAGCACCACCAACTCAATGGACATGAATTTGAGCAAACTCTGGGAGATAGTGGAGGACAGAGGAGCCTGGAGTGCTGCAGTCCATGGGGTAGCAAAGAGTCGGACACAACTTAGCCTCTGAAAAACAACAACAAAAATAAATAAATAAAAATTCAAAAAATAAAAGGGAATGGGGGGAAGAAAAGAAAAATAGGTGCTTCTTGATAGAGAAACATGTAAAATGTAGGGCCCAACCTTAGAACTTGGTCAGGATGAAGAATGAGGATTCAAAGGGATAGTCTCCTGGAGGGAAGAATTTTCTTTCTTCCTCTTCCCCTTTCTCAGCAATTCAATACTGCCACCATCAGGTAGGGTCAAGGAGGGAAGACTGCATGTCAGAGACAGTCTGGTTGCAGGTGCTGGAGTTTCAGAAGTTTAAGGAGTGCTTTGTGGTTCCTGTAAGGTTCAATATATGCATTTTATTTCCAAATAAAGTTTCAAAGTATATTTGACTGGTGGTTTAAAAATAAAATGAATGAAGAACTCACTATTTTAGGGAATATGGTTAAGGAAGGTCTCGGCAAGGAGGTGACTGTCGGGGGAGTGTGTAATTTCCTCAGTTCCGTCTCGCCACAGCGAATATTTGAAATGGTGGACCAGTGTTACAGCTCAGAGTTTTATTTGGCAAACAAAGGATAGTACACCCTGTTTTTATACATTTTGTGTCCTCCCCTCTGAGCCTGCCCTATGCAAATCGGGCTAGCCAAGAAGGGGGCATATTTGTTTCACCTAAAGTTCTCACTCCGGTCCGCGGATTTTCTTTGGTTCCATTTTCACAGGCTTTTCTCTTTCTTTGTCTTCCAGCCACTGCCATCTTGGACTCCTTTTTCCTATTCTAACTACCTAACAGTGACATTTGAAGAGACCTGAGTGGAGAGAGAGAGAGAAATAGCAAAGTCATGTGGTGTCTGGAGAAGAGTGTTCAAGGCAGGTCTGAGCCTGCTAAGAGCTGACAAGTTTATGGAATTGCATGGGAGTTTATAAGGGCAGAGGTAATGAAGTGAGGAGGCCAGAGGAGGGACAAGGTGCCTGCAGGTTGCCTGAAATACAGAGGAGTGAGGACCAGGGCCTAAGAATGAAAGGAGAAAGAATCTGAGGTATAACGTTTGATGACAGCACTGCAGTGTTAGATCAGTCTCAGAAGTAGAGAAATCTTCACACCACTGCCTTATCAGTAGTCAAACACCTGGGTCTTCACTTAGTCACTGAATAACCATGGTAATCTAACTTATCTGTCCAGGTCTTTGTTCCTCACTTGTCAAAGGAAGGGCCAAACTTTCAATCTCTTCCTTTTCTCATGAAATGGTCTTACATATTAGGCATTAACTATATGAATGAATGTTGATAACTGCAAAACACAGAATATGGAAGTTACTGTCTCTCTGGATGCCTGGACTAAATGTGAATATAATTTGGGGAGAATATTATTTGTAACAGACCCTGGAATTGTGTTCTTCTCAGTGAGTTTTTTCTCCCCTGTTTGGTCTGTGATTTTGTTTTTTTCTGGCTGAGGTTGAGTAGTTTCTGCGATGTGACTGTAGGTGGAGCAGTCACACTTTTCCCCTTGTTACCACAGAAAAAGCAGGAGCACCCACCCTTCATGTCTAGACAGAGGACGTGCATGCAATCATAAAATCTTCGGACGAGAGGGCTCTGGAAAGGTCATCTACTCCCTCTTGTGTCTTTAGAAAATCTTGCTACTCAGCTAGGCTGGCGACGATGTACCTTCCCTGCTACTTTCCTTTTAACTGCCTTTAAAGCTCCACTGTTCCATCCCTAGGCACGTATTTTAGAATCAACAATGAAATACACCAAACACTGTAGGTTTATATATGAGTGAGTAATAATAAATAGATATTATTTATGTATATATTTACCCAACGTGTGCTGCTGGAGATCAGGGTGGTTCTCTACACTCTGATGGTTCAGTAAATGTCATCTCTGGATTCTCACCAAACATTTTCTTTATCTTAGACTGAGGTTTCTCAGTATTTGGGGTCCTGCTATAGACAGGGAAAACATCAAGCAAATATATATATATATATATGTATATATATATATATGTGTGTGTATATATATATATATATATTTAATTCAGACAAATATATTTACAAAATGACAGGGCTGAAAATCAGGAGGGCAAGATCCAGACAGAAGCTGCCTCCCCGTGGCCCCAGGAAGACTGCATCCCATCACCTGTTGCTCACCCAGAAGCAGGTACATGAAAAGATTTTTTTCAGTTATGTGAAACACGTATATATCAACTCTGAATATTCATGGGAAGGACGAATGCTGAAGCTGGAACTCTACTATTTTTACCACCTGATGCAGAGACCTGACTCACTGGAGAAGACTCCCTGATGCTGGGAAAGATTGAAGGCAAAAGGAATATGGGCAGAGGACGAGATGGTTGGATAGCATCACTGATTCAATGGACATGAGTTTGAGGAAACTCCAGGAGATAGTGAAGGACAGGGAAGCCTGGCACGCTGAAGTTCATGGGGTCACAAAGAGTCGAACATGACTTAGTGACTGAACAACAAAAGTTATCCTTCTAAAAGTTTTTCTACAATGTTAATGTCTACATATCTAATCCTGTTGCTCCATTAGAAATCACAGTGTTTCCCCTGCTTTGAAAAAAATCTAGGTCTCAGAGTTAATACAGCCACATTTAAGGATGTATTAAATATTTTTTAAAATATTTATATATTTGGCTGTGCTGGCTCTTAGTTGCAGCCTGCAGGATCTTTAGTTGTGGCGCAAGAACTCTTAGTTGCGGCATGTGGGATCTAGTTCCCTGACCAGGGATTGAACCTGGGCCACCTGCATTGAGAGAATGGAATCTGTGCCACTGGACCACCAGGGAAGGACCTAAATATTTTTTAAATATTTAAAGGACAATGTTGTCATGATCGCTATTAATCATAATGTTGCAAGTAGGTTACAGAGCTTATGTGCAAACCTCCCAGCAAGGGAAAGAAAGCCAGGAGTTAAGAAAGAAAGCCGGATGTTAGACACCTTATCATTTAAACTCTCAGCCAGTTTTCTGCAGCAGGAGAGGAGCTCAGCTGCCTTGGGTGTTGCTGCCGCTTCCGCCCCAGTTTTACACAAATGCTTAATTATTTTGCATGAACAGGTTGGTTTGGAAGCACAGTTTGATTTACAGATGGGAGAACACAAGGACCATCTTCCTGAAGGGATGTGGAAATTCTCAGATATGTAGAGATAATGCTATTATCATTTAGATAAAATTGTTCATTCAACTAGAACATAGCTTTGAGCACCTAATGCATACTGGGCATTGGGCTCGGAGCTGGGAGAGAACAATGAACAATTAAACATGAATATCAAAAAGGTGTAGTGAATATTTTCATAGGAAATGTACAGAAATCAGCAGGACCTAACCTGGAGATGAGGACAGCTCTCTTGAAGGATGCTGTTCTTGATCAGAGGCCTGAAGGTGACACATGAGTGGCCCATTAGAGGAGGAGTCCAAGTAGAAAGAATTGCTAGAGGAAAGTTAAGAGTTGAAAGAGCATGGACCATGAGAGACAGTGAAGGTCTAGCAAGGCTGGAATGTTGAATTCCAGGAGACTGGAAAGAGGCTGAGGCTGGAGTGCCAGGTAAGACCAAATCCTTGGGGAGGGGTAGCCCAGAGAGTGGGTGCTGAGTCGGAAAAAAGCCAAGGACAGAATCCTGAAGGATATTTGAAGGACAAGTCAAAGAAGAAGAGGAAGAAGAAGGAGAACTGGGACTAGGAGCTGAAGGAGGAGGAAAGGGAGGAGGCGAAAGAGGAGGAAGAGGTAGGGGAGGAGGAGGGGGGAGAAGGAAGAGAAAGGGCAGAGGGAGGAGGAAGGAGAGGAGGAGCAGAGGAGGATGACCACTCTCAAAGGAACTCGGAAGGAGCCAGAGGCACGAGGTTACCCAGGAGAACGTTGCTTTGCAGGAGCCAAGGTAAGAGACTGCTTCCAAAAGGAGGGAACCAACGCTGGTGACAAATGCTACCCGGTAGCCAAGCGCAGTAAGGACTGAGGGGCATTTAGCACGGGGAGGTCGTCAGCCAGTTCACCGCAGCCAGTCGATGAAGGATGGTGGGAGCGGAAGCTAGATGACAGTAAAGCTAGATGACAGTAGGTACAAAATGAACAGCTGGGAAGGACATGCACTTCAGGTAGTGAAGCTCCAAATCTGGGGGGAAAACTAGAGCCAGTAGTGGATGGCAGGGGATTGGGTCAAGGTGGGGTGTGGTTTATAAATATGAGTACTTTGGAGGGTATTTAAGTCCTAAATACCCCTGGAGGTTATTCATCACTGGACTGATGGGATTGGACTGATGGGATGAAAGAAGGTCCAGGCTGGAGCTTACTGCAAAGGCTGGAGAGGCTGAGATTAGGGGACAGGTAGGACAGTAGCTGAGAGTGGGAGGGGGAAGGACCCTCTGCTGTCACAGGAGGTCAAAGGAGGGGCGAATGGGCCTGGACCTGGGACATTTGTGGGTTCCATGACAAGCATTTGAGAGTGTTCGAGTCTAGTGAGTCATTTTCTCTGTGAGGGGAGAAAAGGAATAAGGGTACCTTTTTTGATGTACCCATTGTGCAAGTTTAAAACCCTAGCTGAAGAGGACATTTCTGTTTGTTTGTTTCGTTTTTGCCATGCTGTGGGGCTTGTGGGATTGACCAGGGATTGAACCTGGACCCCTGGTAGTGAGAGCTTGAAGTCTTAACCACCAGACCACCAGGGAATTCCCATGAAGAGGGCGTTTTTTAAAAAGTATCCCTAAAAACAAAAGGTATTATTGAAGTTGAGAGAGAGAAAATTCTTAAAAAACAACCAGTTTTATTTATTTAGTATTGTATTTTTAAAAACAAATTTAGACAAATGTAATTCACAGTCAAGACCGTTTGAAGCTAAGAAACACTGTGAAATTCTGCTTGTATCAGTTGATGGTAGGTGCACTAAAGATATGAAGTCAAACTAAAATGGTGTCTCTTCCTCTAATAAACATTTTATGATCAAACCTAATGGCTAGTTGCATTCAAGCAATTCACCTTACACATCTGGGATTTAATGCGTTTTCTCTGAGCAGTTGAATGACTACATAATCACTACTTGCCGTAGGATTATATTAAAATCAGATAGCTTAATAAACGTTATAGAACCAGATAATTAACACAAGAACCTGAACTTAATTAGATACTCGTAGACAATGCTGGCAATAAGCAAGTGCCTTCTTTAATATCCACTAAAATGCACTTTAAGTGCATACTAAATAGCACAGCACAGTCCAAGAAGAAAATACACACACAGAGTCAATGAAGTTTGAAGAAATTAGAATAAATGACTTATACTTTTATTCATATGGAGCCCACCCTGGGGGAGGGAGAGAAGCTATATAGGGAGGCCCTGAAAATTTGTTGCTTCCTTGTCTTATCATTTTGCAGAATCCACTGTTCCAAGCCATTAAAGAGTTAATCGTCCTAACTGAAGCTGAGATCTTTATGGTATCAATTTTGAGAGGAGGAAGCCGTTGTCCTCTAGAAAGGACCTACAGAGCATTAGGAGGTCCCCTGAAGAGCAGGAACCAATGTTCCTTTTGTTATAATGAAACCTACAATTTTATCTATCTTCAACCCAGGTACATAGACAGGAAAATTCTCCCAAGTAATCATTATGATATTCCTTCTGATCTGAGCATCTTGAATCTCTTCTCTACAAAAAGGAACTGGGTATTAAATGTCCTCTATAACAAGGTGGGAAGATTAACTTGAAATCCAGTGGTACAAAAGCACAGAAGCTCCCTGCCCCATTCAAAATATATTTATGACTTCAGATTTGGTACAGCCATACTGGAAGCCATTCTCCCACGGGTGCCACTCCAGTGAAAGTGCCAGGAACTCCTGACGTCAGCCTCCTGTCCCTTGGCCACACTGGAGTGAGTGATTCACAACATCAGAGGAGACAAAGATTCACTCTTTTCCTGAAACTCACCACTCTCATTCCTCAAGAATCTTGAAGCTTGTAGGTGCCTCGAATCCCTAGGCCAATAGTGCTATGCCAAGACAAGTAATTAATATCTTGGTCATCCTTCCCATCCTTCCTGGCTCTATTTCAGGCCAGGACCCCAAGGCCATACAGCCAATAGTGATGAAAGGGCCAGGAGTGGTCACTAAGGAAGCCCCACTAGTAAGCTTCTGTCCTTCATCCCTCTCTCTCTCTCTTAAAATCTAGTGAATGACATGTACCTTAGAGAAAGTCTCTCCAATTATCCCCACCTATCCCTGTCATTTCATTTTCCTGTCCACCAAGAATATAACCACTAGGAAATGTCAGGCTTGCCCTAGCTTGGTGTGTTTAGGGATTTTTTTTTTTTTTTGTATATGTTGTGATGATGTGTTCTAAGGAAGGGATCCTGAGCAACTCTTTTTAAATTTTAATATTTATTTGGCTGCACCAGATCTTAGGTGTAGCATGCAGGATCTTTAGTTGTGGCATGTGGGATCCAGTTCTCTGACAAGGGATTAAGCTGGGCCCCTGCACTTGGAGCGTGGAGTCTTAGCCACTGGACCACCAGGGAAGTCCCTCTTTTTCTTTTCTTGTTTCCTAGGATGCTTACTCCTGGTTCTGGGTAGTGCAGGCTCAGACAATGCTATTCACAATTTAAGTGTTTATTTGTAATAGGGTCGAGTATGTGAGTCTCAGCATTGAACAGACATGGCTTTGAATCCTGCCTCTTGTCACTTGCTAAGTTTGGAGCCTGGAGAAAGTTATTTAGCTTCTCTGGGTCTCATTTCATCAATACGAAAATGAGAATCATTATGGCAAGTACTACTATAGGGTATCCACAGACACAATAATCCAGCTGTTATTAAGAGTCTGAGGTTTTGTGGATGGATGTAGAGTCTGTCACACAGAGTGAAATAAGTCAGAAAGAGAAAAAAAATATTGTATATTAATGCATATATGTGGAATTAGAAAAATGGTACAGATGAACCTATTTGGAGGGCAAAAATAGAGATGCAGACATAGAGAACAGACATGTAAAGATGGAAGGGGAAAGGGGAGTGGGATGAATTGGGAGACTGAGGTTGACATACATACACTACCGTGTGTAAAATACATAGCTGCTGGGAACTTGGTGTACAGCACAGGGAGCTCAGCTCAGGCTCTGTGATGACTTAGAGGGGTGCGATGGGGGTGGGGTGGGAGGGAGGTCCAGGTGGGGGGGGATATATGTATACACATAGCTGATTCACTTTGTTGTACAGCAGAAACTAACACAACTATAAAGCAACTATACTCCAAGTTTAAAAAAATTCTGAGATTTGACCTTTACCATTCACAATTTTGTAAAGGAAGGAAAGGGACTGTGGTTTTTTTAGTCCCCATGCTGAATAAGATATTGCTTTGTAGATATAAGGGCCCAGGTGAGGGCATTTTCATTTCTCTTTTAAAAGGTAAGAAGAAAAATCACCAACTACTCAAATGGAGATGAGCCTTAAATCAAACTGTATTAACTTGAATAATACATCATGACAATCTTATTCTGAGTCTTGAGTAGCCCAAGGTCAAATGCACCCATTCTCAGCTAAATAAGCTGTGAAAATTTCCTACAGAGATCTTAGGACACAGCTGAAAAAGGGCTCATGCTTTAATATATTTTCCATGACTGCATGATAAATAAAAAGGAAACATGGGATGGGGGGTGGTGGGAGGGGACATATGTATACATACAACTGATTCACTTTGTTGTACAGCAGAAGCCAACACAACATTGTAAAGCAATTTTGTTGTTGTTTAGTCGCTAACTCATGTCCAACTCTTTTGTGACTCCATGGATTGTAGCCTGTAAGTGTCCTCTGTCCATGGAATTTCCCAGGCAAGAATACTGGAGTGGGTTGCCATTTCCGTCTCCAGGGATTTTCCTGACCCAGGTGATCCCTGGGTCTCCTCCATCGACAGGTGGATTCTTTACTACTGAGGCACCAGGGAAGCCCAAAGCAATTGTACTTCCAATAAAAAAAAAAAAAAGAAGAAGAAAGAAAAGAAAAAACGGGGGAAAAGGGAAGCAGCAACTTTCATTCCTCTCACTTAACCAATGTTTCTTGGGCTTCTTTGAATGAGGTGATGATCACTGTGATAGATGCTAGTCCCAGGATGGCCCTGTTCACCTGCTCTTGTGGACCTTTGAGTTGTAGGAGATCCCATTGATAAGAAAACGAACAAATAAAAGAAGCTGTTGTGGCCGCAGAACAACCAGCCCACTGTAAGCTGGAGTCATAGTAGGGATTCCACGCTGGTCAGTAAAGGCCTGCAGAAGGATGATAGTTAATCCTGAACTTAAAGGATAAGAAGCCAACCGCCAAGAGGATGGGAAGGGAGAAACTGTCTCCTAAAGAGGAAACAGCAGGACTTCTCTGATGGTCCAGTGGTTAAGACCCTGTGCTCCCAATATAGGGGGCATGAGTTTGATCCCCAGTTGGGGAACTGAGATCCCACATGCCATGTAGCACAACCCCCCTCAAAAAAGAGGAAGAATCAGGTGGAAGGGATTACAGTTGGAAAATCTTAGGTGTGGCTTTAGGAGCTGAAGGAATAAAATTGTCGAGAGCTGGAAGTGGGAGGACTTTTTCAGAAGGTAATCCTGTTCCTCCTGTTGCCTCCCTGAGTATTTCAGAAACCCATTCAAAAATGCTTTCAGTGAAATGCAAATCAAAACTACAGTGAGGTATCAGCTCGTTCCAGTCAGAATGCCCATCATCAAAAAGTCTATAAATAAATGCTGGACAGGGTGTGGAGAAAAGGCGACCCTCCCACACTATTGGTAGGAATGTAGATTGGTACAGCCATTATGGAAAATAGAATGAAGATTCCTTAAAAAGCTAAAAAGAGAACTACCGTGTGATCCAGCAATCCCATTCTTGGGCGTATATCTGGAAAAGAAGAAAACTCTAATTTGAAAAGATACATGCGCCCCATTGTTCACAGAAGCACTATTTATAATAACCAAGACATGGAAGCAACCTAAGTGCCCACTGACAGATGAGTTGGTCAAGAAGATGTGGAACATATATACAATGGAATATCACTCAGCCATAAAAAGAATGAAATAATGCCATTTGCAGCAACATGGATGGGCCTAGAGATTATCATACTAAGGAAAGTAAGTCACACAAAGACGTACATGATATCACTTATATGTGGGATCTAAAAAATAGTACAAAAGAACTTATTTGCAAAACAGAAACAGACTGACATAGAAAACAAACTTATGGTTACCAGAGAAGAGGACGGAGGAATATATCAGAAATATGGGATTGAAAAGATACAGATTATTATATATAAAATAGGTAAACGACAAAGATTTACTGAATAGCAGAGGAAACTATGTTCAATATTTTGTAGTGTACTAATGGAATAGAATTTTTAAAAGAATATATGTATCTATAAAACCAAATCATGTTGCTGAACACCTGAAGCTAACACAGTATTGTAAACCAACTATATTTCACTAAAAAGAAAAAATGTCCTCAGAAAGCACCTACCTACATATTTCACAAGTTAAAAGTTATTAGTTTGTTATTAAAACAAATTGGAAGTTTCAATAGAGCATCACAATTTATGAAAAGACATTTAGGGCTCGGGAACCTGAACTGGTAACAGGAATTGCATTATTACTATCAATGGTCCATCTCCACCTTCTAGTACAAAAACAATTACACCTCACATCCTTTTGTGTCAGGAACCATCTGGATTTGCAGCCACTACAGCCTTATCATGGAGCAGGTTTCTTTTTTACTATGAGTTGCAATATAGGCGTGTTTCCAAAATTTTCTTCTGTTCAATTTTCTTTAATGTCTTTGAGTATCATCATTATACATTTTTTTTTACAGTGAAAAAAAACCATCTGCGAGCTAAATGCACATATTTTGGGATCACTTTGACAAGACTGTTAATGCCATTGTTAGGCTCTAATCAAGCTTCTTCTTGGTTGGGTCAGTTTGACCTGTTGTGAGGTTTTTGCAGCTTGAAAACACACCCCCCTCTTTCCCTCCCACATTCACTTCTGGAGAGATGAGTTGTCACCAATCACAGAAACTGAGCAACATGACCCCAAAGTTGCACACCTCCCCTGATGCCCCTCCCTGCCCATGCCACTGCCCTGCTGAGGGCAAGTCTGCTGCACTCAGGCCTGAGCCATAACACAGGAAACAGCCTCCCTCATTCACTGACCCCACCCTTCCTCTCTCAGTCCATTTCTCCTTTCTCTTTAGCTGTGTGAACTCCAACCATTCATCTTGTCTTAGAAGCATCTCACTGACTATCACAACAAATAACAGATCCTTCAAGAAAAAAAGCACCCGTTGACCTTCTTTCATAGGCCTTTAAAATGGTTTTCGTGGGTTGAAGCTGGAACTCCAATACTTTGGCCACCTGATGTGAAGAGCTGACTCATTTGAAAAGACCCTGATGCTGGGAAAGATTGAGGGCAGGAGGAGAAGGGGACGACAGAGGATGAGATGGTTGGATGGCATCACCGACTCAATGGACATGAGTTTGGGTAGGCTCCAGGAGTTGGTGATGGACAGAGAGGCCTGGCGTGCTGCAGTTCATGGGGTCGCAAAGAGTCGGACACGACTGAGCAACTGAACTGAACTGAACTGAACGGTGGGACTTCCCTGGCCAGTGCCTGGGACTCTGCGTTTCCTCTATTGGTGGCATGGGTTCGATCCCTAGCCAGGGAACTAAGATCCCAAATGCTATGTGGCAAAAAAATGTATATATAAATAAATAATGAGAAAAGATCATCATAACGATAATGAAAGGAATAACCTCCTCCATGATTTACTATTAAATGAACTAACATATGTAAAGTACTTCTTCATGCCTGGCATATATTCAATGAGTAATATATATCAAGTATCACCTATTATCATTATCATCATTCTCATGGATTAACACACCACGTTTCAGGGTGGTATATCGAGTCCTTTCAAAGCTAAATCTCATTTAATGGTTGCAAGAACTTCACAAAATGGAAGTTTATACCTGTTTAATTTATACCTGTTTTGTTTAATTATTTAAAAAGTTGGAGCATTTTTTAAAAGTTGATATATAATATTGTATAAATTACAGGTGTACAATATAGTGATTCACAGTTTTTAGGGGTTATACCCCATTTATGAGGGCTTCCCTTGTGGCTCAGAGGTTAAAGCATCTGCCTGCAATGTGGGAGAGCCAGGTTCGATCCCTGGGTCGGGAAGATCCCCTGGAGAAGGAAATGGCAACCCACTCCAGTATTCTCTTCTGGAGAATCCCATGGACGGAGGAGCCTGGTAGGCTACAGTCCACGGGGTCGCAAAGAATCGGATGCGACTGAGCGACTTCACTTTCACTTTTCACTTTCACCCCATTTATGTGCTCAATTGCTCAGTCATGTCTGGTTCTTTGTGACCTCATGGACTGTAGCCTTCCAGGCTTCCCTGTCCATGAATTTTTCCAGGCAAGAATACTGGAGCAGGTTGCTGTTTCTTACTCCAGGGGATCTTCCTGACCCAGGGATCAAACCCGAGTCTCTTGCGTCTCCTGCATTGGCAGGCAGATTCTTTACCACTGTGCCATCTGGGAAGCCCAATACTCCATTTGTAGTAATTATAAAATACTGGCTGTACTCCCCATGTTATATAATATATCCTTGTAGCTTATTTCATAGCTAGTAGTTTGTATCTCTTAATCCCCTACATCTATTTTGCCTTCCCCCCTTCCCTCTCCCTACTGGTAACCACTAGTTTGTTCTCTATATCTGTGAGTCTGCTTCTTTTTTTGGTATAATCACTAGTTTGTCACATTTTTTAAGTTCCATATATAAGTGATATCATACAGTATTTGATAAGTGATATCATACAGTATTTCTCTGGCTTATTTCACTTAGAATAATGCCTTCCAAGTCCATGTTGCTGAAAATCACAAAATGTCATTCTATTTTATGGCTAATATTCCATTGTGTATATTTACCACATCTTTTTTATCCATAAATCTGTTGATGGATACTTAGATTGCTTCCATATCTTGGCAATTTTGCATCTATTTTACAGATGAGGAAACAAAGACAGTGAGAAGTCAAGTGCCCAAATTCACACTATTGATTCATTTTAGAGCTGGATTCAAACCCAATCTCCATAGACTGTGTAGTCTGTCTTCTAAGTCGACTGTAGTTATGTTCAGGTGGGAACGATTTAGGGACAGTCTTAAAAAGAGATTAGCAGAAATCATCAAGCTGAAAGTTTCTCTTGGATTTGAAAATTCTATTGTGAAGACTTAGACAGTTTATTAAACCTGAAATGCATCTGGGTGGGATGGAGAAGGAATAGAAGAAAGGAAGAACAGAGTAATCATTCATTGAGTGTATATTTGTACATTTATAGTGCTCCAATTCCATAACTGCTGCACCTCAAGTGCTTTAATAATACATTCATATTTTCCACTAAGACACTAAAACCCCTAAGGAGGTTAGGGAAGTATTAATAACTTCTTCAGAGTATAGTCAGAGAAAAAGCTAGACAGTTGTATTTGGGGAATGATTTTTCACCACAAAAGGACTCAGAGGTGTGAAGATGAATGAGCCGACCTCGTAGATCCTCTCCAGTCCCGGAGCTCCAGAATTTATTTGCCAATGAAAATGTCAGGTTTTTTCCTTCCATAAAATGATGTATGATGGTCTGAGTATATTCCCCACTCTCACCCCCACCTCTTTGTATCTGATTAAAAAGCAAAGATTAAATCAGCCGAAGCAATGAAAAGGAAGATTTTCTCCGGGAATGATGAGGTTTCCCTGATATACGGAAACAGGAGGAAGAGAGGGAGTAAAGAGGAAAACAGTGGTCTAGGAGGCACAAGCTGATCCAGGCATGGGGAGACAGTGGGAAGATGGGGCAAAAGACAGATGTGGTTGAATTATGAGAGCCTCACTTTGCATTAATCAACAGGCATAAAGCGTACACCAGGTCTCTACTTTTAAAAAGAACATACTCCAGTTAAACAAACCAAATTAACACATATGAAACCAATTTGAGAACTGTTCATTTTTAACCAGGAGGTAAGAGGTCAGCCTTAAATTAGAACTCCTTCACTCAACATATGTTCATTGTCTCCTCTGTACCAGACACTGTTCCGGGAATGAGGGATATAGAAATGACCCAAGCGGTTCTAATTCACTACTCTTCTGGGGGAGATAGAAAAGAAAAAAGATCAATAAGTAAGATATCTAGTATTCTAGCCAACATTTGAGGCCTAAGTAAAAAATAAAGTAAGGAGGGAATTCCCTGGCAATCCAGTGGTTAGAACTCCATGCTTCCACTGCCAGGGGCACAGGTTCCATCCCCAGACAGGAAACTAAGATACGGTAAGTCGTATGGTGCAGCCAAAAATAAAAATAAAAGGGTTATAAGAAGGGTTATAAAGGGGGACGTAGCTGAGTAAGAGAGCTGAGGGTGGAAAGGAGAGGGTGATGATGGAATCTGGTGGAGGACTCCAGGGAAGGGAATAGCAAGCGATGCAAGGTCCTGGGGTGAGTGGACCTGGTGTGTAAAAAACAGTGAGGACTCCAATGTAGTTGAGTAGAAGGTGGAATCAGAAGCTCACAGGGGCTAGATCATGTAGAGCACTGAATGGACTTGAAAAGATTTGGGCTTTCACGTTGGGTGAGCTGGGAGACACTGAGCAGAGGAGGAACTGCAAGAGCTCCTCACTTCCACTGAGTGGAAAGCTCAGGAAAAGCAGGAAAGCTCAGCTGACCTGCATGCTGACAGGATCACTCCAGCACTGTGCTAGGAATGGGTTACACCCTGGGAAGGCTAAAGCAGGGAGAGAAGTTAGGACACTGTTGCAATAAACCAGGCAAGGGATTCTGTTGGGGGACTTCCCTGGTAGTCCAGTGGCTAAGACTCCACGCTCCCAATGTAGGGGGCCTGGGTTCTATCCCTCGTCAGGGAACTGAGTTACAACTGAGTTTACATGCCGCACTAAAGATCCTGAATGCTGCAATGAAGATGGTAGATCCTGAGTGTGGCAAGTAAGACTCAGCTCAGCCAAATAAATAAACAAATTAACATCAAAAAAATAAAATAAAAAATGATATTGACTTGGAACAGCAGTAGTAGTAGAAGTGGGAGAAAGTGGTCAATTTCTGGATACTTTCTAGACCTTTCGAGATAAAACAGAAGAAAAGTCTCAGTGGAAGTGAGGAAAGCTCTTGCTAATGAGCTGCCAGATCTTGTCATCTCCACAAAGAAGAGTGAGGCTGTGTTCAGACTGACCACGGGATGGACTAACACATGCTCTTAGTTGGTTCCCACTGAGAGTTGCACTACAGGGTCATATTTTCCATACATGCAGGTGACTGACCCTTATTTGCACCAAGTACGGTACTGGGCATTTTGTACAAAGATGCACAGACATAAGACACAGTTCTTGGCCTCAAAGTGCTCTTAGTCAAGTGAGGGAGACAGGGGTACAGGTGACAAGTTCAGTGTGATGGACTGAAGAAGAGCCCAGGGTATGATGAAGAGTACAAAATAGGGCTTTTAGCTCAACCTGCAGGAAAGGTGGTTGGGAGCTTTGAAAGATATGGGAGTTAGCTAGGAGACAACCACAGGGGATATTTTAGATGCAAGGGCAGCAAGTACAGAAGCATGGAGGTGTGGACTGGGACAGGGCATGCATGGATCTCTGTGGGCTCTGTGGGTCAGCTAGCCCACTAAAGCCAAGATTTACCGTGATGTGAACCTCATGCCACGGAGCCAGCCGGCTGTCCTGGGTCACAAGCAGAGAAGACTCACCCTTCCTCCTAGAAAAATCAACCCAAGGCATATATTTTATCGCTGACTTGGATCATCCATGTCCTTAAATATCCAGTCCTATCTGTGTGAAGCTTGGAGACCAAATATCTAGTTTGAAGTCCTGTTTTTACTACTTGTCTGACCCTGAGGAAGTCACTTTCTCTGTCTCACTTCATCTCTGGGGAACAAGAAAATAATAACATATGCCTCATAGTGCTATTATGAAAACAAATGAAATAGGTCTGCAAAAACATGTCCTAAAATGTGGAGAGCTGTTCAAGTGTTAGTTATTGTTTCAGAACTAAGTCGTTGAAAAGTACTGCTATCTGCTGACAACCACTTCTCTTTCATGTCCTCGTTATCATCACTAGTATTTCATGGACCACTGCACTTCTTGCTCTTTCCATTTCCACTCAGTCTGCAGGAGCCTCCAGTCCTCTCTCTCCTCTCTAACCCAGCCAGCTCCAGAAGAGATCACCATTTCCATCGTTACTGTCTCCCCTCACCCCCTATTCTGCCTGATGTTCATGTCAGACCTTCACTCCCTTCTCAAGCCCCAACATTCTCTCAGTACATGACCTTGCTTTCTATTTCATCGAGAAAACCGAGGCCACCAGCATGAACTTCTGCTTCCTCCATCTCCACGCTCCACCCAAATATCAACAACAAAACAACGCTTATCTCATTTAGAAATACCCTTTACTTCAGACTTGTCTGGTGGCCTGATGGTTAAGACTCCTTACTCCCGATGCAGGCAATCAGGGTTCAATCCCTGGTCAAGAAACTAGATCCTGCATGCTGCAACTAAGACCTGGTGCAGCCAAATAAAATAAATAAAATAAGCATTTTAAAAAGAAAGAAAGAAATACCTTTCACTCTTTTTCAGGTCTCAGGGAAATAGATATTTCATCTCGAGTTCAAGATAATCCCCACCCTCCTCTGCACACACACACACACACACACACACACACTTCTCCCTACTTCCATTCCAGCTTTGTATTCATGATCTCCTTTACCCTGGGGCATCTTGTTCCATCCATACTCCCCTTTCTTTTATAAATTCACTCTCTTGTGTCCTATTAGTTCATTGCCCTCAGTCTATAAATACCTCAAGATTCACCTTTTGAGGAGAAAGTCTCTCTTGATACCCCCTTGACCTCTCAGTCAGACATCATGAAAATAGCCCCAGTAATTGAGGTCTTCACTTCTTCACCCACTGCCACCTGCCTTCTGACCAGACCGTTCAATTCAAACCACTTTCGAAAACATAAACTCCAGGGATTTTCCTAGTGGTCCAGTGGCTAAGATTCCTCGCTCCCGATGCAGGGAATCTGGGTTTGATTCCTGGTCAGGGAACTAGATTCTGCATGCCACAGCTAAGACGTGATGCAGCCAAATTAATTAATTATTTATTTTTAAAAAAGGGAAAAAACAACAAGAAAACCTCAAAAAGCATCACCTCCAAGTTGCCAATGCCACTGGACACTCTCTGTCTAAGTCTACTTGGGCCATTCTACTGTGTTTGACACTATTTCTCATTCAATTCTTTCTGAAATTCTCTACTTCTTTGACGTCTCTTATGAGTCTCCTCTTACATCTCTGATCATTGCTTTTTATCCTGTTTCACAGTCTTCCTTGTCTGCCAACTTCTTAAACTTTTGGATCCCCACTCCCCACAAGTGGGACATTGCTTTCTGTCCCACTCTTTCATTTTCCTACACTATCCAACACAGTCATGATTTTAATGTTCCCTTCCCTTTGCTGGTGACTTCCAAATTTAAATCTCCAATATTGACATCACTGCTGAACTTGAGACTCATTAGCCAATTCCAGTCTGTAGACATCTCACCTGGAGATCTCAGACATGAAAATCAATGTGGTCCAAATTATATTAATTATTGTCTCACTTGCCCCAGATTGGATCCTTTTCTTGGGTTTACTTTCGTGGTAACTGAAATTACAAACCAGTTGGCTACTGAAGTCAGAAAATTGGGACACATCACAAATTATTCCCACTAATTCATGGCATTACAACTGGCCAATCATTCAATCTTATTTATGTGGTCTTCTAGACATTTGCTGGGTCAGGGTCCCCTCTGCACTTTCTTCTGAAGTAGCTCAGGACTCACGTTTCTCGGGCAGATTGCCTATCTCAACTTCACTTAGTTTTTCTTCTGGGGTTTCATCTTGTCCCTTCATATGGAACATATTTCTTTGCTGTCTTATGTTGTTTTCATTTCTATCTGTATTTTTATGTATGCAGTAGCTTAGTTAGGGCTTCCCTGGTGGCTCAGACAATCTACCTGCAATGCAGGAGACCTGGGTTCAATCCCTGGGCCGGAAAGATCCCCTGGAAAAGGGAATGGCTTAGTTATGTTTCTAGACCTTGAAGAATTGGCTCTTTGTAGAGGATGTTCTATTTGTCCCAGCAGTACATTCCCAAGGGCCAACGACCAGTTGATCCCAGCGTAGGTTCTGACCTATGTTTGCAGACTCAGCTCCCAGGCTGCAATATAGTAGTTTTCTTGCTTCTGGTGTCTGCCCCCTGGTGGGTGAGGCTAGTCTAGAGGCTTGTGCAGGCTTCCTGGTGGGAAGGGCTTGTGCCTGCCCACTGGTGGGTGGAGCTGGACCTTGGACCTCTGGGCATCAGGGCTGTGTCCAGGCAGGGGTGCCGAGGTGGCTGTGGGCTCAGGGAGTTTTAGGTAGCCTGTCTGCTGAAGGGTGGGGATGTGTCCCGCCCTGTTTGTTGTTTGGTTTGAGGCATCTCAGCATCAGAGGTCAGAGGATATTGGGTGGGACCAGGTCTCCATGCTAATTACTGATGCACTATGTCTGCCTCCAGCGAGAGGCTTGAAGATGAATATTCCTAATATATCCACCATCAGCTTTTTTGACCTCAGAGAGGGCCACTGTTGCCCCCTACCTCCCCAGGAGACACTCCCGAGACCAGTAGGTAGGTCTGGCCCAGGTTCCTATGAAGTCACTGCTGTTGCTCTGCGTCCCAGTGCACACGAGACTTTATGTGCACCCTCTGAGCTTGGCTCAGATGGTAAAGAGTTTGCCTGTAATGCAGGAGACCCGGGTTCAATCCCTGGGTCATTAAGATCCCCTGGAGAAGGAAATGGCAACCCCCTCCAGTATTCTTGTCTGGAGAATTTTATGGACAGAGGAACCTAGGGTAACAAAAAGTCAGACACACTGAGGGACTTTCACTTTCACTTTTTTCTTTCTAAGAATGGAGCCTCTGTTCTCCCAACCCTGTGGAACTCCTATAATCAAGCCCCACTGGCTGTTAATGTCAAGTGCTTCCTCCTTCTGCTCCCCAGGCCCCTCCTCTCAATCCCAGACCTCCAGGCTGGGAAGCCTGACGTGGGTTTAGAACTTTTACTCCTGTGAGAGAACTTCTGTCATATAATTATTCTCCAGTTTGTGGGTCACCCACCTGGATGGTATGAAATTTGATTGTATCTCGAATGCACCCCTTCTACTGTCTCATTGTGGTTTCTTTATGTCTTTGGATGTAGAATATCTTTTTGGGGTAGCTTCCAGTCTTTTTTGTCAATGGTGGTTCAGCAGTTAGTTGTGATTCTGGTGTGCCCATGAGAGGAGGTGAGCTCAAGGTCCTTCTACTCTGCCATCTTGTCTCCCTCTCCAAAACTTAGCTCTTTGAGTAGAGAAGGGTAATTTCCTTAAGTAATTGAAGACTGCAAGTAATAAATCCTTCCTTCTCCCACTCTTTACCTTAGTTGTGTCTTTTGGCTCAACATCCTCTGAGAGGTGAACCCAGTTATCAGGTAACGTCAGTGCAGCCTTAATGGTCCCTCTTTAATGATGCACATGTGCTGTGCATTGCATTGTGGGAACACCATGATAGCCAGCCAATCATCACAGGGTGCCCAGAGCTGCTGGAGACCATCACAGCTGCATGGATGATGTTGTGGCTACACAGGACTCTCACCTTCCCTAATATACATTTTAGATTGGCCTACTTGCCTTTGATCTGATTTCTGTCATCCTCCCCAAAATCCATACTGTTGCCAGAGGGACTCACAATAGAAAGCGATTCTAAGCAGGTTAATCCCCAGTTTGAAACCAAATTCAGTGGATCCCACACACGGCTTTTAAGATAAAGGCATCCTATGACCCACCTCTTCCAAATCTGTCGACCCTCTCTCTGCCCTCACTACGTCATACCTTACATCCCCTTTATGTAGGTTCTAGAAGACCCACTACATAGCACCTGCCTTCCCTGCTGGATCAGCTGAGTAATACGACAAGGAGACCACATGTGAAAGACCAACACACCCCCTTTGACACTGCTGGAGAAGGTGACTCCTATGTAGATGAGGGGGCTTCTTTGAGGTGAATGAACCCCAGAAAGACAGCCATGTGCCCATTATCTACAGCTCACTCCTACCAGGAAGAGAAGAGAGTTAACCAAGCACACTTACAGTGTTCTCAGATTTACTCATCAGAATTCACTCCAGTTTCAGAATTCTCCAATCAGAGCTTACTTCTCCAGGACCTCCATGGTGGTCCAGTGGTTAAGACTCCGAGCTTCCGGTACAGGAGGCATAGGTTTGATCCCTGGTCAGGAAAGATCCCATATGCCACATGGTGTGGCCGAACGAAACAAAAAATGAGAATTCACTTCTCTGGAGGAGAAGTAAAGGGAGAGAGAGTGGACAGGGTGAGACAAGGGAGCTTCCTCCATGCAGGAAGAAGCCACAGGAATGGAGAAGGAGTGTCCCCTTCTCCTCACATCACATTGTGTGCCTTTTCTCATTCTGTTTTGACTCCCTAGAATACTATCCCCCATTTTCCACCTGCTTCTCTTGCACTCATTCTCGAAGACTCAGGTCAGATTTGATCTTCTTCAGAAACCCTCTGTGAATCCCCAGAATGTGACTCTCCTCTGGGCTCACATCTCTCGGAGCACTCACCTTAGTGCCAGAAACATCTTTTTTCTTTTTTTGGTGTCATAATTTTTGTATCTATTCAGATAACATACTTCTCATGCCAAATATTATGCAAATTCAGTGACAAATGATTATCTTTTGCAAATTATTTTGTTTTATATTTGTGATTTCAGTTTTTTCCTTATAGAATAGATCTATATAACAGGAGTTTGCAAATAAAGGTATAAAAACAGAAATCACTTAACTCCATACCCTTAATGTAACATCTCAAATTAATATTTTAAAGTATTCTCTTATATTTGCTTTCTTGTGCATATTTAAAAAAAATTTTTTTAACACCAAAAGCATTTTGTATTGGGGTATAGCCAATTAACAATGTTGTGATAGTTTCAGCTGAATAGTGAAGGGACTTAGCCGTATATATATATGTATCCAGGAATAATGCTTAACCAGATATCTGGGCATCCTGTGCCCCAGCCAAGTTGACGCATAAGATTACCCATCACACTGGATAACATTTTCTATTTTTAAAAGATAAACTTTATCACCCAAGAGAATCTAGTCTCTGTGTGGACACGGCCTTATCTCTCTTTATTGATTCACAGCAAGTCTTTATCTAACCCATTATTATATTGCCCACATGTATAATGGGACTGGCAGATAAGAGAGGCACAATAGTTTTATTTAATGAATAAATAAATGAGTGAAAAATAGGTCCTTGATAACTACTTTCAAAACAAATTGATAAGATTTTGATCATTATCTACACAGTGCAGTCCAAGGACTCACCTCATTGCTTTGAGTCCTCACCCTCAGCCCCACCATCCATTCTGTTTAATGACCCCTCTGGCTGCTCCTCACTTATGCCAGCACCCCACCCCTACCCCCCGCCCCCCAGAGCCTCTGGACTAAGTTACTCTATGCTTGGAACATTCTTCACCTCAGGTATAGCCATGAATCACTCCCACACCTCCATCAGGCCTGTGCTGAAATGTCACTTTTTTTTCTTTTTAAATTAGTTTATTTTCTATTTTTTAACTTTACAATATTGTATTTGTTTTGCCATACATTGACATGAATCCACCATGGGTGTACATGTTTTCCCCTTCCAGAACCCCCCTCCCACCTCCCTCCCCATCCCAAACCTCCGGGTCATCCTTTTAAGTGAGCCATCTCCAACTGTTCTATTTAAATTGAAATTTCTACTCTCCACCATCCCTGTCCCCTCTGCCCTGCCTTTTGTTCCCTTCTGTCGCATATATATCACCAACTGACAAATCACCTATTTAAGTAGTTCATTTAGTCATTCATTCATTCATAAGTTTACCCCTCTCTACCCTGAACAAATACTGCTATATCCCCAGTGCCTAGAACAATGTAACCAAAAATATTTTATATGTGATGGAGATTACATTTTCCAATCTCCCTTGCAGCTTAGGTGGCTCTGTGAGTAAATCTGGGCCGTGGGTGCAAACAGAAGTGATGAACACAACTTGCACTTTATCTCTAATTTGAAAGATAAGCAGCTCTCCAGTCCAGCATGTAAGGAGCTTGGAAGTCACTGCTCCATCCTAACAAGTAAAAAGCTGAACAAATGGGAAAATCAATGACTCTTCTTGGGTCTGTCAAAGCAGTTAGATCACAAGGCAAACCACTGCCCCTGAAACTGGGAAGGACAGGCGGATAAAGAACCTGCCTGCCAGGGCAGGAGACATAAGAGACACAGGTTTGATCCCTAGGTTGGGAAGATCCCCTGCAAGAGGGCATGGCAACCCAGCTCCAGTATTCTTACCTGGAGAATCCCATGGACAGAGGAGAGCCTGGTGGGCTACAGGCCATAGGATTGCAAAGAGTTTGACATGACTGAAGTGGCTTAACAGGTAGGCAGGCAGGCATGGGCAGATATAGAGAGCCACAACAGCAGCACAATACATGTTCTTCTCAAGAGCACATGAAACATTCTCCAGGATAGATCATATGTGAGGCCGCAAAACCTGTCTTAATACATTTAAGAAGACTGGAAGTGTATCAAGCATCTTTTCTGACCACAATGGTATTAAACTAGACATCAATGACAAGAAGAGAACTGAAAAATTCACAAATACGTGGAAATTAAATGACATGTTACTGAAAAACTAATGGGTCAGAGAAAAAATAAAAAGAGAAATTTAAAAATATCTTGAGAGATGTGAAAATAGAAATACAACATTTAAAGACCTATGGGATGCAACAAAAACAATTCTAAGAGGGAATTTAATAGAGATCCATGCCTGCATTAAGAAAAACAGAAAGATCTCGAATAACCTAATTTTACTCCTCAAGAAACTAGAAAAATAAGCACTAAATAAGCCCATATTTGTGTGTGTGTGGTAGTTGCTCAGTTGTGTCTTACTCTTTGCAACCCAGTGGACTGCAACCCGCCAGGCTCTTCTGTCCATGGAATTCTCCAGGCAAGAATAGTGGAATGAGTTGCCATTCCCTTCTCCAGGAGATCTTCCCAACCCAGGGATCCAACCTGGGTCTCCTGCATTGTAGGCAGATTCTTTATAGTCTGAGCCACTAGGGAAGCCCAGCCCAAAATTAGAAGGAAGGAAATTACAAAGAGCAGAGTGGAAATAAATAAAATAGAGACTAAAAAGACCACAGAAAAGATAAATGAAGGGACTTCCCTGGTCGTCCAGTGGCTGAGACGCCATGCTCCCAGTGCGGGGAACCTGGGTTCGATCCCTGGTCAGGTAACTAGATCCCACAGGCTGCAACTAAAGATTCCGTGTGCCACAACCAAGACTGGTGCAATCAAATAAATAAAGAAATGAAATTAAGAGCTGGTTCCTAAAGATACACAAAATAGAAAAACCTATGCCCAGACAAAAAAACAAAACCTGTACACAAATATTTAGAGCAGCTTTATTCATGATTGCTAAAACTTGAAAGCAATGAAGATGTCCTTTGACGGTTGAGAAGACTAACTATGGTCTATCAGACAATGGAATATTACTCAATGCTAAAAAACCATGAGAAGACATGGAAGAAGCCTAAATGCATATTATTAAGTGAAAAAAGACAATCTGAAAAGACTGAATACTGAAAAGTATGAAATGCTACATACTATAGATTCTGATTATTTGAGGTTCTGGGAAAGGCAAAGCCATGAAGACAGTAGAAAGATCTATGGTTGGACTTTCCTGATAGTCTAGTGGTTAAGACTCTGAGCTTCCAACACAGGGGGCACAGGTTTCATCCCTGGTCGGGGAACTAAGATCCCACATGCTGGTGCTGCCAGAAAAAAAGATCAGTAGTTGCCAAGGGGTGGTGGAAGGAAGGAGTAGGTGGAGCACAGAGGATGGTTAGGCCAGCTATTCTGTATGATTCTACATGGTAGATACATGTCATTACACATTTGTCCAAACCCATAGAATGTACAACACCACCAGTGAACCCCAGTGTAAACCATGGGCTTTGGTTGATAATGATGTATATATGTTGTACATAAGTGGGAAGTATGCTCATAAATGGGAATGGGGTGGGGGAGTGGATATGGGAGTTTTCTGTACTCTGACCAATTTTTCTGTAAACCTAAAATAACTAAAAAATAAAGTTATTAATTTTTTTAAAATATAAGCAGTTTGCCCTGAAGTTCTTCTCTCTCAACTTCCTGTAGGCTGAGATACAGATGTTCTTATGGCTCACCCTTGATCATTCAATGACATTATCCCATTATATGGCAGGTCATGGAGACCTTGGGAGCCTGGCTCTCCAAATGTCTCATGGAGCAGAGGCCCCTGCTCTCCTGCCAACCTAGGCCACTTATGGTGGGAGTGTGTATAAGAAAGAAGGGGACTTCCCTTTTATTACAGCAGCTTATCCTTAACCCATCCCATAGAATAAATAAATGAATGAATGCGTTTATATCACACTTTAATACCAAAGGGCATCTATGGTGGATTAGAATAATTTACGAGGTGAATTACAAGTCCACATAAAGATGCACCAAGTAAATAAGACATTATCCACCAGGAGATAAAGGTAATATGCAAAAGCATTCAGGATGACGTAGTCACTGCACTGAAGCAATGAGTTTAATTCACAAATGCCGGAAATTAAGGCAGAAAGAGAAACACATGCTCTAACTCATGTCTGATGAAAAGAGTTATATATTTTCTTTTATATGATTTCAGAAAATTCAGGGAGCATGTCATTTCAGGGACTATGCATTTATAGCTATAGGATCCTACAATCCCTGGGGACTGGGGGGTGACAGTGGGAAGAGAGAAATTTCAAACAATAAAAGCCACATTGAATAAATTATAAGCCCCTATGGATCAGAGACTCCTTTTTCTCTCCCCCAGCCTCCTCTCCTATGCTTCCCCTTTAGTGCGAAATCTCGCCCTGGGAACTGCGACTCTGCCATTCCTCCCTGGAGTCGGGGATCTCTGAGTGCTGGTCCCTGGAGAAGAGAGAAGCCACTAAGGCCAAGCACTTGGGGGAATAAGAATTGAAGCTCTTAAAGTGGTGAGGAAATTCTGGTAATCATCGAATTGTAACTTCTCAGTGGAAGAAGTCACTTGATCTTTTCAGCCAACTCTGGGAAAAGCAACACATCTATTTAGTGCTGACCTTAGATCGCCTCTTCATTCAGCAAAATCATTTCTCACCTCCCCAAAGAGATTTGCTGGCTTGGAAAAAATCAGCCTCTAGATTGCTAGGAGCTTTGTAAACTTTTCTTTCTCCTCTTCACCCCAGTTCTTTAAGTTAAAATAAAAATTGCAGCCTTGGGAAGAAAAGAGCATATATAAATAAGGTGACTCTAGCTGATGAAAGGAACTCTATAAATAAGGTGAAATTTTTCAAGTCACCATAATACCATACAGATTTCAAAGTATTTGAGACCTGACAATAATTTTAATAAAGAAACATTTCCAATTCATGGACATAATAAACATTTTTGGAAAACAGAAACACGAAAAAGGAAACCTTATTACCAGGCTGCAGTGACCATGATTAATATTTCAGGGTTTAGTCTTTCTCTTGAAAAGGAGCAGGACCTTATGGTCTTTGCCCCCTCACGTCCTCAGCCTGACTTTTGTCTGTAGAAAAATTTTAGTCAAAGAATAAATTTAATCAGATAAGTGAGAAAAGAAAAGAAAAGTCAAATGAGACCAAATAATACTTTATTTGCAAAGTCAAAAACCTTTAGTTCCTCCTCAAGGGCTACAGGTAATATTCTGAGCCCTATCCTTTGAGCTGTCTTATGGATACTGAAACCCCCACCAGGTGAAGTTAATTACAAGAGGACCAGACTAGCCATGAGGTCAGCTGCCACAATTCCAAGAACTGGCCTGAAAGAAATAGAAACAAACTGACCCTGGAACTGAAGACTAACTGTACTTAAAACAATCAGGATGATACTGATCAGACTACCGATGACCAATTTCAAGATGACTGTCAGATCTGATTGTGCTGTTTCTGCACGTAGCGCACTCCCTCCATCTATGAAAGTCCTTGCCCACTGATTGTCAGTGGGAGGAGCCAGCCTTTGGACAGGAGTCTTCCCCACCTCATTGCTGGCCTCTGAAATAAAGCCAACCTTCCTTTCCACCAGCCTGGCCTCTTTATTGGCTTTAGAACAGGGAGCAGCTGGACTCCACTTTTGCTAACAGGTTTTTGGTGCCCAACGTGAGGCTGCACTCTCGCGACATCTGGCTCCCGGCATTTGCCCAAGAAAAGACATTGGCCATGGTGATGTGCTGGGGTGGTGGTGGTAATCCTGCTGTTTGTGCTTCTCTGGTTTCCAGAGGGGGATTTGGGGGACATTCCTAGCAGCTGCCAAAACCATTTGTTTCGGGGATCGTCTCAGTTTCTCCCCTGCCGAGCAGTGGCTGCCAATGTATGCTTTTCCTTGGTGGAATGGAAACATGAATCTGGACAAGCTGATGAGCTCCAGGACTGGGTAAGTCCTTGAATGTGCACTCGGGGAAACCTCTCTTTTGAGCAGGAAGTACTATTAGGCATTTTTGCCAGTTGGTCCTGACGTTGTCTGACCTTGAGGACTGTTTATGAGCACTGAGTGTCACTTGGGCATTTTATTGGATCCACCGTGGTGAGCAGCTAGACCCCACTTTTGGTAACACTCTGGGTCTCCCCACCTCTGAAGATCTCTTCACCTCTGTTTGTCTCTTCCTACTTCTTCCTCCATCTTGCAAAACTGAGATATCATAAAGCACACAATGTTCTGTAACTTGCTTTTTTGTTTAACCGTATATAAGAAATACTTTTTCCATTTTTAAAGGCAGACAGCCACAAGAGGATGATTCAGCTCAGAGCTGTTAATTTAGGGCATGCTGACATACAGCTGAAGTTCTTCCATTCACAAATACTGACTGTGCGTCGGGGACCAGCCTCTGGGCTGGACTTTAAAGTGAGGAAAGAGAGCTGGTCTCATGGAGCTTACAGTCCAGCAGGGAGGATGGATGCTAAATTTCACCAGTGGGGTGAAAATTACATAAAGAGAAGTGCAAGGGTTCTCAGGGATATATAACAAGCACCAGGTTGGGCAGAATGGTGGTAGCTCAGAACTATGTACCGGAAGAGGAAATTCCCAGATCTCACTGGCATTATGTCAAGGCCAAGTTGCCTTCCTGCTGAGTCTCTCTGTGCATGAGAAACTCCTGGGTCATTCAGGCTGTGTTTTAAATAGAACTCTGCTTGCCAAAGTCAAAGGATCACTCAAGTTCAGTGTGGGAAGAAATGGGCCCTCTCCTACTCTGCTGTGAGAATTTAAACAAGTACACCCATTCTAGGAAAGCAACTTGGTGATATGTATTTGAAATGTGTTTGGTTGCTCAGTCATGTCTGACTGTGCGACCCTATGGGCTGTAGCCCCCTAAGCTTCTCTGTCCGTAGGGATTCTCCAGGCAAGAATACTGGAGTGGGTTGCCATGCTTTCCTCCAGGGAATCTTCCCAGCCCAGGGATTGAACCCAGGTCTCCTGCATTACAGGCGGATTCTTTACCATCTGAACCACCAGAGAAGCCCTTGTATTTGAAATACAAATAAGCTTGTATTTGAAATAAGCTTAAAATGGCCTAAGCTTTGATCCAGAAATTCCTTAGCAAGAATCTATCCTGAGAAATTAATGTGAAACTTAGACACAATTTTAGTTACAAAAAGTTCTTGGTACAATTGTTTGTAATAATGAGGGGGAAACAAACTAAATTTTCATCACAATCAGAAAGGTAAAATAAATTACAGTCCTTTCATCCAGTGAGATATTGTATGATAAATAGGAATAGTTACCATTTGTTAGGCACTCACTATATAAGTCCTAGAACCTGTTCAAAGCTTTTGAAATATTATTTTCAAAGAATATGTAAATTATGGGAAATGCTTATTATATAAGGTTGAGAGGGAAATGGAAGTCAAAAAGATTTTATTTATACTCCAGTTTGGATTTTGTCATGCATTTATACGCACATAGAATGAAAAAAGACCAGAATGCTAATGATGGTGGGATTACCAATGACTGATAATTTCTTCTGTTTTCTATATATAAATTTTCTGTGATAAGGATCTATCAAACAAATTGATTTATTTTAAGATGTACCATCTTTAAAAAGCATATTCAAATGTTATTAATGACTCCTTTTGAACAAATGCTTAAATATGAAAAAGAAAAAAAGGCCAGACTGTATCAGACAGTTGTTAATAAATCTGCCAGTGGCCCTACTTCCTAAGGAACTGTGAGTTTGCAGAGTGTTGCCCAGATTCACCTCTCCATGTGTCAGTTCCTACCTGGGTCTCTTTAGATAATTAGGATTGGCTCTGAATCAGCAGTTACCCCCAGAAGGGCCCCACAGCTGAAGTTTATTGTGATTGGGTTTGTTGGTGAGATACACACAGAGGGTGTGCACAGCCGTCCTTCTGTGGGCTAGATTATGCTTAGCTGAGGGTTCCATTTCATGGATGACAGCTGTGGCATAGTTGAGGCATGAGCCTCAATCTCCTGTGTTGCTGATGGGAGGCCTGATTCTGACAAATGGTCCTGTGTTCTCAGTGCCCGCCACTCACACCCTGTCAGAAGGAGCGGGTCACTCCTCCAGGCACCAGCCCAAAAGAGGGGGAGAGGAACAATTTTTAGGCTACCCAGTCCCAGTTTTTTTTTTCCTTTGAAAGGGGCTCAACACAGTACCACACAGAGCTACCTATTTCAACAACGAAAGCTTTAGGAAGTAATTTTTAACTTTTATTTTAAAGGAATCCCTAAGAAGTAAAGGTTCTGAGGTTTGCAGAGAGGCTAAATAAAAAATGTGACATTCTGGCACTCTTTGCCAGAAGGGCTGTTGTAGAGATGTTCTCCAGAGCCAATCTTAAGTAAAATCTCCTTTAAAGTCTTATAAGATGTACTGAGTCCCTATTTTGTCAAATGTTTCTTCTTTGAGGGGGGTTGGTTACCAAGCTGAGCATAAGGGACAGACACCCACACACTTGCCATCATCTGTGTCAGGCGCTTGAACTAAGGCACCCTGCTGACTGCTCTCAAGCTTGTGGTCCACTGATAGTGCCTGATCCTTTGCACAGACACAGCCCACTCTCCCCCTGCATTTGTGCAGAGGATTTGCTCTACCTGCATTTATCCCAACCTGACATCAGAGCAGTGGTTTCTGACTTCCCACTTCTCCAATCTCACAGGCCAGATGAACCACAGAGAAAGCCCAAATGGCAGCCATCCTAGATTTACAGATGCGCGGGGGTGTCAGTCCTAAAAATGAGAGCTGTGTCCGCGGGGGCTCTGCAGGCAAAACAATAATTTCAAAGCTGGACATCAGCAGAAAAACTCATGAGACCATTTAAAACGTGTGTTAATGTGATCTGAGTGTAAAATTAACAACCCTTTGATCGCTGAGTCACAAACACCCTCCTGAGGTCCATCAGGACGCCACAGAGAGGACTGTCTCTCCAGGGCAGTGTGCCAGACAGGAGCGGGAAGGCACGGGAGCCTGGGGATGACCCAGCTGCATCTTAAAATTAATACTGTGTTAAATTAGCCCCCTCTGTAAGTGCTGTTTGGTTAAGAGCTGCCAGGACTGCTTGTGGGAGCAACAGCAGCTGGATGAGTCTGGAGTCCCAGTCTTCCTCCTTTGGTTAATCAGGGCCAAACAACAAAGGCAAAACTGCTGCCTTAATAATCACTGTATCTACCACTTCTTGAGTGCTTACTAAACACCAAGCTCTGTGCTAAACCCTTTGTGTGCATTACCTTGATTAGTCCTTCTCACACCACTGTGAGGTGAACAATACTAGTATTTTTTTACTTATTAAAATTATAGTTGATTTACAATATTGCACTAATTTCAGGCATACGGCATAGTGATTCGGTTGTTTGCTGGGTTTTTTTTTGCAGATTATATTCCGTTATGGTTATTAAAAGATATTGAATATAATTCCCTGTGCTATACAGTAAATCCTTGTTGCTTATCTATTTTCTGTATGGTACTTTGTTAATCCCATGCTAATTTATCCCTCCTCCCCTCTGCCTCCCCTTTGAGAATCATAAATTTGTTTTTTATGCCAGTGAGTCTGTTTTGTTTTGCTTACAGAGTTGTATTATATATATTATTTTTAGATTCTATACATAGTGATACCTTACAGTGTTTGTCTTTCTCTGACTTATTTCACTAAGCTTAGTATTCTCTAGGTCCATCCATATTGCTGCAGATAGCTATGCTTGATTCTTCTTTAAGGCTAAGAAGTATTCTAGTGTGTGTGTTTACGTATATATATGTAAACACCACAACTTCTTTATCCACTTACCTGCTGGTGGACATTTAATTTGCATCCACATCTCAGCTTTGAGTAAATAGTGTTGCTGTGAGCATGTTGGGGTGCGTGTGTCTTTTTCAATTAGAATTTTCTTTTTTTTTTTTCAGATATATATCCATGAGTGAGGTTGCTGGATCATATGGTGGCTCTATATTTAGTTTTTTAAGAAACCTTCATACAGTTTTCCATAGTAACTGCACCAATTTACATTCCAACCAACAGTGTAGGAGGATTCCCTTTTTCCCACATCCTCTCCAGAGTTTGTATTCTATAGACTTTTTGATGATGGCCATTCTGACTGGTATGAAGTGATACCACATTGTGGTTTTGATTTGTATTTCTCTAACAATTAGCAGCACTGAGCATCTTTTCATGTACCTATTGACCATTTATCAGACTCTCTTAACCTGCAATGGGTACTTTCTTCTTACAAAGGGTCAGTGGTGGGCTTCCTTCATGCAGGATATGGGGGTTACTCTTGCATCTTACAACCAAAGTCCAGAAATATTTCCAACCAAGAGATCAATATGTGTTTTTCTAATGAACTGGGGTTCATCACTTTGGTTTAGAAAGGTCTATTCCTAATCCTACTTTTTTCAATAGAACAGAAGGAAAAGCAGGAGCAGGCTATTGTTGAAATACAGTCCGGGAGCTGGAAAAGGTTTATAGAAATAAATTTTCCTCTCAGGATATCTGGGCATCTGTGTGTTGCCCAGCACTTTCTGAACTAATCTGGATCAGAAAGCAGGCATCTTGACCTCATCCTGGTGGCCTGCCCAAATTGGCCATGGAGCCCACCTCAAACAGATGCATTCTAAGTCCACCACCACTTCCTTCCCCATTCCAGTGGACTTCAGGACTGCCTTGCTGAAGTGTGTATCCCGGGACACGCTGGGGCCAAGTCCTGACATATCGTGTCATGTGGCACCAGTTGCGCTGAAGCCAGCCTCTGTCAGCAGGGAATGGAAGCCCTTTCAGAAGCTATCAGAAATCCAGCCAAAAAACCCATCCTTCCTTTTGAGAAGGGAAGAAAGAGAGGCAGTCAGTTGACAAGCAAGGAACGATCCTGGCAAGGAGTATAACCCAACTCCCAGTCCCAGGGTAAAAGGGAGAGAGAAAATGAAGAAAAAAACAGCCAGCAACTTATGCTCCTTTATATTTTCACAAACGAGATCCCTTGGCTGACCTTTCAGGCCAGCTGGGAAGTTATCCCCCACACTGAGCACGCAAAAAAGGCCCACAATGTATCTCTCTGCTACTCTCTCTGCGACTGCTCCAGGACCTTGCATAGCCCGCCTGGCACCGCCTCAGTTACAGCAGAGAATCCCAAACAAATACAGCCTGGCTAGGGGGAAGGTAGGAGCAAAGATGGAGCCAAGAATAAGGATTCAGTATCAGGCTGGCCCCAGGGGCCCATGTGCTGATTCTATTCTGGAGGCATGAGTCCTGGTTGCTAAGGCACAGACCCACCCCATCACACAGAAGGCAGAGGGATGCTGGCTGCAGAGTGGAAAATGAGCTCCCCGTGCTGGACCTCAAGAGCTCAGACCACTTTCCTACTTACTCTCTTAAAAACATAGAAAGTGCAAATGACCCTACAGACCACCTGATAAATGTCTGCTTGCCCTTCAGATTCTACTTCTTCTTTTCCTGTTCAGATTATCACATCTTTACTTGAGAATGTTTCTAAAACTGTGGTAAGAATTTTTTATAGCAAAGTATATTGAATGCCATGTGTTTGCATAAATAAATGGAAACAATATCACATTAAAGCAAAGGCAATATATACCTATTCAATTAGTTTTCTATTAACCAAGAATTAATTCACAAATAAATCTCATTAGACTATACTCTAAAAAGATGCAAGGACAATACTAGGATAAAGTAGACCACTTAGTCAACTCAGCTTACAATCAAGAATATCCTTTCTATGTTGTGGTTATTCAGTTGTTCAGTCATGTCAGAGTCTTTGTGACCTCATGGACTGCAGCACACCAGGCTTCCCTGTCCCTCACAATCTCCCCGAGCTTGCTCAAACTCATGTCCATTGAGTCGGTGATGCCATCCAACCATCTCGTCCTCTGTAGTCCCCTTCTCCTCCTGCCTTCAATCTTCCCCAGCATCAGGGTCTTTTCTGATGTGTTGACTCTTTGAATCAGGTGGCCAAAATTTTGAAGCTTCAACTGCAGCAGCAGTCCTTCCAATGAATATTCAGGACTGATTTCCTTTAGGATTGACTAGTTTGATATCCTTCCAATCCAAGGAACTCTCAAGAGTCTTCTCCAACACCACAGTTCAAAAGCATCAATTCTTTGATGCTCAGTTTTCTTTATGGTCCAACTCTTACATCCATACATGACTACTGGAAAAACCATAACTTTGATTATATGGACCTTTGTCAGCAAAGTAAGTTTTTTGCTTTTTAATTTGCTGTCTAGGTTTGTCATAACTTTCCTTCCAAGGAGTAAGCATCTTTTAATTTCATGGCTGAAGTCATCGTCTGCAGTGATTTTGGAGCCCCCCGAAATAAAGTCTCTCATTGTTTCCATTGTTTCCCCATCTATTTGCGATGAAGTGATGGGACTGGATGCCATGATCTTAGTTTTCTGAATGTTGAGTTTTAAGCCAGCTTTTTCACTCTCCTCTTTCACTTTCATCAAGAGGCTCTTTAGTTCTTCTTCACTTTCTGCCATAAGGGTGGTGTCATCTGCATATCTGAGGTTATTGATATTACTCCCAGTAATCTTGATTCCAGCTTCTATAGGCACCAACTAAAAAAAAGCCCCCTCAGATTAATCCAACCCAACAAAATATATTTGCCCTCATTACTATTGCTGCATTCTTTTTTGTTTTACTTCTTTTTTCAGCACATGACACTTCTCCATCATCCCCCAAATCCAATACTTTCAACAATTTAGCATGAACTTAGTCTCAAAATCTGTCTCCAGCTACTAGGACACAGCCAGTCTAGGCAAGTTCCCATTCTCCAACCTTCTATAAAACTTGCTGTGTCTTTGCTTGAGCCATTCACTTTGCCAGTCATGCCACTTCCTCATCTCCTTTTAGCCCGTAAACCCCCTGCTCCTATTTGTCAAGGGCCAGTTCAAAGACCACCTCTATCATGATGCTGTCCCTCATCATTTCAGCCACTAGTTATCTATTAAATACATACAGGACCTCATATGGCCCTTCCTACACAATGGTATATATTACTGATATTTGTAAGATTCCCATTTTTATCGTCTTGCAAAAGTTCTTTGTGGTTAGTGGACATTTCTTGTATTGCTTTGTGTTTTGGCAACCTGCTCCAGTATTCTTGCCTGGAAAATTCCATGGACAGAGGAGCCTGGCAGGCTACAGTCCATAGGGTTGCAAAGAGTTGGACCCGACTGAGCACATACACATAGCAGCCTTTGTGTTTCTTCCGTCAGTTAGTTAGTCCTATATAATATAGTCATTTTTTCTCCTTGTTCTATCAAATTTCAGTCTCCGAGTTTTAAATGTGGTATCTCTCTGTCACCTCTAAATAATGACTTTTTTGATTCTTTTCCTAGACTGGTGGTCTTTTGAAGATTCTGACACATTCAGAATTACACTTTGGAAGACTCCTCTGGGAATTTCATATGGGAGGGAGTGGAGCTGGGAAGAGAGTCTAGTCCAGGGTGTTGCACAGTGTTTGCATATAGACCTTCATACAATCTGTGTCCATAAAATTGTGTGATATGGCTGTGCTGACGAAACCAAAACCTGGAAGACTAGTTAAGAACCCTTTTCAACGGTCTAGGAGAAGCTCTAACATAAGTCAGCTAACACAGAGGCAGAGAAAACGGGGAAAGGAGAACAAATACAAAAAACAATATAGAGGGAGATGTGTAAGACATGAGACCGTGGGGAGATAGATTAGTTTTCACTTACCTAATAGCCATCCTCTCTTCTCGTAACAGCTCTGATGGATCTTCCCTTGAGGAGCCACCTGTTACCATTTCAGGCCATATGGCTTGAGTGGGCACATACCTCAAACTTGGCCAATGAAAACATTATATCCTCTTGAGGACTGATGCTATCAGAAAAGAAATTTTGGGGGTGGGATGGGGCGGGGGGGCGTGGTGACCAAGCTAAAGAGCCTTGCACGAATGAAAACAAATAGAAAAAAACAAAGCAAAAAGAGTGCTGTTAATATCTTTGGGACTTTAGGTCCTACTGTGGTGAAAATCAGTGAACTTCCCAATCATATGAGTTGGTCCATTTTCTTTTGACATAAATCAATTGGGTCATAGTTCTCCAACTTTCAACAGAGAGTCCTAAGCAGAAGGACTGGTGGCCAAGTGTTGGACATAAGGAAAACTTAAGAGTCAAAATGCCCTGTTGTTTGGGGACCTGGGAGAAAGATGATTGCCACCATCAATTGTTATAAACATAAACAACAATGAGGTCATGTAAAAACCAATATTTAGAAAGCAATACACGATATGAGCTAAAATTCATGTGAAAAATTGAACCAAGATTAGTAAATTCAGAACAAAAAAAGGTAGAGAAAACGGTACAATTTTAACAACCAGTAGAAGGCAGAATCAGTTCATTGCTCTTGTAAATATTGTGTCTTTGCCATCAAGTGATAACTTCAAACTGAAAAGAAGAGCACAAGAGAAAGAAAAACAACAGTGAAGATATGTGATGATCTAGTAAGGAAAGAAAAGGCTTAAGGAGAAAAAACTTATCTGTGTTGTTTACTATAAATATATATCCAAATTTGGAACCATAGCTGATACATAATATGTGCTCAGTAAAAAGTTGCTGATTGAGTTAATGATCTGCTTTTATTAAAAAGTAGTCACTAGGTTGGTAGCTCTTGGAAATGCTCTGTCTTTCCTTTCATCCGAACTTTTGACAAAAAGTGTCATTTGTTCAGAGCAAATTCAAAGTCAGTTAAAGACTCAAGCCCCAGGGATGTTTGAGGTCACTAAGATAAACTGCTTTCATAAGGAAAGAGGGAAAGTAAGTTCAAATTCCTGGATTTCACCAAATCAAAGTCACCATCTATTGTAAATGTTGCATTATTTTGTATCTAACCAAGGAAAAAACCCTACTACCAAATAAACTAAAACACAGCATTACTTCTAACAAACACATCACTGGACATGTTTGAGAAGAGGCTAGATGATCAGATTTCAGTAAATCTAGTGGAAGTTTCTTTGTTGGGAGTTATTCTGAGTTAAAAAATCTCTCTGACATTACCTCCAAAGTCTCTGACTTTTTAACTAAAAGTCCTACAAATTCTCTGGCCTTAGCACTAATGACCTGGTGGACTCGTGGACTGAAACAATAAGGATCCAGGCATCAGTGGAGTTTTAACCCTCCCAGAATACTTTACTAGTACTTTAACAGGAATAAGGCTTCTTCATGGTAATTATGCCTTGGTTCTGATATATTTCCCAGCAGAAGAAATCAATAGAACCAATTAAAGAGCAGAAAGGAATAATGACAAGGATAATTCAAATTCATCTCTCAGTTAGAAGATAATAAATTTTTACATTTGAATATGGAACACCTACTGATATATTACAAACCTGATAATGCAACTTAATTAGCAAGCACCAGCTCAGCAGGAGTGAGAGTGCTTTCCAGCTTCCTCTCCTCTTCTCTGCACCTCGTTTTCCTCTTCCTCTCCCATCCAAGGATAGATAGCATAAATGCTAAGACAGAACATAGCAGTGCCTGCCCCTCAACCTCTCTCAACTGTAGTGTCTAATCATGTAACTTCAGCCCTGCCCTACTTCCTTCTCTTTTGTTTGGTTTTTATTCATTTGGCCATGCTACATGGCATACAGGACCTTAGTTCCCTGACCAGGGACTAAACCCGTGCACCCAGCAGTGGAAGCACCACTGGACCTCCGGAGAAGTCCCAGCCCTGCCCTACTTCTGAGCCAACGCTGAGGGAGTTATGCTTGCATGCATTCCTTCACTTAACAGCTATTCATTGAGCCCTTGGTTTAAAACATGCCCTATAGTATACTATGATGGGAATAAAGATATGAAGGACGTAATCCCTACTCCTTCAGGTGGAGAGGCAGATAAATTCTAGTAATCAGGCTAATGTAGATCCAGTGTCTAATTATGAGCGATCCTTTGTATCAGTCTTTTCTTAATCAAAGCACATAAGCCCAAGCTGTTCAGAGGCAGATTGGAGCGATGCTGCCACAATCCGAAGAATGCCTGGGGCCACCAGAATCTGGAAAAGGCTTGGAAGGATCCTCCCCTACAGGTTTGACAGTGAATGTGGCCCTGCCAAGACCTTGATTTCAGACTTATAGCTTCCAGAACTATGAGGCAATGTTTCTTCTGGTGTTAGCCACCTCGTTTGTGGGACTTGGTTATGGTAGCTCTAGAAGGCTAATATGGATGCCATGTTACCGTCTTGGTTGTCCCTGGAGGGAATTCAAAGCAAGAAGGGAGCCTATGGTTTTGCTCTTCATAAAACTGTGTGTCTAACTTTAGTCCTTTACCCTACAACTGCATTATTTATCCCCAGGGCCACCTGACCCTCACTCTTGCTCACCCCCTTTCCCATGGCCAGCTAGTGAGACCCTTGTTGGCTTCCCAAAAGCAAAAACTTTGTCTTCCTGGCTCACATTTTAGAACATAAAGAAAATCTGGGCTTCCCTGATGGCTCAGATGGTAAAGAATCCACCTGCAATGCAGGAGACACAGGTTTGATCCCTGGGTCGGGAAGATCCCCTGGAGAAGGGAATGGCAACCCACTCCAGTATTCTTGCCTGTGAAATCCCATGGACAGAGGAACCTGGCAGGCTACAGTCCATGGGGTCACAAAGAGTCAGACACAACTGAGTGACTAACACATTAAAGAAAAGCAGGGCTTCCCTGGTGGCTCCGTGGTAAAGAATCTGCTTGCCAGTGCAGGAGACACAGGTTCAATCCCAGGTCCGGGAAGATCCCACATGCCTCGGGGAAAGTAAGCCCATGCACCACAACTATTGAGCCTGTCCGTGCCCTAGAGCCCAGGAACCAAAACTACTGAACCCAGGTGCCTGAACTACTGAAGCCTGTGCACCCTAGAGCCCCATGCTCCACAACAAGAAAAGCCACTGCAATGAGAAGCCCATGCACCACAACTAGAGCGCAGCCCCTGCTTACTGCAGCTAGAGAAAAGCCCGGGCATAGCAATGAAGACCCAGCACAGCCAAAAAGAAAGAAAAGAAAAGAAAGTGGTTTTGTGTATAAGATTTGTTCTCCTGGTAATCTTTGGGGTTGCAGGTTACATGAAGAAGAAAAAGATAATATGCTGTCAATCATATTCCAAGACAAAACATGCTCACTATCAAAAGTGCATTTGCTTTTAAACTGCTTGTCTACAAGTGATGCTGATCCATACCCCCACTCATACCTTGTGAGAACAGATAAGGAGATAAACTGTTGCTTTAGGACTAAGCAAAATTAATTTACCTGCGGGGAAATGTACCTATCATCACAACATCACGTGACAGATTATATGCTGCACTAACTCGTAAAACTCAGAAAAATTAGAATTCTTCATTGCAAGTTTAGAAACCATCTCAAGCTGTGGAGTGTAGTCGCTAAGTCATGTCTGACTCTGTGTGGCCCCAAGTACTGTAGCCCGCCAGGCTCTTCTGACCATGGGATTCTCCAGGCAAGAGTCCTGGAGGGGGTTGCCATTTCTTTTTCCCAACCTAGGGATTGAACTCAGGGTCTCCTGCATTGCTGGCAGACTCTTTACTGACTGAGCTACGAGGCAAGTCCCCATCTCAAGCTGGTGTAAGGGGGGAAAAATAATTTATTATATATTAAAAAAAAAAAACAGAAACAAAACAAAAAAAACTAAGATGTGCTCAGAGCAATGGGTCACAGGAGAGGACTGGAAGAAGAGGCAGGAAGTCTGCCTGTATTTGTTCTCCACTTGTCTCTGCTCACCTTTCTATAGTGGATTTTCTATCTGAGGACCACCTTTCTCTATGCATTCACTACTTGGTGAAAGTGGCTCCTGAACTCACGTTACAGGGCTAAGCATTCACTTTCTCTCAGTCCCAATTCCTAATTCTTGGGAAGGGGCTCTGATTTGCCCAGCTGCGAACAAGAGCCCACTGCTGCATCAATCAGGTGTGGCAGTCATGGGGTAAGGCAAGGAAGAGGCAGCCCCACAAAGCTGGGACCAAGAGTCAACCCCCATAGCTGTAAACAGCAGTGTCAAGGAAACGGGCTAGCTGGGCAAGCAATCCTAATGATGTCTTTCACTATGATGCCCTAAGGAGTTTCTCTAGCCAGCCACACAAACATAATAGCAATGTCAGGAGAGGACTAGAAATAGACCAATAGCTAATCAGCCCCCTCCTTGTTCTCAGTAGGACTCAGAGGTGGGATGAAAGAACAAATCCGAGTAACTCACACCATGCTGTATTAAATTGTACAGAATTACCCCTCTGGTGGCAGCTTTCTCTCAGGATATATTCTCTGGCAGGAGACACCTCGGTCCTTTAAGCAAATGAGTTCTGTTAACACCAGCGAGGTACAGTGCAAAGAGAGTAAAATATCCTCCAAGCCACAGAGTGTGGGCTCTATATCTGGAGCCAAGGAACGAGTCACGTTAGAGATAGGAAATGGTTCTTACTCAGGATAATTTTTAGGAGGATGAGTTCATTGCCAAACACCTCCTCCTTACTTCCTTCTCGAGAATACAGTGTTGGATGCAGGAACACAAGTTAATTGTATAGGATGATCTGGGTTCAAGTCCTATTTCCTAAACCCTCATTAAGACATGGGCAACAGAGAAGGATAAATACTGTGTTGTATCATTGATATGTGAAATCTAACAAAAAGCAGGGAACTCTGAAACAGGAGTGGAATAGTGGTTGCCAGAGGCTGAAGGGTAAGGGAAATGGGAATATATTAGTCAAGTGTACAAACTTATAGTTATAAGGTGAATAAGTTCTTGTTGGGCTTCTCTGGTGGCTCAAATGGTAAAGAATCTGCCTGCAATGCAGGAGACCAGGATTCAATCCTTGGATCAGGAAGATCCCCTGGAGAAGGAAATGGCAACCACTCCAGTACTCTTGCCTGGAAAATTCCATGGACAGAGGAGCGTTGTAGGCTACAGTCCATGGGGTGGAAAAGAGTTGGACATGACTGAGCGACTTCACTTCACTTCTTCATAGTTAATTTACAATATTGTGTGTACAGCAAAGTTATGTGTGTGTGTGTGTGTGTGTGTGTGTGTGTGTGTGTGTATGGCTTCCCTGGTGACTCAGTCAGTAAAGAATCCACCTGCAAATAGTTCCCTGACCAGGAATTGAACCTGGACCCCCTGTATTGGGAGTGCCAAGTCTTAGCCACTGGACCACAAGGGAAGTCCAAAGAGAGTAGCTCTTAAGCATTCTTGCCATCCCTCTAAAAAAGGGTGATGGATGTGTTAATTAACTTGATTGTGGTAATCATTTAACAGTGTATATGTACATGAATCATCATGTTGTACACTTTATATATATACCATTTTATTTGTCAATGGTACCTCAATTCAAAAATTAGAATTCAAAAAAGATGGAAAGGTACTTAATCTTTCTAAATTATCTGTGATATGGTCATAATAGTACCTTCTTCACAGAGCTATTAAGGATTAAATGAGATCATTCATTACAAGTAATCAGCACAGTGACTGACAATACTCATCAGCAGCTATTAATGTTATAGCCATATTTGGCATAGTACTTCTTTTTTGACTTCTCTGCAGCCCTAGCCCAGTCCTCTCTTCTATGATTTTTAATTTCTGTGCTAGAGAAGGTATCCATAACACAAATCCTCAAATCTTAAGTGCAATTCTCTTTTGTTTTGTTTTAGATTTTTTTAACGGAAAAGTCACAGCATTTAGCCAAAACCAAGAGTCTAATTTTTTAAGCCATTTTTGGGGCTTCCCTGGGGGCTCAGACGGTAAAGCGTCTGCCTGCAATGCAGGCAACCTGGGTTCGTTCTCTGGCTCGGGAAGATCCTCTGGAGAAGGAAATGGCAACCACTCCAGTACTCTTGCCTGGAAAATTCCATGGACAGAGGAGCGTTGTAGGCTACAGTCCATGGGGTGGAAAAGAGTTGGACACGACTGAGCGACTTCACTTCACTTCTTCATAGTTAATTTACAATATTGTGTGTACAGCAAAGTTATATGTGTGTGTGTGTGTGTGTGTGTGTGTGTGTGTGTGTGTATGGCTTCCCTGGTGACTCAGTCAGTAAAGAATCCACCTGAAAAGCAGGAGACCTGAGTTTGATTCCTGGATGGGGAAGATCCCCTGGAGAAGGAAATGGCAACCCACTTCAGTATTCTTGCTGGGAAATCCCACAGACAGAGGAGCCTAGCAGGCTACAACCCATGGCGTCACAAGAGTCGGACATGACTTAGTGACTAAACCACCACCACCATTTATATACACACCTATATATCCTTTTTCAAATTCTTTTCCACTGTAGGTGTATTACAAGAGATTGAATATGGTTCCCTATGCTATATAGAAGGTCCTTGTTGTTTATTTTATACAAAGTAGTGTGCTTATGTTAATCCCAAACTCCTAATTTATCTCCCAACCCCTCCAACTCTCCACCACTATCCCCTCTGGTAACTATAAATTTGTTTTCTACATCTGAGTCTATTTCTATTTTGTAGATAAGTTCATTCGTATTGTTTTTTAAAGATTCCATATATAAGTGATATCATATGAGATTTGTCTTTGACTTTACTCAATATGATAATCTCTAGGTCCATCTATGTTGCTGCTACTGCTACTGCTACTGCTAAGTCGCTTCAGTCGTGTCTGACTCTGTGCAACCCCATAAATGACAGCCCACCAGGCTCCGCCGTCCCTGGGATTCTCCAGGCAAGAATACTGGAGTGGGTTGCCATTTCCTTCTCCAGTGCACGAAAGGGAAAAGTGAAAGTGAAGTTGCTCAGTCATATCTGACTCTTAGCGACCCCATGGACTGTAGCCCACCAGACTCCTCTGTCCATGGGATCTTCCAGGCAAGAGTACTGGAATGGGATGCCATTGCCTTCTCCGCGGCATTATTTCATTCTTTTTATGGCTGAGTAACATTCCATTGTGTATATATACTACATCTTCTTTACCCACTAATCTATCAATGAACCCTTAGGTTGCTTCCAATTCTTGGCTATTGTAAACAGTGCTGCTATGAACACCAGGATGGGTGCAGTTCTGTTTCAAACAGAAGATCCCCTGCATAGCCTTAGGGTTACAAGAAAAATCATCAGCCCATAAGTTAGCTTTCCCATTAAGCTATAAATACCAGACAGTCTATTTAGCCTGTGACGTTGGCCTCTCTACAGCTGGGCTGGGTATATGGAATTGGAGAAGAAGTTTGGGATGTTTTGGAGAGAAAACACAGGAAAGCAAAATATTATTAGCACTCTAGTAAACCAATCACAGATGGCCTTCAAAAATTAACCCAAAAGCAGAATGCCCATTCTCAGAAAATGCCGGCCTTCTTAAATAATCTGGAAAAGTCCTGAGAACATCTCCCATATGATCCAATATTCACTGCTTCAGCTGGAAATGTGAAAAAAAAAAAAAGTGTTCTTTCAATCTTTGCTCCTCCCATTTTTCCTGACAACAGCAGACCAAGGAATAGCATGTAACGATTCCACCCTATGTGGGTGAGGGGCCCCATCTCCTGCCCCAGGAAAGGGCTGGTCCATTCAGAAATGAGCTTCTCTGCAGGCAGGTGTAGAAGAGAGTTTTTGTCTGCCTGGTCCAGGCTGTGACTATCACCCAAAGGGCGTCTAAACTGTCATCCCTCTCCTGCTTCTTGTAGCCAGTGGCCCTGCACACTGAGTTGTTTATTGTGTAATTAATGAAAGGTAATGGCCCTTGCAGGTACTTTGCCAAGGAACTCCAAATTCAAACTCGTGCTACTAAGATGGACTCTCCCCGCCTCCTCTTATTCACTCAGCTCTGTGCAATGTTTTTAAAGCTCCCAGAGTCTTTGAGAATTCCCCTGGTTGTTAATCTCAGCATTAGAACCGTTCTCTCTCAATTAAGAGTCCTACAAAAACCCCCACAAAACTACAAAAAGGAAGTCATTGCTTTTTCTCTTTAGGCCTGTTATCTGCTTTATCCTGGGGGAAAATAGCCCAGCCAAGAAGTCTTGGGGGTAAACAACAAGGTCCCATTGTATAGCCCAGGGAACTTTATTCAATATCCTGTGATAAACCATAACGGAAAAGAATCTGAAAAAGAATAAGTAGGACTTCCCTGGTGGTCCAGTGGTTAAGAATCCACCTGCCGATAGATTTGGGTTTGTCATGGGTTTGATCCCTGATCTGGGAGGATTCCACACGCCGTGGGACAACAAAGACTGTGCACCACGATTACTGAGCCACACTCTGGAGTCTGTGCTCCGCAACAAGAGAAGCCACAGCAATGAGAAACCCAAGCCCTGCAACTGGAGAAAGCCTGCATGCAACCACGAAGACCCAACACAGCCAAAAAAAAAGAATATATGTACATGAATAACTGAATCACTTTGTTGTATACCTAAAACTAGCACAACATTGTATATCACCTATACATCAATAAAATAAAATTTAAAAAAGAGCCTTTGTTGGCTGACCAGAGCCTCAAACTGTGCTTCTGCTCAGAACTTCCAATACATGGTTAAAAATCATAGCTAATGTTTCACGGAAATAAATATTTCAAACCACTTATTTTCTGGACTGCCAGATGGCTGCATTTCACACTTCCAACTGTGTCAGACTCCAAAAACCTCAGCGGCTCCAGTTTTGCAATGAAGTTTATGATCCTGGAGTAGGGGTTGGGGCGGTGGGTGGGTAAAATAGGAAGGGTTTTTTTAATTAAAATTTTTTTTTATTGGAATGAGTTCCACTTGCTTCACTCGAGCATCATTGAAACATCATTCATGGGTACTTCCACAGCAGAAATTACAGTTAACCAATGTAGTCAGCAGAAGTTCTTCTCATATTTACCTGTCCACACCAGCTCCACCCTCATGTCAAATCCTGCATCAGTTTAAATAGCTGTGTCTCTCTGGCTCCCTGCAGAATAAACCCAGGGAACACCAGTCTCTGAGGTGGGTTGACACACTTGGAATTCTTTACATATGAGATACAGATGTCCACACAGAAGAGCCCAAGCACTGGGTTTTTTATGTAAGATGTTACAGAAAAACCTAAATGAACTTTTTGGCCAACCTAACATCACTTTATGGGAAACAGATGGGGAAACAGTGGCTGACTTTATTTTGGGGGCTCTAAAATCACTGCAGATGGTGACTGCAGCCATGAAATTAGAAGACGCTTACTCCTTGGAAGGAAAGTTATGACCAACCTAGATAGCATATTTAAAAGCAGAGACGTTACTTTGCCAACAAAGGTCCGACTAGTCAAGGCTATGGTTTTTCCAGTGGTCATGTATGGATGCATGTACGGAGTTGGACTATAAAGAAAGCTGAGCGCCGAAGAATTGATGCTTTTGAACTGTGGTGTTGGAGAAGACTCTTGAGAGTCCCTTGGACTGCAAGGAGATCAGTCCTGAGTGTTCACTGGAAGGACTGATGTTGAAGCTGAAACTTCAATACTTTGGCCACCTCATGCGAAGATCTGACTCATTGGAAAAGACCCTATGCTGGGAAAGAAGAGAGCAGGAGGAGAAGGGGAAGACAGAGGATGAGATGGTTGGATGGCGTCACCGACTTAATGAACATGAGTTTGGGTAGGCTCCGGGAGTTGGTGATGGACAGGGAGGCCTGGCGTGCTGCAGTCCATGGGGTTGCAAAGAGTCGGACACAAATGAGCGACTGAACTGAACTGAACTGACTAGGACTGAGGGGTGGAGTCCTCCTAATCTTTTTAGATCCAGGGTTTTCTCTGTCCACTGGGGCTGCTATAACAGAATATCATGGACAGGGTGGCTGATAAATGACAGACATTTACTTCTCGCAGTTCTGGCAGCTGGGAAGTCCAAGATTCAATGTCTGGTGAGTGCCCATTTCCTGGTCCATAGCTGTCATCTCATTGTGTCTCATGTGGTGGAGGGGGAAGAGCACTCTCTGGGGTCTCTTTTACAAAGGAACTAATCCTCTTCAGGACCCACCCTCATGTCCTAATTACCTACCTGTGGCCACACCTCATAACCATCATATGGGGGGATAGGAGTTCAACATATGAATCTGGGGAACAAAATGATTCAGTCCATTGCAATGGTCTTGGTTTCTCTTAGATCCTTCCTGACTGTCTTTCAGGAATTGTGTTGAAAGGGTATCAAAATAGTAGCAGGTCATTTAAGTCTCTTGTTGCCATATGTTTGGTGGTAGTAGTATTTTTTATTATTATATGCCTGCATGCTAAGTCATTTCAGTCATGTCTGACTCTTTGCAATCCTGTGGACTGTAGCCAGCCAAGCTCCTCTGTCCGTGGGATTCTCCGGGCAAGAGTACTGGAATGGGTTGCCATGCCCACCTTCAGGGGAGCTTTCCGACCCAGGGCTCAAACTCACATCTCTTATGTCTCCTGCATTAGCAGGTCGGTTCTTTACCACTAGCACCACCTGGGAAGCCTGTGTTATTTTATAAGTAATATATATTCATTAAAGAAAAATCAGAAAAGAAGAATAAATCAGAGAAGGAAAAATTCAAAACACACATATACACAAACCATGCCAGATCTGATAATACAAAGAACACCAGTACTAACATTTTACTGTATAGTTTTCCAAGCTTTCTCTGTATGTAATTATATCCACACATAGGTATTCGTAATAGATTTTGTGACACCAGGTTCATGCTATATCTACTGTTTTGAATATTGTTGTTGTTGTTGTTTTCATTTAACAACATACTGTGGACTTCTTTTCAAGGCCATATAAACCCTCTGTACTCATGTGATCATGCTCACACACACACTCTCGCAGCATCTGGATCCCTTGCAAACAGAAGCTTCCTTCCCAAAACATGCCCACAGATTTCAAGAAGTTCGGTGTCAGGGCTGAGTTGAACTAAGAAAAGCAAGAGGATGAATTTTCTCCCTGACTCCCATTGGTGTTCCCAGTCTCAGTTCTGCTCCTCTCTAGATACCAGACCAGGCTCAGAAAGGGGAGAGGGTGATCCTGCCGGAGGCAGCGTGAGAAGAGGCTGAGATCAGGCACTCTCTGTAGCCAGAGAAATTCAGGACCATGGACACGAAAGCTCTGGGAGCATAAACTGTGGGAGCGGTTCCAAAGCAGAGGCCCTTGCTCTCACCTAGCCTTAGATAAGGCTGATGTGCAGCATAAAAACATAAATCAGTGAGTTGTGGATGCTACCTCCCTTCCTAATTAGCATGGGATATGTCGTGTCCTTGGCAGCCCCCACTGCCTCTCTCCCAGCCCGAGAAGCCAGCTGAGAGAGTTTTAGCAGCTGGGAGCCTCCTGTAGCCCTGCCAACCAGTCTTTCCCCAGACCCGGAGGGGGACTGCCACCATCCTCATGTTCTCTGCCAACAAGCCTGGAGAGAAAGCTTCTCTCCAGCAATCAGTACCTCTGAGCAACGAGCTGCCCCAGGACAACTCTGCTCTGCCCGGCAGGCTGAACTACAAGAGGCTCTCACAGTCCTCAGGGCACCAAGTTCCCCTGAGCTCTAGCAGCCAGCAGTAGTATCCTTTGCACAGAAACTGTAACGTGCATGAGCTACACGAGCATCCTGCACTCAGCACACTAGCTGTTTCATACCGAGCATGTGATGCCAACAGGAGGAAGTCGTTCAGCTTCAGCCATGCATTCAGTCAATCATCAGGCATTTATTAAAGCTTTCCCCTCTCTTCCCTCCTCTCTTTCTCATTTCTTATCTCTCACCAAGTTACTTTTTTAAAAGTTATTGAGTCTGTCCCTTCCTCCTCAAGCCCAAATCTTCCTTAGTTTTGACCTCAGTGAAGTTGATCATGGCAGATGTATTAATAGCTGTATCTGTCCTATACGTTCTCAGTTCCTTCTTGTTTTGGTAACTATACCAGCTTATCTCTGGGGAAGGGTCCTTTATCCAGTCTACAGGGGTGGGCCTGGCACTGTGGCCTGGAGAGTCCTAGTGCCCAACACACCCTCCCCACAAGTAGGATGTGTTCCATGCAGAGCCAATCAGAGCAAGTCTGTGAAATTTGACATGAAGTTTCAGGGAGGAAGAGGGTCTCTTTTGATTTTTTTTTTAAAACATTTTTAATATTTAGCTGTGTTGGGTCTTAATTGTGGCGTACAGGATCTTCAGCCCTCGTTACGGCATACTAATCTTTGAGTTGCAGCATGTGGAATCTAGTTCCTTCACCAGGGATGGACTCCTAGGCCCCTGGCATTGGAAACACAGAGTTTTAACCACTAGACCACCAGGGAACTTCCTCTTTCACTTCTGAATCAAAAGTTATAAAGATATAGTCTTGAAGTTTTCAGCAACAATTGTTCCTGCCATGTGGACATAATCTGTCTGTAGGATGAGAGGCTGTAACACATAAAGAAAAGAGAAAACTAGCAGAGTCAAGAGATGGAGACAGGGACTTACCTGGTGGTCCAGTGGTTAAACCTCCACCCTCCCAATGCAGGAGCTCAGGTTCGATCCCAGGTCAGGGAGCTAGATCCCACTTACCACAACGAAGGCCTGGTGCAGCCAAATTAAAAAGAGGAAGGGAGATGGAGAGAGATCTGATGACCTTTTTTACATTCCTGGATCCAGTGGTGCCTTTACACCCTGCTCTATGACTCTCTCTGTCACTCTCTCTATCTGAAGTTAGTTTGAATCGGATTTGTGTTTTAAATGAAGAGTTGACAAGTACACCTCTGGACATCTAGATGGTGTCCCTGCTTCTCATCTCACCACCACTTCCTTCAATCTGTTCTCCCTGATTCTACCAGAGTGAACTTTATAAAATATATTATGATTTATAAAAGATATATAAAATGTTAATACAAATATGGTTGTGTTATCTCCTTGTCTCAGAAATATCAGTGATTTCCTTATCTGAGATAAGGATAAACTCGAAAATCCTTATCATAACATATAAGTCTCCTATGATCTGATGGCTGACTGTTTCTGCGTTCTCACTTCTAATCATTACTTCCCTTTCCCTCCTTATGTCCCTAAGCACTGCCATCACTTCATAGTCTACACTCCAGCTTTACAAACATACTGGTCACTTCTTTACCATGCTTTGCCGTTTGCATACATTCTTGCCCTGTCATTGCTACTTGGCTGCCTGGTGAATTCACACCCATCCTTCAAAACTCAGCTAAAGGATTTCCCCAGGGGTGCAGTGGTAAAGAATCTGACTGCAGTGCAGGAGATGCAGGAGATATGGGTTTGATCCATGGGTTGGGAGGATCCCCCAGAGAAGGGAATGGCAACCCACTCCAGTATTCTTGCCTGGAGAATCCCATGGACAGAGGAGCCTGGCAGGCTACAGTCCATGGGGCTGCAAAAGAGTTGTACATGACTTACTGATCTAAAAGAAAAAACTCAACTCAAGGGGTACTGACCCATCTCTCTTTGGTCCCCCACTATATCTTATACACACTTTCAAGATAGCATATGTGCCTCTAAACAATCTCAATCCTGGACTAAAGCTTATAGAATTCAAGGTTTATGACTTCTTTGACTTTGAGCTCTCAGCACTTAGTTCTATGCCTGGTATACAGTAGGCATACTGTAAATGTTTGATAAATGATCGAACCAATGAATGAATAAGTTGTGTGCCCTGAGACTGGCACAGCTCAGGGAGGTTATGACAACAGTCGTCTGGGACAAGTGGGTCCATTATTTACCTGCTCGTCTTCTTTCCTATCTCCATTCCATCTCCTCATTGTGCCATCCCAACCCCAGAGGGCATTAGAGAGAATAACTGATGAAACAAAACGGCAGTTTATCCTCTGGGTACACAAAATATCTTAGATAAAGCCAGTCATTTGGCTTTTTGTCATTCAGTCTCATTTTCAGGAGGCAAACAAGGACAAAGAGACAGTCAGTGTCCAACTCACTCATGACTCCATGAGGCCCAGGACACTGCAGTCCCCATGGTGATGTCCCCAGACACTTAGAATAGACATCTACTAAGCATTTGACTGACTGACAGGTCACACGTCAAAGGCAGCGTAGTAAGAGAAACTCAGCACCTTGACTATACCCTTTATCTCATCTCTCCCCAGCCAGACACATCATTCTGCTTTCTAAAGCCCATTGACAACTCTCTGTGGTGTAACGATGCCATTTCTCAAGCATGGCTAGAGCTGAGCTCACAGCCTCTGACTTCAGCCTCATCAGTTCAGTTTTCATCCAGGCTTCCCCACTGTCCGTAAGAGCTGGCTCTTTGCCTTTTCAGGTAACAGAACCTAAGGACTGAGCTGGGGGTGCAGCTGGCATTCAGGTCAGGCTGATGCTCTCAGTGAAAGGCTTTGGGACAGAGCCCTTCCTTAAGCAGCACAGAAGAGACTCAGCCTAACCATGGAGCACCAGCCCAGCCAGGGGCTCTAACCAGGTCCAATGGAGGGAGTTGATTTTAAGATGAACAATCCATTTATCTTACAGACCCAGAAGATCCTTAGGGAAGATGTGTAAAGTTGGGGGAGAGGAGGAGGAAAAGGGTGTTCTTTATGATAGCAAATGCAGGTCAATAAAATATTTGAAAAAGGAGGCATGATAAGAAACTAACTTTACATGGTCACTAAACTGAGAATTAATTAAAAAGTTAAGCTCCAGCAGAAGATGGCCCTTTTTTCTTCTCTGTCACCTGCTCGATGGTATTTGGGGCAGGGGAGAGAACCAAGGCCCACAGGGATGCAGGAGGGAGATAAAGCAGTGGGGTGGATCATCCACCAAGCTCACTTGGCCAATACCTTCTCAAGACCACCAGGCAGGGCCACTGGGAACTCAAGGAGGAGGGAGAGAAGCCAGAGGCGGGGGAAAGGGGAGGGATGCGGGGCAGAGTTCATGTTGGGGATTAAGTGAGATGATTCATGGTAGCCCAGGACCTCACAAATACTAAGGTTTTCAATATTACTGTTTTGTGTATTTGCAATACCGAGTTGGTATTGGAATTGAGCAGACTCAATACATTAGCAGAGCCTATAACCAAAATAAGGAGCAACTGTTCTTTGTTCAATAAAACCTTTTTGAGCACCTTCCAGACTGTACTGCCAGAAACTTGAATACACAGTGTGACGGAACAGTTGGTTGCACCCAGTCACACCCTCCCATGGAAACTGCCTTCAGGGGGCCTTGGCGGGGCGTAGGACACACGGAAATATAACCACAGGCGGGTGTGTGGAGAGGGAGCCGACTGCATCTTCAGTGTAGGCACACTGCATTTTATTGTGCTTTGAAGATATTGAGTTGTTATTGTTTGGAGTGTTTTTCTATGTGTTTGTTTTAATAAACCAAAGGTTTGTGGCAGCACTGAGTTATTTTATAGGTGCCGTTGGCCAACAGCGTTGGCTCATTTCATATCTTTTGTATCACATTTTGATAATTCTCACAATATTTCAAACTTTTTCATCATGATTATATGTGTTATGGTGATCTGTGGTCAGTGATCTTTGATGTTACTGTTGTAACTGTCTTGAGGCACCACCAGTAACCCTACCATGTAAGACAGGGAACTTAATCACTAGATGTGAGTGTGTTCTGATTGCTCCATCAACCAGCCATTGCCCCTTCTTCCCTCTCCTCAAACCTCCTTATTCCTGTACACACAAAAGTACTGAAATTAGGCCAATTAATAACCCTATGGGGACTTCCCTGGCTGTCCCATGGTTAAGACTCCACGCTTCCACTGCAGAAGGTATGGGTCCAATCCCTGTTTGGGTAACAAGATTCTGAATGCCACGAAGCACAGCCAAAAAAAAAAACAAACAAAAAAAAAAACAAAAAAAAAACCCTACAATGACCTCCAAGTGTTCAAGCGAAAGGAAGAGTCACATATCTCTCACTTTAAGTAAAAATGATTTGTAAATGATTCAGCTTAGTGAGCAAGTCACATTGGAAGCCAAGATGGGCCAAAACTAGGCTTCTTGTGCCAAAGTTTGCCAAGATGTGGATGCAAATTTCTGTTGTGTACATGCATATATGTGTATATATATATATGGCTATGCCGTGTCTCCGTTGCTGCACAGCCTTTTTTCCCTTTTCTTTCTCTAGTTGCGGGAAGCAGAGGGCACTCATTGTTGCATTGCTCAGGCTTCTCATTTTGGTGACTTCTCTTGTTGCACAGCACAGGCTCTAGAGCACGGGCTCAGCAGTTGTGATGCACGGACTTAGTTGCCCCGTGGCATGTGAGATCTTCCCAGATCAGGGATCCAACCCGTGTCACCTGCATGGGTAGGTGGATTCTTATCCACTGAGTCACCAAGGAAGTCCAAAGGAAAAGCTCTTGAAGAAAATGGTAAGTGTTACTGCAGTGAACACATGAATGATAAGAAAGCGAAACAGCCTTACTGCTAACAGTGCAAGAAAGGGTCCGGAAGATGCAGAGGCTAGATATTGAGGAAGAAACCTCCGTAGTTGACTAAAGAGACCAAGACATGAGATCCTTCAATTTTCTTCTTATTTATCCATTACTATGTGTACGAATTATACTTCTTTTACAGATAATAAAATGGAGGCTCAGGAAAGTTAAGTAATCTGCTCAAGATGTTTCAACTAATACATGTCAAAGCCAATGGTATTTCCAACCTCAAAGGCCGCCATCTTTCCACTCAGAGATTGTTCACTAAAAAAACAGCATAACACGATGGTTAGGAGCACAAAGTTTAGAACCAGATGGCCCCAGCTTCCTTGTATTTAGAGTACGGATAATGTGCCTACCGTAGAACATTATTATGAAGATGCAGTAAGTTAATCTTACTAAGTGCTAAGCAAATGTCCGCTGTGGTGTAGTAGTAGTTGCAGTGGGCTGGGTTTTCCTTTATGTACAACAATCAGGAAGAGAAAGGTAGATGGGGTTTTGGAAGATTGTGGATTCCAGTGCAAGGGAGCGAAATGATGAGTCATTTATGTCACTGAAACATAGGCATCTGGTGGAAAAAGTAATGAGAGGAAAGACCGTGCTGGGTGCTAGGTACAAAGGCTGAGCAGCTTCAGCTAGGACTGTCTCCCCTGGAGAAGGATGTGAGATGGGGGCAGAATGACATGCTGAGTGTGTCCATTGGCTGCTGAAGGTTAGGGACTCTCTACCAATAGAAGGACCAGCCCCCTCCTCCAACCATGGGCAATCCTGGAAAGCTGAAAGGAGCTACACTTGACCTGAACCTTCTCGTTCCCACACCATACCCATCCCCAAATCACCTCCTATCTCTCCACCTCTTCAGAATTCCATGTACATGCCCCTTGATCTTGAGCACTAGGACCCTGTAATGTCCCATCAAGGCCCAAGTGCATTTAAAAGAAAAGACTTGGTAATTTAAGATCGCAGGACTGCTGATCTCTGGCAGTGAGACACAGTGTGAGCCCACGAGCTCAAGTAGAAACACCTTTGGGACCCCTTTTCATTGGGTTGGGCAGGCTGCACCGTGGTTCTCAAACCTGTCCGTGCAGAGAAGTCATCTAGAGAACTCAAAAAGAAACAGATTCCTTGGCTCCACCACGAACTTTCTGTCTCAGAATCTCCAGGGCTCGTGAAGAGGACAGACACCTAGGTGACAACATCACTAACTCTTAAGGTTGAGTGTCTAGATTTGGGCTGCTTGCAGCCCCCGCACAGAGGGGTGTCCTCCTTCCCTATCAACTGCAGGGGCTGTGGGACTTCCCTGGTGGTCCAGTGATTAAGACTCTATGCTTCCATTGCAGGAGGCTTGGTTCAATCCCTGGTTGGGAAGCTAAGATCCCACATGCCTGGTGCAGCTGAAAAAAAAAAAAATGCAGGAGCTGTGAATGCCCAATGAGCATGCCCCTTGACTTGGGCAGAGACTGTCAGTGCCTGCCTGGTGTCCTGGCCTTTCCCTCCCACCTCCTCTTTCATGCCCTGTGTCACCACCCTGTTGCTCCTGAAACAGGGCGTGCCAGCCACCTGTCTCCACAGTATAATGCCTGGGGCTCTAATCCTCCCACAGAGCCACTGAATGGCAGTAAACTGCAGCGATGCATGGGACATTTTGTACTCCCCTCCCTTGGTCCAGCATCATATGTTTGAACTACCAGTTTGTTCAGTCACTCAGTTGTGTCCAACTCTTTGTGAACCCATGAACTGCAAAATGCCAGGCTTCCTGTCCTTCACTGTCTCCCAGAGTTTTCTCAAACTCATGCCCATTGAGTCGATGATGCCATCCAACCATCTCATCCTCTGTCGCCCCCTTCTCCACTGGGTGTTAACTGTACTCCTTGAATGGTGTTTTTCAACCCTGGATGCTCTTTCCAAGAGCTTTAAAAAAACCCCACAGCTCTGCCCTACCAACCAGAATTTCTGGCTTAACTGAGTTAGGATTGTGCCCAAAGTCCCCAGGAATTCTAATGGGCAACCAGGTTTAGAAAGCCCAACTCTAGGATATTGCTGCTGGTCTGGTGCTAAGAAAGTCTTTTAAATTTGGGGAAGTGGTGTTTCTTTCCTCCTGGAGAAACCTAAGTAACTCTTCTCTGATGAGAGGGAGACAATTGCTCATATTGGGAAAAGTTGTTTCTCTTTCCCTCCGTATGTGGACCAGAGAATCCCTATATGCTGGGATCTCATGAGAGCAGAGACCCTCCAGACAAAAGCTTTCTGTCTCAGCTGTCCTGGTGGAGAAACTGCATTGAGGGTCAGAATCAGAACCCTCTCTATCGTCAGAAGAATGAGAATAGAAAGGGTGGAATCAGAGACCTGGATTCTTTTTTGTTGCCTTGGGCTGTACTGTGCCTTCGTTGCTGTGTGGGCTTTTCTCTAGTTGTGGCAAGTAGGGGCTACTCTTTAGTTGCCATTCTTGGGCTTCTAATTGCAGCGGCTTCTCTTCTTGTGGAGTATGGACGCGAGGGCACGTGGGCTTCAGTAGTTGCAGCACGTGGGCTCAGTAGTTGTGACTTCCGGGCTCTAGAGCACAGGCTTAATAGTTGTGGCGCACACGCTGCTCAGCATGTGGGATCTTCCTGGACCAGGAAGCGAGCTCATGTCTCTTGCACTGGCAGGTGGATTCTTCACTGCTGAGTCCCGCCACTGTTGCCACTGTTGTCAGCCACCCCATAAGGAGAGCTGTCTCTAAAATCTAGAAAGAAGCCTGTCGCGCTCCCCTGTTCCTTATTCCTCCATCTCATGATACTTGGAGTCTAACAGTTCTTTCTCACATGTATTCCAAACCCCTCCTGCTGCAGTGAAACTGCAGTTTTCTTGTTTGTCCTTGTCTGAAACAAAGAACTGCTGTTCCCCTTGTACAGATCTCCCCAGGACTAGCTGGTGGAGAGGCTGGTGGCAGAGGGTAAACACAGAACTGTCTGACCTTGGTTTTGTGTAAACCCTCAGGTAAAATTCTTCTCTTCCTCCAGGACCCTAATGAGCTAAACAGAAGGTCGTTCAGGTGAAGGCTCCTAGGTTTCACTCCTGGAATGAATAACTGTGACTTGGGGCTGTTACTGTTCATTCTGCGTCTTCACTTATAAAGGGGATAACATTGTTTTGAGGGAAGGCCTCATCTAAGGAACAAATCAGGGCTTTCCTGGTGGCCCAGTGGTAAAGAACCCACCTGCCAATGCGGGAGACGTGGGTTTGATCTCTGGCTCAGGAAGATCCCCTGGAGTAGGAAATGGCAACCCACTGCAGTATTCTTGCCTGGGAAACCCCATGGACAGAGGAGCCTGGTGAGCTACAGTCCATGGGGTCACAGAGTCGAACTCGACTTAGTGACTAAACAGCAACAATAACAAGGAACAAATCATCCTTATTTGCACTTCTTTCACTGCTCTGCACCTCCCCCAACTTCCACCACCACCACCAATAGCTTCACCTGAATTTTGTGAAGCAAAAAGAAGGGCAAATAAAGCCAGCATACGAATCGGCTCTTTTCTGTAGCCTACAGAAAGTAAGATGACAAGGACAGTATGAGAGTGTTGCATTTAGTATCCATAGACTTGTTCCAAGGGACAAGTCTATGTGTTGATAAACTGAACAGAGGTGGTCAACTGAGGGGCTTAGGGGACCTACCTCAAGTGTCATGTTTCCATTTGTTTGTGATTGTGCAGCATGTGTTCTGTCTTCATAGTTGCTTCCACGACTTGAAGGGAAAAAACAACAACCCTCCCTGCCCAGTGACTAACTGGTTGAAAACAAGTCTTCAGTCCATTGGGCAGATTGTCTCACTTTTCTTCCTCTCCTGCCCTCATGCCACGCTGTTTACAAGTGTCTCTTTCCAGTTTTCCCCACCAGGATAGCATTCTTAGTGTTGTCAGCGGTAGATTACCAAATAGAATTTGTGATTCATTGAGCCAAATTATGTTCCCACTGACAATATCTGAAGAAATTCTGTTCCACAATGGCTTGATGAATTTACAGGAAACATACATCACTCCCTGGAATTCACCCTCCCTAATAAGACCAACAAAAGAGCAAATTACATCTTATCTCCTCGGAAGTCCTTGATGAAGAACATACTGGTCTTGGCAATTCACTGTGTCTTTTCAAAAAGTTATGAGAAAGCAAGATCGTTAGGGTTTTTCTGTGAAGTGCAGTTAAATCCCAAGGCATTTATGAAAGACTTCTCTGTTTGGACAATAAGCTATTTTCTTAAACCACAATTCTGAGGTCAAGTCCTAGGCTTACTTCATGCTGTAAGCACCTGAAGGCATCACAGACATTTTTCCCAGCAGCTATGTAAAGTGCATGGGAACCAGGATCTATCTTTGATTTCTCTTGCCCATGATCTTAAGGAAGAAACAAAGTAATATAACAAGTTAAGAAGCCAAACATATGATGCTTTCCTTAATAGATACGCTTCTTCTGTAGTGATTTTGGTTTTTGTACACTCATCTCAGAATGAAATAAAGTAAAAGTTAAAAACCTCCTTCGTTAGTTTATAAGTTGCCAAGCAGAGTTAGGTGGAATTCTTGCAAAGCAAAACAGAAGTATGAAGATGAAGCGAGCATACTCTACTTCATCTTTCCCACTGAAGGAGGGCTCTTTCTGGAAAGAATGCATGGGGCAGCTGGAAAAATGATGGCAGGTGGCTCGGGAATGAAGACCAGAATTTGAAGTACCACAGAACCAGCAATGAATCTCCTCCTCCCACTTGTTCCCCTTGGTGTCTGCTGGCTGGACTCAAGGCAGTCTGAAAACTGGACATGAGAATGAGACCTGGATAGAGTTCCAGGAGAAGCCTCCACTTCCAGCTCAACAAACAGAAAGGAGATTCCTTAATGCTTAGGGGGAGTAGAGAAAATGGTCCATTTTTCCTCCTCTCTCTTCTTTTTTGCCCCAGGCCCCAGAAGATCCTAAGGTGGTGGTGGCGTGGCAGCAGTGGGGCCCCTGGGCACCTTAAATCATGAGAAGAGGAACTTCCCACTCTGATTCGAGAAGCTGTGGTCTCCAGGGGGTGTTCCCCCCCCCCCCCCGTCGCTATCACTATCTCTCTTGTTCTCCAGCTGCTTGGACCCAGATCAGGCGCCCTTGTGAAAGTACACAGCAGAGCAAGGAAATTAAAGCCCCAACTTTCTGACTAAAGGAATGAGAAGTGGAGCCCCAGAAAGTGCTGAGGAGATTATGGAGAACGAGGACCCAGGGACGTTGTTGATGAATTCCTGAGCTCACCCACAAGCTCGACACGCATGAATCTGACCCTAAGCAACATACTAAAGACTTTGACAACTGAACTATGCAAGAGACCCCTGTCTCTCCCCCATCCCAGACTGATCGCAGGGTCCTTACACAGGAGGACAATGAGCAATCTGAGAAACGCTGCAAAGGCTTGGAAAACGGAACTGACACTAGAACCACACACACAGACTTATATAGTAGGAGTGTGTGTCCTGAGCCCAGCCAAGCTGGATATTACTAAAACAGAAGTATCAATACTCTTCACAGGATATAAATAAGACCCAGGATCTCACAGAAGAATGTTGAAAATGTCCAGAATAATCTAAAATTATTTGGCATACAATGAATCAGAAAAATCTCAAATTGCACAAGAAAAGGTAATCAACACATGTCAACAGTAAGATGATACAGATGTTGGAATCTGTATCAAAGACTTCAGGCAACTATTATAAAAAATTCTCCAAGAAGGTTGAATATTCTTGAACCAAATGGAAACAAAGAAAGTCTCAGTAAAGAAATAGAAGATATTAAATAAAGAACCAAATGGTAATTTTAGAATTAGATACTATAACAACTAATTTTTTTAAATGCATGGATGGGGTACATTTTATTTATTATATTTTAAAATAGAAGAATGGAGATGTTAGAGGAAAAAAATCAATGAACTGGAAAATAGATCGGTAGAAATCATCCAATCTCAATAACAGTAAAGAAAAAAATTGGAAAAAAAAACAAAAACAGCAGTTCCTCAGGGCATATGGGACATTGCCAAATGTCACTGGACATTTTTAGGTCTACTACTGATGTCACTGGACATTTTTAGGTCTAATATTAATGTCACTGGAGTCCTAGAAAGAATGCAGTGCACAAAAGTCATTTGAGGAAATAATGGCCCAAAATTTCCTAATTTGGTGAAAGATATTAATTGTGGTGCTTTTGAATTGTGGTGCTGGAGAAGACTCTTGAGAGTCCCTTAGACAGCAAGGAGATCAAACCAGTCAATCCTAAAGGAAATCAACCCTGAATATTCACTTGAAGGACTGATGCTGAAGCTGAAGCACCAATACTTTGGCCGATAATGCAAAGAGCCAACACATTGGAAAAGACCCTGATGCTGGGAAAGATTGAGGGCAGGAGGGGAAGGATGAGATGGTTGAATGGCATCACCAACTCAGTGGACATGAGATTTAGTAAACTCCGGGAGATAATAAAGGACAGAGAAGCCTGGCATGCTGCAGTTCATAGGGTCACGAAGAGTCGGAGATGACTTAGTGACTGAACAATAAATAAATGTATAGGGGCTTTTCTGGTGGCTCAGTGGTAAAGAATCCACCTGCCAATGCTTGAGACTGGATTCAATCCCCTGGGTCGGGAAGATCCCCTGGAGAAGGAAATGGCAACTCACTCCAGTATTCTTGCCTGGGAAATCCCATGGACAGAGGAGTGCTCCTCTGTCCATGGGGTTGCAAAGAGTCAGACACAGTTTAGAGACTAAACAACAAAACAACATTAATGTATAAATCCAAGTAGTTCAGCAAACTCACAAAGGTAAAAATCCAAGTCATCCATACCAAGATGCGTCACAATTGTTGAAACAAAAGAAAAAATCCTGGAAGCAACTTAAGAGAAAGGACACAACAGGAACTAAGAAAGATAAGAGCGAAATCAATTACACTGAAAACAAAAAACCAATAGAGGAAAAGCCAAAAGTTGTTTCCTTAAGAAGATCAGTTACACTGATAACTCTCTCTCTCTTTGTCTTTATCTCCTGTCCCCACAACCTCAGCCCCTTGAAGCTCCATTTCTTGTGTTAATTAGTACATTCCTCCCTCCCTCACTCTCCCTGTGTATACATACAGCCTTTTCTCTTTGGAATGCTTTTGTCTTTTTCCTCCTTTTCCCCTTTTCCACATTTCCCCAAATCCATTCATATCCAACTCAGTAAGACAAAAATTTGTCATCAGTCCAAATTGTTATTGTCAGTTACCTAAGCCCTAGATATGAACTATAAGGCACTGTAGAGTCAAGGCATTCCTAGTTGCTTTGGGCTTAACCCTCAGAGAAGCAGGGTTTAGAATATGTTCTCTTATTCTCTGATTTAAGTACTTACCTAAAATTCCTTAATCCATGAAGACATTTTCATATGAGTCCTTTATCCATTTTTTCCTTCACAGAAGTGGAATATTTTCAAAGCACCAAGGATTACTGCAAATCATTGTGGATTCAGGATATTGAAAAGTATAAGAACATTACCATGTCTTCATCATAAGAGGGGGTATATTTCTATATCTAGATATCACTTACTTTACTTGATCTGCTGTCATTAATTTGCCATATATTTATTGAGAAGCAACTATGTGCAGAGCACAAATAAAACTTTGAGAAACAGTTTTTGACTGTTAGAAGCTTTGTTTGCACAGCTCCATCCTGAAATAGCAAAGTATTAATGCCTGGTTCTCCAGAATCCTGGTTGGAGCTTGGAAATTAAACCCTTAGTGTATTCAAGCAGAAGTGGGAAGATCTGTCTCACCTACATGAAGACGCAAGTCAGGGAGAATGGCCATCCCTGACAGTTCACCCCCAGAGCGAATGGTTCCCTTTCAAAGCTGGACACACGTATGGCCTATCCCCCTCTAGAAAAGCAGAGCTTCTTTTTTACTTTTTTAAAAGACTTTTTTATGTGGACCATTTTTAAAGCCTTTATTTGTTGCAATAGTGCTTCTGTTTTATGTTTTGGTTTTTTGGTCACAAGGCACGGGGGATCTTAGCTCCCCAAGCAGGGATCAAGCCGGCAACCTCTGCGTGTGTGTGTACTAAGTTGCTTCAGTCGTGTCCAACTCTTTGCGACTTTCTAGACTGTATCCCACCAGGCTCCTCTGTCCATGGGCTTCTCCAGGCATGAATACTGGAGTAGGTTGCCATATCCTCCTCCATGGGATCTTCCCAACCCAGGGATTGAACTCGCATCTCTTATGTCTCCTTCATTGGCAGGCAAGTTCTTTACCACTAGCACCACCTGGGAAGACCTCTGCATTGGAAGGCAAAGTCTTAACCACTTGACCCCCACAGAAGTCCCACAGCTTCCTAAATAGACTCTGAACTTTAAGACCAGACAGTTCTCCCTGGAGTGTGAGTGTGTGTTGGGGGAGGGAACCCAAGTCTCCCTTCCTCCCCTCCCCCGCCACTACCCAATGTCCTAAGTCTCTTCTTTGAGAAGGCAGCTGCTCTTCCTTGGGCAGGGCCACCTCTCTGCCCAACCTTATCTAGCTTCTTCAGATTAGCTTCATTGCCAGCCTGACTGGCCCCAGCACCTGATCTAACCTCCCCCCCTTCCACCAAGGGGACCACTGCTTGCCTACTCTGAAGGGCTCGTGTCTATTAACACAAGGCAAAAGGGGGAGAATTGGGCTGGCACTCGAGTCAGCAGTGCCTTACCGCACGTTTCCCCATAAATCACCATTTCAGAGTCCCGTTTGGGGTCCTCGTCATGACTGACAAGGAGCCAGGTGGGGCCAGAACTTCACACATTTGATCCCTTTGAAGCCGATCCCTTTGAAGCCAGAGGGAACGGTAAGCTTTTTCCATGCCTGAGCATGAGGCTGATGGAGCACAGAACATTTGGTGTGTCCCAAGACACACCAAAGAGTCTGCAAGGCCCGAGCTTCCTGGTTTCTAAATGCAGAAATGTTTATCTGCACTGTTGCCTTGGTAGATTTCCAAGGCCTGACAATGCTTCTGAGTTACCTAGGGAGCTTGTTAGGGATTCCAGAGGGGCTGGTTCCACGGTCTGATGAGCTGGAGCCCAGGAATCTGTTCTTCACAACACATCTGGGGTGACTCTGAGGCAGCAGGTGCACTAGGCTGACATTTGGAAACAATTGGCGTATGTCACGACTCTGGATCAATCAATGAGATGAGCTGATCTTAGATGGGGACTGTGGCACTTAGACTGAGTGGTTCTGGGACCCGTAAGAGTCCAGCTCTCAAGGCCATACCGTAGTTTTTTCAGGACATCAGCTCTGTACATCTCCAATTCACCCTCTGGCACAGAAAATGCTGACTGGAGAAAGCAGAGCTGGCTAATGTGGAAAAGCTCTTAAGCACAAAGAGACACTTGAACAAACCGGCGTTTCCCCTAAACAGTTCTCAACAGCCCTTTAAAAATGCAACCGAACCGACTGTATTTTTAATCATATCATTCAGCTCACTCACCATGTCCCCACGATCCCACATGCCTTCCTCTAGAGGTCACTTCGAACATCAGGTTCCAAAAATACTGGGCACAGGCCCAAACCAGCATCTTCATGGGATTTTCTGTTTGTTTTTAAATGTTGCAAGGTTACAAACCAAGACAAAGACTCCAATCAGAACAGAAGAAAGAGAACAATCGTTGTCATCTATCCATTCATAAGGCCAAACTTTGAAATTCATCGCTGTGCTAACACAAATCATCTCAAGATTTAATTCTGCAAGAGAAAAAGAATGGAAACAAATCAAATGCCTGTCAATGAAGGGCTGATTACATGACAAAGGATACAGTGGAAAATGATGCCGTCCTAAAAAAGAAAGAAAAAGGTTGTGTGTCCTGATTTGGCAAAAATGCTTATAAATGTGATGTTAATTGAAAAATAAAAGCAAAATGCAGAATCAAGGAAATGATATATGTATGTATTTGTTTATATCTGATTACATGTGCATTCCTGAAAGGACATATTTAAATAATAACATTGTTTGCTTCTGAAAAAAAACTAATTGGTGGTGTGTGTGTATATATATCCATGTGCATGACACATGGGTATATAAGGTATGAGGGAGAATTCACCTATAGCCTTTTATACTTTAGTTTATGGGTTACCTGTTCAAAACATTTAACTAAAATACATATGTACACTAACAACTGTACATTGAGGGAACACATGTAATCCGAATGAAGCTAAATATTGAAGTATTTATATCTAGTTTTAGTTAGGTTTCTTTTTTTTTTCTTTTGCAACAAATTTGCCTCTCTAATCGTGTTTTGCTCACCCTAATTTTAGGCCAAATCTGAATTATATGCACATACACACCAGCTGGACAGTAGGAGGAAGCAGTTAAGAATCCATTCTGGGAAAGAACATTTGCCTTGAGTGACTGCTGTGCAAATAATGGAGAGTGGCTATGTTTTCAGCCCCACTGTCTCCTGACAGTGACAGTGTGAAGGTCAAGACCCACTGCTAGGGTGCCCTGGAATCTGCATATTCTTACAAATAGTCAAAGAGTGTGAGTCAATTAAAATGATGACAGTTGATCCCCAAAATGACCCCCAATTTTTCCTCTTCATGTTGTCACAGCCTTACTCTTTGACTTGCAGCTCATCTTGTCAAGAGTTAGAGTCTACTGCCCAACTTCTTGACTTAGAACTGGCCTTTTGACTTGCTTTGGCCAATAAAATGAAGCAAAAGTAGTCATGTCCCCTGTCCAGGCCTAAAAATCAAGAGGCCTTGCACACTTCTCTCCTTCTCTTGGAACCCTACCTTGGACATGAGCCCAAACATGGGTTAACTGCTGTGATGAGACCACATGGACCTGACCTGAGGTCCCCGCTATGGGAGAGAGCCCAGTAAGATCAGCCGAGTCAGCCTGTCTACTGAGTGCTGACACTTGAGCATCTCCTTGGGATCAGAATAGTCCAGCTGACCTGTACACTCATGACTTAAATAGAGGCTTACTGTTTTAACCCACTGGGTTGTTTTTGTTTGTTTGTTTGTTTTAAATAAACTGTAGTTAATTTACAATGTGGTGTTCATTTCTGGTGTATAGCAAAGTTATTCAGTTTTGTGTTTTTTATATATATATATATATGTGTGTGTGTGTGTGTGTGTGTGTGTGTGTATATATATATTCAGTTATGTTGTTGTTCAGTCATCCAGTCATGTCTGACTCTTTGCAACCCCATGCACTGCAGCACGCCAAGCCTCCTTGTTCCTCATCATCTCCCGAAGTTTGCCCAAGTTCATGTTCATTGCTTTGGTTATGCCATCCAGCCAGATATATATCCATCCAGTTCAGTTCAGTTCAGTTCAGTCACTCAGTTGTGTCCGACTCTTTGCGACCCCATGAATCGCAGCACGCCAGGCCTCCCTGTCCATCACCAGCTCCCAGAGTTTACCCAAACCCCTGTCCATCGAGTCAGTGATGCCATCCAGCCATCTCATCCTCTGTCGCCCCCTTCTCCTCCTGCCCCCAATCCTTCCCAGCATTAGGGTCTTTTCCAATGAGTCAACTCTTCGCATGAGGCAGCCAAAGTATTGGAATTTCAGCTTCAACATCCATCCAGTTAGATATATATAATTGAATATATAAAACAATCTGAAAAGTAATGCATATTCTTGCATGGCTTTATATGTATTTTTTATTATTACTTATTACAAGATACTGAATATAGTTCCCTGTGCTATACAGTAAATCCTGTTGTTTATCTATTTTGCATATATTAATTGTATGTAATCCCAAGCTTGCTAATCACAACCTCCTAATTTATCTCCCTCTCCTTTCCCCTTTGGTAACCATGTTTCTATTCTGTCTGTGAGTCTATTTCTCTTTTGTAAATAAGTTTATTTGTACTATTTTTTGGACTCCACATATAAGTGACACCTCATGATATTTGTCTTTCTCTGTCTGATTTACTTCACTTAGGATGATAGTCTGTAGGTCCACTCATGTTTCTGCCAATGGCATTCTTTTATCTTTTTAGTGGCTGAGTAATATTCCATTGCATATATGTACCACATCTTCTCGATCCATTCATCTGTTGATGGACACTTAGTTTGCTTCCATGTCTTGGCCACTGTAAATAGTACTGGAATGAACACCAGGGTGCATGTGTTATCATTTCAAATCAGGGTTCTTGCTTTTTCTGGATATATGGCCCAGGAGTGGGACTGCTGTAGCATACGATAACTTTAAGTTTAGCTTTTTAAGGAAGCTCCATACTGTTTTTCATAGTGTAAGTTACTGGGTTTGGGGGTTGTTTCTTACATCTTATTGTGGCAACAGATGACTGAAACAGAACTCCTTCACTGCCCTAGTTTTGTTTCTTTTCTCTCTCTAGTGCTATACTATTGCCTTTTCACTACCCACCCCTAGGTCTCCATTCATAAACTCCCTATTAAAGAGCATCCATCATCCATCATATGTCAGATCGTTAATACAGTCCCTGACTTCCAGGGATTGACAGCAGGTGGGGAAGCAGATAGGCAGGAAGAGGTGTGCGCTGACCATCATGAACTTATGTGGGAGGAGCACTAGCTCAGCCTGGACATTCAGCAGAGTTTTCTGGAAGTGACCTCTGAGCTATTTTAAAGGATAAACGAAAGTGTGTCAGTGAAATTTGCAGGCAAAGTTCAACACAGGGAAAAGCATGGGGACCTGTGTGTGACAGACACCAACCAGCAGTGAAATGTTCCCTGCACTTTTCTCCCATTTCCAATCCTTTCTGGTTTCTAATCTCCACCACCATCCTCCAGGCTCCCCCACCACTTCTTTTTTTTTTTTCCTCATGGTCTTCTGATTATAGTTTCTTAGTAAAATCTCTTACAGTCTTGATATTCAAAGTGTGACCAGCAGACCAGCAGCTGTAACATCACCTGGGAGCTTGTTTTAAATCCAGATTTAGGTCCCATCCCCGACATGCATCAGAATCTTCGTTCTAACAAGATGTTGAGGTGGTTCACACACACAGGGAATTATACCCATTATCTTGTAATAACCTATAATGAATATAATCTGTAAAATATTGAATCACTATGCTGCCCACCTGAAATTAACACAATATTGTGGTATCAGGGGGAAAGCTAACAACTTGCCCTATAACTGAATCAATCACACAAACCATTTAATAGTAAAATGTGCAGAATGTAAGTTCACCTGCAGAACATATAATGCTTGTACCAGCTACATTTTTAATAATATGGGATTCCCAGGTGGCTCCTGCCAATGCAGGAGACACGGGTTCAATCCCTGGGTCAGGAAGATATGCTGGAGAAGGAAATGGCAACCCACTCCAGTATTCTTGCCTGGGAAATCTCATGGACAGAGGAGCCTGGTGAGCGACAGTCCATCCAGTCACAAAAAGTCAGACCTAGCAACTAAACGACAACTATTAATATAGCTATTTTTCTTGAAGACATGTTTTTATCTCCCTAATTAGGTTATAATCAAGGACTATGTTTCCTTAATTCATTACTCTTAAGTGCCTCAGGCAGAAAGAAAATGCTGATATGATAGAGACAGAATCTTCCATTTTATAGTCTGCAACCTAGGTCACTATGAACTGCAACTCAGCCTCATGCCTTGCTCTGTTTCTTGCTAAGGGATATCCCTGGACAAGTTTTTTGATGTTAACGAGCCTCAGTTTTCTCATACAAAAAAATAGGTATAACACATAATTGGTTCATAATGCAAGTTCATTGTAAGGATTAGAGGTGACAGGTATAAAGCGCTCATGATGAGACCTGGCACAGTGTTGGCATTTCAGAAATAGGTGGCATAAAAGAGAGGTAAACAAATATGCTGATGCTGAAAAAAAGGAGAAGTTAAATTTTACTGAGGGAGTCAGGCCAGGCCTTGCAAAAGAACTAGCACTAGAAATGATAGGGAAGCCTCAGACAGGCAGCAAAATAGTGATTTTATTTTATATTTTTAAACTGAAATTCTTCTTTTAAAAAATATTTATTTTTATTTATTTACTTGGCTGTGCCAGGTCTTAATTGCAGCATACAAGATCTTCAGTCTTCGCTGAGTCATGGGGGATCTTTAGTTGTGGCATGTGGGATCTAGTTCCCTGCCCAGGGATCGAACCCATGTGCCCTGCTTTGGAAAGCACATTCTTAACCACTGGACCACCAGGAAAGTCCTCCCAGAGAGAGATTTTAAAGGTGAGAGAAAATAAATAAGTAAACACATTCTCAGAAGATTGCATAAGGCATTTTGGGGAGACCAAGAAGTCATTCTGATTCACCCCTCCCCCATTTGTGAATGTATTGATAGGAATGGTCTTTTAAAAGGTAAAGCAATTGGACAACTTTTAAAAAATACATTTATGCATTTAAAAAGTTGCCTTTACTATAAAGATTAAAATGATGAGAAATAAGATCGCCCAGAAAATCTGGGCCATATGGTTCCTGCACATCGTGGTTGTCTACACAGATTCAGCCCTTGGGTTGGCTGCCTGCTGCCCAGACAGCGGGGTGAAGTCAGGACAGAGCCCCTGTTTCAGCGTGAATGCCTCTGCCTTCTCTGGCTAACACATTCCCTCCTCCACTTAAGAATGCACAGAGCACTTGCCAGGTCAGGAATGCCTAGCTATGACAGCACCATTTGCAAAGTAAAGAGTCTATTTATGAAGATAATGGCAATACCCAGGCCAAGCCCACCGTGGGAGAACCTTGGCTCCTAATTAGCAAGAGCGGTGCATTTTAATGAGGACACTCGGTAGGCAGTTGGCTCCTGCCTTGACTGCCAATGAATCTGGGGCAGAGGGAGAGTTGGCAAAGAGAACACGGAGCAGGTGAGGAGAAAAAACAGAGATGTGCTCATCTGCTGGAAACCTTAATCCTTAGAATTATTTGATTCCCCTATTATCCTGGCTGTCATCCCATAGGTTTCTCTGAGAGCAAATGGCTCTTAGAAGAAACAGCAGATCTTGGGTGAGCCAAGGTAAGCAGTGCATCAGTTTTAGCAACCCCGGAACTATTGCTGGAATAGGGAGCGGAGGCCTAACAGGGCTGGAGGCCCGGAAACATAAGCACTTGATCTCTCTTGAAAAGCAGTCAAGCAATTGCTAAGAGAGCTATTGGAGAAATCTGAATCCTTTGCATTTTTCTGGTTGGGCAATACAGAGCAGCAATGGCTCAGGCCTTTGTAAACCCATGGAGGTGATCTAACATCATCAAAGGCAATTTAAGCCAGAACTTCAAAGTCTGTTGCAGAATGCAGAAGGTATACTGCTGGGAGATGACATAAAGAAAGCAGAACTTCTCAGCACCTATGTTGTTTCTGAATTCTGTCTCATGGAGATGATCACCCTACTGAAAGGGTGAATGACCATTCCTAGGTGGGGGTAGTTGCTCCAAGGTGCATGAGCACCCTAATGTTTTAATTGACTTCAGATCTTGAGCACCTGTAACTTACACTAAAAGAACAGGTAAGTAGTTAAACTTTAGTTGGTTATCTCTGATGCATCAGGGACAACAAAAGAGGACTTAAAGATGAAATTATTTTCAGAAATGGAAAAGATTCCTAGAACTACAGCCTCTGAGTTTAACAGTGAGCCCAAGCAAGGTAAACAATGGGATTTTCAAAAGAATGTTTGTGGACTACTGGAAGAGAAAGAAGTGAATTTTAGGACTAGGATTAAGATTATCACTCCCCCCTCCAAAAAAAAAGTTGCTGTAGAGACTTCTAGTTATCTCCCAACATCTAGTCTTTCCTTTTTCCAAAGTAACAGAAATTTCGGCAGAGCAAATAGATACTATGTTAGTTTCTTGTTGCCACTGTAACAAATTGTCACAAGCTTAGTGGTCTAAATCAACACAAACTTATTCTATTCTGGAGGCCAGAAGTTTAAAGTTTAAACACAGCAGAGCTGTGTTTCTTCTGGAAGTTCTAGGAGATAATCTGTTTCTATGCCTTTTCTGCTTCCCTAGTGGCTCAGATGGTAAAGAATCTGCCTGCAATGCAGAAGACTTGGATTTGATCCCTGGGTTGGGAAGATCCCCTGGAGAAAGGAATGGCAACCCATTCCCTTGTTTTGTCTGGAGAATTCCATGGACAAAGGAGCCTGGCAGGCTATAGTCCATGGGGTCGCAAAGAATGGCTGAGTGACTACTACTTTCTTTTTCATGCCTTTTCTAGCTTCTACAGGCTCCCTGCATTCTTTGGCTTGTGGCCCCTTCCTTCATCTTCAAAACCGCCAGCATAGCATCTTTGAATCTCTCTTTCTCCCTTTCAGTGACCTCTGCTTTCATCCTCTGCCTTCTGACATTCCTGCATCTCTCTTAAAAGGACTCTTTTGGGAAATCAGGATTGATATATACACACTGCTATACTTAAGATAGGGGCTTCCCAGGTGGTGGTAGTGGTAAAGAACCTGCCTTTCAATTCAGAAGACATAAGAGATATGGATTCGATCCCTGGGTCAGGAAGATCCCCTGGAGGAAAGCAAGGAAACCCACCCCAGTATTCTTGCCTGGAGAATTCCATGGGCAGAGGAGCCCGGCGGGCTACAGTCCATGGGGTCGCAAAGAGTTGGACACAACTGAAGTGACTTAACACACATGCATGCACTTAAGACAGATAAACAACAAGGACCTACTGTATAGCACAGGAAACTCTGCTCAGGACTCTGTAGTAACGGGAAAAGAATCTGGAAAAGAATAGATACATGTATATGTATAACTGTATCACTTGCTCTACACCTGAAACTAAAACAACATTGTGAGTCAACTATGTGGTGATGGTTTAGTCATTAAGTCATGTCCTACTCTTTGTGACTTTATGGACTGTAGCCCCCTAGGCTCCTCTGTCCATGGGATTTCCCAGGCAAGAATACTGGATTGAGTTGCCATTTCCTTTATCAAAGTCAACTACAGTCCAATATAAAATAAAATAAAAAAAAAATTTAAAGACCCCTTTTTAATACATTGGACTTACCTGTATAATCAGTAATAATCTCCATATCTCAGGTTCCTTAACTTAATCATATCTACAAAGTCCTTTTGCTACATAAGGTAACATATTCACAGTTCCCATGGATTAGGACATGGGCATCTTGAGAGTAGGGGACTTTATTCAGCCTACCTGAAAAAAAAAAAAATTTCCTAGCCTTACTTGCAGCTAGGTTTAGAACATGTGACCAAGTTGTGCCAATGGCTGTGAGAAAAAGCAAAGTACACCTTTTCTGAGTCATGCCCCCAAACAAAGATGCATGTTATTTGCTAAAATGTGGATGGGTGGGTCCTTTTGGGCCATGCAGATGAGGTCAGTATTAAGTGTGGGTCAACAAAGAGAGCCTATATCCCTGACAATCCCTTGGAGCAAAGCTAGTATACCGACTTGAACTTTTACATAAGAGCAAAATAAATTCCTGTCTTGTTTAACTCTTGCAGATAGAATCATACCTGACAATACATGATTCTAGAAGAACAAGGAGCTATAATTTTCCGTATTTTGGTACTTTAGCAACATTTATCAAAATCTCCTATGATTTCAGTATACTCAAGCTGGAGAAATATGGATTAAAGCCATAATTAGGTGGTATAACTGCTTGAGTGATTGTAAGGATAGAGATGAACAGATTGGTATTAATCTCTACAGAGGTTTTAATGTTATGGCCTTGTCCATGCTCTGGACAGGACAGATCACAGCTGAAATGCTTAATTTTCTTCCAAGGGCCTCACTTGTAGAGGGCTGTAGATACAAGAGAGTATGTCAGAAATGGTAATGAAATGGTGGAGGCACTTGAGTTCAGATCATATAAGAAAGAGTTGAAGGAGCAGCAATAAAGATGAGAGGGCCCTTTATTTGCTGTAAGGCACAACTGACATGCCAAGTGACATGGGGCAGAAAAAAGTGAGAAGGATACATACCTTGCTTCTCTTGTCACAGAGGCCAGGGGATATTTACATAAATATGTACAAGGTAACTCACAACTTAGCTTGCAGGATAGACCATTAAGAACTTATTTTACTTGGGTTTTCTATTTTGTTTATGCTTTGTTAACTCTAGTAAAGAGTCCTTGTGTCCATCTCTGGTAGGTGATGACTCATCAGAAAGGATGGGAAACATTGTTTTATTGCTGAGAAAAAATCAACATCTGTTTCTAGGCATTGAGTTCCCTCTGTACCTACATGAGGGCAAACAAGTTTTAGGTTATCCAACAAAGGGTTGGACAAATTTCCAGCCCATTATCAACCATCAGGCTCTTTAGAGGAACTATTAAGCCCTTTTATGGTTTAAAAAACAAAGTGAATTAGAAGAATAGGGGCTTTTGAGAGTGAGGCCAAAAAAGAAAATGGAAGTAGGGGGTGGAGTAGTTGAAGAGGAAATAAGGAAAAGGGCTCTGAGTCTGGGGGCATCTACTCCTGAGAGTAGGGTCAGGTTGGCCCATTTCCCCCAAAGTGCCAGGTGAAGCGGACCCCAAGGAAATGCATGAGAGTCCTTTGTGTGTCTAGGAGCTGTGAACGCCAGAATCTCAGCCTAGAAACCCTTTATCAGGGCATTAGCGGGATGCCGGCCCTGTCTGTGCTCACCTGCCAACCCACAATTCCCCAGGACCCTCAAGAACACCAGGGTGCCACAAGAGTTGATGGCCACCATATTAGCACACTCTGAGCTGGGGCTGCAAGGAGTGACTATCCCTGTTGCATACGAGTGCATAACATTGGGATATCATGGGTTCTTAGAAACAGAGGCATTTGGCCCAGCCTTGATCTAGCCACAACGTAGATAAATATTTTTCAAGTTTCCCTATATGGATAGGTTCTGGAGAAAGTATCTGCTTTCTTTCTCTTTCCATGTAGAATTCTTAGGAAAGTTCAGAGGAGTTTCCATTCAGTAAACCAGTTGAACAGCAACTTCCTTTGTCCTCTAGCCCTTTCCACCCTTTAGAACCAGTTTGCGTCTCTCTTCCTGCCTGGAGGGCCCTCAGCCTTCTTCCTGCCTGTACTTACTCCCTCCTGTGGTAAGGATGGGTTTCAGCCTGTGCAAAAGATGTGGACCGAAAGGTGCTTTAAGATTGCTTAGGATAAATACCAATTAGTGACAATCAAAAAGTACTTCCCAGGCAGAAAGAGGATTGACTCCCTCTTGGTTTCCAGCTCATGGGGGTATCCATTTGTTTAGTTGATAGAAGTCTGGGGAAGGATGCTAAAATGGGACATGATCTCTTATTGACAATGACTACACAGAGGTCTCTGCCAGAAATCTGCGCTGCATCTGCAAGTACTCAGGAGCCAGAGCTCACAAGAGTTGGGAAAATGATCATCTCTTCAAAAAAAAATATGTCAAGTGTCTTGATGACATTTTTCCAGCCTGCAAGTTTTATATTGAATCCTGCTGATGTTCCACAAACATAATTTTAATAGCTTTAATAATTTTAATTGGATACCTGCTGTGTTTCAGGAGCTTTCTACATGACACGTTATGTCTCAAAGTAGGAGAAACTGCAGCTCAGAGTCAGTAAGTGACATGTGCAGTGTCATCTGGGATAAGGTGTGAAGCTGGGGTCTGAACCTAGGTTTGCCTGTGCTCTTCCCAAGATGTTTCCCCAGTCACACAGTCAAAATGCAGAGGGACAGAGTTCTGAACAGGAGTTCCTTTCAATTCTTCACAGTAGGCAAGGCATTATTGTCTGGGTAATCATTTTCACCCCCTTTTGCTTCTCCAAACCAAAATGCCTGGGAGAGGGTTTATATCAGGTAGTTGGCCTTGGCCCACTGGCAGGCATGCATACAGAACTACAAAGACCCCAAGGCACATGCTTACCTCCACGTGTCTGGTACTTTGTGCAAAACCCCACACCTCCCACACAAGCCGCAGCAACCACGCTTTGAACAAAAGGAAGTTCATCCAGAGGACAACAGTCCATTGTTTTTCTGAAGAATTGCTGTCCTCCCTCCAGGGGCTGATGGGCAGGTATAAACTGCTATGAACACTCAGTCTCTGCCTCGGCACATGGAGTATTTGTCCACCCTGCGAAGGGCAGCAGAAGAATAAAGGTCTTATTAAACCCCTGTGTTCTCTTTCTCAGAAGGAAGAACCAGGCTGCTTACTTAGCCCACTGTCTTCATGCACTAGAGAAGCCAAGTAAATATTTGCTAAATAATGAAAGTTGACTGGGCACCCATGGCATGTGGAGCAAAACAAAGGACAGCATCCAGGTTCTCTTTCCACCTGAGCCAAAATACAAAGCACAGAAATAAGACTGGTTAGTTAGAAAATGGTGTCATTGAAAGAACCGCTTACTTTAGCATCATCACAGAACTCATATATTCTGACCTTCCTCACTGCCTGTGTTTATATGGCTTAAGAGTCTAGACTAGGTATCCACTAAGGTTTCTGTCACTTGGGTTTTATAACATAATATGTCACTTTTAGGGGAAAAGTAACAAATTTTCTCACCAAGAAAAAATATTCTCCCTGAATTAAAATAATTCAGGGAATTGGATCTGAACTATGTCTCATTCAAATTTCTGTTTCTTTTTTTGCAAGCAAACTGGCAGAAGTGATGATTTTAAAACCTAGAACAAAAATTATTTCACAGAATTAGAGCCTTATTCTGAGTGACACATTAATAATGGAACAAGAGTACTGAATAAATTGCATTAACTTTGTCACTTCATAACAATAGGACAGCAAAGGGGTGATTAAATTTAACTCCCTGACACAAGAGATAACTCCATACCAGATGCCGTGTTATATTGTGTAGAGAAAGGCATCTTTGCCTTTCCTGGTCCAAAGATTCCTAAACTTCAGCTTACTGAACAGCTCAAATTAAACTGAGTTTATTTTTTTAATTATGTTTATTTTTAACACAGTAATAAATGTACACAGTAAAATAGAAAAAAAGTCAAGTGGCACTGAAGAGACAGAAGAAAACTTGGTTTTTCTTGCTTTCATTGTTGATCAGTTGCTAAGTTTTGTCCAACTGTTTGCAACCCCATGGACTATAGCCTGCCAGGCCACTCTGTCCTTCAAGATCTCCCAGAGTTTCCTCAAATTCATGTCTGTTGAGTCAGTGATGCTATCTTACCATCTCATTGTCCTCTGTTGCCCCCTTTTCTTTTGCTTTTAATCTGTCCTAGCATCAGGGTCTTTTCTAATAAGTTGGTTCTTCGCATCAGGGGGCCAAACTATTGGAGCTTCAGCTTCAGCAACAGTCCTGAATCAATAATATTGAGGGTTGATTTCCTGTAGGACTAACTGGTTTGATCTCCTTGCTGTCCAAGAGACTCTCAAGAGTCTTCTCCAGCACCACCATTCAAAAGTATCAATTCTTTGGCACTCGGTCTTCTTTATGGTCCAACACTCACATCTGTACATGACTACTAGAAAAACCTTAGCTTTGACTACAGGGATCTTTCTTGGCAAAGTGATGTCTCTGTTTTTAATATGCTGTCTAGGTTTGTCATAGCTTTCCTTCCAAAGAGTGTCTTTTAATTTCGTGGCTGCAGTCACCATCCACAGTGATTTTCAAGGCCAAGAACATAAAATCTGTCACTGCTTCCACTTTTTCCCTTTCTATTTGCCATGAAGTAATAGACCAGATACCATGATCTTATTTTTTTGAATGTTGAGTTTTAAGCCAGCTTTTTCACTCTCCTCTTTCACTTTCATCAAGAGGCTCTTTAGTTCCTCTTTCCTTTCTACCACTAGAGTGGTATCGTCTGCATCTCTGTAGTTATTGATATTTCTCCTGGCAATCGTGATTCTACCTTGAGATTCATCTAGCACAACATTTCACATGATATACTCTGCATAAAAGTTAAATAAGCAAGGTGACATACTCCTTTCCCAGTGTTGAACAAGTCCGTTGTTCCATGTCTGGTTCTAACTGTTCCTTCTTGACCCAAATACTGTTTTCTCGGGAGACAGGTAAGGTGGTCTGGTAGTCCCATCTCTTTAAGAATCTTCCAGTTTATTGTGATCCATACAGTCAAAGGCTTTAGCATAGTCAATGAAGCAGAAGTGGATGTTTTACTGAAATTCCCTTACTTTCTCTGATCCAACGGATATTGACAGTTTGATCTCTGGTTCCTCTGCCTTTTCTAAATCGAGCTTGTACATCTTCAAGTTCTCAGTTCCTGTACTGCTGAAACCTAGCTTGAAGAATTATGAGCATTACCTCGTTAGCATGTGAAATGAGTGCGATTGTGTGATAGTTTGAATATTCTCTGGCCTTGCCTTTCTTTTGATTGGCATGAAAACTTACCTTTACCAGTCCTATGGCCACTGCTGAGTTTTCCAAATTTGCTGCAGCACTTTAACATCATCATTTTTTAGGATTTTAAATAGCTCAGCTGGAATTCCATCACCTCTACTATCTCTGTTTGTAGTAATGCTTCCTAAGGTCCACTTGACTTCACACTCCAGGATATTTGGCTCTAGGTGAGTGAGTGACCATACAATCATAGTTACCTGGGTCATTAAGATCATTTTGTATAGTTCTGTGTATTCTTGCCACCTCTTTTTAATCTCTCCTGCTTCTGTTAGATCCTTGCCATTTCTGTCCTTTATCACATCCACCCTTGCATGAAATGTTTCCTTGATATCTCCAATTTTCTTGAAGAGATCTGTAGCCTTTCCCATTCTATTGTTTTCCTCTATTTCTTTGCATTGTTCATCTAAGAAGGCCTTCTTATCTCTCTTCAGTGCTCTCTGGAACACTGCATTCAGTTGGATATATCTTCTTCTTTCTCCCTTGCCTTTCACTTCTCATCTCTTCTCAGCTATTTGTAAATCCTCCTCAGACAATCACTCTGTCATCTTGCATTTCTTTTCCTTTGGGATGGTTTTGGTCACTGCCTCTTGTACAATCTTATGAACTTCTGTCTATAGTTCTTCAGGAACTCTGCCTACCAGATATAATCCCTTGAATCTATTTGTCACCTCCACTGTATCACCATAAGGGATTTGATTTAGGTCATACCTGAATGGCCTTGTCATGATGAAGGGGCTTGGATAACTCAATGGAGCTTCGAGCCATGCCCTGCATGGCTACCCAAGACGGGCAGGTCATAGTGAAGAGTTCTAACAAAACGTGGGTCACTGGAGAAGGAAATGGCAACCCATTTCAGTATTCTTGTCTGGAGAACCCCACAGAGAATATGAAAAGGCAAAAAAATATGACACTGGAAGATGAGTCCCCCCAGGTGAGAAAGTGTCCAAAACGCTCCTGGGGAAGGCTGGAGGAAAATTAGTAATAGCTCCAGTAAGAATGAAGTGGCTGGGCCAAAGCAGAAATGATGCTCAGCTGTGGATGTGTCTGGTGGTAAAAGCAAAGTCTGGTGCTGTGAAGAACAGCATTGCTTCCCAGGTGGCACTAGTGGTAAAGAAACCACCTGCTAATGCAGGAGGCATAAGAGACTCGGGTTGATCTCTGGGTTGGGAAGATCCCCTGGAGGAGGGCATGGAAACCCACTGCAGTATTCTTGTCTGGAGAATCCCATGGACAGAGAAACCTGGAAGGCCACAGTCCATAAGGTAAAAAAGAGCTGGACATGACTGAAGCGACTTGGCATGCACAGGAACCTGGAATATTAGGTCTGTGAATCAAGATAAATTGGAAGTGGTCATGCAGGAGATGGTAAGAGTGAACATCAACATCTCAGGAATCAGAGAACTAAAATGGACGGGAATAGGCGAATTTAACACAGATGACCATTATATCTACTACTGTGTAGTCTAAAAGCTATGGTTTTTCCAGTAGTCATGTATGGATGTAAGAGTTGGACTATAAAGAAAGCTGAGTGCTGAAGAACTGATGCTTCTGAACTGTGGTGTTGGAGAAGACTCTTGAGAGTCTCTTGGACTGCAAGGAGATCCAACCAGTCCATCCTAAAGGAAATCAGTCTTGAATATTCATTGAAAGGACTGATGCTGAAGCTGAAACTCCAATACTTTGGCCACCTGATGTGAAGATCTGACTCACTGGAAAAGACCTTCATTCTGGGAAAGATTGAAGGCAGGAGGAGAAGGGGACGACAGAGGAGAAGAGGACAACAGTTGGATGACATCACTGACTTGATGGACATGAGTTTGAGCAAGCTCCGGGAGTTGAGGATGGATAGAGAGGCCTGGCATGCTGCAGTCCAGGGGGTTGCAAAGAGTCAGACGCGACTGAGCAACTGCACTGAACTGAACTGTGGGCAAGAATCCCTTAGAAGAAATGGAGTAGCCCTCATAATTAACAAAAGAGTCTGAAATTGGGTGCAGTTTCAAAAATGACAGAATAATCTTGGTTAATTTCCAAGGCAAACCATTCAACATCACAGTTAGCCAAGTCTATGCCCCAAACACTGATGATGAAGAAGCTGAAGTTGATCCATTGTATAAAGACCTACAGGAACTTCTAGAACTAACACCAAAAAAAAAAAAAAGATGTCCTTTTCATCATAGGGGATTGGAATGCAAAAGTTGGAAGTTAAGAGATACCTGAAATAACAGGCAAATTTGGCCTTGGCATACAAAATGAAGCAGGGCAAAGGCTAACAGAGTTTTGTCAAGAGAACACACTGGTCATAGCAAATACCCTCTTCCAACAACTCAAGAGAAGACTCTACATATGGACATCACCAGATGGTCAATACTGAAATCAGATTGATTATGTTCTTTGCAACCAAAGATGGAGAAACTCTATACAGTCAGCACAAAGAAGACCAGGGGCTGACTGTGGCTCAGATAGTGAGATCCTGATTGCAAAATTCAGGCTTAAATTATAGAAAGTAGGGAAAAACCACTAGGCCATTCAGGTATGACCTAAATCAAATCCTGCCTGCATACCTCTTGTCAATAGCCCCACTCTTCAGACGCACTGACTTTCAATGTTTAAGCTATTTCTTCTAGTATTTATTTCTGTACTTGTAAATAACTTGCTTTTATTAGTATGTTATGGTTCAACAATTTTAGGTAATATGTATTCATTTTTTTATTTCACAAGATGAAGATTTCTTGCTCTTATACTTCTCTCTTTTCATCTCTTTCTTTATTGTTAATCTCAATTTTTGTTAAACCCATATTCAATACTTACATTATTATACCTATATAAATAACATTTATTACTATTCATAGGAGTATTATACTGGTAGTATAATAGTAAAAATTAAGAGTCGTATGTTATTATTGTTTCCTTCGTTGTATAATGTTTTTTTCTAGAGATAATTATTTTGGTTTTTTGTTGTTTAAATTTTTAAAATCTATTCAGAAAGTTATAGGTAATAATAGGTCAGATGGTGAAATCCTATCGACATCTTAGAACCTTAGGGTAAAAGTAATAAGACACAAAGTCGTAGGGGTAAAGCACATGTAACACTTTCAAGTTTATAAAATCATTTGCATAACTATAATGTGAAGACTCAGAATCTGAAATAGAGAGCTGTGTTCTTTTACTGATCTCAGATTCCACATAAGTCAATAATATAATTCGGTTGTTAAAATACAATCTTAGGCTATATTAACTAAAATATACTCTTCAGAACAGATGGTAATTCTAGTCTATCCATGTTACATAAGCAATCTATTCCGGTTCCACATTTTAAGAAATGCAAAATTCACAAAGCAATAACCAGCATACATCAGCCAATGTTACGAGAATCTGAAGAACACGTCCTATGAGAAATAGCTGAAGGAGATTGAGATGACATTTAACCCGGAAATGTCTTAGGGAGAAGTTACAATTGTCTTCAAATATTTGAAAAGCTATTGTGTAAAAAGTGAGATAGATTTATGCTCCCTGAGTGCGGGCAGATGTAGGACCAACAGGTGAATGTCAGAGAGGCAGACTCAGTTTAGGCAGCACAGAGCTTTCTAACAACTGGATCTACTCACATCTGTGGTGGACTCTGCCTTTCCCTTCCAGCATCCAATCTCCTCTTTGCTTTCCTGGTGATAGCATTTTATGCTGGACCCTTGGCTGACCAACTGAAGATAACGTTTTCTACTCTTCCTTGGTATGGCTATGAAAGTAGGTTCAGGCCAGTGGGATGTAAACAGAAATGATCCATTCCACCACTTGCTAATACACTTAATAGGAAAGGAGCATTCCCTCTTCCCGGGGTTCCTAGGTGGCTTAGTGGTTGAGAATCTACCAGCCAGTGCAGGAAACACAGGTTTAATCCCCAGGTTGGAAAGACCCCCTGGAGGAGGAAATGGCAAGCTACTCCAGTCTTCTTGCCTGGAGAATCCCACTGACAGAGGAACCTGGTGGGCTCAGTCCATGGGGTTGCAAAGAATTGGACCCAACTGAGCATGCATGCATGCAGATATTCCTTCTTTCACTCTCACTCTCCCCACAGTCTGGAATGTGGTCATGAGAAATCTTTGATCCTCTGGCCAAACCTAGAAACTGCAAAGCAACAAGATGGAAGGAGCATGAGTTCCCAGTACCAATATCCAATACTCCTCTGTCGGCTTGAACTACATGAACTAAGAGAGAAACTATCCAGTTAAATTTTCTGCCTGGTTAAGCCACACGTTTGGATCTTTGCGATACTAGCTGTAAACTGTATATTAAAATAATGGAGACGCCTTCCAAATAGTGGTCTTCAAGAGGTCATCCTTGACTCCTCCCTTCCCTTTATTCCACTGTTTTTTCCAACACCCAAGAAATTAAATCATTTCTGACATTCTCCACCTGAAGTTAACATCAGATCCCACAGCTTAAGGGCTCAGCCCTACAAGACTGTCCCCTCTGCTCCCTTTAGATGCCCATCACAAGTCTGGGCTATTACTTGTACTTCTGACCTATGGGCTATAGATGGGAGATTCCCACAAACCTCTTCTTAGGTTCAATGAATTTGCTAGAGTGTTCACAGAACTCAGAGAAACATTTGCTTACATTTACCAGTTTATTGTAAAAGATGTTATGAAGGCTATAAGGACACACTGGACACCTGGCAGTCTAGCGGTCAGGACTCCGAGCTGTCACTGCCAAGGGAACAGGTTCAATCCCCAGTCGGGGAACTAACATGCTCAACCAAAAAGAAGAAAAGGATATAGATGTAACAGATGTACAACCTGATGGAAGAAAGAAATGCTTAGGGCAAAGTATGGGGAAAGTGGTGTGGAGTTTCTGTGCTCTCTCTGAGCACGCCACCCTTCCAGCACCTCCATGTTTTCACCAACGAAGAAGCTCTCTGATACCTGTGCTTTTGTGTTTTCATGGAGACCTCATTACATAGACATGATTGCTTAAATCATTGGCCTTAGGTGATTAAACTCATAAAATCAGGCATGACCAAAAGGGGCTTGTTACAAATAACAAGACACTCCTCTGAACTTTCTGGCTCTGGAGCTGTTTCAGGAGCCAAGGACAAATGACCAAATACTGCAGCAGAAGATGCTCCCATTACTTTTACAGGTTGGGAAATTCCTAGGGTTCTGAGAGCTACGTGCCAGGAATAGGGATGAAGACCAAGTATACGCTTCTTCTTTTTAATCACAATATCCCACTTATTTCTATATGCTCTAAGCCCAACCAGACAATCTTATACATACCATTTTATACGATTGCCTCTTAAATCAGTTAAGAGATGAAAGAATACAGAGACATTTACACTGTCTTTCTAAATTACATTATTATCTTTACTGGTGCTCTTTGTTTTTACTATGTGGATTTGAATTGTTTCTTGGGGTCACTTGCTTTTATTCTGAAGAAATCCCTTGATTACGTCTTTTTTTTCTTTTATTATTTCTTGAATCCAGAGAGGACGGGAGTCTGATGGGTAAAAATGTGGTTTCCTGCAATAATGAACAACAAAGAGAAAAATGGAGAAGTGGGTAAAATCAAACAGGCGAATGCCTAGCCAGCTACGCTAAAGCATTTGTACAGTTGCATTACTAGAAACTTGAATAAGCCTGCTTTACTGAGTCATTGAATTTCACCTGTTTCAACTATATTGCCAGATATGGGTCTTGGTGTTTTTAGGTGTACTTTATTATGTAATGGTTAAGAACTTGGGCTTTAAAACAAAACAAAGCAAAGAAAACCATACACTCACACGCACAATAAGAACTTGGGCTTTTCATCAGATAGAGATGAATTCAAACCTTGAATATGCCACCTACAGACTGTGACTTTGGGAAAGGTACTTAAACCTCCACAAATCTTATTTATCCAACTACAAAACGGAGTATATGCCACATAAAGTTGTTTCACAATTACATGAGAAATGCATGTAAAGTGTTTAGCCTTCCACACAAATGCTCAGTAAATGTATGTGCATGTTCAGTCAGTCATGTCCAACCCTTTGTGATTTCATGGACTGTAGCCTGCCAGGCTCCCTTGTCCATGGAATTTTCCAGGCAAGATTACTGGAGTGGGCTGTCATTTCCTGTGCCTGATCATCTTCCCAACCCAGGGAAAGCAAGCTTTAAAATCATAGGAAGGGAATTCCCTGGTGGTCCAGTGGTTAGGACTCTGCAATTCCACTGCTAGGGGCCAGGGTTCCACTCCTGGTCAGAAAACTGGGATCCCATATGCTGCACAATGTGGCCAGGAAAAAAAATAGTAATATTGGACTTGACATTTATTTAAAACTTTATTTATCAGAGTATAGTTGATTTACAATGTTGTATTAGTTTGGGTTGTAAAACAAAGTGAATCAGTTATACATACACATATATCCATTCTGTTTTATTTATTTTTTCCATTCTATTTTAGATTCTTTTCCCATACAGGTTATTACAGAATATTGAGCAGAGATCCATGTGCTATACAGTAAATCCTTATTAATTATCTATTTTTCTATATATATATAGTAGTGTATACATATTAATCCCAATCTGCTAACTTATCCCCCTTCCACCCTTTACCTTTGGTAACCATAAGTTTGTTTTCTATATCTGGGATTCTATTTCTGTTTTGTCAATAAGTCCATTTGTACCATTGTTTTTGGGTTCTACATATAAGCGATCTCATATGATATTTGTCTTTCTCTGACTTATCTCACTTAGTGTTGAAGAGGAAAAGTTAAAATTTTACATAACCTCCTTCTCCTTCTGCCTCTGTAACTCAGCTTGCCCCTTACAAAGTCTAGGTCACGTAGGTCACATAGTCTCAGAAAGTGGGGAGTTGCAATGCTAGGAACTGGAGTTTATCTCACTCACCCTTGTCCTGCTCTTTGCAATCACCCAGCACCTACAAACCTGCTTAATGGTGCCTGTTCAGGCCAGACACCCCCTTCCCCCTCTTGACTGCTGTCCTTGCATGCGCGCGAGATACCCCTTAGTTTAAACCAGCCTATTAACAGCTAGTGTTGCCCACTACAGTCTGTCTGTGAAAACTCTGTAATCCCCTTGTCCGGGGCTCAGAGCTTGGAGTGTTAACTCCTCTGGGCCCACCAGCATAATAAACCTGAGTTCTCCAACTCTCCAAGTGTGGTGCTTGGTTTCTCGAGTACTGGTTTCTGCGACAGTGTAATGTCTAGGTTTATCCGTGTCACTGCAAACGGCATTATTTCATTCTTTTATAGCTGAGCAATGTTCCATTGTACATATGTACCACATCTTCTCCATCCATTCATCTGTTAATGGACATTTAGTTTGCTTCCATGTCTTGGCTAAACAGAGTGGCAATGAACACTGGGGTACATATATCTTTTTAAATTATGGTTTTCTCTGGATGGACTTAGGGTTTTACCATGATGGGAAATAGATATCAAATTTATTTTTTAAATTATTTACCTATTTATTTCATCTTTTTCTTCCTTCTTGGCTGCACTGGGTCTTTGTTGCTGCACCCAGGCTTTCTCTAGTTGTAGTGAGCAAGGGCTGCTCTTGATTGCAGTACACGGTTTCTCATTACAGTGGCTTCTCTTGTTGCAGAGCATGGGCTCTCGAGTGCTCAGACTTCAGTAGTTGCAGTTGGTGGGCTCTAGAGTGCTAGCTCAGTAGCTGTGATGTACAGGTTTAGTTGCCCCACAGCATGTGGGATCTTCCCAGACCAAGGATGGAACCCACATCCCCTGTATCGGCAGACAGAATTTTAACCACTGCACCTCAAGGAAAGTCTTCAAATTTATTTTTGTATTGTAAACAATTGTATAACTGTTATGTTACATTCAAGGTTTAAAAGTTGTATTCAATTTTCTGAGTTTGAAAAGTTATGTTCAAGCTTTACACAAGAGATGTAGGAAGGATTTTTTCCTTTAAAAATTAAAAACTTTAGGTGGACTTTCCGTGCATCACATCTTTCTGCCTGGGAGTTATTTCCAAGGTGCCATGAAGGCAGCCAGATTTTGCAGTTCAGTTCAGTTCAGTCGCTCAGTCGTGTCTGACTCTTTGTGACCCCATGGACTGCAGCATGCCAGGCCTGCCTATCCATCACCAGCTCCCAGAGTTTACTCAGACTCATGTCCATTGAGTTAGTGATGCCATCCAATCATCTCGTCCTCTGTCGTCCCCTTCTTCTCCCGCCTTCAATCTTTCCCAGCATCAGGATCTTTTCCAATGAGTCAGCTCTTCGCATCAGGTGGCCGAAGTATTGGAGCTTCAGCTTCAGCATCAGTCCTTCCAATGAATATTCAGGACTGATTTCCTTTAGAATTGACTGGTTTGATCTCCTTGCAGCCCAAGGGACTCTCAAGAGTCTTCTCCAACACCACAGTTCAAAAGCATGAGTTCTTTGCTGCTCAGCTTTCTTGATAGTCCAACTCTCACATCCATACATGACTACTGGAAAAATCATAGCTTTGATTAGATGGACCTTTGTAGGCAAAGTAATGTCTCTGCTTTTTAATATGCTGTCTAGGTTGGTCATAACTTTTCTTCCAAGGAGCAAGTATCTCTTAAAAATTTCATGGCTGCAGTCACCATCTGCGGTGATTTGGGGGCCCACCAAAAATAAAGTCTGTCACTGTTTCCATTGTTTCCCCATCTATTTGCCATGAAGTGATGGGACCAGATGCCATGATCTTAGTTTTCTGAATGTTGAGTTTTAAGCCAACATTTTCACTCTCTTCTTTCACTTTCATCAAGAGGCTCTTTAGTTCTTCTTTGCTTTCTGCCATAAGGGTGGTGTCATCTGCATATCTGAGGTTATTGATATTTCTCCTGGCAATTTTAATTCCAGCTTTTGCTTAATCCAGCCCAGCGTTTCTCATGATGTACTCTGCATATAAGTTAAATAAGCAGAGTGGAGCATTAGAGGGCAGCAAGCCATGCAGAGAAAGAGCTCCAGAAATTAGCCTTGGGTAACCTTGAGTCTTTGGCTAAATACAAAGTTAAATATGTACATTGCAAGACTAATGTAGGCCTGGCGGAGAATAGCTACCAGGGGACCAGTGAAGATCGTCTGTGGTTTTCATGGTCACACAGTACTGGGAAATAATGGAATTCCAATCAACCAGAATACAAAAATCTTGCTAAACAACCCTAGTGTTGCTCAATAACTCTTAAGACCACAGTAAACTCATGCCTTAAGAGTAAGACTACTCTTGCTTAGAGTTAGATCCATTTTAATAAAACTTAAAAACAAGTCTAAACAAGAAAAAGTAGACACCTCAACAGATGAATAACCTGTCAGAACAGAAATTTCAAGACTTTTTGAAAAAAGAAAGCAAAATTTACCTTCCAAAATAGGAAGAATTTACAGTGCCCAACAGACAATCAGAAATAACTCAGCATATGAAAAAGAAGAAAAATATAACTCATAGCTGGAAGGAAAAAAGTCAATAGAAAAAGAGATGATGGAATTAGCAAAGACTTTAAAAAGAGTTATTATAAGTATGTTAGAAAATTTAAATGAAAAATGAATATAATGAGTATGATAGACTGAAAAATAGCTTCCCCAAAGATTTTGCATCCTAATCCTGAAACCTGTGACTATTACCTTATGCTGCTGCTGCTGCTAAGTCATTTCAGTCATGTCCGACTCTGTGCGACCCCATAGACGGCAGCCCACCAGGCTCCCCTGTCCCTGGGATTCTCCAGGCAAGAGCACTGGAGTGGGCTGCCATTGCCTTCTCCAATGCGTGCAAATGAAAAGTGAAAGTGAAGTCGCTCAGTCGTGCCCTACTCTTAGCAACCCCATGGACTGCAGCCCTCCAGGCTCCTCCATCCATGTGATTTTCCAGGCAAGAGTACTGGAGTGGGTTGCCATTGCCTTCTCCTATTACCTTATGAGGCAAAGTTTTTACGGATGTGATTAAGAATCTTGAGATGGGAGTGTGTGTGTGTGTGTGTGTGTGTGTGTGTGCGCGCGCGCGCACGCTCAATCGCTGAGTCATATCTGACTCTTTGCAATCCCATGTACTATAGTCCATCAGGCTCTTCTGTCCATGGAATTTTTGAGGCAAGAATACTGGAGCAGGTTGCCATTTCCTACTCCAGGGGATCTTCCCAACCGAGGGATGCAACCTGCATCTCTTCAATCTCCTGCATTTGCAGGTGGGTTCTTTACCACTGAGATACCAGGGAAGCCCCCATACTACACTTGATCTTAGCCACAAGGAGTTTATCTGAGTGGGCCTGAAACACAATCACATGTACCCTTACAAGAGGAAGGCAGAAGGAGATTTAAACTTCCCCTTCAAACACACACACAGAAGAGAAGACAGAGCAGGGAGAGATTTGAAGGTGTGGGTCCTAAAGACTAGAGTGATCTGACCACAAGCCAAGAAATTTTGGCAGTCATCAGAAGCTGGAAGAGGCATGAAACAGATTCTCTCTTAGAATCTTAGAGAGGGTGACCACCTTGACACCTTGATTTCAGTAGTACTGACTTTAGACTTTTGGCCTCCTGAACAATGAGGGAAAACTTTTTCTGTTGTTTATAGAAACCCATGATATGGTATCATATATATGCCATATAAACCTGTTGTAAACATGGCATCACTGACTCAATGGACATGAGTTTGAGCAAGCTCCAGGAGAGGTGAAGGACAGGGAAGCCTGGTGTGATGCAGTTCATTGGGTCACAAAGAGTCAGACATGACTGCATGACTGAACAACAATAGGAACCCAGTGTGCAGTAATTTATCATGGCAACTGCAGGAAACCAATACAATGAAGGAATACAGAGGGAGCTCAACAGAGAAATGAGAATTATTTTTAAAAGCAAATGAAAATAATAGTGAAACAACAATGAAAAATACAATATTAAAAATGAAAATAATCACTGGATTTTTACATATTTACATAATATTGGACACTTTAGGGGGAAAAGATTGTGGTCTAAAAGATGGGGCAACAAAAATTAAACAAACTGGATGATAAAGAGATAAGAGTGAAAATAAAATGAACAGAGCCTTGGTGTTTCATTATGAGACAGCATCAAGTGGTCTAAATATTTAAACAAGAAACAATACTCAGTTTGTGCATATACTTTTAGGGAAAAAAAGGAAAGAGCACTTACCACTTCATTTTATGAGGCCAGAATTACCCTGATATCAAAATAAGACAAGGGCATTGCAGTAAGAGGTAATTATAGATAAGTAACCTTCATAACGGCTTCCCAGGTGGCTCAGTGGTAAAGAACTCACATGCCAATGCAGGAGATGCAGGAGACTCAGGTTCAATCCCTGGGTTGGGAAGATCCCTTGCATAAGCAAATGGCAGCCCACTCCATTATTCTTGCCTGGGAAATCCCATGGACAGAGGAGCCTGATGAGCTGCAGTCCACAGGGTTACAAAAGAGTCCAGCACGATTTAGCAACTAAACAACAGTGACAACCTTCATAGACATAAAAGAAAAAGCATTTGACAAAATGTTAGCATACTGAACCCAGCAATTTATGGAATATAAGGATAGTACATCATGTTCAACAGTTTGTAGGCAGGAATGCAAAGTTAGTTCAATAATAAAAATCAGTCATATAGTTCACTACATTAAAAGAATAAAGGAGAAAGTCATAAGATTACCTTAATAGATGCAGCAAAAGAATTTGACAAAATCCAACTAATCTCTCAGCAAACTAGAGAAAGAGGGGCAGTCTGATAAAGGGCATCTCCAAAACCCATAGCTCACCCATATTTAACGCTGAAGGGCTAAAGCCTTTCCCCTTAGCCTGGAAACAAGGCAAGAATATCTATTCTGACAATTCTATTAGTATTAGCCAGCAAAAAAGACATGGAAAATAAATAAAAAACATAGAGATAATAAAGGAAGATACAAAAGTACTCCATTCACAGACAATATAATAGTGTACTTGGAAAATCACTCTGAAAATCTACCCCAAAACCCAAACTTGATAGAAATAAGTGAATTTATCCAGGTCACAGTATATAATTTCAACATAAAAAGTCAATTATATTTCTATATACCAGCAATAAACCGTTAGAAATAAAGTATTGATTATAATGGGCTTCCCTGGTGGATCAGACAGTAAAGAATCTGCCTGCAATGCAGGAGACCCAAGTTCGATCCCTGGGTTGGGAATATCCCTTGGAGAAGAGAATGGCTACCCATTCCAGTATTCTTGCCTGGGGAATTCCACTAATAGTATTAAGAAAAATCCTTGGGGATGAATTTAATGAATGAGTATTGAGAACTACTGAGAAACTGAAAAAAACCAAAATACATCAGAGAGATAGACCATGATAGTTGATAATTCACCAGATTATGGAGACTGTGGGGAAATGGCGTTGCTGAACATTGTTGGTGGTTACTTTTTCTAAATACATACTGCTTAAACTATTACATAATAAGATAATAATAATTGCTACCACTTATGAGTGCCAGTTGTGACTGACAAATTAAATTCCTTAAAGGACAGCTCTGATCTTGGCACTTTCCTGCTCAGAAACTCCTTGTTGTTCATGGAATCAGTGACAAACTCCTCTGGCATTCCCTGAGCTTCCACCATTGATTCCAAGCTTCCTTTCTATATTCATCTCCCCAGTTATCCCCCACATACCTCCTACATTTCAGCAACACTGGATTCTTTGCCATTGTCCAATATAAGTATTTTTTTGCATATTACAGGTACATTTCTTCATGTCACGTGTATAGTGATATTTCATGTTCCCATCTAAAAGAGCTTTCTTAAATTTACAGCCAGACTGATGCTCCATCTGATGTGTGCTCCAAGTAAAGCTGGTTAATGATGACCATGTGTGGAATCAGAACTCAAAATTTTCTTTCTTTCTTCTCACTGGAGTAGGCTTCCCAGGTGGCACTAGTAATAAAGAACCCATCTGCCAATGCAACAGATGTAAGAGATATGGGTTTGATCCCTGGGTCAGGAAGAGCCCTGGAAGAGGGCATGGCAACCTACTCCAGTATTCTTGCCTGGAAAATCCCATGGACGGAGGAACCTGGCAGGCTATAGTCCGTAGGGTTGCGAAGAGTTGGCCATGACTGAGCGACTTAGCATGCACCCACAAATAGTTGCTTTACATTGTTGTGTTAGTTTCTACTGTACAGCAAATTGAATTAGCCACACCTACACATATATCCCCTCTTCTTTGGATTTCCTTCCCATTTAAGTCACCATAGAGCACTGAGTAGAGTTCCTTGTGCTATAGAGTAGGTTCTCAAGAGTTATCTATTTTAGACATAGTATCAATAGTGTATATATGTCAATCCCAATCTCCCAGTTCATCCCACCACCTACCCTTCCCTCCTTGGTATCCATATATTTACTCTCTATGTATGTTGGACTCAAAACTTTACTTCTTTTTTACCAGCATTCCTGATGTTATAAACGATGAAGCCCGTCAACCCTATCCCTCCCCAATCTTCTGGTAAACTTGAATATAATAGGGCTTTCTGGGAATCCAGAATTTTTGGAGGAGGAGCATGCCACATGGCTGCAGGATCTTAGTTCCCTGACCAGGAATTGAGCCTAGGCCCTTGGCAGTGAGAACACAGGGCTGCCTGGGAATTTCCCAAATGTTTTTAATAAGGTTTTGAAACATCTCTGTGCAGAAACAATGGCTCAGGCAACTCCAAACCCTACATCCAACAACTTGGAAGGTCACCAAATGAGCTTTTTTTTTTGCAGTGGTAGTGGTGGCGACTTAAACAGGGATTGAACACCAAATGACCAATTTAAGATTTTGACTTTCACGCCTTGGCTCATAATACTGTCTTCTTTAAATGACCCTTCACCCCACCACGGCAGTCATCCTTATCTGTGGACTGGTCCCCAGTGGTTACAATACTTAGCACAACGTGGGGCACATAAAATTCAGGAAGTGTAGAAAGTTGTTGCTGAATGAATAAGAGAAGAAAAATAGTTCACTGACACACATCCCAGAGGAGAGGATAAATGGATGCACTTGATTCTGAACAAGGACAGATGGGGATAAAAATGCATGGTAAACAATGCAAACAAATCCCCTTAATCGGCAGGCCTATTTGGAGACAGATTGCCATAATGAGCCAAAGCCACAATCATTCCAATTTTAAAGAATTCACAGAAATTTAGTAATTGTGGGGCATTTATTTTTTCTTTCTATTGTTTAATTAAAGAATTATCTCTTTTTTAGTATATAGATGATCAGGGAAGCTTTCAATGGATTTGTTGATTGAAATATCCCCATTATAGCCAAAGGAGAGTTTTAAAATTATCAAGGCAAAGAGCCTTGAATAAAATTGGTCCAGTTGATACAGGCATTGTCATATAGCTAGGGCTGGCTTCACTGACGCATGACCTGTGCATTTAGTTACACAGGCCCCACACTTAGAAGGACTCTGCACTTGGTTTAATGCTCTATTGTTGCCATCTTGAAATTCTTAACAAGGGGTCTGGATTTGCACTTTATGCAGGGCCCTGAAAATTATGTCACCAGTCCTGCATATACCCCCTCATTCTCCATCATTCTCTCCCTCCAGGTACCTCTCCAGCCATAAGACAATTTCAATGCCTAGAGAGAGTGAGGGAGCATTGTATGCAGAATATTGGAGGTTGCATCACCTCACCTTTCCAACCTTTAGGATTCCCTCTCAGTCCTCCCTCTCTGATCCCTAACAGGAAAATCTGGAGACTTTTAAGCTGGTTCAAGTTTCCTATTTCCCATTTGAGAAAAACCAAGATCCAGAGAGGCAAGATATTCCAGTTACCATTTAAATAATTTAAATGAACTCAATCAGGGGCGTTAATGAGTCATCACTCCAGCATGATGGGATACAGGATGAGAACCTGTTCCTGTCTCAGAAGCCAGGTCCTAATCCTAGGCAGAGCTCTGAGTTCCTGACCTCTCTCTCTGGCAATATTCCCACCTCCATCTCCACTTTAGCACCAAGTAGAATGTCTCACTCAGGAGGCCTTAAACCATCACCTCTACTACCATATGATCTTGCAATCCCACTCCTGGGCATATATCTGGAGAAAACCATAATCCAAAAGGACACACACGTGCACCCAAATGCTCATTGCAGCACTATTGACATGAAAACAAGCCAAGACTTGAAAACAATCTAGATGTCCATTGACAAATGAATGGATAAAGATGCAGTACATATATGCCATGGACTATTACTCAGCCATAAAAAAGAATGAGAGAATGCCATTTGCAGCAACATGAATGGATCTTGAGACTGTCATACTAAATGAAGTAAGTCAGACAGAGAAAGTCAAATATCTTATGACATCACTTATATGTGAAATCTTACAAATGATACAAATAAACTTATTTACAAAGTAGAAACTCACAGACATAGAACACAAACTTATACCCAAGGGGAAAGGTGGGGCAGGGAGGGATAAATTAGGAGATTAGGATTGACATATACATACTACTATATATAAAATAGATAATCAACAAGGACCTACACATGGAACTCTACTCAATATTCTGTAATAACCCATATGGGAAAAGAAATTGAAAAAGAATAGGTATGTGTGTATGTATAACTGAATCACTTTGCTGTACAACTGAAATTAACACAACATTGTAAATCAGCTATACTCCAATGCAGGCTGATTCTTTACCATTGAGCCATCTAGGAAGCCTATACATATATGTATGTATGTGTATATATATATATATATATATATATATACACATGTATGTGTATATGTATATATATATATATATGTATGTGTATATATATATATATATATATATATATATTTAGAGAGAGAGAGAGAGAGAGAGAGAGAGAGAGTGGGGGGGATTTTCCTGGCAATCCAGTAGATAGGACTCGGTGCTTTTACTGCAGGACCCAGTTTCTATCCCTGGTGGGGGAGGTGGGCAACTAATAAGATCCCACAAGCTGCATGGCTCAGCCAAAAAGAAAAAAAAGTTACCTCTAAGTCTCTGGAAATCTTACTTTTTGAGTGGAGGCTTGTTTCATTTTTGGTACCCTTTGGTTATTAGAAAGTATTTTCTTTTTATAAAGAACAGTAATAAGACTGCTAATTTCAATTGTGGGGATTGATGCCTCTATAAAAATGACAAGCAATGACTTACTTCCTTCTCTACATAACAGCTTTTCAAATAATTGTAAACAGCTTTATTTCCACCACCCCTTCCCCAGAGGCTGTTTGTTTTCCTAGTTGAACACTCAGTTGTTTGCAATGTTTCATAGTGATGTGGTTTCTAAACACTTTCCTATGTTTATATCTTCTCTAGCCTGCATGCATTGGAATCCTTAGAGCTATTAAAAAATCCTTAGATTACTAAAAGGAAATAGGACAGTGCCAAAGTATTATAGTATGTGTTTCGTTTTGTTTTAATTTTCTGACTTCAAACTCAGTTAAAACAAAAAAAGTTATACAACCAGAAAGACTACAGCCAAGATTATAGGAAAAGAGTAAATATGTAAGTCAAAGCTTCTGGTTGCAAATGACAGTACCCATCTGGGACTTGCTTAAGCAAACATGAGAACATCTTGATCAGAGAGCAAAGAGCCCACTTCCCCTTCAGTTCAGTTGGAATAGTTCCAGGAAGGGTCTGTGATTGGTTAAATTGTGTCATTGTCCATCCCTGTGTCAGCCAGTCATAGCTGAGTAAGAAGAGGAAAGTTCTTCTGAGATCTCTTGGTTTGAGGAGCAAGGGTGTGTGGTGAGCACTCTTTTCAGAAGGGAGAGTGCTAGGCAAATAGGAGTAGATGTGCCCTACAGTGGATGGACCAGACAGTCAAAGAAAGATATTAAGGATTAATACTGAAAGGAAGAGGAGAGACAGTAACAATATTCTAAGGATAGAGTTAATAAGAAAGCAACAATGCTGGGAAAAAAAAATTTAATTAGCTAATGAGTAGCATACATAGCTTTTCTTCTTCCAGTTTTACTGAGATATATTGACATATAGCCCTGTATAAGTTTAAGGTGTACAGCATAATGATTTGACCTTATGTACATCATGAAATGATTATCACAGTAAATTTAGTGAACATCCATCTCATATACACACAAAATTAAAGAAGTATGAAAAAAAGTTATTTTTGCTTGTGATGATAGTTCTTAGGATTTACTCTTAAACAACTTTCATTTATAACATACAGCAGTGTTAATTATATTTACTATTTACAGTAGATCTCTAGTACTTGTATATCTCATAACTGGGAGTTGGTACCTTTTGACTTGCCTTCCTTCAGTTCTTCCTCCCCTCACCCCCTACCTCTGGAAACCACAAATCTAACTTTTTTTCCATGAGTTTTCTTATTCATCTCTGAAGTGTAATTGATTTCCAACATTATGTTAGTTCCATAGTGATTCAATATTTTTATATATTTCAAAATGATGACCATAATAAGTGGAATCACAATCTGATCACTTTGAAACATGGAAACATTGAACCGCAATGGAACAAACATAGTGTTTGTAAATCAATTACATACAAAGATATTACATAGGTTATGACTACATTCCACACACTGTACCCTTGGACCTGTGACTCATTTATTTTGCTGAAAGTCTGGAACCGGAAGTCTGTACCTCTCAATCTCCCTTACATATATAGCTGTATTTTGGTTTCTTTTTTTTTTTTTTGAAGAGAGCAATGTATAATGTGCAAACAATTAAATGTTGAATACATTAATTTTTTAATTGATGTCTACTGAAATGAAATTTGGTGGAAAGGAATTATACTCATTTAAATATATTTTACATGAAGTTGTAAAACCTGTGCTTATGACATGAGTTAACACTTGTATGAAAGTGCTTTGAAATCTAAAACCGAAATGACTTATAACCACATGAAAGTGGAAAAGAGCCAACCGTTGAAGGCGGCAGAACCCGAGGGAAACAGCCTGCCCCTTCTCCGCCCTTGGCAGGGCTCCGGGGAAGAGGCACACAGAGCATGCGCTGTGGGCGGACGCTCAGACTGCGTTTCTAATACGCTGTTTTCTTGAGCACCAGGAAAGCTGGAAGAAGAGCACTTCATTTGTCCAACTAAGATGGGTTTTCACTGAGGGCCACCCTGGAGCCCACAGACCACAGGCACATGTGCATTAGTGGCTCCCGGGAGCCAATAAAGGCATCTAAAATGTCAGCAAGCAAGGCCACAGAGTGCTTCTAGTTGCCACAGACTGGCTGCAGTCTGTTAACAGCCCAAATCTGACCACATGGGCCTGGATCGGTGTACAGGGAGCAAGTGAGGGGAAGTTAGCCAATACTGGATCTAGGCCAGTCAGCCTTCTGAAAACATGTGCCAGCAAGGAACCGGGGAGACCCTTGCCAAGAGAAAGCTTGCCTCCTGGGACTGTTTCTCATGGAGACATAATGCATTGGCCAACCAACTGCTTGCACTGGCCCAACACAAAAGGTATCCTGCCTCTCCAAGGCTACAGAGTAATTACTCTGAGGGGAGTCCCATGAGATGAAGGAAGATCAGTATGGCTGTCTGGTAGATAAATGTGACTTGGGGCACTTTGTAGAGCTTGTCATGTTCTCTTAAGGGGCTGTGGTTGTTTATACAAAATGAGAAAAAACCTTAAGGTTGAAGGGTTGAAACTTCTGATATGTTACTTTCTAAAGGGAACTCTGTGGGCATTTTAAAATCAGTCATCAAATATTTAGCAATCAGCTACCATATGCAAACTCTTGTGAGCTCAGCTGTGTCCAACTCTTTGCAGTCCTATGGACTGTAGCCTGCCAGGTTCCCCAGTCCATGGGATTATCCAGGCAAGAACACTGAAGTGGATTGCCATTTCCTCCTCCAGGGTATCTTTCCTAACCAGGGATCAAACCCACGTCTCTTGGGTCTCCTATACTGGCAAGCAGATTCTTTGCCATCAGAACCACAAGATGCAATGTATTGTGCTAAGCTGTTATAGATGCACAAGAATGGTATAATTAAGCTGTACATATGAAATTAACCATTTTGTGATCAATATCTCTGTATTTATATATCAGATAAACATTGTCTTCTTCAGTATGATTACATCTTAATGCAGTGGTGTTGTCTGTGAAGAAATCATTTTCAGAAAAGCTTTTCTTAGTGCATCACTTTCAGAGTTTATGATACATTCTTTGAATAGTCTCATGTTGTGAAGCTATTGAGAATAGAGGAAAGATAAAATTGAGAAATACATTTTCTGATAAAAAAAAAAAGGAATGACGTCCACTCAAAGACTTACATGTGAATGTTAAGACCAGCTCTATTCATAGCAGCCAGAAACTGGAAACAACCCAAGTAACCGTCAACTGAGGAGTGGATAAACAAATATGGTATACACTTAAAATGGAATAGTGTTGTTGTTCGGTTGCTCAGTCCTGTCTGACTATTTGTGACCCCATGGACTGCAGCACACCAGGCTTCCCTGTCCTTCATCATCTCCTGAAGCTTCTCAAACTCATGTCCATTGAGTGGGTGATGCCATCCAACCATCTTGTCCTCTGTCATCCCCTTCTCCTCCTGCCTTCTATCTTTCCCAGCATCAGGGTCTTTTCCAATGAGTCAGTTCCTTGCATCAGGTGGCCAAAGTATTGTAGCTCCAGCTTCAGCATCAGTTCTTCCAATGAATATTCAGTACTGATTTCCTTTAGGATTGCCTGGTTTGATCTCCTTGCTGTCCAAGGGACTCCCAAGAGTCTTCTCCAACACCACAGTTCAAAAGCATCAATTCTTTGGTGCTCCCTTCTTTATGGTCCAGCTCTCACATCCATACATGACCACTGGAAAAACCATATGTTTGACTAGACCATAGGTTTGACCTACTTTGTAGGCAAAGTAGTGTCTCTGTTTTTTAATAGGCTGTCTAGATTTGTCATAGCTTTTCTTCCAAGAAGGAAGTGTCTTTTATCTCATGGCTGCAGTCATCATCTGCAGTGATTTTGGAGCCCCCCAAAATAAAGTCTGTCACTGTTTCCATTGTTTCCCCATCTATTTGCCATGAACTGATGGGGCCAGATGCCATGATCTTTGTTTTTTGAATGTTGAGTTTTAAGCCGGCTTTTTCACTCTCCTCTTTCACCCTCATCAAGAGGCTCTTTTGTTCTTCTTTGCTTTCTGCCATAAGGGTGGTGTCATCTGCATATCTGAGGTTATTGATATTTCTGCCAGCTTTCTTGATTCCAGCTTGTGTTTCATCCAGCTTGGCATTTCGCTTGATGTACTCTGCATATAAGTTAGTAGGCAGGGTTGAGTCCTAAAAAGGAGTGAAGTGTTAATCCATGCTACAACACTGATGAACCTTAAAAACAAAAACATTATGCTAAGTGAAATAAATCAGTCACAAAAGCTTGTATATCTTATGATTCTATTTATATGAAATATCTAGAAAAAGCATATCTACACAGAAAGAAAGCAGATGAGTGGTTGCCAGGGCTATGGATGGGAACAGGTGAAGATGCTCTAAAATTAGATTGTAGTGATTGTTGCACAATTCTATAACTTTGCTAAAAAGTATTGAAATTTATGCTTAAAATGGGTGAGTTTTATGATATGTAAATTATACCTCAGTAATTCTTTAAAGAATAAATGGAGTGTAATGATTATAAAATATCCAAACTGATTCTGGGGGTGACTTGTGAACAAGTTCTAAAGAAAATGTGGGAACTGTCCTATTGCTGTTAAGCAATAACAGCACTTTGAAAATGAGGGTAATAAGCAAGATGAAGTTTATGTCGGAAGAAAGATTCAGGAATACCTTTTATTTTTTATATTTATTTACTTATTTTTTTGGCTGTGCAGGGTCTTCGTCGCTGCACGGGGTTTTTCTCTAGTTGTAGCTAACAGGGGCTACTCTCTATTTGTGGTGCTCAGTCTTCTCATTGCAGTGGCTTCTCTTGTTGCAGACCACAGGCTCTAGGTAAGTGAGCTTCAGTAGTTGTGGCGTTGGGCTTAGTTGCCTCGTGGCATATGGAATCTTCCCAGGCCAAGGATCAAACCCATGTCCCCTGCATTGGCAGATGGATTCTTAATCACTGGACAACCAGGAAAGTCCTACATATACGGTTTAAAATAAAGGGAGTAATGGTATTTATTGAAGAACAAGGGATTTGACCTTGAAGGAGTGAAATACCAGGAATATTTTTGTTAGCTCTGTTTTGAACATTTAGAATATGTTATGTGTTATCAAATTATTTTGATGATGGAGGGGCTGGTTTCTTTCATCATCCTGCCCCTGGATGTACAAATCCACACATTTATTTCAATATAGTCATGAAGCTATGATCATACCTTTCCAAGAATTGTGATTGTTATTCACCATCACTGAAAGAAACATTTAAGGGAAGTGGTCAAGATGGGGATGAGTGACAATCAAGTCTGATGGGCACTATTTCTGCAGTTCTATAACTAATACTAAATTACTGCCTTTCCCCAAGTCTACAATCCACTGGGGAGGTTATATTTATCATATTTATCAATACTATATATATAGGGGCTTCCTTGGTGGCATCCCTTTGCCAACAAAGGTCCATATAATCAAAGCTATGGTTTTTCCAGCAGTCATGTGCAGATGTGAGAGCTGGATCATAAAGAAGGCTAGTGCTATAGAACTGATGCTTTCTAATTGTGGTGCTGGAAAGAGAGAGTCTGTTGGACTGCAAGGATGTCAAACCAGTCAATCCTAAAAGAAATCAACCCTGAGTATTAATTGGAAGGACTGTTGCTGGAGCTGAAGGTCCAATATTTTTGCTACCTGATACAAAGAGCCAACTCATTGGAAAAGAACTTGATACTGGGAAATATTGAAGGTGGGAGAAGTGGGAAACAAAGGATGAGATGGTTGTATGGCTTCACCAATTCAATGGACGTGAGCTTGGCAAACTCCAGGAGACTGTGAAAGACAGGGAAGCCTGGTGTGCTGCAGTCCATGGTGTTGCAAAGTGTTGGACACGACTTAGCAACTGAGCAACAACAACTGGTGGCTCAGTGGTAAATAATCCTCCTCTCAATGCAAGGGACACGAGTTCAATCCCTGGGTTGGAAAGATCCCCTGGAGAAGCACATGGCAACCCACTCTAGTATTCTTGCCTGGGAAATTCCACAGACAGAGGAGCCTAGCAAGCTACAGTCCATGGGGTCACAAAAGAGTCAGACATGACTTAATTTCTAAGCAACAACTATATATATAATACATATTACATATATATATATACATATATATATATGGTAGATGTAGGAGGGGTGAAATCATGTTTAGAATCAAACTTCAGACCCACCAGAGATGATCAGAGGGTGCAAACAAAAACCTTGTGAGCACCAAGGCTTAGGGAAAGGAGCAGTGACCCCCACAAGAGACTAAGCCAGACCTGACTTTGAGTGTTTGAGTGTCTCCTGCTGAGGCACAGATGATCAGTGGCTTGCCATGGGGACAGGGACTCTGGTTGCAGCAGACCTGGGAGGCAGTGTGTGGCATAAGTCCTCTTGGAGGAGGTCACCATTAGCGCCACCATAGAGCTGCTGAGCAGATGACCCACTAACTGGAGAACGGTTCTCTCACACTGTTGCAAAAGTTCTAGGGCCCACAACAGATTTATAACCTGGGGATCTGGCAAAAGGACTGAGAACCTCCAGGGAATTTGATTTTGAAGGCCAGTGGGATTTGATTGCAGAACCTCCACAGGCCTGGGGAAACAGACTCTTGGAGAACACAAATAAAGCCTTGTGCACACCAGGACCCACGAGAAAGGAGCAGTGACCCCACAAGAGACTGAGCCAGACTTGCCTGTGAGTGTCCAAGAGTCTCCGGCAGAGGTGTGGGTCAACAGTCGCCTGCTGCGGGGTCAGGGGCACTGACTACAATAGTCCTGGGAACCATAGCACGCTGGCATAAGTCCTTTTGAAGGAGGTGGCCATTACCCCTGCCATAGTTTGGCCTTAGGCCAAATGACAGGGAGGGAACACAGCCCCACCCATCAGCAAAAACTTGGATTAAAGATTTACAGAGCAAGGCTTGTAAATGATTTACTGAGCCTTGGACTTCAAGGAGATCAAACCAGTCAATCCTAAAGGAAATCGGTCCTGAATATTCATTGGAAGGACTGATGCTGAAGCTGAAGCTCCAATACTTTGGCCACCTGATGCAAAGAATTGACTCACTGGAAAAGACTCTGATGCTGGGGAAGATTGAAGCCAGGAGGAGAAGGGGACAACAGAGGATGAGATGGTTGGGTGGCATCCAACTCAATGGACACGAGTTTGAGCAAGCTCGGGGAGTTGGTGATGGAGAGGGAAGCCAGGTGTGCTGCAGTCCATGGGGTCTCAAAGAGTCAGATATGACTGAGTAACTGAACTGAACCGAGCATGGCTCCACCCACCAGAGCAAGACCCAGTTTCCCCCACAGTCAGCCCCTCCATCAGGAAGCTTCCTCAAGCCCTTATTCTCATCCATCAGAGGGCAGATAGAATGAAAACCACAAACACAGACAATTAGCCAAACTGATTACATGGATCACAGCCTTGTCTAACTCAATGAAACTATGAGCCATGCTGTGTAGGGCCATCCAAGACAGATGGGTCATGGTGGAAAGTTCTGTCAAAACGTGGTCCACTGAAAAAGGGAATGGAAAACCACTTCAGCATTCTTGTCTTGAGAACCCAATGAACAGTATGAAAAGACAAAAAGATATGACACTGAAAGATGAACTCCCCAGGTCAGTAGACACTCCGCGAGTGCCTAATATGCTATTGGAGAAGAGTGGACGAAAAGCTCAAGAAGGAATGAACAGGTTGAGCCAAAGCGGAAACAATGTCCAGTTGTGGATGTCTGGAGGTGAAAGTTAAGTCTGGTGCTGTAAAGAACAATATTGCATAGGAATCTGAAATGTTAGGTCCATGAATCAAGGCAAATTGGAAGTGGTCAAACGGGAGATGGCAAGAGTGAACGTCAACATTTTAGGAATCAGTGAACTGAAATGGACTGGAATGGGCAAATTTAATTCAGATGACCATTATATCTACTACTGTGGGCAAGAACCCTTAGAAGAAATGGGGTAGCCCTCGTAGTCAACAAAAGTCCGAAATGCAGTACTTGGGTGCAATCTCAAAAGTGACGGGATGATCTCTGTTCATTTCCAAGGCAAACCGTTTAGTATCACAGCAGTCCAAGTCTTGGCCCCGACCAGTAACGCTGAAGAAGCTGAAGCTGAATGGTTCTATGAGGACATACAAGACCTTCTAGAACTAAAACCAAAAAATGATGTCCTTTTCCTCACAGGGGACTGGAATGCAAAAGTAGGAAGTCAAGCGATACCTGAAGTAGCAGGCAAGTTTGGCCTTGGAGTACTAAATGAAGCAGGGCAAAATCTAACAGAGTTTTGCCACAAGAACGCACTGGTCATAGCAAACACCCTATTCCAACAACACAAGAGAAGACACTACACATGGACATCACCAGATGGTCAACACCGAAATCAGATTGTTTATATTCTTTGCAACTGAAGATGGAGAAACTCTATACAGTCAGCAAAAACAAGACCAGGAGCTGACTGTGGCTCAGATAATGAACTCCTTATTGCAAAATTCAGATTTAAATTGAAGAAAGTAGGGAAAACCACTAGACCATTCAGGTATGACTTAAATAAAATCCCTTATGATTATACAACGGAAGTGACAAATAGATTCAAGGGATTAGATCTGATAGACAGTGCTTGAAGAACTATGAATGGAGGTTCATAACACTGTACAGGAGGTGGTGATCAAAACCATCCCCAAGAAAAAGAAATGCAAAAAGGCAAAATGGTTGTCTGAGGAGGCCTTACAAATAATTCAGAAAAGAAGAAAAGTGAAAGTCAAAGGAGAAAAGGAAAGGTATATCCATCTGAATGCATTTGAATATGGAGTTCCAAAGAGTAGCAGGAGAGATAAGAAAGCCATCCTCAGTGATCAATGCAAAGAAATAGAGGGAAACAATAGAATAGGAAAGAGTAGAGATCTCTTCAAGAAAATTAGAGATACCAAGGGACTATTTCATGCAAAGATGGGCACAATAAAGGACAGAAATAGTATGGGCCTAACAGAAGCAGAAGATATTAAAAAGAGGTGACAAGAATATACAGAAGACCTATACAAAAAAGATCTTCATGACCCAGATAACCATGATGGTGTGATCACTCACCTAGAGCCAGACAGCCTGGAGTGCAAACAAGTAGGTCTTAGGAAGCATCACTACAAACAAAGCTAATGGAGGTGATGGAATTCCAGTTGAGCTATTTCAAATCCCAAAAGATGATGCTGTTAAAATACTGCACTCAATATGCCAGAAAATTTGGATAACTCAGTAGTGGCCACAGGACTGGAAAAGGTCAGTTTTCATTCCAATCCCAAAGAAAGACCATGCCAAAGAATGTTCAAACTACTGCACAATTGCACTCATCTCACAAGCTAGCAAAGTAATACACAAAATTCTCCAAGCAATGCTTAAAGAGTGCGTGAACCGAGAACTTCCAGATGTTCAAGCTGGATTTAAAAAATGCAGAGGAACCAGAGATCAAATTGCCAACATCTGTTAGATCATAGAAAAAGCAAGAGAATTCCAGAAAAAAACATCTGCTTTATTGACTACACTAAAGCCTTTGACTGTATGGATCAAAACAAACTTAAAAATTCTTAACGAGATGGGTATACCAGACTACCTTACCTGCCTCCTGAGAAACCTGTATGAAAATCAAGAAGTAGCAGTTAGAACCAGACATGAAACGATGGACTGTTTCCAAATTATGAAAGGAGTACATCAAGGTTGCATATTGTCACCCTGCTTATTTAACTTCTATGCAGAGTACATCATGTGAAATGCCAGGCTGGATGAAGCACAAGATGGAATCAAGATTGCCAGGAGAAATATTAATAACCCCAGATGTGCAGATGACACCACCTTTATGGCAGAAAGCAAAGAACAACTAAAAAGCCTCTTGATGAAAGTGAAAGAGGAGAGTGAAAAAGCTGACTTAAAACTCAACATTCAAAAAACGAAGATCATGGCATCCAGTGCCATCACTTCATGGCAAATAGATGGGGAAACAATGGAAACAGTGACAGACTTTATTTTGGGGGGCTCCAAAATCACTGCAGATGGTGACTGCAGCCATGAAATTAAAAGACACTTGCTCCTTGGAAGAAAAGTTATGACCAACCTAGACAGCATATTACAAAGCAGAGACATTACTTTGCCAACAAAGGTCCGTCTAGTCAAGGCTATGGTTTTTCCAGTAGTCATGTATGGATGTGAGAGCTGGACTGTGAAGAAAGCTGAGCACCGAAGAATTGATGCTTTTGAACTGTGGTGTTGGAGAAGACTCTTGAGAGCCCCTTGGACAGCAAGTAGATCAAACCAGGCAATCCTAAAGGAAGCCAGTCAATCCTAAAGGAAATCAGTTCTGAATATTCATTGGAAGGACTGATGCTGAAGCTGAAGCTCCAATACTTTGGCCACCTGATGAGAAAAGACCCTGATGCTGGGAAAGATAGAAGGCAGGAGGAGAAGGGGATGATAGAGGATGAGATGGTTGGATGGTAACACCAACTCAAAGGACATGAGATTGAGCAAGCTCGGGGAGATGGTAAAGGACAGGGAAGCCGGGCGTGCTGCAATCCATGCAAAGAGGGAGACACGACTGAACGACTGAACAGCAATGTGTGTGTGTGTGTGTGTGTGTGTGTGTGTATTAATTAATCTCATACCGGTAAAGACACTTTTTCTCTTTTCAAAGTGTGAGTTGATGGCATTGTAAGACATAGTGAGGTTTTCTTTTTTATGGCCAGTTTGCAAAACCACTGCATAAGGCATAAGAAAGATCAGTCTTGAGGCGTACATAAAATCTCCAAATGAGAAATGTACTGTTCTTTCTCTCTCCTTCAAATGTTGCTGTAGTAATTGGAACCGTCCATTTAAGTCCTTTTGCCCCAAGTCCAAGGGAAATAGCACCACAATTTATATTGCCTTTTCAAAGTCACGAATACATAGAACTAACTTGCAGCTACAGTTCAAACAGCTGACTGAATTTTAGATTTCAGCTGACGTAGGGTTGAAATCCATCTCTTTGGCATAATCACCATTTCCCTGCGGAGCTGAAGTTGGCAGCCTGAGGTTTTTCTTTAGTGGATTCACAAAGGACCTCTCTCTCCCCCTACCTCGGTTTCTTGTCTCAAGATTTCTTGCCCAAAGTGCAGAATGATTTTCCTATTGTACTCTAAAGAATAATCTCACACAAAGTGACTGACATCAAGTTCCATGCCAGGGTGTGGTCGTGGGCTTAGGAATTTTCAGGTCCAGTTTTGTAGGATTTTGAAAGCTTCTTAGCACAGCAGGAAACTGGGCTTGTTAATTACTCAGATAAATGCCAGCTGACCTGTGAAATGCAGGATTAAGTTGTCGTTAAGATTTGCTCCAACTGGCTTTACGAAAAGATGGAGAGTTACAGTTTTCCTGAGGGATGGAGAGGTGCATTCAAATTTGTGCTGTAAAGCCAGATGGACTTCCCATGTCACTGCAGGGTCTCTTAAGTGATGCCTGAAGAATAAGAATAGAGTGTTCAATAAATGTATGTCGTGGAGAATGGAGTTTCCTGATGCATTCTAGTCAGTTCAAACTTAATATTGAATTAAAACACCAGTCATTGAGGAGGGAAACTCAGAATAAAAGCAGTAGGAGGAAAAAGCCTAAGATGTTTTCTGGGGAGAAGGTGCATGCTAAGTCACTTCAGTCATGTGTGACTCTGTGCGATGCTCTGGACTGTAGCCCGCCAGCTGTCCGTGAGACTCTCCAGGCAAGAATACTGGAGTGTTTTGCCATTTCCTTCTCCAGGGGGTCTTCCCAACCCAGGGATCACACCTGCATCTCTCACGTCTCCTGAACTGGCAGGCATGTTATTTACCACTAGAGCCACCTGGGAAGTCCCTGGGGAGAGGGGAATACAACAAATTTTAAGATTTTTTTTTGTTGAAAGCTTAAAAGCTTTCACTCAATGTTCTCACTGTTATTGGGATCAGTCAGTTCTGAGCACCAGGCAGTTCTAGCATATTTCAGTAGATCTAGTAGGAGTGGAGACTCAGCACTTAGTTGTTCAAACTTTAGCTAGGAAGCAACTGTGTATTAATCATTTTGACACATGAGCATATTTCACAGCACTGTGTTAAACTGTTTTGTGTTCATGTCAGCTTTGAATATAAATATTCAGAGGACACCAATTATATTCACTTGAACTCAATTACTAGTGTTTAGCATAGATTCTACAAGGATGCTTAAACAATATTATTGTATTTCACTGACTTTAAAAAGGTCAGCAAGCTCAACTAAACAGAAAAACACAACCTCTCACCCACTTAAATGAATGCTAGCCAAGAGTACCTCTTAGATTTGTCATATAAGTTAATAAAAGAAAAATTGCTCTCCTAAACTAAGCCATCAAATCAAATCCCCTTGTTGGTCACCCCTTTTGTAATTAAAACAAACATGTGACTTAGCTGGATGAACCATCACTCAAGAGGGAACACTAAAGCATAGACATTAATCATGATAACTTCTCAGAGGCACTGAGTAGAAATGTATTTACAAGACTGAGCAGTGACCCAAAGATATGCTAGATTTTCATTGAGGACTATCAGGAGCAAGGGGAATTGAAGCATTGTCCAAAGGCAAATAAGAGGGAGCCTGCTGTCCACAAGTGATGAGGCCAGGGTGCAGTGAACCTAAGGGAAGCAAGAATCAACCAGTGCCCATGTTCCAGGTCTCAGAGGGCAGGAAGAACATGGATCAGGCTACTTGAGCAAAGAAACCATACCTTAGGCACAGCAAAGAGGAAATTAGGTAAGAGACAAAGGGAAGGAAGAGATCCTTGACTCAAAGAAAGGAGAGGGAGAAGAGGGAAGGAAGTTGTAAGGTGACCACGTGTCAACAGGAAGAGGTTAATGCTATTGAAAGACATGTGTATGCTAAGTCACTTCAGCCATGTCCAACTCCAGCCCTCCAGCCTCCTCTGTCCATGGGATTCTCCAGACAACAATACTGGAGTGGGTTGCCATTTCCTTCTGCAGGGGAGTTTCCCCACCCAAGAATCGAACCATGTCTCTTACATCTCCTGCGTTGGCTGGCAGGTTCTTTACCACTTAGTGCCACCTGGGAATTATAATTCCCGAGAGTAGGAGGTACTGGTGCCACACACAGGGCCACATGGAGAAGCACCACGCTGGGTCAGGAGGCAGAAACAGGACTTAGAAGAAAGCACAGACTCCACCCTTTTTCTGTGGGAAAGATTGGGTTGGACAAGGTAAAACAGTTGAGGATCGGCTAGTTTGAATAATTCCTGTAAGCTTTGGGGCAGAGAGACTGTCCCTAGTTTCCTGGTCCCTGGCCTTGTGTTGATTGATTCAGGGCAGGGGAAATGCTGGTTTGATGTGTGAGAGTTAGAGAAGAAGGTGATTGGGAGTATGGCCTCAGGATTGGTTGGTTAGTTTATAATGTGATTTTTGTGAATCCATTTAAGCTGGATCACTAGAGAGACATAAACTATTAATACTTTGGCTATAATTTGACCCTGTAATTAATGGATGCAAATAGACAAACAGAATCTGAGAAAACACAGATCTTGGGAGTCACCCATCTGTATGTATTCATAGTGTCTAGTTCACCACTGTACATGTAGTATTTGTTATTGTTGTTCAGTTGCTAAGTTGTGTCCAACTCTTTGAGACCCCATGGACTGCAGCACACCAGGCTCCTCTGTCCCTCACCATCTCCTGGAGTTCAGCCAAGATCATGTCCTTTGAATCAGTGATGCCATCCAACCAAGATCAATAAATATTGACTGGATGGATGGATAAGATTTTTGGTAGTTGAGAAGCTTTGAGTGAGGAGGGTGTCCCTTCTCTATTTCCCCTAAATCATGCCCCGCCTACAGCAGGATTTGCCTGCTGCAGGGATTTTATCCCCAGCTGCTCAGGGATGAAATGGCCTGGGTGAGAGAAATGTTGATATCTTGTTGGGCTAGGTGATTTTTGCTAAAAGATACCACCATGCTCATTTTACTCTTGATCTATTTTTTATGCTTCACCACAAATTGGCCAGATATAAAAAATGTTTCCTTATTTAATAAGAATATGGACTATACATGGGAATCTTTAGTGTGTCTTCCAGTAAAGATAGAAATGCTGCAGGGGCTCTCATCTGGCTCACAGTCAAGTCCAAAGTTGGTAAAGTGGCCACGACAGTTCATATAAAACCCCACCCTCCTCTCCACCCTCCTCTCCCACTGCACTCTCCCTCCATCATTCTGCTCAGTCACCTAGGCCTCCTCTCAGCTCCTGGACCTTTGCATTTCCCCTTCCTCTGCCTGAAATGCCCTCAGGTATCCATGTAGCTTCCTTCATCATCTCCTTCAGCTTTCTAATCAAATGTCCCCTTATTATAGAGGCTTTGATATATATCTGTATCTATATATCACTACCATGTATCAAACAGCAAACCATTCCCCATATGTATAGATACACTTAACTTTTTATTCTTTATATTGTTTCATTTTATTCACAGTACTCATCACCATTTGGTATATTATGTACTTTTTTTGTGTACGCATGTATACACCATACCTAGTAGAATAGAAATTCCAAGACACCAAGAACTTTGGCAATCCCCAAACCTAGGAGAGTGTTTTTCTGGTGGCTCAGTGGCAAAGAATCCACCTGCCAATGCAGGAGACTTGAGTTCAGTCTCTGGGTCTGGCAGATCCCCTGGAGGAGGAAATGACAATCCTCTCCAGTATTCTTGCCTGGGAAATCCCATGGACAGAGGAGTCTGGCGGGCTACAGTCAATGGGGTCACAAAAGAGTCAGACACACTGAAGCAACTAAACAACAACAAAACCTAGAAGAGGGTCTGGCGTCTGATACATATCTGTTGAGTGAGCGCACACATTTCCTCTTGTTCTCTCTTTTTTTTCTCTCTCAATTTCATGCCCAGAATTCCCACTGGATAAGAGTAAGCGGCTACTGAATGACACACAGCTTGTTCTGCAAGAAAATCACTGCCTCCCACCCTCCACACTTAAGTTTCTCCTATTAACCCTTATCTGGATAAAAGGCACCATCATCAAGAATGCAGTCACCCATGACTCCTCTTTTCTCCTTACCCCCTTCTCAGCATATCAACAAGTCCTAGAGTGTCAACCTCCCAGACACATATTACTGTCCCCTGAATATATTATATATATCACCATGGTCCTCTTTCACTCAGTCTCCTGATCTGTCTCTTCTCTTCATCTCTTGACCCATCTCCACTTCCCACCTGGTTTGTACACAGTAACACGAGAGGGCTTTTAAAATCTGCCTGAGATCATACATACATACGAAGGAATACTACTCAGTCATAGGAAGGAACAAAACTGGGTCATTTGTAGTGATGTGGATGGACTTTGAGTCTGTCATTCAGAATACAGTAGTCAGAAAGAGAAAAACAAATATCATATATTAACACATTTAAAAAAATGGTACAGATGAACCTATTTGCAGGGCAGGAATAGAGACGCAGATGTAGAGAACAGACATGTGATCACAGAGGAGGGGAAGGGGAGGGTGGGACAAACTGGGAGAATGGCACTGACATATACAGACTACCCTGTGTAAAATAGCTAGCTAGTAGGAAGCTGCTGCATAGCACAGGAGCTCAGCTGGGTGCTCTGTGACAATCTAGAAGGGTGGGATGAGAGTGGGGTGGGAGGGAGGCTCAAGAGGGAGGGGATATATATATACACATAGCTGATTCACTTTGTTGTACAGCAGAAGCTAACACAATATTGTAAAGCAATTTTAATTCATTTTAAAAAAAGATAAAATTAGTCTACCGAAGATCTTGTAACTACCCTAAAAGCCCTTTCGAGTGTACATAAACTTCCTATTTAGGCCCCAGAATTGTGTGTGATCCAGCACTGTTCCCCTTTATACTCATCCTTTGTCACTTCCCCTTGCTCCAGACCTCCCGATTTTCATACTTTGTGAGAAGCCCAAGTTGATCCTGGCCTGAAACTTTCCTACTTGCTTCTTCCTACTCCTTTGTGTAGGGCTGGTTCCTGAGGACCACGGTTTACGTCTAAATGGCACCTTAGAGGGGCCTCCATGGACTCGTCTGCAGCAGGACTCCTCACACTATTTCCTACCACACCACTCAGCTAAATACCGTATAACTAGCAATAATTTTATTTAGTTGTCTGTGGGACAATTCTTTCAAATGGACCCCGAGAAATACCTCTATCAGTACTGGTAACAAAATATATCAGGCCAAAGAACTTGCACTGTTTTCCCTCTCCTGTCTTCCCCTTCCCATTTTCACATCTACGTCCAGTGATGAATGCTCCCTCACTCTCTTCCTCCAATTGTCCCCTAATCATCTAATTAAATCCTGCCTTTTTGAAAGTAGCCTGGTATCAGTAGTATTGGTTAGCATGAGTGGACAAACTCCAGTTTGTTGCCAGTGTCAGTCTAGAGCCCTTTGTTGAGAACTCTCAGATGTATTAATACCATAGATTGAATGGAATACTCTGCTTTGACCAATGCACAGTGTCCATCAATGGTTAGGGAAAAAGCAGTGATGGAGTATGTTGTTGTTGTTCATTTGCTAAGTTGTGTCTGACTCTTTGCGACCCCACAGACTGCAGCACACCAGGCTTTCCTGTCCTTCACTATCTCCCAGAGTTTGCTTAAACTCATGTCCAGTGAAGTGATGATGCCATCCAACCATCCTATCCTCTGCTGCCCCCTTCTCCCCCTGTCCTTAATCTTTCCCCGCAGCAGGGTCTTTTTCAATGAGTCAACTTCACATCAGGTGGCCAAAGTATTGGAGCTTCAGCTTCAGCATCAGTCCTTCCAATGATGGGGTTTGAGGCCGTATATTTATCAGACGTGGCAGAGTGAATACATTTGACTTGATTGTTCCTTATCCGCAAGATTAGTTACAATTTTAACCTTATTTATTTGTTTGGCCAGGAAACACAGCTTTCAGGATCTTAGTTCCCCTACCAGGGAATGAACCTGAGCCCTTATCTGTGAAAGTGAAGACTCCTAACCACTGGGCCATCAGGGAATTCCCTCCGTCTTCTTTCTAATCTGGTATAAAAGGTTTTGTCTTCTGAAAAAAATTTTCAAAAGTCACCAACAAAGGAGAAAGATATTTCATAGATTCAGCAGCTTCTACAATCCTATCACTAAGGAAACAAATACATTTTTGAAGGATCTTCAAGGATCCTTAAGTGCTTTTGAACACAGATCTGACTTAGTTATCACGCAAATCCTCAGGAATTTATTATCATGTTTTATGTTTTCATGGAAGGAAATTAAGCTTTTAAATATTGATTCTTTCCTCCCACTCAGCTGTGAATAGGAGAGCTGGAATTTCACCTCTGCAATTTTCAGAGCCCAGGATCTCTCACTACACCAGTAAATAAGTTCCTCATTTGTCTTTGCTTAAAGAGAGTTCCTTGGACAGCAAGGAGATCAAACTAGTCATTTCTTTTTTTTTGTTCCTTCAAACTAGTCAATTCTAAAGGAAATCAACCCTGAATGTTCATTGGAAGGACTAATGCTGAAACTGAAGCTCCAATACTTTGGCCACCTGATGCGAAGAGCCAACTCACTGGAAAAGACCCTGATGCTGGGAAAGATTGAGGGCAGGAGGAGAAGGGGATGACAGAGGATGAGATGGTCGGATGGCATCACTGACTCAATGAACATGAGTTGGAGCAAACTTTGGGGATAGTGAAGGACAGGGAAGCCTAGCGTGCTACAGTCCTTGGAGTTTCAAAGAGTCAGACACGCCTTAGCGACTGAACAACAACAATAAAAGCAGTCTGGGGATGAAGGGAGAGGTAAGGGATAATTATATAGACACAAAAAAAGAAGATCTCTGCCCAAGAGCCATCACCCGGGAAAGCAGGAGGTACACTCATAACCCAAGACTCATGAAATTTTCAATCTATATACAGACGAGAGAAGGTGAACCTAATTGGAACTGTACTAGCAATTGTTGTTTAAATGATGGAAAACATGTATCAATAATTAGATCTGGAAGTAATTAACCACGGAAGACTTTCTGGAGGGAATAATTTCATATTAGGATTTTGAAAAAGTGCTGATACAATGGGGGAGGGATTCTGAAAACAGGAAAATGAGAAGATCACTCAGAAGTTTGTTAGTTCCAGCTTTCCAGATGACTGTTTGAATGTGAGAAGCTGTATGAAGGCATCACCTTTTATTTCTTTGGAAAATTCTGTTATGTTTTATTTAAATAGCTGAAACTCTAGGGGGCCTGCCAAAGTTATTTTTAAAAATTGGTCATTACACTGAAACTGTCTAATAGATGAATTATAAAAGCTAGCTGTCAGAAAATGCGCTCACTGAAAAATAAGAGAGATTTCATGACTTTATCACAGAAGAACAATGCATAATACGTCTGTGATCTCTTTTCATTGTCTTTTTGGCTTTACCCCAGTGGAAAGAGAACACAGATTAAGGAACCGAGAGTAGAAAAGAATAAATGCAGCTGTTGATCATGAGCAATCTGTGTGAAAACGCTTTCTTTTTCTGTCTCACAGGTGTGTCTCTAGCTACAATCTGGGGAGGCCGGAGGGTTAGTTGGGGAGGTGGTGCAGCAGAGTGACCCTTCCAGTTTTTAAAATCTAGATTGTATTCACTAGATGATTATCATCAACCAGTGGTCCTCCAGGAAGTACAAAGAGTTCTGAGGGTGATGGGGCAGAAGATGACCTCTGACCTATCCTTGATGCTGTCAAGCCTGCAATGCTCCTTTTTTTTCAAGCTGAATATACACTGAAATCCATGAGCGCAAAAACAGATTTATATTGGAGAGTTTAGGAAAATGTTCAAGCCAAATGGAATTAGGGGTACAGTGAATAGCTGTCTTCCAAGCCGTTCGTCTGAGAAATGCCCTGAGAATCGTCCATAGCAATTACACTATGTGATTATTGTGAGTATATGTCTCCAGCTGAACAGTCAGAATACCCCATCCTCCTGGGTGGAGTAAGATAAGCATGTAACCTCACCAGGGTCTTGTTTAGAAATTGACATGGAGTTAACGTTATGCTAGGGAGAGAAAGTTCTTTCTTTTCTCTTTATGTATATAGATGGTATCAGCCAGGGACAACTTGTGATCATCTTAGCTGTCACCTGGAGAAAATTTGCTTGAGCCCAACAGAACTAGCTGGGCTTCCAAGGTGGCTCAGCGGTAAAGAATCTGCCTGCCAATGCAGGACACTCAGGTTCAATCCCTGAGTCGAGAAGATCCCCTAGAGGAGAAACTGGCTACCCACTCCAGTATTCTTTCCTGGAAAATCTCATGGACAGAGGAGCTGGCAGGCTACAGTCCATGGGGTCACAAAAGAGTCAGACATGACTGAGCAATTAAAACAACAACAGAACTAGATGTCTGTAGAACTAAGGAGTGGTGAAAACCATAGTCCTTATGTCGTAATTTGAAACCCTGGGTCCAACTGGACCTGAACTTTGATCATCTGTTGGATTTCTTGGTTATAGAAGTGTGGTATAGCAATTTATATTGGGTTCCCTGGTAGCTCAGCTGGTAAAGAATCCTGCAATTTGGGAGACCTGGGTTCCATCCCTGGGTTGGGAAGTTTCCCTGGATGAGAGCATGGCAACCCATTCCAATATTCTTGCCTGGAGAATCCCCATGGACAGAAGAACCTGGCAGGCTACAGTCCATGGGTCACAAAGAACTGGACACAACTGAGCAACTAAGCACATAACAATTTGCAATAAGATGTATTTGATCTTCATTTCCTTTTCTAGCACAGAGCTCCTAAAATCTTTGGAATTTCCTAAATGATAGGAGAGATTAAGGTATATTTTGTCATTCATAACAAGCTTCTTTCAACTGTGCCTAAGTTTATGTTAATGAGGTGATTTTGGAAAGCCCCTAAGGATAGGGGTTTGATGCCAAGGGAACCAACCACATGATTAGATGGTTGGAACTTTTAGCCCCAATCTCTCCCCCCCCCACAACCTCTGGGGAGGGGAAAGTGGATAGAGAGTGAATTAATTACCAACAACTAATGATTTAATCAATTAATCTTATGTAATGAAGCCTCCATAAAACCCCGAAAGAATGGGGTGTGGAGAGCTTCTGGGTTGAGGAAGCATTCATCTGTATGCCCAGAGGGTGATGTACCCCAACCTTCCTGGGCACAAAGCTCCTGTGCTCAGTCCCCTTCCAAACGTTACTATAGATATCTCTTCATCTGGCTGTTTATTCGTACCCTTTAACATCCTTTGTAATCAACCGGTAATCTAGCAAGCAAACTGTTTTTCTGAGTACAGAACACAGAACTGGCATTTTCTTATCAGTATTCACCTGTCTTGTGATCCAGGAATTCCAAAAGAAAGGAAAACTTGTATCTACTAGAAAAAACTGTATATCAATGTTAACTGTGGCTCTATTTCTAATAGCCAGAACTTGGAAACAATGCAAATGTCCCTCAACAGGAGAGCAGATAGACAAATCACCCCTTTGACACTTTTCTCCTCTCCCTTCCCTGTTCAATCCGCCTTTTCTCCTGGAATCCACCACCTTCCCAAGAAAATTATTAGTAGTTAAATTTCAACTCCTCTAAGGCTTTTTCTTGTGTATAGTAAATTCCACATCCTCAGTCTTTGCAGTTCTGGGTGGTTTTATTCGTACCCTCAGCAGGACTGCCCTGTAGCAAGGAGGGAAGGTTCTGGACTTAGGGTTCCCTGGCTTCCCCAGGAAAGGAGGCAGCTTAGCATCTGTCAGACCTGAGGGTGAGGGGTGGGAGCAGGACAGTAATATTCCACACTGGGCTGTGGGTGCCTTCCTCCGGGGGCATCTGTAACCAAACACACATCACAAATTCAAGAATGGATGCAGCATAAAAACCTTTATCTGGTCTACCAAAGAGATGCATAGTCCCCTATTAGCATAAATTTGACACTGTGGGAGTGATAATCCTGGCCTCGTTTTACTAAGAAAGCCTTTATCCCTTTACTATCCTGTGTTATATCTTAATTTAATGGACCAAAATCCCAGAATAAGCAGATGTTAAACAGCTCTGGGCCCAGACCGCTCCTTCCAGACCACAAGTTCTGTTTCTGGGGAGGGTAAAGCTGAGAGCCTGGACTGGGGGGGAAAAAAAGTCAGTTTATTTACAATGGTGGCAAAAAGATTATCTAAAAGCTCCTTCAGAAGTGTGAGGAATAAAATATTCAAGAAAACTGGCTTAAAATCGCAGATGCTTAAAAATCAGAATTTGGGGAGTTCCACCATGGCCTATCGGTTAGAATATTGGGTTTTCACTGATGTCTCCTGGGTTCAATCCTTGGTTAGAGAACTGAGATACCACAAACTTTGTGGCATCGCCAAAAAAAATCGAAAATTGAAACAACCGTACATAAGTTCAGGAAGGCTTTTGACTCCAAGAAAAATTTCAGGGTAAAGTTAAAAGGTTTTTTTCTATTTAAATCTGGAAGGAAAACCAAAAGTAGTTTGAGAAGAGACTGAGAATAATTAAAAGGCAAAGAGAAAGAGATCAAATTATACTTAGTATTTGTACTTAAATAGTATTTATGTATTAATTAACACCATAGAGCTCTGAGCTATGTGCCAGGTACTGTTCTAAGCACTTTAAAAATAGTCATTCATTTAACCTTCAAAGCAACCTGATGAGATCATTTACTTTAAGGTTGGCACGTCATTATTTTAACATTTTACTAATGGTAATAATTATAATTGCTAGCATTTTCGAGTGCTTACTGTACTCATGCTGTTGCTGCTGCTGCTGCTGCTAAGTCTCTTCAGTCGTGTCCGACTCTGTGAGACCCCATAGACGGCAGCCTACCAGGCTCCCCCGTCCCTGGGATTCTCCAGGCAAGAACACTGGAGTGGGTTGCCATTTCCTCCTCCAATGCATGAAAGTGAAAAGTGAAAGTGAAGTTGCTCAGTCGTGTCTGACTCCATACCTTTATATTATTTCATTTAGACTTTACCACAATCATAAGAAATAGGTACAATTTTTAAGACTATTTTATAGATGAGAAAAAAAGAGACAGAGAGGTTAAGTAACATCCCAAGAGTCACACAGCTAATAGGTAGAAGATTTGAATATCTAACTTTAAAGCTTGTGTTCTAAATTACTGTACTATGCCTATTAATACTCAGTTACTCTTAATATTTTACTGTTTTTATATGATCTTAGTTTCATAGGCTCACATACTTGAGTTTAAAAAGCAAGCATATTTAATGTTAACACATGTTTAACAACAATATTACCAAGTACTACCACCCATCTGAATGCATGTGTGCCCAGTCGCTTCATCGTGGCTGACTCTTTGCAACCGTTTGAACTGTAGCCCACCCAGCTCCTCTGTCCATGGGATTTTTCAGGCAAGAATACCGGAGTGGGTTGCCATTTCCTCCTCCAGAGGATCTTCCTGACCCAGGGATCGAACCTGTATCTCCTTCATTGCAGGTGGATTCTTTACCACTGAGCCTTCAGGGAAGCCTGTATCTAAAGGCAGCTTATTCATACTGGAGGCAGTTTGAATGAAGAACTTTTCAAACTTCTCTTTACAACACTCGAAACTCATAAGGTTAGAGGATAAGATAGTAGTCAGTATATAAAGTTGCCTTGGGGACAGTTAGTCTGATCTTCATTTCCATGCTGTTAGTTTGACAGCTGTTCATTAAATATCAGGTTGATTGAACATTAGACATGTTCTGAGATGACACGTGCAATTCTATATTTTAAAGAGAGTTTAATAAAGCTATGATTTACAAAGTGTGGAACATTTGCAAGGAATACTATAGCATTCTGGGCTAATAACTGTGGGGAAACTCTCTCATTCCTTAGGCTTGTATGGAAGAGAGCTGCCTGACAGGACTTGGAACAAGGCTAATCCACAGCGACCTGGAAGGCAGGAAATTGGGGGAATAACTATGCTTATTACCGAAAGAGTGAGGTCCGGCTGCTTGATGCTCAAAAGCCAATAAGCAGGCCGGGTTGGTGGAAAGGAAAGTTTGCTTTATTTCAGATGCTGGCAACTGGAGGGGAGGCTAATGTCTGTCCAAAGGCCGACTCCCCACCATGGAAAATCAGTAACAAATTTTATAGACGGGGGGGCTATATGCAGAAACAGTACAGTCAGCTCTGACAGGCATCTTGAAATTGGTCATGGGAGGTCTGACCAGCATCATCTTGATTATTTTAGGTACAGTTAATCTTCAGTTTCCAGGGTTGGTTTGTTTCCATTTCTTTGAGCTCAATTCTCAGAGCTGTGGCAGTTGACATCACAGCAACAGTCTGGTCATCATGTGGTTAACTTTTTCACCTGCTGGGGGTTTCAGTATCTATAAGACAGGTCACAGGATATGGCTCAGAATATTATCTATGGGATAGATAGGAACTAAAGGTCCTTGACAATGCTTAGTAGCAACATTATTATTTTTTGATCTCCTTTGACTGTTTTCCTTTGTTTCTGCATTTTCTCTGATTTCTCGCATCTTCTCTGATTAAACTTATTTTTTAGCTAAGTTTCTTCCGCACACAAAAGGCAGGCTGAGGACGTGGCACAGGACCTGGACCATAGAGTCCTGCTCCATTTCATGCTGATCACCTTTCTTTGTTTACACTGTGATCTACTGCCAGTGCTTCTGATTGGCCAAAGACAACTGAGAGCCAGGGGGTGAGGGATTCTGTTGATGTGGACCATACTGCCAGCCTCTGGAGCACAGAGCAGGCTGAGTAGGAATGGAGACCATGCTAAAGGTCAGTGGACCGTATCCAGGAAATAGATAATGGGCCAAATCAGTGCTTGTGCTTTGATAAAACTGAATATTTGAGCATGCCAAATTAAGAACCAGCTCCTGGATCTAGAGAATCTCCACTGAGTGTGTCTCCCTGTACCAGCCTAAGTAATTGGTCAGTCTGACTACTGTAATCTTCTCTCAATCCTTCTCTCCATCACTTAAATTCAAAAAGGCCTCTGACCCATGTTGGACCAGCCCCTGGCTTTGGTCCCCTTTATGTGCTTCCTAACCAGCTGGCACAACAAGGTGCCAGTCCCTGAAGGTCCCTCCAATGAGGGCCGATGCCAGCTCAGTATTTACACTTTGTTCTGACCTCTGGGGTGGCACTGTTTGTTGTTCTTGCCAAAGGCTTCCTCGGGAAATTTCACAATCCCGTCTGCTCAACAGATATCTGCCCTGAGGTAAGTTTGGAAAAGTTACAGGCTTAAGCAATAGTCAGAAAACATGGCTTCTGTTCCCAGACTTGTACAAAGTACATGTGGTTGCTGCATCGGCAACCAGAAGAGATGCTGGAGGTGGTGTGTTTATTCAAGCTGTCGGGTGAGGGAAGGTGTCAACATGTTAGCCCAGTTCAGCTTCCTTTCTTGATCCTTACTTAGAAACCACTCAAGGCAAGTATACATGTGAATAGCCCATCCTTTTTTCCTTTAATTATATCTGATCTCATATGGCTCATCCCCACCAGGATGTCTCACTGTCATGTTTGGCTCAGCTTTGCTTTCTGGATACTACTGGAGGCACTGGTTCTTCCTCTCAGCTCTGGTCTCTATAAAAATGTGCAGTGGACTCTGACTGGAACAACATGGGTTTGAATGGCATGGGTTCACTTAAAGGCAGCTTTTTCTCAATAGCAAATATCAATGCCATTGGTTGAGTCAGCAGATGCGAAACATGGGCTACAGAGGACTTGTGGTACGGAGAGCTGACTATGAGTTATAGGAGGATTTCAGGCCCTCAGTGGATGGGTCTCCTGAACCAGAGTGTCATCCAAAGGTCAACTGTACTTGTCCTGAGTTTCATTTCTCACACTGAGTTGAAGAAAATGGGAAGAGAATAAAGAGAAACGAACGAGCTGTCTGTTGCTAAATTAGTGATGTTGTTCTCAGTACATGCTCTGCCCCTCATTAACTTTGATATCGTAGCTTTAAAACCTCTCACTCTCCAACTCAGTAGCCTGAGACATTTTAGGTTTCAATTCTGAGGTTTGAGGTTAGGCTCTTGAGTAAGAAAGACCCAGAATTTTGGGTATTCACAGCACTATTTTTGAGAGCAAAGATTTCCCCATAATACAGTCACGTGTGCTCAAGAGAAGGAAGAGGAAAATATGGAGAAATGAGTTCCTAGTAGGTGCTGAATGTGTTTGACGTAGTTTTTGTTTATTTAGACCAAGTGACCAAGGTGGGATGACTGTTGCAGAGTACCGGCATAACATTGCTATGGCTTTCTGCTCCTGGTTCCCATGCCTACTAGCTTAGTTCCTGCATTTCTCTTGGCTAGACCATAGTTTCATAGTACAATTGACTCTATGGTCAATGTAAGGTCTCATTCCACCTTAATGAGAATAAATCCATTTCTCCATCTCTTTAATGAACATTTGCTTCTTGTCTTACCTTGTCCCCTCATCAGTCTTCTTTTATATGACTCCAGACTACCCTGCTATAGAAATCTGACAAAACTCAGATGAATAGAACAGATAAAGAATATTTAAAGTTCTTACTGTGGCAGTTTCTGCATCTTCCTGCGTCTGTTAAAATCATAATTTAAACTTAGCTACTAATCATGCAATAAGAGTAGTGAGATTCAGATTGCATACAAAGAAGGGCTCCCTGACTGGAGATGTGAGAGATGCTGGAACAGGTTATTGAGGAATGCTGCAGACTCCTCTTCCCAGATAACCTAAAAATAATGGGAAAGGGATTGTCTGTTTGGGCTGCTTGAGGTACCTGAAACCAAGAGACAGGGCAAAATGATTTTGGTGGTTCTTTTCCTAGAAAACAGAAGAGCCTGGTGATTGACAGTATGGACTCTAGAGTCAAACAGACTCAGAAATGAGACCCAGTTCTATCACTTCCTAGCGTGAAGTCTTGGGCGCACTACTTCATCTCTCTGCAGAGAGTTATAATGAGAATTAAATAAGATTCATGGATACAAAGTGTTTAGCACAGAATCTGGCACCAGAGAAAGTACTCCATAAATATTGGCTTCTGCATTTAGTCTTGAGTTGTGTTAATCCTTTTTTCTCAAACCCCCACACCCAGGGCACTCATGCAGATCCGTTCTCCTGCCACCACCAAGTTTAGTTCTTTCATATCAGGCCCCAAAGCCTCAAGTATCCAACTCTACATGAGTCTGACAGTATCAGCCTGCTCTTATCAGTCAGTGGAGACTATAGTTTCCAATCTAAATTCAGGTGCTGTATTTCCCATAGAAAAGTATCCCCAGGTTCTATTTTTTTCATTTGTCTTCCTCATGTGGAACCTCATGAAGATGCTACTGCTGGTGACTTGACTGTTTCTCTTCTTTCAAGTCTAGAACCAATTGTTCAAAGAGCTAGAATTTTTGAGCTGGGAGAAACCTTGGCATCACTTAACCTGAGGTAAAGGCAACGTTACAGATAAACCTAGAGTAAGCACAGAACTCAAACTATGTGCAGTGAGTGGTGTTTACTGGGAAGTCTTGCTGGTGTGGTGACTTCTGCATGAAGTCTTCAAGGAGAGGCAGAAGTTGATGAGAAATGGGGGTAGGAGGATGTTTAACAAAGGAAATGTGCAAACACCACAGGTTCTAAGATAGGAACACAGGATGGCTAAGGGAGGGGAGTTAAGATAAGGCCAGATAAGGGGAGACTGTCAGAAAATAAAAAGAAACAAAAACACTTTAAAATACTTTAAAGTTTGTAGCAACATAAATTTCCTTATCTATGTTGAGTACTTGAAAAGAGAAGATGAACACAGATACTGCCTTTTACAAAATATATGATTAGCATGGTATCATGTATATCAAGGTTTTGAAAATCTGAGTTTATTTTTTGTTAAATGACTTAGTCTCAACCATCCACAATACTTCCGACAGCATGTAGTTTAGCCTGAATACTTTGAATGCCAAGGAGCAAAATACTAGGAGATGCAACTCATTTTCTCCTTTTATTTATTTAAATTCACTTTAAATTAAAATATAATTACATACAGTAAGGTGCACAGACCTCAAGTGTACAATTTGATGAGTTTTGACAAATATACCTGTGTATCCAATGGCTTAATAAAAATACAGAAGATTGCTATCATACAGAAAATTTGCCCATTATTCTTTCTGGTTAACCACCCTCCCTCCACTCTCCCACAAGTAACCACAATTATCTCTTTCTTTTTTGAACCTTTTAATTATTATTTTTTGGCCATGCTGCACAGCATGCAGGGTTTTAGTTCCCCGACCACAGATTGAACCTGGGCCCCTGCAGTGGAAGTGTGGAGCCTTAAGTACTGGACCACCAGGGATGTCCAATAGCCACAATTCTGATTTCCCTTCGCACAGATCAGTTTTGCCTGTTTCTGGGCATTACATAAATGAGTCATTCAGTGTATGTACTCTTTCATGTCTGGTTTTTTTCCCGTAATATAATATTTTTTTAGATTTATCTATGTTGCTATTATTGTATTTATAATTTATTCCTTTTTATTAATGGACAACATATCCCACTGTACCACCAAAGATGGATGGGTCATGGTAGAGAGTTCTGACAAAATCTGGTCCACTGGAGAAGAGAATGGCAAACCACTTCAGTATTCTTGCCTTGAGAACCCCATGGAAAGTATGAAAAGGCAAAAAGATAGGACACTGAAAGATGAACTCCCCAGGTCGGTAGGTGCCAAATATGCTACTGGAGATCAGTGGAGAAATAACTCCAGAAAGAATGAAGAGATGGAGCCAAAGCAAAAACAACATCCAGTTGTGGATGTAACTGGTGATGGAAATAAAGTTGATGCTATAAAGTACAGTATTGTATAGGAACCTGGAATGTCAGGTCCATGAATCAAGAAAAATTGGAAATGGTCAAACAGGAGATGGCAAGAGTGAACATCGACATTTTAGGAATCAACCAACTAAAATGGACTGGAATGGGTGAATTTAACTCAGATGATCATTATATCTACTACTGTGGACAAGAATCCCTTAGAAGAAATGGAGTGGCCATAATAGTCAACAAACGAATCCGAAATGCAGTACTTGGATGCAATCTCAAAAATGACAGAATGATCTCTGTTCATTTCCAAGGCAAACCACTCAATACCACAGTAATCCAAGTCTATGCCCCAATCAGTAACGCTGAAGAAGCTGAAGTTGAATGGTTCCATGAAGACCTACAAGACCTTCTAGAACTAATACCAAAAAAGATGTTCTTTTCATTATAGGGGATTGGAATGCAAAAGTAGAAAGTCAAGAGATACCTGGAGTAACAGGCAAATTTGACCTTGGAGTACAAAACAAAGCAGGTCAAAGGCTAACAGAGCTTTGCCAAGAGAATGCACTGGTCATAGCAAACACCCTCTTCCAACAACACAAGAGAAGACTCTACACATGGACATCACCAGATGGTCAACACTGAAATCAGATTGATTATATTCTTTGCAGCCAAAGGAGGAGAAGCTCTATACAGCAGCAAAAACAAGACCAGGAGCTGACTGTGGCTCAGATCATGAACTCCTTATTGCCTAAATCAGACTTAAATTGAACAAAGTAGTAGACAGTGGAAATGACAAATAGATTCAAGGGATTAGATCTGATAGACAGAGTGCCTGAAGAACTACGGATGGAGGTTTCTGGCATTGTACAGGAGGCAGTAATCAAGACAATCCCCAAGAAAAAGAAATGCAAAAAGGTAAAATGGTTGTCTGAGAAGGCCTTACAAATAGCTGAGCAAAGAAAAGATGCAAAAGGCAAAGGAGAAAAGGAAAGAAATACCCAATTGAATGCAGAGTTCCAAAGAATAGCAAGGAGAGATAAGAAAGCCTTCCTCAGTGATCAATGCAAAGAAATAGAGGAAAACAATAGAATGGGAAAGACTAGAGATCTCTTCAAGAAAATTCGAGATACCAAGGGAATATTTCATGCAAAGATGAGCACAGTAAAGGACAGAAATGGTATGGACCTAACAGAAGCAGAAGATATTAAAAAGAGGTGACAAGAATACACAGAAGACCTATACAAAAAAGATCTTCATGATCCAGATAATCATGATGGTGTATCACTCACCTAGAGCCAGACATCCTAGAATGTGAAGTGAAGTAGGCATTAGGAAGCATCACTACAAACAAAGCTAGCAGAGGTGATGGAATTCCAGTTGCACTATTTCAAATCCTAAAAGATGATGTTGTGAAAGCATTACACTCAATATGTCAGAAAATTTGGAAAATACAACAGTGGTCACAGGACCGAAAAAGATCAGGTTTCATTCCAATCCCAAAGAAAGGCAATGCCAAAGAATGCTCAAACTACCCCACAGTCACACTCATCTCACATGCTAGTAAAGTAATGCTCAAAATTCTCCAAGCCAGGCTTCAACAGTATGTGAACTGTGAACTTCCAGATGTTCAAGCTGGATTTAGAAAAGGCAGAGGAACCAGAGATCAGATTGCCAACATCCGTTGGATCATTGAAAAAGCAAGAGAGTTCCAAAAAAACATCTACTTCTGTTTTATTGACTATGCCAAAGCCTTTGACTGTGTGGATCACATCAAACTGTGGAAAATTCTTAAAGAGATGGGAATACCAGACCACCTGATCTGCCTCTTGAGAAATCTGTATGCAGGTCAAGAAGCTACAGTTAGAACTGGACATGGAACAACAGATTGTTTCCAAATCGGGAAAGCAGTGCATCAACGCTTTATATTGTCACCCTGCTTGTTTAACATATGCAGAGTACATCATGAGAAATGCTGGGTCAGATGAAGCACCAGCTGGAATCAAGATTGCCAGGAGAAATATCAATAACTGCAGATATGCAGATGACACCACCCTTATGGCAGAAAGCAAAGAGGAACTAAAAAGCCTCTTGATGAAAGTGAAAGAGGAGAGTGAAAAAGTTGGCTTAAAGGTCAACGTTCAGAAAACTAAGATCATGGCGTCTGGTTCCATCACTTCATGGCAAATAGATGGGGATACAGTGAGAGACTTTATTTGGGGGGGCTCAAAAATCACTGCAGATGGTGATTGCAGCCATGAAATTGAAAGATACTTGCTCCTTGGAAGAAAAGTTATGACCAACCTAGACAGCATATAAAAAGCAGAGACATTACTTTGCCAACAAAGATCTGTCTAGTCAAAGCTATGGTTTTCCCAGTAGTCATGTATGGATGTGAGAGTTGGACTATAAAGAAAGCTGAGCATCGAAGAATTGATGCTTTTGAATTGTGGTGTTGGAGAAGACTCTTGCGAATCTCTTGGACTGCAAGGAGATCCAACCAATCCATCCTGAAGGAAATCAGTCCTGAATATTCATTGGAAGGATTGATGCTGAAGCTGAAACTCCAATACTTTGGCTACCTGATGTGAAGAGCTGACTCATTGGAAAAGACTCTGATGCTGGGAAAGGTTGAAGGCAGGAGGAGAAAGGAACAATAGAGGATGAAATGGTTGGATGGCATCACCGACTCGATGGACATGAGTTTGAGTAAGCTCAGGGAGTTGGTGATGGACAGGGAGGCCTGGTGCGCTGTAGTCCATGGGGTCACAAAGAGTCGGACACGACTGAGCAACTGAGCTGAACTGAACTGAACTGATCCCACTGTACAAATATATCTCAGTTTGTCTATTCACTCTCCTGTTGATGAACTTACATTGTTTCCAAGGTCTAGCTATCAGAAATAAAGTCACAATTAACATTCTTATACAATTTTTAGTAGACATATGATTTAATTTCTTTTGAAATTCCTGGATCACAAGAAAGGTGAATATTTATAAGAAAATGCCAGTTTTCCAAAGCAGCTGTATCATTTTATGTTTTTACCATCAATGTACAAGAGATCCAATTGCTCCATAGCCTCTCTAGTATTTGGTATTGTTAGAATTTTAAAAATTTAACCCTTCCAGTGAGTGTGTAGTAGTATCCTGCTGTTGTTTTGATTTGCATTTCCCTATTGATCAAGGATACTAAGCATCTTTTTTATGTGCTTATTGGCTACACACATATTCTCTTTTGTGAAACATTTGTCCATGTTCTTTGCCCATTATAAAATATTGTTTTGTCTTTTTATTGTATAGTTTTAGGAGTTCTTTGCATATTCTGTTTATGAGTCCTTTGTCAGAGACACATATTTCTCCATCTGGGGATTGCCTGTTGATTTTATTAACAATGCTTTTTGATAATTAGACATTCTAATTTTAATAAAGTACATTGAATCTATTTTTTGTTTTCTTTATGGACCCACCAAAGGGCAAATGGAATCTTAGTTCCCTGACCAGGAATCACACTTGTACCGCTGCATTGGAAGCTCAGTCTTAATCACTGGACCTTCAGGGAAGTCATAATTTTCTTCTGTTCTTGTTATATTTTTATGTGGCCTAGGAACTCTTTATCCACCTCAGTCTTTGCATATATATTCTCCCATATTTTCTTCTAGAAGGTTTATAGGTTAGTTTTTACATTTAGGTTTATGATCCATCTAAAATGAATTTTTGTATACGGTGTGAAATGGAGGTTGAGGATCCTTGAGCTCATAGAAATATCAAATTATTCAAGTACCACTTAAAAATGATTTTCCCTCTACTGAATTGCCTTTGTCAGAAATCATTTGACTGTGTATGATTCTGTTTCTAGACTCTATTTTTTCCCATCTGTCTGTTCATCTGTCTATGCCAATACCATGCTTTCTTAATTACTATAGCTTTACAGCAAGTGTCAAAATCATGTATTATTAGCCCTTTGAATTTGTTCTTTTTTAAGATTGCTTTGATTACTCTAGGTCCTTTACATTTCTATATAAAATCTATTAATAGCTCACTAATGCATTTCATTTTTTTAATGATTCTGTCATTAGAAAGTTAGTCACTCAGTCGTGTCTGATTCTTTGCTACTCCATGGTTTATAGCCTGCAAGTCTCCTCTCTCCATGGGATTCTCCAGGCAAGAATGCTGGAGTGGGTAGCCCTTCCCTTCTCCAGGGAATCTTCCTGACCCAGGGATCAAACCAGGGTCTCCTGCATTGCAGGTGGATTCTTCACTGTCTGAGCCACCAGAATTCTTTATCTGAACTTATCTTTCCTGGCTCTCCTGTAATGTCTTCGTTCTGCTCTATAAAGTAATGTGAGTATTACTACTTCCTCTTCCACAAAGAAGGCAGTGTGACTGCGGGGAGAGAGCCTCTCCTTTGGAGCCAGACACCCAAGGTTTTGAAGCTTGACTCTGGTTGTATGTCTTCTGCAAGTAACTCAAAATCTCTGCTCTTCAGTGCCTTTGTCAATGAAATGAAAATAATTTCCATGATACAGGATTACTTTGAGTATTTGAAAGAGTAACATTTATTTATTTATTTATTTTTTCCTATTTTTTTTTTTTTATTTATTTTTTTTATTTTAGTTGGGGGCTAATTACTTTACAATATTGTAGTAGTTTTTGCCATACATCAACATGAATCAGCCATGGATTCACATGTGCTCCCCCTCCCAAACCCTCCTCCCACCTCCCTCCCCCTCCCATCCCTCTGTGTCATCCCAACGCTCCATCCCTGAGCATCCATCCCATGCATAGAACATGGAATGGTGTTCTGCTTCACATATGACAATATACATGTTTCAATGTTATTGTCCCAGAACGTCCAACCCTCACCTTCTCCCTCAGAGTCCACAGGACTGTTCTATGCATCTGTGTCTCTTATTCTGTCTCACATATAGGGTTACCATTACCATCTTTCAAATTCCATATACATGCATTAGTATACTGTATTGGTGCTTTTCTTTCTGGCTCACTTCACTCTGTATAATGGGCTCCAGTTTCATCCATCTCAATAGAACCGATTCAAATGTATTCTTTTTAATGGCTGAGTAATATTCCATTGTGTATATGTACCACAGCTTCCTTATCCATTCGTCTGCCGATGGACATCTAGGTTGCTTCCATGTCCTGGCTATTGTAAACAGGGCTGCGATGAACATTGGGGTACACGCATCTCTTTCAATTCTGGTTTCCTCAGTGTATATGCCTAGCAGTGGGATTGCTGGGTCATATGGCAGTTCTATTCCCAGTTTTTTAAGGAATCTCCACACTGTTCTCCATAGTGGCTGTACTAGTTTGCATTCCCACCAACAGTGTAAGAGGGTTCCCTTTTCTCCACACCCTCTCCAGCATTTATTGCTTGTAGACTTTTGGATAGCAGCCATTCTGACTGGTGTGTAATGGTACCTCATTGTGGTTTTGATTTGCATTTCTCTAATAATGAGTGATGTTGAGCATCTTTTCATGTATTTGTTAGCCATCTGTATGTCTTCTTTGGAGAAATGTCTGTTTAGTTCTTTGGCCCATTTTTTGATTGGGTCGTTTATTTTTCTGGAATTCAGCTGCAGGAGTTGCTTGTATATTTTTGAGATTAATTGTTTGTCTGTTGCTTCGTTTGCTATTATTTTCTCCCATTCTGAAGGCTGTCTTTTCACCTTGCTTATAGTTTCCTTTGTTGTGCAAAAGCTTTTAATTTTGATTAGGTCCCATTTGTTTATTTTTGCTTTTATTTCCAATATTCTGGGGGGTGGGTCATGGAGGATCCTGCTGTGATTTATGTCGGAGAGTGTTTTGCCTATGTTTTCCTCTAGGAGTTTTATAGTTTCTAGTCTTACGTTTAGATCTTTAATCCATTTTGAGTTTATTTTTGTGTATGGTGTTAGGAAGTGTTCTAGTTTCATTCTTTTACAAGTGGTTGACCAGTTTTCCCAGCACCACTTGTTGAAGAGACTGTCTTTTCTCCATTGTATACTCTTGCCTCCTTTGTCGAAGATAAGGTGCCCATAGGTGCGTGGGTTTATCTCTGGGCTTTGAAAGAGTAACATTTAAAGTACTGAGCTCAGTTCAGGTCTTGGCACATAATAAAAGAACTTAAAGGACTGTTTAAAGGTAGTGATTATTATTAAAAATGTTTAAAGATGATGACTGAGCTGTTCCTCCTGCCAAATCTCCTCTATTTTAGGTTAAATATCCTTCAGTTCAGTTCAGTTCAGTTGCTCAGTTGTGTTGGACTCTTTGCGACCCCATGGACCTCTGCACGCCAGGCCTCTCTGTCCATCACCAACTCCTGGAGTTTACCCAAACTCATGTCCATTGAGTCGGTGATGCCATCCAATCATCTCATCCTCTGTCGTCCCCTTCTCCTCCTGCCTTCAGTCTTTCCTGGCATCAGGGTCTTTTCAAATGAGTCAGCTCTTCGCATCAGGTGGCCAAAGTATTGGAGTTTCAACTTCAACATCAGTTCTTCCAATGAACACTCAGGACTGATCTTCTTTAGGATGGACTGTGGTTTCCAGACATTGCTCCCACAAATTCTATTTGAAACATTTAAAAATCAGTAAAACAAGGGCATGGACCACCCAGACTAGGCACAAGCCACTGGGCAGGATTGGGGTCCTGGGAGGGCCCTGTGCCGCAGGCATTGATCAACCATTTAGTTATTGGGTCATTGGGGAAGCCCACGGTGTCCTGGTGGAGCCAGAGGGTAACCTGGGTGGAAAGGGGTGGGGAAGGAGGGCATGCTCAGGAACTAGATTAGTGACCATTTACCAATGAATATGCACATACTTTGATGTTTTTAGAACCAGAGCACCAGTACTGGAGCTTGCCTGCTTATTTTCAGCCACATTCCCTCCATTATACTCTAAGCAGTAACTGTTGGTTGCTCTCCAGTATTGTTTTCCCCTTGGGAATTGAACCCTTGATTTGTAAATGGGCACAGAGATGCTCAGAACAGCACCCCTCCCTCCCAGCATCCCTGGCAGGTGGGTATGCCCATAAGACTATTCTGGCCATGTGCGCACTTTGGGTTTGTGCCCTTGGACCATGCAGACAAAGGAAGAGATGGCAGAGCAATGAGACAGAAGCAGCATGAACACCTGGCAGTTTCCCAGAGCAAGGCTGAGATACTAGTTTATGAGAGAAAAATACACCAGTTGTGTGTGTGAGCCACCATCATTTTGGAACTCTGTGACAGGCAACTAAAGTTTTGTCACAACTCATGTACTGCGGAACCTTGGACCTGCTACCTTCAACCTCAGTCTAGTTTCCCAACAGGACCACTCTAGAGCCACATGCAAAAACTGGCCTAAGTCAGTTTAGTCATGCCTAATCATTAATTCTTTTTGATGGATAATGGTAGCTGCCAAATTGGAGCAGGTACAGATTATTTACTTCTTGTTACTGGCTGAATTGTGTCCACCCACACATTGTATGTTGAAATCTAACCCTGAGTACCTTGGAAGATAGCCACATTTGAAGACAATGTCTTTAAAGAGGTGATTAGGTTAATTGTGGCCTTTAGTGAAGTGAAAGTTGCTCACTTGTTTCCGACTCTTTGTGACCCCATGGACTATACAATCCATGGAATTCTCCAGGCCAGAATACTGGAGTGGGTAGCCTTTCCCTTCTCCAGGGGATCTTCCAAGCCCAGGGAGAGAACCCATGTCTCCCACATTGCAGGTGGATTTTTTACCAGCTGAGCCACAAGGGAAGCCCAATTGAGGCCTCTAGGGTAAGCCCTAATCTGATATGGTTGGTGTCCTCATAAGACGAAGAGACTCCAGGTGTGTACACAGGGATGACCATAGGAGGGTCCAGCAAGAAGACAGTCATCTGGAAGCCAATGAGAGAGGCCTCAGAAGAAACCCGCCCTGCTGACACCTTGAGCTTGGGCTTCCAGCCTCCAGAACTGTGAGAAAGTACAGTTCTGTTGTTTCAGCCACTTTGTCTGTGGCATTTTGTTATGGCACCCTTAGCAAACACACTCCCTGTAACCTCACTGCCAGTTTTTAATGACAGCAAATCTCATGGCAAATTCTGCTATACACACAGGCATTTATCACACATCTACAAGGAACAGGACACATCCTGTGTCATCTCTCTTAGGTATTCTCATCACACCTCATTTGAATGTGCTTAATTAGACATTGGTAACAGGCAACCGGAATCCTCAGACCAAGCACACAGGACAAGTCAGAGAACAATATTCTGCCAGCTCTGAGGTTGCAGGACTTGTTATATTCTTGCATCTGCTCACAAAATGACTGGGTGTTTCTATGTAATCTTTTTGATGAGCCGTATGTCATAAATACTTCTGAATTCACTACCCAAGGTCCGTTTGAATACTCATTAAGCTCATTAACAAGCCAGTAGTGAAAATCAATTTTTAACATTTGTAATGCTAATTAGTAAAAAAAAAAAAAACACGTATTGACTGAGACTTGGAATAATCAAAACATTTGTAATAGCTACCTCTAGAGTGTGGACTTTCTGATGAGAACCTAGTTGATTACTCCAAAGGCATGAATTCCTGATGAGGGCAAATGACTGTCCTAGAGCATTGCCCAAACAACACTGACTATCTCACTGTCCAGGCTGTGCAGTGCTTAGTCGCTCAATCATGTCTGACTCTTTGAGACCCCATGGACTGTAGCCCGCCAGGCTCCACTGTCAATGGAATTCTCCAGACAAGAATACTGGAGTGGGTTGCCATGCCCTCCTCCAGGGGATCTTCCCAACCCAGGGATCAAACCCAGGTCTCCTGCATTGTAGGTGGATTCTTTGACATCTGAGCCACCAGGGAAGCCCGTTTGGAGACTCCTAAGTAAATGGAAGACATGAGCAATTCTCACTGAAAGAGAATCCATGACATGATTCTAAAGGAAAAACATTCTCCTTGTGTGTTACTATACACTCCACACTCAGCTACAACACTCCTTAGCTTTTAAAAAAATAATTCATTTTACTTTAACTGAACTGGGTCTTCATTGTTGTACTCAGGCTTCCTCTAATTTCAGGCAGCAGGTGCTACTCTTTGCTGCAGTGTGCAGGCTTCTCATTGCGGTGCCTTCTCTTGTTGCAGAGCATGGGCTCTAGGGTGTGTGCAGGCTCTGTAGTTGTAGCACACAAGCTTAGTTGCCCCATGGCCTGTGGGATCCTAATTCCTGGACCAGGGATTGAACCCACATCTCCAGAATTGCAAGATGGATTCTTAACCACTGGTCTATCAGGGAAGTCCCATCCTTCACTTCTGATGCCAGATACGTGAGTTTTTCAAACACTGAGCAGTTCTATGACACCAGCTGAGTGTCCTACAATTTAACTCAGTCCTGACACTATCTACCTGGAGATCACATCAGATCCCCAGGTTCATCATTCAGACTGCCTTCCTCCACTTCAGATGCAGATCCCAAATCCAGATTGTTACCCGTGCTTCGGACCTATTGGCTATAGATTGGAGGTTCCCACCATCTCCTCCTGAAGTTTAGTTAATTTTGCTCCATAAATTAATCAAATTGATTAATTGGCTCACAAAACTCAGGAGAACATTTTACTTACTAGATCACCGGCTTACTACAAAAGGTTAAAACTCAGAAACAGTCAGATGGAAGAGATCTTAGGGCAACGCATAGGGAAAGGGCACAGAGTCCCATGTCCTCTCTGGGAACCCCCATATCTCCACGAAGGCCTCATCTTAGAAGTTGCCCGAACCCCATCCTTCTGGGTTTTTCCTGGAGGCTTCATGCATAGGCATGGTTGATTAAATCATTGGCTGTCCACAGTTGATTTAACCTCAAGCCCCTCTCCCCTCCCCAGAGGTCAGGGGTGGGGAGGTGGATTGATAGTTCCAACCCTTTAATCTTGGTTGGTTCCCTTGGTAACCAGCTCCCATCCTTAGGGGACTTTCCAAAAGTCACCTCATTAACTTAAACTCTGGTGTGGTTGAAGGGGGCTTGTTAGGAATAACAAAAGACAACTTTCTTAAGCCTATCACTTAGAAACAAGGGTTTTAGGAACTCAGTGTTAGAAATGGGATGAAGACAAAATTATGTATTTCTTATTATCAATCACAATAGTTTATGTCTGTCTCTTGTTCTGTTGCTGTTGGAAGCTTTTGTTTATTGTCTCTAGTTGACTTTTAACTAATATAAACAGAGTCAAATATGAGTGTATAAATTAATTTTAATCCCTGCCTGGGGCATACTGTTAACATTTAAAGGTCCTAGTCAGGAATCTGGGGTTCCCAGATGGGTCAGCAATAAAAAAATCCACCTGTAATGCAGGTGACACAGGAAACTCAGGTTCCATCCCTGGGTTGGGAAGATCCACTGGAGGAGGAAATGGCAACACACTCTAATATTCTTGCCTGGAGAATCCCGTGGGCAGAGGAGACTGGCAGGCTATAATCCATGGGGCCAAAAAAGAGTTGGATACAGCTGAGCACAATCGCACATATTGATAAAGTCAGGATTGACACTCTAAGTGGGGTCTGCTTTTGAAGCACCTTGTTCCAGAATCCATGCTGCTGAGGCAGCTCCCTCCACCCAGATCTTGCAACATCATGATCTCAATCTGAATCCAATGATGCAGGAACTAGCATAAGGAATACTAGGAATTATTTTTCACAGGTGAAATTGACACTGCCTAAGAAACACGGTTGTCTGGGATGGGCTTGAGTGAACAAGCTGTGAGAATCCGGCAAACAGCAGGCCAATTCCTCCTTCAGAGCTGTGTCACCAGGTGGCATGCATCTCATCTCTTGTCCCTGTGCTTAATGGGAAACTCTGTTACCTGATTTGACCAGGATTTTAGTAGACCCTTGGCCCCAGAACAGTGAGACATCTTCCTAGGGCCCATGTTTTCCTGCAGGGGGTGGGGGTGAGAGCAGGAACTGTCCTGAGTCTCCAGGAACAGGCTGCAGGAATGCTTCTGTGTGACTGAACTAGACCTGGGTCTTGCTTATGTGGCCACTTGTCACTGGGTAGGTGGGACACAGACAAACCTGAATAAATCTACGACGTTGGCAGAATGGCAAACTGATTTAGCCACAATCTCTCATTTGAATTTTCCATAATAACCATTGGTAACATTTAGAGAACAAGTTTTACGTGCCATGCAATGTTGACATGTACAATTTCACTTAATTACTTACACTTGCAGAAGTAGCCAGTTCATTTACAGATGAAGACAGGATCTGAGAAGGTGTCTGAGATGATCCAGCAGGTCAGGGGAAGACCGGGGAAATAAACCCAGGTGAGCTGGTTCCCTGATGTCTAAACTTGGGCCTCTGCTCTCTCCACGCTGTTCCCAGGTCAATCTCCTGAAAAAATGGGATGTGAAAACACAGGAAACCGGCCCCATCTAGCTGAGGTGCTTATTAAAGGAATGATTTCAGTGAGCCCATATTCTTGCATCTTCGCATACCTAGAAAAGTGCTAAATTCCTTACCTTGATATGTCTGGTTTTCTTTCTTTTTTTTAAAAAAAAAAATGTATTTGGCTGTGGTGGGTCTTTGTTGCAGCCTTCGAACTCTTAGTTGTGGCATGTGGGATCTAGTTCCCTGACCAGGGATCCAACCCAGACCCCTGGCTTTGGGAGCACAGAGTCTTAGCCACTGGACCACCAGGGAAGTCCCTCTGGTTTTCTTTAATAACAATAATCTTTTGGCGTTCAGGTTACCTGCCCTTTGTTGCAAAGCTTCTATATAACCTGCCTCCGCCTACCTGTCTTTAGGCAGCAGTTCTCTCATGATCATTTGAGATGCTGTCTCCCAGGGTGGAAGTCCTAAAATTTCCCACTGAATAAAACATAACTCTCAACTTTTAGGTCGTGAATATTTTTTAAGTCCTGTTGAGTTTATGTGATGAAATGATCTTAGCAAGATTAGATCGTGAGGAGGAAGAGGGGTGGAGGGCCAGCTCTGACTTTAGTGCGCAGAAAAAATGGGGACACAGTGGGTGCCCCTCTGTTGCGGGGCGAATAAGGCAGATGGGGGAGAAGGAACCACACCCCGTGCTTGGCAGTGGGTGAAGTATTCCACGCCGTCATTATCACAGAAGAGCAGCCTTGTAGAATTAGGAATAGTCTTAATTTGCACTTCGTTGAGTTTTTCATTTACATAATGTTAGAATGCAAAGAAAATTCATACATAAAATCCACTGCTAATTTGGCATAGAAATTCTTGTTGAAATAACCACTGAAAGGGAAAGGATTTTTCACTTATCCCTCAGCTTAGGGGGTGGGACTAACTCTGGCAGTGGGTCAGACCCTAGATGAGAACATATCAATATTTGCCTCCGTGTAGATCTGTTGGTGGCTCCAAGCTCTAATCACCGCTTCAATCATTTACTTGGTGTGGAGGATTTAATAGAATTTGTTTAAGGGCTCTGAGAAAATGTATTCCTTTATTCGGGGCATCATTAAAAGCACTTGCAGCTTTGAGTCCAGTGGGGATGATCAATTTAACACATACTAACTCGGCTGATGACACCCCGTAAATTTTCCAGTGTGATGGATTTTGAGATGGCAGACAGCGAGAGAGGTATGAGCCTGGAGATCCAGGAAAGATCCCATGTGTGATAAACAGGTGCCTCCCAGAAACAGGAGGTAGACAAAGCAGTGATTGTAGAGTGTAGGTTATGGTCCTGACGAAACAGTCTCCCTGGATGCGCAGCATCTGTAACTCTCCTGGACTGTTGCCTACCAGGCTCCTCTGTCCATGGGATTCACCAGGCAAGAATACTGGAGTGGGTTGCCATTTCCTGACATCAGGGGATATTTCTGACCCAGGGATTGAAGCTGTGTCTCTTACATCTCCTGCACTGGCAGGCAGGCAGATTCTTTACACTAGAACCACCTGGGAGGCATACATCCAAGATAGCAGAGCTTTGGGATGATTGGGAAGAGATCTGGGCAGAATCAAGAAATGACTTATAGAAGAGTTAACAATGGTGTGGGGTTTATTTCATTTCCACTGATGAGGAAAACCGAAGGAGGGTTTCTGGGTCTCTGTTAGAGTGAGAAAGTGAACAAAGTGTTAGTCGCTCAGTCGTGCCTGACTCTTTTCGACCCCATGGACTGTAACCCTGCCAGTCTCCTCTGTCCATGTAATTCTCCAAACAAGAATATTGGAGTGAGTTGCCATTCCCTTCTCCAGGGGAGCTTCCTGATCCAGGGGTCAAACCCAGGTCTCCCGCATTGCAGGCAGATTCTTTACCATCTGAGCCACCAGGTGGGTCTCAAAGCCAGTCAGCCTGCCTATTTCCCGTGTCTGGATGGCCCTGGGACCGCTTCAGACCATCTGTTGCACTAAAGCATCACAGACTTAAGATGACTCCTGGCAGGGCAGTGCCCCCTGGCTCTCTAGCACCTAAAGCTGTGCTTTCCCCGTTATTGTATCGCAAATGCTCCAAGGGAAGGATACCTGAGCCTCTGATATGTAATTACTCAGGGGTTTCCAGAGAATCTTCAGCTTTACTTCCTCCCATTCACTGCCAATCCCGGAGGTTGAGTCCTATTCTACACTCCCGGGGAGGAAGATAATTTCCCATTGTCTTCCAACTGGAGTGTTTGTCCTTGCATCTACATAACAATCAGGACATTTCCAGGTTTTTGTTTCACACTCTTTGTGAGAAAGGTCTAAATGCTTTCCTCTTACAGAAGCTCAAGTTGAGTTTCTGAGATATAGAGGCTAGATGACAAGGGTAAGCAGTGGAATTGAAAGCCTTTGAAACCTGCTCCCTCCTTCACCGGGTTTTGAACCCAAAGTCCTCTTTTGAAAATTTGAAACCAAATCTCTCATTCCATTTATCTTCTAGAAAAGCAGGGAAAAACAGAATTTGACTCATGAGCTCTGTAATATTACTGTCTACTTGAGCACTACGCCTCGGCAAGGCGCTCGGGGTAGGGGTGGGGCAGGACAGTGCTGGTTTACGGAGGGTTCACGCAGGGCTGAGCTGTGCAGGAGGTGGGGACTTGGGCAACTGTCTTCTCCTTTCTGTCCTGGCTCTCACTGCCCTGCTCCACCCAGGACTTGAAACACCAGCTCTTCTCTCTTCCTAAGGGAGGTATCAGATGCGGTAGAAAAAGTCAGAGAACCTCAGTTTGAATCTAAACCTTATAAACTATGTGACTCTGGGCAAGTCCTTCCTTCTGAGCCTTAATCCTCCAAATCTACAAAATGTCTGCTTCCCCCCCACCCCGCCCCGTCGAAAGGGTTGCTTTGAGAGGAAATCTGTTAGACAATGCTGTTGTAATGCAAATAGAAATCACTGCTGTGTGAAAGTAAGTTACAACTATTTTCAGAACCTCCTCTTTGAATTTAATGTATTCAAGAGTGACAGTCTGCATCATACAGCAAATCCCCATTGGCCATCTATTTTACATACGGTAGCGTAAGTTTCCGTGTTACTCTCTCCATATATCCCACCTCAAACTGGGGTTCGGTAACAGCCTAGAGGGGTGAGATGCGGAGGGAGGTGGGAGGGAGGTTCAAGAGGGAGGGGATATTTGTATACCTATGGCTGATTCATGTTGATGTTTGGCAGAAACCAACACAATTCCGTAAAAGCAATTATCCTTCAATTACAAAATAAATAAATTTAAAATTAAAAACAACAACAGTGACAGTCTTTAAGTTACTTTTCTATGTTCTGGGTGCATCTGTATTTTAAACCTCATCAGTTATCCTAGACTGTGCCTTAACTAGAGGCATTTTTGGCAACAGCAGGAAAGTTATTTCTTTGGGGTCGGAGGGTATTTCTAGCTCACCCTGACTGGTGAGGTGAATGGTAGTTACTTGACCAAAATGATACACAAGTGGGAATAAAGTTCACCACTCTGGGCACTGGATGGGGGGGTCCCTTTTGTGCTTCAGCAACTCAGAAGTCTGGTTGTGACTCAGGTCGGGCAGCTTTGAGAGAAAGAAGTGGTGGAGGGCAGATGGTGGTCAAGTTCTGATATTCAATCGTTGTAGCCATGCGTTCCGGGAAACAAACTCACTCAGAAGGACAACGCAGATAGTGGAGTGCAGTTTATTACACCGGCGGGCCCAAGAAGAGTCGCCTCTTAGCCAAGGACCCCGACCAGTTTTTGTGAAAACCTTATATACCCTAAGTGTATGTGCCCAAACCCACCTCCCCAAATTCCCTGAAACTAGTCTGAACCCATTATTCATGTGCCTTAACCCTAGGTGGTTAACAGTGGACAATTATCAATAGGCCTGTGGCCATACCCCAGTAAGCATAATAGAATGTATGATTCTATTTGGTTACACAGATAATTAGGTTATTCTTTTCGGTGACCGAGAGCCTAGGTACGAGCACTGGGGCTCTTCCTTCCGGGGGCCTGGTTTTCCAGTTGGTATGTCGTCTCTATAGATACTGGGCATATAGCTCAAAGTCCAGAGTCTGGCCCAAGATGGAGTCCTGCATTCAAGACAGAGCCTGTTCTGTCTGTTTCCTCCTTCATAATCACATCTGCTCCTTACCACTCCCTAACCCTCACCACGAGGCATAGAGTGTCTTCTCGAACTCTTTTCATTCATACAGACGTTCTATAAACGTCACTGGGTACCCACTATATGCAAGAATCATACACGCACTGGAAGCATAGACATTGAGTAAGATGAACCTGGCTTTGCCCTCTTACTGCTTATAGTTTTGCTATGTTATGTTGTTGTTTAGTTGCTAGGTCATGTGACCCCCATAGACTGTAGCCCGTCAGGCTCCTTTGTCCATGTGTTCATGGGATTTCCTAGGCAAGAATATTGGAGTGGGTTGTCATTTCCTACTGCAGGGGATCTTCTCGACCCAGAGATCGAATTCACATCTCCTGTGTCCCCTACACTGGCAGGCAGATTCTTTTTTTTAATTTTAATTTATTTAGTTATTTTAATTTGAGGATAATTACTTTACAATAGTGTGATGGTTTTTGCCATACATCAACATGAATCAGCCATGGGTGTACATGTGTCCCCCATCCTGAACCCCCTCCCACCTCCCTCCCCACCCCACCCTTCTGGGTTGTTCCAGAGCACTGACTTTGAGCGCCCGGCTTCATGCATCCAACTTGCACTGGTCATCTATTTTACATATGGTAACATACATGTTTCGATGCTATTCTCTCAAATCATCCCACCCTCACCTTCTCCCACAGAGTCTAAAAGTCGGTTCTTTACACCTGTGTCTCTTTTTCTGCCTTGCGTATATAATCATTGTTATCGTCTTCCTAAATTCCATATATATGTGTTAATATATTGTATTGGTGTTTCTCTTTCTGACTTACTTCACTCTGCATAATAGGCTCCAGTTTCATCCACCTCATTAGAACTGACTCAAATGTGTTCTTTTTTTATAGCTAATATTCCGTTGTGTATATGTACCACATCTTCCTTATCTAGTTGTCTGCCGATGGACATCTAGGTTGCTTCCGTTTTCTAGCTATTGTAAACAGTGGGCAGGCAGATTCTTTACTACCTACCCACCTAGAAAAAAATTTGACTACAAGTTGGATCTGTTCCTTTTACTTTAAACTTTGCTCCCTGTTGCTTTTGTTCACTGAAAGGATACTATCTGTACATAACGGCGTGCCACAGGGAACACAGCCCCTCTTCTTGAAGATTAAACCGAAGTGCCTTTGTTAAGGGAGTCATCCTGATCCTGTCCACCTGTGAATGGGTACAAGAAAAAAGAAATGTACATATCCTCACCTCAAGGCTGGCCATTTCAGGAGATGTTTGTAAGATTAATGGCTTTTTTTAAATCCTCACCTCCTCCACCTTTGTGTTCTGTAAAAGATAACTGGTATCCAGACCCTAATAGCTAAGATAGTTATTTTGAGACACTAGTTTGCCATCTTCTCAGTGGACTTGGTAACAGTTTGAGAGGAAAATGAGGTTAAATAAGTAATGAGACCAGAGAGAAAGTACCAAAGATTGCAAGAGACTTAGGGCCTCTATCTAAGCAATGTGGCGTAACCTAGGCTAGTCCAGAGGCCTCTTGGAACCTGAAGGATGCACGGAAGTTGGCTAGGCCAGGGGCTGGGCAGGGAGGCAGGGTGAGATGCCAGATGCCAGCATTAGGGAAGGCTAGGAGGGGAGAGAGAGAGAACAGAAAAAAGTCCAGTTAGGCTTTGGGAGTTTTTCTTCCTTCTTTGTGGCTGTCCTTGTTGCTATATTAACAGTGACTCCACCTGGATAAAGATGTGGGACTCTGGTGACCTCTGTGTGATCTTTCCTTAGCCCCGTCTTCAGCTCTGTTTTAGGATGGCCTGGGTGGGGCAGAAGGACAGAGGAGTGCAGTTTAAAGGCTGACCCTGGAGCTTCCCTGGTGGTAAAGAATCCACCTGCTGATACAGGGGACACAGTTTCGATCCCTGATCTGGGAAGGGGAAGATCCCACATGTTGTCGGGCAACTAAGCCTGAGCGCTACAACTATTGAGCCTGAGTGTCTAGTGCCCGTTATCTGCAACAAGAGAAGCCACTGCAATGAGAAGCCCATGCACTGCAAATAAATAGTAACCTCCACTTGCCACAAATAGAGAGACCATGGAGCAACAAAGACCCATGGAATACAGTCCATGGAATTCTTCAGGCCAGAATACTGGAGTGGGTAGCCTTTCCCTCCTCCAGGGGATCTTCCCAGCTTGGGGATCAAACCCAGGTCTCCCACATTGCAGACAAATTCTTTACCAATTGAGCTATCAGGGAAGCCCAATAAAGACCCAGCACAGCCCAAAGTAAATAAATAATAAAAATAAAGTCTGATCCCAGGCTCAAGGCCTTTTTATACACAGTAACAAGTCTAGTATAAAACTCCCATGCATCTTGGTTTTCCTCCTGATGTGGAGCAGCATCGAGACAAAGGCCATGCAAGTTGGGGTGGAGGGGGATGGGGATCCTCCATTCTCTCCATCTACCTTCCCACCCCAATACGGATGTTTTGGAGGCATGGAGGAAGTGGAGGCTTGTTTACAACCAAGATCCGGCTTTGAAGCTAGGAGGAACATCCTGGTCAATTGCAAAAGTCAGCCGTGGCCTGTGGCTGCGCCCATCTTGTGCCCATGTGGAGGTCCTGAAGGGGTGGGGAATGGTCAGGGCTACACGGTCTCTTTTCATTTCACATACGAAGACACCAATGCCCAGAGAGACCAGATGATCAAGAACAAAAATCACACAGTAACTTACTTGCAAAGCAGGACTAGAATGTATGTCTCTAATGCCACCTGTGTACAGTACTTCTATCTGGGGTCTTCACAATTTGCATGGCAATGTTACTTCACTTATATTATCTCCTCTGATGCTATCAGCATATCTGTGTGGATAGGCAAAAATTAAGATCCTTATTTTTCAGATGAGAAAACTGACGTTCGGTTGGAGAGGTAGTGTGGTTATGAGGCTCACACGGTCTCAGGGTTTGCTGATTATCCACCTTAGAACAGTGTGGAAGGTACATAATGATTACAGAGGAGGGCTTTCAAGGAGCAAATTATCCATGTTTGATCATTCCTGCCAGTTCTCCAGCATCCATGCTGCAAATCAAAATCAAAATCAGCAAGTAGCTGGCCCTGCCCTACCAATCCTTCCCTGCAAATTGCCATTTGCACCTCAAGCCAACAGTTTTTGTGGGAAAAGCAGGTTTCTATCTTCAAATCCACACTTAAGGGACACATGTTTTCTGCTGGGACTCTGACACTCGCTCTTATAGAGAAGGCTCTCATCAAATATATGTTGAAATAAACAACTGAAACTCCTGCAGGGTGTTCTGACTCTAGCCCTGTTCCTCTCATTTTCGCTTCGGGGTTAAATAGGTGTTGATGTGTCTTTGCTTCTGGCCTGAGGAGGCCACAGAGTGGTCCATGCCTGGTCAGGTGATACTGACCAGACAGCGCTGGTCCAGATGGGGAGTTGGAGCTGGCAGTGGATCCGTGGCTTTCTCAGAGGATCGGTGATTTGTTTGGTGGGGGAGAACTAGGTGGTTCTATGATTATGGTGAGATGAATAGAAAGACTGGGGGAGAAAGGAAAGGGTAAGAGGAAGCTGGGGACTAAAGAATCTGACCCCAGGTCCCCAGATAGTCTGGCATGTGGTATGAGAGGGGGGTAGAAGGCTGGATTTAGGGAGGCAAGGAAAGGCTGTCTCTCTCTGGGTGGGTTGTCCCCAGGGGTGACGCTAGGTAGAGGAAGAGGGTGAGCTAAGCTAACTGGAGGGCAGGGGTAGGACCACGAGCATTCTGCGGGCACTGAAATGACCATCCTCTCCTCCCTCTCAGCCTCTCGAGGGCTTGCATGAAACTCTAGAAGTCTCTCCTTCAGCCCTGCTTCCTTTGTCTTATCAAGAACCAGGGTCTGAGTCCAGAGCACAGCGAAACATAAAATGAAACAGAGGATAGGCCTTGGTGGCTCCCACAAACCTGCAGACAAATATTGGCCTTGGGTTTGCCTCCGCCCTGCCATTTATCTCCTTGTGCTTTGAACAGAGGCTTGGATCCTCCAGCTGCATGTAGGGTTAATTTAAAATGTGTCCTCCCCACTCTCCGGTGTCTACCCCTCCGCCCCCAGTGGCAAGGCTTTACCCACCCTAGGAAGAGGACCTGTAACAGCGTTGGCTGTGGGCTGAAGGGTCTGGGGTGTGTGCACAGGTTTGGGGGCTTAGGTAGGATGGTTCGGTGCTCGGTCACCCAGGCGGGGGTCACAAGGAAGCCACTGTGCTGGGGCTGTGTCTCCCGCGCAGGTCTTCTGTGTGCAAGCAACCACTGTGTAACTAACTAGGTGACTGTTTAGGTGTGGCGAGCCTCTTGTCCGACTATCCTTGTTTTTAAGGCCTCTGTGCCAGGAGTATATTTACTGTGTTCCGGGCAGGGGCAGTTTAGTTCGAATTTGGTGCCCAGAGTAATTGAAACTGTGTGAGTTGCACCATGGGGGCGGGCTCATCTGGACTCGAACGTGCCCGCCGCGTTCTCCGCGCTAATTTTCTCGGATTCCCCACGCTCCCTCGGAGGTGGGGACGCGACAGGGGGCGGACGAGGTGGTCGCGTGGCGGGACCCGGAGCTGTGCAGTCGGGAAAGGAGACCTGGACCCGACCCAGCAGAGGAGGCGAGAACTCCAGGGAGGACCGGCGAGCCCCACGCGACTCCCACTTGCCGCAGGTCGCACGGGCGACGAGGAACGCCCGCCGGGGGCCCGGGCCGCGCGCCCGCTGCCTTGACTTCCCCATCGCCGTGCGGGGGAGGGGCCGCAGTGGAGAAAGTGCGCGAAGGGGCCGCGGCGGCGAGCGCCCCACGTGACGGCGCCGCGCCGAGCCGAGCGGGACCCGGCGGCGGCGGCGGCGGCGGGCGCAGCGGGGCGGCCTGGAGCCCCGGGAGCGGCGCGCGCGGCCCCGGCCCGGCCGGCGTCCCGGCCTCGCGCTGCACATTCTCTCCTGGCGGCGGCGCCACCTGCGGTCGCGTTCGCACGAACATGGCGACACGGAGCAGCAGGAGGGAGTCGCGACTCCCCTTCCTCTTCGTCCTGACCGCGCTGCTGCCCCCCGGGGCTGTCGGGCAGATCTGGCCGCAGACGCTGCCCGGCGGCCGCGGGCCTGGGCCCCAGGACCGGGGCTTCCTCGTGGTGCGGGGCGACCCGCTCGAGCTGCGGCTGGGGGCGCGCGGGGCGCCCCGGGGGGGCGGACGAGAAGCCGCTCCGGAGGAGACGGAGCGCTGCCCTGCAGCAGGAGCCCATCCAGGTGTACGGACAGGTGAGCGGTCGGCCCCCGCCTTCCCTCCGGCTCTCTCTTCTCCCTGCACCGCCGCACCCCCGCATCCATCCTTAGCTGTCGCCTCCCAGGTGCAGGCACCGCTGGGGACTTCCTGGCTGGCGTTTGTTTTTCTCCCCTCCGCACACAGGAGTACAACCGTCAGCACTTGAATCGCCTTGATCTTTCCTTCTTCCTGACGATTTTAGCAAACGGATTCCAGGGCACTCTCGGGGTGCACTGTTTCCCCAGGCTGTGTGCTCTCCAGTGGAGTTTCTGGCAGGTATCGGAGGGGTGCAGCTTCATTTTACACGTAGATAGAAAACGGGCTTTCTTTCTTGTATCATCAGTTAGCAGCGGAGGCGAGCACCCTGCAGTTGCAGTACGTTTACCCAGAACAGTCAGGGGAGGGGGTTTCCGCACTTACCGTTTTAAACCACAATTAAGGTGGGCAAACCTGGAATCTTGACTCTGGGCATATAGTCAAACAAGAGGTGTGTGTGTGTAAGTGCTGAATTCTTTTTTTCCTGGTGATGGGGGGCGGTGAGGTTCTATCCATCCTCCCTCTTTCAAAATACTGATTTTGTGTTGAACAGGAATATCTCTCATGACACTTGGGGATTTGAAAAACTGCAGGAGTTTGGTGGGTATTATTATTCAGCAGATGATTTATTTCTATCTAGGCAATGGGCTTATTAGATCATGAGGAACATGAATTTCACTTTTATGGCTGGACTTACTGTTGGCAACTGCAAACCGAGTTTGTGGGCTAGAATCAGCGTTGGCAAAATTAATTTGTCCATGTTATTGCCTCATGAGACTCACAGTCCTGTGGTTGAGATTGACATTAACAAAGCTGGCAGGTCAGTGGGGGAAGAGAAGTGGAAATAGTGGAGGTGGTCAATTACGTGATTTCTAGAGTCAAAATGTTCCCTTCAAAGTAGAAATCAAAAGATTGGTCTGAATTCTGCATCTCTTCGCTGATTTTCCTTTAGCCATTTCTTCAGGAAATATACAGAGTTTAATGTTCAACCTTTGGAGCCGGAAGAACATTTGAACTATCTCTCTATTGTGTCATTTTGATGATGAAGCCACCAGAGCCGGGAAAGGTGAAGTGACTAGCCCAAGGTCATGCGGGGCAGGGTTGCTGGCTGTTTAGTTTTTGTCTGCATTGTCTCACTGATCTTTGAGAGATCAAATAGTTGCCCACTCTTTATACAGTGCTTCTTAAATAACTTCTTTCTAAAGAAAAATGTATTGGTAAGAAAGGGGCTTGGGAGGAGGTTTGAGGATGGGAGTATTTGACTTCCATCCACTACCAGTTCTAAGGCAAGAGCATGTGCCAGCGGGCATATAACGGCTGGTGGGCATGGGCTGCTGGAGCTTGCCTGTGTGGCTGTCCCCAGGGTCCAGATCCTTGTTGCCCTCTCCACTCCCTTCTGAAACTTCTTTTTTGTATTACTGAAAGAAGTCAGCAGGGTCCTTGCTCTCCACAGGGACACCAGCATCCTGATGGTGGATGGGAGAGGGAGAGAGAGAGGCTCCCTTGTTACCTGAGTCTTCCCATCAGGCCAGCTCTCCTGTGGGCTTGAGTCAGGTTTCTGGGTTATGGGAATGGGGAGCAACGGAAGACGATCCCTTCTGGATCTCAGGTCCCCCACAACTATAGATTGGGCTGCTGGAAGAACTTCCTGGAGGCAAAAATAGGCACGCAGGTGCTGTTTGTAAAAGCTCCTGGGGATTTGGGACAAGTTAAACTGTGTTCTCCATAGGAGTGACCAAAAAACCTTCGGGTTTCATATTTCTGAGTCCGCCTTATTGAATTTGTTTCCGTGGAAGGATGGAGAACTAGCTGTGGAACTCTTAATGAGGAATTCCTATCAAGGGTGACGACCCAGAGCAGCGTTTTGTCTTCTCTGGGGCTGCCTCCCTGTGCCTTTGTTCTTGCTTGCCCTGAGGTTAATAAAAGTGGGATTAACTTGAATCTGTAAGGATCTGAGTTAGATTGAAGGAAGGACTTCCTGGGCTTTCTGCTACAAGCACTGTCTGGTGCAGACCTTTCAGACTCCAAGCACAGGAATCAGGGGCTGAAGGGGTTTGGCCTGTCTGTCTTGGAGCTCTGAAGGGCCTCAGGACTCTATGGAAGGATCTTTTAAGTAAAGATGACCATTTGCCTCTTTTTTACCCTGGGACAGACCTGGTTTAGAAGTTGTCCCTGTTGGATATGAAAAGTGCTGTGTTCACTCTCAAAAGGGTCAGGATGCAGACTATAAATTAGATCCCCGGTGGCACAGATGATAAAGAATCTGCCTGCAGTGCAGGAGATCTGGGTTTGATCCCTGGGTTGGGAAGATCCCCTGGAGAGGGAAATGGCTACCTACCACTCCAGTATTAGTGCCTGGAGAATTCCATGGACAGAGGAGCCTGGCGGGCTACAGTCCATGGGGTCACAAAGAGTCGGACACGACTGAGCAACTAATACATTCTGCTTCTAGCCTTAAGCCAGTTCTCATTAAAGTCAGAGTATAAATACTCCCCCCAACCCCCACACTTTAAATTTTTCTGTAGTGTCAGTTGAATTCAGTACTATTCTATGTAAGGATGGAGTGCAAATGAAGGGGCAGGGGGAGTTTTCATCACTGCTTTCAGAAAATTTAGAATCTAAGGAGCAGATAAAACAGATGCAAATAAATGTACAGGCAAGGAAATGTACCAGACAGGGACAAGGAAACAGGGGCATGATAAACTGGCCACAACTCTCAAGTGGGGTGTGAGTGGGTTGTTTGACATGGAAGGCGTGGGAGATGAAGTGATAAAGGGTCAGTGGGCTCAGACACTCTGCAGCTTCTCACCATCTGACGTTTGAGTACATTTGAAGGGATGCTGGGCACCACAGATCAGGGCTGGAAGCAGAAGCTGCCTGATGGAAAAAGACCCCCGGGGTGATGTTCAGGCTGCTGGCTTCAGGGAGGGGATCCAGAGGGCTTTTGCATCTGAGGAAGAGTCCTGTGTTGGAGTCAGTGTCATTCTTTTTCTTTGGCACTGCTAACCTTTGGAGTAAACTAGGTTTAGTTGTTGTGCTTCTTCTAAAACAAGCCAGATCCAAGAAGGGGGATTCCAACATTCTTGGCACACTGGGTTTCTTCCTGATTTCACGTCAGCTCCATGCCTCTATGCCACCTGCTTTTTCCTCTGCCTCCAATATTCTTCCATGGTTTCTCTGTTTGCCTGCAAAACCCCTATTCCATTTTTCAGCATCCAAGGAATGTCTCTTAGTATTCCCAGGCTCTGGTGGGAAGAGTTCTTTTGAGCTTGGTTACAGCACTGACTGTCTTGTGTTCTAATTGCTTGTGTGACTGTTTCATCTCCCAGTTTGCTCCTTGAGGGCATGGATCAAGCCTCTCTGTGTCCCTGGCACTTGGGAGGCCCTTAATGAATATTTGTGGACCAGCTGCCCACCTGGAAGGTGAAAGGCCTGGAGGGTAGGAAGCACATCCAAGTTATAGAAAAGGTATTTATAAGGAGGACTGTGGTGAGGCCACAAATGGAGAGTGGAAATGAGTTGGCTCAGAATGTGGGTTGGGGAGCCCTGATTTTCCTGTGCTTTTCTGGGGGTTTATTTTGAACGAAGAGCTGCAATTCTGTTGTGCAGAATGCTCCCTTTTAGGGCTATCATGGTAATGCTAATGGTATTGTTTTTGGGAAAAAGCCTTTGGAATGAAGCGCAAAGCCTAACAGGATTTACAGGTTTATTTTTCTCCCAATGAGCTCTCTCTTCATAATTCCTGCTTTTTAGAGGCCAGGGAGTATTCAGTGTCCTGATTTGAGACTGAAAATAAAGTGTCTGTTACAGTACAAGGACCTGAGACAAAGAGCCTCCTTTCGGGGATGGAAGACTGTGTAGCTTTAGATCTCTTTGGGGTAGATTCTTGTATGATACACTTGCTTGGGAAAGAATTGGCTGGTTGATTCTGAAGTTAGGACATTTGACTTGTATGCTTCCAAAAGATGAGAAGGCAAAGCCTTTGTGGTGTCAGGTGGTGTCAGGTTGGCTGCTTCTACATAGCTGAAGAGTTCCTTAGCGTGTTGGATTGGCTTGATAAAGGGTGTGACCTTGAAAGACTTCCTGTCTTGCTTGGCATCTCGTCTTGGGCACAGTTCTTGCCTCGGTCTCTGGCCACTGTTTAACAGCTTACCTTTCTTGGGGCATGGTCGATGGAGGCTTCGAGAGGTGGAATAAATGGGAGGAAAAGGGACAGGGAAGGGGAGCAGGGAGATGGAGAATAAAAGGGGTGAAATGACAAGCCATCTAGTCTGGTTATTTAGCCTTCAGTAGGTAATGCGTGTTTGCAAAACAGTATTTGTTCAGAAGAGTGTATATTGAGAAGTACAGTTACTTCCTTCCTGTGTCCCCATTCACCTGATGTCCCTTCCCAGTGGACACCCACGGTCATCAGTTTTTTGTGTGTCCTTCCAAAAATGTTCTATGTATATATAGCATATGGACATGAAACTTGAAAGGCTTTCTCTCATCCGTAGCCCCTAATATCATCAGTAATGACATTAGCTCCAAAGTATATATATGGCATTATGACTGTCAATAGGAGGGGAGTTACCTGAAGTGTCCTAGTATAAAATGGATTGTACTTTTACTCCAGGCCAGGGTAGAAAACACCATTCCACTTGGAGGGTTCCTGTGGGCCAAGGCCAGGAGAGCAGCATTCTGTAGCCTTGTCATTTGGAAAGGTGCTGGAGGGCAGTTCCCGGAAGATGTAGAGCTCACGTGTGTAAGAGCATCAGAATATAGAGATCATGGATCTTGGCTTTAAGTTGTTTTCTTTTGGAGAATGTTTTCTTTAAATTCTGTAAAGTGGAGTTAATAGCATGCTTAATAAATTGCTTTGAGACCTGGGATCCGGGGAGGCAGATTCTAACAGCAATGAGCATCCCCAAGCAAAAGATGGATGTTGTAGGAACATTTCATTTGTCATATTTTGGATTTTCCTCCTTAAGAGATGACTGCCATCTTTGTAGTGTCATTGTTTAATCCCAGGGCCAGGGATCCATGGAGCCGAGCATCATACTGTCAGCTGTAATGGACAGACACAGGAGCTTGCAAATAATCTGGAGAGCAGGTAATCCCCAAAGTAGCTTATTTGCCTTTGCTATTTGTTTATTTAGTCTTTTAAAGCATCAGTTTACCTTCCTAATTAAAGTTTGCTTAGGTGCATATTAAAATGAGCTTGTATTCTTTGAGCAGTTGATATGCAAAACGGCTGGCATACATGTGTTAGGGAAAGCCAGTTTGGAGTTTAGAAATTTTGACAATAATTCAGATGCAGATAATTTGAGAGTTGACTGCACAGAAATATATTAAAGCTGAGGTATTATAATAACCTTTCCTCCCATCTTTTTTTTAGTTTTGGGTATGATGGAAAGGAAAGGAGAACTCATTGCATTTTGGTTTGAATATTCAGGGATCAGTATTTCAGCAGAAGTGGTCTGGGCTGCAGGGCTGAGCCATCCTCTTTGTCGAGTACAGAACCTTCCTGGGCATTCTCAGGCCAGAATCCGTCGGCACATGGCGTATTCAGTCCAACCACGTAGATGCAAAAATCAATTTCCCTCAGTTTAAAATGAGCCGCAGTTAATTTCGACCTAATTTATTGGTTTATTGACCTGTGGACCTTGGGCCTTCAAAGAAGTGGCATGGGCAGCCTTCTAGCATTGAAGTGGCTGATGGTGCTATAAATCAGAGAAGACAGGTGGGCTTTGAGGTGGGATTTGAGTTTCATCCCATGTTATTGTGAAACCCTAAGATTTTTTTTATTGTAACATGAAGCACGCATTGAGCATTTTGGGGTGGGTTCCATAAAAATAGGACCTCATAAGTTACTTAACTTTTGCAGCCGTGACCCCAACAGGGAGTTAAAAATAATTACAAAATTCTGTTGTCCACTGGGTAATTGTCAATCATAATGGTAACATCCATGGTCATGTCACTGCTACCAGCCAGCAGCTGGAAGACTTTATCTTCTTGGCCTCATGGCAGGTCTTCTCTTTGATGGATCTTCCTGCCATGATGGAAATATTCTGTATCTGAGCTGGTCAGGGTGTCCATGAGCCATCTGTGGGGGTTGAGTGCTTGAAATGTTAGGATGACGGAAGAATTGAAGTTATTTTCCTTTCGTTGAATTTTAATCAAGCTAAATTTAAGTTTGAATGGCTACGTGTGGCCCAGGGACGGCATAGCTTTCCCCGGTGGTGTGAGGCCCCCTTTCCTACTGTGGTCACTGCCTCACCCAGGGAGCAGCTGTAGGCACCGCAAGGCTGGTCTTTGTTTCCGCCGTGAGCAGGGGAGGGAAAGCGAGGGTTGAGGGCTGCTGTCTGAACCTGAGGTTTTGGTGGCTGCTGGCAGCCAGGGTGAGTGTCAGGAGACCCTGGCCTTTCTTTCCGCGGTAGGGGTGCAGCAGCTGGCTGTGGTGGAGGGTTCCCTGGGGTGTCCTGTTCACCTTAGCGTCAGCCTGTGTGCAGATGCTTCCTCCCACTGGGGACCTGGGCGCTGAAAGCTGACCTGTGTGTCTTCGCTTTTGCTGTGGCTTTGCCCACACAGCAGCCCACGTGGCCCCGGCTGGTGTGCAGACCCTACCCATCTGTTGAGCCAAGAAAGCAGTAATGATGCCTGAACTGGGGGCCACCTCCCCACCTCTGCCGTCTGCTTCCCGGACTCACCTTGTTTTGCCCCAATGCAGCCAGGTCTGTCTTCATCCCTGCAGCCCTGCAGGCCAGCACGAAGACAAACATCGGGCGTGTGGTCTTCATCACGGCCTGGGTGGGGACCCTCCTACCCCCGTCCCCGCCCTCTAACCCTGCCTGTCGCTGCCGCTGCCTCCACTCAACTCAGCAATTCGGGACCCTTCACTATGATTTATCTCCAGTTCCCTGAATTAGATTAAAAACACTGCTACGAATTCTCAGAAAGGCAGGCTGATGTGATTGCATCCCACATCGGAGCAGTAGACAAGGACGATAAAAAGATGCGCTTATATCATCTGTGTTTTGTGCCTTGTAGGGGCCACCATGTGGTTTATTGTTCCTTTCCTTTTTTTTTTTTAAGTGAGGAAGGTAAGCAACATTGCTTCTTTTATTTAGAAAAGAGACTAGTCTGTTGAGCAGAAACCCTCTGCCCCCAAAGCACTGGATCAAAGCGGGGAAGGCAGATGGGGTGCTTCTGACATAAAATAAGTCAGGGTTTGAGCCAGGGAGTGGGGTGAATGGAGATTTTAATGTGTTAGTTGGGACTGAGGTGAGAGCCAGCCTACTTTGATGGGCTGGGAAGCCGAATAGTGTCAGGGTGAAATTTCTCACTCACGGGAAACCTCTGTACCCAGAAGAAATGGGGAGAAGCTGGGATGATGTGCTGGAGCTTGGAGGGGTGGGGTTTAAAAACAATGCTGGGAGTAAGGCCAGTTTAGGGACCCTCTCTGGAGAGCCTCATGTGGGTGCCTTCGAGATGAGCCCCACGTGGGGTAGGGGCCCAGATAGTAAAGGACCCTGTTTCTGTTAGCCCAGAGGAAACAGGCAAGACACTTCATGTGGGTCTACCCCAGGAGCCTGGGGACAAGACCTGCCCCAGGGTCCCCCCAGAGGACCCTGCCGATGGCAGAGGTTGGGGACAGCAGCAGAGATGGGTGAGGGGCTATGAGGCTGGGGGAGGGTGTGGAAGAGACTTGAAATGTTTTAAACCTGTGCTCAATTAATCAAGTAACATGAGACTGTGTACCTATGACTTACCTCATCTGTATATATTTAGTTCCCTGAAGCTCTCTCAACTGAGGAGTTCTTTAAAAAAATCCTGTAGTTAACCATGCTCATGGTTCGCTGGATTTGGCAAGGCGAGCTACTGCTGGAGGTGATGCTGGGGTTCCTGCAGAGACAAGGCCTCCTCCGTCCTCGAGAGGGAAGAATTCAGCAGTGAATGTGGAGAGCTGGGTGGAGGAGAAAGAGCGGTCATCACAGGGTTGGGGAGTTAAGCTGGGGGTGGGGAGTTGCCCCAGGGGCTTCTGCTTGCTCTCCTGGTACCAGAGGCATCTCACGTGACAGAGGTCAGCCTTGCTGTGGGGTTTAAGCCACAGGTAAGGTGAGGTCGGGCTTTCCTGGTGGTTCAGCAGTAAAGAATCGACCTGCAGTGCAGGAGCCTCAGGAGACATGGGTCGATCCCTGGGTCGGGAAGATCCCACTCTAGTATCCTTGCCTGGAGAATCCCATGGACAGAGGAGCCTGGCTGGCTACAATCCATGGGAGTGCAAAGAGTTGGTCAGGACTGAAGTGACTTAGCACTCAAGCAAGGTGAGGTCTTGAGGCATTTGGTTCTGGCATGTAATGTAAATGCTTTATTCTTGGAGCCTGGAAAGTGCTAGAAATCAGTGTCATGTCTGCATTGGTTCCTTGGAACTTTGGGAACTGAAACTTGGGTTTCTCCAGGTTGTGGATCTCGGGTGTGGAGCGAGGGGAAGGCTGCCTGAATGCAGGGCTTGGCCATGATTGTCTTCTGAGCTTGACCCAGACATGCAGTGTCTCATCAGGGTAGGTATGTCATTGCTTCCCGCTCTTAGGACTCAGTGTTCCAAACCTGGTCATGCGCACAGTAGTTTTTTAAAAATTTTATTTGTTTATTTGTTTTTATTTTTGGCTGCACTGAGTCTTTGCTGCTGTGAGAGGGCTTTCACTAGTTGTGGCGAGCAGGGCTACTCTCTAGTTGCCGTGCACCGGCTTCTCATTGCAGTGGCTTCTCTTGTTGCAGAGCGCAGGCTCTAGGGTGCTGGGGCTCAGTAGTTGTGGCCCACGGGCTTAATTGCCTTGTGGCATGTTCGATCTTCCCAGATCAGGAATCAAATCCGTGTCCCCTGCAATGTCACATTAGTTTTCTATGTGTTGCCATTTTGTGAAGAATGGTTTATTTCGGTATAAAGACCATACCAGTAACAAGAGGACGTGTTTCAGCATTTTGAAGTTTATGAAATATATGCATGGATATCATCTCATTTGAATCTTAAAGCAGCCCTGTGAAATTGGGAAGGCAAGCTTTATTATTATTTTAGCAATATGAAAAGAACTCTTTATTTCTTTTCTAGGGAGGACTAGTAGCAGTATCACTGTTAAAGACTAAATCTTAATGAAAGGCATCCTTACATGAAAAAAAAACCCAGCACATATTTTTATTTTGTCATAAGTTTGTCTTTCCACTTTTTGACATCCCTAAGAAATGCAGTTTGCCAAAGAATACCTTTTGCCCTGCAGAGCTTCTTCAATTCGTGTCTACACAGTGAGTTTTCCCTCCTTCGGTAAGAAAGCAGTAGTATCCCCAGGCACCTTCTGTGGATGGGCTGGTGGGCAGATGGATGTCCCTGCCTTTCTGGCGGTCACAGAGACCCTGAATTGTGTGGTTGTTGCCATTATGGTGGTGGTGGTTTAAGTAGAACTTTCCACTGGTCTGTGGTGTCACGCATCTTACAGCCTTATTAGTCTGCTCATTTCACAGATGAGTCTCTTGAGGCTCCAGAAGGCAAAGGGACATCCCCAGCTGGTCAATCATAGAGACCAAGATTCAAACCCAAGTCTCTGATTTGTCTCAACTTTACAGTCTTTGCCTTTTGTAAATATTCCAGTGAAGGCCTTGCTTTCAGCCAGGCGTCTGGTGGCCACGATCGCTTTTGTTCCCCTTTAAAAACCCAAGAGATCTCGTATAATTCCACCCTTTCCTTGGCTCTTCTGGCTCCATGAATTTTCTTTTAACTTTTCAAATTTGTCAAGTTCTGGGTCCCCGGTCCTTGGCTTTTGCCCTGTTCTTCCTCTCAGTTTCTCAATCTCTCTTCTCTGTTCTCCATCCTCTTTGCCAGGACTCCTCCTTCTTCATCTTTTTGGCATCCACTGGGGGGTCCTGTCTTCAGTGCAGCCCTGCACTTGCTTATGCCCTCCCCCCATTTAACAACTGTAAGCATTATTCATGAAATTAACTGTTAAATGTTTGTTTCCCCTAATGATTTGAGAGCCACAAGGCAAGACCTAGAAGTCTGTTGATTTCTTCACACTTCTTGTAGCATCTGATATGGAGCAAGTGCTCAGTAAGTATTTACTGAATGAATGAGGTGGGGGGCTATTTATGGTGAAGCCATGGAGCCGAAGAGGAGAGTCAAGGAAAGGGGATACTCTGGAACTGTCCTATAGAGGTGAATCATGATTTAAGGCTGGTCCTAGTTCTGGGCTTCCTTGGTGGCTCAGATGGTAAAGAATCCACCAGCAGTGCAGGAGACACAAGTTTGATTCCTGGGTCTGGAAGATCCTCTAGAGAAGAGAATGGCAACCCACTCCAGTGTTCGTGCCTGGAGAATTCCATGGACTGAGGAGCTTGGCGGGCTACGTGGGATTGCAAAGAGTCAGACACGGCTGAGCGACTAACTGGCTCAGGATGTCCAGCAGCCAGTGAGGGGCTTGCTGTGCCCTGAGTGTCTGCGCCCCCGAGTTTTAAGGCAGATGGATGGAAACCCCAGCTCTAAATCTTTGGGTTTAACCCCATCTGCACGGTGTGGAAGAAGTTTAGATGTTCCTCGAGGTTTCTTTTGGCCTGGATATTTTCTTTTTTTTTTTCTTACTTGCCAACTGGTGAATTAAGGGGTGATTATTTTCATGACAAATATTTTTCACAGGTTCTTTTGTTTTACAGGGAGCCCTCCCAGAACAGCAGAGCCAGCTATTTGCTGAATGACAAAGGGGGCTTCCCCAGGAGGGAGTGGCAGGTAGAGGTCAGCAGCGGGTGGGTTGTGCTTGCCAAAGATCTATCAGAAATAAAGTCTCTCTGAACTGATACTGTAAGTCAGGAGGAGGCATATAAGTAATCTAAAGACAGCTCATGACTCTGGTTAAGGAGATTATAGAGAAATGCTAAGTTTTTAGTTCGAGGTCATTTTCCCTTTGTTTCCTGGTCTGTGAAATGGTCAGCCCGTGCTGATCAGTGAAGTAGTTCTCTGGCTGAAGCATCACTGAGAAAAGTCAGATGAGTGAGTGAAGAGGCCAGGACAGGGCTTCTCTGCAGGGAGCAATTAAACTAGATTTCAGCTCTCCTTCTGAGGTGGAGAGTCCAGGGAGGAAAATGAGCTTACTAAATATAGTGGGGACACAGTCTCGAAAGGGGACATGGAGGGCTGATTTGCATAACCAGCATTTAGGTCGTGCAAACGGACGGTTGGAGGAACCTTGTTATTCTTGGACCTCGGGTGTCTGTCTTTGGTTTCCTCAGGCCTGTCCTGCAGTTCTGAGGATTTAGTAGCTGCCTCTGTCCTCGGAGTTGAAGGACAGGATATTTGCTTTATACTTCGCTGTAGAATTTTTAAAATGCTTCTCTGTATTTCACTGCTAGTGAGGCAGAGGAATGAGCCAGACTGCCTTATTTGTCCTCCTCGTCCTGTGTTCTGGGAAGAAGCTGTGTAGGAGTGGTGAGGCCGGCCGGCCGTGGGTGTCTGGGACATCCTGATCTTCGGGTTTGACTGACTTGAGAGACGTAATGGCAGAAGAAATGAATGAAGATGGTGTCAGACTCATTCTATTAAGGGCCCCCCGTCCTTTTGAGTAAGACTCAATGACTGTACAGATCTTGGTGGGTTTTATTGTGAATTTCTTACAACTCATCAGACTTGTCACTCTGACTTCCTGCAGAAGTGTTCTGGGTAGACAGGTGAGAAGTGACTAAAGAGCCCCAAAGGATACCTAGTCCCTTTGGAGCCTTGGGGCATATAAGTGAGCCCTGCCTTCACACAACAAGCAGTTTATGCAGTTTATTCGTCCTCCTTCTATTTATAATAATCCAGAGCCTGGGGCTTGGGCGGCAGCAGCTTCTTTCCCCTCTCTGAATAATGAAGCAAAACACATAACCTCTTTGGGGCATCCAGGCCTGCCCGGAGACTGAGATGATGTGTGGGGTGTCAAGGACCCAGGTGATAACTGTTGGGAGTTTGGAAGTGGATGCTAGCCCTGAGCCTGTGGCCCTTTCTCCAGCCAGGGACCAGGGAGCAGGGAGCAGGCCTGCAAGGATGCTGTGGCTTTGCAGATGCCACTGACAGCATTTTGAAGGATTGCCTTGGCCAGAGACCCACTCCTCAGCCTGCCTCCCCTATGACTCACTTGAGCTGCATATTTCAGCATCATGAAGGCTTGACATGAGAAGAAAGGAGCGTTTCTTATGAGTGGGAGCTCTTAGGTATTGAATCAGCACTTAAGTGTGGTGTTCTTTGCAGGTCATAGACAGAGGCTTTTTAAAAAATGGAGATGAAATTCATGTAACATGAGAGTAACCATTTTAAAGGGAATGATTCAATTTGGTGGCTTTTTGTACATTCACAGTGCTGTGCAGCCACCACCTCTGTCTGGTTCTAAACCATTTTCATCCAGAATAAAACCTCTTCCCCGTTAAACAGCTACTACCTATTCCCCACTCCCCCTATCCCCTAGCAACCACCAGGCTGTCTCTATGGATTTACCTGTTCTGGATATTTTATATAAATGGGATCATGTCATATGTGACCTTCTGTGTTTGGCTTCCTTCAGTTAACATATTGTTTCTGAGGTTCGTCCACGTTGGGGCACATATCAATAGATCATACAGTTTTAACAACTACCCAAGATACCCAAGGTGGCGCAGTGATAAAGAACTCACTTGCCAATGCAGGAGATGTAGATGTGGGTTCGATCCCTGGGTCGGGAAGATCCCTTGGAGGAGGGCATGGCAACCCACCCCAGTATTCTTGCCTGGAGAATCCCATGGACAGAGGAGCCCAGTGAGCTACAGCCCATAGGGTCGCCAAGAGTCAAACACGACTGAGTGAGCACGCATGCAAGATACCCAAAGACAAACCTGCAGGAAAAGAGTGCTCCTTCTAGGCACTGTCATTTAAGCCCCAGTTTCTGCCAGAGGAAGGGGAATGAACTAGATTCCTCGTTCCCGGAATAAGCTGCATTAGAGACACGAGGGGTATGTCTTCAAAAAATACCGATTCCTGGGCTCCACTCGGAGGGTTCTGCATCAGTAGGTCAGGGGTTTCTCTGGGGTTTTTGATTTTCAGCTCACTGGGTGTTGGACCCCTGAACCAGGAGACCTCTCGGGGGCCATCTTGACTCTTAATGACCTGCCTGTGATCTTAGCAGAGGCCTTAACCCCACGCCTCAAACTCTTTGTTGTTCATGAGGCAGTTCCCCTGTGCACAGACCTCTGTGGCTTGCGATTTCCCTGTTCGCCTTCTGAGGGGAGGCGCAGGGCTCCCTCCCCGCTGCTTTTTATGGCTCCAATTAATTGTGGCTCATTTATCAAGCGCCAGCTATGCCCTGTGAGCTGGAGATGGGAGAGGGAAGGTTGTTCACGCCCCGGGGTGGTAGTTACAACTGACTGCACATCAAGGTTATGTTCTGGAAAAGCCACCCTCCCACTCGCCCTCACTCCCTCCCAGACCAGCGTCTCCTGGGGCCCTGTGTGCCCACCCCTCTTCATGTGGTCTGTGGGACTCAGTGAGCAAGGCTAAGCGGAGTGAGCGGGATGTAGGGAAGCCTGCAGCTGCACCCAGAGGGCTGGGCATGATGGGGAATCTCAGGGGCTGAGGCCAGGAGGAAATCCCTGGGGATGGAAAAGGACCTCAGCAAGCCAGCAACCACCCCTACAGTGTGGGGATCCAGCCTGGACACCTGTGGGTGCTATGATCACAAGGGAAGGAGAAGGGGCTACTCTGGACCTCTGGTTGCCTGGTCACTTTCCATGGACAGCCTGCTTTGACCGCTTCCCTTTCCCCTGGGGAGGGGCCGGAAGAACGAACACCAAGGGGAGAAGGAGAGGAGGAAAGAGACCAGAGAGCACAGTGATGTCTTTGCCTTAATGAATGTGCCAGCCTGCCCGGTGGTGGACTCCCACAGCTGACTCTGCTCTTTGCTGGGGGAATATGCACGTGGGTTGTGGTGGGGGTCAGCCTCAGCCAGGCGGCGGCTCCCCAGAGAGTTACTCTGACTTCTGGCCAAGGGAAGGCGCTGAGCTGTTTGTGTGAGTTGCCTGGTGGCCCTTGGGCAAGCTGTTCCTTGCCTGAGATTTTTTTTTTCTTTTTTTCTCTCCACCTAACTGCCCTTTTACAGTCCGCTGTTAGGAATGAAAGGGACATTTAATAAAATCTTTTTTTTTTTATTTAAGGTGTTTCAGTAAGCTCGCCTTCTTGGCTTCCTTTGTCAGAAAGCCCTTGGATGTTCAGATGCCTCCTTTGTGCTGCTCTTACCCCTTCACCTCTCCTAGGATTGGTTCAGGGGCCCCGTAAATCTCATGTCCTCTGAGCAGAAAGACTTGTGCAAGTTGTGCTCAGACCTCGAGCCCGCTCTGATCACCGTAGGCTTTGTAACCTGTTCCGAGCGATATTTGATGATGAACCTGCCTGAGGGGCTGTTGGGAGGTTGCCCCCAGTGCAGCGTTTCTGGGCTTTCTTATGCCAGACCCTGGATGAACTTAGTGATTTTTTTTCAGGCTCCAAATCCTTGATCGTATTGACGTTTGCATAAATCATCTATTTATTTCCCTCTGGTTCTAAGGGTGAGGACGTTTTGGAGGGAGAAGGCTGTTAGCCCAAATTCCCAGGGTTCCTGCGCTGGTGGGCTTCTTCTGATCTGTAGATGCTTTCAGATTTTTCCGAGAGGCGAGGGCCGGCAGGAGAGAGGGGGAGAGGGTGGGCTGGGAGAGGGCCTCTGTGGCTGGTGGAGATTCCCTTCGCTGCTTCCCCTCTGCATACCCTGAGCTATGGAATTTACTTATTTCTCTTTTTTTCTTTGCACATCTCTGCCGATGTTTGCTTGGACTTACCTCTCTGGAAGTCAGAAGGAACATGTTGGAATGACATATTTTCCTTAAAAGAAAAAAATCTTTTCATTTAAAGAGGCCTCATTTCACCTATTTTCCAAGAGCCTGGATCCTGGATCAAATTAGATGCAGGTGTTTAAGACCTGAAGCAGGGTGGTGAAGGATTAGCTCCTTTGTTATTCTGTCAGCCAAGTTGGTGACACAGGTGTTTCCCTTCTCCCCTGGGACTCCTGAGAGCATCTCGAGGAGTGGGCTGTAGAGGGGGAGGGGGGAGGAAGGGAAAGGAGAAGGCCGCTGTGGGTGGTGGGGGAGGGGAACAGAGGGTTTTCTGCTCAGACCCTTGATGGGAAGACAGCTGGGAGGGCCCATCATCTCAGGCGTGTACTTTTGCATCAGTCCAGGAGGTCGGGGTGAAGAGGGGCGTGGGGAAGTGTGCAGGTGAACTGTGCAGAGATCCCTCGGAGTCCAGAAGGTTGGTCTCTTCCATGTGCCCGAGACAAGCCACGGTTGAAGGGGCTGGTGGAATAGGCTTCTCCCAGGCATTGCTCCTGCTCCGGATTTTGAGGGCTTTGTCCTGAACATTCACACCAGCTCTCAGAATTTTTGTGAGTATGGTCATCGGTTGGCTGTTCCCACCCAGAAGGGGTGAAATGGTGTGCCAGAATGCCAGCCCTTGAACTGTCCATCAGGGACGGGTGAAGTGGGAAAAATAAGAGGAATGGAGTCAGCTTTCCATAAAGCAAAGCCTCTCATAAAAAACTGTTCTTGGTTCTGGGAGTCTGTCTGTCCTCAGTTTTCAGCGTTAAAACGTCCTTGCTTTGAACCATGATGGTGATTCTAGATGGTAGCTGTATTGCTTTGGTGAGGGGTGGCCATGTAACAGGTGAGTCCCAGGAGCTCAGTGGGGTGAATGCATTTCCTGATTATGAGAATTTCAAATTGAGCGGAGGACCTTTTCCTCAGGGATTCGGGCTCCTATCTTGTGGTCCCATTCTTCTCTGGGACTCGGGTCCTAAATGCATTCTGCGGGTAGGGAGGGAAAATGGGGCCCTGTGGGCACCATGCCCCATCGTAAGCCCTGGGCAACAGTCTGCTGTGTCCTCAGGAGATCCAGAGACCAGCCAGCCATGCCCTTGGCACAGTGGCTGTTTTGTTTTGTCCTTACCTGGCCACATAGAGGTGGCCGACCAGCCCTCTGTTGGCCTGCCTAGTTCATCTGCATTTTACTGGTTTACAAGATCCAGAAACTACTGTTTGCAATAAGCCAAAGGTCATTTCTGTGGAGTACTGGAAAATATTTCCTTACTTGGAATACTTCATAACTGACTAAATAAAGCTGATGTTTTTCCTTTGGTCTTCCTTGTTACAAGCTAAGGATAAGCAACATCACTTGTAGGCCAGAGAGAACCAGTCTGGACAGGGGTTGGCAAGGATGTGGTCTTTCTGGCTTGTGCCCCTTTTTTAAATGAGGAAGATGCTTCAGTGTTTTGGTTTCAAATCTGACAAGTGCATGTCTCACGTGTGGAGTAAGGATGAGAGGAACCAGAGGTTGATTTCACAAAGGACAAAATAACCCAAATAATTAGTTATGCCAATGAGAGCCTGAGAAGATGTTTTTTTTTGCAATCTGGCTAATACCAAATGGCAGGGGACTAGTGTTTCTTCTTCGGGAAGTGAATCTGGTAGAATCAGCAGAGGGGGAAATACAAGCCATCCTGGCCCCATGCTCCAGGCGTAAGCATTTTAGGCATTTCTGAGTTACAGTTGTGGAGAGAGTCTTGCTTTATTATTATTATTTTTTTTCCTTTTCTTTATTGAACATGCTTTGTGGCTTGTAGGATCTTAGGTCCCTAGTAGAGGTTGAATCTGTACCCCTTGCTGTGGAAGCATGGAGTCTGAACCATTGTTTCTTTTATTTATTTGTTCAATCACTAGGTCATGTCCAACTCTTTGTGACCCCGTGGACTGCAGCACACCAGGCTTCCCTGTCCTCTGCCATCTCCTGGAGTTTGCTCAAACTCATGTCCTTTGAGTCAGTGATGCCATCCAACCATCTCGTCCTCTGTCATTCCCTTCTCCTCCAGCCTTCCATCTTTCCCAGCATCAGGGTCTTTTCTAGTGAGTCGGCTCTTCACATCGTCAGGTGGCCAAAGTATTGAAGCTTCAACTTCAGCATCGGTCCTTCCAATGAATATTCAGGGTTGATTTCCTTTAGGAGTGACTGTTTGGACCACCAGGGAAGTCCCGAGAGTCTTGCTTTAGAATGATGATGGCCGTCACTCATCCTGGGTCCTAATTCCTGTGTTGGCTTGATCTCTTTCAGGTTAGTCTCAATGATTCCCACAATCAGATGGTGGTCCACTGGGCCGGAGAGAAGAGCAACGTCATCGTGGCCTTGGCCCGGGACAGCCTGGCACTGGCGAAGCCCAAAAGCAGTGACGTGAGTATTATTGTTGCTCTGGCTGTCCCTCTGAGGTGCCAGGGCGCCTGTTTTTTCTCCACTGGGGTTATTATCATGCCAGGCAAAATATCGAGTAATTGAGAAATCTGGAAAATCATATATAACCCTTATTTGCTGAACACAGGGTGCTGCACTCAGGGTTGCAGTGAGACCCATGTAGTGTGTGGTGACTTTTGGGCAATGGTAGGGTGTGCTCGGGGGCTTCCCAGGTGGCTCATTAGTAAGAGCCTGCCTGCCCATGCAGGAGACCTGGGTTTGATCCCTTGGTGGGAAAGATCTCCTGGAGAAGGAGATGGCAGCCATTCCAGTATTCTTGCCTGGAGAATCCGATGAACAGAGGAGCCTGGGGGCTGCACTAAACAACAACAACAGCAAGGATGTGATCTGGATTGTGCATCTGCTCAGCAGAATGCCAGAAGTGTGTTTCTGGGCAAAGCTGCCTGTCGGCAACCAAGCCCGAGGGAATCGAATTGGTCTTTCCACTGTTTGATTTCTGCTAACTCGTTACAGTTGGGAGAGTCCTTCAATGTGAATTGCTCATCCTCTTAATTTCCACAGCTGGCTCTTTACAATGTTTAATCGTTTAGGTGCTTTGAAGACTTTAGACCAAGGATCAAACACCCCAAGACCTGTGATAGGGGCCCCGTAGTTAAGGGGCAGGGGTGAAGCTGCCCCCAGGCTTACACCACTCTTTACCTCCGAGAGGAGGAAGGGTCTTTCCCATTACTCTTGAAGTCTGCAGCCTTCTGGGACGTTATGTCCTTCTCCTACTTGCTATAGAGATGCAGGTTCAAGAAACATTCTCCTGTATCAATTTGAACATGGTGTGTGGTGATGGATGCTTGCTTCTTGGTCTCAGTTTATGAGAGACTCCGGAAAGTGGGAGGGACTTTGAGCTTCTGGGCTGTTGTTATCAGCTCTCAGCTCTGGTTGCCATGTGGCTGGATCTGATTTTTAGAGAGAAATTCAGAGGTGAGGATTTTTTTTTTTCAGAGGTAGGGATTTTTACGAGAAACTGCTGAGTCTTACAAGTTGGCAGCTGACGTATAGTTTTTATAAACCCTGTGTGGGCCAAGTTAAACACAAATGAGAACCAGAGTGAGCCCTTGGGTCCCCAGTCTGTAGCCCCTGCTCCAGACATGCCTGCCCCCCCCCCCTCCCGTCACCACTTGTGGGGAAGAGAAACAGGGCCTGCCTCAGGTCAGGGTCTGATGTGGTCACAGGGTGAGGCTGTGGACAGAAAACTCCACTGTGGAGCTTGGGTCACTCTGCACTCTGGCCAGAGAAAAACTCCTGCAGAATTTGCTAGCCCTGTCCCATCAGCCCGGTGGACACGTTTGTAATTCTGGAGCCTGGATTTGGGCTCGGTGGGGCCCCCTGCTCTGTGTCCACCCTCTGGGTTTGATGTGCTCCAAGGTTGGGGACCAGAGGTGCCCCAGGGGCTGTTTTCTAGTGGGTCAGATGGGGCAGCCACAGGTGGAGAGGGCAGACGAAGGACTGGCCATAATGATGTGTAACTTGGCTCAGGGTGGGTGCCCAACAGTGGTAATGGGAAACCACTGCAGCTGACAGCTGGTCTGGGTGCAGTGATGTGGGGCAGGGCTAAGCTTGTTTGGGGCTGTGAGGTTGGCCCAGTTATAGATTCGATCAGGGTTAGCAAGCACAGACGGCAGTGTATCGATGACAGTTGGCCTGAGAGAGTTTTATCCCGCTGTGTTCAGCACTGTCACCGTCTAGCGGCATCTCTTTTAAGCACAGGCAGCAGCTCTCTGCCCTACTGTGTTGAGAAATCCTCCTTAGGGTATTTATTTTAAGAATTCTTTGTCCAGATAGTATTTCTGTTAAGACAGGTGAAGACCTATCTTTCTACTGTTTTGCTGGACAAACAGGAGCCCAGAGGCATTCAGTGATTTGCATGGGGTCCCTCAGCATTTGTGTGGGAGGGTTGGGGCTATGACCCGATCATGTACTTGGTGTGTGAGAATGTAATGGTGCCAGGGTGACCAACATTGGCTTTAGCATTGAAAGACCTATATCCTGGGACCTTCCTCAGTCATGGATGAACCAGGAAGAATGGTCACCATACATATATTGCCCGTCTATCCAAACCTAATGGAGAAGGAAATGTCAATCCACTCAGCGTCCTTGCCTGGAAATCCAACGGACAGAGGGAGCCTTGAGGGCTACAGTCCATGGGGTTGCAAAAGAGCTGGACACGGCTTAGTGTCAACAACATCTGAACCTGTTTCTCACTCTGCCTAAGTATTTGGGTGATTCTTGCTAAGGACTGATTGAACATTTGAAACAAGAACCTATTCTGGAATGAAGTATACACTAAGATTAAGTGGGAAGGAAACTTCATGCTTGGAGATAATAAATCAGGATGGCAGAGATTTCTCTCATCAGTATATCAGCTGTGTTAAAGAATTGGCAGATGAAACTGAGATGGTCTGATGTGAAAAGTTAATTCAAAAATAAATTGTGACTCACAGGCAGGAGTAGGTGGTGCCAGAGTAGTAACAATCTAAATTTTCTCTGAAGACTGGAAGCATGGTTCCCAGGGCCCCATCAGCATCCGGAAGGTAAAGGACGTATACAGATCTGGAGATGTGCAACTGTTGGAGAATGGCCAACTCATACATATTCAGTGTGTAAAAAAGGGATGATCTGGAAGTTGGAATCCCAGAAGATTTTCTCTTAAGCAGAAAAAAACAAAATAATACCCTGGTGAACTTGCGGCCAGTGATTCCAGTGAAGCATGGCTCCTGCAGGACCCTTCTTTTTCTGTGATAAGTCTGGACATGAAAGAAAACTGTAGGTGTTGTTTTTCTTGATCTCATTTCTCCATTCTCCTGACCTATTTTACCAAGTACCCAATTGCCACATAATTTGAACAAAGAAGTTTCCAGAGATATTGTCCACTAGAAGATCGGAATCACCCAGCACAGGCATCAGGAATGGTGGGGATCACTGCCCTTGCACCCAAAGTTGGGTGGCATTGCGGTTGCTGCCCCTGGGGACTGGCCGGGGAGCAGGGGCTTCACTTGCCAACCGTGCAGAACTCAGTAGCCTGTGGGAGTCGGTGTCTAGCTGAGCCCCGGCTCTGAGAAGTCAGCGTGTGGGTTTGAATCCGGGCTCTACCATTCATCAGCTGGCTGACCTTCAGCCAAACCCTTCACTTCTCCTTGGTTTTCTCATCCATCAGTGAGAAATCTTGTGATTTTGTCCTTGTGAAATTTTGCTCCCCAAAGGGTGATATGCTGATCGGCAGCATGGGGATTTTCTGGAGGGTGGTTAGAAATGCAGAATCTCAATTCTCACCCTGGGACTTCTTGAATCTGAGGTTTGCATTTTGACTTGTGTCCTGCGGGGTGGTTTGTAGTCATGTTTGAGAAGCACTGGTGTCAAGTACTTAGAACGGCACCAGACATGGAGATGTTTTCTGGATGTTTTAACCCTTCTTCCCCTTCCCTTCCCTTTTCCAGTCTTCTTTTCCCCCTCCTCCTCCTTTTTATTATATAGTTTTGATGTACAGGAGAAATAGTTTAAAAACGTTCACCTCAAAGGACCATCTTTATAGGTAAGACTGATTTCACTAGCAACTTTTGGCAGTTTAGAAACTAGTTATGGAATTAAGAGATACAGACTACTATATATAAAGTAAAAAAAGCCACAAAGGTATATTGTCCAGCACACGGAAATGTAGCCATTATTTTGTAATAAGTTTACATGGAATATAATCTATAAAAATAGAATCTATAAAACATAGAATCACTATGTTGTCCACCTGAAACTAGTATAATACTGTAGATCAACTATACTTCAATTGGAAAAGAAAAAACCCCTCCTCGCTCTAAGTCTTAGGGAATTGTGTCCCCTCAAGGCCAGAGAGGATGAATTAGGCAGAAACCTGTGTCTGGATGCAAAACAAACTGCAGAAGCACAAGGTGAGTGAGCCTCGGCAGTTTGTCCTACAATACCTGGAGCTCATTGTGGGCAGTGAGCCAGGCAGCAGCCTAGGGCTGCCACGAGGAAAAGACCGCCCGACCCAGAATGTACCAACGGGGGTGCAGTGTGGATGCTATGAGGCCATCAACCTGCTTGGTCTTCTTATCCGAACAAGTGGCAGAGGTCCTTCCAGGATCTTTCTCCTGGGAGGAAGGCAGATAGCTGTGCACGGCCCTGAGCTTGCATTTGCCCTACTGATTCTTTGATCAAATGGAAATGAGAATTGTGAGGATAGGATCAAAATACCGTGTTGGAATTGTTTAGCCTGGAGAAAGGAAGGTTGATGAGCAGTTTGAGAGCCGCAGGCATAGCAAGGACCCTCACATTCCCAGTCGTAACTTCTGCTGATTATAAGCCCAAAGGGAGAGGGTTTGCTTACAGACAAGAATGTTAAGGAGGGGCTTTTTGGTCAGAAGGGTGGTTGCACCTCCACCACCAGTGGGAGGTGTGTCAGGGAATCCAGGGAAGGCCCTGTGTTTTGTTCAAGGTGGTGTTTCTCCCTCCATCCAGCGTTCCTTCCACTGCCTGGCCTGTAGCTTTGGTGCTTTTCTTCCTGTTGAGCAGAGAGACAGAGGAGGATGTTCACCCAGAAGGCTGACTTGTGAGCGTGGAAAGTCAGCGGGGCTTGGGCTGGGAGGAACCTGTCCTGGTTTTGTCACTTTCAAGCAGCTTGACCTTGGACTCATGGTTCATTTCTCAGAGTCTTAGATTCTGTCATCTCTTATATAAGAAAGTAGTTGTTCACTCGGTCACTTAAGGATCCATTCATTTCACTCTTGTTCATTTATGGAGCACATGTGTTTACTCATGCTGTGGTTTAGAATGACGCTTATTTATTCCAGAAATCTTCCCTGAGCACCTGCTATGTTCCAGGTCCATGGAGGGCAGGAAAGAGACTCATTCAACAGGGTTTTTAAAGATGCAGAGAGATGATGTACACAAAAGAATGTGCATGCGTGCATGCTCAGTCGCTTCAGGCGTGTCTGACTCTTTGCAACCCCATGAACTGTAGACTGTCAGGCTCCTCTGTGCATGGGATTCTCTAGGAATAATACTGGAGTGGGTTGCTGTGCCCTCCTCCAGGAGATCTTCTTGACCCAGGGATCAAATCCGCGTCCCCTTTGTCTTTTGCATTGCAGGTGGATTCTTTACCCACTGAGCCACCTAGGAAGCTCATACAAAAGAATATTGTTACTGAAAAATGCTGCCCTGAAATGAACTTATTATTACACTGGTGTCTCTGAGAATGTGGCTCGGAGTGGATTTTCCATTTAGGGGATGCTGGGGCTAAGAGTGGCCTGAGCTCCCTTTTGGAGAAGCCGTCAGTTTGCTCTGAGTGACTTTGAGTGTCAGAAGAGACCCTTCTTTCTGTTCTCGGCCTGGAGGGTGAAAGTGAGAAAGTACCACTTTCTTCCAACTTCTCAGGTGATCTGTGAGCTCTCAAGCTGCTGACTTTCAGAAGCTGTTTTTGCAGCAGCCCCTTACTGTGTGTTTAGTAGCTGGGGTCATGTGCTGTATTTAAGTGTGTGTGTTTGTAACAGGAATTCTTCAGATGCTGGCAGAGACTCTGTGCTCTTCCAACCTCGACATCTAATAAATATTAATGACCCACGTGTGCACTCAATTTTCTTTGCACAAACCTCGTGTCGTTCATTGTTTACTGGGGTCATTGTTCGCAAGCAGTGACATGTTCACATGCCCATGGTGTGAAGGGCTGTGTCTTTGTATGCCTGGTATCTAGCACAGGACCTGGCTCACGTGAAGCCCTCGGAATGTGTTGCTGTTGAAGTCAATGGGATTCATCCCGAGTTCCCATTCCTTCCTGGGCCTCCTCTCATCAGCCCCTGTTGCCCTGTCTGTAAGATGGTTTTAATAATTGCAGTTGCTGTGTAGGGTGGGGGTGAGAGCTCTCTGAGCTCATCATGTGAAGAGGGTGGCACACGAGTTACTCTTCTGTTTCGTACCTGTGGTTACCAGGGAGCCGGAAACGTGGAAGCAGCGGAGAAATAAATACCATTGGCACCTGCACAGACCTGGCGGCTATTCCCCTAAACTCAGAATCAGTCCCCTGCGTTACAGGGTCAGAAGACATGGGTGCTGTGAAAACCTATGAGGGTTTTTTTTTTTTTTTTTTTTTAATCTTCTGGAATGCTGTAAGGACAGAACTTCCCAGCAGAGGGACAAGAATTAGATTACCTTTTGGGGACATTTCAACAGATGGCAAAACAAATTCTCAATCCCTTCCCCTCAGTCAACCACATTCTCCAGGCTGGGCCTCTGGATGTAATTTGTTAAAACACTCAGCCGGGCCGTGGTGAGGAGCTTATCATGGTTTCTGTCCACACATCTCCCCTCCAGGGAATCATCGTGGCCTCAGAAAAGAGGCCACCAGCTCAGGGACAGACGCAGAGGTCATCTGCTTCTTCTCTGTGGGTTGTCTTCACATCTGTGATTTCATGGTATCGGGGACCCATCAGGACCCGCATGCCTGATGCTGGGGGGCATATTTGCAGGCAGAGACAGAGAGAGCCACCCTTCCGCCACATCTCTCACTGATCCTTTTCTTCCTTCTCACCTCCTCCTTCCAGGTGTACGTGTCCTACGACTATGGAAGGTCATTCAAGAGAATCTCAGAGAAGCTGAACTTTGGTGAGGGGAACAGCAGCGAAGCTGTGATTGCCCAGTTCTACCACAGCCCTGCGGACAACAAGCGTGTAAGGATGTCACCCTTGTGACTGTGTAGGGCTGTCTTTGGGGGCTTTGGCTGAGCTGAGGCGGGCTGGGAGATGGGACTCTTGGGGCATCTTTGCAGCGTGACTGGTGTCTGAGGACTGTTTTTCTGCTCACCTGGGAGTCCGTGGCAGAATGTCACTCTCAGGGCGGGACCGTGCATAATCAAGCAGGCCGGGTTCCTGGCCAGGCAGGATCTCTAGACAAACAATGGCAGGTTAAAGCACAGAAAATCTGCCAGCTGCCAAATAAATTGCCTGACTCATAGGCGGCAAAAACCCGGATCCACCAGGACTTGCACTGAGGTTTAATCTGAGTCTTCCAGGGCAGCTGCCAAAGTCTTGGTTTTATGGGCATCACTAGTGTGTGTGCACACGTGTGTTTGTGTATGTGCACTGCCTTCCCTCCAACCTAGACTGGGTCTAGAAAGGAAAACCAGGGCAGCTGATACTGCTGGCGCTCCTGATTTGTTTTCCCAGCTGGCTGGCCGGGGGCTGTGGTCCTACATTGGTAGCCAGGCAACTTGGTTTGGAGGAAGCCTTGACTTGAGATTGTTTTGGGCCCCAGGAAGGAAGGGGTGTGTGTGTGCAGGAGTCAGGCAGCCTTCTGGTTAGGTAGCTTTAGCTCGCAGACTTGTCTGTGGTTGCTTTCTTCCCCACTCTAGTGATCCCCGACTCATTCCCAGGATAGGATGGATGGCTGCTTCAAAGGATGCTGAAAAACTAGCCCCTTAGCAGCAAAAGTGCACGAGTGGGTAGCTGCTGTTCTTTGCTCATCCAGGAAGGAAGGAGAGTGGAAATCCACAGGGTCCTCTGACCAGGTCACCTGCCCCCCTCCCCCTGCACCCCTCCCCACCCCCTTCGGCCTCCCCCTTCGGCCTCCCCCTCTGTGCTGGCTTCTCAGGTTGCCTGTGGTCTGTGAGCAGGGGCTGTATTCAAAATATTTAGCCACTGGAAGGGCACTGACCAATCAGAACAGACTGGATCTGAAGGGAGCTGGGTCCTGAAGGCCACCCTGCTGAGCCAGGCATTAACCTTTCAGTTGCTGGATTGTGGGCAGGTCCTGGGGAAGGGGCCAGGCCTCTGGGACTTTAGACGGGGCCTCACATGGGTTTAAATTGGCTGTTTACTAACAGAAGCAATTGTGGTTTTGTTTATTTAATTTCTTTTTTAAATTGAATTTTAGTCAATTTACAGTGTTTGTTGTGCCAAACAACAAACTGTACAGCAAGAAGCAATTGTGTTTTTATTTTAATTATTTTATTTAAAAAAATTGAAGTGTAGTTGATTTAACACTCTGCTGTATAGCAGGAAGCAATTTTTTTTTAAAGATTTTTTTGATGTGGATCATTTTTAAAGTCTTTGTTGAATTTGGTTGTGATATTGCTTCTGTTTTATGTTTTGGTTTCTTGGCTACGAGGCATGTGGGATCTTAACTCCCTGACCAGGGATCAAACCCATAACCCCTGTATTGGAAGTATAGAGTCTTAACCACTGGACCTCCAAGGAAGTCACAGCAGTTTTTTTTTTTTTTTTTTTTTAACAACTTGAATAGTTATTACTGGTACCCACTAGTTGAAATCAGCCTTGCCTACTGATCCTTGCATAGCAGGCATTTTCTTTACTGTCTTAGCCACTCAGGGAAGCCCCCTGCATGATGATCTCAAAGTTGAGGGGCAGTTAGGACAGATGCCCCTCCAACCTGGCTCCAGGGTGACAGAGCAGTTTTCCCCTCTGTGGAGAAAAGCACAGAAAGGTGTTGAAAGGAGTTGGCTATGTGGTCAGGACGGCAGGCTTTCTGTGCCCTGCCCCTACTGCATTGGGGCCAGGCAGGCCAGGGGGTGTGGATTCCCAGTACCTTGAGTTATTGAGGCACTCTGCCCCAGGGTCCAGCTCCCTTCCCTGGCTGCATCTCCTGTGGATCCATCTGTGTGCACCCTGCCTGTCAAGAGTCATACAACACTTGGAATGATCTCTCTGAGAGGTTGTATGTGTCTAGTATTGTTATTACTAGTATTACTACACATTGTCCCAAAGTTGTTTTGGTTTAGTCATTAAGTCGTGTCTCTTTGCAATCACATGGACTGTAGCTCACCAGGCTCCTTGGTCCATGGGATTTCCCAGGCAAGAGTACTGGAGTGGGTTGCCATTTCCTTCTCCAGGGGATCTTCCTGGACCAGGGATTGAACCTGTGTCTCCTACATTGGCAGGCGGATTCTTTACCACTGAACCACCAGGGAAGTGTTAGTGTGTATTAGTTGCTCAGTTGTGTCCAACTCCTTGTGACCCCATGGACTGTAGCCCACCAGGCTCCTCTGTCCATGGAATTCTCCAGGCAAGAAGACTGGAGTGGGTTACTGTTTCCTTCTCGAGGGGATCTTCCTGACCCAGGGATCGAACCCGGGTCGCCCACATTGCAGGCAGACTCTTTACCATCTGATTCACCACAGAAACCGTGTCCCAAAATTAACTCTTGCTGAAGTTGTGGCCTTGAAGCTGCCTGGCTGTCCCCATAGAGTCTCTGATTTCAGCCCCATCTCGTCCCCTTCTCACCTCAACCTCAGGGCACAGCTGTCTGTGAGCAGGCTTGTCTCCCTTCCTGCTTGTCTCAGGTTGTGGTGAGCAGCTGCTAAGTCTGCCCATCGGAAGAGTCAGAAGACAGGAAAGATTGCGGGCTTGTGGGTTGGGGTGTCCGGGTAGTGCAGGAAGAGGATCTGGGGCCTTTGGAGCAGAAGGAGCAGGGCAGGGCCCAGGGCCTTGGGGCGAGATGGGAGGAGAACCGGGGGGTGGTTGCCGTGAAGGAGCTCCAGGGGCTGCGGGTGAGGTGCAAGCAGTGGGCCCGCGACCTCAGACCTGTCCCCTGAAGGGCACGCCTGCTTAGACTTCCTGGGGCTGGGCTGGGGATGGTTTGGAGTTGGTGCAGAGGGCTGCCTCCTTGGAGGACTTGCTGGCAGCTGGACCTGGGCCTGGAGCAGGCTCAGTGAGGTTAGGCATGGGGTTCCTGATTGCCCAGAGGAGGCTGTTACCCCTCCTCAGACCTCTCAGGGAGGAAGTGACTCTCACTGTGTTGAGTTCACTTACTTTTGCCTCTGTGCCTTGGAAGGCAGATCAGATCGCCCCCTCCAGACCTGCCCTTCCTGAGAAACATCCCCCAAGTCTCAGTGCTTTGCTCTCCCCACCCCCAGCCCCCGAAAGGTGCTGGGTCCTGGCAAGTCACCTGTGCACAAATGTTTCCACCGTGGCTGCCACGGAGGGCAATTGAAAATAGTTGAAATGACTGTTAACAGCTGCTAGGAAAGGTCAAGATGTCACGAAAGGGGACACGAAAGTCTGGTGGGGGGGTGTGGCCTGCAGAAGGGGAAAGATGGTGTTGCTTTAGGCAAATGGAGCGGCTGTGGGGTCATGTGAGAGTTTGGGTCTATTTTCAAACCGGCCCGCTGTCCCACTTCCTTCTTCGTGGTCCCGTGTGCTGACGCCTGGACCAGTGTGCGGCTCTGACCACCTGGCAGTTCCACCAGCTTCTTGAGGAACCCGAGGCCAGTCAGCAGTGTCCAGACGTGTCTGGGCTGTTTTAAGGTCACTGGACTTGCAGTCAGGTTTCTCAGCCTCCACTGATGTGAGAGCGGGTCCTGTCTTTATCCAGAGGGTGGTCCTGGGGGAGATGGTGAACTGCGTTCTCTCTTTCCCTTGGTTCCCACCTCCTGGGGGTATGTCCCTTCACTGCCTCCTCTGACTGTGCTGTTGGTTTCTCCACTCAGAACCAGAGAGTCACTTATGCTGACATGGAGATGAATTCTGTACTATCTTTTGTTTTCTTTCTGGAGGTCTTTGTATTTTAGGAGGAAACGTAGCTTTAAGCTAAAGGATGACGCACCTTGGGAACATTAAGTGATTGCAGACAGACTGGGAGGTGAGAATGCTCCGGAAGTTGCCCAGGTCAGGAAGCACTTACCTAGTAGGTCAGCTCTGCTGGCCAGTCCCTGGGGTCACCTGAGCAGACCTGACAGCCAGGCAGTCCCAGGACTGAAAGCAGAGTAGGACGTTCTGTGCACACATGATAAGGTTACTTCGTAGCTGGAAGCACACATGCCTAAGGGCAGAGTGGAAGCTGCCGGTCACTAGAGCTGGGGATCGAGTGAGGTTGGACCAGAGACGTGAAGCTTTCATGGGTGCTCAGGATTAGGCCTGGAGCCTCAGAGATGGGCACGATTTCTGTAGCTGGAGCAGGGCTGGTGGGGGCTCTTGGAGAGGAGAAGGGCATGGGCAGAGGCTTCAGGGTGCCAAATGTGGTTTCTCTGTAGGTGGGGAGGGGAGAGTTTGCACTGAATGACTATGTGATATCTTTGGGGCCCCATCTGACGAAGGAGGAGCTTGCCCTCTGCCTGGAGGACTGGAGGGAGCCATGGAAGGGTCCGAGGTGGGGAGTTACTGTGAATACTGTCTCTTAGGAACATGTGTCTGCCGACAGCTGCAGGATGGTCTGGAAGGGCAAGAGTAGAGAAGGCTCAGCAAGGGAGCCCATGGTTAGCCTAGACATTAAGTTGCCCAGTCATCCGACCAAACCTAGGATCACCATCTAAGTGTCTCACTCCCTGCTGGTCCTGGAAGCCAGGAGGATTATTAAAACCCAGTGCTGACCCCCAGTTTCCTCGGGGTGTCTAGTAGGGCAGCAGGCCACACTAGGAGCACTGGGAAGAGAAAGGAAGGCACTCATTGTGAAACACATTTTAGAGGAAAATGTAAGAGGGTAGGCGACTGATTGAGAGTGAGGGCCAGAGGAAGGCAGTGGAAAAGAAGCCAGACTCGCATGTGAGTGGGGGACTGGGGAAGGGGTCACGTGGACAGGACTTGGGATGTGTGGAGGGAGAAGTGGGTTTTGGGGGGAAGGCGGCAAAGCATTCGGTTTTTGACAGAGCAGAGTATTGGCACATCCAGATGGAGGTGCTGAGAAGGTATGAGAAGGACTTGAAATAGACTCTTCCGGGAGGTGTTGGGGTGGAGGCGGGGATTTGAGGGTCTCGGAAAGTGTGCTCTTGGAGGCAGTGGCGGAAGCTTTGTGGGAGGATCAACCGTAAACCAAGGTCGTAGCCGAGGATGGAGGAGTCAAGGAGGTCACCCAAGGGCAAGGAGCTGAAGAAGACAGAGGAGCTGGCGAGAGAGAAGCAGAGACAGATGGGCAGGGGTGGGGTGTGGAGCGTGGATGAGACAGTGTCCAAAAGGCAAGAGGGTTTCCAGGGGAGCCTGAGGAGTGGATTAAGAGAGGAGGCACGTCACTGCGCCTAGCAGTCCAGGCGGATACCTGTGGGTTCAATTTGAGAAGTCTGCATTTTAAAAAATTTATTTTTAATTGAAGGATAATTGCTTTACAGTATTGTGTTGGTTTCTACCATGCATCAACATGAATTAACCATGGGTGTATATATATGTCCGGGCTTCCCCAGTGGCTCAGCGGTAAAGAAGCCGCCTGCAATGCAGGAGCCACAGGTGTGATCCCTGGGTTGGGAAGATCCCCTGGAGGGGGGCACGGCAACCCCCTCCAGTGTTCTTGCCTGGAGAATCCCATGGACAGAGGAACCTGGCGGGTTGCAGTCGTGAAGAGTCGGAAATGACTGAAGTGACTTAGCACACACGCACGCATACATATGGCCCCTCTCTCTTGAACCCCTCTCCCACCTCCCTCCCCATACCACCCCTCTAGGTTGTTACAGAGCCTCGGTTTGAGCTCCCTGAGTCCTACAGCAAATTTCCACTGGCTGTCTGTTTTACATATGGTAGCGTACCTGTCTCCATGCTACCCTCTCCATTCGTCTTACCTTCTTCTTCTTCCACCCCGCACCTGTGTCCATAAGTCTGTTCTCTATGTCTGTGTCTCCATTGCTGCCCTGACCATAGGTTTATCGGTACCATCTTTCTAGGTTCCATACGTATGTGTTAGTATACGATGTTTGTTTTTCTCTTTCTGATGTCCTTCAGTCTGTGTGATAGGCTCTAGGTTGCCGGAAGGAGAGTGGTGAGGATTGGTGAACCAGCCGGACACTGATGTGTGTGCTGCTGCCTCCTAGTCACCCTGGGGGGCTGACTGCTCTCAGCATCCGTGTCCTCCTTAGTAAGAGAGGAGATAACACTCTCACAGCCTGGAGGTGCTGTGGGCACTCCGAGGGTGAAAGGAGGCAAGGTGTGCGAACGTTCAGCCCACTTGCTGGTACAGACCCAGTGCCCTTGACAAACTGTAGCTGTTAATCATGAACATCGTGACCGGGCATGTGACTTCTAGGTCTTCAGATGTGAAACTGCAAGCAGCCATCTGATGAGTGCTTCTGGAGAAAACTTTCCAAACTGAGAGAACACTCTCTCCCCTAGTAACCAAGATGGTTTCAGAGCAGGAAGATGGGCTAAGTCATTTCTGGGGGAGGAGAACACTTTTATACCCCAAATTATGATGGTCCTTTTAGGGTCATCCTTGTTTTTTATCACTGTGCATTTGGTGCAGATAGTTTCTGCTCTCACGGCATTTATTACCCTTTAGAGTGAGATTTAATTAGGCTTCTCCAGAGTCTGGAGTTTGACATTAGATGCTGTGGAGGAAACAACACATAAAACAGATGCCCAGGGAGTTTTCAGTCTGGATGTGGGGAGCAAGTGGGAGGGAATAGGAGCGGGAACCTGTGGCAGCCACGTGCAGACAAGTGCAGTGTGTTCCTGCAGGCTGGGGCTCTGAGCGCTGAACGGGTTCCGAGCCGAAGCTGGGTCTGGAGCAGGTGGGATCCATTAGGGAACGAGTCCTTGGCCTGATTCCCGTGCATCATTGATTTCTGGGACATCCCTGGCTGGCTGGCTGGTGGTGGAGGCGCTGGGTCCCTCGGCTCTAGGTTTGGTTTATTCGTCCTCGGAGCCACTGTGTGCTTCTGAGAGTGGGGCTGCCCTCCAGCGTGTGTCTGTGTGTGTGTCTGTGTGTGTCTGTGTCTGTGTGTGTGTGTGTGTGTGCGCGCGCGCGTGCGCGCGCGTCCAGCCGTGTGTGTGTGTGTGTGTGTGTGTGTGCGTGCGCGTCCAGCCGTGTGTGTGTGTGTGTGTGTGTGTGTGTGTGTGTGTGTGTGTTGTACACGCAGGTCCAGCCACCTTCTGGGTTGGCCAGCCTCATTTCCTGAGGTTCCCCTCAGGCCCTCAAGACTGTCATCACACCAGTGTTCTGTTTTTTTCCCCTCTCCTCTTTGATTCTCCAAGTCCAACTGCCCTGGATGTGGCGTGTTCCTTCCCTGTGGGAGTCTTGCCTGCACTGTAAGGCCTAAATCTTTCATGGAGTTATGTCCTGTTCCCCAAACCACAGCTCATCTATGGTCTGTGCTCTCTCAGGACCCTGTCCTTGGGTTCTCAGTTACTCTCATTTCCCTTTGAATTGAAGTTAGCTGTGGACATGGCTCTCTCCCACATCAGGCTGGAAGGTGCTTAAGAGGAAGCATCATCTGTTTTCTCTGGGGAACCTCCAGCATCTGGTCCATGGGGAATATTCGGGGCACATTTGTTCAGTGGAATTGCTTTGGTCCTTTTCCCTAGAGAACTCTTTAGGCTGGCAGTCCCTCTCCAGCCAGACTTGTTCAGAGTTGCTCACCCACACGGGAGCAAAATAAGCTGAGGCCCCTGCTCGCCCGCTGGGCCCCAGGGTGAGTCTGCTGGCCTGAGTGCAGCTGAGTGCTCAGAGCTGCCCTGTTACCTGGCACCAGGGCACGACGGGGAAGCTCAGCTTCCTGGGTCACGTGATGTCGGGTATCCTCCCGGAAAGGCCTGTCGGAGTATGCACGGGTGGTGAGCAGGCCGGTCTATGCATAGCCAGTCTGGAGAGCAACCTCTGTCCCCTTTCCTAGAGCCACCCTCTAACTATGATTGGTGACCTTCCCGAAGAGTGAGAAAGGCCAAGTCAGTGGAAAGAAAGGATGGAAAGCCTTGATTAGCTTCATTACCTGGATAAACAGGAGCACCGTCTGGCTTCACCATGGCCTGTCCACACCCTTCCTTTGCCAAGCCTTGTGTGGTGCGCACCAGAGTCTCTTCATTGGCAGCAGATGGCAAGAAAGCCATATTCAAGGGCACCACCCCAGCCCTTGCATGCATGGGGACTCAATCAAACTGGGTTGAGGCAGGGGCATCAGGGTCCCAGCCAGGCCTGCTCTGAGCCCTTCTCCTTTCCTTGCAGTACATTTTCACAGATGCTTATGCCCAGTACCTCTGGACCACGTTCGACTTCTGCAACACCATCCAAGGCTTCTCCATCCCATTCCGGGCAGCCGATCTCCTCCTGCACAGCAAGGCCTCCAACCTTCTCCTGGGCTTTGACAGGTCTCACCCCAACAAGCAGGTAAGAGAGCTTCGGGAACAGGGTCAGGTGGTGCTTCCAGAGGTTTCTGTTCTGCCCGGGTGATTCGCCTGTCCTTTGGGTGACCCATGCACCTACCATTTCACTTCCCACGGCTACAGAAAAATATATCCCCCTGGTGCTCTTGGTCTGCATCTCGGCCAGGGAGCGACACCCACCAGCGGTCCTGTGAGTTATACATCAGGCCCTTCTCACTGCTCAGGCACGTCTCTTAGTCCTGGGGGTAAACTGGGGCTCTGGAGTTGGATCAGAGAGCTAGGTGGAGAAGGCTGATGGCAGTTCTGCTGGGACCTCTTGTTGAATTTCTGTTCTACCTTTCCCATCCTCGACCTTCAGCTTACTGCCTGTGCCTGTCGTTTAGTTGGTGTTGTTGTTGTTTAGTTGCTAAATTTGTCTGACTCTTTCCCAACCCCATGGACTATAGCCTGCCAGGTTTCTTTGTCCAGACAATAATACTGGAGTGGGTTGCCATTTCCTTCTCCAGCAGTCCTTCCTGGATCAGGGATTGAACCCACGTCTCCTGCATTGCAGGCAGAGTCTTTACCACTGAGCTGCCAAGGAAACACTTATTTGATGTTCCCATTAACTTAAATATTCTCCCTGTGTGTGGAGGGGCACACACATATGCATGTAATATAAATGTGTGCATTTTCCTCCTTTAAGCAAACTTGAAGGAAAGGTGAGAGATGGGAAGAGAGCCCAGGTAAGTTTCTGTCTCAAGGTTGAAACTTGCCATGTCAAGAGTATTGATCTGGCGTAATTCTGTGAAACCTGTCAGTCCTGTGGGATTGGGTTCACAATGAGTTTCAAATGGCTGTGCTCAGAGGAACCTTAGAACGATTTCTTTTTCTTTGCAGGTTTTAACCAAAACATGACCTGTTTATCTTCCCTTGGCTTAAGAAGTAACCCAAGCTTGGGCTGGGTTGGTTTAGCAGTATAGGTGGATGATTGTTCCTTTCGGTCTCCTGTTTCTTACTCCCTGGTCCCCAGGGCCACAGGAACCCTCAGTTTTTGTCTTTGGAAGTTGAGGGGCTTTTGCAGAGATCAGCAAGTCAGTTTCTCCTGGCCACACCCTGTGTATTCAGGTGATTTCCTTTGGTGCTCTGATTCCGCACTGAGCCAAAGTCCTTGCCATTCAGCTCTCATCACTGTGGCCCACGTGGGTTTTTAAGGACACTGTTTCTCAGATGAGAAGTTCTGGGTTTAATCCTTTTGCTTTAACTGCCACTTGAGGATCTTAAGTAACATATAGGATTGGCCAAAAAATTCATTCAGGTCTTTCTGTAAGCTGGCACCAAAAACCAAAACAAATGTTTTGGCCAAGCCAGTATAATTTCTGATAATCGGTAAAAGGAAGACAAGTCACATTCGTTTTTCCTTCCTTCCAATACAAAGGCATTGAGACCTTAGTAACTGTGGAGAAGAGCACAGAGGTGATCTGTCCTGTCCTCCCTGCCCTTGCTGGCACGTGGGTAACCGAGCTGGCCGAGGTGATCTTGCCCATCTTCACAGGTGGCATATTGTGACGGGTGGGGTTTCCATGCTGTGTGCTGGCCAGGCCATTCAGGGATCGTACATTGTGCCTCTTGCATCCTGACCACTTGTCGCTTTGGTCTTTGCAGCTCTGGAAATCAGATGACTTTGGCCAGACTTGGATCATGATTCAGGAACATGTGAAGTCCGTTTCTTGGTAAGTCGTGCCATCTAAGAAACTGGAATTATATAGACTCTCTGCTTCAGCTCTAGCTTCTCCATGCAGGGCAAATCTGCCCTTCTCCAAAAAAGGTGAAGCGTCTGGTACAGGAAATACACATTCTGGGCCCGAGAATTAGAACTGCAAGTGTAATAGGCTCACCACGGGGGTGAGGAAGGAAGATAACTTGTGAGAAGAGTGACAGAGCCTTTGCATTTTTCAGTCCATCAGGGAATCCTGGGGAATCTTGAAGCTCTTGCATGTATTAGAATTTCTAAAATACCTTCATTTTTAGAGCATCATATCAGAAGTCGGGGTTTTTCTCTAAAACTCATTTGTTCATTCATAACATTTTTTGAATGTCTGCTGAATACAAAGCATGCCAGATGCCTTAGGGTGTGAGAAGCTGAATAATTGATAAATATAGTTATTAAGGAGATTGCAGTTTAGGAGAGAAGAAAAGACATTTTGTGCATATAACACACATCACGAAAGAAGCACAAAGTCCCACGGACATAGCGCGAGAAGCCAGAGGTGGGTCACGGTCCTTCCAGATGGACCATAGACAGCTCCACAGAGGAGGTTACTGTTGATCCAGGATGTGCACACCATGTAGAGGTCATGGCTGTACAGAGGTGTGCAGGACAGGAATTCCAGACGGGATCAGAATGGCTCATAGCAGAGATGAGGCGCTGTGGTGCTTGGGAGGAGAACCCTGAATCTTATCCTTGGACAGTGTATTGGGTGAAGTTCAGAAAAGGATGTTGGTATCAGAATCTGCAGGGCTTGATAAAGGAATTTGGACTGAATTCTGAAAGCAGTGGGGAGCCTTTGTCAGTTTTTGAGAAGGAAAGTGAAATTAACACGGCTACCCTTTAAGAAGCACAAACTTATTCTGGTTTTAGTCACTTCTAATCTTTTACTGTTACGAGATGGTGTATATAGTCTTTTTTTTAAAGGTTTGTTTTTTGTGTGTTTGTTTTGTTGTTTTTTGAGTTTTTTGGCCGTGCTATGTGGCCTTCAGGATCATAGCTCCCTGACTAGGAATTGAACCTGCCCCCTTGACAGTGAAAGCACCGAGTCTTAACCAGTAGACCACCCTATATAGGGAGCTCCCTATAGTCTTGCAGAGAAGGCAATGGCACCCCACTCCAGTACTCTTGCCTGGAAAATCCCATGGACGGAGGAGCCTGGTAGGCTGCAGTCCATGGAGTCACTAAGAGTTGGACACAACTAAGCGACTTCACTTTCACGCATTGGAGAAGGAAATGGCAACCCACTCCTGTGTTCTTGCCTGGAGAATCCCAGGGATGGGAGAGCCTGGTGGGCTGCCGTCTGTGGGGTCACACAGAGTCGGACATGACTGAAGCAACTTAGCAGCAGCAGCAGCTATAGTCTTGAATTTGTGCATATGCAGACGAATGTGTAGAATAGATTCCCAGGAGTGGACTTGGAGGGCCTGTGGGAAAAGTCAAGCCATTCACACCTGGTAAACTTGTTACCTCTTGATCTTCACTGCCCCTAATCAGCTCTACTCGTATGGTCCTCTCCATTTCCCCTTTTCACTTTCTAGGCGCTCAGGTCAAAAACTGTGAGTCATCACGGATTCTCTGTTTGTTTCATGCTTCACGTTCAGTCCATCAGGAAAGCCGATTGGCTCTGCCTTTAGTATATATGCAAGATCTGCTCCTCAGCTACTGCTTTACTCCAAACCACTGCTGTCACTCACTAATCATCCAGCTGGTCTTTCTGCTGCTTCTTTTGTCCTTCTAACATTCTCAGAGCATGGCCATGTTGATCCTGTTAGAAACAGGTCAGATCAGGGGACTTCCCTGGTGGTCCAGTGGTTAAGAATTCGCCTTGCAACATAGGAGAAGTGGGTTCCAGCCCTGGTTGGGAAACTGAGATCCCACATGCATGGGACAACTAAGCCCGCACACTCTGGAGCCTGCATGCTGCAACTAGAGAGTCCATGTGCTGCAAAGAAAGATCCTACATGATGCATCCTGGATCCTGCATGCTGCAACTAAGACCCGACGCAGTCAAATAAATACATACATAAATATTAAAAGAGAAGCAGGTCAGATCACATTCTTCTGCTTTGAACCCTTCTGTGTGTATCATTTCTCTCAGATGAAATGCCACCTCCAGTCCTACCACGGGGTTTCTGCACTTGCTGTTTTCTCTGCCTGGAAAGCTTTTACTGAAGATACACTTGCTCCTCTGCCTCATTCAAGTCTTCTCAAATGACTAACCTTCTAGATGGGGGTCTTTCCTAAGGATCCTATTAAAATTGCAACTATTCCCCTCTCATTCCCAATCTGCCGTAGCCTGATCTGTTCTTTTCTTGCATAACACTCATAACATCTTAATACACTCTTACTATGCTTGTTATTTGTCTTTCTTCAATAGAATAAAAGTTCCAACAGGGCATGGACTTTTGTCAGTTTTGTACTGATATATCCCCAGTGAATGGATCATTGAGATTGTAACTTTGCCCAATTTCCTATAGAAAGTGTCAAAATTTTCACTCATTCTCAACAACATAGAACTGTGCCTTCTTCCACAGTCTTTTAGTGTGTCAGTTTAATTTTAATATGCATTTTTCTTTCTTTTTAAAATTTTTTTATGTTTTGGCCACACCATGTGGCATGTGGAATCTTAGATCCACTATCAGGAATTGAACCCACATACCCTACATTGGAAGCACAGAATCCTAACCACTGGATTGCCAGGCAAGTCCCTGCATTTTTCTTTTTATGAGTGAGTTTGAACATCTTTTAGCTAAGTAAGGGTCGCTTTTACTTCTTTTTTGGGGACATGTCTGTTCATGCTCTTAGCCCTTTTTCTATTGGATTGTTCATCTCTTTATCATTGATTTCTAGGAGCTCTTTATGTATTTGAGATGGGTCCTTTGTAATATGAGATAGGTTTTATGGATATGTTCATTTGTATTTCCCAGTTTGTCCTTTGTCTTTTGACTTTTACATGTAGTTTTATCCTCTTTAAATGTTGTGGCCCGTAAGATATGGGTCTTGTCTGCATCTTTTTGTTGTCACTTTGAAGAGGAATGTCAGTGAGTTCTTATTCCTTCTTTAGTAATTAAGGACAGTAAAGAAGGATAGAGCAGAGAGGGTCCTTAGAGCTGAGTATCTTCAGGCTCCAGTGGACTTCCTTGTTACAGAAGGCAGCTGTTTCTGACTTTTTCATTAATTTCCTTGGGCAGAGGTTGTAGAATCAGTGAAATTATAACCACAATCTCATCCAAGTACAACCTCTATCCAAGGAGTACCATTAAAACTTTTTTTTTGCTTTCTTTGAACTTTAAAAGGACAGATTGCTCTATTTTCAGTTTAGGGAATCATATATTAAGAGGGCAAACCAGCAGGATTATTAAATAGAAAAACTTCACGTCTGGGAATTTGTGTTGTACCTTCTGCCTCTGGGCAGACATACAGATAGTTATCTTAGAGGAAAGGGCTGGCCTGGCTTATTGTAGATAATTACATGTCTGGAGTCAGGAAAATTTCAGGCTGTTTGGGGGGATTTTCACCTAGGACTCCCCATAATAGATGAGAGCATAAGCTAACCTCTCAGAGAATAATGGCATACTTTGTTTCACAATGCTTGGCAGCCTGGGAGCAGCAGCAGTGAGGGAAAATCAGTGATTTATGTTATCCAGAGCTGGAGATTGGCAAGACAGGACAGAGGATGAGCCACAGGGGCAGGTTTCTGAGATGGCCCCATGGAGCATCCCAGAAGGGCTGTGAGGCGGGTGAGGCCAGATGAGGACCAATGACTGTGCTCAGAGACAGAGCAAGGCTTGAAATTTCCAAATGAGGGTAAAGAGAACAACAGTAAGTCAATGTCAGTGAGCCTGGAAAGTGGGAGGCCAGTGATTTCCAAGTACAAGAATTTGTAGGGGGAGCACAGAAGGGCTGCGAGGCGGGTGAAGCAGCTCTCTGAAATGGGGGGTTCAGATGTGGAATACGAAAGAGAATTCGTATGAAAGTCACAGCTCTTTCCATCTCTAGCTGTTGGCTGCTGCTCTTGGTTATGAAAGAATAGTAGACATGAACTCCGCCTCAAGATATCTGAATAAAGGTCCCTTCCTCTCTGCCTTTTTAAAAATATCCTGTGTGTTGTAATTTGCGTATCCTCGGGTAGAGGAAGTACTTTAATCAGTACTTCTAATTGTGGAAAGGAGAACATGTCCTCCCCCACCCACCCCCACTGTGCACACAGAGCATCTTATGATGAACATTAGTTTCTCACGTTGATATGGGTTGGTTTCTCTAGTGTCCGACCAAGACCCCAGATTGTAGGACCGAAGGGAAGTCTTACCCCCCACCCGCCGATGGGAAAAAAGGCTGTTTGTTTTTGTCTTTCTTCTCTTCTCCCTCTCTTCCTCCCTCCTTTCTTTTTCTTTTCCTTCCCTTCTTGCCTTGGAATTTGCTTTTTTCCCCCTGGTGTGCAGAATCTTTTAGTTGCGGCATGCAAACTCTTGGTTGTGGCATGCAGGGTCTAGTTCCCTGACCAGGGCTCGAACCTGCTCCCCCCCCGCCCCGCCCCCGCATTGGGAGCACGGAGTCTTAGTCACTGGACCACCAGGGAAGTCCCTGAAACTTGCTTTTGACAATGCATCTTTGAAGGAATTTCTTGTCATTGCCTTCATTATCCTGAGAGCCATCGTGCCTACAGGACCATACAAAGGCATTTGTAATGATTAACCATTAATGAGTCCTTCTGCATCTCCTTGGGTCACCACTGCATCCTCATGTGCAGCTCTCTTCCATTTGTTTTCAGCTGCTTTTCTCCTACTGGCTGAAAGGTCCTCCTGGCTTCCATGTTCTTATGCATGTCAGGAAAACTCGGGCAGGTTAGTTGTCCTCACAGGCTGCTCTTGGGAGCCTTATCTGGGGGCACACCAGTGCAAAGATTCTTCTCCGAGGTAGTTTGATATGATCACTCTACAGTTTTCATTTTGGAAGAGCTTCTGTATTATGTCCATGGATCCTTGCAGCAAAGATCAATGCAGCTAGGAACTCTGTAGGATCAAAAGAAATGTAAGACTTGGCCTTTGAAGGAATATGTACTCTGTCTAGGAAGCTCAGACAGAAACATTATGGTGGACAATGTAATACAGTGGGAAAGAAGTGAGGAGACGGTGCATAAAGTGAGGAGTCTGATTCCAAAATCCACTTAATCTAGGTGATTTTCTACCTTTATTTGAAACTCCATAAAAAAGGCTTGGAATTGAGTGCTACAGAGATGCATTGCTAGTTTTGGGAGAAGGGCATGAGGGAGGGCTTCCTGGAAGAAGGGGACTTGCACTTGACCTCAGAAGATGAGTAGGATTTAGGTGTGCAGATCAGTGTGTATGCGGAGGGCATCTGGGCAGAGGGGGATGGTGTGGCAGAAGCACAGAGGGAGGTGTGAGCCCTGCGTTACTGAAGATCAGCATGTGCAAGAAAGAGTTTGTGAAGGAGCCTCGTGGGAGGTGAACCTGCGCTGATCAGATGAACGCTGGCTGCACAGATCAGTGACAACGGCACGGGACAGACAGGAAGGGCCACGTCCGTTAGAAGGTGGGGGTTGGGTCACCGGTTCCTCCTGTGGTTTCCTCTAGAGCTGTTCCACTGAGGACATAGCATCCTGGGGACAAACGCTCCTTCATTCCTCTGCGGTTCACAGCTTGAGGCCAGAAGCTTGGTGACAGCCTCCTGCAAGCAGTTCATTGCTCACTGATTCTGAAACACTTGGCTTTCACTTTTCCTTCTCTTCCTTTCCCTCCAGCACAGCCCAGACTTGCCTGGAGCGAAACCCAGGCTGCCTTGTGAACAACCGTCCCAGCAGAAAATACTGTGCACAAGAGACAATTTCCCCTCTTTCCTGAGCCAAGGAGCCACCAAAGGGCCGGGTTTGTGGCACAGAGAGCCATAAATACTTGGCAGCTGCCACCATGGTGGCCCCGAGTCCTCGCTGATGGTCTGCATGGGAGGACCTCCATGCCTCAATGTGGAGATGATGCCAACCACTTTGTTTTTTCTTCCAGGGGAATCGATCCCTACGACAAGCCAAACACCATCTACGTGGAACGGCACGAACCCTCTGGCTATTCCACAGTTTTCCGAAGCACAGACTTCTTCCAGTCTCGGGAGAACCTGGAGGTGATCCTGGAGGAAGTGAGAGACTTCCAGCTGCGGGACAAGTACATGTTTGCCACAAAGGTGGTGGTGAGTTCAAAGCATTAAAGATTAAACTGCTTTTGTGTCTCCTTTCTGAGGCTGGGCATTCTGGGATCAGGCTGGGAGGGGGGTTCGTACAAGCAGGGATGTGGGGGTGGGGATTGATTGTAGATGCTGGACATAGATGGACTTTCCCAAGGGGCCTGGACGATTCTGAAAGGTCAAGGAGTGGAAACACTTAGATAGCCACTCAGAGGGTCTCTGACTGCTAGGAATTTGGTCTTTTCCTGGTCCAAGCATCCTTGACAAACACATTTTTTTGAAATCCCAATGGAAGAACACAAAAAGGAGGGATGGGGCTAAGTGGCTTTTTTCTTTAATCCTACTACTGACTTCTCTTCAACTCAGGCCTATTTCTTTGGGAGGTTTGGACACATGTTCATCTATATGGCTAATAGAATGTGTAGTCATTGGCTAGTGGGAGTTAATGCTCTAAGAAAAGTAGTAATTAAGCTTCCAGCTGTCAGTAAGTAGCTTAACTCTCAGCCTTTGGGAAAATCTTCTCCTTGATTTTATGTGTTGGAGCCACATGCTGAAATGGAGGGCTTGCTCATTCAAAACCACAGTTGATTATTTAACAGGACTTGCCTTGCAGCTGTATCAAGTTGCAACCATACTTCCCCTTGAGTAAAGGAAAAAGCCAGGCCCGGCCAAGAGTCTGTTGGGCTGCTCTAGCTGGAGGGAGGTGAGCTCGCTTTCATAATGCATTTTGCGGCCAGTGCCTCCTTGACCTAAGGCTCTGACAGTCTCCTCTGTGCCTGGAAGGTTGCTCTTTTCGCTGTTAAACCTAAAGGGCTAAAACCAGATGTCATGTTTTCCTCCAGGTTCTCACTTATTTATGATTGGTAGCTGGCCAGGCAGAAGCAGGTCAGTCCCCTTGGTAGGTTCTAGGGTGGAGAGAGGATCTCCCCTAAAGGGAAAGCAGAGAATGAGGTTGAAATCAGGAGAGACGAGGCGAGAGGCTGAAGGCCAGAGGGGTTCCCCATTACACACCTTGAACAAGGTTTTTTAAAACCACTAAACTATGGCAGATTTTCTTCTGACAGGCTGTTTGCCTTGAGACACTCCCTGGATCTTTTGCTTTCTGCCTTGCCTGTCTCTTTCTCTTACACACACATACACGTGTGCATGTACACAGAGCGGCCCAGGAACACAAGCATCCTTGAGTTGCTTGCGGCTGGGATGTGCTGGGAATGCGGAGGTGAGAGGTCAGGCCTGAGGATTGATACCTCCAGTTGTATGGTGCCTCATAGGTCTTTTTTGTTTTATTAGTTTCTTGGGCTTGTGCCTTTTGTGATTTTAATTTCTTAATTTTAAGGCCCAAGGACTGATTCCCAGATTTCTTATACAGACCGAGTCAGGTGAGGCTGAGGTGGAGCACTATCTTGCATTCCTTTATCCCTATTATTTCTAGATCTCACACCCAAGAATAAGATATATCCCATTTGGAGCTTTCTGTACCCTTGTTTCTGACTTCATAGCTCTTGTCTGTTTTGTAGACATAGCTGATTTGCAGAGTACTGATGGTGATTTCTGTACTGTTTCTGGCCAGTGGTAGGATCAGGGGCCATGTCTGTCTAAACTGCACTGATATGGTACCCAGTATTTTGCACAATGCTTGATATATAACATACGTACAATAGAGTTGAACGAATCTTGGCCTAATTTAGAACAATTAGGCTACTGGACTTTTTTACTGGGAGCATGGGATGGAATTGGGGGACATTAAATTATTGGTTCTTTTATTGTAACTCTCACCTCTTGTGTGTGGCTTATTGAGTTACATGGTATCAGTGGCAAAATTGTAGTTGTGTTGACTTCTTCCTTCAGCACATGGACAGACCACCAGATTCCAAGGTCAGTGGTGGTAGCTGGAGGCTCCAGGTGAGATGAAGTAGGCTACCCCCTGGAAGTGTTGTCTTAGGATCACGTGCGGCAGCATCAGCAAGGGCCCTTGTTAAAAATGCAGGTGGCAGGGCCCACATGCATATTCTCCCCCCACCCCCCTGAGAATCCCTGGGATGCCCAGGAATCTCCAAAATTTGAGACATTCTTCCCTGAAGCCTTGTATATGCAGGAGCTTTCAACGGTAATTATATCATCAAAGGAACATTTCTCAGTGGATAGGCTGAGAGAAGAGATACCACTGGCAGTGGATGATAAAATGGGTATTTTTCTCCTTAATACATTAGAGTCTTAAGCCATAAGGATGCATGACATTGGCCTTGGTTGGGTAACTCTATCAGTAGGTGTGTTGAGGTCTGCACCTCCACCTCACTTCTTATCTGGGGTGCTCCCAGTACTGCGGGTGCTGGGTTTGGGGAATTCCAAATGACTTTAATGTTTGTTGTCGTTCAGTCCAACTCTTTGCGACCCCGCGGACTGCAGCATGCCAGGCTCCTCTGTCCTTCACTATTTCTCAGAGTTTTCGTAAACTCATGTCCATTGAGTTGGTTATGCCATCCAACTATCTTGTCCTCTGTCGTCCCCTTCTCCTGCCTTCAATCTTCCCCAGCATCAGGGTCTTTTCCAGTGAGTTTCCAGTGAATCAACTTTAATGTTAACTGGATTCAAATCAAATTAGGAAAGTCAAGGAAGTAATTGCAAAATGACAGAAAATTGCTTTGGGGTGATGAACTCTTTTGCTTTTTTCCAGCACTGTGACTGATTCCAATTGCTTGCAAGTTAGTTTTTTAGAACATGTCAGGGCAGCCAAGCGGGTTCTGGACTGGGGCTGGTTTCCAAGTCTCTAGAACCCCTTGGGGCCCTCCTGGCCTGGCTCTTACTTCATGAGTGCTTTGTATCTGATACCCGTCAATTTTTTTTATTCCTTGGTTTTTGACATGAAGTCCACACCAAATGATAAGGCTTTTAATTATTTGTGACCCTGTGAACTGCAGCCAGCCATGTTTCTCCGTCCATGGGATTTTCCAGGCAGGAATACTGGAGTGGGCTGCCATGTTTCCTCCAGGGGGATTTATTTTTTAAGAATATTTATTTACTTGGCTGTGTAGCATCTGAGTTGCAGCATGTGGGATCTGCCAGTTGCAGGAGGCAGAATCTTTAGCTGTGGCAGAATCTTTAGCTGTGGCATGCAAACTCGTAGTTGCAGCATGTGGGATACAGTTCCCTGACCAGGGATCAAACCTGGGCTCCTGCACTGGGGGCACGGAGACTTAGCCACTGGACCACCAGGGAAGTTCCGATGGGGCCTTTAAAGCAACAGAGAGGCACCTCTGCAAAGGGACCAACATCAGTTTGTGAACTTGGTGAGACACAGCTGGTAGGTGCTTCCTGTGGGTAACAGTGGTTTCCAAAAAGTTGAAAGGAGGTGAGGCTTGGTTGCTTCACTCTCCAGCTTCACTCCCAGCCTCTCCTGAAAGGCAGGCTCAGACATTTCTTGCCCAAAGTGCAGCAGTGAGCCAGCACCTGATGAGTGGGCTTGATGGAGTCTCCTCTCTGTCCTTACAAATGATGGCAGCCACAGCTTGGCAGGATGCAGACGGTGTTCTTGGGCAGGCTTGGCAAACCATGCTCTTTGGTTTTGTCAGTAAAGTTTTATTGAAACACAGGCATGCTCATTTGCTGTGTGTCATCCATTGCTGCATTCATGTTAGAGTGGCAGAAATGAATCATAGTATAGAGGCAGGATGGCCCACAAAGGCTAAAGTATTTCTGTGCAGACATTTACAGAAAAAGTTTGCCAACTATTGTTGTAGAGGCAGGATTCTGTTCCCCTGTCAGTTGGCATTAGGCAGCTAGAATCCTCTAGTGCAGGAGCTTGCACTAGATGAATCTGCAGTGTATCCCCCGAGAGTTTGGGTGACAGGCCTCCCTAAGTTGCTGTGCCCTTTACATGCCATGGTCTTATCTTTGGGATGCACGCATGCGTGCTCAGTTGCCTCAATCCTGTCTGACTCTTGCAACCCCATGAACTGTAGCCCGCCAGGCTTCTCTGTCCATAGGATTCTCCAGGCAAGAATTACTGGAGTGGGTTGCCACGTCCTCCTCCAGAAGGTCTTCCCGGGGATCGAACCTGCATTTCCTGTGTCTCCTGCGTTGGCAGGCAGATTCCTTACCACTGAGCCACCTGGGAAGCCCAATCTTTGTGATATTATGGCTAATTCAGATATCTTGCATGCCACAGGTTTCCTGAGAGAACTCATTTGTACTTTCACTATTCTTACCAACCAACCACCAATTTCACTATTGGAAACCAACTTCTAACCATCGTTATGCTATTTTCAAGTCCCTAATGCTGATAGAGATAACAGAAAAAACTAGTAATTGCCTCAGAACTGTGAGCTTCTACATGAGAGGTTAACTGACCACAATTGAAGTGTGACTTTTAGGATAACCAACCAAAATACAAGCATTGACAAATTATTTTAATTATGACATTGCTTAAATGTATCCAAACGTAGACATAGGTATAAGTACCTAATGCTTGTATCTCCATATACAACAATAAATTTCAAATGTGTTTACAGATTAAAAATGAAACTATAATACCAATATATTTAAAATTGATTTTTTATAATACCAGTATTGGGATATGATTTATATCCTGTAACATTTAGCCTTGTAAAGTGTACAGTTCAGTGATTTTTAGTATGTTCAGAAGGTCAGGTATTGCTCACCACCATCTAAATCCAGAGCATTGCCGTGACCTGTGAAGGGAACCTCATACCCACTAGCAATACTTTCTACTCCTCTCTCCTTCCAGCCCCTGGCAACCAGGAATCTACTTTCTGCCTTATGGGTTTGCTTATTCTCGACATTATTATTATTATTATTTGCTGCACCTTGAGGTATGTGGGATCTTAGTTCCCTGACTTGGGATTGAACCCACACCCTCTGCATTGGAAGTGTTGGGTCTTAACCATTGGACCACCAGGGAAGTCCCCCTTTTAAATTTTTGATATGTTATTTCCTTTAGTTCTTTGAATGTATTTAGGATAGAGCATTTAAATTTTGGGTCCAGCATCTGGCCTTCCTCAAGAATAGGTTGTATTGACTGTTGTGTGTGTTTGCTTTTCTTTTTTTGGTGGAAAACTAGATATTTTAAGTGATATACTGTGGCAACTATTCATATCAGGGTAACCCCTTCCCAGGGCTTTTTGTTGTTGCCTTTTATTAGTATTATTGTTGCCTTTTTTTGGCTTTGTTTTGTGAGTTTCCTGCATTAATTTTGTAAAGTTTGCATACTTCATTTTGTGTGGCTAGTGAAGTCCTGAACATTAGTGGTCAGCTGGTGATCAGTGATTTCCAAAAGTGCTTTTAGCCAGTCGTCTGTCAGCCTTTGCTGAGGGGCCTCTGAGTGTGTGCTGGGGGCATGCTTTCAGTGCCTTCTCCAGCTCTGCCTTAGTCTTCACTTCTTATGTGGAGATTCAAGATTATTAACCAGATGTGAGGAATTAGGCCCTTTCCATTCTTTCCTGAACAGAACATAGCCCTTCATGCATGCGACCTTGTAAATTCCTTGGAATATTTCAGAGCTTATCAAGGCCTCTTATGGACGTCATCTTCTCCCATTTTTCCTTTTATGCTTTTTAGTTCACTTTTTGTAAGCTCCAAGTGGTAATGTTTCTCTGGCAGATGTGGTGTTAAAATACTTCCCACTAAATGCCCTGGCTGTAGGTCTGTGTGTAGAGAGAGCTGAGTCAGGTTAGTTAAGGAGACGACCTGAGAATCAGCTATCAAGCGAGTCACCAGGCAGATAAAATCTGACAGTCCTCTGGCTGTGGGGCATTTGGGGAGCTCCAAACCTGTTCTGTCATCTCCTGGGCTGCTGGTTTTCATAGCGATAGTGGCTGTGAAGCTGTGGGTTTCCCACGCTACTACTACCTCAGCTAGAGAAAGAAGGGTTGGGATTAGGACGAGTTGAAATATCACCAAGTTCACTGTTCTTGCTGAGCTTCAGTCATTGTCTTGAATAAATGCTCCTTGAATTTTTGCAAGCTTTTATTTAATTTTCAGGATTCTAAAAAAGTTGATTTTGAGAATTTTCGTCAATGCTCATGTTGTTTGCATGGATGAGTGGATTTTTAGAGTTCTTTCCTCTGCCATTCCAGAAGTGCTTTCAGTTAATATTAACTGCAAACTTTTTATTATTTCCACATCTACAAAACAAAAATAAAATTTTTATGCTGATATGACCTCTGCTTGTGCCTTTATTCAGTCTCAAGAGTATCTACATTTGCTAATCTCTTTTCAGCTGTCTATGCACACTTATTTTTTTCTTGGACTATTTTAAACTAAATCTCAGATATATCATTTTATCTATTAATTATTAGGTATGGATAACATGAAGGTGAATGATATTTTGCAGTAACTTTGTTACTGCTTCGAAGAGAAAGTGGCAGCAAATGTTACAGCCCAGGTGCTTCTGAACCCATGTCTTTGTCTGCCACGTGCCTTGGGTCCCTCATTTCTCCCACCAGTTTTATCTGAAACTTTCAGTTGAATAGATCACTGTGATATCTTTTGGCCTTCACTTGGCAAGAATATATTGTATTTAGTTCCTTTCTGCTCTCTTCTTCTGCCCATTTTTTTTTTTTTTTTTTTGCTATTGACTTAATCTCAAGCATAAATGTAAACACAGACCCTGAAATTCAGATTATTCAGATTCTTATATTTGTTTTTTACTTATCAGAAGTGAAAACACCAAATGAAAAATATCTTGCTATGAATTCACAGCCCCTGTAATATTGCTGTAAATTAAAACATTTAAATAATTCCTAGTTGTTGGTGAAAGTATGTGTGCTGGTAGATGTATTAACTGGAATAGCCTTTCAAGGAGGCCATTTATGCTATCTGTCAAAATGGAAAATTTGACCTAGGAATTCTAATAATGCATCTTACAGATTTTCTCCTGTAGCTGTGAAAAAGGTAATTCATACAAGTATGTTCATTGAAGAGTGCTTCTGGAAATAACCTAAATGGCCATTAATAGCTGTTAAATCAAAGATGTCTAAGATACACTGCTGATGGAAAAAGTTAAATTGTAGAACAGTGATACTCTGTTAATGAAAAAAGTTGTTACATAATACCATTTCTCTCATGAGTTACACAGCAGTATTTCTATCATGCTCCAATGGTATGTGAAAAAGAAATTTGCATATATCAATTTGGCGTTGTGTTTGGCTATCCTTAACAGACTAGAAATAAAACCGACTTTGCCAAGACAGAGGTTTATTTTTCTGTCTTCAGTGCTGCCTAAAGTGAGGGCTGGCATGTCGGCACCCTGGTGTTCCTGGGGACCAAGGCCTCTTTTTCTTAATTTTTTGGCTGCTCACATGGCATTTCCCTGACCAGGAATTGGACTTGTGCCCCCTGCATTGGGAGAGCAGAGGCCTGACCACTGGACCACTGGGGAAGTCCCCAAGCCTCTGTCTTGCTGTTTGACCATCCAGAGGAATCATTGCCACTGTCCCTCGTGGCCCCTGACATTTACACTGGGCTTCAAGCCTTTTGGAGTCAGGAAGAACGAGGACAGATAGAAAGGCCAAAAGAGGACCCCTCCCAGCTGATTCAGTCCCTCTCAACAGCTTTCCTTGAAACCCAGCACAAGAACCTGTTCACGTCTCACTGACTGGTCCTCAGTAACATGACCGCACAGAGTTATCCAGAAGGAAGAGAGCCTCAGGCTTTTATCTGGGTGGTTGTCAGGGTTTGCTGAGGAGGAAAGGGCTGATGGATGTTGTGGTAAGTGGAACAGTGTCTGTCACTGTGTAAATATTCTCGTAGGTGATGGCACAGAGCATCTCTGAAGGAGTGGCTTAGAGCCAGTTACCAGCGGGCACTTATGAGAAGAAACAGATATTCTGCGTTTTACCTTATACCTGTCTGTACTGTTGGATTTTTCATGAGTATACAGTATTTTACTTCTATAATAACGATAAAGAGAAATCCAGCATCAACAATGGTTTATTAAGAAATACGTCTTACCATTAATAGTGTGTCATAGTTTTATTGTTAATACTTTTCTTGGTGGTGGTAAAATATTACACTAACTTGTCTACGAATGCTTTAGAAGTGAACCTAACTATCCAGACTTAGGAATACTTCTCCCAGAATAAAGTGGGATGGATGTATTTAGAGGTTTTTCATGACCTTAGTACTTTTGCATTTATATCTTGCTATCCATTCTCACTTCTCAGGTTTCCCAGCAATCATCTTTAAGAACATTTAATGGGTGATGGGCTTGGACTTTCCTGTTGGTCCAGTGGTTAAGACTCTGTTCTCCCAATGCAGGGGCCATGGGTTTGATCCCTGGTTGGGGAACTAAGATCCTTCATGCTGTGTGGCACAGCCAAACAAAACAAACCTCAGAAACAAACAAACAAAAGCTAATGATGGGCTTGAGTGTCACTGAGAGAAATGGCTCCTTTCTCAGGTATAACTGCAGTAGGAAGTAGTGAAAAAACATAAAGCATAAAAAATGTTTCACTGATATCTGTGTATTTATAGATATTCATAAGGATTTATATAGGGTGGCTTAAATCATCTGACCTTGATTCATAGCTATAAAACTTTATTGACTTAAGGAGGGCTTTTGGAATTTATACATAGCAATTTTGGGAACTCTCTCACTCGGGTGATACATTTTGTGTTTTTAATCAATCCATCATTTCTGCAGCCCCATACTGAGGACAGGCTATTATGTAGTTTTCAGGGTGCCATTTTGGGAAGGCAGTCTTCTATACTTCTCTGCCTGGCGTCTTTAAAACAAACGACTTTTAACCAGTGTTCAGTGGTGGCTTGGGAAAAGTGTGTGTGTGTGTGTGTGTGTGTACATTCAGCTGCTCAGGTGAATAGAAATCAACTTCACGTTCATCAGCTTGCCCTTCACAGTGTTTGTTAGACATACGTGAACATGGAGTATTTAGCAGTTGTCATATTACAGTCAAGAAAACGTGACATCAAAAATAAAAAAGAAAACTTGAAATCTTCTATACTCTGTAGGAGTTAAAAGTCTGTAATAAACAGTAGCAACATAGTTGAGGATAAGTGAAGCCAAACTCACCCTTTCTGGCTGGGGATCCCAACATTCAAGTCGGATGATAGTCATGCCCATGAGGATGTCCGCACGAAGATGGGCCTCCCTGTCTGTTCTCCTAGGCATGCAATATTGGCCTTCAGTTCCTCGTCACAGATTTGTAGAACTGGAAAGAGACACGTGGAGCCTTTGCAGTGTTTCTTATTCTTTTTTGGATTACTGGCGCTTTTGAGAAACTTCTAAAATTTATATATCCTCCCTAGCAAAGTGAGTGAGTGCATCCACATGGAAAATTTGCATATATATTTATGGGATTCCTGGATCATTTAAACCCATAGCCAGAGTCCTCATTCAGATCAGCTTCTCAGTTTATAGATGGATACATCAGAACCTGGGCTTCCCTGGTGGCTCAGATGGTGGAAGATCTGCCTGCAGTGTGGGAGACCTGGGTTCGATCCCTGGGCTGGGAAGATCCCCTGGAGCAGGGAATGGCAACCCACTCCAGTTTTGTTGCCTAGAGAATCCCCATGGACAGTGGAGCCTGGTGGGCTGCATTCCATGGGGTCGCAAAGAATCGGACACGACTGAGCAACTAAACATACAGAAATTGGAACCTAGAGAAATTGAGAGCTAACTCTGAATCTAGCGCTTTTACATACATGAGCAAGCTCCCAGCTGTGATTAATATCCCTGAAACACAGTGTGACCAGCATCACGTGCGTGGTCAGCATCCTATGGAGTACTCTGTCTCTACCAAAGAAAACATATTATAGCAAGAGACCCTAATCAATGAGAAGGATTAAAAGACTGAAAAATAGAATCAGTGACAATTCCCTCAACTGTTGGTAAAAATTAAAGCCCCGTGCCTCGGGGTTCCTTGCGATCTAGAAATAGTAGAAAGGGGAAGAGGATGTGTTTTGTGTGCATATCAGGTGGGCGGACCACACCCTCTGGTGGTTTGGGGGCTGTATGTTCCATCCAGCTTGTCTCTCCAGCCTCATCACACAGCCCCTCTCCCTTTCACTCTCGGCTGAAGCTTTGGCAGCCCCCACCCCACTCCCCAAGCTCAAGTTCTCCCTTCACACTTTGTCCTTTCTCTTCACGTAGTGCCTGGAGTGTCTATATCTATTGTAGACCAATTATCTAGGATATAGTGGTACAGCCTAAGCTGCTCACTGACAGCAAACGTTGCAAAATGTGCATTTGTGGTCACACTATTTAGTGTTTTTAGTAGAATCAGAGGGATCTGACTTTTCTATTTCCTTTTACACTCGTTCTGAATGATTATCATATGGTACAGTTGATAGTTTTCTCCTCCCCTTCCTTGGCAGCATCTCTTCGGCAGTCCACAACCATCCTCTGTCCAGCTCTGGGTCTCCTTTGGCCGGAAGCCCATGCGAGCAGCCCAGTTTGTCACAAGACATCCTATTAATGTGAGTGGGGTCTGCGGGGGGGGGCCTGGGGGGAGGAGTGCTGTTGTCCTCAGGCAGGGGTCAGGGGGAGGGTGATGGGGGAGGATATTTGATGGAGGCTCCCTGGAGTCACTTTCTAGATCAGTCTCTACGCTTTGGGCATCTTGGTCTGTTTTTTCCCTCTTCACGTTTTGAAGTGGAGCTGAATGGGAGCCTTAATTTGCTTGAAGTGGAGAAGGATTGGCAGAGGTTTGGAGCCAGAGTCAATGGGCTCAGTGTGCCAGTGCTGAAGGAATGGGAGGTTAGGAACAGCAGCAGTTATTTATTAAGTACCTGCTGTGTTGCTCACAGATGGCGAGGTTCCATAAGGGGACAGGATTGGAGTCTCACCCTTTTAGAAACAGATGGGTTGGAGAGTCTCAGAACAGAGCAGAGGAAGAAACCATGGCAGTCAAAGGCTTGACTGTGCAGCGTGTGTCAGGACATAGAGAACCATAGGAAAGATCAGTGAGAGCTGGGTCATCAGAGAAGTGACCGTGGGGAGGAGGTGGCATTTGAAGACCTTGACGCCAGGGCCTGGTGTGATGGAAGGTTAGTAGCTCAGAGGAGTATGTGATGGCGAACATGTTTGTCAGTTCTTTGCCTTCTCTGGGTTCTGCCTTCCTGTAGTCACCTTAGAGGAAATGACAGGGAAGGAAATGCACATTAATTTGTACTGTGCTTTGTACTAACGATAGAGAGACATCATTACGTAAAAGTGATTTCTAGGTTGTTTTTGGAGTTCAAGGCCCATTCTTATTTTGTGCCCCATCTGCCGATAAGGGGTCTGCTCCAGCCACAGGGCAGCCTCAGGGTCTCTAAAGAGAGTCAGCCAAGCTTCTTTCCCAAGACGGGAAGGCTCTTGTGGGCTCCAAGACTGCCCTCCTCACTGGGACACTGAGAAGCCCTTGCTTGCTTGTGCACAGGGACCATCCACAAGGCATATGTTTTTTTTTTGACTTGTATGTTTTTAATTTTTTGATGCCAAAGGAATATTACATCGCGGACGCCTCTGAAGACCAGGTGTTTGTGTGTGTCAGTCACAGTAACAACCGTACCAACCTGTATATCTCGGAGGCAGACGGGCTGAAGTTCTCACTGTCCTTGGAGAACGTGCTCTATTACAGCCCAGCAGGGGCCGGCAGTGACACCTTGGTGAGGTAAGGAGACCGGTAGGTGGGGCTGCTCCCTGCTTCCTTACCCGGCACGACCTCTCGTTGGGTGGTTTTCAACATCCCCTGAACATTTGGACTCCCCTGGGGGTGGTTTCAGAAGCCCCGGTGATTCCTGGTTCACCTTCCCAGACATTACTTTTTTTATCTGGTTTGAGGTGTGACAGGCACTTGAGGATCTTCTTTTTTGATTTTTAAAACAGCTTTAACGAATTCATTTTTGTCTGCACTGGGTCTTCGTTGCTGCCGCTGGGCTTTGCAGTTGCGGAGAGTGGGGGCTCCTCTCTAGTTGCAGTGCACGGACTTCTCATTGCAGTGGAGCTCCGGCTCTAGAGCCTGGGCTCAGTAGTTGTGGCTAGAGGGCTCTAGAGCACACGCTCAGTAGTTGTGGTGCATGGGCTTAATTGCCCCGAGGCATGTGGGATCTTCCCAGACCAGGGATTGAACCCAGGTCCCCTGCATTGGCAGGAGGAGTCTTAACCACTGGACAACCAGGGAAGTCCCCACATGTATGTGGTGCAGAGGCCGAGCACCGCTGCGCTGGGTGTCCCTTAGGATCACTGCCACGGTATCAGCCACTCCTTTGGGGTTCCTTCATTCAGTTACCTGGTTTTGTGGTCTCAGACCCAGTGGGAAAGAGCACTGGCAAAATGTCATCGCCACCTCTGGGCCAGTTGGCGTGTATATCTACAAGGCCCTTCCTCCACGTGACTCTGGTTAATTAACATTATTATTCTCCCCCCCCCACCCCCGCTCCCAGTAATTGCAAGGTATTGTTCTGTGGTATCTGTGGAAAGGTCCTTTATCAGTACATCGCATGCCTGGAGTGGTCCTGTTGTAACAATGTTCTCAGGGCCATGGAGGAGTCCAGGACTGGGAAGGGGTGGATGCCATGCCATTTGGGTGACACTGTGCTCCATCAGTGGCACGAGGTCATTTACTCTCCTTTGTCTGTGACAGACCATTCTTGTGCGTCTGTGATTAAGACTGCTCTTTGCTCTTGGGAAGAGCCAGCTGACAGAACTGGCTGGTCTGCAGTGAGGTCTGGCTCCAGCGCCATAAACCTCAGGTCAGAGGGCATGTCCTTGCTGCCCACTGTTCCTCTTCAAGTTGTCGGTTCAGACCCAGCAAGGATGCTGCTGTTCAATGCCTGGTGGCTTTGCATGTACAGCTGTGCAGTATTGTGTATCCAGCAAGGAAAACTTGGAACAAGCTCCCTGATCCATGGAGCTTTTGTTCTAATTGTGGGAAGACAAAATAGAAACAAATACATGCTCTGCCGATAATGCTGAGTGTTAAGAAGAAAAATAAAGTGAGATAAGAGGACAGAGGGTTTCAAGGGCATTGCTTCATGTGAGCCGGTCATGTAAGACTGTTCTAGGAGGATTATGTTTGAGCAGGTGCCTGAGTTACACAGGAGAGGGAGTTGGGCACATAACCTGGGGAGGAGTCTTGCAGGTGGAGGAACAGTAGGCACAGGGGCTCTGGGGTGGGACCTGAGTGGTTTAAGAGCAATGTGGAGGCCAGGGTGGATCAACCAGCTGATGGATGGGAGAGAGCATCCCTAAGACACAGGAACCAAGAAAGCAGGGCTTAGATTATATAGGGCCCTCAAGGTCATAGCAAGATCTTTTTTTTTTTCTCCTAAGCATGATGGAGGGTTTTGACCAGAAGCTGAACATCACTTGATTTAACCTGTTACATTTTTTTGGACACCATTGTAAAAAATGTGAATTGCATTATGTAAAGAAAAGTGCATAGAACATAAATGGGCAGTGTTATAGATTATTTTCAGTGGCTTCTCATGTGACTTATCTTTTAAAGAAGCCATGTTAGATGCTGTGTGGAAATTAGACAGCAGACTTGCAAACTAGGGGGTCCAGCTGTGAGATCACTGCCGAAATCCGGGCCAGTGGTTAAGGTTGGCTGGACCTGGAGCGGTAACAGTGGAGATGATGGAAATGGTCAGGGCTTCCTGATGGCTCAGAAGGTAAAAGACCCGCCTGTAATGCAGGAGCCGTGGGTTCAACCCCTGGGTTGGAAAGATCCCCTGGAGGAGGGAATGGCTACCCACTGTAGTATTCTTGCCTGGAGGATTCCATGGGCAGAGGAGCCTGGAGGGCTACAGTCTATAGGATCGCATAGGAACGACTTTCACTTTCGCTTTGACCCATTTGCTGATGCATTTGGCTGATGGATTGGACATGGGGTTTGAGAGAAGGAGGGGAAGTCAGGGACCCACCACTGCTTGGCTGGAGCAGCTGGTACAGTGATGGTTTCAGACTGTCCAGGAGGGCTGGGCGAGTTCCCATCTGAGGATGCCTATTAGATAGCAAGTCGAGAACTTTCTATGTGCTCTGGTATACTTTTCCACACCCTGTTTCTTCTCCTTTGGAGGTGCTGTCATCTTTTACTCCTTAACTTTGTTTCCCAGTGTAGACTCACAGGTTATTTATTATTCAGTGTCTTGTAATGTGTTATAAACCATCCCTGCCGTGATTCATCCTCAGGTTGTTCTGGTTTGGTTAGTCACTGCCTCCTCAGTCTGGCTCCCAGTGGCTCTTTTTTTTTTTTTTAATGATTTATTGAAATGAAATTCTCATAATGTAAACTTACCCATTTTAAAGTAAACAACTCAGTGGCATATAGCACATTTACAATGTTGTGCAACCACCAGCCTTACCCAATTCCCAAACATTTACATTTCTCCCAAAGAAAATCACTTAACTGTTCAGTAATTTCTCTCCCCTAAGCTCCTGGCAGTCACCAGGCTACTTTCTGTCTCTATGAATTTGCCTTTTCTGGCTATTTCATATAAATAGAATCATACCATAACACCTGACCTTTGTGTCTGGTTCACTTTGGGTAATGTTTTCAAGTTTTATCCATGTGTACCAGGTGTCAGGACATCATTCCTTTGTAGGAGTGAGCAGTGGTCACCTTCAGTTCAGTTCAGTCGCTCATTCGTGTCCGACTCTTTGTGACCCCATGGACTGCAGCACGCCAGGCTTCCCTGTCCATCACCAACTCCTGGAATTTAGTCAAACTCATGTCCATTGAGTCGGTGATAACCATCTCATCCTCTGTCGTCCCCTTCTCCTCCCGCCTTCAATCTTTCCCAGCATCAGGGTCTTTTCCAATGAGTCGTTCTTCGTATCAGGTGGCCAAAGTATTGGAGCTTCAGCTTTAGCATCAGTCCTTCCAATGAATATTCAGGACTGACTTCCTTTAGGATGGACTGGTTTGATCTCCTTGCAGTCCAAGGGACTCTCAAGAGTCTTCTCCAACACCACAGTTCAAAAGCATCAATTCTTTGGCATTCAGCTTTCTTTATAGTCCAACTCTCACATCCATACATGACTACTGGAAAACCCATAGCTTTGACTAGACAGACCTTTGTTGGCAAAGTAATGTCTCTGCTTTTTAATATGCCGTCTAGGTTGGTCATAACTTTTCTTCCAAGGAGCAAGTGTCTTTTAATTTCATGGCTGCAGTCACCATCTGCAGTGATTTTGGAGACCCCCAAAATAAAGTCTGTCACTGTTTCCATCCATTGTTTCCCCATCTATTTGACATGAAGTGACGGGACCAGATGCCATGATCTTAGTTTTCTGAATGTTGAGTTTTAAGCCAACTTTTTCACTCTTCTTTCACTTTCATCAAGAAGCTCTTTAGTTCCTCTTCACTTTTTGCCATTAGGGGGGTATCATCTGCATTTCTGAGGTTATTGATATTTCTCCCATCAGTCTTGATTCCAGCTTGTGCTTTATCCAGCCCAGTGTTTCTCATGATGAACTCTGCATGTAAGTTAAATAAGTAGAGTGACAATATACAGCCTTGACGTACTCCTTTCCCGATTTGGAACCAGTCTGTTGTTCCATGGTCAGTTCTAACTGTTGCTTCCTAACCTACAGACAGATTTCTGAGGAGGCAAGTCAGGTGGTCTGGTATTCCCATTTCTTTCAGAATTTTCCACAGTTTATTGTGATCCACACAGTCAAAGGCTTTGGCATAGTCAATAAAGCAGAAGTAGATGTTTTTCTGGAACTCTATTGCTCTTTCAATGATCCAGCGGATGTTGGCAATTTGATCTCTGGTTCCTCTGCCTTTTCTAAATTCAGCTTGAACATCTGGATAGTCGCCTGACTTGTTGTAATTAAAATCATGAACCACTCTCTCTCTGGCCTCTTGCTGACTCTTTTTCACCATTGAGAGCCTCTGGCTATGGGGCCAATAAGTGACAGCTTGGCCAAAGTTCCCTCAACTTTTGCATTTGTCAGCTCTTCAGGATGGAGATGGGAGGGTGAGCCCAGAGCTGCAGAGCGTGGCTCCCTGGGAGGCGGGAACCTCCATAAGGCCACCATACAAATGTCCCTTTATGAAGTTTTGGCATTTCCCACCCCTCCCTGCTGGAGCATGCAGTCCAGTTACGAAATTGAAAATATATTTCCATCAAGATTCATAGACTGGTATCCTCTTTGGCTTTCTCATTTCTTTCTTCAGATTTTTATCTTGAGACTGGAGATGCGCTCACTTAAATGAACTTTGTCATCTGCATCTCCATCTCAATGTGATGAAGTGGGAGAAGTGTGAGTGAGCAGATTATGTGGGCAGGCTGGCTTAACTTAGAAAGGAAAACCAAACAAAACGAGCTATTCTTTGTGCTTAGTGGGGAAGTGGGTGCCAAGGACCTGGGTCTCGTTACTTAGAGGCCTGGAGGAGGAATTCTTACTAGGGGTGGCCCTGAACTTGGTGAGAAGTGCCGAGTGGAGGCAGTGTCTAGATGGAGGGGCAGATGTCGGGTGGATGGAAGAGGTGGCATGCCTGTGGTGCGTTTTGAGGAGGACTGCTGGGTTCTGGGCTGAAGGTGGCCGAAGGGGACCTGGTGAGCTGCCTGGCGAGGGGAAAAGCAAGTGCTGAGAGCCAGTGAGAGAAAATGGAAGAATACGGACTCTTGTGGAGAGACGCTTGGGTGAGTCAGGTGGTTGCAGAGTGCGAGGTGTTAGAAGGAGAGATGACAGGATGGACCGGGGCCTGGAGAAGTGTGGAGGTACAGGGGACAGGCTTCTGCTTGGATTGAAAAGATAAAACCCCAGGAGAAAGACAGGGGAAAGAAACAGGGCTCCTCGAGACGAGAGATACTCAGACCTCCCAGATAAACTGATAGAAGCCAGTGGTGACCCTCACAATAGTAGGATCGCAAGCAGGAGAGTCGTGTGGATAGACGGCAAGGCGGGTAACAGACCTGGACCGATTCCTACGGAAGCAACCGGAAACCAACTAAACTGGACCTAAGGAAACCACGTGTCAGAACATTTGGTCTCAGCGCCAGTGTTTTCTGGAGGGCCTTGCTCTGTCTCTCAGGCGGGGTGGCTCTGCCACTTCTGTGTGCATCTCTTTGTCTGAACTGGCGAAACAGTCTTCCTGCTTCAGATTTATATGACAGATAACAGGAAAGTACAGTTCTGTGCTTTTTTTTTTTTTTTAAATTAACAAAGCTCAGTGGCTCAGAACTCTCCAAATAAAGGACATGCTTCCAGTTTTAAAAGCCACGTGTGAACTCTGGTTCTTGGGAATCTGTCCTTAGAACATATACCATGTTAGTGCAAAACTACTGCTCAGGGAAGTTGCAGGATCTGGGCATAGCAGTTAAGGCCAGGGAGGTCTTTGTCTCTGTTCCCCTCTTAATAAGCATAACCTCAAGGTTTCCAGAGCCATCCTTGTTGGATGTACTGTGTCTTTGGGAAGGCTTCTGCTCTGTTCTCTGACAAGTTCTATGTGGTTCTGTCTGATCAGGATGTTGGGTAATTAGCTGTAAGTATCTAGACAGTGTAACCCCTTAGCTATATTTCTGTAGACTTGGTTAAATTGTAAGCCCCAGCACTACACTATAATTTTTTTTAATTGAAGTCTAGTTGATATACAGTGTTGTCTTGATTTCTGCTGTATGACAGAGTGATTGATTCATTTATATACACACATACACACAAACACACACACACATATTCTTTTCCATTATAGTTTCTCACAGTATATTGAATATAGTTCCTTGTGCTATACAGTTAGACCTTTGTTGTTTATCCAGCCTATATATAAAATAGTTGACGTCTGCTAACCCTAAACTCTCAATCCTTCCCTATCCCATCCCTGTCAGCAGCCACAGGTCTATTTTCCATGTCAGTGAGTCTGTTTTTATGTCATAGATAGGTTTGTTTGTGTCATATTTTAGATTCCACATGCAAGTGGTATTTGTCATTCTCTTTCTAACTTACTTTGCTTGTGATCATCTCTGGGTCCATCCATGTTGCTACAGATGACATTATTCCATTCCTTTTTTGTGGCCGAGTAGTATTCCATTGTACATATGTACCACATCTTCTCTATCTATTCATCTGTTGATGGACATTTAGGTTGTTTTCATGTCTTGGCTGTTGTGAACAGGCCAGTACTATACTTAGTATCTGGTGAGTTTGGCTTATTGTTTCCTGTTTATCTGGGCTCATTGGAGGATTTGGGGTCAGTATCGTTAGTGGAGAAATAAATGTAACTCTCACATCAACTTTTCTGTGTTATATTCATCATTCTGAACCCCATGTGAGGAGTAATTGATCAGATGGGCATCTTGGCCTTCAAAGTTAAAAAAAAAAAAATCACTTTTTTTTTTTTCAAAGTCAGTTTATTCAGCCATAGGAAGGAATACAGTACTGATACAACATGGATGAACCTTGAAAACATTATAGTAAGGGGAAGTAACCAGATTCAAAAGGTCATGTATTATACAATTACATTTATATGAAATATCCAGAATAGGCAAGTCCAAGCTATGTTTTTTTCAGTAGCTGTGTACGGATGTGAGAGTTGGACCATATGGAAGGCTGAGTGGTGAAGAGTTGATGCTTTCGAGCTGTGTTACTGGAGAAAACTCTTGAGAGTCCCTTGGACTGCAGGGAGATCAAACCAGTCCATCCTAAAGGAGATCAGTCCTGAATATTCATTGGAAGGACTGATGCTAAAGCTGAAGCTCCAATACTTTGGCCACCTGATGCAAAGAGCTGACTCATTTGAAAAGACCCTGATGCTGGGAAAGATTGAGGGCAGGAGGAGAAGAGGGCAACAGAGGATGAGACGGCTGGATGGCATCACCGACTCAATGGACATGAGTCTAAGCAAACTCGGGAGATAGTGAAAGACCGGGAAGCCTGACATGCTATAGTCCATGGGGTCACAAAGAGTTGGACTTGACTTAGCGACTGAATAGCAACAACAAATAGAGATAGAAAACTGATCAGTGGTTGCCAGCGTCTGGAATGGGAAGAGAAAGTGGGGTGTGATTACCAGGGGGTATAGGGTTTCCCTTTGGGATGATGGAAATGTTCTGGGACTACATAGTGATGACGGTTGCATAGCATTAGGAAGATACTTAATGCCAGTGAATCTTCTTCTTTAAAATGGTTAAATTTTGTGGGGACTTCCTTGGTGGTCCAGGGGTTGAGACTTTGCCTTCTAGTGCAGGGAAGATGCAGTTTCAGTCCCTGGTCAGGGAGCTGAGATCCCACATGGCTTGCGGCCAAAAAGCCAAAACATAAAACAGAAGTAATATTGTAACAGAGTCAATCAAGACTTTAAAAATTGTCCACATTAAAAAAAATGTTAAAAAATGGTTTAATTTTGTTATTTAAAAATATCCCTAGCAAATAACACTGTTTATTTTCTCTTATTGTAGGTATTTTGCCAATGAACCATTTGCTGACTTCCACCGAGTAGAGGGGTTGCAGGGGGTCTATATTGCTACTCTCATCAGTGGCTCCATGAATGAGGAGAACATGAGATCTGTCATCACCTTTGACAAAGGCGGGACCTGGGAATTCCTTCAGGCCCCAGCCTTCACCGAATATGGAGAGAAAATCAATTGTGAGGTATAGATGCTACGTTCTTGTTTGGATTGTTTAAAAATACTTATAGCTGTAGTTCTGCTCTTGCTGTTCTGAAACTCTGCACCGAGTTATCTTGGGGTGCTGTAATGAACTCACAGGGGCACCATGGGGTATTTTAAATTTTTGAAGGGTGCTTGATGTCTGTTGGTCACCATGTGAATTTACTCTCTTGAGTTAGTTCATAGTTTCAACATTAGCTCATGGTATATGTCTTTGGATGACATATCTTTGTGAAGCTGGACTGTTGGCAATTTACATGATGAAAAGCAAGTAAGAAAATCGGTCTGGTTTAGGAAATGGTAGTAGTGGCATCTGCTTAGATTCTGGAGTCTGAGAAGCTGCTGCGCCTGACAGGTGTCTACATCCTATTATTAAGTAATTGTGGCAATTTAAGGATGATATAAAAGTTTTATGTTTTTTTCAACTTAAATATAAACACATATAGTGTTATTTCAAACTGCTGCTGCTAAATTATTAGGACATGTACTTATTGGTTGTTTGGACAACCTGTGGTAAAAAACCAATATTAGTATTTCTTCTGATCTGAGGCTGTTATAAAAATAATTTACTGAGACACTGGTTGTGTTGGAAACCTAGAAAGTTTGGGAACTGGTGCCATAAGTTATTATTTCTGAGGAATGTCTTATAAAATTCTTTCCTGAATATAATTTAGGATGCTACCATTTTCCTTACCTGTGGCTTCATCTAAAAAACTCACGATCCTCAAATGTGCTGTTTGGCCTCATTCAGGGTTCCCATTCACCCAAGCAGCCCCTTCCTTTTTCCTGGGAAGAAGTCAATGACTGTGGTCCCTGGCTTTATATGATGCCCTACACTTCCGTTTTCTTTTTCTTTAGAAAAATTTATTTTTTTGTCTGTGCTAAGTCTCAGTTGTGACATGTGGGATCTAGTTCCCTGACCAGGAATCAAATGTGTGCCCCCTGCATTGGAAGTGCAGAGTGTTAAACACCGGACCACTGGGAAAGGTCCTCCCTCCTTATTTTAAGACAGATATTCGTTAGAGAAATCCTTTTGTTATAAAAGTAAGTATATCTAGCAAAGCATGTCAGTTTTGACCTGTAAAATAAGCACAAATAGAGATATCCTATCTAGAATACTAGACGAGGCTAAGTAACATTTGACAGTCAGTTTCTGGCTGGAGAATTGGGCATGACCTGATCCTATAGCAAAAGACCTTGTTTGCAGAACTATTGAAATTTGAACGAAAGTACTGGAGGCCAGTTGGAATAACTTCAAGTCTTACAGAGGACACCTGAAGACTTTCTGTACAAATGCAGACTACTTAAAAAAATTTCATGAGAATTTATATCTCATATGTTGTACATCTGGAAGTGTATCAGTAAGACTTTCTGACTTTTGAGTCTTGGTTTTCCTTCTGACTGAGTTGCTTAAATCATATTTGAAATGCATCTCCAGTGACTTAGAAAATAAGTACCATGAAATCATTTCATTTCTCTGAGTGACATGAGAGAAATGCTGGGTAACACTGAGAGAGGGTTAGCTTTCACATCTACTTAAGTTGGCATTGACTTCTTTCTTTCAAAATTTTCATTGAATTATAGTTGATTTACAATGTTGTGTTAATTTCAGGCGTACAGCAAAGTGATTCAGTTATACATACATACATAGATATATACCTGTATATACTTTTTTAGATTCTTTTCCTTTTTTGGTGCTGAGTATCATTCTCCATGCTATACAATAGTTCCTTGTAGGTTGATGATAGACAGGGAGGCCTGTCATGCTGCAGTCCATGGAGTTGCAAAGAGTCGGACATGACAGAGCGACTGAACTGAACTGAGATTACCTGTTTGTATATAGCACTGATTTCTAACTGTTGTTCTCTGAGAGTCTCAGAAGGAATTTTTTTTTCCTTGGTATTTTTCTCTTTTCTCCCATGAGTGGCATTTACGTGGTTCAGATGATCGTGTCCATCTGGGGCGAGGGTGGGGACAGCCTGGCTGTGGCTCTGGTCTCCTTTGGGCCAAGTCTCCTTCCTTTGTGCCAACTACAGTGTGGGCACAGGAAGCCTCGGCCTTTAGAGGGAGACTGGAGGGCATATCATGTGATGACGGCAGCTGAACTTGTGTTGCAGCTCTCCCAGGGATGCTCCCTCCACCTGGCCCAGCGGCTCAGCCAGCTGCTGAGCCTCCAGCTTCGGAGGATGCCCATCCTGTCCAAGGAGTCGGCGCCTGGGCTCATCATTGCCACCGGTGAGTTGACTTTGCCTGTCGTCACTGACGGGTTTAGCTGCTGGCTTACGTGCAGCCGCATACACAGGGGCCCCCTCCACCTAGGGCAGTCCTGGCTGTTTATGGTCCTGAAATGTCCTGGTTGCTAGAGGACTCAGCAGCTCTGGTTGGGCCAGGTGATAAGCTGATATATTCTTGACCTTAGGAATAATTGCTCTTCTTGCATTTTAGGTTCGGTGGGGAAGAACCTGGCGAGCAAGACTAACGTATATGTCTCCAGCAGTGCTGGAGCCCGGTGGCGAGAGGTCAGCTCCCTCCTCCCACACCCCTGTTCTTGTTAGTGTGAGAACGTGAGCTGTGTCTTGATGTGTCAGGGACACACATGGCCTGTGGTGGGAGGCACACAAAGCCACGTGTGATTATGAAATACACAGAGGTACTCGGAGCCACACACAGGGTCAGCTGCACTGATTTGTTATCACACTCCATAATGGGGGCTCATGATTTTGCTAAAAATGTTACTTTGAATCAAAAACAAAGTTAAAAAAAAAAACAACTGTGAATTTGTGTAAACATTCCAAGATGACAGGTTCCATGAGGATAAAGTGGTGTCTGTTTGTCACTTCTTTACTCCTGGGACTGACAGCGTCTAATGTGGACACGGGGTGCTCAGTAAGGGTTTGCTGAATCCATCAGCAAATTGTAATGTAGTGGTATCATGTCTGAACCTAGTTACTTACTTTTCTTTGCGTGCTATTGAAGGTTTAAGTCAAGCCCATCCCCCCATTACTGGGTCCTTCATCTCATTCTGTGCTGTGGGGGGAAGCTGTGTCTGCCTTAAGTTCATGTGACTAAATTTGGATCCTCAGGAATCGATTATACCGGTTCTGAAGGGCTAGTACTCTAGTCCCAAAATGCTAACTCAGCCTTGGACATTAGAGAATTTCCAAACTTGTAAAACAAAGTTTTTTTTCCTCACCAGGGAAGCAGGCATCTGGTCTCATTATGTAGGTGCTGCTGTCAACGATGCTCTGCTGTGCATATGGGGAGCTGCTGGGCTAGAACCCACCAGATCTCCTGCCTGCTGGGCGTGATGTCAGGAAGGCTGAGGGGTTGTCAGCAGAGCCAGTAGACAGCTCCCATCCTCACGGTGCCCTTCCTGGGAATGCAACTTGTGCACTTTGATAGAAAAATACTCTACGTGAAGCAGTAATCATACCCAACATTTATTTGGGTCTTTGCAGTTTACAGAGGCCTGTCATGTACCTCGTCTCATTTGGGGTAGGGCTCACCATTCCTCCAGCTGAGAGATATAGGACCCAGACTCTGTGTGTGTGTGTGTGTGTGTGTGTGTGTGTGTGTCTGTCTGTCTGTCTGTCAGGCAGAAAGAGAGACAGGGATACAGCTCTTCAGCATGATAGAGAACATAATTCTGTATTTGGATGAAGGAGACTGTGAAGTCCAGAGTAGTCAAAAACGTGTGAACAGTTTGGAATTTTGGGGGCATCCTCGTCTTGCCCCCTGGGAACGATTAAGCAGTGGTTTTCCCCTTCCCTGGAGCCGGACATTCCTTTTGAAATTGGGTGTTCTTTTCTCTGCGGATGGGCTTGTGGTTGGCTTGTACCTTCCGATGTTGGTGTAATCTGGAATTTGAACATCTGCAAGCGATTTCCTTCTGGGGAGAAAGCGGTGTCTTGTTCCTCCTGCAGGGAAGTGGGGTCGTCCGGCTGATGTGGGAGCAGCTGTCAGTGCCTCCCGCCGGGCACGCTCCCCGCCTGCCAAGAGGTGGCCATCCCACAAGGGGACCATATTTTTGGAACTAGCAGAGAACTAACAAGGGGATGAAAAGACTGAGACTGTCTGGGTGAGGGGGCATCTGAGTCCCCATGTTCAGCCTTCTCTTAAGAGGGACCATCTCGAGTGTGTGAAGGGGGATCGATGGTGGCCCGGGAAGAAGAAATGGGATGCAGTTGACAGATGCTGCCTAGAAGATTGATGACTAGAATTCTTGTTCCCCTTCTGTTCATACTACTAATTAGGCGGGCAAGTCCTCAGATTCATAGAGTTCCTTAAAAAAGAGAAAAAACAACTTTATTGAGGCATGTGGAGGCACAATAAATTGCACGTATTTGAAGTATATAATTTGATCAGAATTGATCACCCTCACTACCTTGTCACCAGCACACCACAATTAAGACCGCTTCATCGCCCCACCAAAGTATCTTTTATGTCCCCTTTGTGATTCATTCCTCTCTCTACCCTCGTCCCTCCAGATTATTAACATATTCTAGAATTCTGTGCAAATGGACTCATGCACCGTGCAGTGTTTTTGGCCTGGCTGCTCGCTCTCATCGTGAGGGTTTTGAGGTTCTTTCCTGTTGTTTCATTTATCAGCAGTTCTTCCCTTTTTTATTGTTGATTAGTATCCCATTGTGGGGATATTCCGCGATTTCTTTATCCGTTTGTCAGCTGATGGACGTTCTCGTTTCTGCTGATTACAGTGTAGTTGTTACAAACATTTAATTACATGTTCTTTAGGTGAACGTATATATTTAATTTCTCTTGGATAGATACTGCAGAAAGGAAAGAGTGGGCAACCTAATTGGAATATGTCTAACTTTTAAAGGAATTACCAAATTGTTTTAAAATATCAAATTGTATCCAAAGTGGATGTACCATTTCACATTTCCACCAGCAGTGTGTTAGTTCTGATTGCTTCAGGTGCTTGCCAACACTTGATACGGTCAGCATGTTAAATTTTAGGCATTTTAATAAGTGCATGTGATATCTCATTGTAGTTTTAATTGGCATTTCTTTGACTAATGATGTTGAACTTCTTTTCATGTGCTCATTGGCTGTTTAAAAATCTTCTTTTTTTTTTAAAAAAAAATTTGCTTTTTTGAAGTGTCTGTTCAGATATTTTATGTGTTTTAAAGAAGTAGGTTGTCTTATTGAGCTGTAAGAGGTTTTTCTGGAAAAAAAATTCTGGATTTAAGTCTTTTTATGTGTGTTATAAATATTTTCTCAGCCTGTGGCTTGTTTTTTAAAATTTTCTTCATGGTGTCTTTTGAAGAGTAGATGTTTTTAGTTTTGATGAAGTCTAATTTATCGGTTCTTTTCTTCAGTGTTTCATGCTCTTTGTTGTTCTGAGATGTTTGTCCTTTCCACGGTTGCAGAGATTGTCCCCTATTTATTCTTTTGAAGGTTTTATAGTTTTAGACTTTAGGTTTAGGTTTATGATCTATTTTGAGTTAATTTGTGTGTCTGCTATGAGAGAAGGGTTGCTACTCATTTTTCCTTATAGACGTTCAGTTGGTCCAGTATCCCCTGTTGGAAAGACTTCTCTTTCCTCCATGGAATTGCCTTGGTGCCTGTTTGAAAATCAGTTGGCCATATATGTGTGAGTCTATTTTAAGGCTTTCTGTTCGATTCCATTGAGCAATAAAACATTTTAAAATTAAAGTATGTACATTGTTTTATTTAGACATAATGCTATTGTACACTTACTAGACTGTAGTTTAGTGCAAACATAACTTTAATACGCACTGAGAAATCAAAAAACTATGGGATTTCCTTCATGGTGGTTTGTGTCTTTGTGGTGGTCTGAAACTGAACCTACAGTATCTCCGAGGTGCGTCTGTGCTTTGAAGACGTGCTATCTTCTGATGCGAAATCTATAATCATTTGTTACCATTTTCATGTATGTATCATGTCGTTTTTCTTAAGATACTTTGATGTTGTTTTCTTATCTTTGGTTTTCAGCAGTTTTGTTATGATGTTTCTAGGTATAATTTTCTTTGTGCTTAGTGCTTTGGGGGACACTTATCTTGAATCTATGCATTTATCTCTTTCATCAAATTTGGGAAATTTTCAGCCGTTATTGTTTCAAATATTTTTTCTGCTTCAGTTCCCTTCTCCTGCTCATCATGGCCTCCAATTATACTTGTTAGACCTTTTGTCCCATAAGTTTTGGGGCTTTTCTCTTTTAAGTCTTTTATTCTGTACGTTCCTTAGAATAGATCATTTTTACTCTTCTATATTCATGTTTAAATTCACTAATTCCTTTGTCATTTCTATTCTGCCGTTGAGCCCATCAGTGACATTCCTATTTCAAACATTTTATTTTCCTGTTCTAGAATTCTTTCCTTTTTTTAAAAAAAAGTAGTTTCCACTTCTCTGGGAAGAATTCTTGTCTTTTGCTCATTTCAGGTGTGTTTTCCTTTATGTTATGAAACACAGTTATTAACTGTTTTATAGCATTGGTAGTTCCAACCGTTGGATCGTCTTGAGCTTGGCACCCATTGATTTGTCTTTTCCCTGGAGGATTGGAGACATTTTCCTGATCTGTATGTATGTTGAGTGATTTTTGGATTGTATCCCAGACACGAAATGAAATCTTCTGGAGGATGTGGCAATTTTTGTTTTAGCATGTAGTGAACCTATTCAGATCCGCACTGTAAATTCTGTCTTGCATTCTGCGGAAACCTCAGTTCAGGTTGCTGAGTCTTTTCTATGCTGGTGTGGTTCTGTTCCACACACGTACAGCTTAGGGGTCAGGCTGAAATCTGTCTGAGTCTATACACAGAATTAGAGGGTTTACTTCCTCAAACTCCCCTCTTTGGGATTCCATCTACATTCTCTCCATCCTGCAGGAGCTTATTTTCCTGTCTCCTTAAGCAGAAAGTTTCCATAATACTTTAGTCACCTGCCTGGGACTGAGGTATCCTAGGCTGGGGCATTCCCTCAGGGCAAAAGTGTACCAGGAAGCCTCAATCATTTGGGTAGCTTCTCCAGATTTTTAGTCCCCTTCACAAGCTGCCTGTTTTTGTTTACTTTTCAGCATCCTCAGGTAGCTGTCTTTTTGTGTTTTGTCCAAAGGTTTTTATTTGTAATTAGTAGGAAAGTTGGGCTGTAGTGGGCTTATTCTGTCACAATAGACCCAGAATTCCAGTTGGTTAATTGTTTGTTTTTGGGGGGGGGCTGTGCTGGGTCTCATTGAGGCGCACAGGCTCTAGAGTTTGCAGCCTCAGTAGTTGTGGTGCATGGGCTTAGTTGCCCCTCAGCATGTAGGATCTTATTTCCCTGATCAGGGATCAAACCCGTGTCCTCTGCATTGGAAGGCAGATCCTTAACCACTGGACCACCACGGCAGTCCCTAGTTGGTTAATTTTTAATCACAGTTTGGTGAAGGTCAGAGATTTGCGTTTGATTCCTACCTTTGCTGTTTATAGTCTGCTACTTTTAATAGAAACTCTAGTTTTTTTCATTTGGCAAAAAAAAAAAAATTGGGGACTTCTCTGATGATCTACTGGTTAAGAATACACCATCCAATGCAGGGGACCCAGGTTCAATCCCTGGTCTGGGAAGATTCCATATGCCTTGGGGCAACTTAAGCCTGTGTGCCACAACTGTTGAGCCCGCATGCCACCCCAATGAAAAGCCCACCCACCACAACTAGAGAGTAACCCCACCGCTCACCGCAACTAGAGAAAGCCCATGTGCAGCAACGGAGACCCAGTGCAGCTGGGTATATATAAATGAAGTTACAAAATTGGGATGTGAGTACTTGCTCTCTTCATCCCTGGGGCTCTGTGGAGCAGGTGAGATAATGGATGTGAAGTGTTCCGGGAATGGAAATTTGTATTCAGTTGGTGACATCCCTGCTGTGTGTGTGCATGTGTGTAAGGTGTGCAGTTTCTTCCTGGCCACCTCCCAGGCAGTGGCATGAGCGCTGACTTTCTGTCTCTCTCTCCAGGCTCTTCCTGGACCTCACTACTACACGTGGGGGGACCATGGTGGCATCATCATGGCCATTGCCCAGGGCATGGAAACCAACGAGCTGAAGTAAGTGTCTCCATGGAGCCTTAAAAAAATGTTATTGAAATGCAGTTGATTGATTTACAGTGTTGTGTTAGTTTCAGGTGTACAGCAGAGTGGTCAGTTATACATATATACATATATATAAATCTATATATATTCTTTTTTATATTCTCTTCCATTATAGGGTGTTATAAAATAGTGAGTACAGTAATCCTCCTACATATGGGTAAGTTGCATGTTCTGAGAGCAATTTGTTCCTAAGTCCAGCAAAGTTAGCCTCGGTATACCCAACTAACACAGTCGACTATATAGCGCTGTATTATAACAGGTCTATAACACTTTTCCTACAGATAATACATAAAAAGCAAACACAAAAATGAAGAAAACATTTTAAGTCTTACAGTTTAGTACCTTGGAAAGTACAGTAGCACAGCGCAGCAGCTGTCATGCAGGGCTGGCGTCGAGTGAACAGGCAAGAAGAGTTAGAGGAGGTAGAGGAGGTGGGGGATGGTGGAGCTGACGGATCATCAGCAAGAGGAGACGGAGGGCAAGCTGCAGGTTCATTCATGCCTGACGTTGATGGCTGAGGTTCTGGTTCCTTGTTGGAACCACGTGCATTTTCACATCTTTGAAAGTTCACAACTTGAAGGTTTGTATGTAGGGGACTTACTGTATAGTTGCCTGTGCTATGCAGTAGGTCCTTGTTTATTTTATGCATAGTAGTGTGTGTGTTTTAATCCCGAGGTCCTAATTTATCCCTGCCCCTGCTTTGGGAACTATAAATTTGTTTTCTGTGTCTGTGAGTCGGTTTCTGTCTTGTAAATAAGTTGATTGGTATCATTTTTAGATTCTAGGTAAAAGTGATATCATTCAATATTTATCTTTCTCTCTTTGGCTTACTTCACTTAGTATGATTAATTTCTGGATTTTTTGATGAAGCTTTTTCACATCATACTGTTCTTCCAGAAATTTAACTCTGTGATTATAAGTGGATTGTTTGTTTCACTAGGTTACTGAGTGCACAATTTGTGACTAAGGAAATTATTTAAGCTTTTCTTGTTTATAAAGTGGGACTGAAAATCTGCCCTTCCTATCTCAGAGAGGAACAAAAGAAATAATTTTATTGATTTGAAAAAGTGCAACTCTATATTATAAAATATAAATTAATAATGACTAAAAAAATTAACTGGAAGCTCTTCAATTTGTCTTTCTTAGCTTTGTATGTGACACAGTTATTCATAGAATGAGTAATAATAATAATAATAATAGTACATGAATAATAATTTCAGGAATGCATGTTATTTGATAACCAGGTGACTTTTACTGTGATAACCTTTGGTTCTGGGGCTTTTACAGATAGACCTGCAAAGGACATTTGGGGTTAATGGCTTCATTTTATAGATGAGAAAACAGAGGCTCAGAAAGTAAAGTACCTTGCTCAAGAACCCTGCTTTGTTCATAACAGGCAAGACTAGCATTCAGGTCTTTAAATTACATTCTGTACTCCTTGCAGTACATTCGTCTGAAAAGCAAAAATGTCAAGAGTTAGTAACCTCTGCCTTCTTGAATCTGATATTATCAGAACCAGTTCTTTCATTACTGTTGTCTGAGTTGTGACAAAGGTTAATTTTGTCAACATTAGACTGAGGCAGACTAGCTGTCACTTCTTCTTGTTTTGGGGCTGGATACATGAGACAGATTGCTAGAGGAGGAGGAGAGGGCTTCTATAATCATCTCATTCAATGCAAGGAAGAAAGCCTTCTTCTCCTTTACTCCTTTTAGAAACAGGACCAGCAGCAAGACAGAGAGGTGGGTGGTTTGAAAAAAGAGATCTTAATAGCTGGTTTCTTTCCCTTGTGGGTAGTTGGACTTGTGCTGAGCAGCCTGGCCTCCAAGAAACAGGGAGAAACAAAGTCCTGGCATTCTGCCGTTCACCCGGCTGTTCTCTGGTCCATACAGCTCTGGTCAGCAGCTGCCTTAGAGCCAGGAGTCAGAAGAAGCCCTCTTTGTACGCAGCATGCTGTGTCCACGTTCAGATTGATGTTTGTAAAGAGGAGGACAGTCAGAGGGCACCTGCTTCCCACATTCATGTTGTCATTTATTTATCCATTAATTTTTCTGTAGCTTGTATTTCTTTTTTCCTCTTGGCCATGCCATGTGGCATGCAAGATCTTAGTTCCCTGACCAGGGATCAAACCCGTGCCTCCTGCATTGGGAGCATGGAGTCTTAACCACTGGACCAACAGGGAAGTCCCTGTTTATCCGTTAATTTATTAATTCCCATCTCACACATTTCTCAAGCACTGATGGTGCCGGGTGATGTGTGTCTAAAGAGAAATGGAACGTTTTCCTCCACTCTCAGGGTGTCCATCCTCTAGTGCTAAGATACATAAGTACACAATGTGACATCCAGGTCACTCTGGGCGGAGTATGGTAGGGGACTTCCGTGGTAGTTTGACCGCCTAGGAATACACTTCATTCTGTGTGTGGCAGTCAGACTACAGAGACACACTTTCTGATTTTCCCTGTTTAACTCTCCTCCAGGCTACATTTGCATTCCAAACTAGCTTTTCTGAAGCAGTTAACGTGATTCTGGTCCTCTTACACCATCTGTTGGCGCATATGTGCTCAGGGAACGCAGAGTCATTGCTAGCTAGCTGCAGCAAAACACGATCAGGAAATGAGACCTGCTGCCAGAAGATTACAGTGCCCTCCGCCAACACTGAACAATGACTCTGGGGCTGTAGACATGCGGGAGATGGGTGCTCTAGCGTCCCTCTGGAGGTGTCTGTATGTATGGTTCAAATAATGCATCTGCAAATTGAGAATATGTTCAGGCCTCCTATTGACAGATGTGTGTCCCAAATACCAGTCTGAGCTGGGCCAAAACCTGTGTAGTGTAGCCACCTGGCATTTGTATGTTGCTCACAGAGGTTTTTTTTCCCCTTGCTTCTCCTGCTGCTCTGCTTTTGACCTGTGTGCTATCAGCCTCATCAGAAGAGAAGCAGAAAATCCTATTGTAATTAGTTCAGATCTTTAAACCCCATGAGTGGAGGCTCCTTCTGACTCAGCTGGACTTCTGTTGCTGGTCTAGGGCTTCAGACCCTTCTAAGCCTGGTGTCACCAGCCGTGGCCTTGGCTCCCTCCTTTGTGTCTCATGGCATTTATCAGCAGCTGTCTCGTTGATTTGGCATTCATCACATACTGCCTCTGTTAGTTAGTTACCTTTTCATCATATGCCTGAATTCCTCAACTCATTAACACGGTCTTTGTAGACAAGGATTTCTATTCTACGCAGGCTAGCAGGCACTTAGTAAATGTTTGATTGTTCGATAAATAGGTCATGCACACTTAGTGTTCCAACACTGCTTAATTTTTTTCCTGGTTAATAAAACTGGAAGGGGTGGGGTAGCATAGCAGCCTTACAAACCCCTGAGGGTCGGGGGCAGTTCTGTGGTGCTCTATGTAAATGACAACCCCTGGAATGCGGGCCCCCAGATGTGTGCAACCTGGTGAGAATGTGACTTGTCAGGAATTCAGGTTCATGCTGGACGGAAATTGAACATATTTCTGTTAGGCATCATTTCAGGTCAATTGCACAAACATTTGTTGAATATCCATGAGGAGCCAGTTGTTGTTCTAAGAAGAGAGGATACAGAGGTTACTGAGGCATCCTTTGGGAGCTGTCCAGCCCCACTGGGGCTCCGAGATGCTTCTGAACCAGCTGGAGGGAGAGACCAGGGGACAGGCTTTCTGACCCAAAGCTTACCCAACCTAGGGAGTAAGTAGTAACATCTAACTCTGGTAAGAGGTTAGTGGAACAGAGGTCGGAACCTTGCTTAATGTAAGAATTAAGTTTAAGTGGGGTTTTTTTTGGTTGTTTTTTTTAAAATTATTCATGTCTTTCTCTCCCTAATTAGCACAGCTAACTAAGAGTTTACAGTTACTTATTTCAGCTTCTGCTGTGATTCTCCACTGAGGCTGTTTTCTTTGTTGTTAATTGAAATTGAGAGTAAGAAGAGGAGCACTTTGTTTTTGCTCCTGCGTGTCTGAAATGAGTAAATAAGAACTTCTTCTGGGAGTCACTTACCCCTTTGTTCAGCATGCTTTCACCGTGGACCTGCTCAGGAGTTTGCAGGTCTTTCTTGTGTAGAATCAGTGTTCTTCAGAGAGGAGGGTGTTGTGTTTTTACACTATGACCAAAAACAAACCCAAACCCTAGCTTGTCGGTCTGATGGAGAGGGACACAATCAGTTTTGTTTCTTCCCAGCGGTTCACCTGTCAGCATAAGGATATTAGTAGTAGTTACTAATAATACCTTGGACGTTCCCCAAAGCCTCTTTCCTCATAGGAGATTTCAGATTTCATAGAGTTTCCCTCAGAGAGTCCTGAAAAGCCACTGCAAAGACTCCGCCCAGCAAAGCAGCTGTCTTTTCTAGACCCAAGTTCTGGAAGCAGCCTCACAGTTTTAAAACGTGGGAGGTGACAGATAACCAGTTCATTTCATTGCAGAACCTGATCTCATAGTAACTCACTCTGATGATTGCAGAGAGTCATCCCCCACTTCATTTTCACCCCCCTGTGGTTTCTTTGGCCCCTTGAGTTATAGAGGAGTTGCTGTTCTTATCAGTCTTTTAACTGTTGAGAAACTGACAAATGGGGTAAAAAAAAAAAAATATATATATATATATACACACACACACACACACACACACACACACACACACACACACACACACACACACATATATATAAAATGCAGTTCATTTAATCTCCTTTAACATAAAACATTAATTAATGCCCCTCTGTGTGCCAGGGGCAGAAAAGTGAGTAAGAGGTCTTATTCCTGATAAATGGTAGCTGTCGTAAAAGATGCTGAAAAATCAGGTAATTAAATAAGTAGGTATGTTACTGAACCAAACTTGGGTCTGCTCGCCCATCTACTGACATTGGGTTGTGGTGAAGAAAAGAGCAGTGTTTATTGTAAGGCACTGGACAAGGAGTCCAGGACAACTAGTGCTCAAAAAGCTTGAGCTCCGTGATGGATTTCAGGAGAGCATTTTTTAAAAAAAATTTTATTTTGTGTGGGAGCATAGCTGATTAACAATATTGTGATAATTTCAGGTGGACAGTGGAGGGACTCAGCCATACATACTCATGTATCCATTCTCCCCCAAACTCTTTTCCCATCCTGGCTGCCACATAACATTGAGAAGAGTTCCCTGTGCTATACAGTAGTCCTTATTGGTTATCCATTTTGAGTATAGCAGTGTATAAAGACCAGATGAGGCTTTCCAGGTGGCATTAGTGGTTAAGAATCTGCCTGCCAATGCAGGAGACAAGAGATGCGGGTTTGATCCCTGGATCAGGAAATGGCAACCCACTCCAGTATTCTTTCCTGGAGAATTGCACGGACAGAGTAGCTTGCTGAGCTATAGTCCATAGGGTTGAAAGAGTCAGACATAACTGAGAACACATACACACACACCAGCCCTGCAGACATAACTCACACACACACACACACACACACACACACACACACACACACACACACACACACACACACACACCCAGCCCTGCAGACATAACTCTCTCACACACACACACACACACACACACACACACACCCCAGCCCTGCACAGTTCTCTGATTGCTTGATACTGAGGTAACAGGGTGGTGTTACAGGGGTTAAACACACACACACACACACACACACACACACACACACACACACACACACACACACACACACACACACACACACACACCCAGCCCTGCACACAGTTCTCCGATTGCTTGATACTGAGGTAACAGGGTGGTGTTACAGGGGTTAACATTATCCATCCTTAGGCTCCAGTAGCTCAGTGCTCATTGTCATCAAGTCATTAACATCTTCCATTTGGTGGTGGTTTTAGCATCTGTAAAACAGCTCAGGAAATGTGCATCAGATACTCTTATCTAGGTATTTCAGAAAGGAGCTTCAGCAGAGAAGCTGGAGGAGAGGTTTGCCTGGGGGAGGCATCATGGGGTCTTGCTGGGTTACAGGTATAAATAGAGGGGAGTGCAGGGTCCTAGGGGAACCACAGAAGGAGGGCCAGGCAGGCTTCTGGGAGGAGAGGAACCTTGAGCTGAGACTTCAAGGGTAAATAACAGTGCTGGGGTACTGTCCCAGGGTCAGAAAGAGCTTGAGGGGAGACCAGCATGAATCAGTGGAAGGTGCAGGTCTGTACTGTCGACAGAATGTAGATCTCAGGGTAGGGGTGTGAGGACTGAGACCCGAGGCAGGTGTGTGAGAAGGGGCCAGGACCCCGCAGGACCTTTATGTGCTTTACCAGAGAGACTGGACTTTGCTTTTGAAGTGATGGGGTCCCTTCAAGGGTTTTAAATAGGAGAAAGACATGGCTTGTATAGGAAGATGGCTCTGGCAGGGTTGAGGAGCATGAATGTTTTAAAATTTTTGTTTAGTATTTATTTTTGGCCATGCTGGGTCTTTGTTGCTGCACAGGCTTTCCTGTAGTTGGGGCGAGCAGGGGCTACTTTCTAATTGCGGTGCCTGGGCTTCTGTTTGCGATGGCTTCTTTCATTGAGGAGCATGGGCTCTAGAGCTCAAGGGCTCAGTAGTTGTAGTTCCTGGGCTCTAGAGCACAGGCTCAACAGTTGTGGTTCACGGGCTTAGTTGTTCTGAGGCATGTGGGATCTTTCCAGACGAGGGATCGAACCTATGTCCCCTGCACTGATAGGTGGATTCTTTACCACTGAGCCACCAGGGAACCCCAGGAGCATAAATTTTCCAAGGACCAAGACTGGAGGTGAGAGATGTTGCTTAGATGGGGGACCAAGCGTTTTCAGCACTAAGTCTGTAGGACTTGCCTTTTGACTAGACAGTTTGCAGGGGCTGGGGGGTGATAGGTCAAGATGACCATATCATTGACAGAAAAGCAGAGGAAAAGGAATCAGCTGGAAGGACCAGGGGATGAGTGCAGATTTGGACAGGGTGAACTGATGTGGCTGTGGGATGTCCACAGGGAGATAGATATGCAGCAGGAATCTGGCAATATTATATCATCTAGTTCCGTCTTCTGCCATCCATTGCAAGAATTGCCTGTCATCTGTGATGGATTATCACCCAATCTTGGCTTGAGTAATTCTAGTGATGGAGACTTTGCCAAATTGAAAAATAAAAAGCTTCCATTTCAAGTTGGGACAATTTGTTGTGCGTGTGTTCATGCACTCTATTTATTTATCCGTCTTCCCTTACAAGTGGAAGTTCTCAGGTGGGAGAGAGCCTATGCAGTGGGCTCAGCTCTGCTCCCAGGAGACACACCCAACAGGTATTACCTCTTTTTCTGAAAGCCTTTCAGATGCTTGAGGACCCCTTCCTGTTCTCTGGAGAGCATCTCCCATCCATGGCAGACGGCCCCAGTTCCTTCCCTCCAGTGCTGTAGGATCCTGAATCTACATGCTCTAGCTTCTCCCTTGGGTCCTTCTCACAATGTCAGGGCTTTAAGATGAGGGAGCCCGATCTGCCTCCAGCAGCCTGAAACACACATCCCATTGGCATTGATACCCACATGATCCTAGACACTTGATTTCTGTTAATAAAAACCTAAAACTGTTTGTATGCTTTGACAGCCTTCTCAAACGGGTTACTTCTACTAAATTATGTTTTTAATTGAGGTATCCTGTACACACCATGAAATGCTCTTACCTTAAATACACCATTTCATCCATTCTGAAGGTTGCATGTCAAGATGAAGAGTTTTTCCATCACCCCAGAAAATACCCACATGCCCCTCCCCAGTCAGTACTGTCCCCTCAGCCCATTGCCACAAAGATCCTTATGAAGATAAGAACACCCTTATCATTACCTTGTTCTCAAATCAAGAATTAACCCCAAGAAAAAGAAACAATTCGTTTGTTGTGACTTGTGTGTGAAACTGTGTGCGTTCCCATCTCTACCTTCCTTTGTATCTAAGTTCTCTCAAATCAGCTGTTTCATAATCCATTCTTGAAACCACTTTTTCTTCTTAAGGGAAATAAAGCTACTTTTTTTCATCTAGTTTTGAGATCTTGATCTGTTCTCGTGGTTCTTTTTAGAGATTACCAAAAGGAACTTTGCAATCATTCCTTTAAATCTTTCAGTTCCCTCAAATGGGCTTTATTTCATATTCATTTTCCTTTAACTTCCTTTTTTTTCTGCTTTGTCCAGTTTGAAGATCATTCTCCTTAAGAAAGATAAACCCAACATAGAAATTGACTAACCTCTTCTGCTTTTCTCTGTCATTGCTATTTATACCATTAACCATCAGATGGATGATCCCACTCCATTCTAATTCTTTATAGAACTTGTTGGGTAACCAACCCATGTCCCACTACCCACTAATCTGCCAATTATTTTGGTAATTTGAAGCATTATCTTTGGCTTATTTTGAGCTTGAGCTGTTTGGTCACTGTTCCTACAGTTTACCAGTGCGAAGAATTACAGCTAAAATTAATTAGCAGATTGCTACGGCTCCTTAAGTTTTTGCTGTTGGTTATATGACTCTTTTCTCATCTTGAATATGTTCCTTAAAAGTCTGAGCTCATCAAGGACCTTTCTGTGGAGCCATGGATTTGTGTTTTGAGTTTCTACTACTGTGTCCCTTATTTAGTGTATCTTTGGTTATATTATTATCATCATTGTGTATATAGTCTCATCTTTTTGAGAGTTTTGGCCATGAGATCATGTCTGTATTTTATTTGAATGTTTTGAATTCTCCCTTCCTAAGGGCCGAGGCCCTACATCCTCTTCCATGCCTGTTAGGAATATAAAGATGTCTTGGTTTGTCTTCTTGCAAGGTTCTTGTTATATTCACTTCACCAACACAAGTTCTCCTTCAGAGATCAGAATTCAGCCCAGAATAGATGATCTCTTAACTGTTGAGCTTATAATGTGACTGCCGTTTCTCCAGAATTCTGAAAAAGCACTGTTTTCTAAAGGCACAGTTTATTCTTAAGTACAAAGCTGCACTTGGCCGAGCACTTGCTTTTAGTCTCAGTAATATGTTGTTGTCAGAGTCTGCTGGGAACTTCTCAAGAAATGGGATGATTCATTTCCTGAGGTTATCTCGGGTTCGAGGAGCTGTTCAACAGAATTACCTACGTGGTGTGTAGGTAGACAGCCTTCTACTGTGATCACAGAGCAGAGGCATCGCTCCCGTCATGTCTGGCTGATGGACCGACTCTGCGGGTTCAGGTTGCTTTAAAGATGCTACTGAGCCTTTGCTTCCCAGGTGGCACAGTGGTAAAGAATCTGCCTGCAATTCAGGAGACATAGGAGAAACAGGTTCGATTTCTGGGTTGGGGAGATTTCCTGGAGTAGGAAATGGCAACCCACTCCAGTATTCTAGCCTAGAAAATTTCATGGACAGAGGAGTCTGGTGGACTACTGCCCATGGGGTCGATAAGAGTCAGATGTGACTGAACTTGAAAGCCTTTAGCTTATCAGCCTGTCACAAGAAGGAGACTAAGTTAACTTATCTCCTTATCTGCTTCAGGTTAGCTTAAACCAGAAGTACGTCAGCTGGAAGAGAATTTCTCCTCTTAGGAAGATCTGTAGAGGAGATCGCTCAGTCCCCTCTGCCCTGTCCCCACCTCTGACCACGGTTTAACCCATAGCCTTCTTGCAGAAGTACCAGCTTTAGTAATCTCAAGAGGAAGTGCTTGAATTGAATGACGTAAAAAGATTTACATCAAGTATTAAGATACTGAGTAAAAGTAAAATCTCAAAAACTTGAGAAAAGTGAAAGAAAAGTTCTATGTTTAGGTTGGATTTCGGAGAGACCCAGTAGCTCTGTGACCCTAATTGAACCCACTCTAGTTGAGAGGTTTCTTATGGTGAGCATCTCACCAGCTTGCTGGGTGATGAAGCTAATACTAGGCACGTTTTCCTCTCCTCTTCCTCCTCCTCCTCTTTAATACAAAAGTTAATTTAAAATCAATACATTGACTTCAGTGCTGCTTTTTTTCCCAAGAGGGCTTGCACACTTTTTCTGATGTAGTCTGTCTTTTCTCAGGACACACTTTCCTCCAACTTTTAATTTTTAAGACTATGGGAAAAGTTGGAAAAGTTGTGTAAAAAAGTACTCGTGTTACCTTCGCTTACACCTCATGTAATAATCACCAATTGTTAATGTTTTGTTTGCTTTGCTTTTGTCATCTGTTTATCCTGTCTGCCATCTTTCCATCCATCCATCTCTCCTTTTTGGGGGAAATCATTTGAAAAATAGTTGCAGATGTTGTACCCCTTCATAGCTCAATACACATATCTTAAATAAATACAGGTCTTCTGCACAATCAGAATGCTGTTATCATGCCCGAGAAAATGATCATGAACTTAGTATTACTTATTTTGTTGTTCAGTCACTGAATTGTGTCCGACTCTTCATAACCCAATGGACTGCAGCATGCCAGGCTTCCCTGTCCTTCACCATCTCCTGGAGTTTGCCCAAGTTCATGTCCATTGAATTGGTGATGCCATCCAATGCCAATGATGATGGCATTACTATAAGTATTACTTATAGCCTGTTATATTCTCTCAGTTGTCCTATATTATTTGTAGCTGTTGGTTTTTTTTTTTTTTCCTAATCTAGGATTCAGTCAGGGTTTACATTTGCCTTTAGTCTCTTTTTAATCTATAACAAGTCCCTGCCTCTTGGGTTGTTTGGTTGATTTTTGATAGCCTTGATGTTTTGAAGATTCCAGGCCAGTTGTCTCAGAGAACATTCCATATTCTCAATTCATCCAGTTGCACGGACTCTTGCCTAGATGATGCGTCATCCTCAGTGCTTTATCTGAGAGGTACATGACATCAGGTTGTCTTGCCCACTTCAAGTGCTGCTAAATTTGCAAGAGTTGTAACTCCGATCATCCACTGTAAATTACGTTTCCTCCTTTGCAGTGAGTGAGTTGATATCTTTAGACCATGTGGACGCTCTGGTCCCCAACATTCTTTCACCTAGTGTTTTCGGCATCCAGAGATAATCTTGTCTGACTTGGTTGTTGCAGTGGGGTTACAGCACAGTCACTTTTCTCATTCTGCCATTGTTTTTTAACAATTATTAGTTAGTACTGTGATATAATAATTTCCCTTCTCTTCCCTTTTTTCTTTATCATGTATAGACCCATGCTGTGTTTTCATTCAGTGTATTATCTGTTACCATCATTTCTCTTTTTTTTAAGTTCACATTGTCCCATCCCGGCCAGTTGGAGCCCCATGGAGCTGGCTCCTGTTTCCTTTCGCATCAACAGCATCAATCTCTGAGCATTTCCATGCTTTCTAGCACAACCTTAAACTTCCCTGGCATTATCCCGAGATCGGCCACTGCCTCAAGGAGCCCCGGTTCCTGTTACAGGTGACTGTTATCTGGAAACCAAGGTCTTGCCCCCAGACTTTAACTGCAAGGATCCTGTTCTTACATCTGGGCAGGTACAGCACCAATGAAGGGGAGACCTGGAAAACGTTCGTCTTCTCGGAGAAGCCGGTGTTTGTTTACGGGCTCCTCACAGAGCCTGGCGAGAAGAGCACTGTCTTCACCATCTTCGGCTCCAACAAAGAGAACATCCACAGCTGGCTGATCCTCCAGGTCAATGCCACGAATGCCTTGGGTAAGCCCCTGCCTCCTTGGCCCTTTTCATGAAAGTACCTTTTTTTAAAAATTGGAGTGTGGTTGCTTTACAATGCTGTGTTAGTTTCTACTGTATAGCAAAGTGAATCAGCTATACGTATACATAGATCTTCTCTTTTTTGGATTGACATCAGCTTAGACATTCTCAGAAGGGTCTGTAATCCATTGAAGAAGATAGCACGGATGCAGTAAGTGAACGAGAGATTCAGAAGCAGTTACTCAGACACGTCTTAACAGGGCCATGCGTTCTCTGTATCCTCATTTCCTGTGCAGTCCTGGGTACAGGCTGGGTTTAGATGTATGTGCGCTGAACAGGTGAGTGAATAAATGCTTGAAAACCATTCTTCCAAACTAGCAGTTCCAGTTTGGCACATTGGGTGGGTAAATTCTGCTAATGATGCAGGGTCCTGTCACAGCTGTCTGGGATCTTGTCTCCATCTGCTGGCCCAGGCCCAGGACCTGCCAGTAAGTGAGCATGGAGAGTAAGCCTCCGCAGCATCCTTCTTCCTTCTTGCCCTCACGTAACCCTGCCCTCTGCTCCTTCTCCGCCGTGGCTGACGTCATTCCAGCTGCCTGGAATGCTCCGGGGGCTACCCATTCAGTTTCTACTAGTTGAAATCCTTTTCATGGATCACGACCCAATGCACTTGGCTGCTAATAACCCATCCAGACCTCTGCCCTCTTCTCTGTGTCCAGAGCGGACATGTACTCTTCACACCTTGAATTACAGGTTTGTGTCTGCCACGCTTTGTGTATCGTCTCTCATCAACTGGATCATAGGTCTTTAGGTATAAGAACCTGCTCTGTGCATCTTTATCTTCTACCCACTGGATGGCCTCACAGCCTTACAGTCAGTAAGGGTTTAATAAATGCTTGCTGTTTGAGATGGCTTTGAGTTGACAGTAGTTCATCTGTTCCAGGCAGCATTTAATGTAACCAAAGACACACATATAAAAAAAGGTGTAAACTACCAGTATAGACATTGCGATACTTTGGAATTCTTGTAGAAACCACTCTTTTTAAATTTCAAGTGGATGTGGGTAGATGGAGTGACCGTCCAGGTTGTCTGACCAATTCTCCGCCTCCTTCCTTGAAGGTCCTGCACCTTCCAAGCAGTGATGGTGGATTCTCTTGCTCATGGGCCACACTACAGATGCATCGATGCCATCTAAGGAATCTGACAGGGAACAGTACTCCTCAGTGATGCCACCTCTCAGGGGTTCAGCCTTTACCTATCTCCCTGGAGACAAACATCTCTGGGTACCTAGTTCTAAAGGAAACTGTGGAATCTGCTCAAATCTTTCAGAAGTTTAGACTGAGCGCCAGGGGGGCTTGCTCCCTCCCAGCTTTCTCAGTGGATATCTGTGTTTCTGGGGACACTAGAGGTGGGTGCTGCCTGCCCAGACCCAGCTAGTGAGAGGGTCAGGGCAACTCGAGGGGCCTGCATGCTCGCTGGGCAGCAACGAGAGGCCCAGGAAGTGAGTGGCTGGGCCACGGGGCAGGCAGGACAGGAAACCCCGCGTGGGCTTGCCTGTAATGCTACGTTTCCTCCTCCTCAGGGGTCCCCTGCACGGAGAATGACTACAAGCTGTGGTCCCCATCTGATGAGCGGGGCAACGAGTGTCTGCTGGGGCACAAGACTGTTTTCAAACGGAGGACCCCCCACGCCACGTGCTTTAACGGAGAAGACTTTGACCGGCCGGTGGTTGTGTCCAACTGCTCCTGCACCCGAGAGGACTATGAATGGTTGGTTCTCCATCCACGCCAGGGACCGAGTGCTCTTCTGGTCCCTCAGCAGTGTGGGCAACAGGCTGGGGCGTATGCATTCACTTGAAGAGAGGGAGGGACTCCCAGGAAACAAGTATTTATTAAGCATCTCTTAGGAGCCAGGAGCTGTGCTGGGCACTTTTTATGTTGGTTTTTCCATTTGGTTGTTTCAGCTGTGTGATGTGATGGAGGTGTGACACCCCCCTCCACCAAGCAAGCTGCAGTAATTTATGTAGGAATAGATTACTCTAGGATTTATTTCCACAAGGGCAAGCCAAGAAAGGAGCATGCTGAAGGTTCCATTGTGGATAACTCCTTTTCCTTAGGAGCCCTATTTTCAAGGAAATTTGTTTCTCTATTTGAAACAAGGATGTGTGTGTTTGTGTTTGTCTATATATTTATATAGGTAGATAGATAGATAGATAGATAGATAGTGTTTTACACTTATGATAGTCTTTCTGTAATTTCCTATTCTCAGTCCCATTTTTATGCTCTATATATAGAGAGAGCATTTTTCTGCTCTCTCTACATAAATATATATATATAGGCTTCCCAGGTGATGCTAGTGGTTAAGAATCTGAATGCCAATACAGGAGACACCAGAGACGTGGGTTAGATCCCTGTGTTGAGAACATCCCAGGAAATGGAACCCATTCCATGGCAACCCACTGAAGTACTTTTGCCTGGAGAATCCCATGGGCAGAGAGCCTGATGGGCTACAGTCCATGGGGTTGCAAAGAGTCGGACATGACTGAGGCAACTTCGCATGCATGCACGTATATATATTTGTGTGTGTGTAAATATATGTACATATGTATATTAGTTTATTCATTAGTCCTTGAGTAAAATATCTAAGGCATTGCCTGAGAATGTAGAAGAAACAGTATGCACACAAATAATTATAATGGGAGATGAAAAGATGTAGGTACCATGGAGGAGGAATGGGTGTTTTTCCTGGGATTATTGATAGAAAGAGGAGGCTATAATTTGCTGCTGTTGTTGTTCAGTCACTCAGTGCTGTCTGCCTCTTTGTGACCCCGTGGACTACAGCACGCCAGGCTTCCCTGTCCTTCACTGTCTCCCAGAGTTTGCTCAAACTCATGTCCATTGAGTCAGTGATGCCATCCAACCACCTCATCCTCTGTCGCCCCCTTCTCCTCTTGCCCTCCATCTTTCCCAGCATCAGAGTCTTTTCCAGTGGGCTGGCTTTTTGCATCAGGTGGCTAAAGTATTGGAGCTTCAGCTTCAGCATCAGTCCTTCCAATGAATATTCAGGGTTGATTTCCTGTAGGATTGACTGGTTTGATCTCCTTGCTGTCCGAAGGACTCTCAAGAGTCTTCTCTAGCACCACGGTTCGAAAGCATCAAAAGTTTCTTTTACGTCTTTATATTCCCCAACATTGCCAATAAGAGTGGTTTTCAAACTCTTGACTGCAGTCCCTAATAAGCAGTGTATTTTATGGTATGCCTCTTTACCTATACATATTTGTGTATGTAGACACAGGCACACATCTGTATAAACAAAAGTTTTGTGAGCTAAGGCTTACTTTCAAGTACGATGAGTTTTGCAGTCTTCTGTTCTTTGTGGGGAGGGAAGGAAGCAGGTCCAGACCCTCCAATGTGCTTTCACAGGCTCACTAGTTTATGACCTACAGTTTGAAGAAACTGCCTATGAAGGGTAGTTGGCTATTGGAGTAATTAATGCTCTGCCTAGTCCCCCAAAAGATTGAAACCAGCCACTCCTTAAAAATTTGCATGATTTAACAAGTGGGACCTATTCAGTACAGTAATAAAACTCCTCCCTTCTGAATAATTCTCTGTTGAGGGTTTGGTGTGTGGACTGTGATGTAATATACACATGAACCGCTTTGCCATGTCCCTGTTAATATTTTCCCTATAGTACGTGTTACATGTAATAGAGTAAATGAAACCTTTTGGGTAAAGCACACCAACCTGGAAAATGCCTTTGGATTTCTAGTTGATGGTTTGGGCCAGACCTCGGGAAGTACGTAGTACAGCTGCCTCATTTCAGAGCTGTCAGCTCAGGCATTGACAAGTAGTAGCAGGACCGAGCCAAGACTAGACCTGGGACTCCTGCTTCCTACGCCAGGGCTTTACCCGGCTAGCAGGTGGGAGTGGCAGAGACATGGTCCCCACAAGCAGGTCTTATGGACTAAAGGACCAAGTCCCAAAGTATGTGAGGAGGAAGCCAGGGTGATTTTGGGTCATAACTGGATATGGTCTTAAATAACAGCAAATCCTTAGTTTAGAAAAAAGGCTATTCTTTTAAATTTCTCTTTTAATTCTCCCAGTAGTATCAAGGAGAAAGTCTCACTGGGTGACATGCAGCAAACACTTCACATTTACTGATCCATTTTAACAAAGAGAGAGCAGGCTCAGAGTCTTCAGGTGGGGAACTGGATCCAGCTAAAAAATGTAGTATTATTTTGTTTTGGATATCATGATCTGTCTTGTTTTTGTCTATTTATGGCATGGATAGTGGTTTAATTATGGCTCTGATATAAAGTTTTTTTGAAAGGTACTGGTGTAAAAAAGTGAGTATTTGTTAAAGGGACACATTAAGTAACTTAAATATGTATATATGTAGGTGTTTATTTAGCACTGTTGGATCTTAGTTGTGCATGCGTGATCTTCACTGCAGGACACAGGCTGTCTCTGTAGTTGCAGTGCTCAGACTCGGTAGTTGTGGCCCAAGGGCTTGGTTGCACTGTGGCATGTGGGATCCTAGTTCCCCAACCAGGGATCAAACCCACATCCCCTGCCTTGCAATGTGTATTCTTTACCACTAGATCATCAGGGAAGTCTGTCACATGCTCCTGCTGCTGCTGCTGCTAAGTCACTTCAGTTGTGTCTGACTCTGTGCAACTGCATAGACAGCAGCCCACAAGGCTCTCCCATCCCTGGGATTCTCCAGGCAAGAACGCTGGAGTGGGTTGCCATTTCCTTGTCCAGTGCATGAAAGTGAAAGTGAAGTCACTCAGTCATGTCCAACTCTTTGCGACCCCATGGACTGCAGCCTACCAGGCTCCTCCATCCATGGGATTTTCCAGGCAAGAGTACTGGAGTGGGGTGCCATTGCCTTCTCCCAGATGTCACATGGGAGGTGCTTAAATACCTGAAGTGTGTAAACCAACAGGCTTGACAAGCCCCAATTGTCTTTTCAGTGACTTTGGCTTCAAGATGAGTGAAGATTTGTCACTGGAGGTTTGTGTTCCGGATCCGGAGTTTTCTGGGAATTCATACGCCCCTCCCGTGCCTTGTCCTGTGGGTTCTACTTACAGGAGAACCAGAGGGTACGTCATGGTTGCCATGTCCAGGACACATCAGGTCTACACTTGGCATGGAGAGTGTAGGGGACCACCTGGGTTCCTTTCATACTCTCAATGACAGAATTCCGTGTTAGCATCTTTCAGGTAGCTTGCACAACATTTAACATTGTGATATTTGCAAACTCTTCTCCATACCCCACCCCCCATGGGGAAACAATGCAAGTCTATAAGCTTCTCTCAAATTCCAGTTGCTTCTTAAGCAAGGCACGTCTTCAGAGTGGCATGTTGAAGAGATATGGTTGACCCTGGAACAATACACATTTAAAATACACAGGTCCACTTATAGGTGGATTTTAATAAATATAGTACCCATATTTTTATTTTACAGATCTTAATTAACTAAGTGTGGGGAAACATTTGTGGTTGATTAGTGATTACAATACATAGAATCAAAAGAACTGGGATTCGAGTCCCAATTCTCATCAGACTGTTTGAGTTTCCTGCCTTTGGGTGAGTCATTTATGAATTCCTTTGATTTTGAGGGAGAGAGAGCAGTTTTGCAGATTTTTGCCTGTTGGGGGGGGCGGTGTCAGTGCCCCTTACCTTCAGGTTGTTCAAGGGTCAACAGTATATGTGAAACTCACCTAGGACTGTGCTTCAGAATGTTGGGCTGCCTAATTGCTTTACGGACAGAAGCAGTTCAGAGTGATTCAACATCTTCCTCCTTGTTCTGTAGGAAAATGAATAGATAAGCTCTAATGTCCGTGTTCCTTCATGACTGTACTTTGATGTTTCTGACTTCTTGCTTTTGGTTGGGGGGCGGAGACAGCTATCGGAAGATTTCTGGGGACACCTGCAGTGGAGGAGATGTCGAAGTGCGCCTGGAAGGAGAGCTGGTGCCGTGCCCCTTGGCAGGTGAGAGATGTGGTTTCTTCCCTTTGTCTTGTTGAGACATTGTTGAAGCATTACTGTGATCTCACCCGGCCTTTCCAACTTGATGGAGAGAAAGAATGTAGACTACAGGCCTCTCAGAGCTCCTGTCTGCCCCAAAGCATGGCCTCTAAACGACATTTATGTATGGCCTTATGCTTTTATAGGACTGGAAGACGTTGGAGGGAAATCCCTTTTGTTCGTTGAAAGATGTTTATTTGGCATCTGGTGTATGTTAGGCGAGGGGGTGCTGAGGGACACCCATAGGCCTTCTGTGTGCTTCTTGATCCATTTGTCATAGAAACAGACTCATGGCTTTCTGGGAAATAGCTAAGTGGTCTGTCTTCATTTTTGTAATGATAATTGTGACTGATATTTTAATGGAATTTTACACACTTTAATTCACTTTTCCATGTGTTATCAATTTAATCTTTATAACTACCCAATGAAGCAGATATTATTATTAGCTCCATTCTTTTTAATATGAAGCAGCATGTTTAGAGAAGAGAGTCAAAGTTTATTTAAGGTCTCATATCTGGTCAGCGACAGAGCTAAAGTTCAGACTCTAAGCCCCATGCTCTTCCTTGGCCATCACTCAAGCGTCATGCCCATTCCTTGACCGTGCATCCTTATGCAGGCTTGTTAGGGGAAACCTTTGGAGCAAGTGAATATGCTGTCAAGATATAGCGTGTCCCAAATGTTTCAAGCTGATACGGTAGTGATGGCTCATGTTGAGGTATTTTTAATATACTGGGAAGATCCCCTGGAGGAGGGCTTGGCAGTCCACTCCTGTATTCTTGCCTGGAGAATCCTGTGGACAGAGGAACCTGGTAGGCTGTTCATAGGGTTGCAAAGAGTAGATCACGACTGAAGCAACTTAGCACGCATGCACGCACGCATGAAATTATGATACCTTAATGAAGAGCCGATCTCTTAGCACCTTTTCTTTCTTCGTTCTGTTTCTAGCCTTATTCATATAGGGCTTCTCTTCCCTCTGAGTCCTCCCTCCTGCTCGTGCCTCTCGGGAAATGTGCATGATTAGGGCAGACTCCCTCAGCAGAGGTGGCGTCCAGTGGAGCAGCCATCAGCGCCACTTGAATCATGAGAGAACCGCCTCATCCTGCGTCGGGGGGAAGAGCAGCCCTCGCCTGCTCACTGCTTGCCAGCTCGCCCTGCTGTTTTTCTTACTGAGCTCATTAGTCCCTTAATTTAATCTTCCATCGTTACCCAAGTAATTAAAATCCCTCACCGTGGAGACTTAAAAAGAACACGGCTTCAGCAGATTACCACAAACGAGCAGATAATACTCAGATAGTCCCCTCACGAGAGCTGTTATTGATGAGGGCCTGGGTGAGCAGGGTTTGAGTGATCGCTCATAAGGGGCTGGAGCATGTACTTTGGTGATAAATATTTCTGAAGATGTCACTGAGGGACAAAACAGTTTGTTTAGAGCTGTCTAAAATGGTAGGAAAGCTATTTTCTCTTCTGATAGGAGAGGATAGACTAGGGAATAAGTGAAAAAAAATCTCATTTATAGTGTAGCATGTATGCGTGCTAAGTCACTTCAGTGATCCCATGGACCATAGCCTGCCAGGCTCCTCTGTCCGTGGAATTCTCCAGGCAAGAATACTGGAGTGGATTGCCATGCCCTCCTCCAAGGGATCTTCCTGACCTGACCTAGAAATCAAACCTGCACCTCTTACGTCTCCTGCATTGGCAGGTGGGGTCTTTACCACTAGTGCCACTTAGGAAGCCCTTGTAGGGTAGTGAGTGAAGTGAAGTTGCTCAGCTGTATCCAACTCTTTGCGACCCCGTTGACTGTAGCCTACTATGCTCCTCTGTCCATGGGATTTCCCAGGCAAGAGTACTGGAGTAGGTTGCCATTTCCTTCTTCAGAAGATCTTCCCGACCCAGGGATTGAACCCGGGTCTCCCGCATTCTAGGCAGACGCTTTACCATCTGAGCCACCAGGGAAGGTCCTAGGGTAGGGTAGGCTACCTTCTAAATTTTGTTTTTTTCAAAACTTGGAGCAAAGGCAGGAATGTACCACGAAAGGAAAAGATATTTTATAGGACTAACATGGAACCATAATATGTTTGCAAAGATGAGATAATCTGGTCATCTGGAAGGATTTTTAAAAGTTAAGAAACTTTTCTTCCTTTGAGATTAGGATGATGACACACATTTCTAGGCTGGGCTTATGTATGCCTAGGATTGACCAATTTTATTTCTTTTCTAACACACAATATGCTGTCTGTTTCTCTACACCTCTTCCTAAGGCGGGTGTTTCTGGACCCAAAAGGCACTGTTGGATAGAAGAAAAAATCCCAAAGCAACAGAATGAGGTTTCTAAATGCTGGAGAGAAGTGGGGCGAAGGGCTTGCTGCTGTGACTGCGTCTCCACAACTCCATGTGGCACTGCCACAACAAGTCTGTGATTCTAGCATTGTTTACAAACTCAGCAGTTTTCATCTGACCGCCTGGTCTCCTGGGAATTACAGTGGGCTGGTTTTCTTGAAAACCAAAGGGAGTGATTTGTGATACCTTAGATCCTTTTGAAGTGAGACCAAAGGAAAAGAGGGCAGATTTACCTTTTGTTAAAAAAATATATGTATATATAGGTAGGTAGATTTAAGTTTTTGAGTGCATTATTTATATTGGAGCTTTATAAAGCAGAGGTGGCTAACATATGTTTAAAGAATGGAATGAAAGAGAGAGAGGAAAAAAGAAACCAACCGTCACCATGCAGGCTTGCAGCAGAGGGATCCAGATTTGTCACTTGCAGATGCAATATATTGTCACAATGGGCACCTCAGAAATGGATGTGGGTGTGTTGCTAATTTTCGTTCTCTTGGGAAACTCCAGAGATTTTCCAGGCCGGTCCCTGAGAGGAAGGGAGAGACCACCAAGAGCACCAGCTCTTCCTGTTCTTAGTTGTCTGACATTAAATCTGTGTCTCAAGCGCTCTGAGCTTCTGTTTCTCTGTCTTGAGAGATTGGTGTCTATATTGCAAGAGACAGCCTTGGGTGTTAAAGCTTAGACTCTGGATCCAGACCTCTGGAGTTCAGTTCTTGGTTCTGCCACTTACCAGTTATGTGACCTTGAATGGGTTACTTAGCCTCTGTTTTCAGCTTTCTTATTTGTAGAATCGCGTTAATAGTTCTTCCATTATACAGGTGTTCTCTCTCTCTCTCTCTCAAACTCATTTAGTCATCTCTGACTCTTTTTGACCCCGGGGACTATAGCCCACTTGGCTCCTCTGTCCATAGAGTCTCCTGGCAAGAATACTGGAATGGATTGCCATTCTCTTCTCCAGGGGATCTTCCCAACCCAGGAATCGAACCTGGGTCTCCCGCATTGCAGGCAAATTCTTTACTGTCTGAGCCACCAGGGAAACCCATTATACAGTTGTTACTGGGATCAAACAATTCCTGGTACATAGTATGTATGTTGTGTAAGTATTTAAGGAGAAGTAGAATCTTCACGATGATTGTGTTGTAATACATTCTGTAGGTGACCAGGAACATATGTATTATTACTTTGAAAATAGAATAGGTTGATATGATTGCTCTGTGTTATTATGAACAATATTGAATGGGTGAGCAAATAGATTAGAAAACTTAGCTATGCGTCTTCAGTGACTCAAGTTCCCTAGTCAGTGAGATTATGGTGCCACGTGATGCGGTCCGTCCTGTGATGAGGAGGACTGTGCTGAGTGGTGTGACTGTTTTCATATGTGACCAAAAGATTTAGGTTGAGCTCTGAAGCTGGATATTGGAGCATGCCTACTATAGAGGGCAGGGGTGGGGAGGACACGGATTTGAAAAAAAAAAATGTAGCAGTAGACATTTTGCAAGGGAAAGCAGAGATTCATGGATGTCTGAGTAACTTGGCCGAGGCAGAAATGTTATTGCTTTACCCTCCTTCTAAGTCACGGTCCCTAGGTTCTCATTTGATCCACGCCTTGTGCCATTCATGGCTCTGAGGCTTATGGGTGAGAAAGAAGTAGGTCAGACGTGCGAGGACCCCTTCAGTACCCCCAGGCCCACCCGCCCTCTTGTCTTGTGTGTCTGTGCAGAGGAGAACGAGTTCATCTTGTATGCCATGCGCAAATCCATCCATCGCTATGACCTGGCCTCGGGGGCCACCGAGCAGTTGCCCCTCACCGGGCTGCGGTCAGCGGTGGCCCTGGACTTCGACTATGAGCGCAACTGCTTGTACTGGTCCGACCTGGCCTTGGACGTCATCCAGGTGCGTCTTCCCTGGGTCTGCTCATGGGGGCCCTGCCTTGTGACTGCTGAGTCCAGGTAAACCTATTTCAGAGTGTTCTAAGGAGATGGGTATTTGAGGTTTTTAAGTTTTATCTCATCTCAGGCCCAATGGATGACACTTTCCAGTTTTCTGTTCTAGTATTTTCTTTCCCTGCTTACCTCTGTTCTTGTAGGAAAAACAGAGGGAGCCCTCAAATCTGCTTATAAGTGAGGTTCCCTTTTCCTGCTGGGAAGATTTTAGGGCTCAGTATGTAGCCTTCTTAGTCCCTTCTATCATAGCCACTGCCTCGTTCATGTCCTTCTTTTCAAGCCCTGATATAGTAACTCTTGACTTCTCTGTAGTTCACGTAATTATCCACTTCAGCTATTCTGAGCACAGTCATGAACCAGAAAGTAAGCTGTAAAGATCTCTGGGCAGGCCAGATAAATGGCCATACTTGCAGACTCGTGCATTTTAAATAGAACTATTTGATCTTTTTTCATTGCCTATTTAATCCTTTTATAAAAGCAGTTCTAACAAGTTTTATCTGGACTTCCAACCCAATACAAATTTTACAAGGCCTGGGTATTCGAGGAGGGGACAGGGAGGTGGGGGAGGGGGAGGCAGTGGCTGCAGCCCGTAGCTGTCCAAGCAGTAGCACCTGATGACTTGGAGCCTCTGAGGGAGGAAGGACTATAAAAAGCAGACACAGGATCTTAAAAATAATAGCAATCTGGTTTCATTTATTTTAAAAGCAAGCAGACTCATGCATCTTGATCATCTCTACCTCATTATTGTGATACAATGTGGCTCAGTGACCAGTGCTCACGACCATGATGCAGAAAGATATAAACGACTTGGTTCTGTTAAGTTATCCTGCTTCAAACAGGAAGCTGTAATCCATTTAAGAAATGCTTTTAGTGAAAAATGGCTTCATGCATCTGGAATACCGACAAATAGAAAACATCTCCGCCCTTGCCAGTCAAGCCAGTTGAATAAGCAGGTTCTCATCGATGGAACTGATTTGGCTGGAGGTCATGTGAGCATTTCACAGTATTTCTTCTTTCTGTCTCTTCAGCGCCTCTGTTTGAATGGGAGTACGGGGCAGGAGGTGATCATCAGTTCTGGCCTGGAGACAGTAGAAGCCTTGGCTTTTGAACCCCTCAGCCAGTTACTTTATTGGGTGGATTCTGGCTTCAAAAAGATTGAGGTACGTGCCTTCTATGCTGTCTGAGACTAAGAAAGCAGGGAGGCGCTGGGCTGGGAACCAGATTTGACACAGAGGGGGAAGCCGGTGTGTCCAGCTCCTCTGGAGATTCCCTAAGAATTGCAGAGAAAGGGGGTCCTGTGTGCAAATAGGATGCCTGCGTCAGTCAAACAGCGATTTCATTAAGATACCTGAACACTTGTATTGGGGCTCGCAGCAGCATAGTGTAGTCACCGTAATGATAGCGATACCGTAGCATTACTATAATGCCGTAACATCCACACTCCAGCATTAACGCTTTTAGTGTAATGAAGATAATACTGTGACTGCCATCCTCATGTGGTCATTCCCTGTTGGAGCCACTTTGCATGAATTCTCTGATTCACTTGTCATAGCTGCCCTGTAAGGTAGGTCCTCTCACCTCCTCCCTTCACCTGTCTGCACCTGAGCTCTGCAGGGCCAAGAGGGGTAAGAGATCATGGGCTCCTAGGCATGCATATTCCTGCTCAACTCCTGCATATTCCTGCTGGGGCCCTGGGGCACCGTCTCAAGACCTCTTTACACTGGCTTCTGGGGAGGCATGACTTGTGGGTTCTGTGGAAGGCACAGTAGAAACAGGGAGACCCAGAGAGACCAGATAAATCACACAGCAAAAGCCACAAACTTGAGAGACGGGCCTGGGTTCAGTCTTTATCCACCCCCGCCTTTTTTTTTAATTTTAAAAAAGTATTTATTTTTATTTATTTGGCTGCACCAGGTCTTAGTTGCAGCACTCAGGATCTTCTTTCATTGCGGCCTGCGGGATCTTTATTTGAGGCATGTGAACTCTTAGTTGCAACATGTGGGATCTAGTTCCCTGAGCAGGGATCGAACCCCGGCCCCCTGCATTGGGAGTTTGGGATCTTAGCCACTGGACCCGCAGAGAAGTCCCCTAGTCCTTATTCTGGTAGATAAATGACTCAGGCGAGTATCTTGTACCCTCTAAGCTTCAATTTCTTCATCCGTAAGATGAAGATTCCATTGTTCAGTCAGTCATTTGGCAGGTGCTGTGTCCCGGCACACTGTGTGCCAGGTCTGGTTTTAGATCATGATGATACAGCAGGAGGCAAGACATGCAGGTCCCTGTGCTGAGACAGATTAGGTTTTAGTGGAGGAAGCAACATAACAAAGAAATAAGTCTTATCTGTCCTGTTGGTGCCATGTGCTGCAATGAACATCACACAGGGTATGTGATTGTGTGACAGGAGAAAGGAGGTGTCTTGGAGGTGACAGCTGAGCTCTGACCGAGCAGGGATCATTGGAGTGTTCCCCTCATGGGACGGTTGAGAGAAACGGTGGGTGGATGCACAGCACTGGGCACATTCTGAGCTGTGCATCGGTGGTCTTGTCATTACTCTCCCTCTCTCTTTTTTTTTAATTGAATGTGCTCAGCGCTTTGCTAGAAGGATGCAGGTAAAGCTTGAGTGTCTATAGGCTCACAGTGTAAACTCAAATACTGTGTGTGAAATGGCGAAAGTCAGTGATGAGAACCGTGGATGCCCGTTGATCAAGGTGAATTAGAAAGGTTAGCAGAGGAGGTGGGCCTGGCGGGGTATTTTGAAGGAAGGATAGGATTTGATTAGAAAGCAGAGGACAGATCTTGGGGGGATACATGGCAAGAGCAGACAGGAGTGGGTATATCAGGCTTGGGGATCCCTGAGAAGACCAGTCTCCCTGAGGTTATAGGGGCTAATGATGATGATGAGAGAGAATGTAGAGAGAAAAGAATCTGGGGACTCTGAATTGGTGAGGTAGTGACATTGAAAATTTGGTTTATAGATAAAGCAGCGACATTGGTGGCTTTGGAGTGAGTGGAGTAAGTAAACACGCAGCGAGCACTTACTTTGTGCAGGTCATCACGCCCCCAGAACTGGGGGTGCAGATGATGCTGGTTCCTCTGTCAGGCCCTGTGAGAATTGCCGCCTGAGCCAGAGGAGGGAACAACTCAGTCTGGCTGGAGAGCAGGGCAAGTTTCCCAAATCAGTCTGCAGGGGAATCCAGCCACCATAGAGGACCAGAGGTGGGAACCAAGTAGGAAACTTTGCAGCGTGGGTCTCATAAGGAGCTCAGACCCCTCTTAGCCTTTCCCCCTTCTTTATTTGTCAGGTGGGGCATCCCGACGGCGACTTCCGCCTCACCATTGTCAATTCCTCTGTGCTCGATCGACCCAGGGCTCTGGTCCTCGTGCCCCAAGATGGGTAAGTGTGGTCCCAGAGAAGATCCATGTAGGTCTGGGCTGCCACAGATAGAGTCTCTTGGAAATGCAAACTGCTGGACAAAAACTTCTTTCTGATCATGTGGTTGAAATAATCTAGGACCTGCAAGTCTTGGAACAGTAGCTTAGTCATCCTGGCCAGCAAACTCCATCCCCTTTCTGTTAACCTCACAGTCTTTTTAGGTATCCAGATGTCTCGCAGATGTGGGGTGTTTCCCTAACAGAAAGTAGTATTTAAAGTCTCTCTGGACATAGTCAGCCCTGCTTGAATATTGTAAGGAGCCTTTATCTTGAGTTTTACCTGTGATACAAATATTTAAACCATTCCTTCTTTTTCCTGCCCCCAGCGTGCGTTTTCTTACCAGCAGTTTGTATACAAACTGAAAAGTGGGAAATGCAGAGGTGCTTCTTATTAATTTATTGCTAACTTAAGGAAACATACCTAAGAAGGGAGATTCTGGATTAGGCTTTCTAGCATTTATGATTGAGAAATCAGTTTTTAAAAGAAAATTCTGAAAGTAACATATGCATGGTTGAAAATATTAAAAGAAAGTAGAAACTTATGAAATGAAAAATATTTGTTTCTTCTTTTCACTTTGACATTTTCTAGGGGTAATCATGGTTAATATTTTCTGTGTCTCATTCAGAGTTTATTTTTACCCATGTACATGTGTACGCCCTTTAACACAGAGAGACACATATGCACACATATGCATCAAAGAGGATCATAGGTTATTTACTATTCTGCATATTTTAAAAATATTAATATGGTTGGAAGATTTTTTAATCTGAATGCATGTGGATCTTTAGATGTTTTACTGTTCTTTTGTATGTACCATAATGTAACACTTTACAGATTGATATTTTTGTGTATACATATATATACACACACACACACTTAAATATATATATATGTATATATATGCACACCTACCTGTATATGTATATTTTTTGCTAGTGTGAACAATGGGCTTCCCAGGTGACTCAGTGGTAAAGAATCTGCCTGCAATTCAGGAGACCTGGGTTTGAGCCCTGGGTCAGGAAGATTCCCTGGAGAATGAAATGGCAACCTACTCCAGTATTCTTGCCTGGGAAGTCCCATGGACAGAGAAGCCTGGTGGGCTACTGTCCATGGGGTCGCAGAGAGTCTGACACAATTTAATGGCTAAACAACAACAAATGTAAACAATGCTGATGAAGAACATGTTTGTACACTCTCTTTGCATAAATTGATTCTATCCATAGATAAATTCCAGTAAAAGAATTTCTGGGTCAGGTAGTTAACTGGCTTTAAGTAGTATAATTAGAGATTACAATAACAAGGCTGAACTAACTGGCCCAGTGCTTGCCACTTTGGAGGAGTATTTGAGCGTCCATCTCCCCATTCTTTCCCCAGTGGCTCAGCAGTAAACAGTCTGCCTGCCGTGTAGGAGATGCAGGTTCCATCCCTGGGTTGGGAAGATTCCCCTGGAGGAGGGCGTGGCAACCCACTCCAGTATTCTTGCCTGGAGAATCCCACGGACAGAGGAGCCTGGTAGGCTGTGGTCCATGGGGTCTCAAAGAGTCAGACATGACTGAAGTGACTGAGCACACACACTCCCCATTCTGATGGGATGTGTGTTTTTCCCTGGTTTTGCCCAGGGTGATGTTCTGGACTGACTGGGGGGACCTGAGGCCTGGCATTTACCGGAGCAACATGGATGGTTCAGCTGCCTACCGCCTTGTATCAGAGGATGTGAAGTGGCCCAACGGCATCGCCGTGGACGAGCAGTGGATCTACTGGACGGATGCCTACCTGGACTGCATTGAGCGGATCACTTTCAGCGGCCAGCAGCGCTCCGTCATCCTGGACAACCTCCCGCACCCCTACGCTATTGCTGTCTTTAAGGTGGGACCTCACCTGTTCCCAGCATTTGGCAACCTGTCTACGTAGGCGTAGGCGAGGAGCAGACTGCGGCAAAGAGCCTGCTGGCTCTGGGTTTTTACTGAGATGCTTATCTACCTTGTAGAAAATCAGCTTGTTTCTGAAATGGAGGCAGTTTCTTTCGGCCCCGAGGGAGGGATTCCAGACCCAGTTGCCAGGTATCCAGGGTGCTTATCATTCTCATTTCAAAAGATTGAAGTTCAAGGTTGTATCCAATGAAAATTCCTGGCTTGCCATTCAGCCTCTGTTGGGCTCTGAGTTTCTGTCTGTTGTGAGGTTTGCTCTCTTCATTCCCTGATGTCTTGAGATGAGCCCCACCCTGCCTCCTGGGGGCTCGTCACTTGTGCTTCAACCCTGTAACATAAAGTAGTTCTTTAGATTTTGAACTCAAGGGTTGAGCTTGTGGTCAAACTTGAACGCTCATCAGATAGTTTCTTTGCGGCCGTTCCTTCAGTGTGGATATTTGGTGAGGTTTGGATAAAAGCACTGATTCCTGCCTTTAACTGGAATCTTGCTCACGCTGATCATTCATCCAGTGAATGTTAGGTGTCCACTCCACAATGGAGTTCTTGTTCTTAATGCGGGTTCTGAGTGAAAGACGGAAGAGCTGACTAATGAGCGAAGGCTTTCTTTTTAGAATGAGATATACTGGGATGACTGGTCACAGCTCAGCATCTTCCGAGCTTCCAAATACAGCGGGTCTGAGATGTCCATTCTGGCGAGCCGGCTCACAGGGCCCATGGACTTGAAGATTTTCTACCGGGGAAAGACAACAGGTAAGGCAGCATGCCCTCCTTCATCTCTGTCATGTTGATCTCTCAAAAGGGGCTGGGTGTGGGCAATCCCTGCTGAAGCAGGATCTGGCAGCCTGTGTCTTTGTTGTCACGACAACATGCACATTATTTAATTTCTTCCTAATGACATCTTAATTTCTTTTCTAATGATACACAAACAGCTGGAAGACAGCGTGTCTTTGCCTGCCCGGAACACTGGTGTTTGGTGGGTAATTACACTCTCCTCCTGCCTCTGGCCCCTGACTGCTGGGCGGTGTGGCTTCTCTTGCAGCTGGAGAGGCCCAGCGTGCACTGCATCCCCGTTTGGCACCCAGACAGGGAGCCATGCTGTGCTGGGTGCACAGCCAATTGCTGGTTCCTGCTAGGAGTCCGGTCTTCTCTGGTAGCTCAGATGATAGATTGCTCATTGAAACCTGCTTCTCTTGCATGGCAGAGTCTAGTTATAGGATGACTTATTTCTTGTTCTCACCATGAAACTCTAAACCCCATGAAGAAGGAGGTTCTTTTTTTTTTTTTTTTTTTTTTTTTTGCTCGGTAATCTTACCAGTGCCCAGCAGTCATTCGCTGTTCACTTCATAATTGCTGAAAGAAGAAGGGATGGGGCAGGGGAAGCCTTGCCAGGGGCCATAGAGAATGAGTGTCTGAAAGATGATGGGGTGAGGCTTCAAGACCTGTTGTCAGGCTCTGCCTGGCTGTCCTGGGCTCTGAGACCGTTCAGTAGGATGCCTTCTTCCTTCTTCATTGCCTGTTCCCTTTGTTGATCTCCCAGTCATACTATTAATTATGGAGGCGAGGGATCAGGGCACGTCCCCCCAGAAGAATAGTCCCTTTAAGAAGAACCTTCTTTATCTCAGCAGGACTCAGTAGCATCCTGGGTCTGCTGACGGCCCTTTATTGGCAGACTGCTAGGTTTCCTGTTTTGAACTAGAACGTTGATGTTGTCTTGTGGTTTTTGGCTGGCCCCGTGCTAAGAGAAAATTGACTCTCAGGGGAAATAATGCAGTTATAGGTATCACTGCTGTGCTTTTGGGACTGGAGAGGGGAGCATGAGAACACACTTAGAAAACTATAAAGAATCCTAGAGATGGAAGTCTGTATTATTGTTGTGCCTTCGCAGCTGACCTGTGAGGTGGGCAGGGCTGGTATTATGATCGCGGTTTCTCGATTAGGGAATGGAATCTCACATATGAATTAGCTTTCCCAAAGGCCCCTCTCTTATTTAGAAGCTGGGTTTTTTGTTCCAGTTCTGCCATAAAACGAAGAAGTCACATTCTTTCCTAGAGGAGGTGCCTGTTTTGAAATAGGAAGAAAGAGACAAAAAACAAAAAAATACAAAAGAAATAAATGGGATAGGGAGAGAGGAATCCTGCTTTCCAGCTCTAGTGGTTGAAATCTCAGGGCTTTTGACGGAGGACACCCACTCCTACTGATCCTCCCCTGCCAGCAAGCTGAGGGATCAATCAACATTTCTCCAGGTTATCTCCCCGTCTGGAAGAGCAGGTCTGTGTTTTGACATGTGCTTATAAGCACCTGTTGGCTGAGCACACGGCCTCAGCGCCTGCAACTCCGTGTTCAGATGAACCGGAGAACCCTGGTTTCCCACCCCCAGTCTTAGCTGGTCACTTCATCCCAGCTGCCGTGCTGTCACCCCTGTGACCTGGAGGCTGCTCTGGCTAAGGTAAATAAGACATAAAGGGGAAATACTGGCCTGTCTCCTGCTTCCAGGGGACCCCCTGTCCACAGATGCAAGGCCAGGGAAGCACATTTGTCATCTCTCAGGCCTGTGTGAATTAAAGCGTTTGCAGTGGCCTTTGGCTGCCAGCGCTGCCTGTCTGCAGTGGGTGCCTCTTGGCCTTGAACTTGTTTGCTCCATCCTGCCTGCTCTGTTGGGCATTGAGAGTGTTGCAAATTTATGACGGTATTGGCAATCCCCAGTGCCAAGCAAGCTTTATTACCTCTGTTGTCTGCTCCTGACACAGCCAGGACTTTGTACAAGCCATGTGTAAGGTAATAACAGCAGTGATAAAGGACGTTTACTCTAAGGGATTTTGCTGTGTCATAAGTACCACATTGATTTCCTTAGTGGGCTTGTATAACCTCAGGTTGGAGAAGGAAATGGAAACCCACTCCAGTATTCTTGCCTGGGAAATCCTTTGGACAGAGGAGCCTGGCAGGCTTCAGTCCATGGGGGTCACATCAGAGTTGTCATGATTTAACAGTCTCCCCCAAGTCCATGTGTATTATTCATAGTCCCATTTTACAGATGAGAACCTGGAAATCAGGTTCAGTAATTCTCTCCATCACACATTTAGTTAGTGGTGAGAATTTGAACCGTGGCCTAGTTGACTTCAGAGCTTGAACTTCCAAGAAACCACCAGGCTCTGTTCCACCTCTCACCTGTTGTTGGGTTAGCAGTGCCCTGGTGTACGACAGTGATTTAGAAGTCATAGGTTTTAGTGGATTCTTGTTTAGGATGATGAGAATTTTGTTCACTTGCAGTGTTTGTCAATTTAGAATATTTAGTTATAAACAGGTGTATTTTTTTTTTTTTTTTTGGTCTTCATACCTGGTTGTTTCTTACACAGTGTTCCTGGAATTTACTCTTTGTAGAGAGTGTTCTTTTCTTTAAACAACTCTCTCAGCAGGGCTACTAGTGTATTCAGTTGATGCTGCAATGGGTTAAACTGTTTTGGAGTTCTTGGAATGTTCCTTCAGAGCCTGTAGTCAACACATAGTTTTCAATATCTATCCTGAGGGTAACTATTTACCATATGGGGTGGATCTGATTTTGATATTGTCGAGTGTGTGGATGGTTAAACCAAATAATAGTGTTGTTGCCTCCTCAGAGGGTTCTGGAGGAATTTTCCAAAGAGGAAACCTGTACATGTCCTGGATATGCCCAGTGAAGGCCTCACGGGGCTAAACGTTTGGTCTTCGAAAGGGACGTCTTGGAGACGGAGGCTGTCAGCTGTCCAGTCTTCACACGACCCACCTGGCCTGTACAAGCCCGTGGTGTCCTAGGGAAGGGGTCTCTGGCTGTGTTCTGCTGGAACTCTGCCACATCTTCCTTCATGTTCTCCCAGGTTCTCTGTGACCAGTGCTCCCATTTTCTGTACTGTGGCTTTGTGTGTTTATTTAAATATATATATTTGTTTATTTCTTCATTCATTCATTTGGCTGTCCCAGGTCTTAGTTGCAGCTCTCGGGGTCTTTAGCTGCAGCATGTGGGATCTAGTTCTCTGACCAGGCGTCGAACCCGGGCCGAGTGCGTTAGGAGTGCAGAGTCTTAGCCACTGGCCCACCAGGGAAGTCCCTGTGCCATGGCTTTGGACCTGCCCACACGTGCCTGTCCTGCCTACTCCTTTAGGATCAGTGACTTGGTCGCAGGTTTGGGGTTTGTCCCTGGCCGTGCCCCTCAGATTACAGTTTCATTCATGCCTGTGGGGGCCAGTCTCCAGAAATACTGCCGCTCCCTTTGGGTGTTGTACTTTCAGTTTTCTTCTTTGGGTAGAAACACTTACCCTGCATGTGAAAATGTCACTCATGCTATTTCACAGACAGAGTCCATGTGAAAATACTCCTGTCGATGAGTATTTGTTAAATATTCTATTATTGTTCAATTTCTTGGAATGTCGAATGACATGATGTCCTTTGAATACAAAGAACATGTTCCAGAGCCCCAGATGGGGTTGTTTTTGTTACTGGCAGCTCAGCATTTCTTCCTGCAGCCCACGGCAGGTGCATTTCAGATAAAGGGACAGGCATCTGCCCATGGAACAGATGAGAGGGAGCTGGTTCCTGGCATTTCTGCTCCCGTCAGCAGGTTATTCACTGTGATGATCCAGCCTGTCGGTTGATGGAGTCAGTTGCAGACCCCTTTGAATGTTTCATCACACAGATCTCCTCCTGGCTGTGTGTATTTTATCCACTTGGTAATGCCTTGTGCTCTTGGATCCTTAGCATCAAAGCAACACTGTTGCTGTATCATGAGGAATTTTATTTTTCACGTGTAGTTTACACCAGTTAAACACTGAGGAGATGCCAACACATTCGCAGCTTACAAGTGTGTCGTCACTCATCTCATTACCGATTGTCATGAATGAACCCTGTTTCCCAACCTGTAGGCCAGGATGGCATATGTTAAACTTTGGCTGGCTGGAAACAGATTACTTAGATTTGATTCTGGTGGGGTCGTCTGTCCCTGAGAGGGCACAACTGAAGAATCTTTATCAGCTGAGTTTTACCCAAGCGTTTACATTTATTTTCCCCAATTAAAAAAAATTATTTATTTATTTATTTTTGGCTCTGCTGGGTCTTTGTTGGCCTTCCCAGGTGGTGCTAGTGGGAAAGACACACGGCTGCCATTCAAGAGACATAGGAGACACGGGTTCAGTCCCTGAGTTGGGAAGAAAAAAATGGCAATCCACTCCAGTGTTTTTCTCTGGAGAATCCCATGGACAGAGGAGCCTGGCAGGCTGCAGTCCCTGGGGTCACAAAGAGTCAGACATGACTGAAGCTACTTAGCACGCATGGGTCTTTGTTGTTTCCCGGGCTTTTCTCTAGTTGCGGCGAGCGGGAGCTGTTCTCTAGTTGTGGTGAGCGGGCTTCTCATTGAGGTGGCTTCTCTTGTTGAGGAGTGCGGGCTCTAGGCATGTGGGCTGCAGTAGTTGTGGCATATGGGCTTAGTTGCTCTGCAGCATGTGGGATCTTCCTGGATCAGGGATCGAGCCCTGGTGGATTCTTAACTATTGAGCCACCAGGGAAGCCTCTATTTAGTTTTGATTGTGAGTAGTCACAGGCAAAAAGAAAAACACATTTCTTAGTTTACATGACTTTCACATTGATCATTGTATCACATTTTCAGCTGTTAGGAAATGGTTTCCTCTGTTACGGTTCCTCTGTCTCCTTCCCAGAAGGATGCAGGGGATAGAAAACACCTCTGTCACTGTGCATCCACAAACGTCCTCTCTCCAGAGTGCAGTGAAGGATCGTATGGACTCTAGCTGGCATTCTCTTTGGGAAGCTGAACCACAGAAAAGATTGGAAATAGTGGACTAGATCAGCATTAGCCAGTCCTTATGTGGGCCCATTGCCCGTTAATTTATTGCCTAATGGGTATCTGGTCAGTTCCTCATTGAGCTCAGCGGCTGTGCTCTGACAGCAGAAAGGAATTAAGGAGGCAGATGCGGATTTTTGTCTGGGGCCTGTAGGTACTTGGGTGTATGTTCTAGTTAAGGGCTTTTGGGTCACAAGGCACAGAAAACCACTCAAGCTAAAAGTGCTATGGAAAGAATGAAGGGAGATGGGAAGGAACCCAAGATAGGAGGCACAGGTGTGCTGATGGGGACTGGGGCCGGGCCTGGCCGAGCCCCACAGCCCCCGCACCCCAGGTACTGGTGTCATCCTTTCTTCTCTTCCTAAGTTGGCTTCATCCTCCTGATGCTGCAGACTGATCTTACCTGCCCAGCTCTGACTTGTACAGGTTTTCGCCTTGCATCCCCTGTGACGCCCCTGGCAATGACCCTCCTCGCCACTGCAGCTCCCCGCCTACCTTGTGGTGTCTCAAGCATCCTCCATCCAAATTCCCACTGGGCTTGGTTCCAGGGCCATCCGATCCAGCTGGGGCCCCACTCACGCTCGCCACTTCACCTTTCTCTTCCTGAGCTGCTTATTGTGGGGTCTGTGACTCTGTAAAAAGAGGAGTCCCTGGGTCTCAGGCCTGCGTTTGGCGCCCCCTGGTGTCTGCTAACCTGGCTGCTGCCACCTGTCTCCTCTCCAGGAAGCAACGCGTGTGTGTCCCGGCCTTGCAGCCTGCTGTGCCTGCCCAAGGCTGAGGGCAGCAGGAGCTGCAGGTGTCCAGACGGTGTGTCCAGCAGTGTCCTGCCATCTGGGGACCTGATGTGCGACTGCCCTCGTGGCTACGAGCTGAAGAACCACACATGTGTCAAAGAAGGTGCGTCCCCTTCTTCCTTTTCTGCCCATCCTCCCCCTTTGATGTGTCCGTGATGCACTCGTGTTTGGGGTTATTGAAAATGCCCAAGGTAGACAATAAAACCCTCTAGACACGGGCATCCTAGTTCACCTTCCAAGGCCTGTGGTCCCTCAGTCCTCATCCAGAACAAGCCCATGCTGTTCTTTTAAAGATGAGTTGCTTTTGGGTTAAATGTCGGGGGATGTGGACCTTCCTGTGAGTGCACCTTTCTTTTCTTTAATGCCTCTTCCTCTCCTCATCCACCCCACACCAGTCATCCCCAGCTCCTCCTGCTTCTGTAAGGGGGCAGGGTACAGTTGGACCACCCTGACTTCAGCAAAGGACTCCTGCAAAGCTCACCTTGTCTCATCCAGCAGTTCCCCCTCCCCGCCCAGCCTAGAAACATCAGAACTTTCTGACCAATTTTGCAAAGTGCTTCGAGTCTTTCCTTTTAAGCCACAGCCAGATGTCTGCAGCAGCCTCACCCAACTCCCCCTTGGAATCTGAACACACAAATTCTAACATGTCACCCTGAAAACCTGTTACGTCTTTGTTTCCTGTCTAGTTTTTCCTTTTACCACTTACCCAGTCCCCAGCCTCACATTTCTTTCAGGGAGATGAGCCTCTGGAGGGGCCTTGCCACAAAGTGTCCAGTTGATGGACTTGGCCTGGATTCCTACCTATCCTTATTCTCAAGCTTATATTTGCTTTGTAATCATAACTTCCCCTCTCATAGCAGCCTTTGAGTCCAGGGAAGCGAAAACTGCAAAGTGGCCTTCTGGGCCCTCTTAAGAAATACGGATGGAAAAAAGATGAGCCTTTTTGTCTTGAGACACAGGGGCACTCTTTCAGGCTCTGGTCATCATCTTAAAGTTGTTTGGAAAGAAATGGGGTTAACACTGAATTCCAGGAGGAGGAGAAAAGGGCCTTTCTGTATCCCTGTCAGAAAGCCTTTACTTAATCCAAATAGGAGGCCAGTCATCATGTGTTCTTAACCCAGTTGACTAAACAGTGCATTTTTTTTTCTGTGTGAGGAATATAACCGCTCACTTTGAAGGAGTCATGGGATAGGAAAAAATCCTCAAAAATATGTAAAGCAAATCTCCATAATCTTCCTGGTTGTTAAATTGAACACACATGAATATATATGACCATAGTTTGTATAAACTATATAGGTATAGATATACAGAATATGTATGTTTGGATAATGGCTACACAGGCTTCCCTTGTGGCTCAGCTGGTAAAGAATTCGCCTGCCTTGTGGGAGACCTGGGTTCAATCCCTGGGTTGGGAAGATGCCCTAAGGAAAAGGCTACCTACTCCAGTATTCTGGCCTACATAATTCCATGGATGTCCATGGGGTCGCAAAGAGTCAGACATTATTGAGCAACTTTCACTTCACTTCTCTTCAATGGCTATACAGTCCCTTAAGGAATTCCTTGTGGAGTTAGTATTTTTTTTTTCTTTTGGTTATGGCATGTAGGATCATAGACTGGGGATTGAACCCCCACCCCCTGCAAAGTATTAACCACTGGAAGTGCAAAGTGTTAGCCACTGAATGGCCAAGAAAGCCCCTGGAATTAATATTTTATAGTGATTATACATCTCTACCTGCTAGATCCAGCTGACACCATCACTCTCCTTTTTCATCATTGTAACCCCCTCTGCTGCCCCTAGAGGCCTCTCCTCCCTCAATTTTAATTAAAACAGGGGAGAAGGAGGTCTCCTTGCATGCTGGTTTCCCTGTGGGCACCTGTGCAAAGCATCCCCCTTCCCCTTTGCTATCTGAGGCATGTTATTTGAAGAAGATGAATGGAGACTCAGAACAGAAGGTCTTATGGTCCAGCAGGAAGAATGATGTTGGTTTCGTTTTCTCCTCTGCCTCCCTCCATGGCCAGAGAACACCTGTCTCCGCAACCAGTATCGATGCAGCAACGGGAAGTGTATCAACAGCATCTGGTGGTGTGATTTTGACAATGACTGCGGAGACATGAGCGACGAGAGAAACTGCCGTGAGTCCCTGCTTGGCAGAGTTTTTGGGAGGATAGGCATTTCCTGGTACAGTCAGCCAGTCAGCACCTCCTGGGCGGGGCCTGGAGTCTAGGGCCCCCGTGATCAGTGATGCCCATTTAAGTGGCTAGAGGAAACATACTTCCATACCCTATTACATATGGGCACTTGCCAGGTGACTCAGTGGTGAAGAATCCGCCTGCCAACGCAGGAGACACGGATTCAGTGCCTGGGTTGGGAAGATCCTCTGGAGGAGAAATGGCAACCCACTCCAGTATTCTTGCCTGGGAAATCCCGTGGACAGAGGAGCCTGGCGGGCTACAGTCCCTGGGCTCACAAAAGAATCATCCCAAGTGAAGGACTGAGCACGTACGTGAGCACATTAGATATATATTATTATTTAAAAGCAAACCCATGTAAGTAAGCTAGGTACTCATTACAAGAGATTTACAAATAAGCATCGCATGGTTGAAACTGAGCTGGTTTGGGAGACAGGCAGTCTGGGCTCTGACTGTGGCCCTTTCCTGGAGATAGAGCTGGTGACCTGAGACAGGTGAGCAGGTGATAGCCCTTGAATTTAAATTCAATATCCAGCCTTTTCAGGGATGGGGAACAAGTTTTCCCTTGTTACCTCCAATCAGGGGATGCCAGCTGCCTGCCAGTCTCAGGAGAGGTTGTTCAAACTGAGTAATGATGCCAGGTTTGGCCTGCGATGTGGGAACATTGGTTTGTGTGCATGTAGGAGTCGTCTTTGGAATATGTAATTTCTAAGGTCTAGTTATTGAAGTATGTGATTCTGTTTAGCAGCATTTAGGACAAACAGATAACTACTTACAGTGGATACTCTGTTTACTGCAAATTTGGCCATGTTTCCTTCAGTTAATTTTTAGTGGCTTTGACATCATCTCCTAAGGAGGTGTCAGTCAGTAACATGTTGACCTGTTCACTCAACAGGTGTATATTGAGGACCCTGGTGTTCCAGGCTCTGTGCTGGGTTTGGAGAGAAACTGGTGATTAAAGTGGACATAAGAGTTTACAGTCTGAAGGGGGCTGGTCAGAGAAGTAACCAACCAAGCACATGTGAACCATGGGTCCTGTAATGGGGCAGCGCCACGAGCCTTAACGAGCCTTAAGAATGGCACCCAGGTCAGACCTTGGGAGGGTCTTAGAAAAAGTGGGCAGAGGGGAGCCAAGCAGAGGTGGAGAGAGGAAAGTTCCAGGCAAGGCGTACGCATGGACAAAAGCCCTGAGGTTGGTGTGTGTGTGATGTGGGCAGAAAAGTGGCATGGGTCATGAAGAACTCAAGTGGGAGCAGTGGGGGCAAGTAGGAGGGTGAACGGGTGCACAGCACCTTTGAATTTTATGTAAAGACCAGTTTGCAACCCTTGAAATGACAGGCTTAGACTTTGCCTTTGGAAAGATAAGACGTGGGCAGAATGAATGAGATGGGAGAAAGGCCAGAGCAGGGAAGCCAGACACCCATCTGAAGCCTTCTCTTTTAAATATTTTGCGTTTGGAAATCCATAAGCTCACTTATCCTTTTGTGTTGTAAGCGCAGATTAATGGCTGAGTCCTGTCTTGTACCCACCTTGCCTCTAGTGGATGTTATTTTGCCAGCTACCTGCAGAGCCTGGGCCAGTTCCCATGCTGCTCCTTCCAGAAAGCCACTTTAGAAGCAGTCAACTTGTTCAGCTCACCTGGGCCCTGCAATCCCATGAATTGCCTTTTCTAGCATGTAGGAGGTTATTACCAAACCTTCCTTAATCATTTTTCCTTGGCTTCAGAGGCCACCTTTCATCCCCAGGGAGAGGAGTATTAGATAAAAATCTAATTAATTTAGAGAGCGGTAGCCTCCCTGTGTATTCTTTTCTGCAAAAGGGGCATTGATCAAACCTCCTCTACTTACCAGGGTCTCCGGAACGTGTGATATTTGTGAGGAAATAGCCAAAGCTCCTTGAAAACATTAGTTAATATTAACATCGTTAGAACAGATGCTGGAAAAGAGTTTGTTACGGAACAGGGTGGGCAAGGAGACACGTCTTAGAATTAACACGTTGCAAGAAAACTGACCAGACGTGATGAGCCATAGTGGAAGCAGAGAGCTATAAATTGAATGGCCTCATGTCCATTGGCGAGGGGTTGCTCTTTGGGTCCCTGGGCTTTGGTTTCTGCTAGATGGACGAGGCGGGCTCTCATCTTGGTTCTGTGTTTTGCTAGGCAGTTTCCCTCCATCTCCTCCCCACCAGCCCCTGAGCTCGCAGGTTTCCCTGAAGAGTTTAAACTTCTCCTTGGGCTGATTTTTGCAGCCAGCTCTGCCCTTCTAGTTTGGTGCAAATGTCAGCTGTAATTGACCCTCCCAAGACCCTGAGACTTGCTTTCTGCTCTTATTTTTGTTGTTCAGTCACTCAATCGTGTCTGACTCTTTGCAACCCCATGGGCTGCAGCACGCCAGGCTTTCCTGTCCTTCACTATCTCCTGGAGTTTGCTCAAACTCATGTCCATTGAGTCGATGATGCCATCCAACCATCTTGTCCTCTGTCGTCCCCTTCTCCTCCAGCCTTCAGTCTTTCCCAGCATCAGGGTCTTTTCCAGTGAATCGGCTGTTGGCATCAGGTGGCCAAAGTATTGGCACTTCAGCATCAGTCCTTACAATGAATATTCAGAGTTGATTCCCTTTAGGTTGGACTGGTTTGATCTCCTTGTTGTCCAAGGGACTCTCAAGAGTCTTCCCAGCACCACAGTTTGAAAGCATCAGTTCTGCTCTGCTTTCTCATGATTCCATGTGCTCCGGTCCCAACTAATCAGATGCGAGGAAGTGAGGGATGCAGGGGATGAAATGTGGAGCCTGGGGGCCAGGAGAGCAGTGCTCATCTGAGCCTTCCTGAGGGTCTCTGTCATCAAGAAGGAGGTGGGAGGAGGAGACAAGGGGCACGCTGGTCCAGGCAGGGCTACGGGGAGGGGTCAGGCCATGGCTGGGCAGCGCTGTCTGGAAGTTAAGTGAGCCCCCCCGCCCCCATCAGCTGCCAGGGAAGAGGAGAGGCGTGGAGACAGAGGCAGGTGTGGGAGGGATTCTGTTGGCAGATCCCCTTTCCTCTTCAGCAAGCTCCTGCCCTGGGTGGTTGTCAGGCACTGGGGGTTTTGACGTAAATCCCCTGCAGTCTTGTCATTTTTGCATTCATCCCCTGCCTCCCACCACGAGCTCAATTACGGAGAAGAAACGGAGCCTCAAATAAGAGCTGCCAGGGACGTCTGATTGTGGGGTTGCCACCCGCTTCTCACTTCCTGGCACCGCCCCCCACACACACTTTCTTTGCAGGATTCTGTTCTATTCCTGGGAGCAACCTTCTCTCCTGAAGCCTTTTCTGCAGGGTTCTATGGCTTATGCATAAACCTAGATCATTTCTATTGAGAAGAGGGAGAAATTATGTTCACATTCTGAGCAGAAGGGCGTGAGGATGGATGGGAAGAGAAGTTGCATTTGTTTAGAGCCCACAGTATTTCATCCTAATGATGGGCACTTGTCCCACAGTTGTTTCCTTATTGACTTTCATAATAATGCCAAGGAGGGTAGGTATTGTCTCCATTTCACAGTAGCAGGAACGGAGGCCCAGAGGGGTTGGGTAGAGTGAGTTGTGGGTGGTAGAGTTAATCCCCATCTCTCGTCATTGTATTTGTCATCACAAGCGCCTGCTCACATTACCTTATCTTCCTTTTCCTGTGGAGGAAACGGAGGCTCGGGGAGGTTAAGATTAATTTCTGAAGGAAGAAATAGAGCCAAGATTTGAAACCCGTCCTGCCTGACTGCAGGGCCCCTGCTCCTGCTGTAGGACTTTCTCTCCACCCTCCCTCTGTCATCTGTATGGTGAGGGGCCAGCTTTGTGGGTGAAAGTGGGCTTCCTAATGGTAGTTTTCTGGATAATGGTATATCTGCTAGTCATTTAGAAAGACACCATCACATCTTGGGGGGTGGGTCTTAGGGGCATATCTAATACATCACACCATCTCCCAGCTAGACAACGGTTTCTCACTTTCCCCAGCCCCATTGGCATCTGGAAGCTGTCCATGGAAGGATAGGCCCTTATGTCCCTTGGCTGTAAATTTCAGGCTATCACAGAGTTAAGTTTTTCTGTACGTCGAGGTTTCAATTCTGTTGTTGAAATTCATATTACAGTGAAATCCTGCTTCCTTCACTTTCCGGTAGGATGTCTGGGGGGAGCCGATTAGACCTGCTGAGCCTGTTGTCTCTCTCTCCCATCTTAGCAACCACCGTCTGTGATCTGGACACCCAGTTCCGCTGCCATGAGTCTGGGACCTGTATCCCCCTCTCCTACAAGTGTGACCTTGAGGATGACTGTGGTGACAATAGCGATGAAAGTCATTGCGGTAAGGGGGCATGATGCTCAGAAGGGGCCACACTCTTGTTCATGGGGAGGGCTGGAAAGGGAGGGTTTCTGAACACCATTGTGGGATTTGTGACGTCAGTTGCACGGCCAGCTCCACACATGTGGTAGGAGTGATTCATTCATAAAGGGATAGAACTTCCTTCATTCTGCAGTGGTGCTGTGCACATGAGTGTAAGAGTAAGGAAGATTCCTAAATGAATTCAGGCGTTTATTAACGGCTCTACAGCCTTAGCCCACATTTCTGGGTGGCCGTGAGATGAGCCTCTTGTAGACCCAGAGCTATACCTTTGTGAATTCTTTTTTTTTAAGCTCAGGGGTTTTTTAAATTCAGGAAACCCTGTTAGAAGTCAGCAGATCGCCCAAACATTATTTGAGCACCTGTTTTCTGGATAGAAATCCTTATTTAGGAAAATAGTGTGTTGGAACTGAAGCAGTGGTGGGATTCTTCAGTCCTTTGATTTCCAGGTGGAATGACGGAGGTCCACAGAGGCCCGGGGGCTTGTTCAGGGGGACACTGTTAGTTCGTGTCAGAAAAGAGAATTGGGACCATGTTTCGTGTGCCCTTCTTGTTGCATAATCCTCTCCTGTCAGTTTCAGGAGGCCTGTCTTAGTTGATGGGCTCTGGTACCAAACCCATAGCTGCTGATCATTGTGGGAGGGAACACAGTGCAATACTCAGTGCCCCCGCCTGGGGCCCAGACGCTAACCCCACCGCTGTGAAGGCTCGGTGAGGTCCCGTGGGGTCCCTGTCTGTCCACAGGGGCAGGTCCGGTCCTGCTGGGCCTGTGCTTCCGGATGGGGCCCAAGTCACCACGGGCAGGGGTTTGACTCACCAGGACTAAAATAAGGGAACCTTCAGAGCAGTTTTTTAGGGGGTGGTTACATCATTTTCCTTCATCTTTGTAAAACACAAAGTTCCGGGAAACAGTCCTTGGGGTTCACACTCTTCCCTTCGTCCCTCCCTCGTCCCCTCGGCACTCAGAGGGCTCAGGTGTGTGGCCGGCTTTGCTCTCTCAAGGAGGAATCACCACGTGGTCGCCCATTTATCAGGTGTCCTCTCAGCCCGTCACTGGACACACATTTGACCATTAAACAGAGTCTGTCCCTTGGAGTCTCTGCTTGGGGCCTATACATGCTGGTGCATCCTGAATCCACCTCGGGGTCTCAGGTACTCCCCTCCTCAGGTCCAGATCCTCTCCAAGAGTCTCCAGACTGTGTCCCCGTGAATATCTGCTTCCCCAGTTCACCATCAGCCTTGCTCACCGAGGCTGCCACCCTGGGACCCCAGTCATTTTGGCTACTCCTGTTTTCTTGGACTCTTTACAGTTCCATTGAAAGTCCTCTGTTGCTGCTGTCCCCAAGGTCTACATAAGATTCTGCCAGTACAGCCACCTTTCCTGTCTTGGTCAGGCTGCCCGGGTTCACTTGCCCCAGCTCCCACCCTTCCCGAGACAGCCCACCAGCCAGCATCCCTGGAGCTCTGTTCATGGAAAGTCCCCAGCCTCTCCGTTCAGGGATCTCAGCACTGGTCTTGCTTTTCCTGAGATGAGCACCTTACACTGATCTGCACTTTCGAAGTTCTCATCACTCCTTTTCTGAAACCACAGGCTCTGTCTCTAGAAGTCTTCTGAAATTGTGGCTTTCTGGGCAACCAGAGCATTGCTTCCTCAGCCTTCTGCCCATCATGGGAAGCATAGAAAATATTTGTAAAGTGTACCAAGATAAATGGACAGTACCTTTGTTGCCTAGAGGCCTTGAGTGTGAGGTGTCAGGATCTCAGCACACCTGTGCCCCGTTCACAGTGCACTACAGTTGTCCCTGGGCATCCACAGGGCATCAGTGCCAGGACCCACCATAGGTTCCAAAATCCATGGATGCTCAAGTCCCATAGTTGGCCCTCCATATCCACGGATTCTGCATCCACAGATTCACCCAACCATGGGTCATAAATGTAGTACCCAATGCTGTTGTTTGTTGTTTAGTCACTGGATCAAGTCTGACTCTTTGTGGCCCCATGGACTGTACCTGCCAGGCTTCTCTGTCCATGGGATTTTCCCGGCAAGGATACTGGAGTGGGTGGCCATTTCCTACTCCAGGGCATCTTCCCGATCCAGGGACTGAATGTGAGTCTCCTGTTTGGCAGGCAGATTCTTTATCACTCAGGTACCTGGGGAATATATGGTCCATGGCTGGTTTAATCCATGGATGCAAACCCTGCAGGTCCAGAGAGCCAACTATACTTGGGCACCGTTCCTGATGATTTTCCATCCCTGGTTTAAGTCTTCCTCCGTGCATTCTGGATCATCAGTGACGATGGGGATATTGGGTGCATCTCTACCTACCAGGAGCCTACCTACCTACCAGAGACAGAATTCTGAGCAAGCTTTTGCGCTCACATCCTTGTCTGTGGTCTCACCTGCAGAAATGCACCAGTGTCGGAGCGACGAATACAGCTGCAGCTCTGGCATGTGCATCCGCTCCTCCTGGGTGTGTGATGGGGACAACGACTGCAGGGACTGGTCTGATGAAGCCAACTGTACTGGTCAGTATTTCCTGGACTCCCTGAGCTGCAATTACCTATTCATGTATGGGTAGCATTACAGCCCTACATGATCACAGAATCAAGGCTCTAAGAAACGGACCTTAGAAACTAAGAGGTGGTCTGTGGTCACCTTGTGCCCAAATGTTACCAGCTCTCTGCTTCCTTCATTGAGAAAGTCTTGCTATGGAAGAATATTAACTGAGCAATGTCATGAGTGATACAGTTGTTTTACATTTTGGCTCCAGTTTATTTTCCTAGAAACCGTAGCAAAGAGTTTACAGACTGGTCCCTGGTCTGGGGACCATACGTTGAGGAGCAGTGAACTAGCTCATGTTTTGGAATGGAGCACCAAGATGTTCCCTAAACAGTGAAAACTTAAACTGTGCTTGCACCTGTTTGGGGTAAGATTTCGTTAAAGTTGGAAACAGCAGGAGACTGAGAAGAAGGCTGAGTGGTCTAAGATTCTAATTCTTCTGCTGATGTTAGGTTCACTCATGTTCACACCACTATTTTTTGTGAATGAATGAATGAATGAACAAACAAGGGCATGTACATTGTGATGGAGTTGGGGAGAGCAAGGAGTTGGGTCAGTTGTAGAGGCAGAAAAACAAATCCTACTAGCTGATGAGTACATTTTCTCTGTACCTTCCTTTAGAAATTGTTGCTCAATTCTACCTTAAATCCCTCCGGTGATGGGGATAAAGATGTTTCCTTTAACCCTTTTGTGGCAAGTGAGGGCAGATCTGGTATTTCAGGCTTCCTTTTGCCATCTGTTGTTAATGGATCTTCACGCTTGTGAATTAAATCATTTTTCATTCCTTTTTTTTTTTTTTTTAAAGATTTGTTGTTGTTGTGGACCTTTTAAAGTCTTTATTACATCTGCTACAACACTGCTTCTGTCCCCCATGTTGGTTTTTTGGCCACATGGGATCCTAGCTCCCTGACCAGGGATCAGACCTACACCTGCTGTATTGGAAGGCGAAGTCCTAATCACTGGCCCACCAGGGAAGTCCCTCATTCCCATATCTTAATTGTCCTTACCCCAGCAGTGTCCTGGCAGTTCCTACACTGTCCAGTAGCCGGGATCTCAGAGCATGCTTTCTAATTTCTAAAAGCAAAAAAGAAAAAAGTAGATCTGCTATTATATCCCGCTCTTGTGGTCTGCTTTGGTTTAGATTTGGTTTGTGATGGACAGAAATGATGTTTTACTCCTTTATGTTCTCCCAATGTCCAGTTCAGAGAACCTTTGTTGATTGGGTAGCTTGACACAGCTGTAACACTCCGTTTTATTTTAGAGGTGACCTTATGTGGCTTTAAGGAATAAATGGACCTACTCAAAGGCCGAGTATATCACACTGGGTGATCTGTGATGTTACCAGATTCCTGCCCACCTTGTAAACTCCCATCCCTGCGTCCTCTCTGGCACAGTCTTGTTGTGTGCCCCTCTGCTTCTGGAAAGACTGCAGGTATTGCTTTCTTTGAAAGCCTGGCTTGCAGAAGGAGGGATAAACAAGATCTCGGAAGGAACCGCCGTCAGCCCAGAAAGCACACAAGGGCTGTTTGGAAGCTTTGGGTTTGGGTGGATCATTGATTGATAAGTTAGAGGGGTGCCTCTGGGCATTTCCATTTGTAAGTTTCATGATGACTGGACATATTATTAGCACAACCACATTAGTCAAACTTGTGTTCCAGCTGCATGAGCTGGTCTTCCACAGTGAATTAACAAGTTCGTTTCTGTGGGTAGGCTCGTCGCTGACCCTGGTTTTATCTCTGGCTCCCTCTGGCAGGGCTGCGTGGGGAAAGGTAGAGGGCCTACACAGCCACTGCAACCTTGCTCCAATGGCTGTGCTTCCGAACCTTTTAAAGGTGACTGTCCGTCTTCATCCATGGATTAGTTGGAGCTGTTATGTGAGCTCACTGTGTGGTTACCTCGCTTCCTTGCCTAGTAAATTAAGTCATGTGCAGAGCCAAAGAGATGGGTCAAGGCCTGTTGACCTCTTGTGGGCCTCAGCCCTCATGCGTGGTCTGTACTGGGCCTTTTCGTGGCCCTTCCCTTCCCTTGTTTTGCTTTCCGTGGAACTGAGTCTTTCATTCCCCCCTGCATTGATTTGGAACTTAAACATTTCACTTCTGTTTTTTTAGCTGTTGCCTTAGACATCTTATGCATATTCCTAATATCTTTGCCCTCTCCTGGACCTGCCTTGATTCCAGTCTCTGCCCATAATGTCAATATTGACAAACTCAGTATATATTTAGTATTTTAAAACACGAGGACTTCCCTGGCGGTCAGTCCAGCGGTTGAGACTCCACCTTTCCAACACAGAGAGCTTGGACTCAATCCCTAGTCTGAGAACTAGGAACCCACATGCTGCATGGTATGGCCCCCATCGCCCCCCGAAATAAAACTGCGAAATACTTCATATTTTAATTTTACATTTAAAAAATCCTAAAATCAGTCATCATTACTATCCTTTAGTAACCAGACTTATTTATAGATACCTACCTGTCTGTCACTTCACCTTCTTGTGTTTACTGCTTCCTTCCTGTGTTCATCCTTTGGTGTTTCATAGCAGAGTCTATGAGTAGTAAACTTAAAGTTTTTGTTTATATAACCATGTCTTTCTTTTGTTCTCAACACTGAAATTGATGCATCTGGTTTTCTAGATTTGTAGTGATTTTCCCTAAGTATTTTGGTGGAATTATTCCATTTCTTTCTGGCCTCTTTTCTGTTGATTTCAATTCTCCTACCAGATTATCTGTCCCAATAATAACTGACAATTTTTTCTCTCTAGTTGCCTTTAGGTTTTTTATGTTTTGTTTCACCTAGGTAGTTTCACCTACCTAGGCGTGAAATTATTTTTATTTATCTTGTTTGTTGTCCTTCTAAAATCTGAGGATTTATGTTTTTCGTCAGTTCTAGGAAGCTGCAGCCACTATCTTTTCTGCTATGTCTATTTGCTACCTTGTCTTCTCTTGTCTTTAGCATCAGCTATCAGCCATTTGCTGGACTTTCTCATTCTGATATTTATGCCTTTGGTTTTTAGGTTTGCTGTCTCCTTATGACTCTGAGTTACTTCCTCAGATTTCTCTTCCAGGTCAACAGTCCTCTTTTCAGCTGAATCTAATTTCCCGTTTCACACATCCACTGAGCTATTTTTATTGGAAATGCTATATTTTTTATATCTAGAATTTCTATTTGGTTCTTTTTCAAATTTGCCTTTTATTTTTTACTGTCCTCTATGCTTTATGTTATCTTTTACATTGTTAATCATTCGAATTGTGTTGATATTAGCATTTTTTCCCCTCCTTCAGTTTCTAAGAGTCCAGTGCTTTATAATAAGGTGGTGCTTTTCTTGTCACAGTAATTAATTCATCTCTTCTGCCTCACTTTTATTTGGCTAATGTTTTTGATCAGGTGTCACAGAGGGTCTTGCTGAGTCAGGAGAGATGTGTTCATGTCAAAGAGTAAGCCAGAGGATAATGGCCTTTGTTAGAAACCCTGATATTCTAATTTCATGATCATTTGCCCCATTAGTCCTTCTATTCTTAGTCATGATGGACCCTGCTATGCAAAGGATTCTTCTTTATCTGCCTCAAATTCTTTAGTCTATTTTAAAGACTATCTCTTTCATCCTTACAGTTAAATATTATCAATTGAACATATATCATTCATCAGACACTCAATGTCAGACAGCTAGTAAGTTACTGAGAAGACAGAAAAAGAGACTATGTTAAGCATTCCAGCCCTTCCTGGCCACTTGAATGAAATTGTGCAAATTAATTAGTCTTTCTCAGCTCAGCACCAGTGATAGAATCTGGAGATGTCAAACATGCCCTTCAGAGTTGTCCACTTGGAAACTCCATTAGCACTCTGAAATTGTTTTCAATTGAAATCCATAGGCTGAATAATAGTGAGTATTTCAGTGTGGCAGTGGTTTAGGTGACAGTATCTTTTATGATAGTGAGCAAGGCTGTGGTGAGGAATTTTTTAAAGGGCTATCAGATTTGTAAAACCAATAAATCAGAAGTATTCCAGGCAATGGCTGTTACCCGGGCAAAGCTCATCTAACATGCAGGGACACATTTATTTTTCTTATCAGAGATAAGTATATTTTAAAAAGATGTTTAATGGATCCTGAGTGCCAATATTGTAAAATATTGAAACTTCCTGTAGATGTATTTGCATGTGACTGGACATAGTATTGGTCTTTGAGAAGACAACAGACGATGAAACAACTTTTGTTGTAAAGTGGTTTGAAAAATCAGGGGCTTTGTATTTCAGACTATTGCCCACAATAGCCTTAAATGCAGTAGCAATACTAGAGGGTGTTGGAAGCCCATTTTCCCAACCCTTGAGTCACTTATTACCAACCATCTCAACTGAATAGGTAACTATGGTTTGCACTCAACAACCCACTTTTGTTTGTTTTGCCTGCTTCTGTCACAAGGACATCCAGTCCACACTGTTCAACCAAGAGAGCCTGTCTGTCTTGGTTATGTGATTTCATGCTGATTGCAAACAAGGCCAGCCCTGGCTTGCATTCAGCAGTGAACAGACAGAAACTGCTGCCTGCATCAGAGCAGGGAAGGGAAATCTGATGGAGAAGGTGGCCAGTAGTGTTGCTTGGGTTGCAGGCAGATACTATGCATCTGAAATAGTCTCTGACTGAAGGTTTGACATTTTCTAAATGACTTCCAGGTGGCCTCAGCCTGTGTATGCAAATGAGCCTGTTCAGTTATAACAGTGACTATTTCCCTGGCCTCTTTTTTTTTTTTTCCTTTTAATGATTGTAGAGGATGCCATGTATTATTAGCTGGTAGATGTCACTCTTGGCTGTTCAGAAAGTTAAGGAATTCTAGGTTTCTGGGCCTGCTTTCCTTGTGATTTTAGATGCATCTTTTATGCTCTTTGGACTGGAGGTTTTCCACTTATGAAATTGGGTGATTCATTTAGAATTATAAAATCAGAGTCACAACTTGCAGGGCTCTTTAGATGTCAAAGCAGATGATGACATCAAGGTCCCTACAGTGTCTGGAGCAGGTCTAGGACCCGGTTACCCAAGCACCCGTTGCCTGTTCTTGTCCAGCAGAATCTGGAGGAGTGAGAAGATTAAGTAGCCAGGTGGACTGGGGAAGGCTCAGGCTTTGGACTTGGACAGCCCTGGTGCTATCACTTCATTATTTTTGTTACTCTCGGTGACCTTGAGTGTCCTAAACCTCGTTCTCATCTATAAATGGGGAGTACTCCTGACCTCATAGGTTACTGTGAAGGTGACTGAGTTTTTAACATGTACATCTGTGCTTGTGTAATGCTGATAAACCCTGAGGCTCGAGCTGATGCCCCTTCAGGAGGCTGCATTCTGCCTTTAGGGTGGTCCCCCGCCATACCCGTTAGACCTGTTAGTGCGCTCCTCCTTTGCAGGAGGCTGCTGAGGGTGATGGGGCCGCGGAGGTGAAGGAGGCCTTGACCGCTTCTCTCTCCTGTTTCGCTGGCAGCCATCTATCACACCTGTGAGGCCTCCAACTTCCAGTGTCGAAACGGGCACTGCATCCCCCAGCGCTGGGCGTGTGATGGTGACATGGATTGCCAAGACGGCTCTGACGAGGATCCGGTCCGCTGTGGTAAGTGCAGATGCTTTGACCCCGACCCGCACGTCTCCCATGTCTGCTGTTCAGGAAAAGGGGCAACAGATGGACCAGGGGATGGACCAGTGTCCCTGCTGTGCCTGGTGCGCACTGCTGAGCTCGCACTGTGTGTGGCACTGCTGTCCGACGTGTAGGCCTCGGCAATGTGATTGTAATTATTTATTATTATTCTTCATTGATTTACTTTCGGCTGCACTGGGTCTTTGTTGTTTTGCACAGGTTTTCCCTAGTTGCGGTGAGCGGGTGCTACTCTTTATTGAGGTGTGTGGGTGTCTCATTGCAGTGGCTTCTTTGTTTTCTGGAGTCCAGGCTTTAGGTGTGTGGGTTTCCATAGTTGCTGCCCATGGACTCGAGTAGTTGTGGCACACACAGGCTTAGTTGCTCTGAGGCATATGGAATCTTCCCAGACCAGGGATCGGACCCGGGTCAACTGCATTGGCAGGTGGATTCTTTATCACTGAGCCACCAGCAAGTCCTGTAATTTTAATTCTTGTGCAAGCAGGTTGCCTCCATAAAAACAAGAAAAGAAATGGGAAACCCACTAACCCACCCAGAATACTAAATAGGGTCACATTACCAGTGTTCTGCCAGAAATTAGCCAACAGTTTCTGTATAAATATCATACTTTATGGCAAAGAGGTTTCTGTGATGGTCCCTTGGGAAAATGGGTACCACTCATAAGCTAGAACTTTTTCAGTGTAGTTGATTTAAAGACGGATTCTGAGATAGTTAATAGAAATTAAGCATAAAATAGCTGCCACACAAACATAATATATAAAATGCTTTTTCACACCAAATTACATATGTATTTTATATCGGAGTATAGGTGATTGACAGTGTTGTGTTAGTTTTAGGTGTACAGCAAAGTGATTCTGTTTTGTTTTTGCTATTTAGTCACTAAGTCGTGTCCAACTCTTTTCAAGTCCATGGACTGTAGCCCATCAAGCTCCTCTGTTCATGGGATTTTCCAGGCAAGAACATTGGAGTGGGCTGCCATACTCCAGTTCCTCCCAACCCAGGGATTGAACCCATGTCTCCTGCTTGGAAGGTGGATTCTTTACCACTGAGCCATCAGGGAAGCTTGATTCAGTTATACATATATGCATTCTTTTTCAGATTCTTTCTCCATATAAGTTATTCCAGAATTTTGAGTATAATTCCCTGTGCTATACAGTAGGTCCTTGTTAGTTATCTGTTTTATATACAGTAGTGTGTAATGTTAATCCTGGGCTTCCTTGGTGGCTCAGCAATAAAAATCCCACCTGCCAACCAGGAGATGTGGGTTCGATCCCTGGGTCACAAAGAACCCCTAGAGGAGGAATGGCAACCCATACCAGTATTCTTGCCTGGAAAATTCCATGGGTAGAGGAGCCTGACAGGCTATGTCACGGGGTCCACTGAGTGACTCAGCACATTCACTCATTAAGAGCCTTATGCCCGAAACCAAGGGCAGAGACCAAAATCCATATTTTCTATTATTTCATCCCTTACATCCATAATTTTCATGGAACTGCAGTCATCTGCATGCTGTTGTATGTTCTACTCTTTTCATGGCACAGGGTTAAAGATGTTTCCATATATCTGTATTTTTCTGTAGTTAGCATTTTCATGGCAGGTGCCCATCCTCTTTGTATTGTTGCTGTGACATAGTTTACTCAGTCGCTCCCTGGGTGGATAATGTCAGTTTTGAACTGTCATGTGTCGTAAAAACTGTTCGTGTCCTTGGAAATGAAGGCTTAGTTTTCCCTCGAGATACTACTTCCTGGGGTATATCCCTCCATATGAAAGTGCTGGGTTACAGGTTCTGAGCCTTTTCCATGACTCTTGTTAGGTGTTTCCAGATTTTATTTCCTAGTGATTATACCAAAAGGATCTCCTTTAGTAGTATATCAGATGTTTTTCCAAGCCTCCCTTGATTTAATCTTTTGACTTGAGTGAGTGGTAACTTGTCCTGTACAATTTAAATTTTATACTTTTGAAAAACCTTCTGATGCCGAAATCTTTCCCCATCTCGTGGTACTCATTTACTGTTTCTGTTTTGACGTCCTTTGAACAGTGTCCTGGGGATGATGACTTTTTACAGGATTAAAACACATTTTCTTGCCTTATCCCTAATCCTCCTGAAACTATTCTGCCAAGAGTTGGGTTTGCAACTGACCTACTAGAAGTGATTCTTAAGCCAAATGTCTGGCAGTTGCTCTCTGTTCAGGAGAATGGATGACCTAGTACTAAAAATTCTACACTAAGTGCAAAACCTAAGATTCTTAACATTTATGGGGTAAAGTTTCTTCAAAAGGGCTTTGGTTTAGAATTCCTGAAGAATTAAAATGGTGAGTGATGTAAGAGAGCTTAAAAAAAAAGCCCAGGGTCTATAAAATCAGGGTTCATGTCCTCCTTTTTTCCATCCACTTGGTGCTTTCGTTTAACTTTTCATAAAAAAAAATGTTGTGAGTAGATAACACATTCACATGGTTCACAATGGGAAAAGTATAAGGAGATTAAACAGGAAGTGTTGTTCTCCCATCTGCCAGTTTCCCCGCTTTGCTGTGTGTCCTTTCAGAATATTTTTGTGCATACATGCAAATTTAAATAGATGACATGTACTTGTCCTATTTTTACACATATAGTACGCCATGCACGTTGTTTGGTACCTTGGTTTTTCAGATAACTGTCTATCTAGGACATGTTTTTACCAAGTGCTTCTTCAGTCTCTTTATACCAGTCTAGTGTTCCTGTGTACAGTAGTTTATTTCACAGTCCCCTGCGGACGGATATGTAGGTGGTTTTCAATCTATTACTAACAGTGCTGCCGTGAGTAAGCTCTGTTATTTTTCACTCGTGGGTAGATTACATTTCTGGGTCAGAGTATGTGTATATCTGTAATTGGGATAGCACTCCATAGGAGACACACATGTAGGTATAAATATCTGCACCGCGGTGATGTGAATGTCTGCCTATCTCCTCATTCTGCTTCTCCTTGAACCACTTTCCAGAGAAGAAGTGCAATGGGTTCCGCTGCCCGAACGGCACCTGCATCCCATCCAGCAAACACTGTGACGGTCTGCGCGACTGCTCGGATGGCTCGGACGAAGAGCACTGTGGTGAGTCCTCACGTTGGGCTAAATCCTCTCCTCCCCTGGTGCCTGCCTGTGTCAGGTCCTGCTTGGCCAGGACCCTGAGATGGGTGGAGGCAGAGAGGCGTGGTTTGGGTGAAGGAGAGGAAGCAGTGGGCCGTGGCGGGTGACCGTGGAATTAAGTCATGGTCCACGATCATCGCTGTTCAGCTGCGGTATGTCCTGCAAATGGACTAGTGATCTGGAATTGGACACTTATTTCTCCTACTTCGTTGGTTTTGCTAGTTGCTGATTATCACTCGGCTAATAGTTTTAGGTACGGTGACCCTTTTTATGCTGTGTTTTCTTTGGACTCAGAAAGGGAGTCTGGGGTCAGTGGTGCTCATCCTTGGGAAAAGCAAGCTGGAGATCTAAGGACGAGTTAGTGTGGCAATTCGGGCATAAAGGCCACCTTCTTCCCATGTCCTCACGTGGCCTCTTTGCCTACATCTCTGGTGCTTCTTAGAAGGACACTATTCCTATAGATCCTTTTAACCTTATCTATCTCCCTTAACCTGGATTTTCTCTTTAAAGCTCTATCAGGGAACTTCCTTGGAAGTCCAGTGGTTAAGACTCTGTGCTGCCAATGCAAGAGGCATAGGTTCAGTCCCTGGTCGGGGAACTAAGATCCCACATGGCATGTGGCACAGCCCCACCCCACCCCCACCCAAATTAAAAAAAAAATCACTGCCCTTTCTCCAAATACAGTCATGTTGGAGATTAGGGCTTCAACATATAAACTGACAGCAGGTACAATTCAGTGGGTAACATCGGTCTTCATAGAAGGAGTTTGCCAGGCCCCATATTTGAGAGTCAGTATTATGTTGATAGTGGTTAAGATCGTGCACTGTGATGTCAGGCAGCTCTGGGTTTCAGTTTTGGCTCCACCCTCATCAGCTGTGTGCTCTTGGAAAAATACCTAACGTTTTCATCTCCTTTGCTTCATTTGGGGAACAGGACAGTAAAATCTCTTATCATGTTGTCCTGGGAGTTTAATGAGGTCCTGAAGCTCAGGGTTTGCTCAAAGCTCGTGGTTGGTGGTGGTGCCCATTACCCCCGCCTCCTGAATGCATGTCCGGTCAGAGCATATCCTGTCATGGCGCACGAGGTCCCCAGCTCTAGGGGCTCACGGCCCCTTCCCCTCACTGGTCCCTTTCAGAGCCCCTGTGTACTCGCTTCATGGACTTCGTGTGTAAGAACCGCCAGCAGTGCCTCTTCCAGTCCATGGTGTGTGATGGCATCATCCAGTGCCGGGATGGCTCCGACGAGGACCCGGAGTTCGCAGGATGCTGTGAGTCGGGGGCGCTGGAGAGACTCGGGCGGTGGGCCACCCTGGGCGTGTGCCTCCATCCAGTTTTCAGGTCTTGATTGAGGGTCCAGACTTGCCTTTTCTAAGAAAGGCTCACCTTGGTCTCTTTGGAAGCTTGCTTGTTAGTTGTTGGTGCACAGCTCAAGGAGGGGATTGAGGGTGACGGAGGTCTGGGCCCACATGTCACCTCCTCCCGCAGCTTTTCTTGTGTCCCCTGGAGTGGCCCCCTCATCTTGCTGCAGTGTCTGTACCCCACTCACCTCCACTCTGCACACTGCAGTGATTTAGTCGTCTCCCTCGCCCAGCTGGCCTGCTCTGTGCGTGCCCGAAAGCAGGTCCTTGTCTCGTTCACGGCTACAGCCCTGTCCCCAAGACTGCCCTGCCTGCATGATAGTAGGGACTTGCATCAGTCTGCTCAGGCTGCCCAAACAGAGGACCACAGCCTGGGGGAGCTTAATCTCTCACAGTTCTGGGGGCTGCAGATCAGGGGTTAAGGTGTTGGCAGGGTTGGTTTCCTCTGAGGCGCCTCTCCTTGGCTTGTAGACGGCCATCCTCTGTCTGTGTCTTCACTTACTCTTCTTATGAGAACACCAGTCCTGTTGGATTAGGGCTCCACCCTAACGTAATGACCTCATGTTAGCTTAATTACCCCTTTATAGACCTTATCTGCAGATGTCCGTTGCAGTCCGAGTTGCCGGGGGCCAGGCGCTCAACTCGCTTTCGAGGAATCCTCCAGCTGGGCCATCTCTTGGTGGAGGACCTTTATTCTTACCTCTTGTTTCCAAACAGCATTGCCATGTTGAGCTCTCCGGTGTGGAAGTAATCTGGACTTATGTATGTTGGTTCCTTCCCTAGCCCGAGACCCCGAGTTCCACAAGGTGTGTGACGAGTTCAGCTTCCAGTGTCAGAATGGAGTGTGCATCAGTTTGATCTGGAAGTGTGATGGGATGGATGACTGCGGTGATGACTCTGACGAAGCCAACTGTGGTAAGGAGACCTCAACCCTGCCCCCGGGCACCCCAGGCTCCAGGTCACATGGTGCTTGGCTTTGCCTTCTCCCTCTTCAGCCATAGTTCCTTCCAGGTCTTGAATCTGCATGTAACAAATTGAGTCTTAAAGTGAGAACCTACCCCCTAGCAGAGGTTGGTTGGTTGGTTTAGTCACTAAGTCATGCCCAACTCTTAGCAACCCCATGGACCATAGCCCACCAGGCTCCTCTGTCCAAGGGATATTCTGGACAAGAATACTGGAGTGGGTTGCCATTTCCTTCTCCACCAGCAGAGGTTAGGGTATGTTTATTCTATTTTCTTTCTCCAGTTAGGAAGTTGACATTGTGTACAAGGAATATGGTAAAGGAGTTATGGTAAATATTTTGGAGTATACTTCCCCTTGCCCCCTACAGCATGATGGAATAATTGTTACCATCGGGTTATCATCAACAGTTAGGTCATTCCTTCGTAGACTATCAAAATTCAAACTTGGGTATCAGGACTTCCCTGGTGGTCCAGTGGCTAAGACTCTGTGCTCCCAATGCAGGAGGCCCAGTTTCCATCCCTGGTCAGGGAACTAAATCCCACATGCCTCAACTAAGACTTCGCATAAGATAAGAACAATAAGATCCCACGTGCTGCAACTAAGACCTGGCATAGACACATGAATAAGTAAAATAATAAAAGGATACATATTTAAAAAAAAAAAAGAAAAACCTCTCGGGTATCATTTGCAAGATGTGGAAGCACAGGTCAGAGAATATGACCTAGGGTCCGGGGAGGCGAGCTTTTGTCCAGTTTGTAGATATGCTCCTGGTCTCCCTCTGGTCCGGGAAGCCGCCTTGTCCTTCTCTGGGAGGGTCGTGCGGGCTGCCCTGGGGCTTGGGTGAGGAGCCTGTGGGTCCTTGGAGCTCTGTGTTCACACCGTGCAGGCCATACAACTGACCCTGCGGTTCATCCCCCAGAAAACCCCACCGAGGCCCCCACCTGCTCCCGCTACTTCCAGTTCCAGTGCGAGAACGGGCACTGCATCCCCAACAGGTGGAAATGCGACCGAGAGAATGACTGCGGGGACTGGTCTGACGAGAAGGACTGCGGAGGTGAGGGTCGGGGCGCCGCCGCCCAGACCACGTAGAACTCACCTGTCTCTTCAGCGTCTGGCTTAGGCAGTGATTTTGGGTGGGTGGGTCGGGCGGGTAAATGAGTTTTTTCTCTCCCCTTCCCATTGTGAAATCCGCATAGTTGGCGTCTCCTGTTCCCAGGGTTATTCTTTTCAGAGCACAGGGAGAACTTGAGAGCCTGGCCCCACGAGCATGGGCTGCAGACCCACAGCTCCTTGTTAGAATAGCAGCCTCTGACCCCACCCGAGGCCTCCCTTCTGCTGTGTCCTGCACTGTAACAGGTGCCCTGGGTGACGCGTGGGCCATGATGCATACATGTGTACGTGATACGCGCCAAGGAGCCACCGGTGTGCACATAGGACTGTCCCTTTCCTTTTTGGTGTTCTTGTCCCTGAGCTTGAGGTGGTTGGGGTTGAGTGAACCAAAACAGGTTTAACCTGGACAGGAATTAATTCTCCCATCTGCCCTGTGCCTTCCAAGTCCCTTTCCTTCCACCAGCCTGCACAAGGCCCTGCAAAAGCAAACACATCTGAATATTAGCCCAAGGCAAATATAATAGGTAAGGTGAATCCGCTCCACGGAAGGGAAGGGAACACAGTGTGCCCTGACACCCATCCATACGTGATGTTTAGATGAGCCACTGCTCAGAACAGTGCTGGCACCTCCCCGCCCCCGCCCCACACTGCCCCCCAGCTGTGCAGCTAAACTTGGGGTATCATACTGGTCTGGGACACGTTGGGGTCTGAGCTCAAGCTTCCTGTAACACTTGGGTTTCCTTGCTTGGTGTTTTCCTCAGATTCACATGTTCTTCCCTCCCCTACTCCTGGGCCCTCCACGTGTCTGCCCAATTACTACCGCTGCAGCAGTGGGGCCTGCGTGATGGACAGCTGGGTGTGCGACGGATACCGAGACTGTGTAGACGGCTCGGACGAGGAGGCCTGCCCCTCGCCCGGTAAGTGTGGCTCCAGCCCTGACCCGGGGCAGCTGCTTCAAGGAGAAGACCTTTGAGGCTGCACCCTGGGTGGCCGAGGGCAGTGCCCTGCCCTTGGGGACTCTGCTCTGTGGCCAGGCCCCTTCTCACCTTCAGAACAGGGAGATCCTGGGCACTCAGAAGTCATCTCCCCTCACTGCCCTCTGTCTTTCTGCAGGGACAGGCTAGCCACCGTGGTTGCTTCCTCTCCCAGGAGGTTACTATGGGGATTGTAGGGAAGGTCTCTGTATAAAACTCTCCTAAGTCTCCGATTGGCTGGTTGGCAGCCATCCTATTAAAAGAAGGGTAAGCAGTGCCATCTAGTGGCTGAACATGGCGAGGCACTTGGAGGTCTGTGCTTTCACCTTGTTGCTGGAAGCCAGGATAAACCGTGATGACACCCTCGTCAAGGCGCCCTCCCTAACTGCAGGCCGAACTGTGTCTTTTTCTCAACAGGTTTCCACTTCAGAGTCAGTTATAATAAGAGAATAGATCATCACTTGCCATGGTTTACATAATTCTTTTTGGCAAATTCCTAGATCTGGTTTTCCTCCTTTAAGACTGTTTTCAATCCCATCTCTTCTCTGTTTAAAATCATGACTGGTAGGATTTCCCTGGCGGTCCACTGGTTAAGACTTCACCTTCCAATGCAGGGGGCTCAGGTTCAATCCCTAGTCAGGGAGCTAAGATCTTACATGCTTTGTGGCCAAAAACCAAGCCAAAACATAAAAAACAGAAGCAATACTGTAATAATTTCATAAAGACTTTAAAAATGGTCCACATCAAAATAATCTAAAAAAAAAAAAGGAACTTTTTAAAAGACTTATCACTGATTTCTGCTTGTCCTCTTGTCCAGAAGATAGACCTTAACTCTTGAGTCCCATTTTCAAGGTCCTGTTTGAGCCCTGTTAGGCCCTTTGTGCTTGCCATGACTTCTCACTTCCTTACGCTGGGCTCCTCACTTGCCATGGACAGACCTGCCTCTTGTCTACTTAGATTCCTTCAGTAGAACTTTTGCCCTGTCCACCTTGATGTCATCCCCCTTCTTGCTCTCTGTGAAGCCCACTGTCCCTCAGGGCAGACAGAAGCTTGAGATGCCAATATGTTATCACTATTTCTCGCAGTACAGCGTGAAGAACACCTGTAGTGGAATCACTTGGGTTGTTTCTAGAAAGTGTAGAATATCTTATGTATTTATATATATTTTTGTATATTTATAAAAATACAGAATCAGAATTTCTGCCTGGAGCCCAGGAGCTCCCCGTGTGAATGACAAGGTGACTGATTGTCTTGGGGATAGTGAAGCGGTGGGGTGGGGAGTCTCACTGCTGCTTCAGCATCTTTCAGTAGCTCCCTTGTATAATTTTCACCCTTTTCTCTCCTGGCCAAAGGATACCATTTTCCAGTTTGTTTGCAGATTCTGTGAAGTTGGTCTTAATGGAGCTTAGCTTTCTTCCGTGACAGCCTAGGATTGAGTCCTTTCTACTCTGAAGTCTCTATCCACTCAGCCCTGTCTGTTGGCTTCCCAGCTTCCAAGGTTCTGTTGCTTTTGTCTCCTTCAGGGGCTTCCCGGGAGAGAAGCAGGATGAGATGCTCGTGTCTTATCAACCTTCTGTCTTCACCAGAGCTCACATTTCCGTTTGGGTTCCCGTCAAAATTCCCAGAGCACTGGCATCCCCAGCACACCTAATAGGTCACTGTTGCTGGCCTCAATACTAAAAAAGTGAATTTTAAAAACCTTGTCTTCTAGCCAATGTGACTGCTGCCTCCACTCCCACCCAGCTCGGGCGGTGTGACCGGTTTGAGTTCGAGTGCCGCGAGCCGAAGAAGTGTATCCCCAACTGGAGGCGCTGTGACGGCCACCGGGATTGTCAGGATGGTCAGGACGAGGCCAACTGCCGTGAGTGGTCGGCAGGGACGTCTGCCCCCGGGGAGGCTCCAGGAGAGCAGGACAGCGCATGCTTGGGCTTTGTGTCTCGTATTGATAAATTCTGGCCTTATACCTCCACTTTAGAGATAGGAAAGTTAAGCTTTGAAGAGGGCCACCTCGTCCACAGCAGATCAGGGCATTTACTTAGTATTTTTCCTTGTACAAAACCATGATCTTCTCATCATACCATGTGGAAAGTTCTTGTAGGGAGGAATATTCCAAAATAACACACAGAAATTAAATGGGGATTAGCGTAAAATCCTGCACTTACATGAAAAGACTGAACAAAGTGGACCTTTGGGACATTCAGATAATGGGGCAGATTGATCCAACACTCACCAAAATCATAGTAGGAACATCTGAGCCAGATAAGTACAGTAAGAAGAACATTAACCGTAATTAACAAAGAGGAAATGAAATAGGACCTTCCTCCTGGGTGAGATTAATTCATTAATGGGTATTCTTTAAATAAATATCTTTTGCCGGTTTCAAATCTGCCTTGTACCTAAGGAAGTAGCTTGGTTAAGCGGCTTCAAATCAAGATGTGCTCTATCTACAGTTTTTCTCCATCCATTAATCGGATAACCCCATCAACAAAGGAAATGAGATTAGCATGACATGCCTCTTAGAGAAGCTGGCCCCTGAAGGCCACTACATTCTGTTTTAAGGCCCATTAATCATCTGTTTAAGAACCAGTTTAAGAATTTTCAGACAACCTTATTCCCAGTTTCTAAAAACCATGTTTTCTTCCTTTGAAAATATTGAGATGTTTCCTAAAGAAACCACAGACTTCTTTCAGCTTTACTGTTCATCTGTTTTTTGGTTACATTTTGTCACGTTCTTCCCGGGGGAGGGGTAATTCTGTGATGGGGATCTTGGTATTTTCCATAACAATCCCCTCTGAGCGTAGAGTCCTTCCCCGACTGTCCTGTATAAAATCCCCGTCGCTCTCTTCCAGTCACTCTCAGTATGCTTCTTTGTAGTTCCTATCACTGTCTAAGATAATGTATTTGTTTGCTTACTAGTTTGCTATTTCTCTCAGTAAGCTCTGTGAGGGTAGGTCCTTTGTTTCACATTTCACCATATGCTTAGTGTCTTAAACAGTATCCAATTCATGATAGAACCTCTCTAAAAGTTCGATGGATGGATGGATAGATAAATGGGTGGATGAATCCCATCTTGGGCTTCTGAAGCTGTTCACTAGTGGTTCTAAAACCTTTTCTAAAGGCTTCCCTGGTGGCTCAGTGGTAAAGAATCTGCCTGCCAGTGTAGGAGACATGGACTTGATCCCTGATCTGGGAAGATCCCAGGTGCCTTGGAGCAACTAAGCCCGAGCACCACAGCTCCTGAGCCTGTGCTCTGGAGCCCGGGAGCCGCAACTACTGAAGCCCGAGAGCCCTAGAGCCCATGCTCCACAATAACAGAAGCCACCAGAGTGAGAATTCCGAGCACCACAGTTAGAGAGTAGCCCCTGCTCGCAGCGGCCCACAGAGCAATGAAGACCCAACACACTCCAAAATAAATAATAAAAAATAAAAAATTCTTTTCTAAATATTCTAATGCAGATTTTTATGTAACCGAGCCCTCCATCAAGCTACCCCAGGCAAACCAATTTTAGTTTAGCAAAGAAAAAAAAAATTAAAAAACAAACAAACACAAACCTATTGGAACTGTATGATCCAATGATTCTCCAGGAGATGGGGAAGGCAGTTACAATTTAAAGCTTCACAGGTGGTTTGATACTTTCTTTCTCCCACTGAGAATTACTATGTTAGAGAATTCTTTTGAAAAGCTGAATTCTGTACCTCCATCCTAGACACATCACAGAAGGCTCCTTCTTCGTGTAGGGAAGCCCACCAGTTGAGGACAACTGTTATTCAGCCTCCACCCCCTGCTTCCAAACCCTGTATCATTCCATCCCTAGGAAAAGCTCCCAGCATCCTTTACCTGTTCCTCTTGACCATCCTGTTTTCTCTACCTACATCTTGACGTGTGGTTTTCAAAAGCAAGCGGTGCAGTGCCTCAGCCCGAAAACAGGATTATCTACTTCTAGAACAGAAGTTCTCAGGGCTTGCCAGTTCGGAGGAATCACTGTGGAGCTTGTAAATCCTGCACGTGCCCAGTGCTACGTTTCTGCCTCAGTAGGTTTGGAGCAGACCTGTGTGCTTTACAAGTTCCCCAGAAGACTATAAAGACCCGTTGTTAGTGGATTCTCTGCTGTTGAATCACCACCCTGGTTTAGTGGTCTGTTTGGCTTCCTTTTTGTATGGATAGAGTCATTGTATGGAACATCGTGTGCATATTTGCATGGGGCGGGGAGTGCTGGTTGATGAGTTCCCTTTCCCAGAACCTGGGAACCCTTTGGTGACCATGGACCCTCACGTGTTGCAGCCACACACAGCACCCTAACCTGCACAGCCCTGGAGTTCCAATGCCAGGACGGTGAGGCCTGCATCATGCTCTCCGAGCGCTGCGACGGCTTCCTGGACTGCTCGGATGAGAGTGACGAGCGCGCCTGCAGTGGTGAGTGTGGCCCCCCAGGACCCCGGGCTCGGCCTCCACCCTGCTGGGTGGGCCCCAGGGCAGAACCTCTTCAAGCTGTGCCACAGTCTGAAAACGCCAAGATTCTGGCTCACTGTTGGAGCTCCAGAGGAGGCCTGTCCCACCTCTGATTCGGCCTCCAGCTCACCTCGCCCCTCTCAGAGAGATGCTGGTCAAGACTGGGGTTTTCACTTTGTTTTTTGCTTTAGTCTTCGTGTTGGTGGGCTTCTCTGGTGGCTCAGACAATAAAGAATCTGCCTGCAATGCAGGAGACCCAGGTTTGAACCCTGGGTTGGGAAGATTCCCTGGAGGAGGGCATGGCAACCCACTCCAGTATTCTTTCCTGGAGAATTCCACAGACAGAGTAGCCTGGTGGGCTACAGTCCTTGGGGTCTCAAAGAGTCGGACACCACTGAGCGACTAACCCATCACCACCTCAGGTTGAGGCATTGTTGCTCCTGCAGTGCCACAGGCTTTGCGGTGGGGTGAACTCCATCCTTCTGTCTGAAATGCATTTAGCAATCTTATAGGGGCTGTTATCACAGAATACCACTGACTGGGTGGCATGAAAGCAACAGAAACTTTTCTCTCACAGTTCTGGAGGCTGGAAAGTCTGAGATTGAAGCCCAGCAGATTCAGTGTCTGGTGAGGGCCCACCTGTTGGTCCACAGACAGCCGTGTTCCGTGTTGTCCCATGGTGGAAGGAAGTGCTCTGGGGTCTCTTTTATGAAAACACTAGCCTCATTCACGAGGGCTCCATCCTTAGGACCTAGTCACCTCCCGAGGACCCACCTTCTAGTACCATCACATTGGGGTTGAGGCATCAGCATATGGATTCTGGGGCACACAAGCATCAGTCTGTAGCAATCACGGATCCCGCCATGACAGTGTCCTTGGATTTGTGGTATTCTCTGTTGAGAGTCAGGCTTGTTTCAGTGCAGACAAGGAGGTGAAATGCAAGGAGAAATATCACAACTGGAAATTTAGGAGACCCTGGGGAAGGGTGGATAGGAAGGTTTGAACTCTTCTTTTCTGGGGTGTTTTAAGATGATGGTGGCCAGGCCATGCAGAGCCCAGTAGGTCTACCTGAAACCAAGGAACCTCTTGGGTCCTTTGAAATACAAGGATTTGTAAGACATCACTTGCTTTTTCCCCCTTTTCTCTCTCTAGAGGAATTAAATGTATACAAAATACAGAATCTTCAGTGGACAGCGGACTTCTCTGGGGATGTAACTTTGACCTGGATACGGCCCAAGAAGATGCCCTCTGCTTCTTGTGTGTATAACGTCTACTACAGGTGGGTCCCTTCATTGCCACAGGAGAAGAAAATGATGTTTTTATTGCCCCCGGGTATTCCATAAACTCTTGTGTGTGCACCGAGCAGCTCTGTTGACGGGTTCAGACGTCTTGGCCACCCCATGCCGCTTTGATGCGATGCTCTCTTTGTTCTCTTGGCCAGGGTGGTTGGAGAAAGCATATGGAATACTCTGGAGACCCACAGCAATAAAACGAGCACAGTATTGAAAGTTCTGAAGCCAGACACCACATATCAGGTCAAAGTCCAGGTCCAGTGTCTGAGCAAGGTGCACGGTACCAACGACTTCGTGACCCTGAGGACTCCCGAAGGATGTGAGTGCCACAGGGACAAGCCCTTCTGTGGATTTTCAGAGTTTCCCAGGATGCTCAGGAACAGGGCAGCATCACTACATGTGCTGCCTATGTGCCTAAGTTTATAGTCCTGGCTCAGTCACTCTCCTTATTATATCATGTAATTTTTTAAAAAAAACCCAATTCTGTGTTTTGAAGTATAGTTGATATATAGTGTTTTAGGTAGGTATACAGCAGAGTGATTCAGTTATACATATAGATCTCTCTTCTTTTTCAGATTCTTTTCTATTATAGGTTATTACAAGATATTGAATATAGTTGCCAGTGCTATACAGTAGGTCCTTGTTGTTTATTGCTTCAACTGTGCCCAACTCTTTGTGACCCCATGGACTGTAGCCTGCCAGGCTCCTCTGTCCATGGGATTTTCCAGGCAAGAATACTGGAGTGGGTTGCCATTTCCTTCTCCAGGGGAATCTTCCCGATCGAGGGATTGAACCCGTGTCTCTTATGTCTCCTGCATTGGCAGGCGGGTCCTTTACGACTAGGGCCACTTGGGAAGCCACTTTATATAGAGCAGTGTGTGTCTGTTAATCCCAGAACTCTCATTTATCCCTTGACCCTTTTCCCCTTTCGTAACCATACATTTGTTTTTGACATCTTAACACAATTTTTTTTTTTAAATTGAAGTATAATTGACCCACAACACTGTGTTACTTCCAGTTGTATGACACAGTGATTCCTTATTTGTGTAATTATAAACCGATCACCACGCATAATGTTTTTCTCTCTTAAGAAGTTAATTTGATCTCCCCATCCCTGCCCTCTTTTGCATTTCTTACCTAATTTCTGTCTCTGCCTTCCTTCTCTAGGTATTTCCCAGTATTTAGTGCTTAGGAGATCAGCGTCATTAACATATGAAGCGTGTCAGAAGTATTTTGGGCATACTACAAAGAAATTTACCAAAGCTCGAGCATTATAGAGTTCCCTGCTTCCTCCCTCCTTCATAGTAGTTGACATTGGGTGACTGCGCTTATTCCCGTGACCTTTGCTCCCCAAGTTTTGTGAAACTTTCATTCTCAGTTGCCGTCAGAACCGTGTTTACTTTTGGAGATGTTAATATGAACTCATGTTTGTCTTAATGTGCATGCATGTGGTCACATATAAAATCTTTATAGGTATATGTATCTGCACAAGTTAGTATACCGCATGCATTTCCTTGTTTCCTCAACTGGGAAGGCCCAGAAAATCTTTGATAGCGGTGAGCACACCTGTCAGATCAAGGTTTCTAACGCCGTTCTTCAGGAAAAGGACACAGGGCTCCTTGAAGAAGTCCATGCCTGGGGAAGGAGATCTAGAAGATGGTCTTGCCAGAAAGTGAGGACGTGATAACTGTGTGAAGGCCACCAGACAGAGAAAGACAAATATCACATGATAACGCTTATGTGTGGAATTGAGAAAAATGGTACAAACGAACTTATTTACAAAACAGAAATAGACACACAAACATAGAAACCAAACTTATGGTTAGCTAAGGAGAATTGAGAGGCATAGATTAAGGGTTTAAGAAACTCTAGGAGATTGTGAAGGACAGGGAAGTCTGGCATGCTGCAGTCCATGGGGTCACAAAGAGTCTGACTTATGACTTATCAACTTATGAACAGTGGACAATAAGTTAGGAGGTTGGGATTAACAGATTGATACTACTGTATACAAAACAGACACTACTGTATACAAAACAGATAAACAACAAGGACCTACTGCATAGTACAGGGAACTATACTTAGTATAGTTCTATAGAACTATAATCTATAGATTATGTAATCTATAGAGGAAAGAATCTAAAAGGTACATGTGTATGTATGTGTATATACATATAAATATATATATGTATATATATGTATCTGTGTGTGTGTGTGTATACACATATATATATAAATGAACTTCCCAGGTGGCGCTAGTGGTAAAGAACCCTCCTGCCATTACAGGAGATATAAGAGATGTGGCTTCAGTCCCTGGGTCGGAAAGATCCCCTGGGGGAGGGCATGGCAACCCACTCCAGTACTCTTGCATGGAGAATCCCATGGACAGCAGCCACAGTCCATAGGGTCACAAAGAGTCGGACACGACTAAAGCGACTTAGCACCCATGCACACATATGTAAATATGAGAGTTCAGGGCAGCTGCCTGTGACAGTCAAGATCTCAGCCTGGAAGCCCAGGGCCAGTGCTGACTTAACCTACCCAGGTGATTCCGTCCTGCAGCCCTTAGGAGCCCCCGGCCTATGTCAGACTCTCTGAGCCATGGTTGGTCTGACGGGTGGACAGCAGGGAGGAGAGATGTTCCATCAGTGGGAAGACCAAGCTCACAGCCCTTTCTAGTGCACAGGTTCCCTGCTGCCCTGGATTCTTTCTTGTGTGTGTTTTAAGCTCAGGGAAGTTCCTCCAGTTGACAAGGATGCAGATGGATTTTAACCCCACGTGGCTTCTTTTCCAGTGCCAGACGCCCCTCAAAACCTCCAGCTGTCGCTCCACAGGGAAGTGGAAGGAGTGATCTTGGGCCACTGGGCCCCTCCAGTCCACACACATGGCCTCATTCGGGAGTACATCGTAAGTCCCTCCCAGGAGCGGGCAGTGCGTGTGGGTGAGTGTGGGAGATGGCTGGGTCTTCTGGACCAGAATCGTGTTCTGTGTGATGAGGACTTGGTTTGGTACTGCCTTATAAATAATCATCCATCCGCTGGGACACTTTGCATCCCAGCTTCCCCTCTCTCCTCCTGCCTTTTTGTAAGGTGTTAATGACACCCAGACCTTTGGTCCCTGTTCATGGTATAGTGTTTTTATTTTTATCTTTCTCTCTCTTTAGGTAGAATACGGCAGGAGTGGTTCCAAGATGTGGGCCTCCCAGAGAGCTCTTAGCAACTTTACAGAAATAAGGAACCTGCTGGTCAACACTCAGTACACGGTCAGAGTGAGTGTTCGCACACGTTTCAGCTGTCTGGCTGGGTGGCCTGGGAACGTGGGGAGATAGTTGCACTTTCGTGAGAACTCCGTGCCTTCTTTTATGAGGTGCTGACTAGTGGTCTGCTCAATAGCCAGCCCCTTGCTCTGGGAGCTCATGTTTTCTTTAAGTTTCTCAAACCAAGGCCACATAGAGAACTCAAAATCATCCTTCACTCAAATAACTGAGAATTGATTATTAATACAGCTCTCCCTGCTGTTAACCCAGATATTCTGCTAGCATTCCAGTTCCGATTTCTTTTGCACCCACCTCTTTTCTGCTTATCTTTAGCTGCAGGGAGGGACAGAGCTGTGATAAGTGGCATTTATGAAATGATCTTCTGATGTTTTTAAGAAATAGATTGTCAACATCTTCAGTAGAAAAGAGAGTTTATGCAAAACATGTTTGGAGACCATTGAGTGCATTCACAAGCTCCCTTACACTGAGAGTCTCAAACCTGTGTATGATTATGCATATGTATGGACATACATATGCACGCACATACGCACTCCCTCTCACACGCCTGTCCTTTAGAAAAACTTTGACACCTGTCAATCAACAGAAATTTCTTAATTTCAGCGTTGTCACAATTCCCTTTCCCCAGGTTCCCTCCTGTGCTCTCTCTCCCTGTCTTACTTCCCTTGCAGGCACCTCAGACTATCTTGCATCCCTCTGTGTGTATTTCTTCCACTCATATTGCCAAAGCCTCACCCCTTTTGCCCACTTGGGATTCTCGCTGTGTGGCATGTTGCCTTTATTTCATACTAATTCACTCTCTGATTTGAAAGGTGGCTGCGGTGACCAGTCGTGGAATAGGAAATTGGAGCGATTCTAAATCCATTACCACCATAAAAGGACAAGGTAAATGATTCCAGCATTTGCAGATTTAGAGAAGATGGAAACCCTTAGAAAAAACTCTGTGTGACTGGCAAATGAAGACGCATAGATCAGAATAGTTCACACAACCTCCCTCCCCACAACAGGTGAACTTCTCTGGGTGTCTCTGTTGTGCTTTAGACATGAAGTCTCTTTGGGGGGACCATTGATCATTCCTCCTTCTATATAGAACTGGACATCTGTTGTAACAAAAGCATACAGGTGGATTTCTGAAGGCCGTCATGCCCGGCTCTGCTTCTCAGGCGGAGTATCCGTGACATAAGGAGTCCTCCTTTCTCAGCCAAGATAAAGATGGTCTTGTCCATTTTGTGTGTGGGGTGTTGTAAGAGAGTGCCGTGCCTATACTCGTTACTGCCCTGGGGCAGCCACCAACAACACGTAGGTGGTGGTTTCTATCTTTCTATCCCTAGAGCTGGTCAAAGTCATGGACCTGGAAGGCTTTCCTGCCAGTTGCTCTGCATATACCAGCTTATCTCGTTGAGCCCTCAGAACAACTATAAGGGCAGATAAGGGACTGGAAAGGTTGTGTCATTTGCACATAGAGCTGGGGTTGGAACCTGATCTGCTGACTCCAGAACCTGAGCCCTGAACCACTGCAGGGCCTGCCTCCTGGGCGGGGCTCCTCACTTGGCACGTGTGCCTCACATGTGCTGCCACCCCATCCCCGGTGTGGAGTAGGAGCCGATGAAATCACAGATGAGTGAGTGAACTGAAGCAAGTAAACGAAAGGCTCTGGCACTCTGTGGGAGATGCACCAGCTCATCTTCCTGATCTTAGCCTTGACACTTTCCATTTCTGGATTGGCGGGCGGGTACGAAAGCTGGAAATGCCACCAGGAATGTGATTGGTGGATTTTGCTTTAACCTGAGCCTGTGAGAAATAGGCTGTGGGTCTTGGAGAGTCACTGTCTGGATGCCTTTAAAAACATGGGTTGGTTGAGATCAGGGCAGGGGCCAAGCTGAACTTCATGAAGCCAGCCAGTCCATGGAGCAGGAAGATTGTACATATTGGAAGATATGTGCTGAGTTCACACTTCCTTAGAGTTGTGGTTTTGTTTTTTTTTTTTTTAGTTATTTTTGGCTGTGCTGGGTCTTTGTTGTTGCAAGGGTTTTTCTCTGGTTGCAACAAGCAAAGAGTACTCTATAGTGCTGTGCTTGGGCTTCTCATTGCAGTAGCTTCTCTTGTTGCAGAGGGTGGGCTCTAGGGTATGCGGGCTTCAGTTGTTGCAGCTCATGGGCTCTAGAGCACAGGCTCAACAGCTGTGGCTTAGTTGTTCTGCAGCATGTAGGATCTTCCTGGACCAGGGATCGAACTGTTCTGCATTGGCAGGTGGATTGTTTGCTACTGAGCCACCAAAGAAGCTCCTCCCCTGGAGTTCTGATTGTGGTTTTATTTTCCTCTACAATCAGTCAGAACATACTGACCATACCTACTGAAAAGGAGGGACGTTGGAAAGTCATCAGAAAAACAGGTAGCATCTTGAATTCCTCATCACAGTTCACACCTGCATTTGAAAATCTCAGTGGTTGGGGGTTGCTTCTCTCAGGAGACCTGGGTTCGATCCCTGGGCAGGAAGATCTCCTGGAGAAGGAAATAGCAATCCACTCCAGTATTCTTGCCTGGGAAATCCCTTGGATAGAGGAGCCTGATGGGCTACAAGTCCATGGGGTCACAAAGAGTTGGACATGACTTAGCGATTAAACAACAATAACAGTGATTATTAGGATGAACCTCAACTCCTCATACGTGTATTGGTTAGAAGGCAACTGTGTGCAGAGTCAAAAAGCGTGTGTTATGATCTGTCTGTGACCTCGGGTCCTAGTAATGTAAGAAGATGGGGTTTGAAACAGCAGGAGCATCACCCAGAATCACCACCCAGAATTAGTGGACACAGTGGGTTAATGATAACAACAGTCAACATATTTTGAGCACTGCAGCAAGCACCTTACAGGTTGTTTTTATAGGAATGTATCTCTCTTAATCCTTAGCAACCCTGTAAGTATTCTTACACTCATTTGGTAGCTGAGGAAACTGGGATTTGGAGAGGATTGTGCTGTAACTCCCGCCACTACGATTACAACCCAGGTCAGGTTTATAGCAGCACCTGAACTATTTTGCTCTGAGCTGGCTGCCTGCAACTCCTAATACCCTTTCTTCTTCTGCATGCTGTATTTTCCTCAAGCCCACTTTTATTGAACATCTAGAGAAACTCCTGTAATGTTCGAACCATCTCTTTGCCACCAAGTCTTAGCTACTCCTTTGGGTCTTTCTTGCCTTGCTGATATAAAAGGCACATGTGCTGAGAATCTAATCCATGTGAATATTATATTCTATGATGCTGACCCCATCAAGCCCTCTTAGGTTACACCTGCAGCACACTCTTGGGTTTCTGGTGGGTAGACATTCAAAATGACCAGCGTGGTGCTATTCACTTGAGCCAAGGGGAATCTTTTTCTCTTTGCTGCCCTCTCCTTGCCCCCTCAGCTCTCAGGCTGAGCTGTGGTCTTTTTGGTTTTTTTAAATTAATTAATTGGGCAGCATGGAGTCTTAATTGTGGCACGCAGGATATTCCTGTGGGGTGCACAGATTCCCTAGTTGTAGTGCACGGGCTTAGTTGCTCTCTGGCATGTGGGGTCTTAGTTCCCCGACCAGGATTGAACCCACATCTCCTGCATTGCAAGGCAGATTCTTAACCACTGGACCACCAGGGAAGTCCCAAGCTCTGGTCTTTATGAGGATGCCAGTATCTCATCAGGTCTTTAATCTGTCGTGGGTGGGACTTTATTGGAAAGAGAGAAAGGGAACTTTGAGTATCAAGACAGGTCTTATTTTAGTGAATTTTGCCATCTCTGTGAAGTACAGATGGTATCTCTAGGTTAACAAGGACAGGTAACTCGCCCCAGGGCACACGGTTGCTAAGTGTCTCAACAGGAATTTGAATTCCAGGGCCCAGATTCTTTCCATTTCGTCCCACATACATCTACAAGTTAGGGCTTAAGATTTAGCATGCTGTCAACCTTCTAAAAGGACCTAAGGCCACTGGGACTTCGCTGGTGCCAGTAAATGTGGTTCCTAGTGTGACCCCCAGACTTTTCAGAACCAGGCTGAGGCTGGGCTGACATGGGGCATTTACATAATGGCACTTTTCTGCTCGACCTAATTGCCAGGATAGCTGACCCAGCCGAGATAGTTCTGTGTTCACCAGGCAACTGTGGACCCAGTCTCAGGACAACAGTGGTAACAGCGATAGAAGAGTCAGAACTGCCAAAGCAATGCCCTTTCTTCTCCAACTGAAAGATTGCTTTGTCCCTTGAGTTGAAAACTGTGAAGTCCTGCCTTCTTCACTTTTCATCACATGGTTTCTCTCTTTGAATCCGTTTTTTGTTCTCAGTGATCCCACCACCAGACATCCGCATTGACAGCTACGGTGAAAATTTTCTAAGCTTTACCCTCTCCATGGACACGGACATCAAGGTAACATGGACATTTCAAGCCAGCAGTCGGGTGGGGCTTTACTTTGCGTGGGAACTGTTAGAGCAGAGGACAGGAAGATTAAGAGAAAAGAATGATCTGTTCCAGCGAAGCTAAAATACCACACCTAGGTTGGCTCCTTCCCCCACGGAGAACAACTGGAGTGTCCCATGTAATTATTCTGCCTCAGCCTGGTGCCTTTTTTTTTTTTTTTAACCATATAATTAAATGGTTCACAGCTACAGTGCAAATAAAGAGCTGGTGTTAACAGAAAATGTTTGCCCTGTAATTTTCAGCTTTATTGGATTTCCTGGTGCTGAGCACTAATGCAGAGGTTCCCTCAGTGGAAGACAGTCTTAGGGAAGAGTCAGGTACCCTGGACACATATCCACCTATGTGCACCCGGGGTCCTTCGCCTTCCAGCACCTTCATCCCCTCTGCTCGGTCCATCGGTGTGGCCACCTTCCCCGTAGTTATCTGTGTCCCCTGGTTGCTCAGGTTACCGTTCACCTTCCATGGTGTTTTTCCTGTCTGTTTTTCCTCACATCTGTCCCAGTTTGTGAAGTTGTGGTGGATCAAAGGCCTGCAGAGTCTCTGTGCCATTGACTGACCTACAGTGTGGTCTCATGCTCTTGGCTTCAGGGACCGCTGAAGCCAGAAATGGCCTTGTGTAGACCTTGTCTTTCTAGTCTTTGGTCCTGAACACATTTTAATTTGAGCCATTGCCTAATATTTTTAAAGACCTTTAGATCAAATCTTTCTGTGAGCTCAGGACTCAGAAGAGGTAGTCTTTCCTGACTCATGGATATATTTGCTCCTATTAGACAATGTCTGCTTCCCTGGTGGCTCAGACGGTTAAGAATCTGCCCACAATGCGGGGGACCTGGATTTGATTCTGGGCCAGGAAGATCCCCTGGAGAAGGGAATGGCAAACCCACTTCAGTATTCTTGCCTGGAGAAGCCCATGAGATCTGACCAAGCCACCTTTGTTGTGACCTCTTGGCCTTGACTACAAGGACTACCTAAGCTAAGCATGCACGTGTGTGCTAAGTTGCTTCAGTCGTGTCTGACTCTTTCCGACCCTATAGACTATAGCCTGCCAGGCTCCTCTGTCTGTGGGATTCTCCTGGCAGGAATACTGGGGTGGGTTGCCATGCCCTTCTTTAGGGGTTCTTCCTGACCCAGGGACCGAAACTGCATCTCCTGCAGCTCCTGCACCGCAGGTGGCTTCTTGACCGCTCAGCCACGAGGGACGCCCATCTGAGCTAAGATGGCTCCTTAACTACTGTAATCTGATCACCTTTTCAGTTTTTCTTCTTTCTTCCATTTTAGTTGGTTCTTGTCCTTGTATTTTTCATTAAATTTTTTTTGTTTGTTTCATTGAATCTATTTAAAAATATTTTTAAATTGGAGTATACTTGTGTTAGTTTCTGCTGTACATTAACATGAATCAATCATAGGTGTACATATATCCTCTCTCTCTCAAGCCTCCCTCCTTCCATCCCACCCCTCTAGGTCGTCTCAGAGCACCGAGCTAATCTCCCTGTGCTACACAGCGACTTCCCACTGGCTCTGTACTGTACACATGGTAGTGTGTATATGTTTGTCCCATCCTCTCCTTCTGCCCCTGTATCCACAAGTTCATTCTGTAGGTCTGCGTCTCAGTTCCCATCCTGCAAACAGGTTCATCAGTAACATTTTTCTAGATTGCATATATATATATGTTAATACATGATAGAATACCTATTATAAATTGTCTCACCTTCATTTTTAGAAGTAGGGAGGCGTATGAGTATTCCGTGTTAGCACAAGTGGAACTGGTCTAAGGACCCGAAGGACCAGCCTGCTCTTGGTAAGAAGGCAGGTACCCAAGGAACAGCAGGGACGTTCTGCCTTTCGTGTCTGGTGAGGTCTGTGCGTGTGCACTGCCCGGGTAACATGCCCTCGATCCTTGGCAGGTGAATGGCTATGTGGTGAACCTCTTCTGGTCGTTTGACACCCACAGACAGGAGACGAGAACGCTGAGCTTCCGAGGGACCGTCTTGTCACAGAAAGGTAGCGTCCCGGAGCTAGTTGGTGTGTAAGCGGAAAGGAGGAAGGCTAGATTGAGGCCTTCCTGGCAGTAGAGCTTGTGCGGGGCGGGGGGCGGGAAAGGCGAGGGGTCTCCTCTGCAGCCGTTCTGAGTGGGCCCGTGTTGTCCATGGAGGATCCTGTCAGTGGCTCCTGAGCCCAGGTGAGGAATCCACTGGGTGGTTCCCCAAATCCCCCTTCTAATCTCATGACTCTTCAGGGAAGTTGGAGGCTTAAAAAGGATGAAACGCTGGGAAGAAGTCGGATTAACCTTTTACAGATGATGTTTTTCCCTCCCCAAAGAATTCTCAGGATTAGTTACCTCTCTTTTTACTCCACTGGTTCGCTCCTCCTTTGCTGATACTCATAAAGGTGGTGTAGGGCTGCTGCATAATTGGCATTTTGTAAATATTTTTTGAACAAATGGGCCAACAGACTGAGAGAAGAAGGGTTCCACTTCCTCTTGGATCTGTGCAAATAGTGAGTCTCAAAGTCCTCATATCTGAAAATAGGCTAAAGTTAGGATTTTAATTGCTTCTCAGACAAAACCTTCAATGGCCAAGGCTGCAGGTGAATGTAGAGGAGGACATGAGAGCTTCTTTTCCCTTCTAACCTGTTTACAAAGTACTTCCAATCCTAACAAGTATTCTATAATATATGTATACACATACATAGGTTGCCCAAGGAGGTTATGCAAGAGTAAAGCTATCATTGAGTACTTAGTGTGTGCAAGCATTTACCCGGCAGGTAACCTAACACCTCAAAAACGATGCTGCAGGATATCCTCATTTTATGGATCAGAACATAAGGTTCAGGGATCGAGTGGTTCCCTTGGAAGGCAGCAGAACCGAGATTGGAAGCCACATCTCTAATTCTGAAGGCTGCGATCTCATTGCCCCCACTTCACACCAAGAGAAACTGGCAGAGTCGGGGACAAAAGTCCTACCAGCCGTGCCTGAGACCTACAAAGGGCCTACTTCATGCCAGGGGTCACGCAAAGCACTTGCTGACGAGCATTTTTTTTGTGTTCCTTGCAACAGCCGCCACTGTAAGTGCTGTTATTCTTCCGCGTCTTACCAACAAGGGTATGGACTTGGAGAGTTTGGATAGTTCATTCTTGGCTTCTGCAACCATGAAGCATAGAGTCAGGCCTTGAACCCAAGTCCTCTTGATTCCAAAGGCTGTCCTCTTAGCATATCCTTCTCTTTTTATCTGCTTGATATTTATTTCTACTGAAATATAGTTGATTTACAATGATAACAGTGATTTACATTACATTTACAATGTTTAATTCCCATTAAGCATATCCTTCTTATGGCTCTGCTCTTTTAGTTTCTGATGACATTTTCCCTACTTAGAAAGGGGCACCTCTTTATTACAGAAAATTTAGAAAACAAAAAAATGTATAATAAAATTTTTGGATTCCTATAATTTCACTTCCTAGGGAAACCACTTTTATTAATAATTTTGAGTATCTCCTAACTTTGTACTTTTCCTCCTCATTGACTTCTTTATATATACTGTATATACTTTTACCTCCTGCCTTTTTTACTGAACCTAAATCACAGAATTTTCTAGTTGCACTATGTATTCTTGGAAACAGCTTCTAGTGGCTGTGTTCATGGAATGCACATGAAGTTCACGGATGCACCTTATTTAACTGTTGCCTTGTTGCTGGGTGATCAGATGATTATACTTTTTTCTGCTGAAACAAATACGGTGACAGACCTCCTGGTTGCACAGATTTTTGGATCCCTCTCTTGTACCTGGATTGAAGGTTATCAAGGATTTCAAGACCCTTCACAAGGCCAGATGGCTTTCCACAAGGATCGTACCAATTTATATCCAGAGTTGGTCGGCCTTAAAGGAATTTTTTCCATGCCCGTGCACTGTGTTATTTGCAGTTTTCATTAATAAATCATGCCAAGTGTATTCGTAAAGTAATAAACATTCTACAACATGAGGGACTCACTTAAATGGAGAGGTTACATTGAAAAAAGTAGGTGGACTTCTCTGATGGTCCAGGGGTTAAAATTCCATGCTGCCAACACAGAGGGTGAGAGTTCGATCCCTGGTTGAGGAGGTAAGATTCTACATGCCGCATGGCACAGTCAAAAGATAAAAAGGAAAAAAATGTAAAAAAATAAGGTGTACATGCAAAAGAAATTTTTTTTTTTAATTTAAAAATAGAGTGTGCAAATAAAGATTACTGCTCCAACCCTTTGTCCCTGTTTCCCCAGTTGGTAACCTGACAGCTCATACGCCCTACGAAATTTCTGCCTGGGCCAAGACCGACTTGGGGGACAGTCCTCTGGCATTCAAGCATGTCACAACCAGAGGGGTCCGCCCACCCGCCCCGAGCCTCAAAGCCAAGGCCATCAATCAGACGGCAGTGGAATGTACCTGGACTGGCCCCAGGAATGTGGTAAGTCAGCCTGGATGACCTCTGCAGAGTGAGGATGGACCCTCCCCTGGCACTAGACCACCGGACACCCCCAGGGCTTCCCCCATCTCTGCTTTTTTTCCTTATCCCAAACACAAGCTACCCTCTTGGTCAGCTCTGCATTACCTCCAAGAGGCACCTGACATCCCTTTCTAAAACCTGGCCTGGCATCTAAGAAGAAAGAACCCTTGTGGTTTAAGCCGAGTATGAAGAGGGGTCCCGTTCCTGATCGGGCACTTGGAGTGGGGGTCTCACCTGGGGATGGGTGAGAAGTCAGTTGCTTTGACAATGAGTATTGCACCTGAGGACCATGCCCGGGCTCCTCTAGTCCCTCCGCACCCGGGGGATCCCCTACCCACAGGTTGTCTTCTCCGGCGCACCCCCCCCACACGAGACATGCCTCCCTATTCATTCCAGGGCCCCCACTGCACTTGTACTTGGGTCTTTTTGTTTCTTTTATTTATTTTTTTTAAAGCATTTGATGCACTGGGACTGGATCTGTGCTTCTTTTTGAGTCTGGTTTTGCTTTCCCACCCTCCGCAGTGCGCACCTTCTTTTGCTTTTAGGCACATCTTCCCAGGGCTGTTTTCATCTGCCTCCTGCCTCTGCGCCATGGCTTCTGCTCTGTCTTCCCTGGAATCCTTACCCCTCCTGCTGTGCAGTCAAATCGTAGCTCTTCTACTTGGTCTCCTTCCCTTAAGAACTAAATCCTTAGAGTTGGTGCCATTCAGCCTGTTTCATCAGACACTGCGAATCTGATTTGATATCTTCTGTCTCCTCTCATCTCCCTAACTAGCTGATAAGATCTTGAAGGGAAGGGTCGTTTTCTGAGTTTTCCAATTGGAAAAGTGTATGGGACTAAATCTGTAAGAATCCTCAGTGGCTGGTGAGGAGGAACTGGCCTTTGTCTTCTGAGGGCACATCCAGTGTGCACTGGGGGCAGGACTGGTTCATGGGGAAAGAACCAAGGTTTGCCAGTAATTTTGAGCTCAGCCGTGAAGAAGGAAGGGGAGGTGAGAGTTGTTGAGCACCAACTGTGTGCCAGGCATGATGCCCACCCTCCATCCATGGTCTCCTACTTCCTACTTTTATCAGCGCTGTGGGATAAATGTTTCTGCTCTACCAGTGAGGAGACCACAGCTCGGAGGGGTGAGGTTAGTAAGCAGCAGACTGACTTAGAGCTCAGGTCCAGCTGGAGTAACAGCCTTGGCTCTTCTGTTGCTCTTGAACCTCACTCTGAAGCAGGGACAGGGATGAGATGCCCAGAGCCACCCCCTGGGCTCCGTTTTACCTGGAACTGGACTCTCCTCAGAGAGGGACCTCTGTCTCTGGTTTATGTACCTAACTCAGGCCTATCTACCTGTCACACCCAGCCATCTGCACAGAGTGGGGCGTTATGTATAGAGCACTGGTCTGCGACTTGATTTTAGTGTCTTATCACGTGTGAACTTGGAGAAGGAGCCTCCTCCATGTTGAGAGTGCTTGCACTCATGATAGCCTTCTGAGGGTCAGGGGCCTGTGGAGTCCCCTGAATGAAGCTCTCAAATCCCACCTGTCTCCAGCTCACTGTGGATGCTGGAGTCTCACCCAGAGTTGTTGTCTCCACCACGAGAGCTGTTCCCATCACTGTCAACTGTGGCTTTCTTACACCCTGGCTCCCAGGCTCTGGGGTCCCCTTTCCTGGCTCGTGGCTGGAGCCTCCACCACGTGCTGGCCACAGGCCCATCCTCTCCAGGGTCAGACCTGCCTGCACCCTGGGCCCCCCTCTGCTATCCCATCTGAGCTCGCTCATTCCCCTACTCCTGCTCCATTCCTATTTGTTTATCTGGGACATTAGAATCCTTGATGTGTTTCCTGCACCCCCAGGGCTTCTCCAGACCTGTACGGTTTTCAAGTCCCCTGTCTTGCCTGCTTATATGCTCATGGAGAAAATGCCCTCTGTCTCTACCTTACAAAGAAAACTTTCTCACACTTACCCTGTTATAAACACTCTCAGCCTTCACTTTTCCCCCTACAAGGGCCATCAGACTCCCACCTCCTGCTTTAAACTCCATGTATATCACTTAGGGTTAAGAATGGCCACATAGAACAGGAATGGCTTTCAACAGTTTATTTCCCTCCTAATTATGAGTTGTTCAAAGTTTGGAGTTCATCTATCTGGGGCTTCTGTATCAGCAACATGGTTTGATCCGTTTCCCAGTCCCTACCGACAAAGGTCTGTATAATCAAAGCTGTGGTTTTTCTTATATGGATGTGAGAGTTGGAACATAAAGAAAGCTGAGCACTGAAGAATTGATGCTTTCAAACTGTGGTGCTGGAGAAGACTCTTGAGAGTCCTTTGGACAGCAAGGAGATGAAACCAGTCGATCCTAAAGGAAATTAACCCTGAATATTCATTGGAAGGACTGATGCTGAAGCTGAAGCTGCAATACTTTGGCCACCTGATGGGAAGAACTGACTCATTGGAAAAGACCCTGATGCTGGGAAAGACTGAGGGCAAAAGAAAAAGGGGGGCGACAGAGGATGAGGTGGTTGGGTGGCACCACTGATTGAATGGCCATGAGTTTGAGCAAACTCCAGGAGATGGTGAAGGACAGGGAAGCCTGGCGTGCTGCAGCCCACGGGGTTGCAAAGAGTTGAACACAACTTAGTGACTGAACAACAACAACAGCCAGTCCCCTGCCACCCTGGCCTGTGGCATCACCTTGCAGTCCAGGGATTGGACTGGACCACATCACCGTGTGTATTCCAGGCAGTGGGAGGGAGGAAGAAGTACTCTCCCTGTATTTCCATGAGCCCCCACTGAGGTCCTGCCCGGCATGTCTGCTGACATCCTGTTGAGCATCCCTGTCACCTGGCCTCTCCTGCCTGGAGGAGGGAGGTGGGATGCAGGCATGTTTCCAGGTAGCAACTCTCGCTAAGAACCAGGATTCTACTGCGGGAGGAGGGGAGGACAGGGACCTGCTGGGCAGCCAGCAGTGTCCGCCCTCCCTCCACACGCTGTCTCCACCAGCTTACACACTTGCTACCCCCATCACACTAGAAGAGTGTCCCCACTTCTTGGTCATTCCCTCTTTTCCCCAGCTTATCATGCAGTCTTCTAGTATAGCTTCCAGGAGTTTCATATTTACAACTTGTTATTTATAAATCTGTTTTTCTTCTTTGCCTGGCTTTCCTCAAGAAAGCAGCTCTGAGGACAGAGACCACGTCTTGTTTATCTTTGTAGGTGGGAAGCCACTGCCTAGCCCAGGGTGCCTTCTCGGTAAATGCTGATGAAACAGATGCCGAATGAAGACTTCTTTGTGAGCTCATGTGGAGCGGTTCCCAGGGTCTTAAAGCAGGGCTTTCATGAGAGTGAGGTCACCGGCCATTGAACTGGTGCCCTTTTCTGTTCTCTCCTTTTACCAGGTTTACGGTATTTTCTATGCCACGTCCTTTCTTGACCTCTATCGCAACCCCAAGAGCTTGACTACTTCGCAGCACAACAGAACAGTCCTTGTCAGTGGGGATGAGCAATATTTGTTTCTGGTAAGTTTCCTAATGCCAGCACAGAGAAATGTTTTATTTTTTGAGGAGGTCTTAATTGCTGGGCTCCAAGCTCAGACCTAGGACCTGGGGAGCTAGAGGTGCGGATTCCAGGATCTCTGTGTGTGTGTGTGTGTGTGTGTGTGTGTATTTGTGTGTGCATGAGTGAGAGGGGATGGGAAGAGGGAAGGAGAGAGATGAGAGGATAGTTTTTCTCCACAAGCATCAGGTTTTTACTTGAAGCACAGAATGAACGGCCACTTAACCATCTGCAGCTCCCTTGTGCAGGACTGCGAACTTCGTAAATGGGTCTCAGGAATAGATGAAAGCTTGCATCAGATTCCCCTTCTAGGAATTTAGCCATGCTTTTACATGTGTGCCAAGGTATATGGAAAATCATGTTTGGACTACTATTACTTGTGAAAACAAAAGATTTGAAACAAACTTCTATCAGGAGAAGACTGGTTAAAAGTATTATGGCTTATCTTTGAGATGGAATACAGGGCAATCATCCAACACAAATACAACAAACTAAATGTACTGATTTGGAAAAATTCCCAAGCTGTATTATTAAGTAAAAGAACCAGAGAGCATAATTATGTGTGTAATGGTTTTCCATTTGTGTAAAAAAGTTAAGGACAATAAGTTACACATACACACACATGCATAAGCACACACATGTATGTGTGTATGTATCTATGCACACGCACCCTCCCATCCCTGTGTATCTGTGCTTATATTTGCATAGGACATTTCTGGAAGGAAGCATGCAAAATCATTACTAGTACTGCCTGTGAGAAATGGATTAGAGATCTGGGGTAGGTGGGGACCTACTCTGCATCTTTTTGTATGCATTGAATTTTAATTGTGTATGTGTGTCACTGTGTTGTTGGAGAAACAATGGTTTGGTGTCCACTGCGTGAGTTCGCGTGGTGTGTGAATTCGTGTGGTGTTTGTTTCAGGTCCGGGTGGTGCTGCCTTACCTGGGGCCGTCCTCTGACTATGTCGTGGTGAGGATGATCCCAGATAGCAGGCTTCCTCCCCGTCACCTGCACGTGGTCCGTATGGGCAAAACCTCTGCTGTCATCAAGTGGGAATCCCCGTACGATTCTCCAGACCAGGACCTGGTGAGTGGGCCAGGCGTGCTGGTGACCTTGCTTATTCTGGACATGGTTTGGTTTGGGGGCAGGGGGGTCCTGTAACGGGGTAGGAAACCTAGGTCTGGTGCATGGAGCTCAGCAGGAGGTTCCCCCCTATTTCTGCCTCGCCAAAGACAGGGTCCTCATAGGTATCTCCTCTTTGTTGTCATGTCTCCGTTTTTCCTGGCCACTATGTTGGTTCATTCCTCCTTTTCTCTCCCTTCACCAACAGTTGGCCTGCAGGTTAAATCTAGCCCACTGCTTGTTTTTATAAATAAAGTTTTATTAGAACCAAGTTATACCCATTTGTTTACACGTTATCTATGGCTACTTTCATGCTACAAACAAGAAAGTTGAGTAAGTGTGGTACATACCATCTAACCTTTAAGGCCTAAGATATTTATTGTCTGAACATTTACAAAAAAAGTTTGCTGGCCCCTGCCCTAAGAGAGGGCTGCCTGGTGGCTCAGTGGTAAAGAATCCATTGGCCAATACAGAAGGCACGAGTTTGATCCCTGGGTTTGGAGGATCCCCTGGAGAAGGAAATGGCAACCCACTCCAGGATTCTTGCCTGGGAAATCCCATGGACAGAGGATCCTGGCAGGCTGCAGTCCTTGGGGTTGCAAGAATCTGATACAACTTAGAAACTAAACAATTGACCCTAAAAGAAGAGGCATTGATTCTAGAAACATCTTCCACTTTCATTTTCCCAGGCTGCTTTGACCTCCATCCCCTCGCCCTCCCTGCCATCCCAGGGGTGGGTGGTTTTTTGGGATCATACTGATAATTCTGTGCACAGTTTTGTGTGTGAATACTTATTGTAAAGTTGGACCTGACCACCCCAGAGGCTTTCCAAAGAACCAGAGTCAGATGTTGTGACCCAAAATATTATTTTGGGGGCTCACAGCCACTAACATACTTCTGTCACATGGGCTGCCACTGAACTTCAAAGAGTAGAAAAGGCCAGGTTTCTGATTACCATTAAGATGTCTTTTTCTTGTCCCAGTTATATGCAATTGCAGTTAAAGATCTAATAAGAAAGAGTGAGAGGAGCTACAAGGTGAAATCCCGCAACAGTACCGTGGAATACACCCTGAACAAGTTGGAGCCTGGAGGGAAATATCACATCATTGTCCAGCTGGGGAACATGAGCAAAGACTCCAGTATCAAAATTACCACGGGTAAGCTGGCGAGAGACTAGTGGCCTTCTCACACAGCAGGGCACCCCATCACTGCTAGGACTTCTCGAAGTGTGGCATTTCTGCTTTTCCTCTTTTATTTTTTTGAAGACATGGGATTTCCATCAGGACTTGCCCAGGAAGTACAAAGGTGACCCTCCATATCCCGGCTGGGGCAGAGCTGTGCAGGGGTCCCAGGCTCTGGGCTGCAGGGTGGTGGCAGGGGCACCATGGGCAGGGGAGTGGCTGTCATTTTCTATATTCTCTATCCTCTGTGGTCTCCCTTCCCCTAGCTGGTTTTGACATTTTCAAGAGAGTTAAGAAATGAAACTGAATCTTTGCCCCTTAAAGCCAAACGTCGCATCTGGGTACCTGGACTGAAGTCATTGTGGTTTCTAGGGCAATATCAGATGCAGAGATGGACAGAGACCAGAAATTGGGTAATACTTTAAAGGGTGATTTGCTGCCAGCCCTAGGCTGGCTCAGGTCAGGTTTAAGTTCATAGAGCAGGTAGTAAGCCCAGTTATTTGGACAGCAGCAGATGATATCAGGAGTGACAGTATCAGAGGCTGGCAGTGTGGACTGTGGGCCTGGGACATACTTTGTGGTCATTCCGGAGCTCTGTCTTCAGGCTGAGTTCTCTAGGCCCTCACTGAGCCCCTCTGGAGTTTGGGGCAGGAAAGCAGACTCTAAACAGAGCAGAAGTGCAAGCAGGCTTAGAACTAGTCCAGCCTCACCCCATCCCCATTTGTTTTTGACCATCTTTGGGTCTGAGGGCTACTATGCTAGACACCATCAAAATTTCTTGGCTAAAGACATTATAACAACAAAGTAGATGTCAGTTAAAGAGTGTCTAGAATGTGCTAGGCTCTATACTAAGTGGATATATGTGTGTTTTTTTTTCTTCCTTAACTAATTCCTTTAGGGTTACTGTTATTTCATCAACCTTTGATGGACAAGAGAGCAGAGACTGACATGTATAGCCACTAACTCTCCTACTTCATCTTTCATTTTCAGTTTCATTATTAGCACCTGATGCCTTAAAAATCATAACAGAAAATGACCACGTCCTTCTGTTTTGGAAAAGCCTAGCTTTGAAAGAAAAGTATTTTAATGAAAGCAGGGTAAGTTCCTCCCTCCTTCTCAATGGCTTTGGAAATCTAATTGAAATGCCATTTTGGCGATGAGCTCGTTAACAGCCTGCTGGCATAGACAGAGTCAAAAGAAAGAATAGGGCAGGGGAGTGAACGTGAGAATTAAAGGACCATTTTTGGTGGGATTGCTAATTAGCCAAATGTTTATACTGCCCATTAAAGATGCGAATCTCTGCACTAAGCACTTTTCAATCGTGAACTGGTCGTGTCCTGAAAGACAGGGAAATGGGCTGGAGTCCTCGCTGTGCTTCCTAGGGCTTGACTGGGCCTCAGCACCAGCACCCAGGGCCCATCTTTCCCAGAAAGTCTGAGGGCAGGGCTATGGTATGGCCTCAGTCCCGGGGAACCGGGCTGCACTGCCAACCTGGAATCTCATGAGTTTCTTCCCAGTGAACAGGAAGTGCTTGAAGATAGTCTGTTGACATATGAAAAACACTGTGTTTTGTTACTAGCAGGCCAGTTACTATATTCACAGCAGGAGATAGGAGGAGGAGTGTGGCACCTGGAAACAGATTCACCACCCAGGGGTCTTTAATGAAGCTGGTTGGCTCCATGTGAGCAGAGCATGAGCCAAATAGAGACACAATAAAAACCAACAACGGCTTTTTAGAGGTATGGTGTCCACAAAGACCCCAACAGCTTTAAATCATCACAGTGTAATGCCAGAAGCAAAGCGAAATTAAATGTGAAAATTCTTAAAAACTCTCACAACGGTGACATATAAATGGTTAATATACATAAGCATAAAGAAGGCTTTCAAACAAATTCAAAACGGAAAAATGACCCTTGAAAAGATGCAGATTTGAACTGTGCACGTCCACAGATAACCTACAGTACGGTAAGTCCCCTACTTATGAACCTTCAAATTGTGAACTTCCAAAGATGTGCACGTGGATTCACATGTCCAGTCACGTGAGTTAGTTCACATGCCTGGCGTGGGTTGTCACATGTGTGCATCCTCTACATGTGGTTGTGCTTTTGTGTACTTTACCGTATTGTAGAGTGGGCTTCCCTGGTAGCTCTGATGGTAAAGAATCTGCCTACAATGCAAGGGACCCAGGTTCAATTGCTGGGTCAGAAAGATCCCTTGGAGAAGGGAATTGGTACCCACTCCAGTATTCTTGCCTGGAGAATTCCATGGACAGAGAAGGCTGGCGAGCTACAGTCCATGGGGTCGCAAAGAGTCAGACATGACTGAGTGACTAACACTTTCACTTTTCACTGTATAGAGTCCAGTAGTACAGCATCTTTATTTCCAGCCCAGGATGTCCAGATGTGGATGGTTTAGTCACTAAGTTGTGTCCAACTCTGCGATCCCGTGGACTGTAGCCCGCCAGGCTCCTTTGTCCATGGGATTTCCCAGGCGAGAATACTGGATTGGTTGCCATTTCCTTCTCCAGGGGATCTTTTCGACTCAGGGATTGAACCCAGGTCACTTGCAATGCAGGCAGATTGTTCACTGACTGAGCCACCAGGGAAGCCCTGGAAAGTCTGGAAGGAAGTGTAAAAGTAGTGATATAGAGCCAATTGTGTTAGTCACATACCTAGGCTAACTTTGTTGGACTTAACGAACAAATTGGACTTACAAATGCACTCTCTGAATGGAACTCATTCTCGTGTAGGGGACTTAATATACCAGACAATCTGTAGATAGTTGGATCCAAAGATGCAGAACCACGAATCCAGAGGATGCACTCTAAGTCATTCTCAGATTTTTGACTCCTCAGAGGGTCAGAGCACCAACTGCCACATTGTTCAAGGGTCAACTTATTCTAATTTTGAATAAGGTACAGGTAACAAAGTTAAAAGTTTCAAGCTACAGTGAGCAAAAGAAAAGTTTCAGCCCCACTAGAAATTTAAACAGCAAAGACATAGCACTTTCACATTACATTGACAAAAGTTTTGGGGAGGGATAGTACCAGTAAAAGTCATAGCTGGGAAGAGGAGCCCCCTGGGAGAATGAATGGGTTCCACCTTATGTAGGGCACTTAAAGTAGGTATCAGAAACGTTGAAAATGTGACATCCTTTGATTCAGCAATTCTTCTAGGATTTTACTCTAAGGAAACAAATGTACATAAAGAATTTTATTTATGACAATAATTAATAGACACCCTAATGCCCACCAGAAAAGGATCAGTCCAGTAAATGTTGGGTGGCTAGCATTTGTATCATTTTCCATTTTTTTTAATACGTTTATGTGTTTTGCAAATGTACTATATCACATGTATGTTAGATAGAAAATAATAAATGCTAGTTACTAGTTTGTAAACAAGGATGTAGGAGTGGGGACTCCAGGCAGGTGGTCCAGGACACCCCGTTGTTATCAGGGTGGCAGGAGCCCAGCTTTATAAAGGTTGGGTTTGCAGTCAGTATTCCATTTCCATCGGAGGGTTCTGGCCTAAGCTGGACAGTTCTTTCTTCCTGCTACCTGACTTGGAGTTCAAAGAAGGTGCGGGTCAACAGAACAAGAGCCAGGAGATCATGATTATGCTGTGGGGCCCAATATGTGAGTAGAGATAGGAGAAGGGGTTTTGCGGGGACAGAGGAGGTGCCGGTAGCTCTGATGCTGGAAAACTTGGAGATTGACCTAGAAGTCTGAAAGTCAGTCCTGATCCCAGCCAGCATGCTGGGTTCAGGCTGTTCCAAGAGGGACTTTTCTAGCACAGGAGCCAAGGACTCACCCTGAGCCAGTCTAAGTAGGAGGCTTATTCCATACTCCCCCAGTGAAGAGATCTGAGCTGCTGCAGTGCTCCTGGGTTCAAGGCCAGGCTGGACTGGGGCTAGATCAGCTTGGAAGAGTCAGAAAGAAAGGAGATAGGAAGTGAGCTGGCAGCTGACAGTGGAGTTCCCACAGTCTGTTTTAAGGAGCAATGTCTCATTTTCACTATTGCAAATTCCTTTTTTTTTGTTTTTAACCTCATGGCTGGAATCTGCTGCTACCTGGATTAGTCCAATCCCATTACAGTGAACTATTGCTTTAATTGTATGGATTCTCTGTGGCATTTAAACATGCCTGGAGATGAGTGAACCGACCAGAACTTTGAAAAATCAGTGTTCGTTAAAATGATTTGTTTCTCCACTTCTGCTACGTGGCTCAGAAGCAGACGTGGTAGTTATTTGAGACTTTGGGGATGAGAAAGGACCCATTTTCTGAATCTAATCTCAGCGATAAGGTATAAAGAACTGGTACGAAACTCAACGTGCTTTAACATCTATAAATCCCTGCAGGAAGGAGCCCATATAAAGTCTAACCCATAATAAAAGCTGTTGGTTTCCTTGTTTGACTTCCTGAGTTTGTCCCTCCTGTGTTTGTCTTCAGGGCTACGAGATACACATGTTTGATAGCGTCATGAATATCTCAGCTTACCTCGGGAATACTACTGACAATTTCTTTAAAATTTCCAACCTGAAATTGGGTCATAATTATACTTTCACTGTCCAAGCACGATGTCTTTTCGGCAGCCAGATCTGTGGGGAGCCTGCGGTCCTGCTTTATGATGAGTTGGGGTCTGGTAAGTCACTGTTGCTACCATTTCTCGGGAAATACATCAAGGATGTAGCGTGGTTTGGTGAACATGTGCATGCGTGCTCAGTCGCTTCAGTCGTGTCAGACTCTTTGCGAGCCTATGGGCTATAGCCCTCCAGGGTCCTCAGTCCATGGGATTCTCCAGGCAAGAATACTGCAGTAGGTTTCCATGCCCTCCCCCAGGGGCTCTTCCTGACTCGAGGATCGAACCTGCATCTCATGTCTCCTGCATTGGCAGGTGGGTTCTTTACCCCTAGCCCCACCTGGGAAACCCTTGATGAACATGTGTCCTTCTAAAAATGCATTTGAAATATTCTTGCAGGGCTAAAGAAAATCATTTATGCATCAGCTTAATCAGGCATTGATTTATTTAATAAATCCTTCCCTAGTCAGGCGTGGTGTGAGGTGCTAGGGTTTCAAGGTGACCGTATTCTGAATGTAAGACAGAAGAAAGGAAATATTTTGTTTCAAAAGGAGATTCTGTTTGGGAAGCTGTAGCTTAATGAGTTTTGTTTTTATTTTCTGGAGGACCTTTCAAAGCCTCTAGTATGCTAATATTCCCCGTGATTTTCCAAGCCAATAGATACCTCATCACTGCATCACTGACTTCCCAGCCTTCCCTTCGTCTTTGCTGTCACCCTCAGATCAGATCCTGAGGTCAGTCTGGGATCTCTGTCTTCTGGACACTCACAGACAGCAGTGTGGGGCCATGCTTATGGCAAGGGAGAGGAGCCTCCCATTTACACAGAAATTCTGCTCGGGTTAATAGCTTACCCAGGATTTCAACAGATGTTTTGGTCTGTTTAGTTCCATTTACTCCCAGCCAACAACCAACCAGTGCTTAAGCTCAGAGTCTTATGTTAGACCTGTTGTCTGTTCCATCACCCTTCCTGGGGTGGCTTCTAGTGGAATACCTTATCCTTGGCATCTCTCTAAAAGAGGGAGACCTTGGGACTTTCCCAGTGATGCGGTGGGTGGGAACCCGCCGGACATTGCAGGGGATGCAGGTTCCATCCCTGGGCCAGGAAGATTCCACATGCCGAGGAGCCACTAAGCCCTTGCACCACACACAGCTACTGAGCCCGCCCTCGAGCTTGAGTGGTGCAACTATTGAGCCCTAGCGCTGCAACTGCTAAAGCCAGTGTGCCTAGAGCCCATGCACCGCAACAAGAGAAGCCACTGCAATAAGAAACCCACTTACTGCAACTGGAAAGTAGCCCCCACTCGCCACAACTAGAGAAAGCCCATGCACGGCAATAAAGTCCCAGCATGGCCAAAAATAAATAAATAAATAAAATTTGTAAAAAGAGGGAAACCTCGTACATCACATCCCTTTGGAGAATTGTAGTCCATTCGAAGTTCTGTAAAGTTCCTACAGAAAACAACCAACCAAACTCTTGTCTTAATGTGTCTTAAATAGCGCCTCCTTTTTAAGTAAAACTAAGTAGCAACCTGTGAAATAGACTTTGGGGAAAACTGCCGTGAGGGCATGTGCCAGATACCTTTGTAAAACCAGGATCATCAGGTGGGAGAATTGCCCGGGTAGACATTTCCTTGGACCACATCCTGCCCTGTGATGTTCACACCCGCTTGGAGGTGGGTGGGGGTGGGAACGCGCTCCATTTCTGTCACCTCTGCCATGCTGGCTTCCTCCTGACTGCTCCAGCCCAGAGCTTTCCCTCTGTTTACCACTTCACAGTTGAGATTAGGTTGGGACACGTGACAGACTGGGGAGAGTTTTGTCTAGTCAAGTCAATAGTGAAGAAATTAAAGACACGGATATTGAATTTTATATCAGGCTTTCAGGAAATGGCTGGTCTCTGGCTCATCTTTATGGGGACCTGTTGTGATGAACCCCTGTGTAACTACTGAACTTTCCCCATGAGGAGGGGGCCTGGCCCCATCTCCTCACCCTGCACCAGGGAACAGCATCAAGCCTCATGAGGCTTCTCATGGAGACCAAGGAAGTCCACTTTGCTTCCTTTGCTAAAACTGACTGACATGACTGTGTTCCTGCTGCAGGCTCAGACTTTCCCCAGGATTTCTGCCATGCGAAGTCTGCCCTTTCCAGAAAGACTGGCGCAAACCCAACGGAGTCCTGTTGCTACAACTGTATCAGTACATCATGATAAAGCTAATATTTGTTGAAGACAGTGGGAAGGGAGCATCACTGATAGGTTATAGACACCCAAAAGACTTTGCAGAGAGCTTTTAAAAAATGTTAAATGTATATGGAAAGATTCCCTCTTTCTCTTTTAAGTAAAAAATAAACCTCATAAAACTTCATGAGCTGTTAAGTCAGTATTGCAGTAAAGGAATCTCATTTGTATCACTTAATGGAGCTTCAGGTAATTGCAGTTCAGAGTGACTTTGGTGCCAAGTAGGGGGAAATAATTGCAATCTCGTTAATTAGTGGTCTGATTTCACATCCTCTTATGTAAGGCAAGCAAGTGGTCTTAAGTAATAATGCTAATGAAATCAGTGTTGATACCCCAACAAAGGTCTCCCTTCCAAGAGATTATCTAAATAACCAACGAGGCAGTGATTAGGAGCCTAATGTAATTACCGTATTTGCACGCATGAGGCCTGTCCTCCATCAGCTCGTGGTGAGGAGTTGGGAAACATTCGGGTGTCACGTGCAGGAACGTGCCACATGGGACAGGCAATTCGGGGAGCTGCTGCAGACTCTTGGCATTGTTTGGGTGGCTGGGGCGGCGAGGGGTTGCCTGGTCCCTTCTCCTGCCCTCCCATGGGAGCCTTATGGGTTGGTGTCTTGCTTTGGCAGGTGGCGATGCGTCAGTGATCCAGGCTGCCAGATCTACCGACGTAGCTGCTGTGGTGGTCCCCATCTTGTTCCTGATCCTGCTGAGCCTGGGCGTTGGGTTTGCCATCCTATACACAAAACATCGGAGGCTGCAGAGCAGCTTCACAGCTTTCGCCAACAGTCACTACAGTTCCAGGCTGGGCTCGGCCATCTTCTCCTCGGGGGATGACCTGGGTGAGTGGGAAGGGGTGCAAGGTTCTCCCTCCCGGGGCGGACCCCACAAGACCAGGGGCTTGCTGAGGAATTGCCTACCTTGAGCTCATCTTTTGATGCTAGCAGAGTTCTTGATTAACCAATGATCCCACTGTTTTGGGCTGAATCAGTTGGAGCCCTTTACTTTGCAATTGCTTCTAAATTAAAATACAAGTCCTCTGTTCAGTGGGGGCTTCCCCTGGTGGCTCAGTGGTAAAGAATCCACCTGCCAATGCAGGAGATGTGGGTTTGATCCCTGACCTGGGAAGATCCCCTGGAGAAGAAAATGGCAACCCACTCCAGTATTCTTGCCTGAGAAATCCCATGGACAGAGAAGACTGGTGGGCTACAGCCCATGGGGTCACAAAAGAGTTGGACACAACTGAGCAACTGAACAACACTGTTCCATAGCATGCCCAAGACGGAGTTCTGTCAAAGAACAGGTGGGAGCTTGCCTTGTACACAAAGGATGGGTGGACCCTGCCTGGGCTTTGGGTGTTCCCAAAGTGGCAGCAGATTCTCAAGAATTTCCAATGCCTCTCATCCCTCACAGATGGAGGTCTCACATCTTTGGGGACGTTTGTCTTGACTGACAAAAAGCCATGCTTTCTTCCTTGGCCTCTGTCCAAATTACCCTTCCTATCATGCTGTTTCTCTCTCCCGTGGCTAGCACAACCTCCCTGGCCATTCATTTACGTATCGGTCGTATATGACCTGGGGAAGAGAAGGAAATGTCCCCGTTCTTATATAAATGTATGCGTGCTAAAATTCCAAAATGCTCATGGAGGGAGTAAACTACTTAATAAATATAATTAACTCATTACTGACCAGGAAATTTTTGCAAAACCTAATGCTTGTGACTGGCAATTTTTATTTTGGCCAGCCAAAGATTAATTATGGTTATTTCACTAACACGTTGTGAGTTACTACAATTAGTAGGTACACCTGACACACCTGTAAAACCCAAAGGAGCTTTTTTGCCAACCCAGTGTGTATGGATCAGATGGTGACATTCACCATGCTAGCATAGGTTGTGGATAACTCAAGTTGGGGCACGTAAGCCGCCCATTGGAATTTGGGATGGATAATAAGATCCTCCCTGTTTAAATTTACTTTTCTTCTTTGGTTAAGTTCAAGCTACCGTGAAAAGAAGGTTGGCCACCTGTTGATGGGGAACAGGTGACCTAAGAATGTCAGAAGCTGGGCTGGTTTCAGCACTGATTCTTGTGCCTGGCTGGCTCTGCTGCTGACTTTTCTAGCTAGGGCTTGTGATGTAGGGATGGGGGTCAGCGGCGGGAGGTTGGGGTCAGGCAGAAGTGCCCCAGAACTCACCAAAGACTGACTGTCTTGCCTTTAGGGGAGGACGACGAAGATGCTCCAATGATAACTGGATTTTCCGATGACGTCCCCATGGTGATAGCCTGAAAGAGCTTTCCTCACTAGAAACCAAATGTTGTAAATATTTTATTTGATAAAGATAGTTGATGGTTTATTTTAAAAGATGCACTTTGAGTTGCAATATGTTATTTTTATATGGGCCAAAAACAAAACAAAAAAAAAAAAGGAAAGAAAGGAATGAATAAACTTTGTCGTAATCAACTGTGAACTTCAAACCAGGTTGATTTTAGTAACCAAATTGCTTTGATTTGATATTAATATAGTCTTACAGGGCTGTGCTTACTGGGCATGCTTTTAAGTCTGTGAGATAATTTTGGTTCAATAAATTGGCCGTTATTTTTATTTTTCTAAGACGCAGAAATGTATTTAATAAAGACTTCAAGAGAGAGTGATGGGTAGAACCCCTCCTCCTTGAAAGTAAGCTCAAATTTAAATTTTTGTTTGCAGGTAGTTTATACGAAAGTGTTTGGGTGTATGAAGGGGGGAGATTTCTTTTATTTTGTTAATTTATCGGGACTCTGTGTAGGCCCAGGCTTCAGTGGTCATCTGACACCACAAAATTTATGAGCACCCCCGCCTGCAAGGTTGGACGATGAGGAACAGAAGCAGTTTTGTTGCCATTCCGGAAACAATCCATTTTTATTCGCTCGTATGTCACACGATGGCGTTTGGCAGAAGAGCCTGTTGAGTCATTGCTCCATTTCCCCTAAACAGAGCTGCAGCTTGGGAAGCCCTGCAAGCAGCACTTCTTCTCTTATGCTAATGGATGGACTCTCACTGCACACACCTCTGTGCAAGACGTAGCTTTCACAGCTACAAAATGATAACACTGCTTTGTTCTACACTGGTATCATTGTCATTGCAAAAAATTACTCCAGCTGTGGGAGAGAATTCTGGATCTGTGCCATGATAGCTACACTGGCAGATATAGTACCTAATTTTTCCTTTTGGGGGGATTTTATTTTTATTTTTTTGGTTTGCTTTTACTTACCACTGAAGAATCTCAAATGGAAAGTTTTATGTTTCTGTTGAGGTGGCCGCTTACTGTCCTTAAAAATCCACACTGATATATGCAGTCACTTTGAATTGGGTCAGTGCCTTCTCTTTCTCTCTCTTTTTTTTAAATTCTCTTCTTCCACCTCCCTCACCTGTACCCCTGCCCAATTGTAAGAGAAAATGCTATGCACTCTTAGAGGAGATGTGTGAATTTGAGACCATTCAATCTAGCTCACAGTAGCAGCAGTGCTAGAATTGATATTCTTTGTAAGATAAGCTGGGCTGTATCCTGCCTTTCAATGCCTCCCCTGTATTTAAACCATGGCCTCTTGGTAGCTATGTGAGATCCCCTGGGAACTGATGCCCACTCTTGAGACCTACTGTTGTCAGCCCCAGTGTGTAGCATTGTTGTGATGCCTACTATATGCACCTCACTGCAGAAGTTCTTCCCAGCTGAGAAGCAGTGAGCTCTGGGGCTCTTCCAAAGTCATGCTTTGGCATAGTGTCCCTCACCTGCAGGCTTTGTCAAAACCCCATCTCCTCTTTGATGCAACACATCACCGTCTCGCAAGTCTTTGCTTTCTTTTAACCAAGAGTATCGTTCTTGGCTGATAACATAGTTTTATTCTACCTGGGGCGTGTTTGGGAAACAAACAGCCAATTAAAGTATTTTTAGTTAAAAAATTTTTATTTGTGTATATATATGTTTTGCTTGAGGAGTATTTTCAACTATAGATGTTTAGTATGTTGCGAATGGTGGTAAATGACTAGCCTTCTTCCAGCATGATTTCCTTCTCTTTCCTGTGTTATGTTTTGAAAGACTGGAATTTCTTCGGCTTTATCTTGTGTCTTACCTTGGAGTTTCGTTCAAAACTCTGAGCCCTACCACCTTCCCTTTTAAATAAGCACTTTAAGTAACTGAAAGATGAATGATCTGGTGGGAGGCAAGTCATTTAATCGAACCACTAGAAAGTGTATTTTCTTGTTTTCTTTTTCCTGCCAAATTTGGGGGGCATTTGTGAAAGCTGATATCAAAGGCACTGAGATTTTATATTTAGTTCTTCCATAGGCAAGCCTTTCTACTGAGCACATGTCTCCAGTTGGCAACTTGAGATGTTTCTGAGCATCCGAGTCTTGTTCCCAGTGCCTGTCAATGCTTAGTGCACCGTACTGTATAGACTGGCCATCACCCCTCTCCTTGGAAAACGCCACTGGGCTGTTTGAGAACAAGCAGCCTTTTAGGGCTAGAGTATTTTATATAAACAGAAGAGCTAAGTTCCTGAAGACTGAGCTAGACAGATGCAGCTATGTGTAAATTGTATATTTTTATGAACTTTTGAAGCACGCCCTCTCACCTCCCTCTGCATAGCTTTGTGAGGTTTTATGTATATATGCCGTCTGTGAGATTCCCGAGGTGGGAGGGACAAGAGGAAATGAGAGCCGAGACTCCGTGGAGCCTTTGAAGGTGACCAGATAACTGTCTTCACTGTGACCAACTGGAGCCCCTGAAGAGGGGGCTTCCATACCTCGCTGGAGATGCCACTTCCAGAGTTCACACTGTACAGGATAAAAGGCTTTATTTTCTCCCAGGATGCATTAGAATGTCAGAAGCCCACATCCACGTGGACGACAACGGACCGCCAGTGGACCACTATAATATGGCGGGCAGAGGGACTGTGTACAGATTTTCTCTGGAAGCTGGTTTTGCCCCTGGATGGATTGACTGCTCCTCGAGCCTTAGGAGATGTGGGTCTGTGTGGATGAAATAACAGAGAGGAGAGTCCTGCAGAGGAGTCCAGGGAGAAGCCACGCCTACGCAGAACCTTTTCCAGACAGGTGAGATGCTCCTGTGACTTCTGGCTGCCCTGGCAAGCTGGGTGTATAGTTACGAAGCTGGGTAACTGGTTGAAACTTCTGATTTGGGGAAGAGGGTACATCTGTGTTAGTACTGTGGGATATTTTAGGGGGACACATGTGGGACATAGCTGCATGTTCATGTGTGACCCACTAGATGAAGCTCTGCTTCAACCATGTAAGGAATATTTGGGGCAGGAAGACTGGAGAACCCTTCCTCTGAATATTCACCCAGCGGTCACTCTCCATCTAGTGAGATCATGTTGTCAGCACTTCCCTAAGGGCAGAAACCCCATCCTGTCAGGTTAGGTTGGTCACTTTCCCACTAAGAATGCCATGGTGAATCCCTGAGATGTTTCTCTTCTTTGCAGAGTTGGGGAGGGGGTTTCCCTCCTAGAAAAGACCCAGGCAAGTCAGCAAACTGGATGCCACCTCCATATTGATTTTAGGAATTGACTCTGAATAAAACTCTGCAGAATCTCCACTCATGTGGGGATAGTATCATGACATTGCGATTGCATTATTTTTCTTAAAGGAAGTGTGTGCTGTCTTTCAGGTACAATTTTTGTGTAAATAAAGCCAGTGCATTAAGTTTATATAGACTACTTTCTATGCAAGTCTGAGGTAGGAACAGATAGCAAGAGACTGTGTGTGCTGTTGGGTACATGGATGATAAGCGTGTTTTCAGAAGGGGTACCCCCAGTTAACATGGTTTGAGAGAGGATGGGTTGTATGTATGTTTCTGCCCACTAATTTTGAGCAGCCATATTTTGAATTAAATCATCAGAGCCAAGTAACCCAAGAATGGTATTAGTTTCCTGTATAATAGCTCAAATGGAACAAATATGAATGCTGAAATGTAGCATTGTTCTCTGATATTCCATGTCATTTCTCACTTAAAACCTCTTGTTATGAATTATTAGAACCTTTAGGCAAAAATCGAAAGTATTTGCAGGAAAATAAAGGCCTACTCTGCTCTTCAAGTGAAACACTGTATACTTGTTTCTCTCCAAAGTGAAATTAGATATTTATTATTTCAGTTGCCTTGGTAAGTTTCCGAATCACTGGTTTATGCTGAAGATTTTACTCTATTGTCACACAGTCTTAAGATCATTTTTGTCTCAATGTCAACTTTTTTCACTGAATAAAAATTTAACTGGGTCAAGAAAACACTTCTTTGAAAATCCTCTCTCTATGCGTCTTGAGTTGTTCTTTGGAGTGCAGTGAAGATGGTTAATATGGTCTCCAAGCACCATTTGGTTTGTCATGTTTTAAAAGCATGTTTATTTCATAGATGAGAGAACACTAAGACCTGGAATAATTTTGTTATTAACAAGCTGGTTCTCAGACGGTGGATCCTTGAAGAACACGATGTCTTTGCGGTGGCTGAGGAGGGGGGGAGACGTGATGGCTGTTTTGAAGTAAATAAAATTGTTCCACAGGGGTGCAGACTAATGTGGCTCCCTTAAAGCCGTAACTACCTTTCCTAGGAGACGATTTGCTAAGAGGGCAATTTTCAAGTCTGGGAGAAGAGATGAGAAGCAGTACGATGAGCCGTGTGTAGAGCACAATTTTGGGAGGCTTCTGGAGGCAGTGAAGTCTGAGAAGGATGCTGCACTTGCCTCTGATTGGTGATGAAAAGCAGGTGGACCTGCAGAGTCAGGACTGGGGAGGTAGTGTAGAACAGGTGGGACAGGGCAGGTATTCTGGTGTAACATCTCCCAGGATGTTGCTCTTCATTTAAATATTGAGCCAAAAATCAGTCTCTGAAGTTTTATTATCCTGTTTGGTAGATGAGGAAAAAGAGGCTCAGAGAAGTTAAGGAATTTGCTTAAGGGAAACCGGAAAGTAAAATGCCAAAACCATCCTTCAATAGAACAATAGTCCTGTTCTGTATCCCTGTGCCGTCTGCCTCCTGTCACCATTCAGTGTCAGGATGAACACCCTCACTCTAGTGTCTTATGCCCGGGAAAATCCCAAGGGGATACCTACCCCCTGGTCATAGCGTAGTCCTTAGGTTTCCAGGCTTAGGTAGTGGGTATATGATAGTCATCTCTTGAGGACAAATGTACCTTCAACAAGCTCATGAGACTTATTCATGACAAAATAATGCCCACGCATGAACTAACCTCAGGAAATCGCCCTGTCTCTTAGCAGGTTAGTGTGCCCCGTGCATCCTCCCCGCGTTGGGAGCTCTGCTGGGAGGAGCCAGTTGCAACAAGAAGGTTGTTTGGTGAGCTGGGGCCCAGAGAAAAAGTGGAAGGGGGCTGGGCATAAATATCGGTTATCCAGTGACTACTGAATGGACAACAATGAATGATTGACAGTCCACTAGAGGAATAATCTACTCCATATGAACTTAATACTGGAAACCTTGATACAGGTAATCCCCTGTGTCCATTTCTATTTAAAAAGGTCCTTGCCAATTGGGTCCTTTATTTTAAGATTTTTTTCTGCATGCGGACAATTTTTTTTAAGTCTTCATTGAATGTATTACAATATTGCTTACGTTTCATGTTTTGGTTTTTTGACCACATGGTATGTGGGATCTTAGTTCCCCTGACTGGAAGGCAAAATCTCTTAACCACTGCACTGCCAGGGAAGTCCTGCCAGTGCGGTGTTTTATTTTTGATTGGAGGCTGATTGCTTTATTGCTTTACAATGTTGTATTGATTTCTGCCATACATCAACATGAATCAGCCGTAAGTATACATATATCCCCTCCCTCTTGAGCCTCCCTCCCACTACCAATGGGGTCTTAATCCTTGACGTCTCTTTGCTGAAGTTTCCCCTGGACTAGGCTTGTGCACCACCTGTGTCTGCCACCCTGACTTATCTTTTTGTTATGTGGTTGAGTTCACTCCTCTCTGCACTAAAACATTCTATAGTGATGTTAATTGTGCATTCAGACTGGACTATGATACCTTCTTGGCTTGAGAGCTGTTATTTCTCTAAGGTGATTCTATTATGTGTTGGTTTGAAAGTAACTCTGAAAGGACGCTGGTTTTGAGTCCTTGGGCCCACAGGGTAACTCCCAAACTCTGCCTACTTGTGTCACTTATGAATCTCCAGTTAAAAACAGAAGGAGACTACTAAGGCTGAAGCCTTAACAACAAAGTTGAAAAGCTATCAGAAAATGTAGACTATCAGAAAACCTCTATTAGAGATAAAGGAATTCAACAAAAGATTTTGTGTCTATTTAGTAGAGCCTTTACTGGCCCCAAAGGGACAGAGTCCTACACGTCCCATAGCCCATTTGATTAAAATACTAATGGTTTCCTGCTGTTTGGCACCTGTTTTTTGCCAGTTGCTGTGCTAAACTCTAAAAATTTTTCTTTTTTAATTCTGAAGTTGATCCTGTGATTTAGATAATTTTTTTGAAATTAATTTTTATTAGAGTATAGTTGCTTTACAATTCTTCCCAGGTGGCTCAGTGGTAAATGAATCCACCTGCCAGTGCAGGAGATGCCAGAGACACTGGTTCGATCCCTGGGTCAGGAAGATCCCCTGGAGGAGGAAATGGCAACCCATTCCAGTATTCTTGCCTGGAAAATCCCGTGGACAGAGGAGCCTGGTGGGCTACAGTCCACGGGGTCGCAAAGAGTCGGGCACGGCTGTGCGTGAGCCTGCGCTGTGTTAGTTTCTTCTGTACGGCAAAATGAATCAGCCACATGCATGCATCTGTCCCCTCCCTGTGGACTTTCTTACTTCTCGGGTCACCACAGTGTGTTAAGAGATGGGGACAGCTGGTCACGAGAGAGGGCGAGTGGCTCATCCAAGATCTCACATGTAGTAAAGGGCAGAGTCAAGTCTCAAACCTAGATTCAGTCCATTCCTGTTTGTTTTCTTACCATGCTGCTTTGCTCTTTAGAGGTCAGCAATAGTAATACTGTTTAAGGAATTCAAGGGTAGAGGTAATACCTTTTTAAAGGATTTCCACTGGAAAGATTGAAAATGACATTTGGAGACAGAGGTAAATTTAAATTTCTTTGCAAAATCATTTATGTGGAACACTGCTGCTAGATCAATGAAGCCTTTTTTTATAAAATTGGGAAAGAAATTTTTTTTAAGAATTCAGTAATCAGAAACACAAAGGATTCTTTTGCTTTGTAAAAACCCAGTTAGATTTTTATCAAAATCCTTTGTGTCTTGGGAAAGGATGTTCAGTGCATGTTTTTTTTCCCCCTCTTTTTAGGGCCGCTTTGTGTGGCTTGTGGCATCTTAGTTCCCCAACCAGGGGTGGAGCCCGGGCTCATGGCAGTGAAAGTGCCAAGTCCCAACCACTGGGCCGCCAGAGGGATCCCATATTCAGTGCACATTCTACTCACCTGTATTTCTGTACATGGTGGGGCACACGATTGCACCGTGTTCATTAGGGTGCTAATTAGACTTGCATAGGACCCTTAGTGTTAGCTGCTCAGTTGTGTCCAACTCTTTGCAACCCCATGGACCGTAGCCCCCCAGGCTTCTCCGTCTGTGGGTTTAGGGTCCCAGCAAAAGGAGGTAGCTGTCATTCTTTTCATATAACCCTAACTGGCTTGGGTGCCAGTGCACCATTTTTTAAAAAACAATTATGCGTAGGATAATTTGAACTTGCAACAATTTACAGAAGAACAATGAAGTTTAAAAGTTAACGCTTTATAAACTGCTAAGCTTATCATTGTCACGTCGCAACTCTATTTAATGACAAATGACAACTGATAATGGTTGGGAATATTTGTGTGAAAACAGTGACACGTCATACTTAAAACTCAGCATCCACAAACTCTGAGGAAGGAAAAAAGGCTTGAATTTAAATGTAAACCAGCCTTTTAGGAAATTTGCCCTTTGGTTGTATGCTCTTACATAAAGCCTTCAAGATCAATTGAATGAAGAGGTCTCATATTTAAACTTTTATTTTTCAGTCTCTCTGTAGCAGAAGCAGGATCTATTAGTTGCCCAGGGATTGATCACATCCTAGGTGGTATTGAATTATCGAGGGGTATGTGTGCACGTATCTTTTATGGAATTCTTCATAGGCAGTAGGTGAGCAGAGCAAGAGCATCAAGCTCCTGACTTCGTAAACACGCCTTACTTAGAACACCAAACAACTTGACGGCTTCCAAGAATCGGCATATCTTCAAGGGAGGAAATTTTTTTCACATTGAAATGATTCAAGGGAATGCATTTAAGACCCTGAACACAGAATTCCCCAAAGATGGTCCAAAAACATTTTGAGTAATGGTAGTCCTGTGGCAATAAGTCACAATAGCAAATAAGTAATTGTTTTATGCCAGGCATTGTTCTGGGGGTTTCTTGTATATGAACCCATTAAATCCTCACAATAATTCTATAAAGAGGATGCTATTGCAGATAAGGAAGGGCTTCCTTGGTGGCTCAGTGGTAAAGAATCTGCGGCAGGAGATGCAGGAAATATTAGTTTGATCTCTGGCTCAGGAAGATCCTCTGGAGAAGAAAATGGCAACCCACTCCAGTATTCTTGCCTGGGGAATCCCATGGACAGAGGAGACTGGCAGGCTACAGTTCTTGGGGTCGCAGAAGAGTTGGACATGAATTCAAGCCTAAAGCAACAACGACAATAGACAAGGAAACTGAAGCACAGAAAGATTAAGAAATTTGCCCAAGTACACAACAGTAGGCAGGGCTGATTTCTAAGTCTGTGCTTTTAAGTCTTTCAAACACTCCAAGTGACCCTTGGAGAGTCCGATTTGGGTGTAGACACTTAGAATGTATTTTAACCAATTTACCTTTTTTTTGGGGGGGGTTATAAAAGGCATTTATATCTACTATAGAAATTTGGGGAAAATGAAAGAAGCACCAAGAAAGAAATGAGGTTTCCTGTTAATCACAGAGACACCTTTATCACTTGATTTTATATGAGCAGTTGTATCTGGTTACAGTTCTGTTGTTGTAAATATGACCAAGTTCATGTGGGAGAGTTCCCAAGGCTCTACTACGCCTGTTCAGTCTTGATTCCAACCACAGAGGTGACTTTGCAGATCTCAAAAGCAGAGTGATACCCTCTTCACCTTTGTCCCTGTAAGCAGTTTTGACACAGACATACTCTGAGGGCCGGCAGCATCAGAGGACCACCGTGCCCTGAGCTGCATTTTTACCTTTCATCACAGTCAAATGCTCTGACTCATCCTCCACATTGATGAAACTCATAGGAGGGTTTGTTTTGCGTCACTTGGTCATCTCTGGCTCACTGAGTTTTCCCTGTTGAGTTTTTTGGTTGCTCGAAATAATGGGATGAACACCTACAGTGCTTCCCATCAAAGAAAACGGACAGCTTAAGGAGACGTAAGCCAAAGATGCTTTGCAAACATGGTTGTCATACTGAGTGTGTTTGGTCCCAGAATAACCTGAGTAGCCAAGAGGGCTGTGTCTAAGCTCCAAAGAGGAGAAGTGAATGGTCTAAAGCAAGGTGGTGGGATCAGTTTGTGAGTTTCTGGGGGATGGCGTAGGAAGAAAAGAAGGACTTAGAGGGACATTTGGAGGTATTTAGTGTTGGATGGCGAACACTCTCCATTTCAACTGGGATGTGTTCAGTGGCAAAATAGTTTTCCTAAATATTAAACTGCATTGCTCAGATATACAAGAGTTGGAGGGTAGAACACGTGGATTTTATGTGAATAGATGCTAAACCCCGTATTGGAATCTCTTGTTAATATCTGCAGGTCTCTAAGATGCAGAGAGATCAGGTAGGAAGAAAAGAGAATTCTGAGGTTTGGGGCAGTTCCTGAAGGAATCAAAGATTAATGTCAGGTCTCAAGCTCAAGGCTGGCAAGACTCTGATGACCTAGAGGAGTGGGATGGTGGGAGTGGGAGGGAGGCCCAAGAGGGAAGAAATAGGTGTATATATGTAGCTGATTTCACATTATTGAATTACTGATTATATATTATTGATTCACACTATTGTACAGCAGAAACTAACACAACATTGTAAAGCAAGTATACTCCAATTTGAAAATTGTTACAGAACTACACAGTGGTGTAAGGTTGCACAAAATTGTGAATGTATTAAATGCTACACTTGGATTATACACTTGAAAAGTTAATAGAATGACAAAAAAATAAGTATACTCAGACCTCAAAAGGTAAGGTAATTTTTCCATTGTTCTTAAACTTAGAACAAAGTTGCAGACTCATGATTTAAACCTAAGCAGCCTAATCCCAGAGTTTATAGTTTCATTAAAATATTAATAGCAGATTCCTGGTGGTAAATTAGGGACATTTTAAATCTTCTTCTTTGTGTTTTTCTAAGTTTCCTAAAATGTTTGCAATAAATATGTATCACATTTTATAACTAGGAAAAAAAAAAACCTCCCTGGCCAGTCAAGCACCTGATTGCCAGACCCCAGAGTAACACTCATTGAAAAAGTAGTATTGTGGCTTCCCTGGTGGCTCAGGGGTAAAGAATCCGCCTGCCAATGCAGGAGACAGGTTTGATCCCAGGTCTGGTAAGATCCCACATGCCACAGAGCAACTAAGCCCACGCGCTGCAACTATTGAGCCTGTGCTCTAGAGCCCTGGAGCCGCAACTGCTGAGCCCATGAGCCGCAACTACTGAAGTCTGTGCATCCTAGAGCCCACGCACAACAAGAAAATCAATGATGAGAAGCTGGCGCATGCAACAAAGAGTATCCCCCACTCACCACAACTAGAGAAAGCCCACTCAGAAACAAAGAGCGAGCACAGCCAAAACTAAATAGATAAGTTATATACGAAAACAGAATACACCATTCACATTAAAAAAAAAAGCAAGTACTATTGGAGCATTTCCTCTGGACTACTTCCTGCATCAACCACTGGGAGAATAATGAAGAAGACGGATAGGATGCTTGCCCTCTGGAGCAACAGAGAATAAAACCTCAAGGTTGGGAAGTTGCTCATGAGTCTTGTGTAGATGGCATATGTGATTTCATAAAAGTGAAAACAGGCCAGCTAATTGGGAAGCTAATCCATCTTAATTCTAAAAGCCTGAGGTCATGCCTATGCTAGGGGAATCCCATGATTACACTGCGGGAGGAAGGAGGCTGCAGTTCAGCTTCTAAGAGAAACCATACTTGAGGTAGGAGAGTGTATCATTGGCTGTGTTGTGGTTCAGTCACTAAGTTGTGTCCGACTCTTTGTGACTTCTTGGCCTGCAGCATGCCAGGCCTCCCTGTCCCTCACTATCTCCCGGAGTTTGCCCAAGTGCATATCCATTGAATCGGTGATGCCATCCAGTTATCTCATTGGTTGTGTATCCACATTTTATGAACAATGTGATACCTTGTTTCCTTTGAGCTACTGCTGGATCTTAGTTCCCTGACCAGGGATCGAACCGGTGCCCTCTGCAGTGGAAGCAAGAAGTCTCAACCACTGGACTGCCAGAGAAGTCCATAGGCTTCCTCAATGGAAGGAAGGATGAGTGGACAAATCCTAGCCCAGTTAGGAAGGTGTAACTGCAGAAAGAGCAGGGCAAGAGCATGGCAGCCTGGTGCCGCAGCTCTGGCCACGTGACCACGGAGACAATTTGTCCAGTCTCCTTAGTGCCATAGTTTTCTCATCCATCAAATGCAGTGGTACCAAAGCTGATGCCACAGGGTGCTGGGAGGTTTAAAGAAACACACGCCAGAGCTTTTAGACTGGAAGATACTGAGGGAATTTAGCTTTGACAGGTGATCAGAGGAAGGAGGCTATGTTCAGAAGATGGTAACATTGGTCCAGGCTAATTTCTCTTGTGACTAGTTTCTCACCACCATTTGTACCATACGCTTCAGTCTTACACTGATCCTTAATTGTTCCATCCAAGAAAACTTTTTCCCCTCTATAAGGCCGAGAAGAGAACTCAATTCACAGAGGACTGCATGCAACTCCTGTAAGAGATGGGGTTAGAAAGGGAGAGCAATGGTCAGGGTGATTTTGCCATTTCCAGCATGTCAGATCCTGTGGCTGCCTGATGCTTTTCACCAGGACAGGAAAGGCAGGGAGAAAACAGGGGCTGGGAAGGTTGGTGAATTCTTGTTTGGACATTTAAAAAATATATCTATTTTTATTTATTTGGCTGCACCAGGACTTGGTTGTGGCACATGGGATCTTTAGTCATGGCATGCAAACTCTTACTTGTGGCATGTGGGATCTGGTTCCCTGACCAAGGATCAAACCCAGGGCCTCTGCATTGAGAGCATCGAGTCTTAGCCACTGAACCACCAGGAAAGTCCCTGAACATGTTAAGTTTGAAGGGCTAATGGCACATCCAAGCAGAGGCAACTAGTTGACAGCTGGCTTCTTTCATTGAGCAGACATTTATTTAGTGACCGTTATGTACTAGTTGCCTTCCAGGTGCTGGAGATACTGCAGTGAACAGAACAAGCAAAACCCCAGTGTCTAGGTGCAGCTTGGCTTCCTGGATGGCACTAGTGGTAAATAACCCACCTGCTAATGCAGGAGACATAAAAGACACGGGTTTGATCCCTAGATGGGGAAGATCCCCTGAAGGAGGGCATGGCAACCCACTCCAGTATTCTTGTCTGGAGAATCTGATGGACAGAGGAGCCTGGCAGGCTACAGTCCATGGGGTTGCAAGGAGTCAGACACACTGAAACGACTTTGCACACATGCACACTGGGTGCAGCTTAGATTCAAGCAGAGATTCAAGAGGTTATTAAATGATGTAGTACTTGGAGGCGTTAAGTGCTATGGGGGGAAAAATAGAACTCAGAAGGCATGTAGGAGTGAGGTTTAGGCAGTTTTTGGAGCTCAGAGACCAAGCTGGGCTGGAGATGTTGGCTGGAGAAGTACATCTAGAATGATCAGAGTGAAAGGGGTTGATGGAGATAAAAGCGTGGGAGAGAGAGAGATGTCAGAAGTAAGATCTCAAAGTAACACCTGAAGATGATGAGTGTGGGACAAGCCCCAGAGGCAGATTGGAACCCTCAGGTGCCCTCCCGGGAAGGAGTAAATGCTGCAAGGGAGGCACCATGATCCGCATTTTCGGGGCTCTTGCTCTGTGCCTGGCAGCCCCTTCACGCAGTTTCATGTGGTCAAGGATCTGAGCTCAGCTGGCCTGAGCTGGAACCCTCCCTGGGAAGCTGGTGACTCTGAGTATCATGCCCCCTGTTGCGCTGCTGTTCCCTCACCTGTAAATAAAGATCCTTTAGCACCTACCTCACAGAATTGCTGCGAGGATGAAATTAGATAATTAGATACATTAGGTAACGCCTATGCAACGTCATGACCATAAACGCTGTCTAGGGGAATGACTCTTGTCCTCCCTGCAGCCCTGTGAGGCAGACCCCAATTTTAGATGAGACCAGTGGTGGGTTAGTGTAGGATGAGCAGGGCGTTAGGGGTATGGAGGAGCCATCTTTAGGTTCCTCTGTCTACAGTATCGAGAGACCTAGCGTGAGCAACCTTGCACGGCATCCAGATGGATACTTGTAAAATCGAGTCCCCTTCAAACCGAGTCCCCCTCACATCATCTCCCTCTGCCGAATTGATGTTTAATGTCTCTACGCAAAACTCGGTTCCTCTTCTTGTCCCATCCCTGTTCCCCTAAAGATTGAGGGGTATCAAAAAAGGGCAGGAACCTGTGGGGCCCTCCATGTCTCCTGACTCTTGCTTATAGAGAAAGGCTTTAGTTTCCTAGGCCTTTCCTGAGTTCCAAAGAGCAGACTTAAGCATTTACTAATTAGGGAGGTGAGGTCAAGCAGAAACGAAGGAAAATCAGTTATGCAAGAAAAGTCATGGTAATGGTTCAGCAGTCCTAATTCCTCCTACACAAAACCTGATGTGTATCTTTGAGTTGATTAGCAGGAACTAAGACCCCTCCCCAGGTGGCGGAGAGTGATAACCTGCTGGTCACGAGCAGGAGACTGATTGAAACCAGGGGGTTAATGATTAAAATCCCCTGAATAACACACTGTTACCTGCACCATCAACCAATCAGAAGAAAGCCAGGCCCCCTAGAGCCCCCTCCCCCAAACGTTACCTTTAAAAAAACCCTTCCTTGGACGCCATCGGGGAGTTCGGGTTTTTTCCGCGTGAGTCCCAGCGCCTAACTTCCCTACAACCGTGCATCAGTGGATGGGCGTCACTGCATGGAAGGTGAGTGGACACAAATTTGATTTGGTAACACTTGCTGCTCCATAATGTTTTCTGCTGCGGCTGAAAGTGCAAAGAAATAACCCAGGCCTGTGGACGGGATGCAGAGGGGTACTGGCGGGTGGTGCCTGACCTGGAGGGAGAGGCTGGGGAGGGGAGGATGTCCGTCCATCAGCAGCACACTCCACTGCGGGGGAGGGACTCCCACTCTGCCTCTCTCGGCACCTGGCAGTGACATGCAGTGGCCCAGGGGAGGGGACGCTGGCATTAACCTCAGCCCCTCCATGTCCACTCTGCAGCACCCATGCTAAGCACTGGGGATGCCAAGACAAAGGAGGTGCTAGGCCCTCCGCCATCCACAGGGTGAAGGGCTCACCACTGCCTGGGGCTGTGAGAGAGGCAGGGGCGTGATACTATGGGAACTGAAGCGGATGAAACAGCTGTAGGGCTGGGGAAGTTGGGGAAGGTGCCTGAGGGGAGTTGGCACGTGACTGAGGCCTTGCGAAGGAGGAGGAGTTTGTCTGGCTGGTGTGGGGAGAACAAGTGTGTGAAGATTGTGGTCTGTGGCAGGAGGAGTAAGTTGGGTGCGGCGGCTGCTTCGGGCCACGTGCTGCGGGGGTGGGGGAGGGTTCCGGATGAAGGGTATATGGTTGAACCCAAGTCTGTGTGGTCAAAGCAGAGCGAGGCCTGACAAACTGGAAGGTTGGCGCTTGGACCAGAGAATGGTTTATGGTGGGACGCCAAGCAAGGAGAACGGGCAACCCATCCTCAAAAGACCCAAACTCCCTGGCAGTTTTCAGGGAAGGGTTTTAAAAGCAACATTTAGGGTGAGAGCTGCAGGGGGCATGACTTGCTTCTGACTGGAGGAAGAGTCTGGTGTTTCAGAAATCTCCATCATCACCCCTCTGGTTCCAGCCAGTCTGGGGTCTGAGTGCTTGTGGTCAGCAAGTAGTCACCAACCTCCACCTGGGTTCCCGCAGAACAACTCAGACACGTGCGTCTGATAGTTGGGCATGTCCCTTGAGGAGGAACTAAGGACTCTGTTTTATCGCTGAATTATTGTCTCCTGGCTGTTTTTCCTTCCTTTCTGCATTCCCTCACTTTCCTAATTTGTAATTGCTTGAATCTGCTCTTTGGAACGCAGCAAAGGCTTAGGAGAGGAAAGGTTTTTTTTTTTTTTTGCAAATAAGAAACAGGTGTGTGTGTGTGTCTACGTACATATGTGTAGTGCGGAGGGGCTTTTGTATCCAAGAGGTGCTCGGTTTCAATGACATTCTATTGTGTGGCAGAGCTGCTTCTGGAAAAGCTTCTGGAGTCTTCTGGAACACCCCCAGTACCTTCCAAGTCGAGAGGGAAGCCAACTGGAACAGCTTCTTGTTTTTCTCATAGTGCTCCAGAAAGGCAGCTCTGGGCTCGGAGGAACTGGAACTTGCACGGAGTGTTCAGGTCTTACCAGGTGACCTGACCCCCACTTTCTCCCGTGTCTCATGGTCAGGGTGTTTATGAGGTTTTCAGACACGGAAATGGGGGTGAGGTGGGTTGAGTAGTGCAAATGGAGTTCACATAGACCATGTGTTTTTATGCCGCAGATGCATTCTGGAAATTTGTGTCAATCTGTTTTCTGCAAATTCAATAGAATCTTAAAGAAATTAGAGGGAGCTGTCATTTTGTGGAGTTCAAATCTGCCTCTTTTTTTATCGACTGAAGGATCCTTTTGTCATGCAAATATCTTCTATTCCTGAGCTGGGATTCTGTCTTGACTTTCTTTAAATGAGACACACCTCTACGGGGCAAACTGTGGGGCTTACAGGCAGCCTTTCAATGGTAGGCAAATGTCCATCCCCCGCCTTTGTTGTAACCACTCGCTTTGGTGGCCTTTGTTTAGATCAGGTATAATGTTGGCCACTGGAGGGCTCTCCAGATAGAGAATGGCTGGAGAATCCCAAACGTGTTCCTGAGCTCAGGCTCCAGCTCACACCCAGATTTTTGAGCAGAGCAGCACATCTTGCAAATCGGATTTAACTGGGGAGAGTAACAGTAGCACCGATGTTTCTTTTATTTAGGAATTTAAGCATAAAAGAAGCCTCTATTTAAAAGAGCAGCTTTTGGATGATAGTCTTATTTGGAGCTGGCAAGGAAGTGCTAATCTTGTGTGTGGAGAGTGATCTTGCAGAATTCAGCACAGCTTAGAAAAGCAGAGCTTTGAACAAAGGTTTTTTCTCTGTGCAAACAGAATCACACCGAGATGTATGGAGTAAAGTGGGGCCATAGAGTTTATTTTTATAACGAGACAAAGGGAGGACTGGAAGAATATTTAGGAAGACTGGCATCTTATACCTGGTAAAGCAGAGAACGACTACTGTTTATTTTCATGCCACGTCTTTTCACCTGCAGCTTTTCTACTTTATTTTTTGAGTTTAGTTCAGAGATTTCATTTGGCTGAATGTTGCCAAAACACCCAAACTTCTGCGCTCAAAGATGTCCTTATGGCATAACAAATTCTAGATCCAGCTCCCCCCACCCACGCCCCCCGCTTCCCCCATGGATCAAAACACAGACTTGTTGAAAAACCAGGAAGAAATGAGAAGAAGTCAAGGGAAATGTCCAGAAAGGAACTATGGGCCAGTGACCAGATTGCCTCAGTTTATTTAAATAAAAAAAAAAAAGAAAATTCATCAGAACTGTGCAAAGCAGATAAGTATCAAACTAGACTAAAATAAAGTCTCAAGTTCTAATCTCTGAAGGCCTGCAACAAAAAGTAAAGTTGATTGTATAAATTTGCATGCTTCTCTTGAACTAGTAATTTTCCATCTCCAGAGCAGGGTGGCTTTGTCTTGTAGGTAGCTTTGAGGATGAATTTGGGCCCTAACCACTGAAGAACTTAGGTCCCATGGACACAGATATGGGCGCTGGAAATGCAGCTAGTGTAGGGCAAGATCTCTGAGGACTGAGGTGGTTCTCATATTATTTGTCCATCTGTGAAATGGGAATGAAGCTTTTTCTGACTTACCTCTTAGACGGTAGTGTTACTGAACCGAACTGGGGTCCACTTACCTGCTGTGCAACAAAGCCAATTTACTGACATCAGATTGTGGTGAAGGAAAGTCCTGTGTTTATTTGCAAAATGACAAGCAAGGAGAATGGTTCATGCTCAAAAGACCTTTGCAAAAGTCAGCTCTTTCCTATATTTATTTGGGAGTGAAATGAAAGAACAGGAAGAAATGAGCCCTAATAGAGAACCTCAGTTTCCCTTTGAACTGGGGAGTTTCGGAAAAGATGAGCAGACAATTCATTCCAGTCTGTATTAGCAGATTTTCCTTTTCTGGGAACCTCAGAAGTAGGCAGTAGAGAGCCGAGGGTGTGTTCAGCAGATGCATGTTGAGAGAGGTAGAGGGACTTGATGAGAGCTGCCAACCTGGACCTTTCTATTTGACCAAAGCTCTTTATCCTGTAGACTATCCCCTTACAGCCTGTGTTTTGTTGGGAAGCTCTGTTCACCTAGTTGTATTTTGGAATTTTGCTTCTCCCAAGGATGGCCTGGGAGTCAAGTCTAGGACCCACTTGATTCTGATTTTGGGTGATAAGATGCAGCTTGGATGGTCCCCTAGGAGGGCTGTCCTCTGGCAAAGAGCTCCTCAGGAACTGGAGAGAAGGATTTACGGCTGGATGAATGGAGGTCAAGGCTGAGTCATGTCGACTGAAATCAGTTATTTAGGGCATTAGACTACACAAGAAATGACTGGGAGGATCGGACTTCTCAGAGTTGCCCCCAAACACTGAGAAAAAGTTGACTGAGGGTCTGGAATCCCCTCCCCTCTCTGAACTCACAGCTGTCATTGTCTTGGACACTCACTCAACATTAAACACACATCTTCCTCTGACATATTTGTATTGTTTTAAAAACTGTATGACAGATAGTTGTGCTGAGTGAGTGAGTGCCGGGCACCTAGCAGGCAGGCAGTAAATATTTGCTGAACAGTGAAAAAATGCGGTGGCTTGGCTGTCAGTATCGCTTCTATTCAGAGCCCATCCCCAGTGCTCCATTCATGCTGGGCTGGGTGAATTTCTCGTTTAAGGGTTGATCGTGCCGGCCTGACCAGGACGGTCTCTGTGAGCATGCCGACTACAAGCCACCATGGCAGAAAATAGGGACGGCTGGGGGGAAGCACATCTGGGAGTTTTCCTAGAGACTAGGTGCAGTTCCTTTGTTCTGGCAGGTTTCAGCCAGAAGGAACAGCAAATTTTACTGTCTGCAAACCACCAATGTGCTTATTCCCTTCCCCCTTCACCTCCATCCTTCCCAACCTGGGAATTCATTTGCTGCTTCTCTTTCCTCCTCTTCTGCACCAGAGCAGTCCCCAGGGACAAAGCTCTTTGTTGTGAACACTCCGGGGCAATATGGAATTGCAAGGTCTCGAGGGCAAAATCAAGGCTGTCCGCCAAGGAGAGTGATCGCTGAGGCCGAGACCCCCGCCTTCCCCCTCCACCTGTTGATCTCCCCCTTCCGGGGGTGAGCAACAACCCGCATTGTGCTTGGGACGCATGCACTTCTACACCAGGCTCAGCAGATGGCGCCGGTGAGCAAAGCCCTTCCCTTCTCTCCCCCGCCCCTCCCCACCGCCAGAGCCTCCCTGGTCTAAAGCGAAAACAGATGTTTTCATCATTTCTGGATCTGGCATGTGACTTGCAGTTCAGCAGTGTGCCGACATAACCCAGAGTTGTGCGTTCCCTTCATCCCCCGCAAAATAAAAATTCTGACTTGAACGAGCCTTCCTCCTAAGTGAGCCACTGACATAAGGTCTGTTGAAGCCAAGGGCACGTGGCTCCAACTGCAACTGCCTTTGTAGCCAGTCCTGGCTCTATCATTGGGAGACTGCCTTTTATTTTTTTTTTTCCCCAGCACAAAGCCAGGGCGGCAAGTCTAGCTATCTTTACACCAAGGGCTGGGGAGAGGCGCTAGTTTTTTAAAATAGCCCTGGTCTGGCTGGCTGGGGACCGTGTGCGTGGGAGCCAGTGAGTCCAGAACAAAACAGGAAGAACGGGGCGGCGCGCCCTGTTCCCCGAACCCCCGGCAGGTGGCAGCATCGGCCCGGCCTGGTCGCTGCCGCCGGCCAGCCCCAAAGCCGGGCCCTGTTACTTTCGGTGGCCTCAAAATTATTAGTTCCAGATGAGTTCTTGCAATTGTAATATTTGGTTTAACCCAATCTGCCCGATTGCGTCAGCACACGTTCAAATACAGCCGTCTGAAGTCTAACCAGACATCAGAGGCATGTTTCAGGGGGTGTCAACATTCCTTACCCTTTGAAAGAATTAAAAAAAAAAAGAAAACCCCACGCACACAAAAACCCAGAGGTTGATTTATCCCCCAAATGAAAGAAGGGTGAGCCGCCTGGGGCTGAGGTGGCCGAGAGGGACAGAACAGGGGAAATTCGGGGAAGGCGTAACAATAGAACTTTGTGGGTCGAAGTCTGCTAGAATGGAACTGGATTTATTTGTTGAACTAGGAAGGGACCTCTGGGCTCTTTGAAGGTTAGAGCAAATAAGCAGAACTGGTGGGCATTTGGTTTTCTAAGAGAAGAGCCCTTCGAATCACGTAGCCGCTATTGTGAGACACAAAACACAAGCTATTGGCCTGTGGATGGGCCTCTGCATACGCTTGGCCTGGCCGCTCAGAAAGGGGGCCGGGGAGGGGGGGAGCTGTATTTTAACACACAGCTGTGAAGGGCACCCCAGTCACCAACTCAGGACACAGACTGGGTTGCCTGAGGACAGCAGCCAAAGGGCCTGGAGGACCCAGTTAGAAAACGCCATACGGCCTGAAGGCGTCTGGCCAGGGGACCTGCCAGAGGCCTCAAGTGTCTTGTAAACAGCCCTGCTGCACTCGGTCGCTGCCATACCCTGGAGACGCTGTCAAGCACCCTGGATGCCGGGCACCTGCTCTGGGGGTCTCCGGTTTTATAGACAGGTCAGCTGAGGCTAAGACTCACTGCGCCCGGGGGCAGAGTAGCACATGTGACAAGGCAGTTCAGGAATCCTGCTCCGACGACCAGACACGAAAGGGTGTCTTGCTTCCCTTGGTGGAGATGGAATAGCCTGGTATTAGGAGACAACCTCTGCCGGGCAATCCTCCTCCTCCCGCCTGCACCCTACTTTTCAATCCGTGCTCAGATTCTTCAAGTACCTCTTTCAAGGTTGCAGAGAGCTTCCTGCTAGCCGGCTACGGAGAGCCTGGCCATTTCCCTGCAGGCCTCAGGCTCGACACGCTCCTGATCAAAAGCCAGCAATCGTCTGGCAGATGCTGCGTGTCCTGCGTGTCGGAAGCTGGTGGCTGGTGCTGGCGGCAGGCAGGCTCATCGGCCATCTTGTTAGATGTGGTTGGGACCTGGGTTCCTCCCTCCCCACTCCAGCGGCCACCCCACTGCCTGGATTAGACGTAGGAAGGGGGATGATGTTGTTGTTGCTGTTTAGTCTCCAAGTCATGTCTGACTCTTTGAGACCTCATGGGCAATATAGCCTGTCAGGCTCCTCTGTCCATGAGATTTCCCAGGCAAGAATACTGGAATGGGTTGCCATTTCCTTTTCCAGGGGATCTTCCTGACCCAGGGACGGAACCCCCATCTCCTGCATTGGCAGGCGGATTCTTTTACCGCTGAGCCACCAATGGGACCGCCACAGTGCTGGCAAACACCAGCAGAATGTTTAGAGGTCCAAGCTGCCACCTCTTTTCCTCTCAGTTTGGAAAATGCATGTGTCCCTACAGGTTGCTGGGGAGATGCTAATTGTCAGTGGTAAGAGCTGCACTTGGTCCTAGCAGATGCTTGGCTTGGGGAAATAATCCAGCCAGGCAGCCATGTGAGCACAATACTTACCATGGTCTTTGTACACCAATAATAGTTGAGAAATTCCAGTATTTTTCTCCACTGCCACTCTAACTTTATTTTCTTCTGAGAATCAGCTTTTGGAGGTTCTATAATCCAGACTACTCAGATCTGGCTACTTAAGAATCACCTGGATGCTACCCCAAAGATGTTGAAATCAGAATGGAAAAGAAGTGGGAGACAGAAATCATAATTTAATTTTTTTTAGGCACCATAATTTTAAATCCCCTCCCCCAGATGATTGTAATTGTAATGTACACTATCTAGAAGTAAAAAAATAAAAAATAAAAAATCACTGATTCTATCCCAGCTTCCTTTGTTTACAGATGAGGTTCCTAGAAGGAAACTTTAAGGGGTTCAGACAAGATCACACAAGTTCAAGACTGGAATCTCTGTGTAATACCTCTGGCTTCTCAGTGATGGTATAAGTTCTTCCTCCAATTACTGAGACAATCACCTCCCTACTCCTGTCACTTTGCCCTGTTCAATGAAACTCTCCAATGACCACCCACAAACCTGTGTCACTGTTGCCTCTAAGAAACTGGGAAAGAGCAAATACTTCTGAGAAATTTTCAGTTTTTCTGGCTTGAATAAAGAGATTAGAAATGAGAATCACATGCACCCTGATTTCTCTCTTTTATCACTTCTGTTTCCAAATGGGGTTCATGCTTGCAAATAGCCGTCATGTGATAACTGCTCTGCGGTGATCTGTTTTTATGGGTGAAGCAAGAGGGCCCTCGGAAAGTTCAGTCTCATGTTTAGGGTTAAGTAGATGGCAGAGACGAAGCCAATGCAGAGCCGTCCCACCTCTCACCCTGCTGAGACCTAGGGCTTCGCTCTTGCCAGCCTCCCCTGTGACTGTTTATGATGCTGTTTGCTTCTCAGTCTTTCCCCACTGGGGGCAACAAGCACCCCCTGAAATAACTCCACGTTGCATGGGAAGGAATAATCACTAACGCATCCCTTGAAGTAAGGTTTCAGAGAATAGGTGTGCCTTGAATATTCTGAGATCTGTGATGCTTGTAGGGTGAGTGAATGACTGTAAGTCACTGAAAACAACACAGACAAAGATCCAGGATATCTGGATAGTGGTAACCAGGTCAAGTAGAAAGTAAGCTGTAGGTTCCCTGTGTGACCTTGAAGGAGCCCTTGCCCTTTCTGGGCCTGAGTTCTCTCTCCTGGACATCACCTAGGAGACCTCTTCTCACTCTAACATTTCCATGAGAGGCAGGGGATCCCTGCTCTCTGGGACCTGCCCATCTTTAATCAGATGTGAGGGACCAGAGTCTCATCTCTCCGTAAGTCAATTACTCTAGAGCCATTTCTTCAGTGCCCTAAGAAGTAGTTCATGATGATTAAAATGGAAATCTGAGGATAAGCAGCCACAGGCAGACAATGACTTGGTCCCCTACCTGGTGATTTCACAAAGGACACTTGTAAGTCGCTTCAGTAGAATTCTGTCCCTTCTTGGATGAACTACACAGAGATCTTGCATCACTGGGGTTCATTTGTCCACCTAGCATCATTTATGAAGTACTTACTATGTTAAAAAAAAAAAAAAGAGACAGTAAGAAAAGCTTATACCCAAGAGCAACTCTTCCAGATTACAGGAGACCAAGGAAGCGTTATAATGAAATGTAATGTGTATAATGAAGCATTATAATGAAATGTAACGTGATCTTGGATGCTAGATCCAAGAGGGAAAGCTTATAAGAAACGTTTTCAAGACAATTAGGGAAATCTGAATGTAGACTGCATAATGGGATTATTGGTAATTTTTTTAGATGTGATCATAGTATTGTGGTTTTATAGGAGAAAGTCCTCATCCTTAGAGGCATGCTGACTTAGGGATGGGTGTTGTGATGTTTGCATCTTGTCTTCCGATGATTCAAGGGGAAAAAATAGGCAAATGTGCAATAATGTTAGTAGTTGGTAAATCAAGGATAGAGTATATTGAATGTTCATTGACTAGTTCTTCAATTTTTCTATAGATGAAAAATTTTCAAAATTAAAAAGACCAAAAAGAAGTACCTGTGTCCTCAAGAATTTTATCATTTACTTACCATTTATTCTTTACCAAGGGCAAAAATGACAACCCACTGCAGTATTCTTGCCTGGAAAATTCCATAGACAGAAGAACCTGGTGGGCTACAGTCCATGGGGTCACAAAGAATCAAATGCGACTGAGTGAGTGAGCACACAAGGGCCAAAAGACATGTGAATCACTATGTTAATCCAAGGCAGAGTAGAATGGATGGCCAGTGGAAGTATAAGTAGTAAGTCTTGGAAGCCCAGAATGAAGAAGGGCTCATTTCCCCTCGGGTGTTGGTGGTGGTGAGGGAGGTCTTCTTTCTGTGGTAGAATTTGAGTTGGGTATAGAAAGATGTGTACAATTTCAATAGGAAAGAGGCAAGGCAGGGGATTTTAGGCTGAGAGGACAATAGAAGCAAAGTTACAAAGCTGAACTTCATCCAGTATAACTGGAAGATAATAAATGTGTGAGGGATGCTCTGGAATTTAAATATTAATTGACATCAGAAGATAGGTGGCCTTGAATGCCATAGGAAAAATTTCTAAATCTGACCTTGTCAGGAAAAGATAAATGAAATATATTCATCTTACATCCACAGCTGTTTGCCAATAGGCATCAGCATGGTGGTAAGTTGATTCAGTCATGTCCGACCCTTTGTGATCCTATGTACCATAGCCTGTCAGGCTCCACTGTCCACGGAATTCTCGAGGCAAGAATACTGAATTGGGTTTTCATGCTCTCCTCCAGGGCAGGAGATCCCAACCCAGGGATCGAACCTGTGTCTCTTATGTCTCCTGCATTGGCAGGTGGGTTGTTTACCATTAGTGCCACCTCTTAGGCATCAGCATGGTTATCTAATTAATGAATTTTCTATGGCAAACTTGTAGTGGTTCTTCAAAACCAGCATATATAACTCAACTCTAAAGTTTTCTCCCACCTCTGTAGATAGAATTAGTAACTCTTTCCTATTCCTGGCAATCACTCATGCTCATCGACCATGTAGTGAGGTGCATGGAAGGCCATTCTTGACAACAGCCAGTTGCAACTACTTTCTCTAGAACTAACCCACTTGCTCCTTATTTGTTTCCTTTTTGGATTTTCAGTCCAGAGATGCCACAATTCAGCTCCCAGTCCTTGCCTCAAACTTCTTGCTACTGTAGCCAGTCATTGTTCTCAGGGTTCATTGGTTTCTTCAAATTAGCTTGGTTTGCTGGCTCCATGGATCATGGCTGCAGGAAAGTGGACTGGCTGCTGCCCACCTCATGCCAGGGACCCATCTCAGATGGATTAAACTCAGTGGGGCATCACCAGGGCAGAAGAGAAGAGCATTCCTCTTATGTTCTCAGCAAATCTATGTACCTGTTTTTTTATATGGTATTTATCCTATTGTGTTGTGATTATTTTCTTTGTCCCTACTAGATCATGAATTCTTTAAGGGCAAGTACCACGTCTTAGTTTGAATCTCTAGGACTTAGCATGTTGCTGGGTACTTAGTAGGTCCTCAGTAAATGCTTAATGAAAAAATTAGTGGATGAAGCAGTGGGCAAAGAGGACTATCTTTGAATTGGCATCCCTTTAGATTTCTGCACCATCAGTCCCTTACTTGAGTGTCTAATTGAGAATTGATGATTTCTGTAGGAACAACCAGCCATAAATAGGTCACAGAAAGTATGCTTTATTGAAGTTCCATCTCGGGGCTTATTTGTATGAGTTTTAAGTGTGGCTCCTTAGACAGTGACAATCTCCAGTTGTGTTCCTCTGGGGAGCTGCTTTTCCAATGCATGTAAAAGAGATCAACTCTTCCTTTGAAACTGCAGTGGGATTTTAAATTGTATCAACACAGAGCTTGGGAAAGGAGTTGAGTCATAAACCATAGTAATCAGACTTTGCTCTTACGTGCGGCCCTTTTCACTAGCAGATCCACCGCATAGGCAACAAACACTAATTAAAATCAAAGGATTACTAGAGTTGTATTCCTGTTCTGTCTGTATGGGAAATGCATTGTCATCACATCTACAGAGGCATGGCCATTTCACCTCTCTGTTACACACCATAGAGTCAAAAGAACCAACTTCTGGACCTCCCTAGTGGTCCGGAGGCTGAGACTCCACACTCCCAAGGCAGGGGGCCCAGGTTCAATCCCTGGTCAGGGAACTAGATCCCATATACTGCAACTAAAGATTCTCATGTTTTGCAACTAAGCCCTGGCACAGTCAAATAAATATTTAAAAAAAAAAAAAAAACACTTCAGAGCACAGAGCAGTTTCCACGAAGAGCCCAGGCCAGGAACCATGGGGTCTGTTCTGATCACTAAATAACCATCCTTAGTCCCTATAACAGATGGCGGGTAATTGTGTTGGCTTGTATGTTTTGTCCTGGCAATGGTTCCTTGATTACTGTTTTCAAAATATTCTCTCTGTCCCTGATCCCCACCCCTCACCCCCCAGCCCCAGGCTCTATCTCTGTAGGGTAGGCAATGAGTCTCCAGTGCTTTCTACATTCAGGACTGAGCTGACCATGTCTGTGGGATTCTTGTAAAAAATAAAAGTTTCATGCTGGATCCAATAGCAGCTTAAATCTCATGAAGAGGCTTTGGTGACTGAGTCCATTAACTACCTGATTTGGCTTAGGGATTTTCCACCCTGAGACAGAGAAGACTTCTTATCTTTTTATCCATCTTCCTAAACTAGAAGCACAAGAGTCTTCCCCCTACAGATGACTAAGTCTGTGGCCAAAGAATCACCTACCATACCCTCTTCTGAGTACTGTGCACAGAGCCATTCTGGGTCACTGCAATTCAGTGGAATTCAGTTTATTAATTGAGCAGTTCTCATGAATGAGACACTGTGCCAGCTGCTGTAAGAGTGTGAATTTAAATGTTAGACATTGACCCTTCTCCTCGAGGCTCTCTCAATCTGCAACCCATCTCTGCCCCCACTTCGTGTAGGACTGGAGAACTGATTTCACCCTAAGATTCTATCAGATGAATTAGTGGAGAGAGGGAGATCCCAGGAAGGAGGAGTATGAGTGGAATAAGAGATTATATTCAGTACAGTATCTTAAATGAAAAGTGCTATGTAAAAGAAGAGTCTGTAAATTCAATTTTGCAAGATACCTTTTCCCTTGGAAATATTCGGTCTAAATTCTCTGGCTTCAGAAACAGCCATTCTTCTGCCTGCCATTCAGAGGTCTGGTAATAAGAAGGCTGTAAATGGTCTACTTTCATTATTTTGGGACATTTCTCTTCCTTGGCTTGGATGCCAAGGGTCCACAGTTCAACAGAACAGAGTTGAAACAGTGGGCACTTGGTAAAGACCCATTAAAAGACAGACAAGCAGGATTCTCTAAGTGGCTAGAGGAAAATGGTAGGTAAGCTTTGTGTATGGGAACTCCAGTGCCCCTAGATGAAAGGGAGTGACAAGTTTGAAGTTAATTTTGCTCAAATTTCCCAGATTATTTTCCTGTGGGGGGCTTTTCTTGAGCTACTGTGAGTCTAGAAGGTTCTGTGTTTTGTGTCATAAAGAAGGGGCTCCCCGCAAGCCATTTCATCCCACTATCAACCCTGCCATCCTTCAATCCACTAATTCAGGTTGTATTTATTCAGTATCTGCCAGATGTCTGGCCTGCACTCATTGCTCGTGGTAAGCAGGCCAGCCCCATCCTCATAGACCAGTTGTATCACCTTGTGTATCAGCAAGTTCTTCAACTTTTCTGCACCTTGGTTTCTATACCTGTTAGTCCAGGAATGTTCATACTATTTTGTGGCATTTCAAGGAAGAGTAAGTGAAATGTTCGACAAACCCTGGTACTTGGTAGATAATCAATAACTTGAGTTCCTTCTCCCTTTCTTTCCTTCAATTTGAATTTCTTCCTTGCAAAGTGTAGATAGAATAACAGCTCAAGTTTAAAGATTAGAAAAAAGCATGCAGGCCTCCCTGGTGGTCCAGTGGTTAAGAATCTGCCTGCCAGTGAAGGGGACATGTATTTGATCCCTGATCTGGACATGTATTTGATTCGATCCCACGTGGCTTGGAGCAACTAAGATCATGAACCACAACTACTGAGCACATGTGCCATGACTACTGAAGCCTGAGTGCCCTAGAGCCCATACTCTGCAACAAGAGAAGCCACCACAATGAAGAGTAGACCCCCTTTCCACAACTATTAATAGAGAAAGCCTGTGCACAGCAACAAAGACCCAATGCACCCAAATATAAATGCATGTCAAAGTGTTTTGTCAGCTCTCAATGGCTCCAGTAATGATAACTTATTATTGTCACTCTCAAAGAGCTTGCAGTCATGCTAGAAGGCCATGACGCACACTTGTGACACTTATACAACTAAGCGCCTCAGTGCTCCAGTGCTCTCTGTGAGGACTCCAATGCCCCACTACCCTCTAAGTGGTTTGGCCTAAACCATATTCCCTCTTCCAATATGAAAATGGGGCCATAAAGGAGGCTCCATGGAACCTTTCAATGATTTGATATTTTGGGGGATACCAACGTAGGAAACGGACTTGTGGACACAGTGGGGGAGGAGAGGGTGGGATGAACTGAGAGAGTGGCATTGACATATATACACTAGCATGTGTCAAATAGATAGCTGGTGGTATAAGTCAATGTATAGCACAGGGAGCTCAGCTTGGTGCTCTGTAACAACCTAGAGGGGTGGGATGGGAGGTGAGGTGGGAGAGAGGCTGAAGAGGGAGGGGATATATGTATACTTATAGCTGATTCCTGCTGTTGTATGGCAGAAACTAACACAACATTGCAAAGCAATTATATTCCAATTTTTAAAAATAGTGCCAGATTATCCTTCCTGCCAACTCAGCCATAAGAACGTGCTGCTTGAGAGTTCTTTCCATTGCTCTTCACCTGCTAGCTTCAGCCCCACGGAGCCCCTGTAAAATCCCCTTTGTTCCAGCCACATTGGACAGCCTTGAAAGTGAAAGTGTTAGTCTCTTAACTTGTGTCTGACTCTTTGCGACCCCAAGGACTGTAGCCCCCCGGGCTCCTCTGTCCAAGGGATTTCCCAGGCAAGAATAGTGGAGTGCGTTGCCATTTCCTTCTCCAGGGGATCTTCCCAATCCAGGGATCAAACCCAGATCTCTTGCATTGCAGGCAATTTTTTTTACCCTCTGAGCCATCAGGGAAGCCCTGGACTGCCTTAATTTTCAACAAACCCATCTTGTCCTGTTCACCCCTACATCTTGCTAATGCTGGACCCTGAAGCTGCAACTGCAGCTTCTCCTTTCTGTCCTTGCCATTATTGTGTTGTCAGCTCACTTTCATCTTGTTTTGCCTGAATCTCTGTAAACCCCACGACAACCAGCACAGGTCCTGCACATGGTAAGTGTTCAATAAATATTTATTGGATGGATGCTTAATTTTCTTCTCCATGTTATATTTGAAAAGACTTCATTAAGGGATTAGCTGTATGAGGCACTGTGTCAGGTGCCCTACTGAGATAATTACATGAAGCATTCCTGTCCCTAAGTAGCTTAACATCTAAAACTGTTAAACAGATAGAAACACTCTTTTATAGCAGCCAATGACTGGGTTCTTAACCTGGAATCAATTGACAAACCCCTTCCCCATGAAAACTCAGAAATTATATGGAAAAAGTTTCATACATGCATATTCTGGGAATAGTGTCCACAGCCACGATGAGAATAAGAGCCGAACAGGTAATGAGAAGCAGCAGATTGTGTATTTTATTCTGGATTTATTGTTGGACTGGGGAAGAAGGAAGAATAACTTTGGGGTTTTCTATTTGAGCAATTGAATTTTGCCATCTACTAAGGGATGGATGGTTTGGTGCTGGAGGTGGGAGCAGATTTGGGGGAGGGGGAAGTCAATAGGTAAATAACAAGCAAGTTTGGGATGTTTATTAGGCAGCCAAGCACACATGCCAGGGAGCAACTGCAGGTATAAAACAAGCTCAGGGGAAAAGTCTAGGCTGGATGTGGATGGACATTCAGGAATTGTCAGTGTGTACATGGTACTTAAAGTGACCAGGTCAGACAGCACCCACGAGAGGAGAAGGCTAGGGAAGGAATGTTGAGACTTTCTGAAATGTAGAGATGTGGAGGAAGAGGATCTAGTAAAGGAAATTGAGATGGAGAAGCCATTGTTTGAGGAGGAAAAGCAGGTGAGTGTGGCATTCTTGGAGCCAGAGAAGACAGTGTTCAGAGGAAATCAGGGGTCAGCCATGCCAAGTTTCTCTCTTGGAAACCATATCATCTGAATGATACAGTTTCCTTGTCTGTCTCTCTTACTAGACTGAACTTCTTGAGTGCAAGAATCATGTCTTATTTATTTTAGAGTCACTAAGCACAAAGCCAGACACGTGGTTGGTACTTGCTCATCATCTAATGAACGGGGAAAAAAATCTCAAAGATCAAGCAGGAGAATAAGATGCCCCCTAAGCAGAGACCTCTACGGCCGAGAGAGGCACTGCTTCTGACATGAGTTTGGGGAGATGGAGTGGGTATGACTTGTCTTCGTACAGCAGGAGGCAGGACATTTGCAATGCTGTGTCAAAGAGCCGAAGCCTTGGTAGGACACTTAACCAGCAATGTCATTTGTGCACAGGGGCACTTGGCTGCCGAGCAACTGCTCTTCCACCTCCACCATCTGCTTGGTTAATTCCCAGCCCACTGGCTCCAGTGTCACTTACCTCTTAATTACCAGCCTTGGCTCCCACCTAGCTCAAGAGACCAGCTTTGCTTCCCTGTTACATTTTAAGCAGTGACCTGATGAGCCCATCTCTGCTGGCTGATAGGGCTTGCCTGAAGCCAGTCCTTCCCCGCTGAGATGTCCTGAACTTGCCCATTAGGGGTTTAGAGCAGTCAGATATCCTGGTGGCCCTGGCAGCTCTAAGCTGGTTCTGTCCACTCAGGGGCAATACCCCATAGGACAAACTGGCATTTAGAGGCTCTGAGAGCAGCTGGCTCAGGAGAAAACCAATTAAAAGGAGAGTTGAGAGATGCCTGGGACCATGGCATAATCTACCATGGGTGGATTTTCCAAGTCAGGATGATGGTAATTACCTGAATCCTGGATGCTCTGTATACACTTCTGACATTCTAGAAAAGAACCCGATTTAGTTGGTTTATCTCACCCCAGATGACGTGTATTCTTGAACGATCCTCCCACTAAAGAAGTTCAGCCTTTTTTCCTGTTTCAAGTGGAAGAGGTGACTTTGGGTTTATGGCATCTTGGTTTTACGGCATGACCCTAGAGTGCAAAGCTTGCCCCAGATGAGATAACTAAATATGCCTCCTCATAACTAATGCTCTTTCTTTAACTCCCAAAGAGAAACCCCAAAGTTTACCCTTCTGGATTGAGTTGCTTCTATTGTATTTTAGTCTTTCCTTATGTGGGAAAAATTTCCATGACTCTGATGATGAAGAGGACTGTGACGCCTAGATTTCTGAGTGTCATATGCTCATTGGGAGATAAAACATACAATCCAGATATATGTTGTTGTTGTTCAGTTGTGAAGTCGTATCAGACTCTTTGCAGTCTCATGGACTGCAGCATTCCAGGCTTCTCTGTCCTTCACCATCTCCTGGAGCTTCCTCAAACTCATGTCCATTGTGTCAATGATGCCATTCAACCATCTCATCCTCTGTCAGCCCCTTCTTCTCCTGCCCTCAATCTTTCCCAGCATCAGGGTCTTTTCCAATGAGTCAGCTCTTCACATCAGGTGGCCAGTGTATTTGAGCTTCAGCTTCATCATCAGTCCTTCCAGTGAATATTCAGGGTTGATTTCCTTTAGGATTGACTAGTGTGATCTCCTTGTTGTCCAAGGGACTCTCAAGAGTCTTCTCCAACACCACAATTCAGAAGCATCATCAATTCTTTAGTGCTCAGCCTTCTTTATGGTCCAACTCTCACATCTGTACATGACTACTAGAAAAACCATAGCTTTGACTATATGGACCTTTGTCAGCAAAGTGATGTCTCTGCTTTTTAATATGCTATCTAGGATATATGGACAGCCCTAAAAGGTAGATTTTGACCAGTATATTTATAATGAATGTTCTAGGGAGTGGGGGCTTTTGTTAAGAAACCAACAAGAAAACCCATTTTCCCATTGCATCCCTTGTTATCCTAGTGGAAAGGGGAAGAAAGAGGACCCTTTTTACCCTCCCTTTTTACAGATGGTAACTGAGGCATAAAGTGATGTTACCCTCTGGGTGGATCTGGGACTTGAACCTGGCCCTTTATATTTCACTAAAGGCAGAGGTTCTTTGAGGGTGGAGCAATCACACGTGATTCCTGATCCATCCTGGGAGGGAGATGGAAGAATACTGCGCCATTACAGGTGCTCAGCAACATCTCTATCCATCTAGTGTGTATCAGAATCCTTAGAGCACACAAAGGAGGAACAAAAGGGGCAATCTTCAGAAATATTCATTAGACGTTCATGTTTAGAAGGTGAATGTTTGTACGATAAACTGCTTAGCAAAAGTCCTAATAACATCTTGACTAATGAGTTGTGGGTTAAAATGTGTTGAAAAACAGTTGTCTCTTTTTGTCTTGACTGAAGAACCGTGATCTCTGGAGCTGGGATGGTCATTGCATGGCTCAGCCATCCTGTCACTAAACCCTGACAGGGGATAGAGTCAGAAGTAGTTCCGGAGAAATCGGTTCTTACTACCAAGCCCTGATCTCAGATGGGGTGGATTCTCATGAGTTTGTGAACAGAAGCTGACCCTTCATTCATCACCAGGTCTTACTGAGCACTTGTTCAGTGCTATGCTAGATTCTTGGGCCAACAGAGAAAACCCACAAAGAGTGTGCATTCTAAGTAAAGAGTCAATTGTCTGTTATTCATTTTGTACATTATTCATTCAGCATTTGAATGTTATATACCCACTATGTGCTAAATTTCTCATATCTAGTGTCAAAAAGTGGAGGTGGTACAATAGAATAAGTTAGGCTATGCTGAAGTGGCACAGTAGTAAAGAATCCGCTTGCAGCAGGAGATGTGGGTTTGATCCCTGGGTCAGGAAAATCCCCTGGAGAAGGGAAGCGCTACCCACTCCAGTATTCTTGCCTGGGAAATCCCATGGACAGAGGAGCCTGGTGGGTTACAGTCCATGGGGTCGCAGAGAGTCGGACACGACTGAGTGACTAAACCACAACAGCAAAGCCCACGTTTCAGAGCTTTAACATGACAAAGGTGCATTTCCTGCTCAGGTAACACATCTGACAAGGCTCCGTGCAGTCTTTCAGGGACCTATATGAATGGAAGCTTGCCATCTTGCAGTCGCACTTTGGGGAAACATGTGACCTAAGGGTTCCCAAGGAAGGGAAGAGAAAGATGGATGAGGAACACTGGCTTTCAACCTGCAGCCCAGAAGTGACATCGGCCACTTCGGCTTATAGTTTGTTGACTTAAGCTAGTTCTATGACCTCAGAATTAAGCAAGAGAGGCTGGAAAACAGAACACCTGGAATATTTGAGTGCTAACAGTTTCTGCTACAGGTGGGGAGTGGATATTAAGAGAGACAAAACCTCTCCCCTCGATTACTGTGCAGAACTGTGATACAAAGATGTGATGTGATGCTAAGCCTCATCAGGGAAACACAGACCTTGTGCTTGAGGACATTCAAGCCTGATAGATTAGTGGGGCTGAATCCAGGACAGAATTGTGAAGAATACGGTATTAGAGTGGGGCCTGGGGATTAGTAGATTTTGATAGACTTTAAACAATGGATGCTGGTGGGAAAGCCAAGTAGAATGGTGAAGAGTTTGCTGGAGGGCAGGATTTGTGAGGAGGAGAAATAATATTGATGATAATGGTAATAGGAAATACACAGGCAGTGCCAAGAATATGCCAGGTTCCATTCTAAGTGCTTCACATGTATTAAGTCTGTAATCATCTCAATAATCCTTTGTCAAAACTGAGGCTCAAGGATGTGAAGTAATCACCCAAGGTCACACCCAGGTATGGCAAAGTTGGGTCCTCACCCAGGCAGTCTGGCGCCAAAGTGGTGACCACCACTATCCACTGGTTGGGGTAATAGGCAAGGGCCATATTTCAGAGGATCGAATTTGCCTGAGCATCTATTCTGAAGGCAGAGTGTTCCATGGAAGGTTTTAAAGCAGAGGCAAGACTTGATCAGATTTGCAATAAAGTCATAGACAAGTTGGGCTTCCCAGGTGGCTCAGTGGTAAAGAATCCACCAGCCAATGCAGGAGCCAAAGGAGACACAGTTTGATTCCTGGGTCAGGAAGATCCTCTGGAGAAGAAAATGGCAACCCACTCCAGTATACAGTTCAGTTCAGTCGCTCAGTTGTGTCCAACTCTTTGCAACCCTATGAACTGCAGCACACCAGGCCTCCCTGTCCATCACCAACTCCTGGAGTCCACCCAAACCTATGCCCATTGAGTCGGTGATGCCATCCAACCATCTCATCCTCTGTCGTCCCCTTCTCCTCCTGCCCTCAATCTTTCCCAGCATCAGAGTCTTTTCAAATGAGTCAGCTCTTCGCATGAGGTGGCCAAAGTATTGGCGTTTCAGTTTCAACATCAATCTTTCCAGGACTGATCTCCTTTAGGATGGACTGGTTGGATCTCCTGGCAGTCCAAGGGACTCTCAAGAGTCTTCTCCAACACCACAGTTCAAAAGCATCAATTCTTCAGTGCTCAGCTTTCTTGATAGTCCAACCCTCACATCCATACATGACCACTGGAAAAACCATAGCCTTGACTAGACGAACCTTTGTTGGCAAAGTAATGTCTCTGCTTCTTAATATGCTATCCAGGTTGGTCAAAACTTTCCTTCCAAGGAGTAAGAGTCTTTTAATTTCATGGATGCAATCACCATCTGCAGTGACTTTGGAGCCCAGAAAAATAGTCAGCCACTGTTTCCAGTTTCCCCATCTATTTGCCATGAAGTGATGGGACCAGGTGCCATGATCTTAGTTTTCTGAATGTTGAGCTTTAAGCCAACTTTTTCACTCGCCTTTTTCACTTTCATCAAGAGGCTCTTTAGTTCTTCACTTTCTGCCATAAGGGTGGTGTCATTTGCATATCTGAAGTTATTGATATTTCTCCTGGCAATCTTGATTCCAGCCTGTGCTTCCTCCAGCCCAGCATTCATGCCTGGGAAATTCCATGGACAGAGGAGCTCAGTGGGCTACAGTCCATGGGGTCGCAAAGAGTCAAACACCACTGAGCACACATGCACGCACACATAGACAGCTCAGGTCATGTGTGTCAAGATCTAGGAGAAGAAAGCAGAAGGCTTTGTGGGTACCTGAAGCTAGGTTCTGAGAGGCAGGGTGACTAGGGTGGATCAGAGAGAAATAAAGGACATTCTAGGCAGAGGACAAGCTGCCTGGGATATAGAAGGAGGAGTGAATTTGGTTTGGAAGAGGTAGTGGGATTTGCCTGGCTCACCTGGAACAGGTCTCCTAGGGTCAGGATGGATGGGGAAGAGCATCACTCGGTGAGGGATTTTAACGTCAAGCCAAGGAGTTCGATTTGATTTAGTAGGAAGGAGAGAGACATCAACTGCTTTGAAGGCACAGCTGAGGAATGTGTCAGGAGGTGCCTCTCTACCCTTCACTGTCCCCGGTCTGACTCTTGTCACAGGCCCCAACACACCTGGCATTTCAAAGCCTGGGGGCATTTTCAAAGTAAACCTGAAAGGCTGGTTGTCATTCTTTCATAAGATCTCTCCTGCCCTACAAGCAATCAAATGATTGAATTCAGGTTGTTGTTTTCTTTCTTTTTTTATTTTTACAAGAACCATTACAAAGGTGTGCAATATTAGACACTTCCACATCTGTGAATGAGACTATAGGGTAAAACGTGTGAGTTCCCATCTCAGCTAATGAACCGGAATATGGTTTTAATTTTTGAACTGTAAAAATGTTCTGCCTTTTTTGGTCATCCCTACAGAAGATTTCGTATTTTAATAATTCAGTGCAGCCTAATTACTTTAATTAATCACCTTCTTTTCAGATGTGTCAGTGAGCTTTGTTATTTTCTTGTTACTGTAGGTACTGTTGGGAGTTTTCAGGAATTAAAAGAATATGTATATGGAATAGTCCAAGTTAACTCTTTCGCAACATCTGAGATGTGTATTCTTCCCTTAGAGTGCTCTGTCGTTCACAAATGGTGGCTTAGGTTATAGCCATAACTCGCATCTCTTCTGTCACATTTCCTCCCTGTGACTGGTTAGCAAAACTATCTCTGGTCATTCTGTGTCTTAAAAACTGCTGTCTAGAGACAAAAGAAAAATGCTCTTTAGAGCAAGTCAATATTTTTGCATCTTTCTGAGTCATGATGAATATACTGGGAATGACAATAGCTTTTATTGTACAATCAATATAATTTGCTTCCCTTGCAGGAAAGCATAATTAGCTTACAGTTCACACAGTGGCAATGAAAATGTTCTCCTTTCTGAAGTTTGTGGGTAGAGGGTCCTTTCCTGCTCAGAGTGGGGGTGTCCCCGCAAGGCTCCAGATCCAGGCAGACTGGAGGGGGTGGTCACTAAGCAGATCTCTTAACTTTCAGGGGCCTTTGTTAGTTCTCTGCACCAAGGAATGACGATGCTTTTATTTTAGTTTTTTATTTATCTGTTTTTTATCTTTTGGCCATACCTCGCAGCATGTAAGATCTTAGTTCCCTGACCAGGGATTAAACTTGAATCCCCTACAATAGTGGAAGTGCAGGGTCTTAACTGTTGGACTGCCAGGGAAGTCCCAACAATGCTTTTATATACAGTTGCTGTTTTAGTCACCAAGTCATGTTCAATTATTTTGCAACCCCACGGGCTGTAGCCCTCCAGGCTCCTCTGTCCATGGGATTTCCTAGGCAAGAATACTAGAGTGGGTTGCCATTTCCTTCTCTAGGGGATCTTCTCGCCAGGGATCAAAACCATGTCTCCTGCATTGGCAGGCAGATTCTTTACCACTGAGCCACTTGGGAAGCCCTTGTGTTGTTGTTTAGTTGCTAAGTTGTGCCAGACTCTTTTGTGACCCCGTGGACTGCAGGCTCCTTTGTCCATGGGATTTCTCAGGTAAGAATATTAGAGTGGGTTGCCATTTCCTTCTCCAAGGGATCTTCGTGACCCAGGGATCAAACCTGTGTCTCCTGCATTGGCAGGCAGATTCTTTACCACTGAACTACCTGGAGAGCCCTTATATAGAGTTTAATAATACATAAATTGAATATGCAGAGGCTTGAAATTAGAGCCTGGACTTGAATACAGTCTGTACTAAAATGGCAGAGTTCTAATATTGATTGTTTAACTTGCCCCATATTTCTCCCTCCTTCTCCCTTCTTCCCTCTCCCTCCCTTCCTACTTCCCTCTCCCCTTCTCCCCACCCCTCTTTTTTATTCCATGAAAGAGAGAGCTCAGATTTTATGATTTTTATCCATTTTCCTAATAAATATAAAAGGGCCCCCTATTAGTTAGTGCATTGAGATATAAGGGAGGAAGACACCATGTAACCTTCCTTGTTCTTTTCTGGGACATTCTGTCCCCCTTGGAGGCTGCCTGGCCCCCCACCCCTCAGTGAGGGCTGGCTACCCATGACTTGGTTCCCATGCATTTCACACTCCCTGGCACGCGTCTCTGGAGCCTCTGCTTGGTTCAGGCAGGGCAGCTTTGTTAGCAGTCTGAGGTTTTACGAGGACTGAGAACAAAGTGAGATTTGAGTGGAGACCTTGACTGAAGTACATCTCACAGGATTCCTGGTGAAAGGCTGCAAAGAGGCCTCCTGTTTGGGGCTTAAGTTTGAATGCTTTTATTTTGAAATGCTGACTGTTTGAAATCAGATTTATTCAGCCTCCACTTTGGCTTTGAACTGAAGCATATTAAGCTACCTGTCACCTGAAGCATTGCAATTAGGGTCTGCACTTGGAGCTGTGTTCTCTGTCATTGCTGAGAGGTGGATGGAGGCAGAGACTGGGATTTGTGTGGCTGAAAGAAAAAGACCTGTTTAAAAATCTTCCTTTTTGCTTTTATCTCCCCCCATTTACTGCTTATGTCCCACCCTCTTTCCCCCCAAATCTTGGGAAGTCACAGAAATCCACAAGAAAGAAATCAATAATCAGATCAATTCCTGCCATGAATCCAATAAAGGCTTATGGTTGAAAACCCTCCTGGTCCTTCTGAGTCTCCTAAAATGTTCTCTGGCAATCGGAGATGTTAATTGGTTGAAACTGCCTGTGGTCTTAGGAAGTCCTCGGATTACAAGGAGAAATCCTTTTATGTTGCTGGATTCCAGCCACAGAATCTCTGAAGTTAGTAATCTGGCAAGAGGTAGAGCACCACCCCCTCCCCCCCAGGGTGTAAATAAACTGGCTAGGTCTGTAACCCAATAAGAAGTGAGTTTATTGCATGCATGTTTCAAGTCACCCAGTGCACACCCTGTACATTTATTAAAGAAAAGGTGTGGGTTACAGCCCGAGCCCAGACAATGGAATATGGCAAGGGAGGTGGATGCTTGTCAAGTCTGTGCCATCAATGGAGGAAAAGAAGTGGCCCTGCAGGGATCAAAGCTTTTTTTCCTGCGTAGGTTTGCAAGGAACTGCCTAGAATCCAGCCGCTGAGAATGACTGGCACACAAAACTGCTTACTTTGCTAGCCGGTAGGCTGAGACTCAAAGGGCTTAAGTGGGTGAATGTTTTATAGCCCGGGTCTGGATGCTCAGTGACATTCTGTGCCGAACTATGCCTACACGTGGTTGTTATCAGACCCGCGCTGAGGCCTGGCAGCGAGTTGGGACGTTGGGAGGTCCGAAGCCTCGGGCGGGGAACGTGATGAGTGCCCCCCACCCCCTTTTACTTACACGAAACTGTTTCACTTACATTGCTAAAGGTTGTTTGGGGTTCACCTAACGGTGATTAAGACCAAAGAAAGCATGCAGCCCCGCTGCACCCACGCTCCCACCTCCCGACTCCAGCTCTCGCTTGCATACTGCTCCAGACTGCTGGTGACTGTGAGCTATTAGTGAAACCCAGGACAGTGTGAACAAAGCTGCCCCTTAATTGCTCATTCTGCAGCTTTAAGTCCCTCAGACAACACTACCCACCCACACCTTAAAAACAGACGTAACCGCCTCCCCCCATAAATTTACAGTACCCCCACTTTAACATCGCAAATAATAGTCCAGCCGGAGAGTTGTTTTTTTGTGTGTGTGACTCCCCGCCCCTTCCACCTCCATCCCCTTCATTCCCATTGGTTCCTGCGAAGTCCCAGAGAGCCAATGGGATTCCGCTCTTTCATTCATGTCCTAGCAACAAGCCCAGTTCCAATTTTTCTCTGCCAAACTAACACCTGAAAAATTACATCATGAATAATGGCAAAAGCAGCAAGGGCCAGAGAAGGGACTTTTTTTTTTTTTTTTTTTTCATCTGTCTGCTGCAGAGTTCATTTAAGGTGTTTTAGTCTAGATTCTTAAAGCGACAACGTCCCAGATTTTTGCCTCTGTTTTTTCAGCACTTGGTTTCACATTTATAAAATAGCTAATGAACAGTAACGGTATGTAGTAAAAGGCCGTTAGGTGAAGTGAGGGAAAAGCATTTTGTTAACTGTGTTCTCTGAACATTCCTTTTAACCCTCTTCTTTCAGGGAAGCCCCCAAAGTAGAGACATTGATTGTTCATATACTATATTTTGGGGGGAAACCATTAAAATATCCCAAACCACAGAAACTGCCCACTCACTCTCCCAGACACAAAGCCTTCGTGGTGGCTTCTCTTGCTCCTGTTAACTACACCCAAGGCCCTTTCTATTCCTACTTTGGAATAAAGGGCTCATTCTGTTAACGGGGGTTGGAGCCAGGGAAGGAATTACCTGACGAATCTGTGAGCAGTGTGAGGTGGTCGGTAAGGGGGCCGCAGGGTGGGTGCGGTGAGCACGGGTGTGTCTGCGCACGTGCACGGCTGCAAATGCAGACAGGCAGCTGGGGAAATGTAAGAACAACGAGATCCAGATGACCGCCGAGGGGGAGGCTAGGCGATAGGGAGTGGGCTGGGGGAAGAAAGAGGGGGCCCCAGGAGGGGAAGGCCTCTGGGCAGGCAGACTTGTTCTCTCCAAATGTGCGAGAGTTTCTAATGAAAATGTCCACCCTTCTAGGCATTTTTCAAGACCCAGACGCTGATTTGCTGCTTCCGGTTTCCCCACCCCACCCAGTCTAGCGCAGAGCCGCAGACACAAAGAGCCGCAGCGGCGCTAGGCGGGGAGAGGGAGAGGGCGGAGGTTCGCACCTGCCCGTGTCCAAGTGCACCGGTTGCTCCGCGGCCCATGACACCCTCCACTCCCTGCCCCATCCCGGTGTCCTGTAAGCATCTATGTGGTGCCTGTGGCACGAACTGGGAAGGGCCCCCAGGCCACCTCGGGCGCCTTGCCGGAGAAGCAGAAAATAGATGTATTCGGTGCCTAGCTCCGATGCGGAGTTTGCATCTCGCCTCTACCATTGCCTTGGCAGCGGAGTGGTTAGAGGGGTTGGCAGACTTTCTGGGTTAGGGGCTTGTGAAACCGCATGACTATATAAGGCCGGGGAAGAAAAGAGAAGGATGCCAACCTGAGGGAGAGAATGGCGAGGGAGAGGAGGAAGTGCAGCTGGCTGAGCTAGAGCTCTCCCCTTCCCACCATCCTCCCCTCACCCCCATTCCCCTGCCCCCTACACGTTGCAGAGATAATAACTCCTCCAGCCAAAGTTCTGCTGCGAACTGTGGAATAATGACACATCCTGGAGGGGCGGGGCTGGGCGGGGCGCTGCGCCGGTGTCTGCAGGAAAGATGTTCATTCCCTGGGAGCTACTGGACAGCTGCCTCCTGCTCTTCTGGCCTGAGAGTCACCTGGCTTCAGGGCAGGCCAGGATGGAGACCCAGAGGTCCAGAGCCTCAAATATCTTGGTCTACGCCGCACGTTCCTTGGTGCAGAGAATTGCAGGGGCGAGGAGGGAGCAGTTCGGAAAAAGCGATGGTTGGACTGGACTGGGCGGAGGAGAAGGCAGTAGAGGAAGCAGCATTGGAATGGGAGCCTGGGGTCTCGTGTTAGTTCCGGCTCCGGCAGGAGAGCTAGAGCCGTGCTGTTTCGGCTGCTACCCATTGTGTTTGTTGTGGAGATCAAATCAGATGGTTCTTGGAAGGTGCTTAGAACTCTAGTTGGTCAGGTGAGATGTCAGTACCTTCCCACTGGCCTCTTGGGTGAGTCTTGAGTTAAGGGAGCTGTCCCCAGTTGCATCCTTCTTGAAAAGCTCTCTTCCCGCCCTTGGCTCCTGTAGTGTAAGGTTGGTTTGTTCTCCAACCTGTGGGGTGCTCCTTCAATCACTGTTCTTGGTGGAATCTGCTTCCTCTGGCGGAGTCTTACCTGCCAGTTGTCCTCTGGGCTCTATCCTGAGCCCTACTCCCTGAAACCTCTGCTTTGGTGATCTCATACTCTCAAAGGCTTTGGTAATTTATTCTATCCTGATAACCTAGTAATAGCTAAGCCTAGATCTCCCACACTTGAGGGAATTCCAGTAATTGGGACTTCCCATATCAGGGTCCTCTAGGTACTTCACATTTTTAGAAATGTAATTAGTTTATTTGATTTTGGCTGCATTGGGTCTCTGTTGCTGCATGTAGGTTTTCTTTAGTTGTGGCGAGCAGGGGCTACTCTCTAGTTGTGGTACCTGGCTTCTTTTGTTGTGGAGCATGGGCTTTAGAGCATGTGGGCTCAGTAGTTTCAGCTCCTGGGCTCTCCAGTATGGGCTCAGTGGTTGTGGTGCATGGGCTTAACTGTCCTTTGGTGTGTGGGATCTTCCCGGACCAGGGATCAAACTCCTGTCCCCAGCATTGGCAGGAAGATTCTTAACTGGGGGATCACCAGGGAAGTCCCTGTACATACTTGAGATTCTGCACTTCTCCCATCATCACCCTCCCCTCGATTTGCTCCTTCACCTTTGTCTAGTTATCTCAGTGAAGAATGCTTCCACCCCTAGAAACGTCTAAGGTGGAAACTTGGCTAGCATCCTGGAATACTCCTCCTCCCTCATCTCCCAAGTTTAACTTGCACCAAGAACTACCTGTTGCCTCCTATTTAGCAAATACATTCACTTCTCTGCCTTTCTGTGGCCATTGATTGAGTATAAGCACTCAGTCTTCTCACCTGGATGCTTGTATCAACACTGGACCACCACTGCAGGATCTGGCCTCATTGGTCCTGCCCAGGACCCCTCCAAGATTTTCTTTGTTCTCAGGATGTCCTCCGATCTGGCTCCCTGTCTTTTGTGCTTCATCTTGTTCTACTGTTTCTCTTGTTCTTAGGGCTCTTCATAAGTAATTTCCTCTAGTCTCTTCAAAATGCTTCCTTCCCCTACTTAGGGACTTCCTAATGCAAAAATGCACACTTCCATTAGATAGATTCTACCCATTCATCCTCAGGCTCCCAACTGGATGAAGAGCCTTGGGAAAGCCTCTTCTGCCCTCTTTAGACTCAGCCAGGTTCCTTTCTGTATGCTCTTACAGAACTGTTCAGCTTCTTTCAGCTTAAAATTGTGCATTCAACTTATTTAATTAGTGTCTGCCTCATCCATAAGACTGTGGTACCATGAGAATAGAAATCTTTTTTTTTTTCCTTCACCATTATAGCCTTAAAGACTTAGCATACAGTAGGTGCTTAAAGAATATTTTTTGGACAAACAAGACACTCGCCCAACTATGTGTCACCAATCCATATGATAAACATGATTTCTTGCTCTATAAGACTGCATAAGCAGGCAAGTTTGAGGACAAAGTCCAAAACTTTTAATACAATTTATATGATCTTTTTTGATTACTTAAAATTAACATTATTGAGGTACAATTTACATGTAAGTTACATGCATTAAAATGCACCCATTTGAAGTGGGCAGTTTTGAGTTTTGATGAATGTATGGACCCATGTCAGCACCACCACCATCAAGGTCTAGAACATTTTCATTACTTAACACGTCTCTTTGCCGTCGATCTTCACCCCTCTTGGACCTAGGCAACCATAGCTTGATTAGTACAATGTTGATTGTTCTAGAATTTCCTATAAGTAGAATCATCCAGTGTGTACTGTTTGTATCTGGCTATTATTACTCAGTGTTATATATTTGAGGTTTGTTCTTGTGGCAGCATATATTAATACTTTAGTAGTTAGTTTTTTTTTTAATTACTGAGGAGTAGTCCCTTATATAAATCTATCACAAGTTTTTCATTCATCTGTTTGATGGGCATTTGAATTATCTCCAATTTTGGATATTGTGGTTAAATCAGTCTCAAACATTTCTGTACAAGTCTTCATATGAACATATCTTACATTTCTCTTGGGTAAATGCCTACCAGTGGGATTGTTAGGGCTTAAGGTAAGTGTGTGTTTAACTTTACTTGAAACTGTCAAGTAGTTTTCTAGAGTTGTCCTATTTTGTGCTTCCACCATTGATATATGATAGTTCCAGTTGTTCTACACACTTAGCAACACCTGTTATTGGGTGTAGTGGTATCTCATTGTACAATGGATTTTTATTTTGATGATGACTAATGATTTTGAGCTTTCTTCATAAGCTTACTGGCCATTCATATACCATCATTTGTGAATTGTCTGTTCAAATCTTTTGTGTCCATTTTTAAATCAGGTTGTTTGTATTCATCATATCAAACTGTAAAGAAAGAAAGAGAAATCTGTATCTACCTCTATCTCCTAGTCTGTGGCTTTTCTTTTTATTTTCTTAACAGTGTCTTTCAAAGAACAGAACAGAAATTTAAAATTTTGATGGATGTAATATATCATTTTTTATGGTTAATAGTTTATTTGCCCTGAGAAATTATTGCTACCCTAAGAGTGATAAGAGTTTTCTCCCATGTTTCCTTCTAAAAGTTTTGTAGTTGTAATATGTCTTTTTCTTCTGAACGCTTTAGGTTCAGATTCATTAATTATTTTTAAACTTTTTATTTTATATTGGAGTGTAGCTGATGAATTGGAGAAGGAAATGGCAACCCACTCCAGTATTCTTCCCTGGAAAATCCCATGGACAGAGGAGCCTGGTGGGGCTACAATCCATGGGGTTGCAAAGAGTTGGACACAACTGAACACGTACATGCGTGCATAGCTCATCAACAATGCTGTAATATTTTCAGGTGCACAACGATTCAGCTATACATATACATGTATCTATTCTCCCCCAAACTCACCTCCCATCGAGGCTGCCACATAACATTAAGAGTTCCCTGTCAAACCGTAGGTTTTTTCTGGTGATCCGTTTTAAATATAGCGGTGTGTACATGCCCATCCCAAACTTCCTAACTCTCCCTTCCCACCATCCTTCCCCCTGGCTATCATAATTTCCTTCTCTAAGTCTGTGAGTCTGTTTCTGATTTGTAATTACATTTGTATCATTTCTCTGATTTTGAGTTCCTTTTTATGTGTGATGTAAAAGTCAAATTTATCATTTTCTGCACAAATTCCTGTTATTCTAACACCAGCTTTGGAGAAGTCTGTTTCCTCCATTGAATTACCTTGCTAATTCAGTTGTTTGAATTAACTGCCCCAAATGTTGAAAAACCAACTGACCAAATAATGTGTGGGTCTATTTCTGGACCTTCTGTATTCTCCACTGATTTGCATAGTTACCCTCACACCAATCCTGCATTGCGTTGTTTAGTGTAACTTTATAGTGAATCTGAAACCAATATAATCTTCCAACTTTGTTCTTTATCTAATTATACCATATATATCAAAGACTCTTGGCATTTCCATATAAATTTTAGAATCGGCTTGTCAAATTCTATAAGAAATATAGACAATTATAATTTTTTTAAATTTTTGATTGTAGATACTAGTGGTTTAATTTAAAATGTTAACTCAACATTGCATTCTTGGTATACACCTCTTTAGTCATGACACACTTATTTTCATACATCACTGAATCCAATTTGCTCATGTTTTGTCAAGATTTTTGTGTCTATATTTTTGATGGATATTGGTTTGAAATTTTTCCCTGCAATTTCATCATTAATATTGCTGTCCTGTAAAATGAGTTGGTAAATGTTCCCTCTTTTTCTGCTTTCTGAAAAAGTTTTTGTGAGATGGTTATTATTTCTTAAAGGTTTGTTAGAACTCACCAGTGAAATCATCTGTGGTTGGAGTTTGTTTGGGAGAATGTTTTAATTTGAACTCAATCTATTTAAATATATTTTGTGTTTACTTACACATTTACTAGTTCAGCATTCTTTGTTTCTTTACGTTGATCTGAGTTCTCATCTGGTGTCATTTTTTTTCAGTCTGAATTTCATTAACATGTTTTTGGAATGCAGATATGCTGGTGACATATTCTTTTAGCTTTTTTTAAAAAGTCTTTATTTTGCTTCTATTTTTAAGGAATATTATCAATAAATACAGAATTCTTGGTTGACTCTCTTTAAATGTGTCATTCAATTGCCTCCTGGCTTACTTATTTCTGGGGAAAGTCTGCAGTCATTATTTGCCTTTGGATATGTCTTTTTCTTCTGGATGCTTTTGCAGTTTTCTCATTACCTATGATTTACAGCAGTTTCACTATGATATTTCTAATTTTTTCCCTTTCTACTTGCTCTTTGTTGGATGTTTTGGATCTGTGGGTTTATAATTTTTACCAAGTTGGGTAAATTTTGGCTTATTTATTTAAATATTCTTTTATGCTTCCCTTTGTGGGACTCCAATTACACATATGTTAGACTGATTTATATTGTCTTCAGAGTTGATGTTGTAAGCAATTTTTTCAATCTTTTGTTCTCTTTCTGCTGCTTGTCTAAAAGCTCACTGGTCTTTTTATCCCCTGCAGTATTTAATCTGCTAGTAAGTAAGTACACTTAATGAATTTTTAATGTCAGATATATTTTTTCAGCTCTGGAAGTTTCATTATGCTTCTTTTTTATATCTTTAATTTATCTCATTACTTTTATGTTTTCCTTTAAATCTTCAAACATACATATATTAGCCATTTTAAAGTTTTCATGTGCTGCCTCCATTGTTTAATGTCTGTTCTGTCACCATTTTTTATTGTTATTTTTCAAAATATTACTAATTATGGGTTATTTATCTAGCAATTCTTGGTATTGGGCAACTGGTGTTGGAGATTGTGATTGTAACATCGTTCAGTTACATATTGTTTTCTTTTAAGGGATGGTCAGTCTTCTTTTGGCAGGCCATTAGGTTACTTGTAGAACAGCCTTATCCTTTTAAATATTTTTTAAAAGTGGGCTTATTTATTTTAAAATTTATCCATGGGATAATTTAACCATAACTAAATTATGACCATTCTCAGTCTCTATTGAATGTTGCCAAGGATCAACACATTTTCCCCACGGAGTCTGGTTGGAACTTGACTATCTCCCAGCCTCACGTGAGCTCTGGAATGGTTAGCTTTCATCTGCTCAGTGTTTGTTCTTTGCCTGACCTCATAGCATTTCTTCTTGAGCATGTGAAGCTTAGTACTTAATGAAAAACTCAAGAGGATCACTATGCAAATATCTGGATCTCTTTCCTTGCTTAGATTCCTTTTCTATGGTATTCTATTCCACAAATTCTAGCTACCTCAGTCTATTGAAATTCTGATCTCTTATCTCCTCAATTCAGCAAGACTACTGTGCTTTGCTTGGGCTGCTTCTCTCCATACCACAGCCTTGAAAATGATTTCAGAGAGAATGCCTAGCTTTCCACAGGACTCGTCTGCTTTGTATCTCTTTTCTTAGGGATCACAGTCAAGCACTGCCTCTTTTCTAATGTCTGAAAATGATAGTTTTCCTTGCTTTTGTCTAGTTTCCTAGTTATTTACCATGATATATTTTTAACCAGGTTACATAACAGAATTCTCATTTTGTATATATTCTTCTAAAGAAATTACCAAAAGTATAAAACATTACAAAAAATGAAGATACAGTACATTCATTAGTACATAATCACTTTAATAATCCTTTTCAACTAGGAAACAAGATTAGTGGACTTAGTTATAATGAACATACTAACCTAAAGGATCACTTCTTTCTCTTTATTCTCTAATAATATTTTCTAGGATTCTGCCTATATGATATTTACTATTAAACTGTTTCCAGAATTTTTCTTTTCAATTATGAAAATATTTGTCTATTTCTAGTCTTTTGATACAACAATATTTATAAATAGCATCAGTTTATTTATAGAATGCTTACTTTGTGCCAGGCAGCATGTTAAGTATTTTATGTACATTATCTTTTTTATTCACCACAATGCTATCAATTTCTTCTGTTATCTTTACTAGGTAGACACTAGACAAAAGAATTGAGAATAAGAGATTTATTTAAATAACACCCAAGGGAATCAACTAGAAAAAGGTGGAGCTGGAATTCAAATCAAGGTAGTTTGTTTAGAAAATGCCAGGTTAGCCACAGTAAGTTATCCTTAGCATCACCTTTCTCAATCTTCATGATTTTTCAGAATTTGTATTATAATCAAGCTTCTTAATTCTTCTTTACTTCTAAATATCTTTTGTGATACCCAAGGAATGGCAAATATGAGCAACAATATGGGGAACTTTAGTGTTTATGGAGTATGTTCTACTGATTAATTCACTCCATCTCTTTCTAGTCTTAAGGCATTGCAGGCAAGTGGAACAATATGTAAAAAAACAACAGAGACACAAAACTGTGGAACTCATTAATTCATGCAACATGGGGATGTTTCATGGCAACTTCAGATGGATGTTGTGAGAGTAAAAAAAGAAGAAACATTTTAGATACATAAGGAACTAATCATGAGAATGTGCATTTAAAGTTCATAGATATATTTGGCAAAACAATGAGTACAACACCTGCATGGATTTAATTAGTGCTTTTCTTGTGAAGAGTGGAAAGTACTTAAATATACCATAGAATATTATTGTTAGTGGTTTTAGGAGGGGAAGTCATTCACCAAACAAGACAGACAAGAAAATCATGAGAGCTAGACAAGAGCAATATGTTAGAGACAGAAGAGACCCAGAGTAAGGACAGATCAACCTAACTCTTCTATTTAAAGAAGAGCAAGAATTCGCCTGACAGATGGGAATAATAAGAGCTGGAGCAAGGGCATTCCAGGCTAATGTAACAATATGTATAACAATACAGTGGCATGAAATAGGCCACATTCTTTTTGATTTATACATATACATAAACATACATATATATTCACAGACCATTCAAATAAGGTTAAAATCTTAATTTTCTTCCCCAAAGAGTTTATTGACTTCCCTGGTGGCTCAGACAGTAAAGCGTCTGCCTACAATGCGGGAGACCCAGGTTCGATCCCTGGGTTGGGAAGATCCTGTGGAGAAGGAAATGGCAACCCACTCCAGTACTCTTGCCTGGAAAATCCCATGGACGGAGGAGTGTGGTAGGCTACAGTCCATGAGGTTGCAAAGAGTCGGACACGATTGAGCCCTTCACTTTGAAAGAGTTTATAACATAAACAAATAGATCAAATTGATCAACTGCAGATATGAAAAGAGTGTATCACTAATATATGATAGAGGTTTGATAAGATAACTATCTGTTGAATGAATAATAAGTGAATATCATGTTGTGTGTGTGTTCAGTCATGTCTGATTCTTTTGTGACCCTGTGGACTGTAGACTGTCAGGCTCCTCTGTCCATGGAATTTTCCAGGCAAGAATACTGGAGTGGGTTACCATTTCCTGCTCCCAAGATCCTTGGGATCTTCTCAACCCAAGGATCGAACCCACATCTCCTGCATGGGCAGGTGGCTTTTTTACCACTGCATCCCCTGGGAAACCCTACAAGTGAATGTCCCTTGTAGGAATACAAGCACACAATGGTGTGCTAAATGCCAAATGACCAATGGGAAGACAGAGCAGAGGATATTCATTTTGGGTAGCATGATTAGGAGCGTCCTTGAAAGAGAAGTGGGGCTTGATCCAGACTTTGAATGGTGGATAGGTTTTGGTAAGTAGATGAGAGAAGGTGTCCCAAGAGGGTGAGTAACAGTATAAGCAGAAGCAGGCAGGAAAAAGACATATTCTGAGGCAGGGAGAAATGCATATAGAGAAGGGGAGACCATGAGGTAGGCATTACCAGATCATGGTGGGCCATAAAAGCTAACTTGAGTTTTAAGTTTGTCCTGTAGTATGTGAAGGATCCTCAAAGGGTTATGGGCAACATTCATGGTCTTGTTGTTAAGTTGTATCTGCCTCTTTGTGACCCTGTGGACTGCAGCATGCCAGGTTTCCCTGTCCTTCACTATTTGCTGGAGTTTGCTCAAACGTATGTCCATTGAGGCAGTGATGCCATCCAACCATCTCCTCTGTCACCCCCTTCTCCTCCTGCTTTCAGTTTTTCCCAGCATCAGGGCCTTTTCCAGTGAGTCTTCACATCAGGTGGCCAAAGTATTTAGAGCTTCAGCATCAGTCCTTCCAGTGAATACTTAGGGTTGATTTCCCTTAGGATTGACTTGTTTGGTGTCCTTACTGTCCAAGGGACTCTCAAGAGTCTTCTCCAGCACCACAAATGGAAGCATCAGTTTTTTGGCACTCAGTCTTCTTTGCAGTACAACTTTCACATCTGTGCATGACTACTGGAAAAAACCTTAGCTTTGACCATATGGACCTTAGTTGGCAAAGTGATGTCTCAGCTTTTTAATATACTGTCTAGGTTTGTCATAACTTTTCTTCCAAGGAGGAAGTGTTTTTTAATTTTGTGGCTTCAGTCACCATCCACAGTGATTTTGTAGCCCAAGAAAATAAAATCTGTCATTGTTTCCACATCTATTTGCTATGAAGTGATGGGACTGGGTGCCATGATCTTAGTTTTTTGAACGCTGAATTTTAAGTTAGCTTTTTCACTGTCCTCTTTCACTTTCATCAAGAGGCTCTTTAGTTTCTCGTTGCTTTCTGCCATAGGGTGGTGTCACCTCCATATCTGAGGTTATTGATATTTCTCCTGGCAATCTTGATTCCAGATTGTGCTTCATCCAGCCCAGCATTTTGCATGATGTATTCTGCATATAAGTTAAACAAGCAGGGTGGCAGTATATAGCCTTGATATACTCCTTTCCCAATTTGGAACCAGTTCGTTGTTCCACGTCTGGTTCTAACTGTTGCTTCTTGACCTGCATACAGCTTTCTCAGGAGGCAGGTGAGGTGGTCTGGTATTCCTATCTCTTGAAGAATTTTCCACAATTTGTTGTAATCCACACAAAGGCTTTAGTGTAGTCAAAATTTCCTGGAGAAGGAAATGGCTACCCATTCCAGTATTCTTGCTTAGAGAATTCCGTGGACAGAGGAGCCTGATGGGCTATAGTCCATGGCGTCACCCTCATTATTTATGGACTAGGATGAGTTATAAATAATGTGATACATTAAAACATAATCCTTAAAATTCTTGGGACTTCTCTGCTGCTGCTGCTGCTAAGTCGTATCCGACTCTGTGCAACCCCATAGATGGCAGCCCACCAGGCTCCGCCATCCCTGGGATTCTCCAGGCAAGAATACTGGAGTGGATTTCCATTTCCTTCTCCAGTGCATAAAAGGAAAAAGTGAAAGTGAAGTCACTCAGTCGTGTCCGACTGTTAGTGACCCCATGGACTGTAGCCTACCAGGCTCCTCCGTCCATGGGATTTTCCAGGCAAGAGTACTGGAGTGGGGTGCCATTGCCTTCTCCCTTGCACTGTTGGTGGGAATGTAAACTGATACAGCCACTGTGGAAGATGGTATAGAGATTCCTTAACAAAGTAGGAATAAAACCACCATATGACCCAGCAATCCCACTCCTAGGCGTATACCTTGAGCAAACCAAAATTGAAAAAGACACATGTATCCCATTGTTTATTGCAGCACTATTTGCAATAGCTAAAACATAGACGCAATCTAGATGTCCATTGACAGATAAATGGATAAAGAAGTTGTGGTACATATACACAATGGAATATTACTCAAGCATAAAAAGGAATGCATTTGAGTCAGTTCTCATGAGTTGGATGAACCTAGAACCTGTTATACAGAGTGAAGTGAGTCAGAAAGAAAAAGATAAATATATTCTAATGCACATATACAGAATCTAGAAAAATGGTACTGAAGAATTTATTTACAGGGCAGCAATGGAGAAATAGACATAGAGAATAGACTTATGGACATGGGGAGAGGGGAGGAGAGGATGAGATGTATGGAAAGAGTAACATGGGAAACTTACATTACCATATGTAAAATAGATAGCCAATGGGAATTTGCTGTATGGCTCAGGAAACTCAAACAGGGGCTACGTATCAATCTAGAGGGGTATGATGGGGCAGGAGATGAGAGGAAGGTTCAAAAGGGAGGGGAGATATGTATACCTATGGCTGATTCATGTTGAGGTTTGGCAGAAAACACAAAATTCTGTAAAGCAATTATCCTTCAACAAAAAGATAAAAAGAAAAAAAAACCTCACATGTGAATATAACATGTCAAATGGTGGTGGGTGTATGTTGGAGAAAAGAGTCCAGTAAGGAATGAAAGAACGATGGTCTGATGTGTATTATTTGTATAAAGCAATCAGGGGAACCTCTTTGACAAGTTGGCCTTTGGGCAGAGAAACCAGGGAGGGGGCAAGCCATACAGCTCTCTATGACCATGCAGGAAGTGAGAATTGCAGATAGGATGGATTTGAGGTAGGCATCGGCATGGCGTATTTGTAGAACAGCAAGGAGGTCATACATGTGGCAAGGAGATTGTAGCACAGGCAAGGAGTAATGACCATGAGATAGAAAAGTGTAGCAGGAACTTCTCTGGAGGTTATGTGGAAGCTAGTAGGTTGTGGAAAGGACCTTGAATTTTGCTCTGAGGGGAAGCCATTGGGAGGTTTGAACAGATGAATGTTATGATCTGACTTATTTTGATGGCATCTGTCTACTGTGGGGAGGATAAACTTTAGTGGGAGAAGCCAGAAATCTTGTTGGAAGTTATTATGCTAATGTGCAGATAGGAATACAGGATGGTGGCTTAGATTAGGGTGATAGTGACAGAAGTGTTAAGAATTACCTTCTGAATATTCTTTGAGAGTAGAACTGATGATTTGGATTTTAGGTATAAGAGATGGAGAGATGTCAAGGTTATCTGTGAGATTTTTGGCTTGAGAAACTGAAATGGAGATATTTCAGGGAAAAGCAGGCGTGTGTGTGTGTGTTGGAATTTGTGTCTAAAATGGATACATTAAATTTGAGACTAGTAAGAAAAAATATCAAGTAGGCAGTTGTATGTGTGAATTTGTGAAGTTTTGAGACATAACCTGCAAATGCAATTTTTGGAGTTTTTGGTGTCTAGATACCTTTTAAATCTACAAGGCTGGATGAGACTACCAGGAGAGTGAGAAGAGAGAAAGAACCATGTGTTCTAAGATTGGGATGTTGAGAAGATGACGAAGAACCAGCAAAGGAAACTGAGCAAGAATAGACAATGAGCATGGAGATCCATGGTAGAGGCCAGATGAAAAAAGTGCTTCAAGAAAGAGCAACTAATTCTGTCAAATGCCAATCTTAAGTAATGTGAGGACTAGAAGTTGCCACTAGATTTGACAACTTGGAGGTCCTTGGTGACAAGAACAATTCTCTTGAATGACGGTGACCAAAAAGCCTAGTAGAAGTTGATTCTAGAAAAAAAATGAGAGAAGAGTAGAGAGAACACAGATCCTAATTATTTTGAGAACATCTGTTAGGAAAGTGAGTAGAGGAATGGGGGTGATGTGCGGTCAAGGGAGTTTCTAATGGAAGGGGATTTGCTGATAAGTTTATAGGTTAATGGAATGAGAATAGTCCATTTGAGAAGGAAATATTAAGGAGAGAGGACAGGATTGATGAAGGATGAGAACTGAAGGAGCTGTCCTGGGAGTCAGGAGCAGGGGTAATTCACTATGGTAAGAAGGATACAGTAGTCCCCTCCACCCCACGACCATCTGAAGGTTTGCTTTTCATGGTTTCAGTTATCCTTGGTCAACAATGGTCCAGAAATCTGAAGTAGAAAAATTCCAGACATAAACAGTTCATAAGTTTTAAGTTGCACACCATTCTGAGTAGGATGATGACATCTTAGGCCATCCCACTCCATCCTACCTGGGATCCCTGACATTGACACAATCTGTTCTTGACATCTGACCTCAATATTGTCATGACTGATGATCCAGGTTCACCTAGAGCAGATGGTCCTCCTCCTGATGTAGCCTTAGGTCAAGAGCAGCCTGACGCTGCTTCACAACACTTACCTCATTCACCTCACTTCATCTCATCATGTAGGTGTGTTGTCATTTCACATCATTACAAGAAAGGTGAGGACAGTCCAGTAGGATATTTTGAGAGAGAGACCACATTCACATAACTTTTATTATAGTATATTGTTGTATATTTTCTGTATTGTTGTTATTCATCTCTTACTGTGCCTAACTTGTAAATTAAATTTTATCATAGGTATGTATGTATAGGAAAAACCATAGTATGTACAGGGTTTGGCAGAATTCATGGTTTCAGGCATCCACTGTGGTCTTGGAATGTGTACCCCACAGATAATGGGGATGCTGCTGTTCCAGGCAATGATGTGATTGCGGGTACAACTAGGTTAGTAGATTTGGTGGTGGGACTTGTAGAAGTTCTCTTTTGATTGCTGCTACCTCAGTGAAATAAGGAGCAAGGTCACCAGTGGGTAGAGAAGAGAGGAGGATATTTGGAGAATTTGGAAGAAAGATGGTCAACATGTTTCTGCCCAAGTTGAATTTAATATGAGCTGATTGATCTCCCAGATGAAAACACCTAGCAGGCAGTTCGAACAATGTGGCTACAACTTGGGTGATTATGCTGCTGCTGCTGCTGCTAAGTTGCGTCAGTCGTGTCCGACTCTGTGCGACCCCATAGACGGCAGCCCAACAGGCTCCTCTGTCCCTGGGATTCTCCAGGCAAGAATACTGGAGTGGGTTGCCATTTCCTTCTCCAGTACGTGAAAGTGAAAAGTGAAAGTGAAGTCACTCAGTCATCTCTGACTCCTCGCGACCTCATGGACTGCAGCCTACCAGGCTCCTCTGTCCATGGGATTTTCCAGGCAAGAGTACTGGAGTGGGGTGCCATTGCCTTCTCCGTTGGGTGATTATAGTCAAGGAAAAAGTTGGGTGCCGTGTGCAAAGATGTAGAGATTGAAGCCCTGCTAGTAGATGAATTCTCTAATGGAGAAACACAAGGTGGTAAGCCTCCACATTGTCCATAGATGGGTGGTAGCATGGGAATCAAGAATCAGTAAAGGAGACAAAGTCAGGGAGATCAGTGTGATGTTCAGGCCCCTCTGCCTTTGAGCCTTCCCTTTCCCTCTGTCTCTCAGCAAGTGGGAAGGTCGTTCAAAATGATCACAAGCCTGCCATATGCCCACCACTTTACTGTATACCCTTTGCTGGCATTCTCACAGAAGTCCTGTTTTATTCTTGTCCCGGTTTTACAAATGAGAAACAGAAGCTCAGCAGACACAAATGAAACGGGTGAACCAGGCTTTGAGCCCCAGTCTGTCCTCTCCTTTCCATGACATCAAATGTGGAAAATGTTTCATCAGACCCTAAATGATGGCATCCTGAGAGACAGCCATTTCTGACCGAGTACTCCCTGCATCATATAGCACAGTGAATTTTCACAACAGTAAAAAGACCTCCTGTCTGGGTGGACTTGAAGGCTCAGGCTCAATGGATAGATAGCATGTCTGAGTGGTTTGGAGAATGGTGACCCTCTTTTCTGGCCCATACTGCCTTAAACCATGGTAAGTGGCCTGGTGACAAGAGTGCCAGCTAGATTGGAGTCCTACCTCACCTCTGCAGCCATAGGTACCAACTCCAACCATTATTATCATCCCCATTTTAATAATAGGGAAATGAAGCTCAGAAAGGTAATGCAACCAGCCCAAAGTCACACAGGCAGCAAGCAGCTGAATCAGAACCTTGGCTCAAGCTCCCATCTAGCTTCAAAACACATATACTTTGGACCAGTAACCAACATGGCTACTCTTAACCTCCTCTGAACCACAGAGCCTCCCTGGATTTACGTTAGAAAGAAGCTGCTGGACTTCCCTAATGGTACAGTGGATAAGAAACCTGCTGCCAATACAGAGGACACGGATTTGATCCCTGGTCTGGGTAGATCCCACATGCCATAGAGCAACTAAGCCCATGCACCACAGCTACTGAGACTGCTCTCTAGAGCTGGCAAGCTGCAAGACCACAAGCCCTAGAGCCTATGCTCTGTGATAAGAGAAGCCACCGCAATGAGAAGCCCATGTACCACAGCTGGAGAGTAGCCCTTGCTCTCTACACATAGAGAAAGCTCTCATGCAGCAACAAAGACCTAGCACAGCCAAACAACAAAATTAATAAAAAAAAATTTTTTAAAAGCTGCTGACTTTACTCTGTCCACCACCTGTCAAAGCAGACCTCTATTACACCTGTCTGTTGTGCCAGGAATTATTGATAGGGTGTTGTGGGAGACAGAGAGCTGGGCAAGCAATCAGAGCTTCAGTAGTCAGGAGGCTGTTGTGCACATCAGAGCAGGTCTTGAGTAAGTTGCCAGTTTACTTAGCGTGAGAGAAGAGAGACACATGCTGCTGGTGGTTTCTTGCTGTCTGAAAGCACTTGTTTGAACAGCCTGTTGAAGTACAGCCAGCTCCCAGATGCCTGCTGGAGTCGCAGGGGATGGACATGCAGCTAGTTGTATATCCATATATGAGCATCCAGAAGGCCTGCACCTGAGGCGCAGAGGCTGTAACAATTCTTGCGTACTGAGAGTTAATGCATTGCTACATTTTGTGTTGGTAGAAAACGTCCTTGAGCTTCCCTGGTAGTCCAGCTGGTAAAGAATCTGCCTGCAATGCAGGAGACCCTGACTCGATTCCCGGGTTGGGAAGATTCCCTGCAGAAGGGATAGGCCACCCACTCGTCAGTATTCTTGCCTGGAGAATCCCATGGATGGAGGAGCCTGGTGGGCTACAGTCCATGGGGTTGTAAAGAGTTGGACACGACTGAGAGACTAAGCACAGCACAGAAAACGTCCTAGAAGTCCACCTGGACTCCTTTGTTGAGCAATATTACTGCTTGGGGAGGTCTCCCAGGGATTTGCAAGTGAGAGTGATGGGGACAAGGGTGGATTAAGGTAGCCTCTGGCCAAGGAAGGATGAGAAATTTGTACTGAGACTGTTGAAACCCTGTCTGCCCTTCACTAGCAAATGGATTAACTGGGCTTGGTGTCCCACTCTGTAATAGGGACAATTTCACTTGCTCTATCTCATCACAGAGACGTAGGGGTTCACATAGTATGTGTGAAAATGCTTTCTTTGCAAAGTGTAATATATGAAAAAAAATTACATGTGATCCTAAACATGAGGCAATTAAAATCACTGGGAGAATATTTTAATTTATAATCTAAGGGAATGTTAGCTCAGGCTAACACTAAAAGAAAAATGTGGCATCTAACATGTATTTTCATGATGCCCAGAGTTTCAAAGCTCTGCATCAGTGCTACCACACTGTATGAAATGAGAGTCACATTTGTAACTTAAGATTTTATAGCAGCCATATTAAAAGCATGAAGAGAAATAAGTGAAATGTTTTTATTACCATATATTATTTTACCCTAATATACATAAAACATTCTTATTTTAACATTTAATCAATCTTAAAAATTACTCATGAATTATTTTACATTCCTTTCTCACATGCAGTGTTTCAAATTCAGCATGTATTTCATACTTATTACACATCTCAATTTGGAAGCTACATTTTCAAAGGTTAAAGTGAAATGTGGTCATACCAGAGAGTAAAGTTTTGTTTAACAGAAAAATATTTCATCCTGTTTCAATTCCTTAGTCACACCAGCTGTCTCCAGTTATGAGTAGGCATGTCGGCTTGTGGCTGCCATAGTGAAGGCATAATTCTATCATCTGGCCCCTCTTTCTTCTAGGTTATGCTCCATTATGTCACCAGGCACACCTGCCATCTATAATCAGGCAGGTTTCTGTATTATCCCATGAACACAGCACAATAATGGAGACTCAGTTTGCTTATCTGTCCAATGGGATTACTAAGAAAGACTTCCTCCCTTGCTGTCTGCATGGAATCCACCAGATTACTTAGTGAAGTACCTACAACAGTGCCCTTTGGATTATAGGTGTCAGCAAATATTGGCTTTCTTTCCTGTTTTATTGTTTTTTTTTCCTAGGACTCTCCCTTCTCCTTTCTAGCTCACAGATAGTTATTATCTATTTTTCAAGGTTTCACTTAGTCCCAATTTTCCATAACATCGGCATTTGTCACCTTGGGTATTCATTTATCTCTAGAGCTTGTGGCCTGCAGTCCGGCTCTTTAGTTGTAGCCACGGTTTGGTCACTTGTACAATGTTCTGTCACATATTAGTCTTATTTTCCTAACGTCTTTGTGACAGGGCAGGACCAGAGCTCTTCCTATCTCCCAAGTGAGTTCACAGTTCCCAAGATAAATATTACATACATTCACATTTTTTGATGAGTGGGTTGATTGAGGCAACCACAGAGGCGTTCTTAGTGACCAGGGGGAGTCCCACTTGGGTTTAAAAAATTGAGTATGGACAGAATACTCTGTGATTCAGTGACACAGGGTAATTAAGAATTGACTGCAATTTGCCCTCACATGGAGTTCATCAATTTCAAGTTACTTTATGTTAAGTTTTACAATAAATTAAAATTTTTCTGTAAGTAGTATAATCAAACTTCAAAACTGTTGGAAAATAAAGGATAGAAAAAAATCCATCTATCACAGCCCTTATTTTTATATATGTATTTAAAATTTTGTTGTAGTTGATGTACAATGTTGTGTGTAATTTTCGCTGTACAGCAAAGACTGGGAGTTAGGATTAGTAGATGCAGATTATTCTCCATAGGATGAATAAACAAGATCCTATTGTATAGAACAGGGAGTTATGTTCAATAACCTGTGATAAATCATAATGGAAAGAATATGAAAAAGAATATATATATATATATAACACAGTCCTTATTCTGCTGTTTTTCCCTCCCAATTCAAGTTTTTCCAGTATTGGATTATTAATACAGTTTGTTAGGCAGAAAATAAGCTGCTTTCTCCATTTTACAAATAGTGAAATGGAGGCTCAGAGATTCAAGAAAACCACTCAGTTTTATATCAGCAATCAGGGTGAAGACACAAGAGAAATGTGGGTGTCCTGACAGCCTCTCCCAGCCTGGTCTCGGCAGGTTATGTTAGAGCAGGTCCCTTCAGGAATCACTGTTTTGACCTCCCCTGACTGATGTGAACTAGAGCATGAGGTATTGCTAAGAAATTACATTGACTTTGTTTTCACTGCATGTTTAGTTGCCTTATAGGATATTGTCAAGGTTTCTTAGCGTCAACAGAAAAGGGAGAGTTTGCAAAAACCAAAGGATGATGGTGTTCAGTTGCATCTTTGAGAGGAACCTGGATTCAGTTAGATCATCGAGGCTTTGTTTGACCCTAAACAGCTTTGACAGTTTAAATTTGAGATTTTAACCCCTCCATAAGGCTGTTAAACCAGCCAGAAAATCTGGAGCGTTTGAGAAATTCCACAGATCGAGGGGACACAAATGGACTGGAAGGAGCCCTGCACTGGCGCTCAGGACTTGGGTGCAGGTAGAGGCGGGGGTGCGGGCGGGGAGCAGCGAAGGCCCGGGAGCTCTCTAAATGACACGTGTGTGTGTGTGTTAGCCACTCAGTCGTGTCTGACTCTTTGTGACCCATGGACTGTAACCCTCCAGGCTCCTCTTTCCATGGGATTCTCCAGGCAAGAATACTGGAGTGGGCTGCCATGCTCTTCTCCAGGGGATCTTCCTGACCCAGGGACTGAACCCAGGTATCCTGCATCGCAGGCAGATTCTTTACCATCTGGGCCACCAGGGAAGCTAAATGATGAGGCTCCTTCTTTTCCACTCTGTGCTGCTCCGGCACGCGTCTGCCTCCCTGGTCCTTCCCATAGGATGGATCTGAGCACCTTGGCATTTTGAGCAAGCATCAGGACAAAGTGATCACCGAGTCCCCTTTCTGTCCTGTATGAAATGTGCTGACTTGTCCCTTCAGTATCTAAGAGCCTGTGGCACAGACAGAATAAACAGAGGACTCAGAAATTGATTCAGAGGACACTGGAGGCAGAGGGTGTCTTAACTTGTGTTGTAGATACATACCGGTGTTCAGAGAGATGCTGGGACCACTCCAAACTGAGCAGGTTCATGCTATTTGAATAATCCCTAGTGCCTTATTTCAAGACTGATGGGATTCCACTTTTGTCTGAGTTTATAGTTTGTTGTTTGTAATCATCCAGCAGGTGCACAGGCTTCCTGTCTATGCTGAAGACAGAGGTGGAGTAAACTGCAGCCCCAGAGGCTATTTCTCACCCATTTGGCTTGCTGATGCCTCCCAAATCAATTTTCTCAGAAGATCCCAAGTTTTAGATTTTATATTAAAATTTTCATTTGCCAGTGGTTTCTCCCATGTCCCTCTGGTCTCCTTGCCAGGAATCAAGTCCCAAGAGTTCCAGTGTGACCACCACAGGCCATTTTATCCAAAGGTAGCCTTGCACAGTATGGCAACAAACAGTTTTCGCTACCAGAGAACTCACTGTCCTGAACAGATGTGGTCCTAGATGACCAGCCATTATTTTATTTATCTTTTAAATCTTTATTTATTTGGCTGCACTGGGTCTTAGTTGTGGCATGTGGGATCCAGTTCCCTGACCAGGGATTGAACCTGTGCCTCCTGCATTGCGAGTGGGAATCTTAGCCAGTGGACCACCAGGAAAGTCCCATGATCAGGCATTATGATGGGCACTTCCTAATAACTGAGAGGTCAGAGAGGGGAACCAACCAGTTCAGAGACACCCAGCAAGTCAAGATTAAATGCACACACCAGTACTTGCTCTGACAGATGACCTAGAACCCCAGGGCTTGTGGCTTGGGCTGTCTGAGCTCGCACAGACTCTCTCTGTGCCTTCCCTCTCTTACCCTCCAGAAAGCTGAGCAGAAGCCTCCAAAAAGCTCGAGTTTCACGGTGGGGTGGGGGGAGGATGGAGTGCAAGCAGGCAGGGCCGGCTACAGTAGTAATTTGTCTGGTTTACTAGGTCAGTTTCCTGTCAGGGCTCACTGTGGTTTAAAATTATTGTGGAGCTGGTTTCTCATTGACAGGGGTTTATAAGCCCCCCGTATGTCTGCTCCTGCTTCCCTCCTGGAGGGAGCACTTCTCCCTAACCTTTCCAGACCTTGCTTCTATTGTTGTTCAGTCGCTAAGTTGTTCCTGACTCTCTTGCGACCCCATGGACTGTAGCCCGCCAGGCTCGCTGTCCATGGAATTTTCCAGGCAAAAATACTGGAATGGGTTGCTATTTCCTCTTCTAGGAGATCCAGGGATCAGGAAGTCACAAACCCACGTCCTTGTGTCTTCTGCGTTGGCAGGCAGGTTCTTTACAACTGAGCTACCAGGGAAGTCCTTGCTTCTATTACTTAGAGCCAGATGCTGTTTTCCTGGGTTTCCTGTGATGCTGGATTCCACATTTGGGGGCTGATACTGGCTTTCCTCAGCACCTTTTCTGGTGAAACACTTCCACAACCCAATTTCCCTTTTAAATGAATCCCACTGGGTTTGCACTAGCACCTATCATCTTAGTTTTCTCCCTTTGGCTCCATCTGTGAGCTGTCCTATATGGGAGTCATCAGCCACATGTGGTTATTACATACTTGAAATGGGGCTAGTCTGAATTCAGCCGTCTTCCAGTGATAAAACACACAACAGATTTCTAAGACAGCACAAAAGAGGCCAAAGCGCTCATTAAAATTTTTATATTGATTGCATGATGCTGTGATAATATTTAAAAATGTTGGGTCATATCAAAAACATTAAAATTAATTTCACCTGTTTCTCTTTGTTACGTGGGTCCTGGAAAATTTGTAACTTACACGTGTGCCTCACCTTCTATGTCTGGGCAGGGCTGATATATACCAATTTATTTTCTGGAAAATGCTGATTGCTCCTGTGTTGCTATTTGAAAGACCTGGATTGGACTCCTAATTCCTGTATTCCTAGTTTATCTTCTCCTGCACTTACTTACCTATACCTAGATTCAGATTCTTCGCCTCCTGCCAACAATACCTGCCTGTGTTTCCTGTCTCTTACGAGATTTTATGTGCACATGGAAATGCTTTGAAATGTGTGGCACTGCCGTAAGGAATTGTAATGATTATTAGATGGTAGTGGCTGCCACCTGTACTAGTGAATCCAGGATGTCTAGAGTTATTTCTCATCCTCCACTCTGTGCAAGCAGAAAGCAGTGAGAGCCTTTATCTTCCTAAGGGTTAAGAAGAGGCGGTTTGAAAGAATCAGCTTCTTTTGGTTAAACAGTTCCCGAAATAGATCTGGGGAGGTAAAAAAACAAGAAGTCCATCGAATCGAGTGAGGAGACTGAAAGCTGCTGGCATTTCACTTCTTTTGTTCTCGTTCTTGGCTGTCAGAACAGAAACTGATGGGCAGTTGGTGGCGTGGACAGCCTCTGCAAAGTGGCCTGATCAGATTCCTGAGCTTGTAGGTCACTGGGCAAGATGGCGACTGGCCAGAGCCAATGCCACGCCCTCCTGACCTTCAAAGGAGCCACAAGTGGACCTGAATTTGTTGTTCTGTGAGCCTCTGCTGTTATCTATGATGTCCTGGGCATGGATCTTATCTTGATGAGAGTTTGGCGAGTTGGCGAAGGAGTAAGTAGAGGAAATGAGAAAAAATATATGTTTGACTTTGGTGAACAACAACCACAAAGAAACTAGCTAGAAACAGTAAAGAATATCAAATACTCCTCCTTTCCTGTCCTTTCTATTCTGTTTATCCTCAGATTGTAGCATCATCCTTGGCCCTTATGATTCTCTCTGAATGAAAAAATGAGTTGTTTATATCAAAATAGACATATTCATTTGTGAAATAAAACCATCCTAGGTATTGTGATTTATCATTTCAATCCCCAAATATGCTGCCAGAAGATGTCAGACATTGTTGAGAGCAAAGCAGGATTCTAAAGATACTCAGTATATTGACAGCAAACCAGAAAAGCTGAACTCAGCCTATATTTACCTGATATCACAGGGTTTTCTGAGGGGCAGAGGAAATTATTTCTCTTCTAACCCTACAAACATAATTTTACATAAACACAAAATGAAATTATAATACTCTTTGCTATACTGAGTATGGTCTTTTCTGTTTTTCTTGGCTCCTTCCTCCCCTTCCCTGGTCCATTGACATCACCTTCTCCCACGTACCCACAAGAATACCCTAATATCTTTCTTTCTTTGCTTTTCTCCATGCTCATGTAATCACATACACATCAGACACATACAATGTTCCTTTGTCAAGGTGTGTTTTAATTAAGTGAAATGAAATTGTATCACTTTCCTCATTCAATGATTCTTCCAGGCAATCCCAGCAGAGCAGCTCCAGAGCTCGAAATCATCCTTTTTAATGACTATATAGTATTCCACGTGAGTGTGGATAGATCATCGCTTCCCAACTTTCCTCTTGGCAATAGGCATTCACTTTGTTTTTAGGTTTGTTTGTTCATTTTTGACCTTTTGAACAATACTTGCCAATCTGTCTTTTCTTTTGAGGGGTGTTTATATTAGTTAAGTTACCAGGAGTGACATTATAGCATATATATGCATTTTTGAATTTAAGGAAATATTGCCACATTACTTTCTAAAAAGTCTGTTACAATTCTCAATTTTTTCCAACTACATAAGAAAACATTCCTCTGCCACATCTTCCCCTGAAAAGGATGTTTTTTTAGAAAGAATATTTTGCCAGTAGGATAGATATAAATTGATAATTCATTAACTCTAGATTAGGAGTTGTTAAGCATTCGGAAGGAGATAGACTCCTCAGAACACTGATTTTTGAAGGGCGAAATAAATTATATAGGATTACAGAGAGAAAACAAATTGTATTGAAATATAGTTTTCAAATATAAAAAATATCCATAGATATTATATGTATCTCTATTCACATTTTAAATAACAAACTTCAGTTGCAAATCCAACAGCTATCATAAATTCAAAGAAGTGAGGGAATACAGCTTCTATTTCAACATTTTTTGTTACAACTGTAACATGCTAGGAAAATATCTGTGACTGCTCTTGGACACAAAATCACAGGTACCACTAATATGACTGTAGCTGGTTGACTACGCTTGTCATTGAAACAAACACCAGATTTCAGTTGGAAATAAATAAAACTAAAAATTTGGTGCCTTTTCATCTATATTCACAAATGGTTCAACATTACCCATAGATTCCTTGGGGCTCCTGTACCCAGGTTAAGTAGCCTTGTTTTAGATTTTCCGAGAAGAAGCCCTAAAGACCATCTTATTCTACTCTTTCATCTTAAAGATGAGGAAGACATTATTCTAGAGTTTGTGCTCTGACCAAGACGCAAGTTCAGATGTTTCAGCTCCATGCATGGTACTCTTTTCCCACAAATTTTACCCTCTCCAGGGAGGCCCACCCCAGTTGCAGAAATTTCCTTAGCTGCGTCTGTTTGACTCTAAGTCTTGGTTAGACCAGGGGTTGAAAGACTATGGCTTGTGGGTCAAATCCAGCCTACTGCCTCTTTTTTTTTTAATAGTGTTATTGAAACATAGTTTCAGAATCTGGAAAAATGGTACAGATGAACCTATTTCCAGAGCATGAATAGAAATGCAGATGTAGAGAATGGACAAGTGGACATCATGGGGACGGTGACAGGGGATGGTGGGACAAATTGGGAAATTAGGATTGACATAAATACACTAGCATGTGTAAAATAGATAGCTAGTGGGAAGCTGCTATATAGCACAGGGAGCTCAGTTCAGTGCTCTGTGATGACCTAGGTGAGTGGAATGGAGCAGGGAGGTGGGGACAATGGGAGAGAGGTTCAAGAGAGTGAGGACATATGTATACTTAACAGCTGATTTGGGCCTCCCTGGTGGCTCAGATGGTAAAGAATCTGCCTGCAGTGCTGGAGACCTGGGTTTGATCCCTGTCTCAGGAAGATCCTCTGGAGAAGGGAATGGCTACCCACTCCAGTATTCTTGCCTGGAGAATTCCATGGACATGGAGCCTGGCGGGCTACAGTCCATGGGATTGCAAAAGAGTCAGACATGACTGAGTGACTTGCACTTTCACAAAGCTGATTTGCTTCATCGTGCATCAGAAACTCACAATATTGTAAAGTAATTATATTACAATAAAAAATTTGTTTTTAAAGAAAGAACACAGTTGCATCCATTTGTTTCCATATTGCCTGTGGCAAGTTCCTGTTGCAGTGGCAGAGCTGAGGAGTTGTAATCGACCACGTGGGCCACAAGCCTACAATATTTACTATCTGGCCAACTTTAGCCAGCTTCTGGCTTAGACCCACAGGGGAATCTGCAGTCTTATCTTACCTATACTCTGATATTCCACGTTCCAGCGGTGGATCTGGGAGCAGAGTGGTCCTCTGTAGGGACTTTGCATAAGCAATTCCCTTTGTCAGAAATGCTGAAGTCACACCCTCACTCCTGTGCTTTTACTCCCTTCAAGAAGCTTCCATTGATCCATCCCTTTCTCCAAGTTTGCTTTTTAAAAAAAAAAAAAAATTTATTTGTCTTCACTGAGTCTTAGTTGCAGCACATAAGATCTTTAGTAGTGGCATGTGGGATCTAGTTCCCGGACCAAGAATTGCACCCAGGCCCCCTGCATTGGGAGTGTGGAGTCTTAGCCACCGGACCACCAGGGAAGTCCCTCTAAGTCTGCTTTGTGTGCCCTATGAGTGCCCTGTGTCCACCCTGACTAGTACTAGTCAAATATTACTGTGATTGTCTTACCTGTTACCAATGCGTCTCCCAAACTAGATATAAGCTCCTTCAGGACAGGGGCTGTGTCTGCCTTATTTAATGATTGACCCTCAGTATCTGGCTCTGAGATGCTTGAAATCTATTTGTGGAATGGATGAATGAATGAAATTTATTCTCAGTGGCTCTTGTTCCACTACATTTCTTCCTTTTTGCCCTTATGTTCAGGGACAGCCCATCTCAATCCTGCTTCCCTTTAGGTGGTCTCACTTAGTTTCCTTCTATTGAAATGTGCTTTCAGGAAATGATTAAACTCATTCTTAAAGGACTGATAGAGATTAATTTAAGTGCCACGAGAGCAGAAAACTTGTCTATGTTATTTTCCCCATTTGTCTAATGCCAGTAAAGGGCATGGCAACAAAGAAGGTATTCAGTAGATATTTGCTGAATAAATTAATGTTTACGGTAGCTTAATGTTGGGTTAAACCAAAGGAATACATTTCAGATTGTGGAATTTCTGGCGTCAGAAGAGCCAAGTTGGGAATATTTTTGGAAATGGAATGTCTTCATTGGTGCTTCTGAAATGTAACTAATTCAGACTTCCTCTTCCCCTTAAGTATAACTAGGAGGTTAGTCCACAGGGACAGTTTTGGCATCTTGGGTGTCAGTGTAGGTGATAGGAAATGTTGGTATACCATGACTTAGCAGAGGTATGAAAAGCCAAGGCTTCTCTGGTAGTTCAGATGGTAAAGACTTACATACTTAAGAAAAGCCAGGGAAGGTGGGTTATTTTTTGAGTCTGCTATCTTTGTAGCTCCCATGTCTCAAAGTTCTATAACCCCTTAATCACAGGAGTTTTTTTTTTTCCCACCAATGTTTGAGTGGCCTTGACAGCTCAGCTTCTGAACTCCACTTCTAGCTCTGCTCTTCCTACCAGCTGTGATTGTGAGGGTGCTCTCAGTTCCAGGTGCTGGGAGAATAGAAGCTTCCCTCTCCAGGCCAGTGCCCTGTCATCCTGTCAGCTCTCACTTTCTTTCACCAGTGCCTCTTGAGACTCTCCTTGCCAGGGATTTGGGCTGCTCCCGGCCATGGGCGCTCCTGGGAGGTACCACCTATCGCCGGCCAGTACCCTATTTTTCCCAGGCTAGGCTCCTGTCTTTCTCTAGGACCCTGAGTCTGAACTGGTAAAAAAAAAAAAAAAAAAGAAAAAAAAAAAGTTGGAAACCTCTCAGCAAATCTCCAACATCTTTTGCATCCTTCCAGAGTGCTGGAGAGCTAATGGAGTTCCCCCTTGGAGACTTTTCCCCAGTTAGCAGCTTAGACAGGGCCCAGAGGAGACGGGAGGGCCAGGTAGAGAGAGGACAGAAATCTTCTTCCACATCTTGGCTGTCTCCCTGGGGCTGAGGCTGGCAAGGACAAGCCAGATTAGCTAATAGTGACCTTCTCCCCACCATCACTGACACTCAGGTCTCTTTTCATGGGTGGAGGGGATACAAGATATTCAATTTAGATCTAAAGCTTCGGGCTCCCCGGGTCCCTAGTCAGAGGACACCCCTTCCCAGTCCCCTCCTTTACCCAGCCTGCTTGAGAAAATACTCTGTTCTTTCTTTTTTTAAGATTTTTTTTTTTAATGCAGACCATTTTTTTAAAGTCTTTATTGAATTTGTTATAATACTACAGACCATTTTTTAAAAAGTATTGAATTTGTTACAATATTTCTTCTGTTTTTTTTCTCTCTTTAAATTATGAAAGTACGATGTACAGAGACTTGGAAAATACAGAACAAAATTACATATATAGTTCTACTTATAGTTCTTTTTATTTATTTTTTTTAGTTTTTTTTTTTTTTTTTTTTTAACTGTTTTGGTTTTTTGACTACAAGGCATGTGGGATCTTAGCTTCCTGACCAGCGATGGAATCTATATCCCCTGCAGGGAGTGACGTGTCAACCCCTGGACCACCAGGGAAGCCCCCTAGCTACTCTATTCTTGACTCCCCATGGTTATGATCGTGCCCCTGCCTAAGGAGATGCACATAGTCACTGAGGGCATTTGATCTTGACCTTCCGATGCCTTCTTTGTCTAGGCGGCGGGCTCACCTGGGTGGGTGTCCATGAGGTCTTCATAGAATCTCCAGGCTCTCTAGCTGGCTGGGTAGCCCGTGTGCAGAAAGACAGTGTCTTGGTCCGCATCATGCCTTTAGCAAGTGAGAGCAGGAAAACCATGTAAGAGCCACCAACTTCTTGGTCCATCGGGCAGCTACAGATCCCTTCTTTTCTGGAATGTACCACCAGCCCAGGGATGAACTGTGACAAATATCTGGCCTCAGGCAACCCTGGCACCCAGGGAATGCTCTCGATGCATGTGTGTTTTCTCACAGAATCATAAAGCCCAGTGGCTCTCAGTGCCAGAGGCTGCGGAGACTTTCTGTGTTTTGCGACCATTCATTCGTGATTACATACCCCCCTGAACACCTGCAAGACCAATTCATAAAGCGAGCATTCATGGACTTTGGCAAGGCCTTCATGGGAACGGCAGAGCATGGGCCATGGTCATTGTATCTCCAGATAAAAACATTCTCTTACCAAGGAGGCCTCTGAAAATAGAAGCAGGCTGCAATTTCAGTTCCACACCACAGGGTATTAAAAAGAAAAGTGTTACTTCACCTCGTCTCTTTATAAAGTCAGCAGGCTGTGGGGCTGTGGCGATCCTGGACAAATCCTCTTTCAGGACCCTTTGGGGAGCAAGAACAGGGGAGTGGTGGGCACGGCGTTGATTGTGACAGAGGATGGGCCGGCCATCAGTGTGGTGCGGCATGCTCCCTTGCAAGTTACACTGATTTACAGCCGGATAACAGGAAACACGGAGCTTGGGTGGCCTTCTGTGTAATTCTGGGTGACAGATTGCTCCTGCCACTTACAAAAGCGGTGCCGTAATTAATCTGAAAAGGCCACTGATCATAAATAACCATTAAAAAAATAACATCTTTATATAAAATATGGAGTCGACTTTTAATGTGATTCTTTTTCACCTTGATTTTTTTTTCTTTTAAATGCTTGCTATTAAATGACAAAATGGCCACGGCTGGTACAGGAAGGCTCTGAGAATCAGTGTGGCGGTGCAGTGGCCCAGAGCTGAGGGATAGAGCCAGAGGTACGTTCAGAAGTACTGAGAGGGCCATTGCAACAGAATAAGCTGGGACTTACCTGGGTACCTGGAAGCCTGGGCACCTGAAAAATATAAAAATACTTTGTCTATAGAGGCAAAATGAAGTTGATGTTGATGCATTATCAGATGAAATTGGCTTTCCTGGATGATTTAGCAGGGTTTTGCTTATGTGTGTGTGTGTGTGAGGCGGGTGGCTGGGGGCTGGGGAGGGCCCCAGATCTCCACTCGGCTCTGCCTGTGTAGACAGCCTCCAGTGCTTAATTAGCCTCCTGAAGCGTCTCATTCTCAGATAACAGCTTATACGCTAGGAGAAGGGATGCTCACAGTATGTTTTATCCTCACACGTATAAACACACATCGTCACAAACTCATTTAGTTTCGAAAGGACTTTTAATGGGACATCTGGCTCTCTTCCACGCCTTCTTGTCAAGGCAAAGTAAGTTCCCTTGTGAATATCCCATCACAACCCCACGGATGGCTAGAATCTGTGGCTACGTAGAAAATTTTTTGTCTCTTGTTACTGATTCAGCAAGCACAAGGGAACAAATGGAAAATGGTTGAACCTAAGAAATTACAGTCAGAATTTCCATATATATCATTGCCCTCAAAGGTGGGGGAAGCTTAAGAACTGAGCAAACAAGAGAAACAATGGCTAGGACTCTTAACTGAGAGAGGACAATGGTCATGGTGATGAGATGACTTGGAACTGTAGTAAAAATCCTGCTTTTCTTCAGTTATGGGAAGCAATAGAATGTAGTGACCAGAATTACGGACTCTGGAGCTAGACTCCTTGGATTTGAATGCAGCTCTGTTATATATAGAGGGAGGGGCACAGGTTTGATACTCTGTCAGGGAACTAAGATCCTACATGCTGTGCAGCATGGCCAAAAATAAATAAATAAAAAATCCAAGTTATTAAAAATAAAAACCCTGTAACTGTTGTTAACCTTGGAGGCTTATTGCAAGTATGAAACAAATTAACGTATACAAAACACTTTAAACAGTGCCCAGTGACATCAGTGTGAATTGTCTCTAAGTTATCCAGATCATTGGTTATTGATAAATAATTGCATTTCTAGAATCATTCATTGCATTTCTAGAAATGATTGCTCTCCTCCATGTTTAACAATAACATTAAGTGCTTACTGTGTACCAGACAATGTGCATGCCTCAATCTTTTTAAATTTTATTTATTATTAAAGTATAGTTGATATACAATATTTTATTAGTTTCAGGTGTACAACATGTAATTCAATATTTTAGTTTTAATATTTTTATTGAAGTATTTATAATATTGTGTTAATTTCTGCTGTATGGCAAAATGACTCAGTTATGTATACATTCTTTTTAAAATATTCTTTTCCATTATGGTTTATCATTGAATATAGTTCTCTGTGCTATACAGTGGGACCTTGTTTATCCACTCTATGGAAAAGCTTGTATCTGCTAACCTCAACTTCCCACTCTATTCCTCCTGCAACTCCCTTCCTCTTGGCAACCACCAACTCTGTTCTCTATGTCCAAGATGGTGTTTTTGCTTCATAAGTAGGCTCATTTGTGTCATATTTTAAGTTCCACATATAAGTGATACATATGGTATTTGTCATTCTCTTCTGACTTGGTAGGATGATCTCTAGTTGCATCCATGTTACTATAACTGGCATTATTTTGCTCTTTTTATAAACCTCATCTCTTTAATAGTTACAACAGCCTTCCATTTTATGAAAGAGAGCACTTAAGATTAGAAAGAGTAGGGACTTCCCTGGTGGTCCAGTGGCTAAGACTCTGCACTGCCAGTGCAGGGGGCCTGGGTTCAATCCCTGGTCAGTGAGCTTGATCCCAGATACCACAGCTAAGACCCTGTGCAGCCAAATTAAAATATATAAATAATTTTTTAAGATGAGGTTAATTTGTTGAGGATCACACAGCCAATAAGCCATAGATCTAGAATTAAATCCACATCGACTCCAACAAGGGTGGTTTTAATTAACAAGCTCTCCCCACCTATTATTTCCCTTGAAAAAGTTGAAAGCTGTGACAAATTTTGTTTTCCAACCTTTTCATAGTTGTTCTTACTGTCCTGGTGTCAATACTTTTGAAAGTGCGACATAGCCAGGCTGAGAGTACTGAAGATTCATGTTCGCATAGCAGTGCTCTTTCTGAGGAGACCCAGGACCAAGTACAGAGAGCGTCCAATCTGCAATTAATCCAGCCTGAGTACACCGCCTGCCACCACCCACACCGCCCCAAACCACAGTGTCCTCATTTGTAAAATGAGGATAATAAAAACCTAGCTTGCTGCCAGGAGAAGATAAGTACATGGAATGATAAGGAATGATGAGGAGAACCACTTGAATGGACCAGAGAATATTTATGGGGTAGGAAGCTGATGTAGAGAAAAGGAGAAAATGCTGAGCTGAGGATAATGAGACCTGGATTTCAAAGCAACATAACCTCAGTTTCCTCAATGAATCAATTATGATTGTGGTGATGGCTACATAAATCTACACAGGTTATAGATATGTATACATCAATATTAAATACATATATGATATATATGATTCTTAATGAGATGGGAATAGCAGACCACCTTACCTGTCTCCTGAGAAACCTGTATTCAGGTCAAGAAGCAACAGTTAGAACTGTACATGGAACAACAGACTGGTTCAAAATTCGGAAAGGAGTATGTCAGGGCTGTATATTGTCACCCCACTTATTTAACTTACATGCAGAGTACATGTAAATGCTGGGATGGATGAATCACAAGCTGGAATCAATATTGCCAGGAGAAGTACCAACAACCTCAGTTATGCAGATGATACCATGCTAATGGCAGAGAGTAAATAGGGACTAAAGAGCCTCTTGATGAGGGTGGAAGAGGAAAGTGAAAAAGCTGGCTTGAAACTCAACATTCAAAAAACTAAGATCTGGCATTTGGTCCCATCACTTCATGGCAAATAGAAGGGGAAGAACTGGAACGAGTGACAGATTCTATTTTCTTGGGCTCCAAAATCTGCAGATGGTGACTGCAGCCATGAAATTAAAAGATGCTTCCCCCTTGAAGGAAAGCTATGACAAACCGAGATAGTGTATTAAAAATAAAGACATCACTTTGCCAATTGTATAGTCAAAGCTGTGGTTTTTCCAGTAGTCATGTATGGATGTGAGAGTTGCACCATAAAGAAGGCTGAGTGCCAAAGAACTGATGCTTTTGAACTGTGGTGCTGGAGAAGACTGTTGAGAGTCCCTGGATAATCACTGGAAGGACTGATGCTGAAGCTCTAATACTTCGGCCACCTGATTTGAAGAGCCGACTCGTTGGAAAAGACCCTGACGCTGGGCAAGATTGAAGGCTAAAGGAGTAAGGGGTGGCAGAGGATGAGATGGTTAGCTAGCATCACCAACTCAATGGACATGAACTTCAGCAAACTCCAGGAGATAGTGAAGGACAGGGAACCCTGGCATGCTGTAGTCCATGGGGTCGAAAAGTTGGACACAACTTAGTGACTGAAAAACTACAATGTATATACCTGTAAATGTATCTATGTGTGCATCGAAGTATGAGTAAATAAATATATATATACACACAGAGAACATTTCACTTTATGTAAATAAGAAACTTTAATTTCAAAAACAAAACAAGCCTACCTCGAAGGGCCTTTTCTATGTTTAAATGAAATAATGAAACCTGACAACCAGCCATGTGTTTGGTATTCAGTAAATATGTCATTAGTATCAGCAATGGCCACCTCAAAGATCTCAAAGCATTGTTTTGGGGAAGAAAAGGTGATGAATAAATTGAGAACATTTCACCAGCTGCATAACAAGAATGGTACATCAACTTCTATCTCCTAACGTTAATACATAGCAGAGTAATATGAAGCAAGCCATTATTTAAGTAATCCAATCTGTGCAAAAAAGTCAATAAAACTAGGTCTCAACCACATCTGGATTGTCCTCATGGTAGGACTTTTGTTTTGTTGCAGATACTTCCCTAAGCCTCACATTGTACTTTGTATGGAAGTAGCCAGGATCTATAACACTTGAAAAAGGCAACAAGATTCTGTAAGAATGATTTCTTGTTGTCCTGTTCTTGTCACCTTTTAACTTGAAGCTTGATTTAGCTGCATCCACGGGTATAGACTCAACATAGCAGGAAGTAGAGGTTGTCAGTTACTTAATAGCGATGAAACTACGGATAATTTAGGCAGGATAAAAAAGCTTGCTCTTTTCTGGATGATCTGGTTAATTATCTGATTAAATTAGGTTAAAACCTTTTTGTCAGGGGTGGTCTCTAATTATCTGGAAAAGCAGGTAACTGTGTCCTTTTAAGAGCCTGTAGGCTTGAATTATTCATCGACATAACCCAGAATCCCAGGAAGACACCCAATTCTTCATCTGCTTTTTTGTGCATGGTTTTGGATTGAGGCTCTTGAGCTGCTCTATTTACAGCTTCTTGTAGATGCAAAATCCTCAAACCATCTCCATTTTTTTTTTCTTTTACAAACGACAGCTCCACCTTTGAGCTGTGAGCACTTTGGTGCTCAACTTGGAAGATCGGTAGCAAATTTTCCCAAGAGACACAAACAAACACATGCATAACTGGAATATCAATGAGGTCTTTTTAGAAGCGACACATTAAAATGCAAGGCAGGAGATAATGAGATAAGCAGCAAGTTACAGGTTTCTTAATTCTAGCGTGAAAGGAGAGGGGGGAAAAAAGGAAAGAACAGAAAACTCCTGTAAAATAGCTTAGCACAAGGATCTCCTGGGCTTGCTAGTAAGCTTGCTTGGGGAGGGAGTAATGGGGTGTTTTCACCAGTTACCTCAGTGACATAAGTGGGAGGGGAAAAACTGTTTTCGAGGTGACAAGAGTATTAAAACCATGTGAAACCTTTTTTTTCTGAACCTAGTTTATGTCTGTGTCCTGCCCCATGACCACATTCCTGAGTCAAATATACGGCATCTCTTCTGGTGATGCTTGACCTTTTCCTGACTATTCTAGGGAAAAATTGGTACCATTTCTTGAGAACAGACTGTGTACCAGGCGTAGTGCTGGGGACTTTGATCTCGTTTACTGCAGGCAACCTGAGAGCAAACCTGCACCATGATGCTGTGACTGATGGGGACATTGAGGTTCTTGTCCAAGGCTGGGAATCAGACCCAGATTGCCTGGACTCCAAAGCCAGGCTCCACCTCAGCTGCCTTGTGCGCCATTTAAGTTATGCCCAGGCAAATTGTCTGCCAGGCTTCAGTCTGCCATAGGAAAGAAGTAGAATGAGTTTACTTAGTGGAGTGCAGTTGGTAGAGCACTTGACTTGGAGCCAGAAAATCTGGGCATGAGGCTAGCCTTTAGCTGTGTGGCATTGGGAGAGTTACTTAACCTCTCTGAGACAGTTTCCTCTTTGGTAAAAGTGAGATACTGATACCTGTATTGCAGAGGGTGTGGTGGGACTTGATATAAGTGAAAACATGGGAGTACTCAATTCATGTTGAAGAAATATAACTCAAACTAACCAGCCAACCAACCAAACAAAAATTAAGATTCAAAGACCACAAAGAAATCAGGATAAAGAACCAAATAATTTAAAGTTTATTTCCTCTCTAGTCCCACTGTTCTCACCTGAATTTAGGCCTCATCTTCTCACCTGGATGTTTGCTACGTTCTCTATTAGCTTCACTTGTCTCCAAGGTTTGTCTCTTTCAAGGCATCCTCCAGCCTGCTATCAAAGGCAGCCTTCAAAACCTAAAGGATAGTCACGTGAGAGCCCTGCTTAATATCCTTCATCAACTATGAGATGAAATCCAAATTCCACACTGCAATGTGGATCTGTAGTTTTTCTAGCTTTCTTTTTTTTAGTTAAACTTTTATTATAAAAAAATTTTCAAGCATTTCAGAAAATTGAAAGAATAGGGAATAATCTATATACCCACCAGATTCAATAATTATTAACATTTGGCCCTATTAGTCTTATCTGCCTTTTTCTATTGAATCATATGAAGTTCATTTGCAGACATCATGACACATCATGCCCTATATACATAAGGGGCTTCCCTGGTGGCGCTAGTGGTAAAGAACCCACCTGCCAATGCAGGAGATGTAAGAGATGTGGGTTCGACCCCTGGATCGGAAAGATCTCCTGAAAGAGGGCACAGCAGGGCATGGCAACCCACTCCATTATTATTGCTGGGAAATCCCATGAACAGAGGAGACTGGCGGGCTACAGTCCATGCGGTTTCAAAATAGTCACACATGACTTAGAAACTACACAACAACAACAAGCCCTTTACACGTTTTGATCAATCTAATAGCACCAGCAGAATGGTGGAGGAAATTACTTAAAGGCTATATTTCACCAACTTCCATATTCAGTTTGCAGATGAGCAAATAAAGCTCCAGCATTTAAACAGACTCTTTCCCAGTAGGAGTAGTGCTAGAAACACACGTTCCTATTCCTAACTTTTCTGTTCTTGTTCATTTTTCATTTTTCTTTGTTAGCCTTTGAACTTCACAACCAAATGCTTCAAGGATCAGAAAGCTGACACTCCAGAAGTTATGGTTGTTGTTGTTCAGTCGCTAAGTCGTGTCCAACTCTTTGTGACCCCATGAACTGCAACACACCAGGCTTCCCTGTCCTTCACAAACTCCCCAGGAGTTTGCTTGAACTCGTGTCCATTGAGTCAGGGATGTCATCCAACCATCTCATCCTCTGTTTCCCACTTCTCCTCTCGCCCTCAATCTTTCCCAGCATCAGGGCCTTTCCAGTGAGTTGGCTTTTCACATCAGGTGGCCAAAAAATTGGAGCTTCAGCTTCAGCATTAGTCCTTCCAATGAATATTCAGGGTCGATTTCCTTTAGGATTGACTGGTTTGATCTCCTTGCAGTCCAAGGGACTCTCAAGGCTCTTCTCCAGCACCACAGTTCAAAACCTTAATTCTTTGGCACTCAGTCTTCTTTATAGTCCAGCTCTTACATCTGTATATGACTCCTGGAAAAACCATAGCTTGGACTGTACAGACTTTTGTCGGCAAAGTGAAGTTATAGAAGTAGGGTAAATTTTTTGCAGTTTTAGCTATGCACCTTGGTTTAGAAGACAAGCCTTGGTCTTTGGACTTGAAGATTCTGCACAAGTCAGCTTTAAGAAGGAAGTCTTTTGTAACCATATTTCCTACATATTGTTTGGGGATAGGGAGAAAAGCTCCTGTGGTTTGAGACAGAATTGATTTTAAAATAGTGGTTTCAATGTTGACTGTATACTGGAATCACTTCAGTGCTTAAAAAAATACCAATGCCTCGGTCCCATGCCCTGTTTCCAATTTATTTGGTCTGAGGTGCAGTGTGGAGAGTGGGATTTTTGAAAGATCCTCACATGTTCCCGGTGTACAAACAGGACTGAGAACAGCTCTCTTGGCTCCCTTAGCTCTAAAATATTCCCAAGAGCTCTTAGCATCACCTTGTATCCATGGCTGTTGGAGGCCTTGGAGGAAATTAGAATGAGAACAAAGAGAAAGGAAGTTAAGGCACAAGAAAGTATTCAGAATAAAGGTTCACTATTAACCAACCCAGTAATGGAGGGAAAAGATATTTTCATTTCTGCCAAAGGCCATATGTGAGTGCCTGTGGGGGAAAGCATATCTATAGCTTTGTGACTGAACCAATAATTCATATCTGATTCAGAAGCTGACTTTGTTGGATTATAGCTCTACAGCTGTTCTCATTCTAAGGCCAGTCTCTCCCAACGGGACTTATTGTAGCAACACGTCTCATTTATAGAACTCATATGCAGGGGCCTGGAGACCCCAAACTGTAAATTAAAACCTTGTGTATATTACTTTGGTGAATTCAATTCAAAAGCATTTTGGCTTCTCCAAACAGGCCGTTTTCACTACAGAGGGGAGGAGGAAACACAGTGGAAAGGAAATAGGTCTTTCATATTCACCCTTCCTATTTCTGGTAGGAGGTCTTGACACAAAGGTAATCATGGAAATAAATTCTAGTAAAATGTTGAGGCTTTGGTCAGACCTGGTACTGGCATGTGTGGAAGGGGGAGAGGGGAAAAGCAAGCAAGCAGAAAAAGTGTTAGAGCTGGAAAACTGCTCAGCAAGCACCTTCTTGTAGGAGACCACTGCAGAGGTTACTTGGTTTTGAGAACTTTGTTTTCCACGTTGACACTAGAGAAGGAAGCTGAGGACAAAAAAGGGAAAGTGTGTTGACTAAAGTCACACAGTGAATTAGCAGATGAGGTGGAACTAAAAGCTCTTTGGTTGCATAATCGGTGTCCTCTCTCTTAACCTGATGGCTTTGAAGGTACCATGAAGCCATTAAAGGAGAACTAGGAGTCAAGAGAGCATTCTAGGTGTTTGTTTAAGTTGCTAAGACCCCCTCGACTGTAGCCTGCCAGGCTCCTCTGTCCATAGGATTTCCCAAGCAAGAATACTGGAGTGGGTTGCCATTTTCTTCTGAAGGGAAGAAAGTGTTCTAGGCACTGTTTCTAAAACAAAGGAAGACTATGAATCAGAAAACATTTCCAGGAGTTCTCAGTTTACAAGAATTCTCCTGGTTTGTCCCAGGTAAGATATGGCTAGGGCTTGAGAATAATCTAAGATGTGAGAGACATTTTAGAGGGAGAACCAATGAGATCTGGGACTTACTGGACACTGGAGAAGAAGAAAAAGGACAGTGAATGAGGACACACAGATGTGATCTAGAAATGCTTTGTTCAATTGTAAAAAAAAAAAAAAAAAAAAAAAAAAGATTGCTAGTGACCTGGTATTCTCTGTTCATCCCCAGTGTTGCACTTGCATTCATCTTTCGTTCCTTGTTAATACATCACAGTGAAATATGGGGAAGGCAAAGATTACAACTGCAGAGACAAGGCAGAACAGAATGCGGATTTGATGGGGGTGGACAGCCCACCTGGGTTAATCTATTCCATACACAATGGACAGTTTTTTGAGTGCCCTCTGCGTACTGGGCACTCAGTATGTAGAGAGAAATAAAACCCAGCAAGAACTCAGTTTGATGGGATTATATAGTCATGTGAGCAGACAATGGTGTTAGTCTTCTGTGAGGAAGCTGAGGAAAGAGTTGGGGACAGGATGGAGCCATGGTCAGAGAAGTATCCAGGAAGAAGTAACTACACACATACATGCATATGTATATTTCACTGCACCAGGTCTTAGTTGCAGCATGCAGGATCTTTAGTTGCAGCATGTGGGATCTAGTTCCCTGACCAGGGATTGAACCCAGACCCTCTGCATTGGGAGCACTTGAGTCTTAGCCAGTGGACACCAGGCAAATCTCAAGAAGTAACTTTTAAGCTGGTCTTTATGGGATGTGTGGGAGTTTTTTGGGGAAAGTGGCAAAGCAGAGAAAGCACCATGTACAAAGTCATGGGGATGTAAAAAAAAAAAAATACCCTTTGCTTGAGGCTTAGTAACCAGTTGGGTAGGTCTAGAGAATAGGATGTGAGGGACCATTGGGAGAAATAAAACTGGAAAGGTGGTTTGGGGCCAAATTAGAAAGCCGTGCTAAGGCATACAGCCTGTATCCTTAAGGGATTGGGGTGGGCAGGCATTCATGGCTTAGCAGCCCAGGAGTGATGTGTTCAGACAGGAGAGTTATAAAGTCATTGTCAGCCTTGAAATGATGTATTAATCAAAGGGGAACAGATAAACGAATGGAGCTCAGGCAAGAGTGTCTGGAACAGTCCGGAGAAGGTAGAATAAGGGCTTGAGGATGATTTAAAGTGGGGATAGATGTGGGGGATATTTTAGAGGGAGAATCAACAAAACCTGTGACTAACTGGATTTTGGAGAAGAGGAAAAGAAATGAGAGGAAATGATGATTCTCTCATTTTTATGCCTCGAAGATCTGCATTTCCCTGTCCAGTTTGTTTATTCAGATTTCTTAGGTAAGGGCTTCAGTTGCTTAGCTAGTTCTCTTTCTCTATGCCGGTAGAGCCGGGTGTTTTTCACCTGCCTAAAATTATTAAGACACCAAGGGCCCAGGTGACACTAGTAGTAAAGAACACACTTGTCTTTTTTTTTAATTAATTAATTAATTTTAATTGAAGGATAATTACTTTACAATATTGTGATGTTTTTTGCCATACATTGACATGAATCAGCCAGGGATGCACATGTCATCCCCCATCCTGAAACCCCTCCCACCTCCCTCCCTACCCTCATCCCTCTGGGTTGTCCCAGAGCACCGGCTTTGAGTGCCCTGCTTCACGCATCGAATTTGCACTGGTCATCTATTTTACCTATGGTAATATACGTGTTTCAATGCTATTCTCTCAAATCATCCCACCCTCGCCTTCTCCTACAGAGTCCATAAGTCTGTTCTTTACATCTGTGTCTCTTTTCTGCCTTGCATATAGGATCATTGTTACTGTCTTTCTAAATTCCATATATATGTGTTAACATACAGTATTGGTGTTTCTCTTTCTGACTTCACTCTGTAAAGTAATAATAAGCTCCAGTTCCATCCACCTCATTAGAACTGACTCAAATGCATTCTTTTTTAATGGCTGAGTAATATTCCATTGTGTATATGTGCCACAACTTTCTTATACGTTCGTCTGCTGATGGACATCTAGGTTGCTTCCATGTCCTAGCTGTTGTAAACAGTGCTGCAATGAACATTGGGGTACATGTGTCTCTTTCAATTGTGGTTTCCTCGGTGTGTATGCCCAGCAGTGGGATTTCTGGGTCATATGGCAGTTCTATTCCCAGTTTTATAAGGAATCTCCAAACTGTTCTCCATAGTGGCTGTACCAGTTTGTGTTCCCACCAACAGTGTAAGAGGATTCCCTTCTCTCCACACCCTCTCCAGCATTTATTGTTTGTAGACTTTTTGATGATGGCAGTTCTGACCGGCATGAGATGATACCTCATTGTGGTTTTGATTTGCATTTCTCTAATAATGAGCAATGTTGAGCATCTTTTCATGTGTTTATTAGCCATCTATATGTCTTCTTTGGAGAAATGTGTGTTTAATTCTTTTGCCCACTTTTTGACTGGGTTGTTTGTGTTTCTGGTATTGAGCTTCATGAGCTGCTTGTATATTTTGGAGGTTAATTCTTTGTCAGTTGTTTCATTTGCTACTATTTTCTCCCATTCTGAAGGCTGCCTTTTCACCTTGCTTATAGTGTCCTTCGTTGTGCAAAAGCTTTTAAGTTTAATAAGGTCCCATTTGTTTATTTTTGTTTTTATTTCCATTACTCTGGGAGGTGTGTCATAGACAATCTTGCTGTGACTTATGTCAGAAGAACCTGCTTGTCAATGCAAGAGACATAAGAGATGTGGGTTTGATCCCTGGGTTGGGAAGATCCCCTGGAGGAGGGCATGGCAACCCACTCCAGTATTCTTGCCTGGAGGATCCCACTGACAGAGGAGCCTGGGGGGCTATGGTCCATAGGGTCACAAAGAATCAGACACAACTGAAGCAATTTAGCATGCACACAAGGGCTAATATGCTGTTACTCTGCCACCTCCTACTGTTACCATTATCATTATTATTACTGATGCTGCTATTGATGTACTGTTTGGGGAGGTAAGGCATTTACACCCCAAACAGATAAGCCCAAAACAAAGTTTCCTTCTGCTCTCTCTAGCCACCCCCTATTCCTACCATTTGTAATCAGAATTTATTTCTTAAACATTTAAAAAGAGCTTACTCTGTACAAAGCACTGTGCAAACTCAAGGGAGTAATCCCAGGGCCCAAATGAAAGGTAGCATGAGTGTGTCAAGAGTTCAGACAGTGGGACAGCATGAGCCCTGGAACATCAGGACAGCCCTGCAGAGGAGGCAGGCATTAAAATTTAAGTCCTGAAGAAAGGAGCAGGTTTGGATCAATGCTGTGCATCAGAGAGATGGAAGGCCAGCAGAGGAGGAGGCAGAGCTCGAGGGAAGACATGGATTGAACATGTCTTTGACATATCAAGTGACAGTGACTGGACCAGTGGGGAAAAGCAATTGGGAGGGAGGAGGAAGGGACTGACTTGCACACTGGTCTCTGACTTGCTTTCCAGGCCTCTAGGCACAGCCATGTGCTGGACAAAGCCATTTGCACCTTGTTCTGAACTATGTCATGACCCACACTTTGCACCAGTGGGATGATCGGATGGGCTTCTACTGACGATGTCCAGCAAACGGTGACATTTAACTGCTTTTTGGTTTGTGAATTGAATGGGCAAGAGACTGAGCCTCTGAACTTGGAGGCATTAGCACCTTGCTCTGAGCAACTCACAGACACACTTCCCAGCCTCCTGACTTTAGCCTGTGGGCCCAGTACATGCCTCACAAATAAGCTGACTTCTCTGCCACAGCCGTCGCTAAGTGAACGGTTTTGAAAAGAGACATAGCTTTTGTTTTCTGTTTATTTTTGCTTCTGCATTTCTTGGAATTGAGTTTGCTAACCACAGTAGAACATGCTGTGATTGTCTCATATAGGGAATGCAATGCCGTGCTGTGCTGTGCTTAGTTGCTCAGTCGTGTCTGACTCTTTGTGACCCCATGGACTGAAGTCCACCAAGCTCCTCTCTCCATGGGGATTCTCCAGGCAAGAATGCAATGCTAGGTGACTACATTCACTTCCAGGAAGACACACTGCAGTTTAACAGGGTGATGTGAATGTGCATAAGGGTCTGTGCAGTGAAGAGGAGCTGGTGGGTGGTTTTTGGTTATAGGGCAGCCAAATAATTCAAGCCTGAACCACCATGGCAATGCCCAGGGGCTTCTTTTAAAGCCCACCCTGGATCTTGATGATGGTGGAGCCTCACTGGGTTGACCTCAGAGAGTTACAGACCACTTGCTAGAGTGGTTTGTGAATTCCATCCCAGTGTGTCTTTACCTGGATCTGGGGAAGGAGCTCAGGTTCACTGCAGGTCTGTTATCCTATGCTTCTTGCTCAAACTCGCCACCCTCCAAGGCCAGAGTTGCTTCTCCCACAAAGCCTGTCCACATCACTACTTCTTACTGTGATTGTTACCTGCTTTACATTTATAAATCTCATCGGCTGTACCTCTCTCTCGCAAACAATTACATATTATATTGCCAAACCACTTGTCTTGTTGTCTTTTCTATCGGTTAATCCGTATGCTATTACTTGCATATGTTATGTTTATGCTTTGTTACTCTAAATTAGTTGTGAGGTTCTTGTGAGCGAGGGTCAGACCCCATGCTTCGTTGTATAATCACGTGACTTTGCATCTCCCTGGCACTTTAGAGTGTATAAATCCCTTCCACATCTATTACCTTATTTGAGCTTCACAATAATGCCGTCTATTTGGAAGGGCTGGTATTATTAGCATCCTGATTTCTCAGACGAGGAAGTTTGATATAGGAAATACTAAATAACTAAATACTAAATGGTTTTCCCAAAGTTACATGGAACCATGATTTTCACAGAGCAGGGACACTGGAGATGTTTAGTAGGTATCATTGATTTGTCTGTTCATTAAATCCTAGCTCAATGCCATAAGTCAGCCTGATGCTTTGAGCAATAGGATTTGTATTGAGGGGAGACGTTTGGTTGTAAACACATCCTGAACTCACTGGCTTAATAATACAACCTTCTGCTTCTCTCTCCCTGGTGGAAATGTGTTTGGTAAATCAGGATAACACAGAAGATAAATCTGATTTTTAACATGTACTCTTCCCCAATATTTTCCTCCAAAGTTTCAGAGAATCCCTTTGCTACCTCACCTCTTGTTTTCACACTGCCTGTAAAGGCACAGGTGGGGCTAATGAACAGTGGGTTTGAAAATCCTCCTTTCCAGATGTCATCTATTTAGTTCTTGCGATATTAGTTGGCAGCCATATTCGATTTTAGAAGTGTGAGGATTACTTGAAACCATATGACAGAACTGTTTTTCTTATGGAGCCAAATGTTGAAAAAGGCTTCAGTAATAAAAGTGGTGCAACAGAAATGGAACTCATAAAGAGGGATTTTATACCTCTTATACCAGGAGTCTGTCAACTTGGGAAGGACAGAAGTATAAGTACTTTTTAACATCCTCAGTGGGGGTAAGACCTTTTTCTTCCAAAGTCTGTGTAGCACAAAGCAAACCAAAAAGTTGAGTAGAAGTTGCTCCCTCCTGCTGCCCTTTCTCCCTCCCCATTCCTCCCCTCTCTGCATCCCATTCTGTCGTTAGTGTATTTAGACTAAAGTTTTCAATTTGTCTGAATTACCTGAAAAGTTGTAAGGATAAATGAGGTGTGAAAGCACTTTGAAAGTAGAGAATTGCTTTGAAGCATCCAAACCCAGTCTAAACAGAACCCTCTGTACTCTATAATCCAGGAAGAAAGAAGACCACGACAATGATTAACATGAAATTCCGGTAAGAGGTAAAAGAGAACTGGACTTCTAGGGTGTGTCTCTGGTTCAAAGGTGGCTGCACTGCAGAAAGCAATGCAGTGGAGTTGGAAGGTTTGAAACCACCCCACCGTCACTTAGTCCTGGTGTCACGAGGGATGACCCATCAGATCTCTTTGAGTGTTTCCTTATCAGTAAAGTGGTCTTAGTAATGCTTGTCTCATTGGGTGGCTGTGAAGAGCAAAGGAGATAAACCATAGGGAAAAGATTTGTAAATGGAAAGGTGCTCCGCAAAGGGGAGGGGTTACAGTTATTATTTAGAACGGTATCTTGTGCCTCTGACTATGTGTGCATTTATGGAAGTGTGCTGTGGTTTTTCAATCTTCCCATGGATGGTTGAGGCACCAAAATATCTACAACAATTGAGCAAAGGCTCAGTTGTGTCCATTAGTTACTGATTTAGAAGGTGAATCAGATGCCTCTGAGAAACCATGCCCCACCATTCCCCAGTAGACCCCTTGCTCTTGCTGCGAAGCCCTCTCCTTGAGCCCAGACCTGCCCCCTCCCCTTCAGCCTCTGTGCTTTTGTCCATCTTAGTTCTCCAGCCACGGGAGGGCAATTTCCTGTTGGAATCCTGCCCATCCTGCAGTGCTCCCTTTGGTCCTGTGAAGTCATTTCTTGAACTCTCAGGGAAAGTTACTTCTACAGTTATTCTTCAGAAACTCATTCCCCCTTTTTAAACATTTGCACCTCTATTTCGGAGTGAATTTTCATAGACTTCTAGAAATGTCGCCCTGCCAGCCAAGGTACCTAGTGTATTTCACCAGGTTTCCCCATTGGCCTGCACAGAGGCTGCCTGATACATTTGTACTCACTCATGGAATATGAGTGGTTTAGAATCTCTGCAAGGTGCCTGGGCTGAAGTGGGCAAGTACAGCCTACAGAGCCCTGAAGGAAATGTGTAATAGATATTTGGAAAATAATTGTTGGCTGAGTACTTGGTTTTCAGTAAAAATATTCAAAAAGGGTTCCTAATTAATCTCTAGTCTGTCACAGCATTAAATCCCCTGAAACATTTCATCCCTCTGAGCATTTTGGCTCCCCAAGGTCTCACCATACAAGCTGTTTTTAATTTTAGTTTTTTATTTCTACGGGTATATTTTTTTCTTATTTGAAAAATAGCAAGAACCCAATGTGTAAAATTTGGAAACTTCAAAAAAACTTAAAGGAGAAAATATTAATAATGATAATACAATATTGAGACACTTTGTTCTATTTTTATTGGGCATATAATTTTGAGATTAAGCTTAACATATAATTTTATGACATGTTTCACTTAATGGAACATCAAAGGTGCTTTTCCATGTCATCAGAAATTCTGACAAAATATATTTTTCATGACTACAAACTATTCCATCATATGGATACATCCTAATTTACTAAATCATTACCTTGTACTTGTCACTTAGATTGGATCCAATTTTCCCTCATTATAAAAGATTCACATAAGTTCTTTAAAAATATTTGCATTTCAGATTTTTCCTTAATAGAAGAGGAATCACTAAAGTACAAATATTTTTAAGGGTCAGGGTGCATTTTTCCAAATTTATTTGTGGAATACCAATTATATGTATATTTATTAATGAGTATTGTGTGCCCATTTCATTGTATTAACTCGATATTTTATAACTTAAATTGTTTGGCCAATTGTGCTTTTTTTCTAAAGAAGGTATTTTTAGATCAACTAGATTTTAACACTTGATACTTATTTAATATTTGTAACTTATTTCTAGAGGTTTTGGAGTGATGAAATTATAGGTGCTATATTCTGAAAGGATGACCTAGGGCCACTATTATAATCCTGATGTGAATGACATTAAATAATACAAAGTGGTATACAAGTGTGAGCTGTTGTTGTTACTACTTCCCAAGGAACAATAGAATTTAGGCATCTGATATATCTAAGGTGTCTACTATAGGAATTTAGGAAGGAAAGAGTCTTCTATAGACCACAGGAATGTAAGGAAGTATATTAAAATAGAATAATAAGCATATATTAAAAATGGAAAAATAAATCTAGGTCCATTGTGTTACTATATTACCAATCCCCCCTGCCCCTCCCCAAGGTGAATTAGAAACTTAAAACTAAGTTAAAGGTGTGTGTGTGTGTGTATTATTTGACTTTCTTCTAAAGCTTTTAAATCATTGTTTTCTTTTTTTAAGGTAGTGAGAGGACAAATACTTTCAGAATGAGTGTTTTCTTGGAAGAATATCTTGAAAGGAAAAGATACTAAATCACAGAATCCATCAAAAGTGATCAGAACAGCAAAGTGGAATCAATCATTAAGAGTTCAAAGGGATTGGTGGAGATGTTACAGTTGAATCTTTCTTGTTACAGATGAGGAAACTGCTGCTGCTGCTGCTAAGTCACTTCAGTCATGTCCAACTCTGTGCCACCCCATAGACGGCAGCCCACCAGGCTCTGCCGTCCCTGGGATTCTCCAGGCAAGAACACTGGAGTGGGTTGCCATTTCCTTCTCCAGTGCATGAAAGGGAAAAGTGAAAGTGAAGTCGCTCAGTCATGTCCGACTCTTAGCGACCCCATGGACTGTAGCCCACCAGGCTCCTTCGTCTATGGGATTTTCCAGGCAAGAGTACTGGAGTGGGGTGCCATTGCCTTCCCCGTGAGGAAACTGAGGTCCATTGAAATTAAAATAATTCTAAGGAGAGATAGCAGGGTAGTGCCAGACATTTGTCTCCAATTCAGCTCTTGTTTCTGGTGTAGTGCATTTTCTAATAAACCACTCTATCTCAAAAAGTAATTTGGATAGCATGGTATTGCACAGAGATTTGTGAACTCTATCTGTTGGCTCAAGATTTTGTTCTGGGTGTGTGAATTGGATCACCCGTTATTCTGTTACTTATGGGGATATCACAGAAGAGCCAGTTGTAGTTGACAAACAATATAGAGGGGGGGAATACTCCACTGGTCCCCAAGAACTTGACAGAGTACCCCAATAGACATTTTTATACCTATATATGCTGTCATTTGAGACTGATCAGAGTGAAATCATGGTGAATCATTGAGCTTTGTTATATCTAATACAATCAATACCTTTCCAACTCCAAATGTATCCTTTTGGAATGTTATAAGTAAGGACAAAATTTTGGATAAAAGGTTATAAATTTATAATAAAATAACACTAGGCATCAGTTGACTTGTCTCCAGGAAACTATTTAGACTGAATGCCCAGGGGCATGGGTCTTGGCTTCTGGAGCAGAATAAAGAAGAGAATGAGAACAACAACTCCTATAATTGGGGGATGAGAGTGGATGGTACTTTAAAAAAGCATCCTGGATTCGAGGGTCTTTTTTTTTTTTTGCTTTAAATAACCAACATTTGTCAATTTCACCACATTATTGTTCAGTTTTGATTTCAAATACCTATATCAGAATTTTCCTTGGTAAAGTTAAGTAGACAAAGGCAGACTTGCAATATTTCCCAGTCCCCATCCTTGCTCTCAGATCCATTCCCTGGTTTATCTGGATAAGTAAATCTCTTGAGTCTTCGTAGTGGAGACCTGGCTTTTGTTGATTTTCCATCCAAAGGAAGGAAGGGCAAAGAGGCCATAAAAAGCTAATATTTTCCTTTTGTATAACTAGTTGACTTTAGTTCCTGATTGCCACCCTCACTTCCCTCTCCATTTTTCGGCTAACCAATCAGAAGACCATCTCTCCTTTAGCTACCTCCTTATCCAGACTCTGGAAGAAGCCTGGATAAGGACTCAAACCCTACCTTTCTTTTTATTACACACTTCTTGGGAGTACCAGGCAATAAATCAACTGGGCAAGGACAGATATGGAAAAGCAATATTTAAAATGAGTTATGATGTAAAAGAGATGACTTGCTATTATGTTTTATCAAAGGCAGCCTCTAACAAGCATAATGTAATTCACAATGCTTAAGCAGGGTGACTTTAATTGCAACAGTCATTAAGCTCACAGGATCATTAAATGCATTAAAAGAGGGAACCAATGAGTTATTGTGAATGAAACAAGCTCGCCCCCCCCACTCACCCCACTTCACCTCTTTAACTGAAATTGAACTTAGCCTGGGTCTCTGATCTGTCACAACTCTTGACTTTCTCTCCTCCTTCTATACCAAGTCACTATTTTAGAACAGGTCAAATACAGAAGTAGGTAAGAGGAAAGACAGGTATTGTCAAACTACAGGTTAAATTTACTAGTAGATTAAATTTTGTTTTCATAACATTTGAAAGTTTGAAGCCTAGCCATTTACCTATTTTTTATAAGTTTGTGATCTTCAGATGCCTACAGAAAAAGAGCTACCCACATATAAGAAGTTCCATTTCCCCAGTAATTACAGAAATGTAAATGGAAAATTATCAAGTTGGTAAAAATAGAAACAAAATGATTTTTCCTATTGAAGGAGAGCATATAGGTAAATAGGTACTCTCTTACATTTCTGGTGGGATTTTAAACATTAATACATTTCTGGAAAATGAGTTGGCACTATGTATCAAAAACCTTTAAAAAGTATTCATATATGTTGAACCAGAAATTTGGTATCGAGGAAATTATCACTAAAATCGTTAAGCTTTAGCTATGAAGATAAATGTAAAAAGAAATTGGAAATACTCTACATATCCTGCAATAAGAGATTGGTTAAATAAGGTAACATAAAAGTGAAAGTGAAAGTCCCTCAGTTGTGTCCAACTCTTTGTGACCCCCTGGACTATACAGTCCATAGAATTCTCCAGGTCAGAAGACTGGAGTGGGTAGCCGTTCCCTTCTGCAGGAGATCTTCCCTACCCAGGGATTGAACCCAGGTCTCCTGCATTGAAGATAGATTCTTTACCAGCTGAGCCACAAGGGAAGCCCAAGAATACTGGAGTGGGTAGCCTGTCCCTTCACCAGTGGATCTTCCTGACCCAGAAATTGAACCAATGTCTCCTGCCAGCATTACAGGTGGATTCTTCACCAACTGAGCTATGAGGGAAGCCCAAATAAGGGAACATAGAACTAATAAGTTGACTATGATACATTTATTTAAAGTGATATTTTAGAAGTGTATTTATTGAGAAGGAACAGATGTTAACATAAAGTGATAAAATGTGGACCACAAAATCTTGTGAATGGCATGAACCCATTTTTGTACTCTCCTCTCTCTCTATATATAATGCACATTTACCTTTACATAGAAAATGGTGGGGATTTATGTTCTGGTCTCTTCTCTTCAACATCATCTTTCAACATTCATACCCTTTCACCCTACTGTTTGGACATATTGGAATTATTTCAGTTTTTTGGAAGCAAATGCTCCTTATCTCTCTTTTTCTCCTGGGCTTTGTAGAATAGCATTCCCAACTTTTAGAACACTGTCTCTGCTGTTCATCTATTCACACAATCCCCTAAAGTTTGGCTCAGAACTCACATTCAGTATTTTCTACTCCAGAAATCCTTTCTTGACCTCTCAAGTCTGGATTGGGTTCTCCTTCCATGTGCTCCTATTCCACAGCTTACCTCTGTATCCCTGTGATGACCTGTTGATGTGTGTGTGTGAGAGAGAGAGAGAGAAAGAGAAAGAGAGAGATAGAGAGACCTGTTCTTTCTATGGGAAAAGACTGTCTGTAGGTTCTTACAGCACCTGGTGTGATAGCCTTTCTCTAAGATGGTTCCAAATAGGAAAAGGAGCACGTCAAGGCTGTATATTGTCACCCTGCTTATTTAACTTATGTGCAGAGTACATCATGAGAAACGCTGGGCTGGAAGAAACACAAGCTGGAATCAAGATTGCTGGGAGAAATATCAGTAACCTCAGATATGCAGATGACACCACCCTTATGGCAGAAAGTGAAGAAGAACTAAAGAGCCTCTTGATGAAAGTGAAAGAGGAGAGTGAAAAAGTTGGCTTGAAGCTCAACATTCAGAAAACTGAGATCATGGCATCTGGTCCCACCACTTCATGGGAAATAGATGGGGAAACAGTGGAAGCAGTGTCAGACTTTATTTTTTGGGGCTCCAAAATCACTGCTGATGGTGATTGCAGCCATGAAATTAAAAGACGCTTACTCCTTGGAAGGAAGGTTATGGCAACCTAGATAGCATATTTAAAAGCAGAGACATTACTTTGCTAACAAAAGTCCATCCAGTCAAGGCTATGGTTTTTCCAGTGGTCATGTATGGATGTGAGAGTTGGACGGTGAAGAAAGCTGAGCGCCGCAGAATTGATGCTTTTGAACTGTGGTGTTGGAGAAGACTCTTGAGAGTCCCTTGGACAGCAAGGAGATCCAATCAATCCATCCTAAAGGAGATCAGTCCTGGGTGTTCATTGGAAGGACTGATGTTGAAGCTGAAACTCCAATACTTTGGCCACCTCATGTGAAGAGTTGACTCATTGGAAAAGACCCTAATGCTGGGTAGGATTGGGGGCAGGGGGAGATGGGGACGACAGAGGATGAGATAGTTGGATGGCATCACTGACTCAATGGACATGGGTTTGGGTAGACTCCGGGAGTTGGTGATGGACAGAGAGGCCTGGCGTGCTGCGATTCATGGGGTCACAAAGAGTCGGACACCACTGAGCGACTGAACTGAACTGGACTGAAGATGGCCGCCATCGAGTCTTCACTTCCCTCTTCTGCTTGCTACAGCCCCATGGAAGGGTGGAGTCTATTCTTTCCCTCACCCTGGATCCAGATTGGTTTTAATGACTTACTTTGACCAATAAAATGTAGCAGAAGTTCTTCAGGGAATTCTAAGGCTTTCACTTGGGTTTCTTAGAACACTTTCTGTGGAGAAGTTAGTCATCGCCTAATTTGTATGACTACTGTGAGATGACCATGCTGTGAGAAATTCACACTCCACTAGGGCTAAGTGGAGTAGCCCTAGAGAATGGGACATTATGGGGAGGGAGAGGGAAAGGGAGAGGGAAGGGGAGAGAGAGACAGGATGGCCAAGGAGCACTGAGGTTCTAGCCATCTTAAAAGTCACCTCTTCAGCCTACCAGCCCAGCAAACACCAAGTGTATTCAGCTGAGTCATCCTCCAATTCTTGATGCACAAATTTCTGGATGAGATTAAATGGTTGTTTAAGCAACTAAGTTTTGAGGTATTTTGTTATGGTGATAGATAACTGTAACATCAGCTTGGCATGTAGTGAGCCTTCAATAAATATCTAATAAAAGAATGGGGATTTTTGCTTTCTTTTTTTCCAGTTTACTTTCTTATTTCTCTGTAATGTAATATGTATAAACAATAAATTCCCCCACCCCCAATTTTTTTTGACAAAAGAAAGAGGTCCCAGGAGAGCTAAAAATGAGAAAGATGTGAAAGATAACAGACTATGGCCAATTGACCACAGAGTATGTCCAACTTAACCCAATTCTGTAGAAATGTCTGATTCATTCTGGAAGGCTGGCTTCTCCATGACAGCCTTTGTCTCACTGTAGACATGAATATTTATATAAAAGCCTAATGCCCTGACAGAGTGAAATAGGACCATAGCCTTGACTTTTTAATCTCTCTGTTTCTAGAACTTCCAGTGATCACAGACAGCTTCACCAGGTCAACCTAGCCTTCTGTGAGCTTGTCATTCCCTGTTATTTAGGGAAGAAAAACATTAGGCTTCCTTCTTCTGCTTACAGAACAGTCTCAGGTTCTTAAGGTTAAGAGCATGGAAGTCTTCATTTTTCTTCTAATAGTGTTTACGCCTATTGGCTCATCAAGATGTGGCAGTGGGTGGGGGCATTGTACCGGCTTCCTTCCCGTGAGAATTTCTTTCCAGTCTGGGCTGCACCTAAGTTTTGCTTATGAAGCCTAGGGAGGGCAATTACTGTCAGCGGCATTTCTAAACCAGTTGAGCATCAGTGTCTAGGATGAATTAGGTGTCCTGGATGGATGGAGTGAAATGCTCTTTAGTGACAAGTGGAGGATTAACTAGATGATCTATGCTAACACTCTGAGCCCAGAAATTCTATGGCATCATGGATTTCCTCTTGGAGAGCTGAGTGCATTGAGCTCTTTCCAACTCTAGCATTTTTGGATCCCATTATTCCATAGATATGTCTGTACATTCTAGATTTCCTGAGACTAAAGTAAAATAAATGAGCTCATGAATGGATTAAATAAGATGCATAGCTTCATTAAAATTTTTTTATTGTGGCAAAATATGCATAAGATTTAAATAATTCACAATTAAATTTTTTTAAGTGCACAGTTTAGTAGCATCAAGCATATTCATAATGTGTAACCATGACTAGTGCTTATTTCCAGAACTTTTTCATCATCCCTATAACTTGATTTTTAAAATACCTCTACTGCCTATTCAAAGGCTATTTTTTCTTATTTCTAGATTCTAAGTGGTTGATGTGGACAAATAACTGACCTTGAGATAAGTGCCTTATGACCCAAATCCTCCATGGATGAAATCTTCCAGAAACATGTTCATCAGAGTGGTAGTACTAAGACAGATTTCTCAATGTAAGGGTTGTGTGAGTGATTTAAATCCTCTGAGAAGAGTGAACATCTAAAAGCATTAACAGCTACAATTAGTGAATCAGTCAGAACATTTTCAGGTTTGGGGGTGAGCCTTGCTCTGTGGGCTGTGTCTGTTCTCGTCTCCTCCTGCTAATAGATTCCACTCTCCAGGTTCAGAGATGATGGTGTGATCCAGGATCCCTATCCGGGCATAGGGCCTCTTTCCTAGGCCATAGTAATGGTCCAAGGGATGAGTGTAGGATCCAAACCATGTTCAGAATTTTCATTTTGGTTTTTCTCAAATTTCGGTTGAGAGAAGAGGGCCTTCATTTTCATCTCTGATTTTGGAACATTTGGAGTATACATCTGGAATAACTGGCAGCCATGTTAGCTAAGCTAGTTTGGGAGAATAAATCTAATCTTTAGAGAGACGCAGAGATAAGAGATGAAGAGGCTCCTTAGAACATTTGGTCCTTTGTTTAGTTGTCTCTAAGGCCATATGCATTGCTTTCTGCTGTTGATTTTATTCATCCCCCTCTTTTGCTTGAATCGTTTTCAGGCATGTTTATGTCCCTGGTAACCAAGAGTCTTGACCAATACAGTGTGATTTATAATGGTAGCCAAACTACAGATATTTATCAGTAATATAGATGCCAACCAGTGTGGCTACCCTGTGACTCTATGGGGTAAACATATGGAGACAGGAAGATAGTGTTTCCTATATCCATTCATCCACAAGTCCAACCATTTTTTTTTTAATCTTTCAGTTTGTTGATATGGTGTATCACATTGATTGATTTGCATATATTGAAGAATCCTTGCATCCCTGGAATAAACCCAACTTGATCATGGTGTATGAGCTTTTTGATGTGTTGCTGAATTCTGTTTGCTAAAATTTTGTTGAGGATTTTTGCATCTATGTTCATCAGTGATATTGGCCTGTAGTTTTCTTTTTTGTGTGTTGTCTTTTTCTGGTTTTGGTAACAGGGTGATGGTGGTCTTGTAGAATGAGTTTGGAAGTGTTCCTTCCTCTGCAATTTTTTGAAAGAGTTGCAGAAGGATCGGCATTAGCTCTTCTCTAAATGTTTGATAGAATTCTCCTGTGAAGTCATCTGGTCCTGGGCTTGTTTTTTGGGGAGATTTTTTATCACAGCTTCAATATCAGTGCTTGTAACTGGGTTGTTCATAATTTCTATATCTTCCTGGTTCAGTCTTGGAAGATTGAACTTTTCTAATAATCTGTCCATTTCTTCCAGGTTATCCATTTTATTGCCATATAGTTTTTCATAGTGGTCTCTTATAATTCTTTGTATTTCTGCGTTGTCTGCTGTAACCTCTCCTTTTTCATTTCTAATTTTGTTGATTTGATTCTTTTTTTTTCTTGATGAGTCTGGCCAAAGGGTTGTCAATTTTGTTTATCTTCTCAAGGAACCAGCTTTTCATTTTATTAATCTTTACTATTGTTTCTTTCATTTCTTTTCATTTCTTTCTGCTCTGATCTTTATGCTTTCTTTCCTTCTACTAATTTTTTGTTCTTCTTTTTCCAATTGCTTTAGGTATAAAGTTAGGTTGTCTGTTTGATATTTTTCTTGTTTCTTGAGGTAGGATCCATACTCCAGCCCCCTGGATATTACATACACATGAATATAAAGCAACACTTTCAATTGCTAGAATTTTTCTGTCTCGTGAAATCCTACTCATTGTTCAAAATGGTTAGCATACACTCACAGGTAACATAGCACTCTGTCCATTTCAAGCAACATGCGACTTAACGTAAGGAATTAGGTTGGGCTTCTTCCCAGGTGCCGCTAAAAAGAATCTGCCTGCCAATGAGACTCAGGTTTGATCCCTAGGTCGGGAAGATCCCCTGGAGGAGGAAAATGGCAACCCACTCCAATATTCTTGCCTAAAAATTTCCACGGACAAAAGGAGCCTGGTCGGCTACAGTCCATGGGGTTGCAAAGAGTAGGACATGACTGAGCAACTGAACACATTTAGTTAATTACACAATTGTTGCATGTCCTGGAGGAGCAAACTCTAGGCTGGGCCTCTGGGAATGACTCTTAGACCAATACAGTGGAATTGTTCTGCCAAGGGAACTTCTATTTCTGCCATGATCAGGAAGGAGAGGAATTGAGAGGCCACCCCTGGAACTACTGACTTCAAAACAGGAATCAAGAAGCCACTTCAGATGTTTTTAATTGCCCATAAAGCCAGTGATTAGGAAACTTTCATCTGCTGCAGAAAAATCCCCATATCTCCACAGCTGTATTAATACTTACGGGGGGGGGGTACTGTTTCAAGGAAATGGACCTCACCTTGCTTCCACCTTCCACACTTGGGTGTATCTAAATGCATACAATGTTAATTGGGTGAAAGAAACAGTGTTTAGGGACTTCCCTGGTAGTCCAGTGGCTCAGGCTCCATGTTCCCAAAGTAGGGGGCCTGGGTTAGGGAACTAGATCCCACATGCCACAACCAACTAAGACCTGGTGCAGTCAAATAAATAAATATTTTTAAAAAATAAACAGTGTTTAGAACAAAGGTGGGGATAAGCTTGTTCTCTGTGCTGGTTAAACCTCATATTTGCATTTAGTTTTGGGTACTCCCCTACCTTAAAAGGGAAAAATGATATGTATTTGGAGAATGGTGGGGACATGATGAAGAAGAAACAAAACAAAACAAAGCCATATTACATAAGGAATAACTGAAGGATCTGGGGATATGTAACTGGGAGAGAGAAAACTCAAGAAGTTTCTGCCAGGTTCTGCTAGAAATCTGAAAGGCTAGTTCTTTATGATTCTTAGCGGTAGGATGAAAGCAATAGGAGTTAGATTTGAAGGGCCTTAGGAAGAAGCTTCTAATCAAGGCTATGGAATGATTGGACTACTTGAGTCCTCCATCTCTTGAAGGACCCAACCATTGTTTACACGACCAGGTGATAGGGATGTTGTGGAAAATACTGTATTTTTACTCCCCCACCCCGTTTTGTATTTTTGATGTTATATTTTATATATCCATGTTTACCCATAACTTTTTATAGTAGCTGTAATTGATTTTATACAATTTTTGTCTTTTAATTTTTGTACTAGCTTGTTTGGGACTTCCCAGGTGGGGTTAGTGGTAAAGAATCCACCTGCCGATACAGAAAATGCAAGAGATGTGGGTTTGATCCCTGGGTCGGGAAGATCCCCTGGAGAAGGACATGGCAACTGACTCCAGTATTCTTGCCTGGAGAATCCCATGGACAGAGGAGCCTGGTCAGCTACAGTCCAAAGGGTCACAGAGAGTCCAACACAACTGAATCGACTTAGCATGAATACACGTACTAGCTTATTTAAGTGATTGATCTACAGCCTTTACTATATATTTGCCTTTACTAATGGGATTTTTCCTTTCCTGTAAATTCCTGCTTCCCATTGTAGCATTTCCTTTTCCACTTAGAAAAGACCCTTTCACACTTCTTTTAGGGTCACTTTCGTATGGATGAACTTTTAGTTTTTGCTTGCCTGAAAAGTTCTTTCTCTCTCCTTAATTCTGAATGATAAATTTGCTGGGTAGAGTATCCTAGGTTGTAGATTTTTGCCTTTCAGCACTTTAAATATATCATGCCACTCCATTCTGACTTGCAAAGTTTCTGTAGAAAAATTAGCTGATAGCATTATGGGGGTTCCCTTGTATGTGACTGTTTTTCTGTTGCTATCTTTAGAGTTCTCTCTTTAACATTTGCCATTTTAATTATGGTATGTCTTGGTGTGTTTCTGCTTGGGTTCATTGTCTTTGGGATTCTCTGTGGTTTCTATACCTGGATATCTGTTTGCTTCTTCAGGTTTAAGAAGTTTTCAGACATAATTTCATCAAATATATTTTTGACTCCTTTGTCTTGCTCATCTCCTTCTAGGACCCCTATAAGTACTATTGATGTTGTTGCAGAGTTTCCTTAAACTCTCCTCATTTTTTAAAATTTGCTTTTCTTTTTGCTATTCTGATTGGGTGATTTCCATTATTCTGTCTTCTAGGTCATGTATGCATTCTTCTGTATCAGCTAGTCTGCTGTTAATTGCTTCTAGTGTGTTTTTCAGTTACTATATTCTTCAGCTCTGTGGTTCCTTTTTGATATTTTCTAGCTCCTTGTTAAAATTCCCCACGTTCACCAATTCTTTTGCCAAGTTCAGTTAGCATTCTTTTTATTTTTTTATGAGGCATAATTGATAAACAATATTATATAAGTTTCAGGTGTACAACATAGTGATTTAAAAAAATTAAAGGTTATATTCCATTTATAGTTGTTATAAAATATTAGCTATATTCTCTGTATTGTACAATATATCCTTGTAGTTTATTTTATATACAGTAGCTGTACCTTTTAATTCCCTATGCCTATCTCACCCCTCCCACCTTCCTCCTTCCTACTGGTTTGTTCTCTGTGTCTGTGAGTCTGTTTCTTTAGCATTATTATTACTAATGCTTTGAACTCTGTGTCTGGTAAACTGTTTATCTCTCTTTAACTAGTTGTTTTCTTCACGTTCTTTCATTTAAATTCCCATGTCTTCTCATTTTGTTTAAAAATATTATATTTTTTAGATACTAAAGATTTGACTATGTATTCCTTATGAAGTTGTTAATTTTGCCGAAACTCTTCACTTTCCTCAATCTTCCTGGATAACTGTGCCCATATTAATGATGGCTTTAGAAAAAATCTATTAGTCTGACTGCAGCATTACTCTCAGGATCCAAAATCAGATCTTATGAAGGGGTGGTGGTTCTGTGGAACTCAGGAGAGGGGCAGATATGACTGAAATAACCCCTCCAGGGGGTGAAGAATAATAAGAAATAATAGTAGTACCCCTCCAAAAAAGGATTTTAGAATTGTATCTTACAGGGGATTTGGGGTGGAACTGAGTTTTGAATGAGGGGTGTAATGGAGTTTGGTAAAAATAATAATAGCTACTGAGCATTGAGCATACCATGTTTGTAACACATATCATGTAATACAACATCCTTTTCAGAGCTCCTTGATTTACACATGAGGAAGACAAAGCCCAGAAAGGCTAAATAATTTGTCCAAGGCAGCAGTTATTAAGGGGCAGGGCCAGGGTTTGAACCCCAGAGTTCATGTGGATGCATACACATCCCACTACATTGCACTTCATGACCAAGCTGGGACACAATAAATACCCAGCTGGTAGTGGAGCCCAGCCTGTTAACAACCTGATCTACACAGCAGGCCAGGAAGGTAAGATAAGGCAAATGTCAGAACTATTTGGGTAATGAACCATTTTTCTTTCTATAGTTGGGATAACAGAGTCAAATCTATACATAGCTGAGGAATGCTATTTTTGAGACATCTGTAATAACTTATTTCACTACCACTTATTCCAGTCACAGTTTCTCATCCATAAAGTATAAATAAAAGTAGTTGCCTCAAAAGGGTCATGCAAGGATTCTTTGAGATAATGTATGTAAAAGTGCTTGCCTAGAGTGTGGTTATCAAATAAAAGGGAGTTGACTCTCAATTCCCAAATCAGGAGTTGTTTTGCCTTTACGGACATGGTCTCAGTCTTAGACCATCTAGTCAATTAGAAGAACAGAGGGACACAGATGAAGAGAACAGACTTGTGGACATAGCGGGGGAAGAAGAGGGTAGAACAATGGAGACAATGGCATTAAAACATATATATTACAGTGTGTCAAATAGACAGCTATTGGGAAGTTGCTGTATAACACAGGGAGCTCAGCCTGGTGCTCTGTGATGACCTAGGGGGCTGAGATAGGGGAGGTGGGAAGGAGACTCAGGAGGGTATACTTATGGCTGATTTGTGCTGATGTACGGCAGAAACCAGCACAACATTGTAAAGCAATTATCCTCCGATGAAAAATTAATTTTTTTTAAATAAAAAAAGAACAAAGGAAAAGAGGCATTTTTGAATTCTGGGGAGATTTTTTTTTTTTTTTTAAAGGAATCTCATCTGTGAAAGCTTATTCAAGTCTGCCTGTGGTTATATCCAAACAGGCAGGGAAAGTAGGGAGTTCAGCTTAAATTCAGTGAATCCAATGTATGTTCAGGTACAGCCACTATTTCTATAAAAGACTAGGCAGCTGTTTATGTGACAGGATCTGAAAGGCCCGGAAAGGCCTCCTGTCCTCAAAACTTTCCTCTTTCAATCAGACATAGAATCTAAAATTCCATTTTGAGAAATCTCCTCTTGGGTAAGCCACTGATTCTCAGACTTTGTATCAGAATTGCCTGAAGAATTTATTAATATTTGAAATAGTGACCCTAGAAGACTTCCCTGATCGTCCAGTGATTATGAACCCACCTTCCAATGCAGGGGGTGCAGGTCTGATCCCTGATTGGGGAGCTAAGATCTCACCAGGCCCCCCCAAAAAAACATAAAACAGAAGCAATATTGTAACAAATTCAATAAAGACTTTAAAAATGGCCCACACTAAAAAAAAAAAAAAAGTCTTAAAAAAATATTGACCCTGGGGCTACTGAGTCAGACTCTTTGGGGTTGGGGCTCAGGCCACTATAATTTTAACTAGATGAGTCTAATGCACAACAAGGCTTGAAAATACCAGATCAATGCATTATATCCACGGAAGTCCCTATTAAATTTCAAGTTTTCTCTTGGGAAGTTGCCATGGTTCTCAAATTATAGCTTCTACTTCCTCCTTCTACTAAAACTGTTCTGGTCCATAGCATCAGTAATCTCTTTGTCGCCAGGTCTAATGGATTATTTTTGGTCTTCATACATTATGGCATCTCTCTGTCTCTCCTCAGCATCTGATTCTATTTCCTTTTCCTCTTCTCTTAATCTCTGAGATATCAATCTCTCCTATTTTTCTGCCTTATATCCTTGACTGTCTCTCAGTTTCTTTAGCTGGCTAACCCTCCTCCTTTCAACTCCAAATATGGACGTTTCCATAAGGAAATAAGGCTTGCACCAGTTCTTTTCGGTACACACTTTTCCTGGATTTAAATAGCTAGTGGCCAGCCATTTCCAAAATTTTACCTCCTACCTAGTCTTCTCTCAGAGCTCCAGTGTAGTGCTCTCTCTGCTCAGTCCTGTCCGAATCTTTGCAACCCCATGGACTGTAGACCCCCAGGCTCCTCTGTCCATGGGATTTTTCAGGCAAGAATACTAGACTGGGTTGCTATTTCCTTCTCCAGGGGGTCTTCCCGACCCAGAGATTGAACCTGCATCTCCTGTGTCTCCTGCATTGCAGGCAGATTCTTTACTGCTGAGCCACTGGGGAAGCCCCAGTTTTGTGCTACCAACTATTAATATCTTATGGATATCTTATGATTATCTTGAACTCAGTGGGTGAATAGGATACTTAGACTCTCCCTTCCCTCACATCCTCTCTAATTTACACTTCTCAGGAAATGATACCACAATCCACCCAGTTACTCAAACTAGAAGTTATACATCATGTGGAATCCTATTTCTCTCTCATCACCCACATCCACTCCATCAGCAAATCATGTCGATGTCCTTCCCAAATGAATCTTGAATCTTTCCATCTCTCTGTCAGATTCCTTCTTAGTATCTCCCTATTACCTTTTTTATATCATTCTCAAGGAACCCAGGTCATTCTTTTAAATAACTCAAAACATAAAAACATAGATCATTAATTTCTTCCCTTAAACATTCAGTGGCTTCACACTCCATTTAGAGTAAAACTGATATCTTACTGTTTCTGTAAGGCACTTCCTAACTTCTCATCTTGGTCACAAGGCTCTTTATTTTCTGAGATTCACTGCATTCCTTACCATATTCCAGTGACAGTGGCCTCCTTTAGGTTTCTCAAATACTCCAAAATTATTTTCCTCCTCAGGGCCTTTGTATATATTGTTCCTTCTGCTTGGAATGTTATCTCTATGACTGGTTATTTCTCATCTCTTAAAGCTTTTAGTTTACATCTCATCATCTGTAATCATTATCCCAAAGTAGTACTCTCCATTATTTTCCATTAATTCTTCAGAGTACTTTGAATTGTAGTTAACTTATTCATTCAATTTGTTGGTTTGTTTATTGTCTGTCTCCCACATTGGAAAATAAGCTCCATGAATTTAGGACCTATGTCTACACATTCAGCTTCTAAAATAGTGTCTGGTATGTGATACCTGCTCAGCAAATATCTACATTGTCATCATCATAAATAAGAAAATATAGCAGGATATTAGACTTTGGATGTTTTAAAAAGTTTTTCTAAGCTTGATAAGAAACCAAGAAATCATAAAAACTGACAGATTTAGCTACATTAAGCATTTAACATTTTTGTATTACACAGGTAAAAAGGTAGAAAATTGAGAAACATCTTTTATAAATTATTCAAAGGAATTTCTTCAAATCAGTATGAAAAGATAAGTAAACCAATGGAAAATGGGTAACAGATACAACTTATAGAAGAAAAATAACAAATGGTCAGTAAAAATAAAATATCATAATATGCTCAACCTCACTCTTAAAAACATCAGATTTTCATCCTGTTGAATTAGCAAGAATTCAAAGACTTATAAATACCCAGGTCAGGTGTGTGTGGAAACAGTTAACTTTTATACATTAACCATTGTATACTAACAGTTAACTTTCTTACATGTGTTGTAGATTAGTGTAACATTTTTTTTGAACAATTTAGCCATGCCTATTGAAATTTAAAATGTGCTTTACCTTTGACCCAACTCTGCTTTGGATTAGCAACTTTAGGAATTTATCCTAAAATAATACTTTCACAATGTGCAGTATATATTCATACAAGGGTATATAGTATATTCATTTATGAATATATGAGATATATTCATGTATATGTTTAGTGTGGCATTGTTTTAATAAAACTGGAAACGATCTGCTCATACAACTAAATAATGGTACACTCATACAAAGAAATAGTATGCAGCTATTAAAAAGGACAGTGGGGTAGATTTGTATATTCTGTTTCAGAAAGATATACTTTGAAACATTGCTAAATTGAACAGATTTAACTGAGTGGTATATGTAGTACGATGACTTAGTGACTGAACAACAAAATGTAGTAAGATTTCCTCCTTAACAAGATAAAAATGTAAGTATTTATAACTTGTATAAATATGTTCAGGTAGACGTGAAAAAAGAAAAGGACTGAAATTCTTAACCATGGCTATATTTGGGAACCTGGATTTTGGAAAACATTTCCTTTCTGCATCCTCATATTTCATTCATTTCTTGTCTTATTTGGCTTAAAAAAAAACAAAACACAAGTGTGTATTGTTCTTGTAAGTTTAACAAATGGGATAGACAGCTGGGGAGAGAGGGAAGGAAAGAAAGGGAAGGAGGAAAGGTTAGGGGGAATGAGAGGGAGAGAGAGAGAGAGACAAGCTGTTTGTTTCACGCATTTTGCCATCATCCATGTTTGGAGCTGCCCTGCTGGGCCTCGTGGAAGGTCAGACCATTCGGTCAAGGGTTCAGGGACATCAGCCCTTCCCCTCTCCCTCTTTATTCTACAGAAGGAGAGGCATTTTGGCATCATATGTTTTTGTAAGGATTAAATGAGATAAAAGTTGGGAGAAAGCTTTATCAACTAGAAAGCTCTTTCAAATACAAGAGATTATTATCATCATCAGAGTCCACTTCGACCTCCCGCAGTCCGTTTTTTCCCATAAGAGCCTTTCGCCCCTCCACCCCCACGTCTTTCCCCGGGAGTGAGTCGGGCCTGCCTCCTGCCTCACCATTTCACCCCGGCCTCGGCCCAGCCGCTTCCCAGCAGAGCTTGGCTGTTCCTTGAACTTTCAGTGTTGGTTCGATTTCCTCCAGTGGTACCACATGCTGCTGTGCAAACAGAGCACGTGGTCCGGCCAAACAAAGGAACGTGTGTGTGTTGCAAACCACCCCCCTATCACGGGAGCGCGAGCTCCGCCAGGAGAGGGTCCGGCCCGTGCGCGCGCTATAATTTTTCACTGCAGTTGAAACACCCCGTAAGCTCTCAGGAAGCAGCGGGGGTGGGGGGAGCGGCCGAGAGCAGGGGCTTGTGTCTCTGGCTCTTTCCATCACCGCCCTGGAAATAGCAGCGATCGTGCACGGCCGGACCGGAGCTTCCCCCAAGCTGCTAAGATTTCATTTCACCTCCAGCAGGCTGCCTGGGGACTCGCTGGGAAAAGATCACTCTCCCGGGATGCTGTCAGGGGGAGGGGGCCCGGGACTGTATACAGCTGTCAAAACGTCTCAGACGGGAGGCTCCGGCACATCTGCTCGAGCCTGTCTCCGGCTGTGGGGCACGCGGGGAGCGCCTCAAACCTATCTCTGTGCTGGCGAGCGGTAATTGCATTAGGATTAGTTATCTCCTGCGCTCTGCTCATTAGCCCTGAGGATGGCTCGCATCCAGCGAGAGGGTGGCGCAGGGCGAGAGAGAAGACGTGCGCCTAACAGGTCGTGATAATGAAAGACTTGCTCTCCTAGAGCTTGCTTCCCTCCTCCTCTTCCCCCCACCCCGCCCCCACTGTCCTCCAACGTCTTCTTCTAAACCTCGTTTCCTGACTTTTTTTCCTGAAGGTCTTATGAAATGCGCAATTTAGGAAGATTACAAAGAAAAAAAAAATGTAGACTGGAATGGAGGTGGGGGAGGGATGCTGCGGAGAGCACGGTAGGGTGGGGGGTGGGGGTGCTGAGCTGATGGCCTGAGTCAGAGGATGCGAAGAAAGCGGTTGGTTGGCATGTTCTGACGCCAAGGCCAATGGCCCGAGAGCACCTAGGTGCTTTTTCTGGCGGGGCTGGCTCCTGATAAGTTTCAGTTTCCTTCCCTGAGTGATGCCCAAGACGACGGAGAAAGGGAGAGGTGGCGATTTCCAGGGGATTCGGGTCCCGAGGAGCCCCACCTTGGATTGTGTGAACTCTGGAGCCGGCAAGCTGGGTGGGTCCCTACTCTGTCTGCCCCCAGCGCTCTGGCTGGCTTGATCCCAGAATCAGGATAGAGCGGCTGTTTGTTTCTGGAAGGGGGACGGAGTCAGTTCATTTTTCACTGCACCCAGCACACTGTCTGGTATACAGAGGTGCTCAAAAGTGTGTGATGGATACAATTAGAAAAAAAAAAAAAATCAGGGGATTCACCCTTGAGGGTACCAAGATCCCAACCTCGATTTTCAGGGCAGGCGGACTTACTAAGTCATATGACTACAACAGGTAATCTAACTTTTCCAAATGTATTTTCTCATTGGCAAAACAGGGTTAATAATTTACTCATAGACTTATTCACACGAGTAAGTCACGCCCAATAGAGTGCAACACGTCGTAGGTGCTCAATAGATATTATTAGTTCCTCTCCATATCTTGCTTTATTCGTTCCTAAAATGGGAATTTTTTAAAAAACCTCTTTGATGTCTCAGGAGGAGGTAATTAACGTTCTCTTAACCCATCTGAAAGGGCCAATAGAGTACAAAGTTGTTTTATAATTAAGAAATGTATCAAACCCTGTGCAGGACTAATTGCTGTGCAAATTTGATTGAGGCCTGTGAGGACAAGATTGCCTTTAATGGGTTGCAAGGAAGGGGACTACTTAATATTCTTCAGGGAAGTTCCAATACTCAAGTCTCACCATTGGAGACTGCATCACCAACCATTAGGAGCCCTGCTCAATGGTTTAGAGTGGATACACCAGGGCTTTGCTTAAATAATTATTTTGAAACTGGAAGGTTTATTGAGAGTTCAGGGTTCAGGTTTAGAAATGTCAGAAATAGAGTTTTGTTTCCATTGCATATAATGAATTGCCCTTTAAATAATGAAGCCATGAAAATGCCATTGTACCACATACTCCAGTGGATTGCCAAATGTTGAATTAGGTCCCTCTGAGACTAAGTCTTCAAAGCTACAGCCATCAGAGAATGGAGGCATTTACAGTTTCCATAGGAATCATTGATCCAAAGGGTGCTTGATGGAGGCATACCTCTCAGCAAGTCTACAGTCGTCACTTTTCAACATCTATTGGGGGTTTAAGGGACTCCTTGGCAATCCTTTTTATAGGCACCTGGAACAATACTTTGGAGAGGAGACGATGGAGGAAAGCTGCTAGAGTAGCCTGTGTAGGTTCGGTGTAATGGTACGCGACAAAGATGTTCTGCCGTATACAGCAAGACCATGTGTATATATTCAAGTTGGAGTCCAATGGGAATGAGGAGTGTGGTTGGCTTGTTTCCATCTGGCCTGAAGCCACTCATTGTGCTTATTACAAGTGAATCTAAAGGACTGGCATGGTTTACCCTTGGGGTCAAACCTTCCTCCACCATCCACAGAGCCCCAGGGTACCAAAGTCTTTTTTCTTCTTCTTACACCTCTTTCTCTCTTTGTGTCTCTTCTCCATCTTCCCCAGGTAAGCGATTTCCCTCTTTATCACTCAGGCTAATTCACCCATGTCTCTTTTATTTATTTATTTGGTAACAGGCTTTAAAAAATTATTTATTTGGCTGCACCACGTCTTAGTTGTAGCATGTAGGATCTTTAGTTGTGGCATGTGAGATCTTAGTTCCCTGACCAGGGATCAAACCCAGGCCGTTTGCGTAGGGAGTGTGGAGTCTTAGCCATTGGACCACCAGAGAAGTCCCCATCCATGTCTCTCCTTGACTGCACTACTCTCTGCTTCTATCTGGAGTTTTGTCCCTTAATTATCATTTTTCTCTTAAGTATATCTTATATATACATATACATACATGTATTTCCACTGGAAATTTTCTTGGTTTGCTTATACTCTCACCCATAGTCCGCTTTTCCTGATGTTGTCAGTAATCTGCTGTCTCCATTGTGACATTTTTCAATGACCCTTGAATCCCGTGAAGCCCGACTTTTGCCTCCTTTAGTCTCCTGATTGCCAATGTCAATGGTCCGTTATGACTCCACCCTCCCTTGTTTATCAATCTCTCAAGACCCCCTGGGCATAGGTCACAGGGCACTGTTTTCCAAATTTTTCTGAGTTTTCCAGGCTTCCCTTCCTCTTCTCTCTCCCCAAATAAATGCATGCCTCCAGAACTAGAGCTGACATTTGTGGAGCACTTATTATGCATTTTTAATCCTCCCATCAACCCCATGAAACAGGTACATGAACTGTTTTATTTTTATAGGAAGAACTGAAGCTAAGACAGCTGGTAGATGTCGAATCCTGGTCTGTTCTGTCTGACTCAAGTCTAAGCACTTAATCAGGTGGCTGTGATGCCTATAGTTTGGTTTTCTGATTTCAATCCCCCCTTGGTCTACCATTGACACACCGATCTCACCTTGTCTGCCTGTTCCATCAGATCTCAAACCCTAAATATAATGTCTTGATGAGCTGACCACTCCCCGCTCCTTCCAGCTCTCTTTCCTGACTTCTGTAACAGAAATGAGCTTTTCCCAGGACCAAACCTTGACCCTGAGAACCCTCTTCTCTTTTCCTAGCTTATTTTGCTCAGCTCTTCATCCTGTTAGACACCACTCTGAGCATATTTCTTTTTTGATGTCTCTTGAATACTTTTTTATTCTCTTCTTGTTACTGTTCCTTAATGCAGATCTTGAAACGGTCCCTTGTTTGAACTAGCACAGTATTCTAATATCCTTTTACCTGTTTTTCCTGCTATTGGTCCTGCCTAGCTTGCCCCACTTATCAGGACCAGAACCATCTTATTAAAATATTTCTTGCACATTCACATGGTTTTGCTCCAAGAATTAAATAATTTCTCTGTACTACAGTAAAATGGATACTTCTAAACTTGTTACTCAAGGTTTTCTATGTTCCGGACCCCCAACTTTTCATTCTATAGCACCTCAATATGTCCAAATAACCACTTAGCTCTTTTTTATATAGTTTATTTTTATTGAAATATAATTGCTTTACAATGTTGTATTATTTTCTGCTGTACAACATTGTGAATCAATCATGGGTATACACGTAATCCTTGAGGTTCCCTCCCACCCCCAACCCCATCCCATCCCTCTGGTCATTACAGAACGTGGAGCTGAGCTCCCTGTCCTCTTAGCTCTGTTTTAATTAACTAATTAATTGATAGCCTTCCTTTTGCTAAAAAGGCCTGAAGACCCCTGTTGCAATCTCAGCTCCATGGACCTTGGCAATGGGGTTAGGTGTAGTTTGCTCATACATGAGTTATGAACTTGGATTCAAAGTCCAGCTCTGCATTTGTGAGCTAGGAGAGCTTGAGGAAGTTCCCTGGTTTCCCTCTGTCTTCCTCTTCTTATCTGTGTAATGGGGAGCTGTTCCGAAGTTTACAGAAGGAAATAAGTGCTTACATCTATTGGTGACAAAGCAAAGACATTCAACAGATAATAGTTATCATTCATCCTTTTTATTTCCCCAACATGCTTGGTGCTTTTCTGATTCTGAGGCTTTGGTTGTGATCCCCCTTAGGAAATTGCCTTCTTTTGTGTCTTCGCTGATTACAATTCTCCCATTTCTTCAAAGTACACTCATCTCATTGCCTCAATGAAACTGTCCCCCAGTTCTTCTTGGAGAGATTTTTTTTTTCCTCTAATTTTGACACTTAAAACTGGTACCGTGTAAATCAATTCTCAGTTAATATTGTTTTGTGTGTCATCCTCCACTTGCCCCAGGGCTTCCTCCCCACTAAGCCTACCACCCCAGGGCCACCCATGAGAGCGTCAGGCACCTGGGATGGAACAAGAGGTGAATGGCTCAAGATACCGAATGGCTACAACAATGGAGTCGAGGGGGACGGAAATAAGTTTATTAAACAGGAAAAGTCAGAGAGGGTGTCAGACATCTCTTTTCTTCCTTCCTTTCTGCGTTTCTTGGACAAAATAAGTAGTGTGTTTAGCTGATATCTTCAACAAGCACAATCGAAGGATGTGATCAAAACAGAACTGTACTTTGTTTCCCACCACCCATTCATAATTTATTCAGTGGGGATAAAGTTTTCCTGCCCCTGAATATGGGTGAGTCTGACAATTTTTAAAAACCTGTTTGTTTATTAAGACATAATTTACATACAATAGTATGCACCAATCTTACAGGTTCAGTTTGAGTTCAGTCATTGTGTATACCTGTGAAACCACCAGACCTAAACCAGATACAAAACATCTCCATTATCTCAGAAAATGCCTTCATGTCTCCTTCTAGTTATTCACTTTCCCACTCTCTCTAACCCCACCCTTGCTGCCATCCACACCCCTGTTCTGATTTTTCTGACAGTAGATTAGTTTTGCCTGTTCCCAACTTTGTGTAAATTGAATGGGACAGTATGTAATGGGACAGTATGTGTCTGGTTTTGTGGGCTGCACGTGCTGCTTTAGGATCCATTTATGTGGTTACCTATATCACTAGTTCATGTATTCCTTTTTTGTGTGTGTTATGTTATTTTGTTGTTATTGAGTCGCTAAGTCGTGTCTGACTCTTGTGATTCCGTGGACTGTAGCCCGCCAGGGTCCTCTGTCCATGGGATTTCCCAGGCAAGAACACTGGTGTGGGTTGCCATTCCCTTCTCCAGGGGTATCTTCCCGACCCAGGGATTGAACCCGTGCCTCCTGCATTACAGGCTTCTGAGGTGGCACTAGTGGTAAAGGAAACCACTTGCCAGTGTAGGAGACATAAGAGATGTAGGTTCAATCCCTGTGTCAGGGAAGATCCCTTGGAGGAGGGCATGGCAACCCACTGCAGTATTCTTGCCTGGAGAGTCCCATGGACAGAGGAGCCTGGCAGGCTACAGTCCATGGGATCGCAAAGAGTTGGACACGACTGAAGCGGCTTAGCGTGCGGGCGCGCTCCTGCATTGCAGGCGGATTCTTTACCACTGAGCTACCAGGGAAGCCCGTATTATTGTGTAGTTCTGTTATATTTCTAAGAACTCTTGCTGTTGTATGAATATACCACAATCTGTTTAATCCACTCACCTATTAATTGACATTTAGGTTGTTTCTAGATTTTGGGTACTACGAGTAAGGCTGCTAATATATTTGTGCAATTTTTTTTTGGACACATGTTTTTATTTATTTTGGGTGAGTGCCAGGAGTAGAATTGCTAGGCCATAGAATAGATGAGTGTGTGTTGGAAAATATGCTATTGGGAATTGTTTTGTAGCCTAGTGGAACTGAATGGCCAAAATAGAATCCTTTCATCAGGTGTTCCATCTGAGTCTTGGTTTTCTATGAGTTCTTTTCTTTTAGCACTCGGTTGCAAGCTGAATCCTCATAAGTTGCCAACCACTTGTCTACTTTTATTAAATATTTACAGAGAGTCTCGTAAGGATCTGGGTGATTAATGAACTAGAAATTGTTTCTTACGCAATGGCCTTTGATTTATTTATACAGTTTTTTGGTAAGGAGCTGAAGCAGTGTAGACACATCACTACACTTCTTAATACATCTATGAACCAAAGACAAACCAAAGATGCCCATTTTATAGTTGAAGAAGTTGAGGCACAGAATGGTGGCAGGGAGGGTGGCAATTTTCTGCAGAATAGGTCCGTTTAAATGTCCCGGGATGGGTCTGCAACACCAAGGCTGAGTTGTTCATTATCAAACAAGTGGGCAAACAACTAGCATGACAGCTCACAAGGTCCTTTTGTGTGTGTATGTGTGCACGTGTGTGCGTGGGCAACCCCACCGTGACTTTCCTGCTGCTCCACATCACTCATACACCACAAAACTAATGCCCCATTCCCTGTGTGGTATTTCACCCTCCCTGGTACTACCACTTAGTAATAACTCTCTTGAGATATATTCCAGATGTAGGATATTTGGCTGAAAAATACTACAGCCAAGGTCCACAGAATCCCGGCCGTGATCTCACTGGCTCTTATAAATAACACCGAATTTGGTCTTATCTGTATTTAGATGAGAAACTGCTCAGGAAATTGGCCCGAGTTGGGAGAACAGAGTTAGGAATTCACTGGTGGGACAGAGCATGGCATCAGGCCATGTGATGGTTAATTTTATGTGTCAGTTTGAGTAGACCCAGTCAGATGTTATTCTGGGTGTGTCGATGAGGGTGTTTCTAGATGAGATTAACATTTGAATCATGAGACTAAGTCAGGTCTTTTCCAATGAATCAGCTCTTCGCATTGGGTGGCCAAAGTATTGGAGCTTCAGCGTCAGTCCTTCCAATGATTATTCAGGGTTGATTTCCTTTAGGATTGACTGGTTTGATCTCCTTGCTGTCCCAGGGACTCTCAAGAGTCTTCTCCAGCACCACAGTTCAAAGGCATCAACTCTTCAGTGCTCAGCCTTCTTTATGGTCCAACCTTCACATCTGTATACAACTACTGGAAAAATCATAGCTTTGACTATACGGGCCTTTGTCAGTAAAGTGATGTCTCTGCTTTTTAATACACTGTTTAGGTTTGTCATAGCTTTCCTTCCAAGGAGAAAGTGTCTTTCCAAACAGTTGAAGACCTGAATAGAACAAAGGACTGGCCCTCCCATGAGTAAGAGTGAACTCCTCCTGTCTGACTGCCTGGAGCTGGGGCATTGGACTTGAGCTCAAACTAAAACACTGGCTTTTCTGGTGTCTGGAACCTGCTGCTTTTTGGATTGCCTTATCATGCATAAACAGTTGACCCTTAAACAACATGGAGGTTGGGACATGGAAAAATCTGCATGTAACTTTATAGTTGGAGCTGTGTGCTGCAACAAAGACCCAGTGCAGCTAAAGAAACAGAAGGAAAAAAAAGGAGTGAAAAATTATCAAAATTATTTAAGAAAAAAGAATTAAGTGGTTATCTCTGAGTGGTGGCAATACACATGATTTTTTATTATTTTTCTGCACATATATACACATATTTTGTTGTTTAGTTGCTAAGTCATGTCTGACTCTTTGTGACACCATGGACTGCAGCCCGTCAGGCTCTTCTGTCCTTAGGATTTCCCCAGGCAAGAATACTGGAGTGGGTTGCCATTTCCTTTTCTAGGGGATCTCTCTGACCCAGGGATCGAACCTGAGTCTCCTGCATTACAGGCAGATTCTTTATCTCTGAGCCATCAGGGAAGCCCATTTTCTTTAATACCATGCAGTAAATGTGCACTTTCACCATGGTGTGTATGTGTGTGTGTGTGTGTGTATAGTCCAAATTTTCTAAAATTACTTACTTTGAAAAAATGAAACTTGTTATTTTCAGGTAATTGTAGATTCACATCCAGTTGCAAGAAATAATACAGAGTGATCCCACATAACCCTGGTCCATTTTCTCCCAGTAGTGATGTCTTGCAGAACAATAGTGCAATATCACAGTCAGGATATTGGTGTTGATGCAGTCAAGATTCCATCATCCCACGGGTCTCTCATGCTGCCGTTGTATAGTCACACTCACTATCCTCCCACTTCCACCCTTCTTTAACCTCTGGCCGCCACTGATCTATTCTCCATTTGCATAATTTTGTCACATTAAGAATTTTATATACATGGACTCCTACAATAGGTAGTGCTCTGGAATTTCATTCATGTTTTTGTGTGTATCAATAATTTATTCCTTTTTGTTGTTGGGTAGTATTCCATGGTATGAACGTACCCTAAGTTATTTAACCATTTACCTGTTGAAGGCAACCTGGGTTGTTTCCAGTTTTACACTATTATTACTAAAGTTTCAGTGAATATTTGTGGATTTATCAAATTTTCCTTTCACAGATGTGCTTTTGGTTTCAAGTCTGGGGTCTCTTTGTCTAGCCCTAGGTCCTAAAGACTTTCTCCTATTTTTTTTAAATTATAATTTTGTTTTTATGTTTCAGTCTATGATCCATTTTGACTTAGTTTTTGTTTAGACAGTAAGACGTAGGTCAAGGCTCTCCTCCTCTTCCTCCTCGTCTCCTCTTTCTTGCCTGTAGATGTCCAATTGTTTCAGCATTGTTTATTGAAAAGCCAGTCTTTCCACTATTGAATTGCGTTTGTACTTTTATCAAAACTCAGCTGAGCATGCCCGTGTAAGTCTGTTTCTGGTTTCTTTATTCCATTGATGTCTGTGTTTATTCCTCTGCCAGTACCACAGTTTTGATTACTGTAGCTACATAAAAAGTTTTCAAAGCAGGTAGACTGAGTTCACTTTATTCCCCCTTTTCAAAACTGTTTTAGCTATTTTAGTTTGCCTTTTCATACAAATTTTAGAAGAATCTTGTGTATATTTTTAAAAGCTTTCTATAGTTTTGGTAGGATCTGCGTTACATCTGTACATAAAGTTGGGAAGAAATGATGGCTTTTACTATGTTAAAGTTTCCTAATCCATGAATAGCGTATATCACTTCATTTATTTAGATTTTATTTTATTTCTTCCATCATTGTTTTGTGCTTGTTAGGGTACAAGTACTGAACATGTTTTGTTAGATTTACACACAAGTATTTAATTGTTTTTTTTTTGGTGATTGAAATGGTTTTGTAATTTCAGTGCCCATGTATTCATTGCTATAGAAATATAAAAATAAATTAATATGTTACATATATATAAATTTATATTTATCTTGTATTCTGCAATGTTGCTAAACTTACTTATTTTTTCTAGGAGTTTTTTTCAATAGATCTCTTGAGATTTCCTATACAGACAAGCATGCCATCTGCAAATATGGACAGTTTTACTTTTTCCTTTCAAATTTGTATGCCTTTATTTCCTTTTCTCACCTACTGTATTATTCAGAACTTCCAGCACTATGTTGATTAAGCCTAGAGAGTAGATATCGTTACTTAATTCCTGATCTTAGGAGAAAAGAGTTGTCTTTCTCTATTAAATGTAATATTAGTCACAGATTTGTTGTAGATGGTCTTTATCAATTTTCTAAAGTTCTCTTAACCCTATTTAAAAATTATGAACGGACGTTAAATTTTATCAACTGCTTTTTATTAATTGATTGATAGGATCATGTGATTTTACTGCTTTATCCCATGAATATGATGAATTGCAAGCATCTCTGGAATAAATTCCACTTGGCCCATGTGTTTAATTCTTTTTATGATTTCTGAATTATATTTAATATTTTAAAGAATTTTTGTGTTCATATTTTTTCTAAAAAATTTTATTGGGCATAGTTGATTTATGATGTGTTTCAGGTATACAGCAAAAGGAATCTGTTATACACATATATTCTTGATGGGTATTCAGATTGTAGTTTTGGGTTTTTGTACTGTCTTTGAGTTTGGAATCAGGGAAATATTAGCTTCACAAAATAAATTGTGCAATGTTTTCTCTTATTCTATTTTCTGGAAGAGATTGTGTAGAATTGATGTTAATTCTTCTTTAAATGTTTGGTAGAATTCTTGAGTGAAGCTCCCTGGGGCTAGAGATTTATTTGTGGATATTTTCTTATAAATTCCATTTCCTTTATATTATCAGTTCAGTTCAGTCGCTCAGTTGTGTCCAACTCTTCGTGACCCCATGGACCTCAGCACGCCAGGCCTCCCTGTCCATCACCAGCTCCTGGAGTTTACTCAAACTCATGTCCGTTGAGTTGGTGATCCCATCCAACCATCTCATCCTCTGTCGTCCCCTTCTCCTCCTGCCTTCAATCTTTCCCAGTATCAAGGTCTTTTCAAATGAGTCAGCTCTTCACATCAGGTGGCTAAAGTATCGGAATTTCAGCTTCAACATTAGTCCTTCCAATGAATATTCAGGACTGATCTCCTTTAGGATGGACTGGTTGGATCTCCTTGCAGTCCAAGGGACTCTCAAGAGTCTTCTCCAACACCATAGTTCAACAGCATCGATTCTTCAGTGCTCAATTTTCTTTATAGTCCAACTCTCACATCCATATGTGACTACTGGAAAAACGAAAGGATATTTAAATTATCTATTTCACATTAGGTGAGTTATGGTTGTTTTTGTTTCTCAAGGAACTGATCTATTTCATCTAAGTTGTCAAATTTGTGAGTAGTAAGTTTTGAAATCTGGAAATGTGCATTTTACAACTTTGAGGAGAACTTGTCGTGATTTAGTTCAAAGATATTAAAACTGGTGACTGTGATAGTGATGATTCATAGCCCTACCACACTTTATTGAAAACGTGCTATGGGGTTTGCATACATTCTTGCTTTTTATGAATCCTTGTAGCAAACCTGGGAGGCCAGCATTATTTCCATTTTCCAGTGAAGTAAATGGATATACAGATAATTTAAGAAAACTTTTCCAGTGTTATGTACCTAATGATTGAGACAAGAGGGATTCAAGTTCTAGTTTGTCTTAACCCAAAACCCTTGCTCTTAATCATCTCTGTGTTTCACTGTCTCTGTGGACTTCCCTTTAGAAGAGGAGAGACTGGCAGTATTTATTTAGGTGACATTGTGAGAAGAACAGGAAATTTATAATATGACTGAGCAGCCCACATTACCTGTGGTTCTGTAGGAAGCCCTTACAGTCCCCTTGAAGGGATCTGTTTTCCTCTAGACTACTGATGGCATTTCTACAGAGCTTATATTTTATATTACTTCTTTCAAACAACTTTGAGCTATAGGTGGAAGCCAGACTCACTGATGAACACATGGGGAACCTGTAGCTCAGAGAGGTTGAGTGACTTGTCCAGGACCATATGGCATTTAATGCTAGAAGTGGACCTTGAAACACGGTTTCTTGAGTTGGGAGCCACTATGTACTCCACCAGACTCCCCGGCTGGCTCATTGGTTAAAGAATCCGCTTGCAAAAGAGGAGACACAGGTTTTATCCCTGGGTCAGAAAGATCCCCTAGGGTAGGAAATGGCAACCCACTCCAGTATTCTTGCCTGGGAAATCCCACGGACAGAGGAGCCTAGGCTCACACAGTTCGACTTGACTTAGCCACTAAATAACAACATGCCCTCCAGTTCAGTCGCTCAGTTGTGTCCCACTCTTTGCAACCCCATGGACTGTAGCACACCAGGCTTCCCTGTCTTATCATTACAAACTCCTGGAGCTTACGCAAACTCATGTCCATCAAGTCGGTGATGCCATCCAACCATCTCATCTTCTGTCATCCCCTTCTCCTTCCACCTTCAATCTTTCCCAGCATCAGGGTCTTTTCCAATGAGGCAGTTCTTCACATCAGGTGGCCAAATTATTGGAGTTTCAGCTTCAGCATCAGTCCTTCCAATGAATACTCAGGACTGATTTCCTTTAGGATGGACTGGTTGGATCTCCTTGCAGTCCAAGGGACTCTCAAGAGTCTTCTCCAACACCACATTTCTAAAGCATCTATTCTTTGGTGCTCAGCTTTCTTTATAGTCCAACTCTCACATCCATACATGACTGCTGGAAAAACCATAGGTTTGACTAGATGGACCTTTGTTGGCAAAGTAACGTCTCTGCTTTCTAATATGTTGTCTAGGTTGGTCATAGCTTTTCTTCTAAGGAGCAAGTGTCTTTTAATTTCATGGCTGAAGTTACCATCTGCAGTGATTTTGGAGCCCAAGAAAATAAAGCCTCTCACTGTTTCCCCATCGTTTTGCCATGAAGGGATGAGAATGGATGCCATGAGCTTAGTTTTTTGAACGTTGAGTTTTAAGCCAACTTTTTCATTCTCCTCTTTCACTTTCATGAAGAGGTTCTTTAGTTCTTCTTCGCTTTCTGCCATAAGGGTGATGTCATCTGCATATCTGAGTTTATCGATATATCTCCCGGCAATCTTGATTCCAGCTTGTGCTTCATCCAGCCCGGCATTTCACATGATGTACTCTGCATATAAGTTAAATAAGCAGGGTGACAATATACAGCCTTGACATACTCCTTTCCCAATTTGGAACCAGCTCCAAATGCCCTCCACCAGCTCTAGTTGCTGCTTCCTTCTTGGTCTCTGCACTCCTGATTTGCTCTCACCAAGCAGAATCCTGGTGTAAGCAGGGCCTGATGCAGCCAAGTCAGGGCTTTCCTCCAGCAGCCTCCTGGCTTGCACCAGTTTCCAGACTGTATCTGATGGAAACCTTATGCAGAACAAAAAATAAACCTGAGGACCAGGCCCATCTCAGTATCTCCATCCGCTGGATAAACATCTCCGAGACAGAATCACAGGGAGGCCAAGCTCCCTTTGCCAAGTTTTTAACCTAAAGTTTGGAAGCAGCCTGCATTTTCCGTAGAGCAGTAAACTATTTTCATTCCTTTTACAGTGAACGACTCCTTATGGGGTGATAATTTACTTTGAATCTCTCTTTCAGGAACTGATGATTTTGTCTTCTTGCCTGAAAAGAAGTTGCGGGTTAGAAGAAAAGGCCCATTTTTTGAAGTTTTCTTCTTTCTCATCTTTTCTTTTCTTTTTTTTCCCCCTTTTGAAAGCCTGCTTTGGGAGTCTTTGGAGCCTTGCCTCTTTATTCGGAGAGAACTTGGCTCCTTCATGGTGCCCCCATTCCTCGGCCGAATCTAATCTGACTGTTCTATTTATAATTCTTGAGCAAGATGAATCTTGTCTTTGTGTTTCTTTCTGAGCAACAGTGTCCCCTCCCTAGGACTTGAACCATTTAACCTCTACGAAAAAAAAAAAAAAACTCTTTAATTTCTCTGCAAATTGCCAGAGAAGCAGGCAGCTGAAACCCAATCAGGTCCTGGATCATATCAGACCTGCTTTAAATTGGCACCCTCCTCCATCCCCTCAATCTCCTGGGAGTTCATTTCAGAATAAGGCGGTGCAGAGGAATTCCCAGCAGAGTCTGGGAAGTCTGACAGGGCGCACTCGCAGGACAACAGGGAGGCTCTCGGATGGAACCCCTGCCCACTTCTAACCATGGCAAGGTTTAGACATTCATTACATCCTATTCACCCTTACTTTAATTCATCAAATTATTTTGCTCAGAAATCATCTGATCCCAAAACCTTGTTATATTAGAGAAGAAAATACAGACTAAGAAGGGATCTGAGTGATTCAAAGTCACACAGCTAGTTAAGTCCAAGAGCTAAGACTATAGAGTAGGTATCCAACCTTTATACTTCCATAAACTGGGGAAGGCCTGATTTTGATTTAATGTATCCACTCCAATTCAATGCCATTTTAAAGTACATTTCAGTTTTTATGCATTTATGATTTGTATGAATCTTCTAATTCCTCTTTTCATTCCCTGTCTCCTATACATCATTTTTGCCCACTTCTCTCTTCTCAGTTCAGTACAGATCTCGCTGTTCTCAAGGCATGTTAATAGACCAAGAGGAAAATAACTTCTACAACCAGGCTTTGAGAAAGAGATGATGAACCTGAGAATCTCAGATCTCGAACAGGTGGATCACTGAGTCTGTGGAGACCTTGGAAGCCGGGAAGGGACTTCATAGATTAGTATGGCAAGCTAGTGGCCAAGCCAGGATTAGAGATAAGACCCTCCCTTCCCCATCCAGGCTTTCTACTCCATGCAAAGTTCCTGCTGGCTCTGGAAGTGAAAATGAAAGTCTCTCAGTTGTGTCTGACTCTTTGCGACCCCTGGGACTATACAGTCCATGTAATTCTCCAGGCCAGAAGACTAGAGTGGGTAGCCTTTCCCTTTGCCAGGGGATCTTCCCAACCTGGGGATAGAACCCAGGTCGCCCGCATTGCAGGGAGATTCTTTACCAGCTGAGCCACAAGGGAAGCCCCCTGCTGGCTCTGTGTAGATCCCAATTCTGACCTAAGTCTGGAATGTCCATTTAGACAATTCTTTTTAAATTAGGGCTCACCCAAACCAACCAAATTTTCAGCCTGACATCCATTGTAATAGGAGGATATTCCATCCTACTCAGAAATATGCCACATTTTAACCTTATCTGCCATGAGTGCCTTTGCAAAATTTAGAAAGGGCCAAGATATTTACTACCGCACAATTGCACTCATCTCACATACTAGCAAAATAATGCTCAAAATTCTCCAAGCCAGGCTTTAGCAATACGTGAACTGTTAACTTCCAGATGTTCAAGCTGGATTTAGGAAAGGCAGAGGAACCAGAGATCAAATTGCCAACATCTCTTGTATCATCAAAAAAGCAAGAAACTTCCAGAAAAAAACATCTGCTTTATTGACTACACCAAAGATTTTGACTGTGTGGATCACAACAAACTGGGGAAAATTCTGAAAGAGATGGGAATACCAGACCATCTGACCTCCCTCCTGAGGAATCTGTATGCAGATCAAGAAGCAACAGTTAGAACTGGACATGGAACAACAGACTGGTTCCAAATTGGGAAAGGAGTATGTCAAGACTGTATATTGTTCACCCTGCTTATTTAACTTATATGCAGAGTATATCATGCAAAATGCTGGGCTGGATGAAGCACAAGCTGGAATCAGATTGTTGGGAGATATATCAATAACCTCAGATATGCAGATGACATCACCCTTATGGCAGAAAGTGAAGAAGAACTTAAGAGCCGCTTGATGAAAGTGAAAGAGGAGAGTGAAAAGTTGGCTTAGAACTCGACATTCAGAAAACTAAGATCATGGCATCCGTTCTCATCACTTCATGGCAAATAGATGGGGAAACAGTGGAAACAGTGAGAGACTTTATTTTCTTGGGCTCCAAAATCACTGCAGATGGTAACTTCAGCCATGAAATTAAAAAAGACACTTGCTCCTTAGAAGAAAAGCTATGACCAACCTAGACGGCATTTTAAAAAGCAGAGACATTACTTTGCCAGTAAAGGTCCATCTAGTCAAAGCTATGGTTTTTCCAGCAGTCATGTATGGATGTGAGAATTGGACTAAAAAGAAAGCTGAGCGCTGAAGAATTGATGCTTTAGAACTGTGGTGTTAGAGAAAACTCTTGAGAGTCCCTTGGCCTGCAAGGAGATCCAACCAGTCCATCCTAAAGGAAATCAGTCCTGAATATTCATTGGAAGGACTGATGCTGAAGCTGAAACTCCAATACTTTGGCTACCTGATGCAAAGAACTGCCTCATTGGAAAGGACCCTGATGCTGGAAAAGATTGAAGGTGGGAGGAGAAGGGGATGACAGAGGATAAGATGGTTGGATGGCATCACCGACTCGATGGACATGAGTTTGAGTAAGCTCCAGGAGTTGGTGATGGACAGGGAAGCCTGGTGTGCTGCAGTCCATGGGTTTGAAAAGAGTGGGACACGACTGAGCGACTGAACTAAAGATATTTACCCTGACCTTCATAACATAATTGATAAGATGGTCTAACAAGTTTTTAAGGACCAGGCATCAGTACGTCTCACTGAACATATATAAACACATTTACCCTTTAAATCTGCCTGGACCCATTTGAATATAACACAGGTACTACTTTAAACCAAGCATAATTGTAACTCATATTGAGATCCAGGTGGTGAGAAGGCTATAATCAATGATTCCCTATGCTTGTAACTGTTTCAGTGTCTCTGCCTCCATCCTTCTATGACATACTTTTTCTCTGGGACGTGTGGCAAGGTGCACTTTTTAGAAAGCACCAAAGAGAGGAAATGGAGCTTCAGCATTTTGAAGGAGCACGCTTGCTTTCACTGTAGGCTCTTGAAAGCACAATTGCTTTCACTGTAGGCTCCTGCTTCACTTAAAGAATATCCCTCCAATCAGTTTAGGATGTGAAAATCCATTTAGTACATGGAGACATGGGAAATAATATTCTTAGAGTTTTAGTACATGTCAAATGTTGTGCTATATTCTTTATAAGCCTTTGTTTCTTTCAATCTGCACAATGCTTCTGGTGGGCAGGTATGGTTGCTCCCATTTTAATAATGGAAAAATTAAAGCTAAGAGAGATGAAAAGACCTTTTGCCTAAGGCTACTCAGAGGGTAAATGGTTTATTTAACATTTAATCCAGATCTCTGACACCAAAAGCAGCTATTATTATGAATGTTCTTATTTATTTATTCTTATGGAATACATGTGAAAATTTTTTTTGTGTGTGTGTATAGAAATGCAATAGCTGGGTCTTGAAAAGTTTACATCTTTAACACTGTGAGACATATCACATTGCTCTCCGTAGTGATTTCCTTATTTATAATCTTCCCCGCAGTGTTTAAGAATTCTTGTTACTCCATATTCTTGGCAACATTTGGAGTGGTCAAAATTAAGTTTCTTTCTTTGGCAACACTTGGTACTTCATTGTAGTTTAAATTTATATTTTCTTGATTACAATGACATTGATTGTCTTTTAGATGTTTATTGTTGCCTATTCAGGTTTTCTTTGTGAATTACCTGTTGATAATTTTTCCACCTACTCTGTTACAAAATTGTGTTTTCTATTTCTAGTTGATTTGTAAGAATCCATATACATATAATGAAATATGCATGCATATATATACATATATATATTTGCTCACAAATTTTTTTAATCTTCAAGTTACTTTTTTTAATTTTAAAATTTTAATTTGAAGTATAGTTGATTTACAATGTATTAATCTCGGGTACAGCACAGTGATTTAGTTATATATACACACATATATATGATATATGTATATATAATTTTTCATATTCTTTTCCCTTGTAGATTATTAGAAAATATTGAGTATAGTTCCCTGTACTATACAGTAGGCCCTTGTCAGTTATCTATTGATATTTTCTCTATATTAGTGTGTATAAAAATGTAAAAAAGTATTAGTCACTCAGTCATGTCCAATTCTTTGCAACCCCTTGGACTGTAGCCCTCCAGGCTCCTCTGTTCATGGAATTCTCCAGGAAAGAATACTGGAGTGGGAAGTCATTTCCTTCTCCAAGGGGATCTTCCCAACCCAGAGATTGAACCTGGGTCTTCTGCATTGTAGGCAGATTCTTTACCGTCTGAGCTACCAGGGAAGCCCATTAGTGTGTATATGTTAATCCTAAACTCTTAATTTATCCCTCCCCACTCCCTTTCCCCTTTGGTAACCAGAAGTTTGTTTTCTCTGTCTGTGGGTCTATATATACTCACATATATACTCACTCACAAACATATATATTCTTTTTTAAACTTTTTACTTTGTATCAGGTATAGCCAATTAACAATGTTGTGATAGCTTCAGGTGAACAGCAAGGGACTCAGCCACTTCCCATCCTGGCTGCCACATAACTAAGCAGAGTTCCATGTGCCATACACTAGGTCCTTGTTGGTTATCCATTTTATATATAGCAGTGTGTACCTGTCCATCTCAGACTCCCTAACTATCCTTTTCCCCCATCCTTTCCCCTGACAACCAGAAGATCACTTTCTAAGTCTGAGTCTATTTCTCTTTTGTAAGTTTATTTGTATCATTTATTTTAAAATTCCATATATAAGGGATGTCATATGATATTTCTCCTTCTCTGTCTGACTTCAGTCAGTGAGACAATCTCTGGGTCCATCCATTCTGCTGCAAATGGCATTATTTCATTCTTTTTAATAGCTGAATAACATTCCATTGTTTATATGTACCACATCTTTTTTTATCTGTTCCTCTGTCAATGGACATTTAGCACTGTTTATAGTAGCCAAGACATGGAAACAATTTAACTGTTCATCAACAGAGGAATGGATCTTTATTCTTAATTCTAATCCTTCTATGATTATACAGATTTCAAATATCTTCTCTTAATCTGTAACTTGACTTTTTTTCAATGATGACCTAAAAAAAACACAAAACAAACTCTGCTGAAGTATAATTTGTATACCACAATATTTGCTTATCATAAATATTGATTGATTTGTTTTAGAAGTTTATGATTAGGCAACTATTGCTACAATCCAATTTTAGGGCATTTTCATCACCCCCAAGAGTAACATTTTGCCCATTTTCAGTCAATCTTACCTTCCACAGGTTTGCACTGAGTTTCTAGTTTACCTTTTTCTAAAGTTGTCATATAAGTGGAAGTATGGGATACATAGTTTTTGTCTCTGGCTTTTTTCATCCAGTATAATATTTTAGAAGTTCGCCCAGGAGGTTGCAGGTAACAGTAGTTTTTTCTCTTTTTTTGGTAAATAATGTTCCATTGTATGGCTATACCACATTTTGTTTATCCCCACCCATCAGTTGAATTGTTCCCAGCTTTCATTATGAATAATGTTGTTGTGAACATTTGTGTACAAATTTTGGGGTCAGTATATCTTTTGATGTCTTTTGGGTCGATATTCAGAGTGGAATTGCTAACTTGTATGTTTATTCTATCTTTAACTTTGTAAGAAACTACCAAACTGTTTTACAAAATGGTCATACCATTTTTCATCCCTGCCAGCAGTGTATATATTCTTTTTAATGGGTGAATGATTTGAATAGACATCTCACTAAAGAAAACATGTGAATGGTTAATAAGAACATGAAAACATGCCCAGCATTATCAGTCAATAATAAAATGTATATTAAGGGCACAATGACATCACACTAATACCCACTAGAATGGCTATAATCAATAAGATTAACAATACCAAGTGTTGGTGAGGATGCTGCTGCTGCTGCTGCTAAGTCGCTTCAGTCGTGTCTGACTCTGTGCGACCCCATAGACGGCAGCCCACCAGGCTCCCCCGTCCCTGGGATTCTCCAGGCAAGAACGCTGGAGTGGGGTGCCATTTCCTTCTCCAATGCAGAAAATGAAAAGTGAAAGTGAGGTCGCTCAGTCATGTCTGACTCTTGGCGACCCCATGGACTGCAGCCTACCAGGCTCCTCAGTCCATGGGATTCTCCAGGCAAGAGTACTGGAGTGGGTTGCCAGTGCCTTCTCCAGGGTGAGGATGTGGAAGAACTATTTCCCCTAAGACGTGAAGTCACTGAGGTATTTACTAATTTTTTTATATTTGCTATAATTTTATTCTGGCTTCCTGGTGTGTGTGCATGTGTACTCAGTTGTGTCGGACTCTTTGAGACCCGTGGACTGTAGCCCTCCAGGCTCCTCTGTCCATGGGATTCCCCAGACAAGAATATTGGAATGGGTTGCCATTTCCTTCTCCCAGGAATTTTACCCACCCAGAGATCAAAGCCACGTCTCCTGCATTGCAGGTAGATCTTACTGCTGAGCTAGCTGAAGCCAGAGTCTGCCTAGAGGCGCCTCCTGCCCCCACCCCCACCCCCATGTCTGCATAGCTTAGTGGCCAGCTAGTGAATGGGCAGGGACTGTGCTTGTTTGGGAAAGGCTTTTACCCTGTGCTGACTGATCTGTGTGCGAATTGAGAAATCATTTACACATGTGGCCAGTTCTCAGGTCTTCCTTAGAATTTATCTCCAGCCTTTCTCAGATCTTCTTTGCACATATAGTTTTGCAGTCATTCAGGTATGTGTGGGAAGTTCATTTTAGCTCATGTGTGGCTTCCTGATTTCCTGGATCTGTCCATTAAGTTCCTGACTGGTCTACTTCTCACCACATCTAAGGTTGCAATCTTGAACTAGCAAGCGGTTGTGGGTTTTTCCCCATTTATTTCCCTCAGAATTCAGCTGGATTCCTCTGGCAGCAAAGCTGCTGATTTTTCAGCGAGCCCAGCGTGGGCCAAACTAAAACTGTTACCAACCAAGCTGTGGCAAGAAATAGGAGAAGACCACACATCCCTATTGTTCACACCAAAATATCCAGCATATTTCAAGAATAAATGCTTTTCAATTCATTATCTACCTTTGGTTAATTTCCAGAGCCTTGAAGTGAATGGTTTGGAGAATTTTGTCCAGCGTTGTTATATTTATTTTTGAAGAGCTACTGCACCCTGCCATAACCCAAACTGCCTCCAATTATGTCCTTTGAGGCCAGAATACTTCAACTGTAAGATGGATTAATGAGTCTTTTCTTTCATGGATTTTACACTTTGGGTATTTAAGAATTCTTCCCCGTCACAAGGTCATGAGTATACTCTAAAACTCTTCCAAAATGTTTAATGTTTATATTTTGTTTTAAATGACTTTTTATGGGTGCGAATGAGGTAGAAATATGTGGTTTTTTTTCATACAGATCATAGCTACTCTAGCACAATTTATTGAATAGCCTATTTTCCCCCCACTGATTGGCAGTGTTTTCTCTATTATATATGAAGTTTCCTCATATATACAATCTGTTTCTGAACACTAAAACATGTTTTTATTTTTTTCAATTTGTCCCTCCCTTTTCCACACCCACAATACTAGTCTCAAAATCTGGGCAAGTCTGTTTCAAGTGTCTTGGCCTTTTCTTCACCCTTTGTTCTTTCATAAATCGGTAGAATTTGACTTCTCAAGTTCCATGAACATTCTGTTAGGACTTTGACTAGAGTTTTTTGAATGTATAGATTAATTTGGGAATAATAGACACATTTAAGTTATTGAGTATTTTCATCCATGAACTTGGTATATCTTTCTGCTTGTTTAGATCTGTTAAGTGCTTTTTCAATAGTACTTTATGTTTAAACAGTTTGTACATTTTCTGTGGGATTATTTGGTACTTTATATTGGGTCTTGTAAATGGTAATTGTGAAATTATATTTATTGTCATTTTTGCTTAATTTATAAGGGAATGGAATTCATTTTTGTATATTTATATTATAGCCAACAATTTTATTGACTGCTCTTATTAAATCTATTATTTTTTCCTGTAGATTCTTTTGTTTTATTGTTCTGTGGAGGAAATCGTATCAGCTGCAAGTATGAGCAGTTTTGTTTTCCTTTTCAATTCTTATACCTGCTATTTCTTTGGCTCTTCTTACTGTCCTTCTTAGAACTTCTATTATACATTTACAAGTGTCAATAGTGAGAATTTCCACATCTTTCCTATGAAATTTTTAATATTTGATTGTTAAAAATGACATTTGAGGGAAGTTTTTGGTAGATGTAAAAAGTTCTCTGCTTAGTTTGCTAAACTTTTCTTTTTAAATTACAAGTGTTGAATTCTGTCAATTTTTAATATTTTTCCTGAATCTATGTGTCTATGAGTGTTAGCATATTGTTTTTCTCCTTTAGTCTGCTAGTGTAAAGAATTATATGGAAGTAAAATTTCTAATGTTAAGCTGTATTTGAATTCCTGGCAAATCCAATTGTGACAAATCCAATTTGTCACAAAGTCCTTCTTGTTCATTGCTTGATTTGCCTTGCTAATATTTTATTTAATATTGCCTTATCTATGTTTATAAGTGAGTTAGATCTATACTTTTTCATACTATTGTCTATTTAAACTTTTAGAATAGGAACATAGTGCTACTGACTATTGAATGGGTAATCTTCTTCAAGACTTCTATTAGTGTGGAAGCAGTGGAAATCAGTCATATGCAGAAGATGGTGAAAGGGAAAAGGGGAGAATTTAGTGAATATTTAGGTTCAGGAAGCAATAACTTGAATGAATGCTACCATAAGCTCAAGGATGAAAGTGAGAAGCAACAATTGTCTAAGGTAGACACAGATGATAAAGAAAAAGTTTAGTTCTGATTTGATGTGAGTTGGGGGTGTTGAGGGAGCTAAATGAAGCTACCCAGCAGGCAATTAGGAGTTTTATAAATTGAGAGGTCCTGGCTAGAGATAGTGTCATGGAAGCCATTTGTACATAATCAAGCTGTGTAGGTGGATGACATCATCTGAGATGAGGATGCAGAGAAGAGGGGAGAGGGTGGAAACCTGAAGGGCACCACAGTGTTAGGATGGAGGAAGAAGGAGAGGGTGGAAACCTGAAGGGCGCCACAGTGATAGGATGGAGGAAGAGGGGAGAGGGGGGAAACCTGAAGGGCACCACAGTGATAGGATGGAGGAAGACGGGAGAGGGTGTAAACCTGAAGGGCACCACAGTGTTAGGATGGAGGAAGAAGGAGAGAGGCACTGTGAAGTCACACTTTTCTGAGCTGGCAGGTGGAGTCTGATACCTCCTCACTTAGTTCACACACTTGAGGCAAGGGGATCACTGCATTGTTCAGAATAGTTTTGGAGGAAACATTCTTAAAAACACTGCTTGCCTAGGTCCAGAAAAGTAGATCCCATCCCCTCGATCAAACATAGTCACACACATTCTATCATCCAGTGGCCTCAAGCTTATTTGCCTTTAAATCTCATGAAATTATTGATCATTCCCATGGAAAATCAAAATAAATTAATTTAAAAAGTATGACCCTGAACTTAGTAAAATAGGTAATCACACATAGGTTCTCTACTTTTTTCCACAAATATCCTATAGGTTATGAGGCTTGCTGCTGCTGCTGCTCAGTCATTCAATTGTGTCTGATTCTTTGTGATCCCATAGACTGTATCCCACCAGGCTCCTCTGTCCGTGGGATTTTTCCAGGAAAGAATACTGGAGTGTGTTGCCATTTCCTCCTCCAGGGGATCTTCCTGACCCAGGGATTGGTCTGGCAGAGGCAGACACACATTTTAGACCTGCTGGCTAAAAGGACTTCAGCATAACTTTTGTGTATGAATGGTGCTCTGACTCTTTTCTCTCTTGTTGCTGTTGTTATTTAGTTGCTAAGTCTTTGCAACCCCATGGACTGTAGCTGCCAGGCTTCTCTGTCCATGGGATTTCCCCGGCAAGAATACTGGAGTGGGTTGCCATTTCCTTCTCCAGGGGATTTTCTTGACCCGGGGATTGAACCCATGTCTCCTGCATTGGCAGGCGGATTCTTTACCACTGAGACACAGGGGTGTCTCCTGCGAAGGTACAGGTCAGCAGTGGCCTGCTGCAGGGGCAGGGACTCTGGGTGCAGCAGACCTGAGTATGGCATAAGCCCTCTTGGAGGAGATTTCCATTAACCCCACAATAGAACCACCAGAACTTACACAGGACTGGTAAAACAGACTCTTGGAGGGCACAAACAGAACCTTGCATGCACCAGGACCAAGGAGAAAGGAGCAGTGACCCCACAAGAAACTGACCCAGACTTGCCTGTGAGTGTCCAGGAGTCTCCAGCAGAGGCGTGGGTTGGTGGTGGCCTGCTGCAGTGTTGGGGGCACAGAGTGCAGCAGTGCATACTTGGGACCTTTCAAAGGAGGTCGCCATTATCTTCATTATCTCCATCATAGTTTGACCTCAGGTCAAATAACAGGGAGGGAACACAGCCCTGCCCATCAACAGAAAATTGGATTAAAAATTTACTGAGCATGGCTCCACCCATCAGAACAAGACCCAATTTCCCCCTCAATCAGTCTCTCCCAGCAGGAAGCTTCCATAAACCTCTTATGCTTATCCATCAGAGGGCAGACAGAATGAAAACCACAATCACAGAAAACTAACCAAACTGATCACATGGACCGCAGCCTTGTCTAACTCAATGAAATTATGAGCCATGCCATGTAGGGCCACCCAAGATGGATGGGTCATGGAGGAGATTTCTGACAAAATGTGGTCCACTGGAGAAGGGAATGGCAAACCACTTCAGTATTCTTGCCTTGAGAACCCCCATGAACAGCATGAAAAGGCAAAAAGATAGGACACTGAAAGATGAACTCTCCAGGTCGGTAGGTGTCCAATATGCTATGGGAGTTCAGTGGAGAAATAATTCCAGAAAGAATGAAGAGACAGAGCCAAAGCAAAAACAATACCCAGTTGTGGATGTGACTGGTGATGGAAGTAAAGTCCGATGCTGTAAAGAGCAACATTGCATAGGAACATGGAATGTTAGGTCCAAGAATCAAGGCAAATTGGAAGTGGTCCAACAGGAGATGGCAAGAGTGAACACTGACATTTTAGGGATAAGTGAACTAAAATGGACTGGAATGGGGGAATTTAACTCAGATGACCATTATATCTACTACTGTGGGCAAGAATCCCTTAGAAGAAATGGAGTAGCCATCATAGTCAACAAAAGAGTCTGAAAGGCAGTACTTGGAAGCAATCTCAGAAATGACAGAATGATCTCTGTTTGTTTTCAAGGGAAACCATTCAATATCATAGTAATCCAGGTCTATGCCCTGACCAGTTAGTCTGAAGAAGCTGAAGTTGAATGGTTCTATGAAGACCTACGAGACCTTCTAGAACTAACACCACAAAAAGATGTCCTTTTCATTTTAGGGGACTGGAATGCAAAAGTAGGGAGTCAAGAGATACCTGAGTAACAGGCAAAGTTGGCCTTGGAGTACAAAACAAAGCAGGTCAAAGGCTAACAGAATTTTGCCAAGAGAACGCACTGGTCATAGCAAGTGCCCTCTTCCAACAACATGAGAAGACTCTCCACACGGACATCACCAGATGGTCAATAACTGAAACCAGATTGATTATGTTCTTTGCAGCTAAAGATGGAGAAGCTCTATACAGTCAGCAAAAACAAGACTGGGAGCTGACTGTGGCTCAGATCATGAACTCCTTATTGCCAAATTCAGACTTAAATTGAAGAATGTAGGGAAAACTACTAGACCATTCAGATATGGCCTAAATCAAATCCCTTATGATTATGCAGTGGAAGTGACAAATAGATTCAAGGGATTAGATATGATAGAGTGCCTGAAGAACTATGGACAGAGGTTTGTGACATTGTACAAGAGGCAGTGATCAAGACCATTCCCAAGAAAAATAAATGCAAAAGGCAAAATGGTTGTCTGAGAAGGCCTTACAAATAGCTGAGAAAAGAGGATAAGCTAAAGGCAAAGGAGAAAAGGAAAGATAGACCCATTTGAATGCAGAGTTCCAAAGAATAGCAAGGAGAGATAAGAAACCCTTCCTCAGTGATCAATGCAAAGAAATAGAGGAAAACAATAGAATGGGAAAGACTAGAGATCTCTTCAAGAAAATTCGAGATACCAAGGGAAAATTTCATACAAAGAAGGGCACATAAAGGACAGAAATAGTATGAACCTAACAGAAGCAGAAAATATTAAGAAGAGATGGCAAGAATACACAGAAGAACTATACAAAAAAAGATCTTCACGACCGAGATAATCACAATGGTGTGATCACTCACCTAGAGCCAGACATCCTGGAATGCGAAGTCAAATGGGCCTTAGGAAGCATCACTATGAACAAAGCTAGTGGAGGTGATGGAATTCCAGCTGAGCTATTTCAAATCCTGAAAGATGATGTTGTGAAAGTACTGTACTCAGTATGCCGACAAATCTGGAAAACTCAGCAGTGGCCACAGGACTGGAAAAGGTCAGTTTTCATTCCCATCCCAAAGAAAGGCAATACTGAAGAATGTTCAAACTACCACACAATTGTACTCATCTCACATGCTAGTAAAGTAATACTCAAAATTCTCTAAGCAAGGCTTCAACAGTACGTAAACCGTGAACTTCCAGATGTTCAAGCTGGATTTGGAAAAGGCAGAGGAAACAGAGATCAAATTGCCAACATCCGCTGGATCATCGAAAAAGCAAGAGAGTTCCAGAGAAACATCTACTTCTGCTTTATTGACTATGCCAAAGACTTTGTGTGGATCACAACAAACAGTGGAAAATTCTGAAAGAGATGGGAATACCAGACCACCTGACCTGCCTCCTGAGAAATCTGTATGCAGATCAAGAAGCAACAGTTAGAACTGAACATGGAACAACAGACTGGTTCCAAATCAAGAAAGGAGTACATCAAGGCTGTATATTGTCACCCTGCTTATTTAACTTATATGCAGAGTATATCATGCAAAATGCCGGGCTGGATGAAGCACAAGCTGGAATCAAGATCGCTGGGAGAAATATCAATAACCTCAGATATGCAGATGACATCACCCTTATGGCAGAAAGTGAAGAAGAACTAAAGAGCCTCTTGATGCAAGTGAAAGAGGAGAATGAAAAAGTTGGCTTAAAACTCAACATTCAGAAAACTAAGATCATGGCATCTGGTCATGCCATCATTTCATAGCAAATAGATGAGGAAACAATGGAAACAGTGAGAGACTTTATTTTCTTGGGCTCCAAAATCACTGCAGATGGTAACTGCAGCCATGAAATTAAAAGACACTTGCTTCTTAGAAGAAAAGCTATGACCAACCTAGACAGCATATTGGAAAGCAGAGACATTACTTTGCCAACAAAGGTCCATCTAGTCAAAGCTATGGTTTTTTCAGTAGTCATGTATGGATGTGAGAATTGGAATATAAAGAAAGCTGAGCACCGAAGAACGAGGCTTTTGAACTGTGGTGTTGGAGAAGACTCTTGGGAGTCTCTTGGACAGCAAGGAGATCCAACCAGTCCATCCTAAAGGAAATCAGTCCTGAATATTCATTGGAAGGACTGATGCTGAAGCTGAAACTCCAATACTTTGGCCAATTGATGCAAATAACCGACTCATTGGAAAAGACTCTGATGCTGGGAAAGATTGAAGGTGGGAGGAGAAGGGGACGACAGAGGATGAGATGGTTGGATGGCATCACCAACTTGATGGACATGAGTTTGAGTTAGCTCTAGGATTTTGTGATGGACAGGAAAGCCTGGCATGCTGCAGTCCTTGGGGTCTCAAAGAGTGTAGGATACGACTGAATGACTGAATTGAATTGAGCCACAGGGAAGCCCCTATGAGACTTCCTAGCATCATCCTAAATATAGTTGATAGTATAGTCTATGTTGTCTTCTTTGACATCAGTGTATCACAGATATACATTAATCACCTAATATAGGCATGTAGAATTTCAAAATGCAAAGGGATGAAGAGAACATCTTTCTCACTTCATGGATGAGAACATTCAGGACCAGTAAGATGCAGTGACTTGACCCTAGTCACTTGATGAGCTAGAGGCAGAGCTTGGACTACAGCTCAGATTTCCTGACTTGAAGCCTTTATGTCCAGAGCCTTACAAGGATCAACACATGTATCACTCTTGTCTATAATGAAACTTTTTGTCTTTGGACTAATAATCTTTTCATTTTATTGATGGCTGCTTCCTTAGTTATGAGCTGTTAGTTTATACAAATGATATTTGCTGGTGCCTACCAATGCACTGTGATTACCTCCAATTTTTTTAAGTTGCTTTTTTTCATGTTTAAAAAATACTGTTGGATATATTGAGGGCACGTGATGGAGACAGTTAAATAAGGATGCCATTAGTTTGCAAACAGGAATGTCAATTGAGGCAAGATACATTAATTTGTTGATAAATGATTCACTGGGTGAGTCCTATTTATCAGTTATCTTTAATTTATCCTTTCTGAAGCACAAACTGAGTTCTTAAAAATATATAAGCTAACATTTGTATAGGTCATTGTATTTGCTGAACTGGAAGGTCTGAATATCTGAAATTCTTTTATTTTACAAGTATTTAGTGAGTGCCTACTGAGGGTTAGTCCCTAGGGACACAAAGTGGGCATGACACACGAAAAGATACGCTCCCTTGGGGAGCATATATTCTAGGTGGGGGTGGGGGTGGGGTGGGTCAGACAATCTATGTGCAGATAAATGGTATTTTTTCAGATAGTGCCAAAAGCAATGGGATAGAGAGTGACCAGAGAATATGTGGCCAGGAAGTGCCTCTGTTGCAGGTCAGGTTTTTTGTGAAGATGACTCAGATGGAGATGAGCATACAGAGAGTTCATTGTGGAGCTCTTTTAGGATCAATATCCATGGGGGAATATAGGAAGCAGGATAGGGAAGAGGAAGAAGTTGGGCTGTTACATAGTCACAGCAAAGCCTCAAACTCCCAAGGCTGCAGGGCACTTTGGAGCTGGTGAAAGTGAAGCTCCAATACTTTGTCCACCTGATGCAAAGAGCCCATTCATTGGAAAAGACTGATGCTGGGAAAGATTGAGGGCAGGAGAAGAAGGGGGCGACAGAGGATGAGATGGTTGGATGGCATCATCAACGCAATGGACATGAATTTGAGCAAATTCCAGGAGATAGTGAAGGACAGGGAAGCCTGGCGTGTTGCAGTCCAGGCGGTTGCAAATAGCTGGACACAACTGAGCAGCTGAACAGCAGCAGCCCTGCAGGGTATTCTGAATTGGTGCTTGAGCGATGAACTTGAGACCTCATTTTTTTTTAATTTATTTTCAGTTGGAGGATAATTGCTTTACAATGTTGTGTTGGTTTCTGCCATACAACAGTATGAATCAGCTATAAGTGTACATATGTCCCCTCCCTCTTGAACCTCTCACCCACACCCACCCCATCCCACCCTCTAGGTCATCACAGAGCACCAGGTTGAGCTCCCTGTATTATATAGTAACTTCTCATTAGCTATCTCTTTTACATATGGTAATGTTTCAATCTTCTCACTGGCTAGTATTGTATATGAGATGTCTTTGGTGGGGGAGAAGAAGATCTTGGATGACGTGGACTGCTGAGGGGCAATCTATGAAGGGATCCAGCTGTGAGTGGCCAGTGGCCAGCACTCAGCAGTCAGGGGGCTGATGCGTCAGTCCTGAAAGTCAGGGGGCGGGTATCTGAGCATCCACTATTGTCCCTCTGAGCAGGAAACACTTGAGCTGAGACCTGAATGATATGATTGTGTTTACTCCTGGGGTCATTGTCCCCACTCTGCATCCCCACTTACCTCTCTGAAGAAGCAATACTTTGTGTTTCCTAGCCCAGGGTTGCTTCTAGTATGATCTGGTTGTATGTTATTTCATTTATGCCTATACTTGTGAAAGGGCCAATGGCACATATTTCTGTAAACACTTTAATAGAGGATTTGGGTACATTGCCAACAGAATAGAGGTTACGGCTTTGTGTATTTCACTTTAAAGTATAATTACAGGGCAAGTCCACAAGGCCATGTTTGCCTTTTTTTCAGATAAGTGATTAGATAGCTTTTTGCAAAATAGATCTTTAGAATTCAAAAAGTTTGCAAACAATATGCTTGACAAGTTAGTTAAAAGAAAAACAAGTGGAACAAATATCACTAGATATTACTTGTTCCAAAAGTCAAAAGGCTAACCACAGCCATGCCAAACATCTGCAGATATTTTCAGGCTTCTAATCCCTGGGCTTTCTTTAGTTTCAGGTTTGAGTGGAGAGAACTAGGGTGCTATGGTTCTTACTGCCAACTGCTCAAAATTTTTTCCTTGCCTGGCTTTCAACCTTTGACCCATTTGGCTGATCTCCTTCCAGGGGGCTTTTTGGTCAGGCAATGTCTTCCACGTCACGTTCCTTTCTAGATTTTAAGGTGCTTTTGCATAAGTTATTCTACCACTGTCTCACAAAAATACTGGGAGGTGTGGGCCTGTATTTCTCTTTACTGAAAAAGAAACTGAGGTCCTGAGAAGTTAAGTGGTAAAAGTGCATCATTTGAACTCAAGTCCTTTGGTATAAGATTACATGTTCTTTCCATTACCTCTTTGCCTCTAGAGCTCTGAGCTGGGGTAGAAGTGGGGATGGAAGAGAATAAAGAAGACATAGGAAAGAGGGAAAGAGAACAGATTTTTTTTTTTTTTGAGATGTGACAGAGCTGAATTAGATTGCTTTCTAGGAAGTTTTTCAACTTTAAGCTCTTGTGGTGTTAAGGAAACAGGACAGGAAAAAAAAAAGAAGAAATCAAAACATTGAGAAGTCAACAACTAGAAAGAACAGCCATGTTACCCCAGGTCTGTAGCCATCATCACAACTATATAGTGACTCCTCCTTTTGAATTGTCTCCAAGGACTGAATGTCTCTGTTTTGAACACTCCACTGCCCAGGTAGCCCCTGGTTTCCTGATACCAGCATTACTGTTTTACACATAATGGTGAACAGACTGAAGAGATCAAATTAAATCCATTTCCACTTTAGGATGGGAAATCTGTTCGGAACAATAAAGGGAATTTGGAGCGGTAAGCATGGGTTTTTCAATTGCCATCAAATGGTAAATTGCTTAATGTCAATTGGTATTAAGTGGACCGATGTGTACCCAATTAATATACCATGGTTCAAAAGGAAGAAAACAATTTCATTTAGCTAGATTGTTCTTTTCTGGGTTCTTCCTACAGGGAACTCTGAGCGGTTTGTGGTCATTCTCTTGTATTCTATCAAATCCTCTACCTGCTGTGGGCTCCATCCTCCCTGGTTGGGAAGGATAAAGGAGAGGGAGAAAGGAGTTGGGAAGGAGAAGCTCACCTGAACTTCTTTCATGCCCCAGAGTCCCATTTAGGGAATGGGTCTTACAGGATCCCTAGGGAAACACAACATTTGTGGAGGAAAAGTGTTAAGGCAGCTTTCAGAAGCATTGTGTTTCCAACTAGAGCTCAGCTTTGGCCCTGAACAAAGAGGGCTTACTAGCTATTAGGCTGAAACAATGCGCCAATCCACTCCCAGAATTTGCCTGGAAAACTCCTATTGGAGAATTCAAGGGATAAAAGTTATGCTGGGGTGACAAAGCATATGCATGAAGACTCAGTGTCTCTGCAACATCTGAACCCCCACCCCCAGAATTGACAATTACCCCAGAAGAAACACAGGTCACAGATCTCCACCAGCTGAAATGCTGGCATGCAGAAACTCAGCTATATCCATGCTCCAGAGACTCCCCAAATGAGAGAAAGTCATGTGAGTCCACATGGTCAATCTGAGCTGGATGAGAGAAGATAGTAGTCTCATTTTCCCATCTATAGATTTTATGCTCCCTTTGGTTGGTAATTTACATTTATATAGACTCTTTCAAACTCTGGGTTCTAAAATGGCTTTGCTGGCTTATATGTATAGGGTCCCACTTTGCATCAGCAGTTTGCTCTGTAGATGTAAACAAAACCTGACCATCTGTATTTAAATAAAATCACGTAGCTCAGTTTTAACCTGGTCATTTTAAGCCATTACCCCATACTTGAATGAATTCCCCTGAGTGTTTTTTTTTTTTTTAAGGTACATAAATGCAATGCATGGTGCTACTGAAGAAACCTTTTAGTTTGATTCCATCTTGATGCCAGGTGGCCCTCTAGCTGCATGTCCTCCATGATTTATGTATGAACATAAAACGATGTGATATGGCTGATAAAAATACAGGTGAGGACTCTCTCCTTCAGGCTAAACCCAAAATGCATTTTCCACTCCTTCCCATGCATTGGCCCACAGAAATACTTGGGGAGAAAAAAAGACTTCCATGGAAATCACTTTGTGAATTGTTAAGCTCCATAATGTTGTCGACACCTATAGTTATTACGGAAAGAAGTAGCTTCTTGTAATAGAAAGATTTCTTTATCTAGAGTCAGAAGGGTGAGATTTGAGCCAAATCACTGCAAGTTAGGAGCAGTGAGATCTTAGTCATATCACTAAACCTCAGTTTCCAAATCTGAACTGGAAGTGTGAATACTGACTCTGTTGGCTTAAGATGGTTGTTGAGGAATGATGGACATCTGTCTGAGGCATCTAACATCAGTGACTGTCAGGGTCAATTTGGCTGTTTGATTGGCTGGGCTGAGGTCCCTGTCTTGCTCTGTTGAAGAGAATAGTCTTCCAAATAGAGGGGGACTGTTCTTCAGTCACAATTTGAATAGATGGAAGACCTCTGAATAGAGTTGTCGTGAGGGTAGAATGTGATTGTATATACAAAAGACCCTTGTTACCTCTATGTGGCTATATGGACACATATGTATACCCATGCAGGAACTTGCTGGAGCTCTGTTTTCCCCAGATGTAATTCCCAGGACCCCTAGAGGCATCTTGCTAGTGAATCTAAGATGCTTGTTGTTTAGTCTCTAAGTCATGTCCGACTCTTTATGACCCTATGGACTGCAGCACGCCAGGATACTCTGTCCTCCACTATCTCCCATAGCCTGCTCAGATTCATGTCCATTGAGTCAGTGATGCTATCTAACCACCTCATCCTCTGCCACCCCCTTCACCTTTTGCCCTCAATCTTTCCCAGTATCAGGATCTTTTCCAATGAGTCAACTCTTTGCATCAGGTGACCAAAGTGTTGGAGCCTCAGCATCAGTCCTTCCAATGAATAATCAGGGTTGATTTCCTTTAGGATCGACTAATATAAGATGTTCTCTCTCTCCAAAGCTTGAAGGATCCCCAGAAACATGAATTGTTGTTTATCACAGTCTGTCTTGTACTAGAGTTATTCCTTATATGTGCGGTCATGGCCTTTAGTTTAGTTTCTCGATCTTGGCACTATTAACATTTTAGATAATTCTTTGAGATGAGCGGCAGTCCTGTGCAATAGAGGATATTTAGCATCTCTGGCCTCTATGTATTAGATGTCAGTAATACTCTCCCTTAGTAGTGACAATCGAAAGTGTTTCCGGGCATTGCCAAATGCCCCCTGGGGTGGGGGGCTCAGTGGTTGAGAACCACTGACTTAGATTGTGAGCTCCATGTAAGCAAGTTCTATTCTTTTTTTTTTTTTTAAGTTGTATCCTTGCACCAGTCAGCATAGTACCCAGCTTGAGTAGGTGCTCAGTAAAAGGTAGTTGGGTGAAATTAAACAGCTAAGTTTCACTTTGGTGTAAAAGCCACTTCCCGCCAATTTTCAAGCCTCTCTTAAAGAGGCCAAATTGAAAAGCAGACAAAGCATGTTGTAGCTGTTAAGCACTCCAGGCTCAATGGGGAAACAGCTATCAGCTGACGATATAAGTTCCTGCTGCAAATTTAGAAGAGGTGACTGACACTATCCAAGATGGCTACCAGGTACCCAAACACAACGGGATCCAGGAAGCTGGGGATGTCTTTCCACCTGCTTGTCCATTTTCATGTCCCCCTTCTTCCTTTTCTCCATCCTCCTTGACCAGAGATTTTTTTTTGCAATATGATTGGCTTTGTGTTCTTGACCTTTTCAAATCTCAGATTATTTGCCCTAATACTTTTGCCATCTCCCAGTTTGTTTCAACATAGCAACTCTGGGCATGACTAATAGGTATCCCCAAATTAATCTATGCCAAACTGAACTCCCTTACCCCAAAACCTCTTCCACAATCTACTCCATCTCAGGAAATGGCAGCTCTCTTCTTCCAACTGATGAGGCTAAGAACCTTGGAGTTTTTCTCTCTGACTTCGTATTCAGTTCTTCAACAAAGCCTGTAGCTCTGTTGTCAAATAAATATCCAGGACTCAATCACTTCTTATAATCTCACCATGCAGCAGCTTAGTCCAGGTCACCCACACCCTGCAGTATTGCAGTAGCCTTCTAACTGGCTCCAGTGTCTCCAAACTAGACAAGTTTTACTTTCCTTCTCCCAGTTTGTTTCAACATAGCAGCCCTAGTGATGCTTTTAAAATGTAGGTCAGATCACATCACATATCAGTTCCACCTCCTCCAAAAGCATCCATCTTAGGGTAACATCCAAATCTTACCGAATCCTAACTTCCTACATCTGTGTGTATGTGCTCAGTCACTCCAGTTGTGTCTGACTCTTTGTGACCCCATGGACTGGAACCCGCCAGGCTCCTTTGTACATGGGATTTTCCAGGCAAGAATACTGGAATGGGTTGCCATGCCCTCCTGCAGGGGAACTTCCTGACCCAGGGATCAAACCTGCGTCTCCTGAATTGCAGGCAGATTCTTTATCCACTGAGCCACAATGGCACGCTGCTACTGCTCTGAGCTCATTTCTTGCCACTAGTTCTAACCTCATCCCTGTTCAATCTTGTATACTACACTGTCTTCCTCTTTTATTCTCTTTCTCAAAACACACCAAGTATTCTCTTGCCTCAGTGCCTTTGCACATGCTGTCCCCTTTGCCTTGAATACTTTTCCCCTCACATACTTGCATGGATCTCCTTCAAGTCAAATAGTCATCACCTCCAAACAACCTTCTCCAACCATCCATCCTTCCTAAAATGGTGATCTCCCCATCAATTTTGTTATCATCACCCTGATTTATTTTCTTTGTATTACTTAGCCATATTTGTTATCTGTGTACTTTCTTATCCTATTTCCTCCTCTAGAATACAGCCTCCACAAGGAGGTTACCTTACCTTATTCCATGGCTGCAATCCTAGAATGTTAACAACTTCTAGCCCATAGTTGATGCTCAGTAATATTGGTTGAATGAATGAATGAATGAATACCTACAACTGTAAACAACCAAAATGATACTGTCATTTGTCAACAAATACCTGAATGATTATAGCTCAAGATGGTTCTTTATCAAAGTAAGCCATCTGAGCTTGCAAACAAGATTGTATATGCCGCTGATTCTCTTTCCAGTGTGAAATGTGCTTTTTATTTCTCAGTTGAAAGTGGGAGCTGTAACTTGGTGATATTTCCATCTCTAATATTCTTCTAATGTGTGAATACACAAAGGTGTCTTTTTATTATGTTCAGTTTAGTTCAGCCAGCATTGATTGTTCCCACCATATGCCAGGCTCTGTGCTGGAAACAGAAATGCAGTTTGCTTAGATACAACGCTGCCCACAGGATGTTCCCAGGCAAGTCAAAGATAAGGAATACAGACCATCATGTATGCTTTCAAAATTTTAAAATTCTGATGACTAGTACCATGTGTCTATTCCTACCAATAGGTGCAAGCCAAAGGAGAACATTTATGCCCTTAGGGAGAGTATACGTCAAACTTTCTCTGAAGGGAAGTGCCAGAACTAGACAGATTCATGTGGTCCCAGAGTACATTATTGATAAATGCCTTAAGGGAGTTGAAAACAAAGAGCTGTGAGAGTTGGGAAAGGGGAACAATCACGCCCGTCTTTGGGGGCAGATATGAGGGTCAGTTCATGAAGGAGTCTATAGCTGAGCTGGCAGGTAGGGAAGTAGGGCAGTGAGAGGTAGGAGAAAAGATGCACAGGTGTGTGAGTGGGGAACTCTGTCTCTTTCTAGAAATGGTCATGACTATGTGGAGCAGGAAAAGGGCAGTCGTTGGAAATTGAGAGAAAACCCAAATTATGTTTGGTAATACTATTTTTCCCCCAAAGTAATAGGATTGATAAGCAGGAGGCCCATTATTTTTGCAACAATTATATCCTAAATTTGATCATTCTCATTTGCTATGTAATGACAGTACCAGGGTTTTATGGAATTCTCAGAGAGGATTAACATATTCATAGCAACTTTTTGGTGTATTTCCATGTTTCTTTCAACCTTTGAAAATTGATCATCCATGCAGCATCTATAAAGACTCTCTAGTTGCCACTGACCAGGACAACCCGTTACTCTCCCTTGATGGATAAGAGTTTATTGGAAGTGCCTTTTCATGACCATGATGGAATTTCCCCCATTCTTTCCCTTTTCCCATAAAGCGCACATCTGCTGACCTCCAGGGTTTGATAAAAGGTCTCTCTCATTAGCTCAAGCAGCTCAAGCTTTATCTGAACAGGGTTCCAGTAAGGATGACTACACAATGAATAACAGTCTGTCTTTACAAATAGTATGGACCCAAGTACTGAGAGAAGCACTGATTTCAGTAGCCAGACACATGCTAATATACCATTACAAACCATTGTAGCTCCAAATGCAGACTATTATGACAAGAATTCAGAGATCTGATCTCCTGACAAAATACAGCGGACATCTACCTGTTCTCACAGTCTATTTTAATATAGTTTTATCATGATATGGATCACAAGACAAAGATCAGAGAAAGATTCACAGATGGAAAGTGTTTCAGAGCTAGAGATATAATAGGTTATTTGGTGCAATTGTCCTAGTTTATAAGTGAGGAAACTGAGGGGCAGAAGAAATTCCAGCTTAGCAAAGATCAGTTAAGCCAGAGCTTCAGCTTGAACCTGGGACTGCAATTCTTTCCACAAGAAAGGGTGGCCATCTCTCAGCTGTACAAGAATCTCCTACTAGCTGGGCTCTGAATCTCATGCCCTTTATGGGCCTCTGTAGCTCTTCTCAGTGCTCAGTCATGTTCAATTCTTTGCAGCCCCATGGAGTGTAGCCTGCCAGGCTCCTCTGCCTATGGAATTTCCCAGGCAAGAATAATGGAGTGGGTTGCCATTTCCTTCTCCAGGGAATCTTCTCAACCCAGGGATCGAACACACGTCTCTTGTGTCTCCTGCATTGGCAGGCAGATTCTTTACCATTTGCACCACCGGGGAAGCAGCTCTTACCCTGCATTTTTGGGATGTGTTTTCCTGCCTTAATAGGTCTGGGTGTTACATAGGTGCTGTAGCAATAGCTTGGTCCCCAGGCTCCACATGAGCTCTGGGTGTGCAACAGAGCTTGTCTGTCTGTATTCTGCATTTTTACACTCTGCCTGGCACCTCAGAGGAGCTCCGTGAATCTTAGTTTCCTTCTTCTCTGCTGTGGAATCTACTTGTTCGATCAAATTGATGTGTTTGGGGAGGAGGGTGGGGTATGGAGGGAGGTCACAGTGTCCATGGAATTCACCGAGTGTGGGAGGGTTGGAGAAAAAAGAAACAGAATGAGGGGATGGGAGACTTGATGAAAAGAAAGACAAAGGTGGGGGAAAGGGGAAAAGATTACATTTTAAAGTACAAAACTGGTTCCTGTTTAAATGCAACCCTGAGTCCTGAGTGTGTCACATGTGTTCAGCCGGTGCTAGTGATTATGCAAATTAATTAAAAAGTGGGAAGAATAAGGAGGGTTGGGGATGATGTGTCCACATGGAAGTGCTCCCAAAGATGCCTTAGAACCCCTCTCTCCCTGTCAGTTTTGGAGAAGGATGTGGACTCCATTTGGGCTGCTGCCACATGAATGAGGAGGCATTAGCCCTGAGCAGTCACAAGAAGGCTCTTCTCACTGCAGAACCAGATGAGGTCTTGTCAGCCACATGGTGAACCGGGGTTAACTCCCGTGATATCAGCTCAGCAAGCATCCAGGAGACTCCATTTGCTGCTGTTCACCTATTTTCCTGTGGCTACTTCTCAAAAGTTCTAGTTCCACCATCAGCCAAGCCAGAGCCTCAGGGCAGCTCCAATACCACACTTGCCTCCTCCAGGTCTCAGGCTGAGTCAGGAACAGAGGGGCAGTGGGCAGTGGGCAGTGGGTCTTCCTGTCCTCAACTGGTGCCTCAGAGGGAATCGGTCTGCAGATCATCTCGGAGACAAGCTAGTGAGGCTGCAGGGGCAGCTTCTGCTGGAGTTTTGTGCCTGCTTCACAAGCAGGCTCAATGCAACAGCCTGGACAAGTTGGGGCTGAGACCCAGACACCAGTGATGCTTGGGGAATGAGCCCTACAGAGTGTCTGGCATGGTGCCAGCCCAGAGCGCCTGCTGCGTGCAGGAAATATTGAACATTCTGAGTCTTAAAGAGGGAACCTGGAACAGTTCCAAGATTACACTTAATACATCTGTTGGGAGCTACAGAGAAGGGAGTCAGGGGAAGTCTGCAAAAATAACCCTTGCAGGGCCAGGAGGGCTCATAGCATCAACACGACACAGCAAAGATTGAGAAAGAAGACGACCCCTTAACTCGGGTAGCGAGTACAGTTTCCAAAGCTCATTTATACACATGGCCTCTTTGTTCTTCTGTATGGTTCTGGGAGGTAGGCAGGGACTGTTATTTTAGATAAGTTCCTAGATTATGCATTTGTATGCCTCCTACAGCACTTCACCTAGCAGGCTGTCCAGTAAATGGTGAATAAATAAATGGATGGATGAGTGGAGAAACTTGCATTTTGCAGGTGAGTAGTTGACTCAGAATAGTTAAATTCATTGAAAAGCTTTCCACATGGGGCACTTACCACAAGCAAGGCATTGTTCTAGAACCTGGGAAGACATGGTCCCCTTGGTTGAAGAGCTCACCATCTACACGGGCAGATGGCCAAGAACATTTGTTGTTACTAACAATGTTACAACATTATTTGTAGTAACTAATAAGTGATTATGCAGTCTGATAAGTATCTATTTAGGCAATTACAAAGGGCTCTGGGAGACAGAAAAGAGACCGATTCCAAGCAAGAAAATATAAGTGATTTGCCTGATGTAGCAGGAATTAGGGCCGAAGCTCCTATCCAGGTGTGCAGACTCATCATTTCTTTGTTGTGTGTTTCCCCTGGTCGGGAAAGTCTCTGCTGTTTCTCTTGCCCCGACATCTACATTTGACTTGTTGCCAATTCATTCATGAAGTTCTATCATCATCTGGACTTTATCTTTTGGCTACCTTAGTGGTTTAAATTAAAATATTTCACGGGAAGGACGTTTATGTGAAATAGGAGTAAGAGAGTAGGTTTCTCTGGGCTGGAAAGGGAATACAGAGTGAGGGGTGTGAGATCTCTGAGACGTGGGATAGGATGGTTGGGGTTCGTGTGGGACAAGTGGTGATTTTGTTATTGTTTAGTCACTAAGTCGTATCTGGCTCTTTTGCAGCCCCATGGACTGTAGCCTGCCAGGCTCCTCTGTCCGTGGGATTTCCAGGGAAGAGTACTGGAGTGGGTTGCCATTACCTTCTGCAGGGGATTTTCCAGGGAGGGGGAAAATAAGGGACCACGTGGCTGGGGAGGCTGAAAGGAATCATTGCCTCTGCAATGTCACTTTCCTGCCTTTAGCCCATCCCTGTGTGTGCATACTGAGTTGCTTGAGACGTGTCCGACTCTTTGCAACCCTATGGACTGTAACCTGACAGACTCTTCTGTCCATGGGATTCTCCAGGCAAGAATGTTGGAGTGGGTTGCCATTCTCTTTCTGTATCAATATAAATACAATCTAAACATACCATATTCATATGCAGATATATGTATGTGTGTATGTATACACATAGGATTCCCAGGTGGCTCAGATGATAAAGAATCTGCCTGCAGTGTGGGAGACCCAGGTTTGATCCCTGGGTTGGGAATATTCCGTGGGGAAGGGACTGGCAACCCACTTCAGTATTCTTGCCTGGAGAATTCCATGGACAGAGGAGCCTGGAGAGCTACAGTCCATGGGGTCACAAACAGTCGGACACGACTGAGCAACTAACACACACATATGTACACACATGAGCATGCATGCACACATATGCACCAACAGTCTTTAAAACTGTCCACAAAATGATGCAAAGCTGTCCTTACCCTGACCAATTCTGTAATGATGTTTGCCTGATATTTGTGACCACAGGGCTGCATGTAGCTTGACAGCTGTAGGTTTCAAATTTTATTAAACTTCTACCTTGTTCACAGTCTGATTTCTTTAAGGCCTTATCTAATTGCCTTGGGCCATGGGGCCCACCACCTTGGTTGTGGGCAAAGATATAAATTTCACCACGTAATTGAGGGCAAGTAATAAACTGATGTATAATAAATAGCGAAGAATTTTGATGATCTGTGTCCTGGTGGAAGAAGAATGGCTCATAAAAACAATTACTACATGATCCAGGCTTGCATTATTTACAAGGTACATGCCTACTCTTCTTTCCACAAGTGCTGGTGGGCATTTGGATCCAATCACCAGAAATCCAGGCATTTCCAAATGCCTACATGTGTGCTGACATGGAGCCGAAACATCTGGGTTGTTGGCTGAGAAATGTGATTTTCAGCAGACCACTGAGTGAGTGCCAGGGGCCAAAGCCTGTAAGTCACCTCCTCCAGGAAGATGTCTGTGATTCTTTGGTTTAACTCAGCTTGCCCTCCTTCATGTCTCCATCACGTCATGCACTTGAATTTTCCTGCCCACCTCTCCCCACAAGAATGGACACACTCTGAGGAAAGTGATGGTTATTTCCACCTGGGTATTATATTTGTTGAATGAATGAAGTGCTTACTATGTACATTTCTACCTGTGAATCTAAAGTAGTGCCTTACACAGAGAATAAACACGATAAATATTGAATGAACATCCACATTGGTGAGTAGAGAGATTCAGATCAGCTTTGTTGCATTACACGGTTTTTTTGTTTAAAGGTCTCAAAGCCTGAGAAGTCATTTTTACACTGCTTCCCCAGCCCCAGGGAGAAAACAGATAAAAATCATGAAGAAATTGAAGCACGCAGAGAAGGAGTATGCATTCCCCATGTTCACTTGGGGAATGAGGCACGGAGCCCAGGGTTTGGATTTCACTTCCCTCTGCTCCTTCCCTCTTGCAAACGTGCCTCACTCAGCCTTTCTCTGCACGTTAGAAGTCAGCCGAGTATTTATATATTCCAGGGCCTCTCTATGTAAATCTACATTCCATAAATCCCAAAGCTTTTCTTCTGTTTCAGAGCAAGGGGCTGAACAAGATGTGTGTGTGTGTGTGTGTGTGTGTGTGTGTGTGTAGTAGCCAGCAAATGGCTTTTTTTTTTTATCGATCCACGTTCTAAAGGCAGTTTTGCCTTCTGTAGTGTTCAGAAACCTGTCTCTCTCCCTCTCTCCTCCTCTTTCCCTCTCTCCCCATCTCTCCTCTCTCTCTCTCTCCCTCCCTCTCCAACAAACCCCTTCCTTAAGTTCCCAGAGACTAATTCTTTCCCTCTCCTCCATCTCTCTCTTTCCGCAGGTTTTATCTGATTTCGGCTCTGTTCAGAAACCACCGGTTTCTCCGGAGTCTTGTATTTCCCGCCCGCTGTGGCCAGCATTTTACGGTGTTAATCAGATTTTGCTGTTTTTCTTCACACTGAGTCCCTTCCCCATCCATTCTACCCTCTTGACTCTTATCCTCCCACCCTCACCTTCATGGTGCATGGGCCTATTAAATGGTGTCCAGTCCAATTTCTGGCACCCAATAAATCTAAATTTTCAAGCTTGGGAAACCAGGCTCACCTACTGGCACCTAGATAAATGAATCCTCCACGAGAAACCTACACCGGCCATTACTCAAGACTTCTGAAACCCCAACACTGGATTTCAGGCCAGAGAAAGTCAAGTCCTCCTTTCAGGCTTCATTCTCCGAAAAAGAAAAGAACCCACAGCCCAGGGCCTCGCCTTCATCTACATCTCCAGTCCCTCCATCTGGATGCTCAGATTGAATCCCAGCCTCCCACTTGCAGCATCCTGCCGGCTCCCACGTCACCCTGTCAGGTCACCCCATCAGCTCTGCAGCTTTGAAATGAGACTTAATATCCGGCACACGCGCCTGCACTGCTCAGCTCGCCAGGGCTCCAAGCCTGAAGATGAACAAAGAGCCTCCTTGAACTGTTTCATTGTTTGCAACAAGCACAACCAAGATGGGCTTCTCTGCCCAGCCCACTCTGCGGTGAATCCCCAACTTTGTGTGGGAGGACTGTTGATGCCCGAAATCTACACTCCATCTAATAGGCAAAGGCTCTGACATTGTCTCCTGCAGGAGAAGGGGGCTCTTGGGGTCACAGACATTTGAAACCAGGTTGGTTTCCTGGAAAACTGGTGGAAAGGAGGAGCCAAGAGCCAGGGCTGCCGGGGAAGCAACAGGAGCTCAGGGCTGTGTTTCATTCTGGGAGGCAAGACCTGGAGGTGGTGGGAAGTTGGGGACTATTTGTATTTACTTGTTATTTTGACTTGTGAAATTACTCCCTTTCATTCCACCAGCCTTCTGCCTCTGCACAATAAAAATTAATTACAATGAATTAGAACCTTTAAAAACCACGCTTAATAGTGGCTCAGAGACAGCCCCTATTCCGGCCCCTCACTGGAATACGGCTCAACATCTGATCAATCTGGCAAGAGCAATTCTAAAAGGCAAAAGTACCTGCTTTTGGCTTTTATGAATAAATCTGGGAACTAATAGGATACTGTGATGGTTAGTGTTATGTGTCAGCTTGGCTGGGCTAGAGTACCCAGTTATTTAATCAAGCACTGATCCATGTGTTGACAGGATGGATATTTTGTAAATATGGTTACCAGCTACAGTTGACTGAGTAGATTACCCTGAATAATGTGGGTGGGCCTCCTCCAATCAGTTGAAGATCCTAAGAGAAAACCCTGAGGTTTCCCAGAGAAGAAAAAAAAAAACTCTGCCTCAAGACTACATCAACTTCTCCCCAAGTTTCCAGACTATTGGCCTGCCCTATATTCCTCAAAATAAATCACATATATATTTGTGTATATATATATTTAAACATATCAGTTATCAGTTCAGTTGCTCAGTCGTGTCTGACTTTTTGTGACCCCATGAACTGCAGCACACCAGGCCTCCCTGTCCATCACCAACTCCCAGAGTCCACCCAAACCCGTGTCCATTGAGTCGGTGATCCCATCCAACCATCTCATCTTCTGTCGTCCCCTTCTCCTCCTGCCCTCAATCTTTCCCAGCGCCAGGGTCTTTTCAAATGAGTCAGCCCTTCGCATCAGGTGGCCAAAGTATTGGAGTTTCAGCTTCCACATCAGTCCTTCCAATGAACAACCAGGACTGATCTCTTTAGGATGGACTGGTTGGATTTCCTTGCTGTCCAAGGGACTCTCAAGAGTCTTCTCCAACACCACAGTTCAAAAGCATCAATTCTTTGGTGCTCAGCTTTCTTTATAGTCCAACTCTCACATCCATACATGAACACAGGAAAAACCATAGCCTTGACTAGACAGACCTTTGTTGACAAAGTGATGTCTCTGCTTTCTAATATGCTGTCTAGGTTGGTCATAACTTTCCTTCCAAGGAGTAAGCATCTTTTAATTTCATGGCTGCAGTCACCATCTGCAGTGATTTTGGAGCCCAGAAAAATAAAGTCAGCCATTGTTTCCACTGTTTCCCCATCTATTTGCCATGAAGTGATGGGACCGGATGCCATGATCTTAGTTTTATGAATGTTGAACTTTAAGCCAACTTTTTCACTCTCCTGTTTCACTTTCATCAAGAGGCTCTTTAGTTCTTCTTCACTTTCTGCCATAAGGTTGGTGTCATCTGCATATCTGAGGTCATTGATATTTCTCCCGGCAATCTTGATTCCAGCTTATGTTTCCTCCAGCCCAGCGTTTCTCATGATGTACCCTGCATATAAGTTAAATAAGCAGGGTGACAATATACAGTCTTGACGTACTCCTTTTCCTATTTGGAACCAGTCTGTTGTTCCATGTCCAGTTCTAGCTGTTGCTTCCTGACCTGCATACAGGTTTCTCAAGAGACAGGTCAGGTGGTCTGGAATTCCAATCTCTTTCAGAATTTTCCACAGTTTGTTGTGATCCACACAGTCAAAGGCTTTGGCATAGTCAATAAAGCAGAAATAGATATTCTTCTGGAACTCTCTTGCTTTTTTGATGATCCATTGGATGTTGGCAATTTGATCTCTGGTTCCCCTGCCTTTCCTAAAACCAGCCTGAACATCTGAAAGTTCACAGTTCACGTATTGCTGAAGCCTGGCTTGGAGAATTTTGAGCACTACTTTGCTAGCATGTGAGATGAGTGCAATTGCGGTAGTTTGAGCATTCTTTGGCATTGCCTTTCTTTGGGATTGGAATGAAAACTGACTTTTTCCAGTCCTGTGGCCACTGCTGAGTTTTCCAAATTTGCTGGCATACTGAGTGCAGCACTTTCACAGCATCATCTTTCAGGATTTGAAATAGCTCAACTGGAATTCCATCACCTCCACTAGCTTTGTTCGTAGTGATGCTTTCTAAGGCCCACTTGACTTCACATTCCAGGATGTCTGGCTCTAGGTGAGTGATCACACCATTGTGATTATCTGGGTCATGAAGACCTTTTCTGTACAGTTCTGTGTATTCTTGCGACCTCCTCTTAATATCTTCTGCTTCTGTTAGGTCCATACTATTTCTGTCCTTTATTGAGCCCATCTTTGCATGAAATGTTCCCTTGGTATCTCTAATTTTCTTGAAGAGGTCTCTAGTCTTTCCCATTCTGTTGTTTTCCTCTATTTGTTTGCATTGATCGCTGAGAAAGGCTTTCTTATCTCTCCTTGCTATTCTTTGGAACTCGGTATTCAAATGGGTATATGTTTCCTTTTCTCCTTTGCTTTTCGTTTCTCTTCTTTTCACGGCTATTTGTAAGGCCTCTTCAGACAGCCATTTTGCTTTTTTGCATTTCTTTTTCTTGGGGATGGTCTTGATTCCTGTCTCCTGTAGAATGTCACGAACCTCCGTCCATAGTTCATAAGGCACTCTGTCTATCAGATCTAGTCCCTTAAATCTATTTCTCACTTCCACTGTATAGTTAAAAGGGATTTGATTTAGGTCATACCTGAATGGTTTAGTGGTTTTCCCCACTTTCTTCAATTTCAGTCATATACATCCAATCTATATCTGTATCCCTATGTATTGCTGATTCTGCTTCCTTGGAGAACCCTGATTCATACAGTATTTAGAAAGCTTATACTGAATTCAAATTGTTCATTGTATAACTTTTGGAAGGAGGACTGCTCTTCTTCATTTCCTGAACATGAAGTCCTGTGCTTTGGACATAGTAGCTGCTTAGTAAATGTTCATTGTAGGGACTGAAAACCCAAAGAAGCCCCATAATGCTTTTCTCAACTTCTACTGCCCCACTTTCAAGTGGAAACATTTGCTCCCTCCCATCCACATGGGACTCATCAGCTCTACTTTGATGACTAGCTCTTCTCAGGACGTTCTGATAATGCTGTCATTCACTGAAGCCTCCATCAGTCTCTGCTTTAACATCTATTGACTAAATGGCACCTTCCCCAAAGGCTTCACTGCAGAGGGGCCAGGCTCATAACTTACTCTTGCTTCCTTGAAGCTTGTGTGTGGGATTCTCTAGGCTTATGTTAATTGTGCTTTTCTTTACCTGACATCTTAAAATGATGCTGTCCATTTCTCATTAGCTGGTAGACCCTCTGGTGGGATTCTAGGCTCTGATGTTGTGGAACACCTAGACCTAGTTTGATATCTGGTTTTCATATAAGCTTTGAGAACTTGATGGAATCATATAACTTTTGTTGTTGTTGTTATTATTATTTTTTTAAATTTAATTTTTTATGTTGGGGTATAGTTGATTAACAGTGTGGTATACAGTGAAGTGATTCAGTGATACATATTCAAGTGATACACACACACACACACACACACACACATATACATATATCCATTCTTAGATTCTTTTCCCATGTAGGTTATTACAAAATATTGAGTTTAGCTCCCTGTGCTATACAGTAGGTCCTTGTGGACCATCTGTTATGTATAGAGTAGTGTGTATATGTTAATCCCAAGTCATATAACTTTTATGAGCCTTTATTAGTAAGATAGGGGTAAAATGGCTCAGAGGAATATGGAGGGATAAATAAAGCAAATAGTTATCAATTTTTTTTTAACATTAGCAGTAAAACACTTGTGTTTCTGCTAGTGAAATTCTGTGTGGGACTGCAAGACACAAAACACAAAGGTGAGAATGACTCTGGTTGGCTCTACGCAGCCCCTCCTACTTGTGTGCTAGGACTCCTGTCCTCTGCTTTATTCCAGGATGTGCCTTGAGCAGTTCTCCCACTGTCCCCCATACTAACATGCAACACGCTCTGCTAGATCATTCTTGCCACATGAAAACATGATGGAATTGTTCCCATCTTTAAACCAAACTACCACCCCAAAACATCTTCCTTCACCCCGCGCCCCCTGAAGTTATTATTACCCCATTCCTGTCTTCTCTATGGCAAAACCCAGTAAGAGAGTTTCTTGTACATTCTGTCTCCATAATTTCTCCTCCAGTTCTTTCTTAAAACCCCTCCATTGGGTCTTTGTTCCCACAACACCTCTATGGCTCTAGCCAAGATCACTAGACCTTTGAGTTGCCAGAAGTTACAGGTGATTCTCAGGCACCATCTTTTTTTTTTTTCTTAAGGTATACTAAAATTTCTTTCTTTTTAAAAATTTATTTTTTTATTGAGTTGTAGTTGATTTACATTGTTTCAAGTTTATAGCAAAGTGTCTCAGTTTTTTATACATATATATATCCTTTTTCAGATTCTTTTTCATTATAGATTTTTACAAGATGTTGAATATAGTTCCCTGTGCTATACAGTATATCCTTGTTGCTTATCTATTTTATATATAGTAGTATGTATCTGTTTATTCCAAATTCCCAGTTCAACCCCCCAGCCTTTTCCCCCTCCGTAACCATAAGTTGGTTTTCTATGTCTGAGTCTATTTTGTAAATAAATTCATTTGTATCATTTTTTAAGATTCCATATATAAATGCTATCTTATGATATTTGTCTTTGACTTACCTCACTTAGCATGATCATCTCTAGGTCCATCCATGTTGCTGCAAATGGCATTATTTCATTCTTTTTAATGGCTGAATAATATTCCAGTGTGTGTGTGTGTGTGTGTGTGTGTGTGTGTGTGTGTGGTAGTGTATCACATCTTTTTTATCCATTCATCTGTCAGTGGGCATTTAGGTTGCTTCCATTTCCATGTGTTGGCTATTGTAAATAGTGCTGCTATGAACATTGGGGTATATGTCTCCAGGCACCATCTTGCTTGGTCTGTAAGCTGCCTTAGCTACAGTTGATCACTCGAAGCATGTTCTTCACTAGTCCCTAGGGTACCACTTCCTCTGGGTTCTCTTCATTTCACTGGCAGCTCCTCCTAAATCTTTTTTTTTTCATAGAGTTCCTTCTCCTCCTCATGACATCAAAATCTTTGAGTGTCACAGGGCTCAGTTCTCAATTTATACATGCTTAGCAATAGGGAAGAGGGATTTATCTAATCCCATGATTTTAAATACCATTTATAAACTAACTCCCCAATTTCTATATCCCTTTCAGCCCTGTCTCCTAAAAGCCAGATTCTTATAGCCAACTGCTCACGCAACAACTCTGCTTGGATGTCTAATAGACATCTCAAACTCATCATGTCCCAAAGCAAACTTTTTATTTTTCCTTGACATCTGCCATTGTGAAGTTTCTCCCATTTCAATAAGTGACAGTTACATGCTTTACTTTACTTGTCTCTAAAACCTTGGGATCATCTTTGACACATTGTTTGTTATCACACCCTATGTCCAACCCAATGGCAAATGCCATCGGCTCTACTTTCAAAAACATACCCAATCTAACACCGCTTCTCACTATTCTACTGACACACTGAGTCTAGTCCAGCTCACCATCCTCTCTCATGTAGGCCAATTTAACAGCCTCCTGTCTCCTTACTTCCTCCTCCATTCAACTATTGTTTATTCTCAGGACAAGGTCCAGATCTATCCTCTTAAAACATTAGTCATATCATATTTCTCTTCTGCTCAATATCTTCCAATAGCTTCCCATCTCAGAGTAAAAAGCAAAGTACTATTAAGGACCCAAGATTCTATACAATCTGTCTACAGCAGAATAAGGTAGAAATTTAGTGTTTATCAATTTCCTTATTCACCCCTGGGTATGCATCATCATCTCCTTACTATTCCACATGGTGAAATATGCACCCACCTGAGGACCTTTGTAGATGCTGCTCTCGCCACCTGGACCATTTTCCTCCTCTGTATTCACATGAATCCCTCCCTTCTTCTACCCCACCACCGAGGTATTTAAGTGGATCATTCCGTCTCTTCAGAGAAGAGACCTTCTCAGAGATCTGAACCCAGTCTCTGAGAGATCAGAAAGAACCCTCCCATATCTCTTTATAGCCTCTTAGGTAGTGGTGGTGGTTTAGTCACTAAATTGTGACCGACTCTTGCGACCCCATGGACTGTAGCCTGCCAGACTCCTCTGTCCATGGGATTTCCCAGGCAAGAATACTGGAGTGGGTTGCCATTTCCTCCTCCAGGAGATCTTCCTGACCCAGGGATCAAACTTGTGTCTCCTGCATGGCCAGGTGAATTCTTTATCACTGAGCCACTAGGGAAACCTATAGCCTCTTTATGTGGATTTATTTTTATGGCACTTATCAAACCTGACATATTGTATATTTCTTTATTTACTTATTGTTTACTCCCACAAATACAAGCTATGGCATCAGGAGCTTTGTTTGCTGTTATATTTACTAGCACTGAGCACAATGTCCAGTACATAGTAGTGTCTCAGTAATTATCTGTTGAATAAGTGAATGAATGAATGAAGTGAAACTGACAGGCCAGGAGCCACATTCACTGTAGCCTCCCTGCCCCACCCCTGGCTGTGAATCCATTGTCTGGAGCCACAGAGCCAGTTTCATCCCTAGAGCGCTATCCTGCCCTTCCTCTCAGGTCTTTGCTACTTCATGGTCAACATTTCTGGTTCTTCCCACAGTTCTTTAAAAAAGATGGTGGCTCTGACAGCACCTCTGAGTTTCTTCACCCTCCGGGATATAATCTCTCTGGATTTACAGATCTGGATTTAGATTTCTGTCTATTTTCTCATTGACTAAGAAAGGAACATAGGAACTTTTCTAGGAAATGTGTGTCTTAAACTATATCTTACATGGGCATCTATATAGGTAAAAATTCATTGAGCTGTATACTTAAGTTTTATGATTTTTATTGACTATAGTTGATTTAGAATGTCATATTAGTTTCAGGTGTACAACATAGTGATTCAGTATTTTTACAGATTATACTCCATTTAAAGTCATTATAAAATCATGGCTATATTTCCCTGTGCTGGACAATATATTCTTGTTGCTTATTTATTTTATACATAGTAGTTTGTATCTGTTAATTCCTACCCCTACCTTGTCCCTCCCCCTGCCTTCTCCCCACTGGTAGCCACTAGTTTGTTTTCTGTATCTGTGAGTCTGTTTCTGTGTTTTTGTATTTGTCTTATTTTTTAGATTCCACAAATAAGTGATAAAATGGAATATTTGTTTCTCTCTGTTCAACACATTGCACTAAGCATAATACTCTCTAGGTCCATCTACATAGTTGCAAATGTGGGATTTCATTCTTTTTAATGGCTGAGTAATATTACATTGTGTGTGTGTATAAGTATATATATATATATGTATATGTGTGTATATGTATATGTGTACATCTTTATCCATTCATCTGTTGAGGACACTTAAGTCGTTTCCATATCTTGGCTGTTGTAAACAATCCTGCAATGAAAACTAGGGTACACATATCTTTTCAAATTAGTGTTTTCATTTTCTTTATACACACACACACACACACACACACACACACACACACACACACTGCAAGGAAATTGCTGGATCGCATGATAGTTCTATTTTTAGTTGTTTAAAGTACCTCCATACCGTTTTCCGTAGTGGTAAGATTTATGCTTATTATTGTATTTAAATTACACTGCAATAAAAAATAAAAGAAAAAATAGTTTGGCTATGTCCTTGGAACTGCAGTGTTTTCATGCAGTATTTTTTCCTATTTGTACGCTCTATGTGAGATTTGTATGCCAGCTCTGCAGTGTCTCCTTGAGCTCTCTCTATCCTTAATCTGCACTGAGTTTTTCAGGGGACAAAGATAAGGGAGGGGTGTAGACTAGTCTCAGAGAAAGCTACAGACAATTACCCTCAGTTGAAAATAAACATAATAAAACTATAGAAGTCTAATTTTTGCAACTTGAGAGGGTTTTTTTCCGCAGCTATTCACTTCTAATCACTCTCACCTAATAAATGAATAGAATAGCTAATGTGATTAGACTCATTCACTATTCATCAAGAATATTAAATGAATAGAATATTTTGCATTTCACCAGTCACACATCTTGAGTATTTACCTGATATTACAATCAGACATGTGTTAGATTTTCTCTCTGCTTCTGGGCCATAGCTCATGGATAATTATAGTATTTAATTAGCCTCACACAGCACTTGGCTCTCTGGTGTGGATGGAAATTACAGGATGTAGAAGGAACAAATCAAAGCCTGTAAAGGGAAGTAGCCCTTTGCTGTATCCCCTGGAAGCATCGAAGGGACCATGGGCAGCGCTGGGTGAATGGTATTATTCCACTTGAATAGAAAAGACATTGCTTTCACAAAGATTTTAAAAGTACATTTAAAAAAAAACAGTGAGCATGAAATGGAAAAGAGATGGAGAGTTTAATGCACTCTTGATAAAGAGGACTTTTCCCCCTGATCATTTTTGAACGCCCCTTGCATTTGATGAAATTGTAGAATCCTTAGTTGGATAGGAGCTCTCTCTTAGCAAGCTGAACAGGTAACTGCAGTGTCAGGCCTGCAAGCTCAGTGCCAGAGGTTCAGACGACTGTTGCTCAGTCCCTGAGGCCTGGAAGTGCAATTAGACAGTTTGCTAGTTAAATGCCTAATTTCCCAAAGACATATAATTATTTGAACCAATCCAATCTCATCCTACAAACATATAATGAGCATCTTTGCTGGTAAGATATGGTGCTAAGTGCTATGGAGGAGAGATAAATAATACAATACCATACCCTCTAAGCTTGGACATGTGGGAGGAGAAAGGCGTAAGAAAGTACACAGTGATTGCCTAGTAAGATGAGGCACTGGGGGAGGCTCAAGGCAGGAGTGGGTCATGACATGGGGCAATCAGGAAATTGCTGATGATGAAGATGGTGCTTCAGATAGATCTTGAAGGATGGATGGAGTTTGGGGAAGTTGAGGTGAGGGCAAGCATGGCAGAGAGTCATAACAACAAAGATAGAGAGTTTGGAATCTAGATCAGCTTGTAGAACAAAGGATAGGGAGGCAAAACATCCCTGGTTTCCATCAAGAATGATGACACATGACCCAACTTTCTAATGCTTGAGATGAAAGAAAATACACAGCTCATTTGAATATCTTTCTTCCACGAAGGCCTTCCTTTGTCCTCACCCTGATGTCATAAGGGTTGAACATTCTCATTCTCTAAAGCAGCAGTCCCCATCCTTTTTGGCACCAGGGACCAGTTTTGTGCAAGACAGTTTTTCAGTGGACCAGGGCTTGGGTGGGGATGGTTTCAGGATGATTCAAGCTCATTACATTTACTGTGCACTTTATTTCTCTTATTATTACATCAGCTCCACTTAAGATCCTCAGGCATTAGATCCCAGAGGTTGAGGACCCCTTCTCTAAAGAGAATTACAAGGTTATCATAAGCCACCTTGCCACCGTAATATTTTCTACAAAAAAAAAAGTACAGAAAATTTATGTTTTCTGTTGTGTGATTGAAATTTTCACTCATTCAATAAATATTCCTTGAATACTTATTATGTTCCTGATACTATTAATTGAGGTGCTAGGACACAGCAGTGAAGTGACCAAGTCCCTGCTATCATGGGGCCTATATTTTAATGCAGTGATGGGAAATAAAACATCTGTGATGTGTTACTTCATTTATCAGGAGGTGATAGTGCCATGAAGAAAGTTAAAGAGGGTACAGGACATAGAGAGTGCCAAGAGTGGTGTTCTTTTATGGTAGGTTATTAGGGAAATTCTCTCTGTTATTACTTGAGCACAGAAGAAAAGAGTGAGGAAGTGAGTCTGATGGGTATTTGGAAGAAAGCTACAGGAAGAGAATGTGCAAAGACCCTTTGGATAGAGCACACTTGGCTTGCACACTTGGCTTGCACACTTCACTTCAGCTACTGTGTGGTAAATAGATTGGAGTGGAGAGGTGAAATGAAGTGTTAGTGGCTCAGTCGTGTCCAACCTTTGCGACTCCACGGACTTTAGCTAGCTAGGCTTCTCTGTCCATGGGATTCAGCAGGTAAGCATACTGGAGTGGATAGCCATTCCATCCTCCAGGGCGTCTTCTCAACCCAGTGATTGAAGGGGGGAGTATAAAGATAAAAATAGGGTAGTTAGATGTCTATTGAAAAACTCCAGGCAAGGTAGCTTGTTAGCAGTTGCTGTTTTGTTTAGTCACTATGTTGTGTCTGACTCTTTTTTGATCCCACAGACTGTAGCCCACCAATCTCCTTCTGTGCTTGGAATTTCTCAGGCAAGAATACTGGAGTGGGTTACCGTTTCCTTCAGCAGGGGATCTTCCTGATCCAGGGATTGAACTCACATCTCCCACATTGGCAGGTGGGTTCTATACCACTGGGCAACCAGGAAAGCCTGTGTTAGCAGTAGAAGTAAGAAACTGCCAGATTCTGTACGTATTTTAAAAGTGGAGCCAAGGGTCTTTGACGCTGGGGTATGTAAGAGAAAGGGAGTTAAACATGGTGGTGTTGCCACTGATTAAATCAAGGAGGACATAAGAGAAAGACTTTGAGGAAGGTCAGAATCAAGTTTATTTTAAGAAGTGTTAAGTTGGATATTCCTATTGGGCCAGAAGTGATGATGTTAAGAAAGCAATTGGGTATGTGAGTCAGGAATTCAAGGTGAGAGGTCTAAGCTTTGGGGATAAATTAGGGATCATCATATAGAGATGGTACTTCAAACTCTAGGGTAAGGTGAGATCTCTGGGGGAGGCTTTAGATAAAGAGGTGAGGTTAGAGTGTTGGGCATCTTCAATGTTTAGATGCTGGAGGATGAGGAGAAAACCAACAGCAGCTGATAGAGGGGTGGTCAGAGAGTTAGGAGGTTCAAGAAACTGGCTTCTCAGACCCTGGAGTAGGAAATAGCAGCCCACTCCAGTATCCTTGCCTGGAAAATCCCATGGATAGAGGAACCTGGCGGGCTATACCCCATGGGGTCACTCAGATATGACTGAGGGACTGAGCACAGCACAGCTTCTCAGAGAACAGTGAAGAGTGGTTTAAGTTGGAGGGCAGAATCATCTCTTGGAAAGACAGAAAAAAACTTGTGTGTGTACAACCTAGCCACACAAGTGGAGTACAAAGCTGCTAAGCGTGGTAGGCAGATGGGCCCCAGGATTTCCCATGCCCCTCGCGTGCACACCCAGAGTCAGTGCCGGGACAGGGACTAGGACGGATTTTACTCCAGTGACTAGGTGTTTCTAGATGGCACAGTGGATGGTCTGACCTCGTCACACTGGCCCTTTAAAAGCAAAGAGTTTTCTCCAGCTGGTTGTAGAAAAGGGAGTCAGACAGACAGACTCCAGCTGCTCTGGAAGGACGCAAGCATTGCATTCTGAATCGCCTATGGGGGCAGATGACAAGAAGCTGTCAGGAAGAGCAGTCCTTGGCTGACAGGTAACAGGAAAAGCAGCTTCTCCATCCAGTGGCTCAAGGACATGGATTCTTCCAACAACCAGTGGTCTTGGAAGAGGACCCAGAAGAGAACTGCAGCCCCAGGCGGTACCTCGATTTCAGCCCACTGAGACCCTGTGCAAAGAAATGGAGCCACACTCTGCCCAGTCTTCTGATGTGTAGAAACTTTGGAATGATATATTTGTGTTGTTGTAAGATGCCACTTTTATAGTAATTTTTAATGCTGTAATAGAAAGTAATATCCCACTGCAAGACTGAGGATTGAAAAGCTGTGATGAAAAGAGGACAAAGTAGGGGGGAAGGAGGGAGAAAGGAGGTGAAAGGGGGAAGAGGGGGGAGGGAGAGCGAGAGAAGAGAGAGGCGATAAAGAAATGCACCCACATGAATAGTTTCAGGGAACTATTAATCATAAAGGAAATAACTCCTCTTCGCAGAGAAAGAAATTTAAAAAGAGAAACAATGATTTATTGCTAAATCCATGAGGGTTTCAGAGTAAATACTTGGCTGGTCCCAAAATTAAGCTCCTCTGGCAGCTAGCTCATTTGGAGGCTTGCACTTTTCCTCTGTTCAGTCTGTGATTCAGGGTTTTCTTTCTTCTTTTTGCTATTTTCTTGTATTTATTTATTTATTTGGTTGTGGTGGTGGTGGCGCTCAGTCGTGTCCAACTCTTTGTGACTCCATGGACTGTAGCCTTCCAGGCTCCTCTGTCCATGGGATTTCCCAGACAATAAGACTGGAGTGAGTTGCCATTTCCTACTCCAGAAGCTCTTCCTGACCCGAGGGATCGAACCCACATCGCTTGCGTTTCCTGCATTGGCAGGCGAATTCTTTACCACTGAGCCACCCGAGAAGTTGGGTCTTAACTGTGGCATGTGAGATCTTTAGTTGTGGCATGTGAACTCTTGTTGTGGCATGTGGGACCTAGTTCCCTGACCAGGGATTGAACCCAGGTCCTCTGCACTGGGAGCATGGAGACTTAGCCACTGGACCACCAGGGAAGTCTCTGATTTAGGCCTTTCTCTCCAGAAGTCGCAGGGGTCACAATTCCCACTTTTGCTCTCATCTTCTATTGTCTCCACCAATTTTTCTTTTTTCCAATATAGTCGACATTGTGACATGTTATTGACTTGGAGATCCAGCAATCAGATCCCAAAGGGGAGAGTCTGCAGTCCATGCCACAGTGTCCCTTTTTATGGGCTGTTTAGAGCAAGTCAAGGAGGCCGCAGGAGCCTAAAGACCAGAGCTTAGCTTTTGGCTGTATCTCTCTAGCTGTGTGACCATAAAATGATGTTGATCTTGGAATCTCACCTGCAATTTGGGGAAAATTTCCAATTCTGACTTTTTTCTAATGCAGGGGGTGGTGACAATAAAGCAAGAAAAGTGAAATGTCACATAAAGTGTTATTACTATTTCAGCTTTGAGTATGTGCTCAGTAGCTCATGGTTTATTTTAATCCCAAAGGTTCCGCATTAAAGTCTGTTAGCACCCTAGTCACATAGGACCTACCCTGAAACATCACAATGTTAGGATGTTTCTCCAAGTAATTAGAGACGTAGAGAGTTGGGGAATGAGATTGGTTGCCACTAGATAATATTATCATAAGGTAAAATTCCACTGCAATGAATATTATTACGGCATTATGTTTCAATGCTATCTTGAAATGAGTGCTTTCTCTAATTATCTAAGACAAAAAAAAAAAGCCTGCATAAGATAGTGAAGGGCCTTCTTTTATAGTGCAAGAATTTTGATTGTGATTTATCTGCAGGAGACAGGGAAAATTGGAATTGAGCTGTTTGCTCCTCTTTTGTCCTTCTTGGAAGTCAGTGTTAACCTTCAGAATTTCTTTTCCCTCTTCTAATATTACAAGGGCTAAAACAATCCTTCACTTAACTTCCAAACCACCACCCAAACTGAGTGGTCATGAGGAGGAAAGTAGAAGTGGAAAGAGTCAAAACACTTTCCTCTTAGGGAGTAGAAAGCACTTCTTTTAACCTTTCAACTTACTGAGGAGAGACTGGACATGCAGTTTATCTCCAGCTTCTGCAGATGGGATAAGTAGCAACATATCCCAACAAAACCCCATCCTCTCTTCACAGAACAAAGACATAAAAGAAAAGACAACCTCATAGCATTTTTTATAGGAAGATGATACGTTTGGAACACAGCACTGCTTGAAGTGTTGATAAAAGTGTTTCATTTTCCAGGCAAAACAAGAGTAAAGATAAGGAAAGAATTTGGTCTCTTAAGACTGTGTTTAGGGTCACATTCATTCCTGGAACAGATATTAATTGAGCACTTACAACACCAGGGCTACGTCAGCACACAGCACAGAGAAAGCTTCTGCTAAGGTGGGGTGTGTGCTCCCATGGAAGGACAGGATGGAGAAACTGGCAAATAGACTGTATGTCAGAGGGTGGCAAGTGCTGTGGAAAAGCTAGGAGTGGATAGGGATGTGGAGGTGACAGCTGGAGGGGTAGTTGCTATTTACATAGGGTGGCCAGTGAAGGGGGTGCTGATAAGGTGACACTTGAGCTGAGAACTGAAGAGAGTGTTGAGGAAGCAAGTCATGGAACAATGTGAGGGAAAACCATCCCCAACTGGGGACCAGCAGATGCAAGGGCCCTGAGCTGACAGCAAGGTCAGCCTGCTTTCATTCCTTCATTTATTCATTCATACGGTCTCTCTTTCATTCATTGGTTCTTTCTTACAAGTAATAACTCAATGCCAGTTATGTTTTTCTAGTGAGCATCTTTTGGTGAAACTCGTACTATGTTTTGGTTATGAAATGCATACTTGTTGACCAGCAAATATATAATTTGGCATAGGAGGAAAGTGATTAGTTAGGCAATAGTCTCACCCTTAAAATGAATACAACCCAATCTAAGAGATAGACATGCACAGATAAATGTAGCACCCCAGGAGGCTTCAGGGGATTGGAAAATAGCTGGGCCTTGGAGAGCGAGATCTTAGCCCAGCCTTTTTAAAATGAAAAAAAAAAAAAAATTTTTTTTTTTTACTGATTTATAACTGCTTTGTAGTGTTGTGTTAGTTTCTGCTGTACAACAACATGAGTCAGCTCTAAGTATACATATATCCCCTCCCTCTTGAACCTTCCCTCCACCCATCCCCATCCCAGCTCTCTAGGTCATCACGGAGTGCCGAGATGAGCTCCGTGAGCTATACAACAGCTTCCCGCTGGCTATCTATTTTACATGTGTAGTGTATATATATCAGGAGTACTCTCTCGATTCATCCCACTCTCTCCTTCCCTTCAAGTCCATCCTCTACATCTGCTTCTTTGTTCCTCCCCTGCAAGTAGGTTCATCTGTACCATATTTCTAGATCCCACATATATGCATTAAAATACAGTATTTGTTTTTCTCTCTTCATTTCACTTTGTATGACAGACTCTAGGTTCATCCACATCTTTACAGTTGACCCAATTTTGTTCCTTTTTATGGCTGAGTAACATTCCACTGTGTGTGTGTGTGTATGTGTCTATATATAAATACATATATACACACACACCATATCTTCATATATTCACAACATCTTCTTTAACCATTCATCTGTCAATGGGCATTTAGGTTGCTTCCATGTCTTGGCTATTGTAAATAGTACTGCAATGAACATTGGGATTCTTTGTCTTTTTGAATTGTGGTTTTCTCAGAGTATATGCCCAGTAGTGGGATTGCTTTGAGAAGGCAATGGCACCCCACTCCAGTACTCTTGCCTGGAAAATCCCATGGACGGAGGAGCCTGGTAGGCTGCAGTCCATGGGGTCGCGAAGAGTCAGACACGACTGAGCAACTTCACTTTCACTTTTCACTTTCATGCATTGGAGAAGGAAATGCATGGAACCCACTCCAGTGTTCTTGCCTGGAGAATCCCAGGGACTGCGGAGCCTGGTGGGCTGCCGTCTATAGGGTCGCACAGAGTCGTACACGACTGAAGTGACTTAGCAGCAGCACTGGGATTGCTGGGTCATAGTGTAGCCTTTCTAAACATCTACCCCTGAGTAGCTAGCTTTCTTTCTTGAGCCTTAGGGCCTGGGGCAAATGATATCTATTGTATAGAACTCTTGTGAGGAGTAAATGAGTGAGGAGTAAATGAGATGATCTATATAAAATAAAGAGCAATTAGTAGACATTCAGTTAATGTAATTTCTCTTTAGTCTCTCCAAAAATAACAGTATGGCTGACTAGTTGAACACCTACTATGAATAGCAGGTCTTCATATTCCTAATACTTGGCACACTACATTGTGGGTACAGATTATGGGCCAATCTCACATACTAAATGAAGGTTTTCTTGAAGATAAACAACCTTGTGTTAATGACCATTGTTTCTACTGGGCCCAACCCAGCATCAAGCACAAAGTGGGGGATTCAGTAAATGTTTACTGAGTGAGTGGAATTAATAAGTGCTCAGAGCAGGAGTGGTCAGGACCATATCTGCCATGGATAATTACACAGAAGTACAGAAAGGTTAAGTTAATCATTCTTGATTTATAGCAGTGGTCAGAGTCAGGTTTTCTACAGGGTCTGTATAGGGCCTGGACCATTAAAAAATTATTTAAAATTCTTCTGAACATGATATATTTCAGAGGCCAGTCTATACTAGGAATCAAACAGGGCTTTTATACACATTTTTTATAGTGTGTTTAAGTAATTAGGAAATGATTCTTTTTTAAAACACTTTTTATTTTGTATTGGGGTATAGCTAATGAATAATGTTGTGATAGTTTCAGGTGAACAGTGAAGCAACTCAGCCATACATATATTAATACATGTATCCTGCTGCTGCTGCTGCAAAGTCGCTTCAGTCGTGTCCGACTCTGTGCGACCCCATAGACGGCAGCCCACCAGTCTCCACCGTCCCTGGGATTCTCCAGGCAAGAATACTGGAGTGGGTTGCCATTTCCTTCTCCAGTGCGTGAAAGTGAAAAGTGAAAGTGAAGTCGCTCAGTTGTGTCTGACTCTTAGCGACCCCATGGACTGTAGCCTACCAGGCTCCTCCGTCCACGGGATTTTCCAGGCAAGAGTACTGGAGTGGGGTGCCATTGCCTTCTCCCCCAAATCTCCCTCCCATCCAGGCTGCCACATAACATTGAGCAGAGTTCCCTGTGCCATACAGTAGGTCCTTGTTGATTATCCATTTTAAATAAAGCAGTGTGTACATGTCCATCCCAAACTCCTTAACTATACCTTCCCCTCATCCTTCTCCCCTGGCAACCATAAGTTTGTTCTCTAAGTCTGTGAGCCTCTCTGTTTTGTAAGTTCATTTGTATCATTTCTTTTTAGATTCCATATATAAAGGATGTCATGAGATATTTCTTCTTCTCTGACTGACTTCTCTCAGTATGACAATCTCTAGGTCTATCCTGTTGCTGCAAATTACATTTTTTCATTCTTTTTAATGGCTGAGTAATATTCCATTATAGATATGTACCACATCTTCTTTATCCATTCCTCTGCTGATGGACATTTAGGTTGCTTCCATGTCCTGGCTGTTGTAAATAAGGCTGCAGTGAACACTGAGATGCATATATCCTTTTGGATTATGGATTAAACCCTCATTTCTTTTTGGCAATGGACACATAATTCAACCCCATGGATGACGCAGGACCATACTGGTCACAAGTTTCTACTTCCCTTAAGTGGACTTGATTTCATTTTCTCTTCCTACTCTTGCTCACTCTCGGGTAGAGACACCAAGCAGCTTTGAATAATACCTGGCATATGGTAGAGACTCGGAAAGTATTTGTTAAATGAATAAATGAGTGATGAATGAACTCTTTTACTTACAACCACTCCCTAAGATGCAGATCTTTACTTTCATCTAGACACCAAGACTCTCCACCTTCACATTCACCATTTTACCAAATCCAGGTCTTCGTTCCTGCATCTCCCATTAACATTTGATGTCTTAATTCCTTGACCTGCTGTGGTATCCACCACGGCTGAGTACACCCTGATTCTGCTCCTCAGTGGCACAGCATCATATGAGAGGGCCTCAAAATGACATAGACTGACACACATCCAGGCCATCTGAATTCAGTGAGTCCTTGCTGGTGACCTTATCATTTATAGCTTGTGTTTTTCTTGTGATTATTGTTCCACAGGTTTTCAAAGCTTCCCCATGTCCTCCAAGCCATGTGAATTGTTTAGTTGCTCAGTTGTGTCTGGCTCTTTTGCTACCCCACGGACTATAGCCCAACAGGTTCCTCCAGTACCTGGTATTTCCCGGGCAAGTATACTGGAGTGGGTTGCCATTTCCTTCTCCAGGGTATCTTCCCCACCCAGGGATCAAACCCATGTCTCCTGCATTGCAGGCAGATTCTTTACCACTGCACCACTGCAGAAGCCCTGTCCGTGTGTTCTTACCATTGGGGTAATTGGATTTCTCATTTGACACCTCAGGGTTCTCAGAACCAAGTTCTTCTACAGGCCTGGAAATAACACAGTGCCTCTTCTGACGTACTGTAGAGATCAAAACCATCACAGGCCAGCCTTGATTCCAAGGAAGGGGGCATAGACTCCACCTCTTTTTGAGAGGCACCTGAAGAAATTTACTTGCATTTTTAATTTATGACACCTAGCCATGTTAAAATTCAGAATTTCTTTTATGAACTCCCTGGAGACTAACTTCAGTCCAGATACCATCTGCTTAGTCTTGCTGCTATCATACTGGCATTGACACAGTAAAAGGACCACACTCCGCTCTGTGGGTTATGGCATTTGACATAGGGTTTGTTTTTTTTTTTTTTTTTATATAAATTCTTTAACAATTATTTATAGACTTTTTAAAGCATAATTTCAGGATCACAGCAAAATTAAGAGGAAAATTACAAAGATTTCCCATACGTTTCCTGCCCCACATATGCATAGTCTCCCAACCAGAGCAGTGCATTTGTTACACTCAATGAACCTGCATTGATGCACTGCTATCATCCAAAGTCCATAGTTATTATTAGGGTTCACACTTGGTGCTGTACCTTCTGTGTGTTTGGACAAGTGTACAGTGCCATGTATCTTTCATGATAGCATCACTCAGAGGACTTTCATTGCCTTGAGACTCCCTTATTCTTCCACTCTTGTATGGTTCAAAAGAAGACACACCATCAAGCTCCCTCTTTAAGGGAAGGACTCACTGCCCCGTTGTGGGGAATACAGAGAGCCGCTTTCAGCTGTCAACATCTTCTGGGTCTGCCTCAGTTACAGAGAGTGTGACCTCTCCTGAGATCATACCTTCCCTGGGACAGTCCCCATCTAAAGACTGAGCGACCCAGGGGTATAAGAGCCCCAGCACATCAATTCTTTCTAACTGATGCCAGACCAGTGTGACTAGCAACACACACTCTTGAGTACTTCTCTGGGTAGAAGGAGGTCTGCATTCCAGTTTTACCTTGCCCTCTGAAAAATATGGCTTCTTCCTTCCTTTCACAGGTGTGGATCCCTGATGAACATCTTTCAAACCAAACAATCTCAGCATCTGCTTTCAGAGCACCTGGCTTGGGATATACTTCTGCAACTATAAAACTATACATACGTATACATGCATTGCATGTGTGTATGTGTGTGTGTATAATATGTGGTGGTTTAGTCACTCAGTTGTGTCTGACTCTGCAATCCCATGGATGGTAGCCCACCAGGCTTCCCTGTCCATGGAGTTTTCCAGGCAAGAATACTGGAGTGAATGGCCATTTCTTCCTCCAGAGGGTCTTTCTGACCCAGGGATCAAACCCACATCTCCTACATTGCAGGCAGATTCTTTACTGCTGAGCCACCAGAGATTCCCTTTATATACAATACACATACACATACATATACCTTCACACCCAATCTGGTAGCAGAAGAGATGCCTGTGTTCCTGAAAATGGTTGTGTCTTTCTGTCCTATAGTTCATTTCTTCCTAGTCTGTAGATCAAGGCATCATACCTTGTGTGGGAGAATGAAGAAGAGTTTCTTCTCTTCTTTGCATATGTTTGCAGTGAGGATTATGACCCATAACACCCTGTCTTCTCTCTCTTTTCCTGGCCATAGGACTGGGCATGGAACTTAGATTAGCCCCATCAGAGTTTGACTGGAGCTGAGGAGAAATGCTCTCTTTTCTGGTGGAAAAGTTGGAAACATAAATGCCAAAAGCAGCCCAGGGATGAGTCTAGCCTGTGCTTGTCTTCATGGGAGAGAGTAAGGAATACACACGCAGTGTACCCAAGATGAGACAGTGGTCCTGGAAACATCAGCTCTCTGCGTACAGGGTTTCCTTTTATACTTTTCCTCTTGCTGATCATGAGAACTAGTCTATTTCTGTTTTGGCCCAAGTTTAGTTGATGGAGATATACTGTCATTTGCAGCCAGGAGTCCTGATGAATAGACTCCTCCAATTTTGCTCTCTACTTCCTGTTTTTGGGTCCCTTGCAGGACCTTTCTCCTTTATTATCCCATCTCAGTGTCTTTATTCTGTCCCTCTCTACTGGCTGTTTTTCCTTTGCACAGAACAAACACAGATCTCACTAATGGTGGAGAGAAGACTGTGCATGGAGTCCTCAGTCTCTGTAGCTACATTTCAACCTTCAGTTTTTGCTGCATAGCTAAATTTCTCTTAATGGTGGGCCATATGCACCCTTACTTGGTTCTCTTAATTAACCTCCCGCAATCCGTCTTCTGTCCTCACCTCTCTACTAAAATAGCAATTCTGAAACCAGTTATCTAGTAATGGCCCAAACAAAACAACCTTTTTCCAGTTTCGTTATCTTGGATCTATTTCTGGCACATGACACTATTAATCATTGACAACCTCCTCTGCCCTCTGGCGAGACATGGTCTTGAACTTCCCTTCTCAGAGGCCCTGCATTCCTCTGGCATTCCTGAGGAGCAAGGTTCTGGTGGAGTCATGAGGCAGAAGATTCAGAGCATAGGAGAGGAGGAGGCTGCTTCTGCAGAGTCTGCAGGAGGAGCTATCAAGATGATTTGGAGAGCAATGGGTGGAATTTGAGGAAAACTGGGTGGGTGAATTTTTCTTGCATGCATGTGTGTGTGCTAAGTCACTTCAGTCATGTCCGACTCTTTGTGACCCTATGGACTCTAGCCTGCTGGGCTCCTCTGTCCATGGGGAGTCTCCAGGCAAGAATGCTGGAGTGGGTTGCCATGCCCTCCTCCGGGAGATCTTCCTGATCCAAGGATTGAACCCATGTCTCTTGTGGCTCCTGTGTTGCTGGTGGGTTCTTTACCACTGAGCCACTGGTGAAGCCCCAACTTTTTCTTAGGAAGAATCAAAACCATTGGCTGAAAGTGTGAAAGACGAGGTGAAAATGTCAGTATTAAAGAAAGGGGATACATGTTAGAAATACTGCAAAGAAAAAATTAACACATTCAAAAAAAAATGAATCCTCTTGTTATAAACCAGCAGCAGCAGCCAGGTAAGAGGGCTAACTTGGATTCAGCATGGTTTCACAGCTTGTGCCAAAAGTCTGAATCTAGGGGCTACCAGTTAAGTAGCTATTACAAGGTTAGAGGCATCAGGGAAATGCTGACCAGAGTCCACACCAGGTAAAGGTGAGGCCAGAAGAGGTTCTAGACCTACAGACGTTGGCAAATATTAGATTAGCAAGATTGAGAGAATAGGAAACATGATGACAAGTGGGTGAAGCAGAGCTCTTAAGAGTCAAAAAGCTCCAATTGAGGGGATAACCTACAGTGGGGTCAACCTCTGCATTAGTGGTTCTCAAAATTTGTGCATCAGAATCACCTGGAGGGCTTGTTAAAACACAGGTGGCTATCCCTGCCCCCGTAAAGACTCGAAATCAATAGGTCTAGGCTGGACCTGAGATTTGTACTTAAAAAAAAAATTATTTTTGGCTGTGCTGAGTCTTCATTGTTGTGCCGGCTTTTCTCTAGTTGCAGGCAGGGGCTTCTCATTGTGGTGGCTTCTTTTGCTGTGGAGCATGCGGGCTCAGTAGTTGTGGCTTTCGGGCTTAAATGCTCTGCGGCATGCTGGATCCTCCCGGATCAAGGTTCCAACAAGAGTCTTCTGCATTGGCAGGCAGATTCTTTATCACTGAGCCAACAGGGAAGGCTGAAATTTGCCTTGCTAACAAGTTTCAGGTGATGTTGATGCTAGTGGTCCAAAAACCAAGGTTTGAGAGCCACTGCGTTTTTTTTGTTTTGTTTTTTTTTTTTGGTGAGAAACAGGAGGTGAAAGCCATTGACATTGAGAAGGTTAGGATCATAAGAGGCTTTGGTCATCAGTCATCAATAAAAGCACAGTGTGCTCATGGGTGAACACGTGCTCCAGGTCAAGGGTTAGAAGGGTACATTGAGGAGTGAGGGAAGAGAACTGCAAAGGAGAAGGGCTCTTTGGGTGATGGCTACAGGACAACAACCTGCAAGGTAGGTTGAAAGCAAATGTTACTGTCTCTGAGTTGGGGTCAGGGTAGAGAAAACAGCTTTGGGAAATGGGGTTCAGGGATATTTACAATGAAGGGAAAGCCACATTTCCATTTGACAGTGAGATGGAAAGAACACTGGTGCAAGGATCTGCAGCCATGAAGAAATTTACTCTTTAAGCGGGATTCCACAGGATGCCAAAGGAGACTGGTTGAAAGATGGTATGGAATATGTGGATGGATGAAAAGTGATTGTGCTGTAAGTTGGGGGTGACTGAAAGGGAAAGCAGGGGAAGGAAGAAAGGTGGGTGGGCTCTGTGCTTAGACTAGCAGTAGGGAGACCACAGCTAAACTTAGATTGAGTTTGGGACTTGTGGTTCATGATAAGGGAAGGAGAGGGCAGACTAGATAGTCTGCCTCCACTGTGGAATTCAAAGCACCTCTCTACTGTGTTATGTGCATATCTGTTTATGTCTGTCTTTGCCTTGATTTCTTAGCTTCTGATGACAATAATGTTATTGGGTAGAAGGCAGGCAGAAGGTATCATGAGTGGAGATAGGAGGCCATGCTGGGGCTATGCCTGTATGGATTTTTTTAACCCTAAGATCTTTGTAGTATAGTGAGCACAAGTAAATTTTGGTTGAAATAATTTGTCCATATAATTGATCCTCTTTACTGTCATGCACTGTATGGTTTGTGTCTAACTGTGTATGGCATTGAGTTAAGAGTTGTAATAGGAGGGTGCTAGACTCATTTCAGAAGTAATGGAGCAAACAAACATTTTAAAGTAAACATAGCATTGGCCACTCTGCAATCTTGGGAAATAAGTCTGAGCTAAGGATTAAGTTTCTTGTTCTCACTGTTCAGTGGCTTCTGTAGCATTTGGTTCTATGGTTTTGAAGACCCTTGCTGTTAGCAACGGAGAAGGCAATGGCACCCCACTCCAGTACTCTTGCCTGGAAAATCCCATGGACAGAGGAGCCTGGTAGGCTGCAGTCCATGGGGTTGCTAAGAGTCGGACACGACTGAGCGACTTCACTCTCACCTTTCACTCTCATGCATTGGAGAAGGAAATGGCCACCCACTCTAGTGTTCTTGCCTGGAGAATCCCAGGGACGGCGGAGCCTGGTGTGCTGCCGTCTATGGGGTTGCACAGAGTCGGACATGACTGAAGCGACTTAGCAGCAGCAGCAGCAGCTGTTAGCAACAGTATCGTATAGTGAAAAAAAAGTTGCTTCAAAATTACGTATGTTGTGATCCTAGTCCTCACTCAGCCACTTTAACATTGGAGAAGTTTACCCAACCCATCTGGTCCTCGGGGTCTTCATCTTTAAGTGGAAAACAAAAAGATAACTGGTGACATAGCACCGTTGCAAAGATGAAATGAACAACACGTGTATATTTCTTAAGCACTTTCTGGGTTATACTAAGTGCTTAGCAATATCAGTTTTTTTCTCTCCTTTCCTAGTCACCTCTTTTATCATTCTGTACATTTTTATTGTCAGGGATCAGAGAAGTATTTCATTGTGGGAGTGCAGGCTGTAGAGGAGCAAAAGACCTCTTAAAGTGCCCACCTCACAACACACAACTTCTTCCTGCTGTGGGAGTAATTTCCTTGGCAGAAAGGTTTCCTCAACGTGATTAGTGCCTTGTTCATGTGGTACGTGCTTGTAAAGCAAGGCTTGGATGTTCTAGAAAGGGAAAGCGTCTCAGTAAAAATAAAAAGAGGGAGGGAATTACATTTCCCTGCACATACTCGAGAGTATGAAATTAAGAGGAAAAGGCTTTTGCCAAGTCTGCGTCTTGCTTGGACACTTGTTCTGAACCTGAACGTTCTTGGCAGCTCATACAGCATGCACCTCCCTTCATCTGCCCCTGGACTGGACATACATAGGAAATTTATACTTTATTTTCCCAATGCTTCATCTTGGCTCACTTCCCTGATGATGGCGTCAATTAGTTAAAAAAAAAAAAAAAAGGCAACATGGAAAACCTATATTTCCGATGTTCCCCACGTAATGGTGAGAGCAAGCTGGCAATAACTTTCTCTGACACTGTGATTATTTTGAAACTTGGTTTCAAAACAGTTTGAAGAAAACCCTGTTTATAACTGAACTCTGTGTGTACTGTGAGTCTTCCAGAAAAACCTGCAGAAAACTCACCAAAGTGAACTGAGGGGGATGTGGAGGGATACTGCCACAAGTTCTAAGTATTTCTGTCCTATTTTGAGACTTGGGGGGTAGGATAGGGAGAATTCTCTTGGTAGAGTTGAAACGTGGTGTACTAAGGTTTTTGCACTATGAGTTGCCTTTATAAAATTTAGACTCCAGGAAAATCTACATACTTCTGTTGAAAGTAAAATAAGAATGGAGAGAGCTGACATTATCATTGACTTAGTACAATATCAGTGCTGCCAGTGTAGGATGTACTGGGGCCTGTCTTATTTTGTTCCTGTCCTAGAATGTTCCTCTTTAGATTCCTGGAGTTAGATGCTACAAGTCAGGAAAATAAGTTTATAGAGTATGAGCACTAGAGAGGTACCTTGATGATTTTCGTTTTTACAGCAGTGTGGGTGTGTTTTCCAAAGGATATGACCCCAATTCAGGGGGATTATTTTCTTCATGTTTAAAGGGAAGATGAGGGTTATTAGCAGAGGTGGAGAAGCACAAATCTGAATAAAGTGGGCTTTGCTGCTTAAGGGACACTTTGTCCCCATCCTTCCCTAAGATGGTCTTTTTCCATGGCTCATTTTCCCAGTGGGCAGCTAGGTCTTGCTTTGTCTGCTGTCCTTGGTGTGATGCCCCAAGTTTGTTTTCTTAAGGTAGAAATTTATAGGAACAGTGATGATGTCACCGCTAAGACTACCTAGGGAATCTGAGGCGTTACAAAGATGCACAGAAAAATGGGAAGAGAGGCTGGAATGGGCAGCCCAATCCTGGACATGTTCATCCTCCCTTTATCGAAGCGCTGCCCGTGCACCTTGACCTTTCAGTTTTGCCCCCTCGTTAGCTTGTGTGGCCCCTGCACACACTGGTCCCTACAGATGGAGATGAAGCTGGTATTTGCATGATGAGTCAGTCTGGTCTCTTTTCTGCAAGCTCCCTTCCCAGACCACGTGGGTCTCCTTCAGGTCCAGCCATGCAGGAGCACCAGAGCATCTCTCTTTTCACTCTGAGGTCTTAGGGAAGCCTACAGCCAGGCAGGTCATCCTAGATGTTCTGGATCGGTCATGTGGAGAAGGCAGTAGTCTAGCAGGCTGGTGGTCTGCCATTGTCCTCCTGTTTATCACTTCTTGTAGAACAGCAAATTCTCCTTCCTCCATTACTCTTTCAATAGGGGCGGGGGAGGAAGGAGTGGGCGATGAATATTTAATCAGGGAAAAGTAGGCACACATTATTTGGATAAACTACTTAATAGAGGTGCTAGCCCCTCCTTGGATGGGGGTAGATGCCGCATAGCCAGCCTAGTGCGCTTTCATCTTTAATCATCTCTTCTCCATTTCCTTTGAGGGGGGAATCTAGGAAGGCTCCTGTCTCTCCATCAAACCGCATCTCTAATTTAAACGACTGTTAATAAGGGTTAAATCTGCAGGCTGAGCTGGCCCTTCACTTGTTACTTGCAAAGGGGGAGAAATCAATGGAGCAGGAAGCCAGAGGGGCGTCCATTTTGAGAAGCCGTGATGAATTACGTTTCCTTAGGAGAGCTGGCAGCCTCCAGCTCCGTCCCCACTGCCTCCCTTTCACGTAACCAAGCCCTCTGCGACACATCAAATTTAATGAGACTGCACAGACCTCAAATAAGGAAGGGGAGCGCTGCTGCTGGGGCACTTTATTAAGGAGGATCAGAGAAAACTCGCTGGCTGTTAAAAGGAGCCCTTAAAGGCAAAGGATCTTTTGCAGGGAGTGGAAGGAGGTCCCTAATTTCAGTGTTTCACGTCCCCTCTGAAGCACTTGAATGACCTAATTCAGCATCAGCTTTTGGGGTCTCCACATTGGTAAACAGGTCCTCAGACCTCAGGACCATCGAAGACCCAGAGGACCGTGGTAGGTAATTAGGGACCTTTTGATTTTAAGCACTACCCCCGCCCCCCAGTCCCACAGGCCATTAGAAGGAAATGGAGAGAGAGGTTGTATAGCTGTTTTCCCTGTGATGAATCATTGTTGTAATCGTATTTTCCAAATCAATAATTGAATCGCTTATTTAGCCAAGAGGACAGCACTTACACACACAATGGACAAGGCATTTTGAAATCTGGAAAAGCTGGTATATATTGGCTCTAGGTTTAAGAGACAAGGCATTATCCTGGGCGTCAGAAGACTTATTCAAGTATCAGCTCTGTTGCTAATTTGCAAAGCTTCTATGATAAAATGCTGTAACTTAGGTTGCAATTTACTTGTGTATAAAATGAGAGGGTGAGGGTCGTCTACAATCCCCCACTAGATGTGGGGCTCTGTGTCAGTCTTAGAAAACAGCACAGCTCCAGGGATCAGCTCCATCACATTTCTTTGAGTCCTTTCTGAACTCTTCCCCAAACAACACTGCTGGCATGCAAAGCTCCAGGTATTGCATTCCAGAGTCTCCAATTTCCTCCCCCAGTCTCTGCTGACAAAGTTTTTCTTATGGTCTAAGAAAAATAATAATAAAATGGTAGCTGACACGTACAACACGATGATAACATCCCAGGCCCTGGGTTGAGTGGTTTAAGGCATTCTATCAAGAGGCACGGTAGATAAGAACTCAGACTGGAACCACTGTTCCTGGCTTCAAGTTACCACAAGTTATAACTTCCTAGCCACGTGACTTTGAGCAAGTTACATCATAAACATAATGTTTATTGATGTCTGGCATATCTTGGGTACTGTAGCAGTGCTCATGTCATGATCTCATTTAAACCTTGAAATATTCCTGTGAAGTTGGTAGGATTATCCCCATTTTACAGATAGGAACCTGTAACTCCACAAATTACGAGATCACCTAGTTGGCGAGAGACCGTGACGGGAATCATCACTGATTTCCTAACCAGGGTTCTCATACTCCAGTCTTGGTCTTTTAAAAGGTCTCCTTGGTGCTTCATTGGAAGTCAAAGTGACCAGCATGGCTGGAGTAGGGATTTTAAAGGTCTCCTCCACATCTCTATCTCAATGCCTGTGGATTTCTCTCTGCTCAGCCTTTGATATCATTTTTTGGTAGGTTTGCATCACAGCTCCTGTTTCGGCTTCTTTTCTTATTTATGTGGCCATCTTATCAAGGTCATTGCATCTTTCCTTTGAGATTCCATTTTGAGACCTACTTATGGTGTCTTCCTCTTTGCCATTGATCAGGTGAGCAGGCCAGCAATAGGGATGGGGGCCAGGTCCAAACCACCTTAACTGGGATTGAATGGAGACCAACACATGAGGAAGGTCTAGATCACTTTGCATCCCAAATGTCAGTTTTCTGGAGCACAGAGTTCAGAATAAATAGCAGTTGAAAGAAAGGATGGTAGAGATTCCATGTGAATATGGAAAAAAAAAAACAAAACAAAACCAGAGTCTGGAGAGGTGAGGTCAGAGAATGACACAGTATAGTGTGACTGTGACCTGATTAGAAGAATGCTCTGGAGGATGGTGAATCTATAGTCACCTCTTTGAGGGAAATATTTTATTTTCTTCTCTGTTGCAAACTTGTATGAGTTGTTCAAACTGAAGAGTCTAGAAAGTATGCCAAGGTGATGAAATGACATGCTCTCTGGCTCCATGCTTTAGCTCATGGTCTGATTTCATCTCTGGGTAGACAGAGACAACTTATGCATATAATTTGCAATTTATTTAAGTCATGTTTTCATCGTGTCCTGTGTCTTTTTATGGAGGTGCATCCTACCTATCCTATCCTGAGCGTAGGCTCAGGCCACTATCTTAGTCTTGAAGCCTCCTGTGTGTTAGGACCACCTCATCTTCTGGTATCTTCTGGTTCTTGTTCCAGTAAAGGGCACTATTTCTTAGAAGAATCTTGGAATAACTGAATTTCCCCCAGAGAGGCCTTTCCTCTTTCCTCTGCTCTTTTTGGTTCTCAGCATCCAACTCTGGCATTTGGTAAACTCTGACAATAGATTGCACTGGAGATATTCAGCTGGTGATAAACTCTACATCTAGAGGTGAAACCAAATTAATTATTCACTATGGATTGAAGCAAGTACCTTCACCTTATCTAGAGAACTAGGTGTGGGGCTACCTTTGAGCCTGAGCTGGAAATGGAGCCAAAGAGAAATCTGAGATGTAATTCAGGAATATACTAATGATTTCCAATAAACTGGTAAAATTGTGGTAAAGACCACAATTTCACAATCTCCACTCAATTCTGAAGCACTGGACATTGGCTAGACCCTGTGTTTTCATTGGTCATATTATTCTTTTTTTAGTTGTAGTATAGTTGATTTATAATGTTGTGTTAGCTTCAGGTATACAGCAAAGTGATTTAGTTATACATACACATGTATTCATTCTTTTTCAGATTCTTTACCCGTATAGGTTATTACAGAATATTGAGTAGAGTTCCCTGTGCTATACAGTAGGTCCTTGTTGATTATCAATTTTTTATATAGTAGTGTATATATATATTAATCCAAGGCTCTTAATTTACTTCTTCCTCCATTTTTCCTCTTTGGTAATCATAAGTTTGTTTTAGAAATCTGTGAGTCTGTTTTTGTAAATAAATTTATTTGCATCATTTAAAAAATTAGATTCCACATATGAGTGATTTCATATGATATTTGTCTTTTTCTGTCTGACTTCACTTAGAATTATAATTTCTAGGTCCATCCATGTTGCTGTAAATTGCATGATTTCATTCTTTTTTATTGCTGAATACTATTCCATTGTATATATGTACCACATCTTTATCCATCCTTCTATCGATGGGCATTTAGGTTTCTTCCATGTCTTGCCTATTGTAAACAGTGCTGCAATGAATATTGGGGAGCATGCATTTTCAAATTATGATTTTCTCTGGATCTATGCCCAGGAGTGGGATTGCTGGATCAAACGGTAGTTCTATTCTTAGTTTTTTAAGGAGCCTCCATACTATTCTCCATAGTGGTTGTACCAATTTACATTCCCAGCATCAGTGAGGGAGGGCTCCCTTTTCTCCACACCCTCTTCAGCACTTACTGTTTGTAGACTTTTTTATGATGACTGTTCTGACCCATGTGAGGTGATATCTCACTGTAGTTCTGATGTGCATTTCCCTGATAATTAGTGATGTTGAGCATCTTTCCACGTGATTTTTGGCCATCTGTATGTCTTCTTTGGAGAAATGTCTATTTAGATTTCCTCCCTATTTTTTTGACTGGATTTTATTTTATTTTATTTTTTGACATAGAGCTGCATGAGCTCTTTCTACATTTTGGAAATCAATCAATTGTCAGCTGCTTTGTTTGCAAATATTTTTTTCCCATTCTGTGGGTTGTCTTCTTGTTTTGTTTGTGATTTCCTTTGCTGTGCAAAAGCTTTTAAGTTTAATTATCTTTGCTTTTATTTTCATTACTCTAGCAGGTGGATCAAAACAGATCTTACTGCAATTTATGTCAGAGTGTTCTGCCTATATTTTCCTCTAAGTTTTATAGTGTCTGGCTTTACACTTAGGTCTTTGATCCATTTTGAGTATATTTTTGCTGTATAGTGTTAGAGAGTGTTCTGATTTCACTTATTTACATGTAGCTTCCAGTTTTCCCAGCACCACTTATTGAAGAGATTGTCTTTTCTGTATTGTGTATTCTTGCTTCCTTTGTCATAGGTTAGTGGACCATAGGTGTGTGAGTTTATTTCTGGGCTTTCTATCCTGTTACATCCATCTATATTTCTGTTTTTGCACCAGTACCATACTGTTTTGATTACTGTAGCTTTGTAGTAACTTAGTCTGAGGTCAGGGAGCCTGATTCTTCCAGCTTTGTTTTTCTTTCTCAGAATTTCTCTGGCTATTCAAGGTTTTGTCTTTCCATACAAATTAAAAACATTTTTTTTTTCTCTAGTGCTGTGAAAAATGCCCTTGGTAATTTGATAGGGATTGCACAGAAATCTGTAGATTGCCTTTGGTAGTCATTTTGACACTTGATTCTTCTGATCTAAGAACATGGTATATCTTTTCATCTGTTTGTATCATCTTCGATTTCTTTCATCAGTGTGTTGTAGTTTTCAGGGTACAGATCTTTTCCTCCTTAAGTAGGTTGATTCCTAGGTATTTTATTCTTTTTGATGTTATGGTAAATGGGATTGTTTCCTTAATTTCTCTTTCTTATTTTTGTTGTTAGTGTATAGGAATGCAAGAAATTTCTGTGTATTAATTTTGTATCTTGCAAATTTACCAAATTCATTGATGAGATCTAGTAGTTTTATGGTAGCATCCTATAAGACTTTCTTTGTATTATATCATGTCATCTGCAAACAGTGACAGTTTTACTTCTTTTCCAATTTGGATTCCTTTGATCTCTTTTCCTTCTCTGATTGCTATAGCTAGGACTTTCAAAACTATGTTGAATAAAAGTGGTGAGAGTAGACATTCTTGTTTTGTTCCTGATCTTGGAACACTTTCAGCTTTTCACCATTAAGAATGATGTTAGCTGTGGATTTGTCATATACAGCTTTTATTATGTTAAGTTCCCTCTATGCTGACTTCTGGAGAGCATTTCTTTTAAATCATAAATGGGCATTGAATTTTGTCAAAAGCTTTTTCTTCATCTATTTATCATATGGTTTTTATTCTTCAGTTTGTTAATGTGGTGTGTCACACTGATTGATTTGCAGATATTTAAGTATCCCTGAGATAAATCCCACTTGATCATGGTGTATTAACCTTTTAATGTCTTGTTGGGTTGGTTTGCTAGTATTTTTGTTGAGTATTTTTGCATCTATGTTCATCAGTGATACTGACCTGTAATTTTCTTTTTTAGTCATTTTGTTCTAATTAACGAAGGGAAGGATGGAAAGGGAGAGAAACTTCAAGCATATGAAGGTCCTTAATGCCAAGGGCCTTCGTTGGCATTAAAGTAGACTTAATGCTAATGAAGTCTGAGTTTCTAGGCATAAGTAGCTATCTAACCAGGAACTGGTGTGCTGGGCCCTGGACCAAAGTAAACACCCAGAATTTGCTTGACTTGATGACTCCTGCAGATATAATAAACCCATTCAGGTACTTCTTTCTCACATAGACTTGAAGTTCATACTTTGAGCCATGAGAAAGGCAATGTTTTTAGCTGACAGAGGATATTAATGTCTGTTTTTATAGTTCATAGCCATTAGTTTGGAATCCCCAATTGTAGAGCTGAGACTTAAGATGTGAGACACCACAAAATTCACTGTCACTTTCTTGCAGAATGACTACCACTCTGTTCAAGTCTGGGAGTGGTTTGTGGGGGGATCTAAAGCAATCAGTTTGGAAGGAACCATAGTACAATCTGCCTTGATTGTCTCTTGGTCTTTGGTTTAAATTTTTTCCTCCTTGGAAATGGACATTTACAGCTCTTAATCTGGCATCCACCATGTGAATAGATGATGATATATGCCCTGTGGTGGATGGAAGGGTAGGGAAGGGAATGTTCTACATCTCACAAGATGGTTGAAGTTATAGGTGAACAACTATAGCCATTACATAAGTGACATAACCTATGTGGGCCTCACTTTCCACATCTACAAAACTAAGTAGTAGAGTCCCAGTTTTATAGGATTATTTGGAGATTAAATAAGCTAATGTGTACAAAGTCCTCGTATGTGGCATGATGCATCGTGTGTGCTCAGTTGCTCAGTGGTGCCTGATTCTTCTCAGCCTTGTGGATGATGTATAGAAATTTCTTGGGCTTCCCTGGTGGCTCAGCAGTAAAGAATCTGCCTGCAATGCACGAGATGCAAGTTTGATCTCTGGGTCAGGAAGATCCCCTAGAGAAGGAAATGGCAACCCACTCCAGTATTCTTTGCAGAGAAATCCTATGGAAAGAGGAACCTGGTGGGCTACAGTCCATGGGGTCTGAGTCAGACATGACTTAGCAACTAAACAATAAGCACAGTAATAATCACTATTGATAGTATGCATAAAGTACAAAATGTAACATGCTCATTGCAGAGAAACTATCAGAGGCCTTCTTGCTCAATAAACATGGAGATCGAGAAAGATTAACTTGTGGTTTAAGAGTAAACTCCACTTTATAAGGACAAAACCAAAACAGGCAAACGAAAAAAAACCCAAAGCATGATTGGACCGATTCTATGATTTCACAACAGGCTAGTTTTGGGAAAAATACCTAGATATGTAAAATCACATTTGCTGGTTCACTTACAGTAATTGATTTGCTGTCTTCATTGAGATATAGACTCGATGTGCAAACAACTAGGGTGTGTGTGTCAGTCTTCACTAAGACTGTGCCCTTTGGCAAGTCCACTGGACTTCTTAGGAGAAAGAAACCCAGGCTGGTTAGAGTGGAGGCAAAGCTATGACAAGCATCTAAACTTTAAAAATTAACACCAGTCCTAGCTGGCAGTAAACGAAAGGACTTGGCCACAGTAGACACTGGCCAAAAAAAGGTCTCCAGAAGGGCATTCATTAGGGCACAATGGGACAACTCGACAATAAGCCCATTTTTCTACTCAAGGGGCAACACTTGAAGACTGTGCTCCGTGCCAGAGCCTGAGAAGAGCCTGGAGACAAGGATCAGATTGTAGCTTTCTGAGGCTACTTCAACAAATATAGCAAAAAGGAATTGGGGCGTGGTAGGGAAAGAGAATTCTGTTCTCTGGGCAGAGTGGCTAAGCCATCCCCTTTGCCACCTCCCCAAATACCCCTATCCACATTGGAAACGCTCCTGAGTGACATGTCCCTGGGCAGTTTCCAAGGGTTCCTCCATTGCTTTCTCTCCCCCTCCCCAAACAACTAAAGAAAGAAAAGATGATGGAAGAGAGGGAAGAAGGCAGGATCTCTTCCCAGGAAGGAAGGCATTGGTGTAATTGATGAAGCTTTAGTCAGAGAAGGGCAAGTTGAGGGTTAAATATGTAAGAAAAAAAGAATGCAAAACATCAAGACTCAATAGTGCCAAGAGGTTAGGTCTATTGAAAAGCCAAGGACATTTGGCTGAGAGTGTGGTGAGGGAAGTGGTATTAAATTCAGGCATTTCAACTCTGTGACTTTGGGCAGACTTCAAAACGAAGGGGCTCACATCCTAGCTGTGATGGCAGAGAGCAGTGTTGTGTGTCTGATAGTCCCCAGGGTCTGCCCTGCCTCCTCCTCCCCACAAGGGCAATAAAGGAATGTAGGTGGAATCCGCTGGGGCTGAGGGTCGACCAGGGATAACAGAATTCCCAGCCCTAGTGTTGAGTGGGCTAGTACCCAGAGGCTCAGGAAGACAAAGGGTTTGCGAGGCGGGGAGGATATTAACCATAGAGCTTCTGGGTTCTATACCTGACTCCCAGATTGCAAGACGTTGTATTGTTTTCCCTTAGGTTTTCAGCTCCTTTCTTACTTTATCCATTTCCTTCTTTTAAGTGACTGGGTGCACTGTTTCTCTGCTCAGTGGGGAAGAGAGGTGGGGACAGGAAGGAGGAGGGGTGAGAGGAGAGAGGATCAAGGAAGGCGGAAGGAACAGCTCAACAGCCGACCTTCTTCAGCTGCATGAAAATCATTCCAGATTTGAAAAGGGCTTTGGTGAGATTTACTGTTGGGGTGCCTGTGACTCTGCCAAACAAGTTCTTTTGTCTCCATCTTCTCTCATTCCTGGCTCTCCCACTCTCCCTGAGCCCTGCTACTTTTGAAGAGTTAAATTGGAGGGAAAACATAGTTGGATGGTGTTTCATGGAGGGGCAGAGAGCAGGCTGCCTGGTGTTATATAACCTGGCTTTACGAAGGCTGTGCCCAGAGACAGAAGCCAGTGCTCAAGAAAGAAAGAAAGAGAGAAGAGTATGAAGATGCAGGAAAGGAGGAAAGAGAAGAGAGGGAGGAAGGAAGGAGGGAAGGAAAGAAGGAAGGAAGGAGGGAAAGGACAGAGAGAAAGAAACGGGAAAGATCCATAGCTTGAGATCCCAGGAGGCTGAGTTAATGAGGGAAAGGATAGAAGGAACTAATATAATATAAATGCATGTTTCAAAATTTCTCACCACTGTCTGTTAGAATTATAGAGCTCTGAAAAAACAGCCTCACATAGACATGAACTTAAGCTTCAAAAACAGGCAGGTTGGAAGCTTATAGCCTTTAAAACAATTTTAAACAACAACAAGAAACCATGTTGTTTATGCAGTGAGATTCCCCTGGGTGTGTGAGCTTCATACTCAAAGCAACCGGAAGTCAAGAGTTGAAATGCGTTATCAGGAAGAATAGCCTGGAAAGCGAAGCCTGTTCTGATTTAAATGAAAATGGAATACAGCATGAACTATTGTTTGCACCAGGATTTCTAATTGGGTTATTATCTTGAACGCAACTCAATCTACCTCATAAAAGCTTGAAACTCAACTCCGAGGCAGCTTTCTGGAGGAAAAGTCCTTTGAACTCTTTCTTCTCCTACAGGATCTTGAACTTCAAATGTAGTAGAGCTGATCAGTGTTAGGAAACTAAAGTGTGTTTTGCATCTGCACACACGGAACTTCAGAGGCATTATACCCCTAGGAAGTTTCCTCCACACACTCGGGTCCCCACGAGTGTAGACACATGCATGTAGACACCACGCAAGCACACAGGAGCACATGGGATGAACTGTCTAGAACTGCCGCGCCGCCCCCATGCCCTCGCCAGGGAAGATGCTTTTACAGTATCTTTTCTGCATCTCATCATGCCTAAAATGTAGAAGAAACAAAGAAATAAAGGAAGGGAATTCCGTGGCAGTCCAGTGGTTAGGACTCCACGCCTCCTCTGCCAATGATGTGAGTTCAATCCTTGGTCCGGGAACTAAGATCCCATACGCCCTGCGCTACAGCCAAGATAAATAAAAAATAAATGAAGGAAAAATCTGCCACTTACTGAACAATCATCTACTATAGTGAGTCACTAGGCAGTGCTCACCTTTTCTATGTAGCATTGCGATTCATGGCGTTTAATGGCTGCTCTTTTAGAATCGTGTTGTAACAAATTGCGCATCTGAAGCAATCTCTTCTGGTAAACCCCCTTAGAGAGAGGCCATTTCTCTCTGCAAAGCCAGCTGTGAGTTGCTGGAAGGCACACAGCTGCAGACAGCTGGATGGCTGGACAGTGAGGGATCCAGGAGAAGTGAACTCTGGCTCACAGGCCTGAGGCTGCAGGAGGGAAGGCTAGTTAGGAGAGGGCATCCGCTCCTCCCAGTGGCTTGTCCTGGGCCTCTGCTGCCTGCCTTCTTTACCTGAGGGAACTGGACCCCTCAGTAGAACTTAAAGAACCAAATTACCTGGGTTTTTTATTCTCCTAAGACCACCTCACCCTTGGATCTTTCTGACTTGCAACTTTTCTCTCTTAAGACCTAGAAGATGCCTTTTGTGGGCTCCAGCAGAAATAGGGCAAAACCTCTGAAACCAAAGAATGTTCTAAAAGAATGGCAGGGGGTCCAAGAAGCACTGCCCCCCCCGCCCTTGGCCAGCAAGATATTTGCCCCCAGGCACGAGAAGAGCATCTACTCTTGTTTCTATCCATTCAGTTTTTCTAGAGAAAAAAAGAGTGGCTTGAGCTCTGGGAATACTGCCCAGCGATTTGACTTCATTGGCGTTTCCTCATCAATACAAAAGCTAATATAGCTACAGATAGCTAATAACCCTTCCCAGCATGAACTGTCCCCAGGCTTGGCTTTTGAACTTCGTCACTGACACTTATTAGGTAATGGAAAAAGCTTTTAAAAATGTGCTCTGAGCAAGAAGGATAAAGAGGTCACTAAAGGACCGAAGGAGCAGTTTCCCCTTGACCATGTGACCTGGCCTGAGCCTCAGGTCTGTATGCCCACCCTTGCCACGTACAAAGTTCTCAGAAAGCCAAAGAGCCTGCTACTCTCATGGTTCAAAGCTAGCAATGCTGGAGGAGCAGTATCAAATAAAGCCAGGGTGATGGGAGAATCGCAGGCTACAGAGAGGGAGTGTGTCTAGGGGCTGGGGGCCAAGGAGATGAGCAGTAGGTTAGGAAGGAGACTCTGAGGTGAGTCAAAAGCAAAAAGGTTCAGGGCACAAGGTGAGACCCTGAAAAGAGTAAGAGAGAATGTTCTTATTAGGTACTGGGCATATGGAAGTGCTAGGGAACCATGGACTAAAATGACCCACCTTGGCCAGGCATGATAATGACTGCTTGCATGAGTTATCTCACAACAGGAGGTCCTGATAAGGAACACAGAACTGATAAGCTACCACCAGTTAGAAGCACATGGGAGAGGCCAAAAGCAAGAGAGAGACACCAGCCCATAATATGTCCTGCCAACCTCCCAGAAACCCTCACGCTGGAAATCATCTTGGCTGAGAGATGGAGAGGCCACCAGGAATTGGACCAAATATAGGCACAAACAAGATGACTGGCCAGAAAGCGAACCCCATTACCATAAAACCCAAGACTTCTGCCACGTGAGCCACGTGACAGAAGAGTTCTCCTGGGTTCCCTTACCCTGCTGCTCTCTGCCTGGGCACCCCTTCTCATAAGTCTTTTGCTTTGTCAGCCTGTGTGTCTCCTCAGACAGTTCATTTCCGAGTGTTAGACAAGAGCTCACTCTCAGGTCCTGGAACAGAAATGTGCCAGGTCAGGCCTAATTGTTTATCTTCTACACCAAGGAAATGGTCTTCTGCTCTGGAAGTGGGGAATACTAATGCTTAAATTAGTTCCTAGTCTATAAAATCTCATAGCCCAAATCCTCTCCTTGGTGTCTTCAACACCCCAATGAGGTAAGCAGAACAGGGAATCTTATTCCCATTTAATGGATTATGGATCTCAGACTAAAAGAGAAGAGATTTGCCCACTGTTATTAATGGCAGAGACAGACCTAGAACTCAGGACCATGTACCCAGTTCAGTGCTCTGTCTCCTGTATCATTTGACTCAGTAACATTGTTGAGAAAGAACTGAAACTCTACAGCAAAGACTGGGAATGGGCAGCTTCTGGAATGTCGGTTCTAGGCCTAGGTAAATTTTCCAGCAGTGCTTCATTGACTGGGATCAGTTCAGTGCAGTTCAGTTGCTCAGTCATGTCCAATGCTTTGAGACCCCATAGACTACAGCACTTCAGGCTTCTCTGTCCATCACCAACTCCCGGAGCTTACTTAAACTCAATGCCCATAGATTCAGTGATGCCATCCAACGATCTCATCCTCTGTCATCCCCTTCTCCTGCCTTCAATCTTTCCCAGCATCAGGGTCTTTTCCGATGAGTCAGTTCTTCGCATCAGGTGGCCAAAGTATTGGAGTTTTAGCTTCAGCATCAGTCCTTCCAATGAACATCCAGAACTGATCTCCTTTAGGATGGACTGGTTGGATCTCCTTGCAGTCCAAGGGACTCTAGAGTCTTCTCCAACACCACAGTTCAAAAGCATCGATTCTTTGGTGCTCAGCTTTCTTTATAGTCCAGTTCTCACATCCATGCATGACCACTGAGATCATTCCATGTGTTTTCTGCCCCTTGGTGTTTTCTTCAAATGGCAACATTCCCAGAAATGATTTATTTGGTCCAGTCTGGTCCTGTGATCATCCTTGAGCTCAGAAGGTGTTCCATGACGGGCAGTTGTATGTGGACACACAAAAAAGTGTTTATCCCAAGGAGAAGTCCTTTTGCTTTGTCTGAGAAGTCCTCGCTTCTGTCTGAGGGCTGGTGGAAGGTGCCAGTGAGACCACGTACGCGAAAATTCTTTTAAAGTATGAAGCACTGTACATAGTCATTCATTTGTTACATGAAAAAAAAAATTAAGTGCCTATGCTCTGCTGGGTACCATGTTAGGTGCTGGGGATACAAAGGTGAACAGAATAGACCTGAATAAAAAAAGTGTGATGAAAATAAGGGCTGTATTGCCTGGTTATTTTTGTCTCACACCACCAAAACCCTGGATGCAGATTGTCTTTTTATTCAACACACCCCAAGGAGGCAGTTATTATTAATCTAGTTTATAGATGAGGCAGGAGGCTAAGTAACCTGCTCAAGTAAGCCTGGATTTGAAACCTTTCTTTTTCTTACCTCTTCCTTCCTTCCTTCCTCCTTTCCTTCCTTCCTCCTTTCCTTCCTTCCTCCTTTCCTTCCTCCCTCCCTCTATCCCTCCCTCCTTCCTTCTTCCCTCCCTGCCTATAAAAAGAGTTTTTTTTAAAAAATTTTTGGCCACACAGCTTGCAGAATTATAATTCCCAAATCAGGAATCAAACCCATGCCCCTGGGAGCAGAAGCATGGAATCCTAACCACTGAACCACCAGAGAAGCCTCGAAGCCTGGAATCTTGACTTCAAGGCTAGCACTCTTGCCTTGTGAGATGAACTGTGACATACAATAGGGTTAGAGATGCAGGCTAGGAAGCCACCATGATGAGGAAGCCAGGAGAGGCTCCTTAGAGAAGAGAGATGTGAAGATGGATGAGGAACTTATCAGGAGGCAGAGAGATGGTAGGGGGTCTCTCTTGGCCAAGGGGAGAGCACATAAAATGGCATAAAGTAGAACCGAGGAGAAGCCACGGGTGATGAGGAGTTGCTTCCTTTCCCGCTTCATCTTCTTGGTTTATTTTCATGGTTTAATATCAAGGCATAGAAAACTCTGAACGTCAGTGTTTGTCTTTCCATTGAGTAATAATTGCATCCAAGGGAAAACCATTCTGGGTGGTAAGGAGGGTCATTATTTATTTATTTAAGATGTGGGCAAACCCCTAATCAAAACGTCTACCATCATCAAAGCTGGCATTTTTCCCCAGTGCGCTTTATGAAAACTTTTGCCTAAGGCTTTCAGATTTAGTTTGCTAGTTAAAGGAGTATATTTGGCAATTGCTGAGGCTTTGTGTGCATCTGTTGTGTGTTTAAGTGGAACCTCATGGCAGATTTGTAAAATCAGGTCACAAAGGCGGCTGGAGAGCCACCTCCCTTTGGAAATACATGACAGGATTCCATCTCTATGTGTTACCGTCTTCAATAAAGTGTTACTATTTTCATCATTATTGAGGTCATCATTTTCAGCTCTGGGTTCTGTGGACTGTTTTGTCATTACAGGACCATGGGTTATTCCCTCTGGGGGAAAACTGTTTGGAATGTATATTGATGTGGTCAAACAGAAGCAGGTAAATATATATCCAAAATGTATAAAAGAATTCAGGAAACTCTGACATTAACTTGGAAGATCAAACATTTATAGGAGTTTAATTTGCAAGAGGCTTTGGATGAGAATGTGGGAAGTGCTGCTGAAGAGGGCAACAGACTAGCATATTTGCATTATTTCTATCCTCACCTGAACTTCCACTGTTAATTTTGAAGCTTACCTTTTAACTACTCATCATTCAAATCTATCATCTTTAGAAAAAATGATACATACACCAAAAGTGCTTTGTGTCTTATAAAGTCCTGGTGACAGGTTCATGGTTTGCCACTTTTGTTTTGGGTGATAAGATTTATACTCGTCCTTTTCAGGCTCTGGAAACCAAACCTCAGAAACCTGGTGATGTGGACAGAATCCCTGAAAAAAATTAACAGAAAAGCATGGAACTACTTACTGTTCAGGTCTTAGAACTTTCCATCCAGTGACCTTTTTTTTTATTGGAATATAATTGCTTTATAGTGTCGCTAGTTTCTGCTGTACAATGAAGTGAATCAGCTATGTGTATACATATATCTCCTCCCTCTTGGGTCTCCCTCCCACCCCACCCCCATTGCACCCCTTTAGGTCATCACAGAGCAACAAGCTGAGCTCCCTGTGCTATACCGCAGGGTCCCATGTGTGTGGAATCTAGAAAAATATTAATAGTACAGATGAACCTACATCCAGTGTTTTTTTTTATAAGATCTCACCACCAGTCTGTACCCTACTTACACTTCTTAGGATAACCTCTTCGTGGAATTTCTAGGATTTCGGTACAAATATGATCAGCAGAATAGGTCCATTTGCAGAACCTATTTATAAAACGAGAATCTCCCTCTCTGGAGACCAAGAAGGAAAATTATCTTTTGGATATGACTTAACAGAAGGCTTCCCTATTCCTGAAGCAGGAGCACATCTAAAATATTCTTGATCAAGACCTATGATCCTGAGATTGCATTGAGTAGGATTTCTTGTCTCCACACTGAGAAAAGAAACAGAAGAGCATCTTACACAGCCATTCTTACTATCTTTATTTACCCAGGCAAAGCACTGACCTTCGACTGTTCCATTTCTTTCTGTTGCATCCACCGGTTGCCAGTTCTTAATGTCGTGTAAATGAGTCTAATTAGGAACATAAGTCTCAGACTGCAGAATATCGCTGAGCCGCTCTCCATGAGCACTGGGTTCAAGGAAATAGAAATAAAATGCAGAGCAGTATTGCAGGATTTGTTTCTCCTATCTCCTCCTCTCTCTCTCTGTCCTTGCTTCTTCCAGTGATTGTCTTGACTCAGTATTCCTAACCAGCATCTTGCCTGTTGGATTTTTCATCTCCATTCCTTCTTCTTTTATAGTCTTTTCCTTTGCCTTCCACATAATGTGAAGCAGATATCTTCCCAATGTTACTTCTGCTTTGTGTAGTAAATCATTTCCAGAGGCAAACTCTTCTCTTTTGTTCTGCAGGACTTTCCCCTCCCTCAGGTCTCATGTAGATCCATCCATTTATTCATCCATCCATCTTAAGTAACAGTTTGTCAAGAGAAGATCTATTCAGACCAAGGGTTAGCCAACACAGAGGGAACATGCTTTACACTTTGTACACACCTCCTTCACTCTTGAAGCCAGAGAATGGAAGCTGTGTTCAGTTTTTAGCAGAATGCACATACTAGACTCTCCATAAATGCAAAATGTGTGTGTATATGCATGTGTAAGTATGTGCGCTCAGTCATGTCCAGCTCTTTGCAACCCCATGGACTGCAACCCCAATTGCAACTGTCAGGATCCTCTGTTCATAGAATTTTCCAGGTGAGAATACTGAAGTGGGTTGCCATTTCCAGGGGATCTTCCTGACCCGGGAATGGAACCTGTGTCTCCTGCATTGGCAAGTGGATTCTTTGCCACTGCAGTGGGCACATACAATTGATACATTGCTTTTGCTAGAGGCATATCTAGTTGAGAGGCTTCCCTTATAGCTTGGTTGGTAAAGAATCTGCCTATAATGCAGGAAACCCAGGTTTGATTCCCAGGCTGGGAAGATCCCCTGAAGAAGGAAATGGCAACCCACTCCAGTATTCTTGCCTGGAGTATCCCATGGACAGAGGAGCCTGGCAGGTTATAGTCCAGGTTGCAAGAGTCAGACACGACTTAGTGACTAAACCACCACCATCTAGTTGAAAACGATTTGCAAAAACAGTTAGTCCCGTCTCTCTAGGAGATTGAACCAATTTGAAATCATGCATAGTAAGCGATTAGATATTAAAAGAGGTAAAAGCCTAAGAGGCTGTGCACACTTAGGGAAAGTTTGCATTGATCTAAAAAAAAAAATGCTTATTGAAGAATTAAGCTGGATTTTGTAAGATGGCTAATATTGGATAATTAAAGACTATGAAGAACAGTAATATGGAGAATCTACTATTTTCTAGACCACATCTTATGTGATGTATGTATACACGTATATTAATTCATATGGAAACCTATGATGTACTATTAACATATTCATTTTGTGGATGAGTACACTGAAGAACAAAGTTTAAATAACACAGTTAGGAATTGTCAGAGTCAGAATTTGAACCCAGACAGACTGGCTGTAGTGCTCTTAACCACTGTACACTAGAACTCCTGATGGTAAACAAGACAGGTAGGATAGGACAGGCTAGATGGAAGAGTCCTGGCAAAGAAGCAATTAAGGCTGAGCAAAGGATGGGAGGTTAGCATTCTTTATGTCACCAAATAAGTGAATCATTTCATAAAAATCTCTCTGCCATTTACCCGGTTTTGAAAACAAGTATTTGATGATCCTCACACATTCAGCCCCAGGAAGCTACAACAATGGGTTAATTTTTTTCCTTGGGCTAAGTTTTGTTTTTTTCCCTGGTAAAAATAATATTTAATGCGGAGCTCAGACCATTTGATTTATGGCCTGTTTGAAAATCCTTTTCATCACTGTATATTTTACCAGTAAATATTTAATCCTTGGCACCACATGCCACCCTGTTTATTAACTTTAGAGTTCATATTTTATAGTAAACTAAATTCTAAAATATCCTATGAAGAGAAGGAGACTTCATCCACATAGTCTACCGAGAACTACGCCCATTGTGCCAAAAGGATCCCCAGTAATATCACTTGATCACCGTTTTTAATGATTGGAAACCTTGATCACTATGAAAACAAAATTTTCTTTAGTGATAATATTTCTATATTAACTTACACTTGCTCTGGAATCCCAAGTTTTCATCCCAAACAATTGTTTTATGCCCCGAATCATGACCAGAATAAATGGCCTGGTTGGAGGCTTCAGGCCTTTGCTTGGGTGGCCCTAACTGTCTAATGATTCTGTTTTTCTGTCTTTGAGGCTTTGGTTTCAAAAACTTAAAACCACTAGACTCAGAAAAGATAAATCTTTCTCAGTTTGCTTCAGAAAATCTAAACCCAATAAAATCTACGTCGGTGGCTTTTGGAGAGAGTTACTTGTCTGTCTGTCAGGAATGGGCCGTTGGGTTCCCCCGGTTTTCCTCCTTGACAGTTAGAGTTTTGCTCTACAGCATGCTTCTAAACCATCTCTTTGAATTTCCTCTCCTCTTTGCCTTGCCACAAACCCTCTATTGTAAAACATTCCACACTTTCCTATATTCTGTTGGCGTCATTCACTTCGGAGGGACTGCCTTTTCTTCTACCTCCCCCCTCACAGTTGAAATCATAAATGAATCATAAAAATTCAGTTTTAATAAAATGACTATGAATAAAAACTCAAAGTTTAATATATAGAGAGGTTGCTCATCTTTCATGAAGACTCATCCGATTTTAAGACGTTAAATACACAATTCTTTATACATATCTTAATTTTCAATATAGTATCACCTCTTTTTTGTGTGATTTCAGTTCGTCTTATTTCCTTATAATTAGTACAAACCTTAAATTGTCTCACTTTTTGAAGAGAGTAATATTTCCAGGAAATTGTTTGGAGAAGTATCAAAGCTATAGAGACACCCCAATCCTAATAAATTTAAAGTGAAGTAAAAAAGAAACAGAAATAACTATAAAAATAACCACTCGTGAACTGGTTTGAGTGTTGCTTGTTAATTTAGTAAACATTTGATAAAAAAGGATTTGCCAAGAGTGTTATATGTGCGTGTGTGGTAATGCATGTGATAGCATCTTACAAAGCTTAAAGAATTTTATAGAATACCAATATTATTGTGTATAGTAAGCACTTTTTTTTTTTTGCTGCACTGGGTCGTCATGGCAAGTGGGCTCACACTGAAGTGTGTGAGCTTCTCTTGTCGTGGAACACAGGCTCTAGAGTGAATGAGCTCAGTAGTTGTAGGGGGCATGTGGGATCTTAGTTCCCTGACCAGGGATTGAATCTATGTTCCGTGCATTGGAAGGTAGATTCTCAGTCACTGGACCACCAAATTAGTCTCAGTAAAAGCTCTTTTAACACACCTTTACTAATTGACTTATTGGGTTAATGAACATTCTTCACTTCCTATATAAGACATTCTGAATGATGTTCATAGCACAGTGAGTACTTATAACTAGTAGTCTACTTTCTAGTAAGACTATACAATTCTGTTCAGGAAAATTATGTGTTCACTAAGAGTCAGTTGAATTTATTCTCAAACCTATTTATTCCAGTTGTACTTGAAGTTATAATTTTAAAATTTAAATTGATATTATACAAAGCAATGGACTATACTTGTGAAAAGCTTCCCAGGTGGCGCTAGTGGTAAAGAACCTGCCTGCCAAAGCAGGAGACTTAAGAAATGCAGGTTTGATCCCTGGGTTGGAAAGATACCCTGGAGGAGGTCATGGCAACCCCCTCCAGTATTTTTGCCTGGAGAATCCCATGGATAGAGGAGCCTGCCGGGCTATAGTCCATGGGGTCACAAAGAGTCGGACATGACTGATTGACTAAGTACAACACAGCACATACAACTTTAAGTTCTGGCTTCACTTTAAAGAAATAAAAACTGGAGATTGTAGGTAATGCTTTAAAAGTATATTGGTTTTTCAACCAGCAACAGCATATTACACATCCTTTACAAGTTCACATGGAACACTCACTGAGGTAGACTATATCCTGAGCCATAAAACACACCTTAACAAATTAAAAAGAATAGGAATCATATGATGCCTGCTGTCAGACCACAATGGAACTAAACTGAGAACAGAAAGATAACTGGAAAATCCCCAAATATGTGAAGATTAAACAACATATATCTAAATAGAACATGGGTCAAAGAAGAAATCTGAAGAGAAATTTTAAAATATTTTTAATTAAATGAAAATAAAAATACTACTTATCAAAATGTGTTTTTATAAGATGCAGTGGCAGCAGTATTTGGAGGGAAATTTATAGCATTCTAATATGTGAATGCATATATTAGAAAAGAAGAAAAATCTAAAATCAGTAATCTAAGTTTCCACTTTAAAACTAGAAAAAGAAGAGCAAATTAAATTCAAAGCAACGAAAAGGAAATAGTAAGAATTAGAGCAGCAATCAAATTGAAAACAGAAAATCAATAGATAAAAATCAACAAAACCAAAAGCTGCTTCTTAGAAAAGATTGATAAAATTGGTAACCATCTAGCTAGGCTAACTAAGAAAAAAACAGAGAGGACACAGTAAAATCAGCAATGAAAGAGGAACATCGCTAAAGAGCCTATGAATATTAAATGAGAAATAAAGAAATACTATGAACAATGTTATGCTCACGAATTTGCTAATTTATATGAAATGGACCAATTTCTTGAAAAACACAATTTTCCAGAACTCAGAAGAAACAGACAATCTGGATAGGCTTATATCAAAGACATTAAATTAACAATTAATAACTTTCTGAAACAGAAAACCCAGGTCCTGATGAGTTCATTGGTGAATTCTGCCAAACATTTAAAGAACAATTGATACAACAACTCTACACCTTCTTTCAGAGGATCAAAATAGAGTATTTCCTAGCTCAAACTTTTTCTATGAGGCCAGCATTACCTTAGTACCAAAGCCAAAGATATCACAAGAAAACAGAAAACTGTAGACTAATATCTCTCATAAACATAGATGCAAATTTTCAACAAAACTTTAGGAAATCAAATGTAATGATGTATTGGGTTGGCCAAAAAGTTTTTTCAGGTTTTTCCATAAGATGTTATAGAAAAACCCAAACAAACTTTTTGGCCAACTCAACATTAAAAGGTTTGTGCATGCGTGCTTAGTTGCTCAGTCGTGTCTGACTCTCTGTGACCCTTTGGATTGTTAACCTGCGAGGCTCCTTTGTCCATGGGATTTCCCAGGCAAAAATACTAGAGTGGGTTGCCATTTCCTCCTCTAGGGGATCTTCCAAACCCAGGGATGGAATCTGCATTTCCTGTGTTTCTTGCATTGCTAGGCAGATTCTTTACCCACTGAGCCACTGGGGAAGCCCTGAAAGGTTTATATATCTTGAATGAGTGCAATTTATCCCAGATATGGACTGGTTCAACATTTGAAATCAGTTAATTGTCAAGCTGTCAGTTTTTTCAACTTGATCTATAGATCCCATGCAATCCCAATTAAAATTCCAGTAAGTTCCTGTGGATATCAACAATGTATACATGGAAAGACACAAACCCAGAGTGGCCCACACAATCCTGAAGGGTATTCACATGGAAAAAACATCTAGACACAGACCTTATACCCTTTGCAAAAATTATGTCAAAATGGATCATAGAACTAAAAGTAAGGTGAAAACTGTAAAACTCATAGAAGATAGCACAGGTGAAAACCTACTTGACCTTGAGTATGGGAGTGCCTTTTTAATTTTTATTTTATGTATTTATTTATTAACAGCACCATGAGGCATTTGGGGTGTGGGATCTCAGTTCTTTGACCAGGAACTGTGCCCCCTGTAGTGGAAGCGTGGAGTCTTAACCACTGGACCACCAGGGAAGTCCCTGGCAATGACTTTTTAGATACAACACTAAAGACACAATCCGTGAAAGAAATAATTGATAAGCTGGGCTTTATTAAAACTAAAAACGTCTGCTCTGCAAAGGACAGTGTCAAGAGAATGAGAAGACAAGCCACAGACTGAAAGTAAATTTTTTCAAAAGACATATCTGATAAAGGCCTATTATCCAAAATATATAAAAATTCAAGAAAGGAATAAAACCTGATTAAAAACTGTACCAAAGACATTACTAGGCACTTCACCAAAGTAAATGTATGGATGGCAAATAAATATATAAAAAGATGTTCCATATCATATATCATCAGGGAAGTGCAAATTAAAATAATAGTGAGAAACCATTAGATACCTATTTGAATGGCCAAAATTCAGAACAGTGACAACACTAAATGCTAGTGAAAATGTGGAGCAAAAGGAACTTAAACATTGCTGGTGGGAATACAAAATGGTATAGCAGTTTGCTTGTTTGTTTGTTTTTTCGTAAAACTAAATATATTCTTATGATACAATCTAATAACTGAGCCCCTTGGTATTTACCCAAAGGAATTGAAAACATGCTGCTGCTGCTGCTGCTAAGTCGCTTCAGTCGTGTCCGACTCTGTGTGACCCCATAGACGGCAGCCCACCAGACTCCCCCATCCCTGGGATTCTCCAGGCAAGAACACTGGAGTGGGTTGCTATTTCCTTCTCCAATGCATGAAGGTGAAAAGTGAAAGTGAAGTCACTCAGTCATGTCTGACTCTTCGCAACCCCATGGACTGCAGCCTACCAGGCTCCTCTGTCCATGGGATTTTCCAGGCAAGAGTACTGGAGTGGAGTGCCATTATTGAAAACATATGTCCACATAAATGCCTGCACATTGATATTTATTGCAACTTTATTTGTAATCCCCAAAACTTGGAAGTAACTAAGATGTCCTTCAATAGGTGAGTAGGTAAATAAACATGTTTTCTTCTGAAAACAAATGGAATATTATTCATCACTAAACAGAAATGAGCTCCCAAGCCACAAAAACCTAACAGCATATTACAATGTGAAAGAAGCCAATCGAAAAGGTTAGATACTGTATGATTCCAACTATTGCATAAATAATACACTTTAAAAGTTAAGACTTTATTTTTTAAGACCAGTTTAAAGTTCACAGCAAAATTGAGGGGAAGGTTCTCTCTCCTTACATGCATAGTGCATTATTTATGCAGTAAAAACTAGGCAGAATATTGATTAGCAGATATGTATTCAAAGAAAAAGTTGCACCTCTGTAAGATTGGTAAATAAGTTTACATTTCTATTTACTTTTAGTTAGAATGAATCTTTATGGTACTTTTTGATAAGTCCCTATCTGTAAACCCTCAATTTGAATGAATTTTCTTTTATAAAAAATATTTATTGATTTTGCTAAGTCACGTCCTAGTTGATTTTGTTGCATGCTAACTTAGTTGCCCCATAGCATGTGGGATCTTAGTTCCCTGCCCAGTGATAGAACCCATGTCCCCCATATTGGAAGGCAGATTCTTAACCACTGGACCACCAGGGAAGTCCCTTGAATAAATTTTCTGATTGCCAATGAAACTATGGGTTTCTACTAGACAGTGTTTCTGTTAGCTATCAATGTTGGACAGAGCTTGGTCCTAATGAGGCTAACCCTGTGTGATACATTCTGACCAATGACTCCTTGTGCTTAGTCAGTCAGTCGTGTCCGACTCTTGGTGACCCACAGACTGAAGTTCGCCAGGCTCCTCTGTCCATGGGATTCTCCAGGCAAGAATACTAGGGTGAATAGCCATTTCCTTTCCCGGGGATCTTCCTGACCCAGGGATCGAACCCAGGTCTCCTGCATCACAGGTGGATTCTTTACCATCTGAGACAGCAGGGAAGCCCCGTCAGTGACTCCTAAGGTATGGTGCTATCTGGACATTGGAGAGAGCACCCAGCAGTAACTTAAGATCTAATAACAAACACAAGAAGCCTGTCTCTCTGGTGAAAGAGCCCTCCTTATGTTCTGGCATGGTATGACTCCTTAGATCTGGACTACATCAAAACTAATGGGAACTTTGGCACACCAGTGGCACTGTAGCCTGCGAGCCCAGATGTCAAACCAAATCAGGTGAGATGTTGACCTATGATGAATGATGGTTCTGGAAGTGGAGGGAAAATATGAATCATAGTTGAAGAAAGAAAACCAAAAGGTCATATCCAGGGAAGTGGAGCCAAATGCTGGGTCTAAGGGCTAAATGAGGTTGTAAATGGAAAAATGAGTCAAAGGCATAAAACTTGCCTGACTGGAAGCTGGATGAAAAGTTTTATGTGAGATTAGTCATAGCCAAGGCTGGGATCAATGAAGGTGTTTGAAAGACCTGATTTCCCCATCCCCCTCCCCCCTGGTCAATTTTTATTTAAGAACCAAGTATATGGAGAGAGGCTAGGGAAGGTTAAAACATAATCTTTTACTGTTAAATTTATATAAAATACATTAATATATGTAAACAATTTATTCAATTTTGTTGGAGATGTAAATTTGAATGGGTTTAATTTTTCTATAACCGGTCTCTGTGTAAGGTTGTTTAGTCGCTAAGTCACTTCCAACTTTTTGGGACTCCATGAACTGCAGCACGCCAGGCTTCCCCGTCTTTCACTGTCTCCCTGAGTTTGCTCAAACACATGCTTATTGAGTCAGTGATGCCATCCCACCATCTCATCCTCTCTCCTCCACTTCTCCTCCTGCCCCCAATCTTTCCCAGCATCAGGGTCTTTTCCAATGAGTCAGCTCTTCGCATCAGGTGGCCAAAGTAGTATTGGTGTAAAGTTGAATTTTCTTTTCATCCTAGATAGTGACCCACTTAACATTATCTTGGCCTTTCTCTAGCCTCTTCTGCTTTTGGATATATAAATGGTTTGATGTCTGTTGCTGAGATGCAGTACTGTCATCTTAAAACTTCCATCTCATATTCTATCCAAAGTGATCTTTTCTCTTCCACTTAGTGCTGGGACTTCACTGTCTTGGAGGAAGGGTGAGGTGAGGTGAGGGTTGTATGGCCTGGCTCTCAGGTAGCTGTACCCTTTCCGTACTCCTGGCAATGGTTTCTCAGGTGTTGGCCTAGGAGAAAGAGAAAAAGAAGATACCTTTGCTCTTTGACCGGGCAGTGTTGCAGCCCTGCCCTTGGGTGGTCCTAATGCCTGTTCTAGCTCATTGTCTGGGAACTCTGCGTACTTGGATGGTTGCTCTCACAAGCCTTCCTGATGAGGAACTTCTCCCAAAGCAGCTTCCCTAGTCTAGATGACCAAGGAGAATTGAAATCTTAACAATACAGGTTTTCCAACCCATGCATATGATATGCATCTCCACTTATTTAAATCTTTGATTTCTTTCACAATATTTTTCAATTTTCGGTATACAGAGTTAGCACGTATTTTTAGAAACACTTATACCCAATATTGGGCTTCCTAGGTGGTGCTATTGGTAAAGAACCTACCTGCCAAAGCAGGAAACTTCAGAGATGCAGATTCTATCCCTGGGTTGGGAATACCCAATATTGGGCTTCCTAGGTGGTGCTATTGGTAAAGAACCTACCTGCCAAAGCAGGAAACTTCAGAGATGCAGATTCTATCCCTGGGTTGGGAAGATGGGAAAATGCCCTGGAGAAGGAAATGGCAACCTACTCCAGTATTCTTGCCTAGAGAATCCCATGAACAGAGGAGCCTGGAGGGCTACAGTCCATGGAGTTTCAAAGAGTCAGATACAACTGAAGTGACTTAGCCATGCACACATGCATACCCAGTGTTAAACATGATGCTTGTTTTTTTGGTGATTTTGTAAATGGTATTTTTAAAATATTCAATTTCCAATTATCTGTTAGTAGTATGTAGACATAAAAATGTTTTTTTATATTAACCTGAAACCTTCCTAAACTCATATTGATTCTAGCAGCTTTTTTTAAAAAAATATCATCTGTGAATAGAAGTAATTCTTTCCAATATTTTACAACTTTTATTTATTTTTCTCATCTATTGACTGGCTAAGACCTTCGGTATGATGTTGAATAGGAGTAGTGAGAGAAGACATCCTTGCCTTGTCCCAAAACTTAGGAAGAAAGCATTCAGCCTAATACCTTTAAGGTTGTTTTTTTTTTTTATATATATAAATTGTTGAGAATTTTTATCATGAAAGAATGTTGCATCTTGTTAAGTGCCTTTTGTACACATGTTGAGGTCATCATATTTTTTCCATTTTAGTCTGTTGTTATAGTGAATTACATTGACTTATATTTGACTATTGAGCCAGCCTGGGATTTCTAAGATAAACCTCTCTTAATCATGATGTATTATCCTTTTTACATATTGTTTATATTTGATTTATTCACATGTTTAAAGAATTTTTGCAACTTGTTCATGGGATCAGTTGTACTATAGTTTTCTTGTAATGTTTTAGTTTTGGAATAAGAGTAATGCTGTCTTCATGCAATGAGTTGGAGAGTATTTCAATTGCTTCTATTTTTTGGAAGAACTTGAGTGGAGTTTATGTTATTTCTTTTTTTATTAAAATTTATATACAAGTAATAATACCATTTAAGAATGAACACATTTTTTGTGTGTCTGGCTTGTTTCACTTGGCATGATGTTTTTAAGGTTCATTCATGTTGCAACATGTAACAGTATTTCACTTCCTTTTGTTCTCAAATGATATTTCATTGTAGAGATATACTATAGTTTGTTTATTCATCTATCAGTTAATGGACATTTGGGTTATTTCTACTTTTGTTTATGCTGTTTTGATATGCATGTATATGCATACATTTTTCTTTCTCTTGAGTATATACCTAGGAGTTGAAGTGCTAGGTCACATGGTAACTGTATGTTTAATATCTTTGGAGATTTCTAGACCAAAGCATCCTTCCTATTTAAAATTCTGACCAGCAATGGGTGAGAGCTTCAATCTAATTCACATTCTTGTCTGTCTTTCTGATTTAGCCATCCTGTGGATATTCAGTGGTAGTCCCTTATCAAATATCTGATTTGCAAATATTTTCCCCCATTCTGTGGGTTTGTCTTTTCACCTTGATGATTTCATTTACAACACAAAGATTTCTTAAAAATATCTATCAAGTCCAAATTATCTAGTTTTTTGTTTTTTGTTTTGTTTTGTTTTTGGTGTTATATCTGAAAAATCATTGCCTAACCCAAGGTCATGAAGATTTTCTCCCTTTTATAAGAAGTTTTATGGTTTCAGTTCTAACATTCATGTCTATAATCTATTTTGAGTTAATTTTGTCTATTTTTATGCCATTAACACACTATTTTGATTACTGCGTAGGATTGACTAGTTTGATCTCCTTGCTGTCCCAGGGACTCTGAAAAGTCTTCTGCAGCATCACAGTTCAATTGTGATGCTAGCATCAATTGTTTGGCCCTCATCCTTTTTAATTGTCCAGCTCTCCCATCCATACATGACTACTGGAAAAACCATAGCTTTGACTATACAGACCTTTGTAGGCAAAGTAATGTCTCTGCATTTTAATACACTGTCTAATTTTGTCATTGCTTTTCTTCCAAGGAGCATGTGCCTTTTAATTTCATGGCTGCAGTCATCATCCACAGTGATTGTGGAGCCCAAGAAAATAAAGTGTCACTGTTTTCATTATTTCCCATCTATTTACATTGAAGTGATGGGACTGGAAGCCATGATCTGTTTTTTGAATGTTGAGTTTTAAGCTTTTTCACTCTCCTCTTTCACCTTCACCAAGAGGCTCTTTAGTTCCTCTTTGCTTTCTGCCGTAAGGGAGGTGTCATCTGCATATCTGAGGTTATTGATACTTTTCCCAGCAATCTTGTTTCCTGCTCGTGATCCACCCAGCCTGGCATTTCTCATGTATACTCTTCTATAGAAAAGTTAAATAAGCAGGGTGACAATATACAGCCCTGATGTACTTCTTTCCCAATTCTTGTTCCCAACTCCTTTCCCAGTCCATTGTTCCATGTCTGGTTCTAACTGTTGCTTCTTGACTGCATACAGGTTTCACAGGAGACAGGTAAGGTGTTCTGGTATTCCCATCTCTTTCAGAATTTTCCACAGTTTGTTGTGATCCACACAGTCAAAGGCTTTAGTGTAGTCAATGAAGCAGAAATAGATGTTTTTCTGGAATTTTCTAGCTTTTTCTGTGATCCAGTGGATGTTGGCAATTTGATCTCTGGTTCCTCTTCCTTTTTTAAATCCAGCTTGTACATCTGGAAGTTTTTGGTTCACGTACTGTTGAAGCCTGGCTTGGAGGATTTTGAGCATTACTTTACTAGCGTGTGAGATGAGTGCAATTGTGCGGTAGTTTGAGCATTCTTCAGCATTGCCTTTCTTTGGGATGGGATTGAAAACTGACCTTTTCCAGTCCTGTGGCCACTGCTGAGTTTTCCAAATTTGCTGGCATATTGCATGCAGCACTTTCACAGTATCATCTTTTAGGATTTGAAATAACTCAGCTGGAATTCCATCACCTCCACTAGCTTTGTTTGTGTGATGCTTCCTAAGGCCCACTTACACTACAAGATGTCTGGCTCTAGGTGAGTGATCACACTATTGTGGTTATCTGGGTCATTAAGGTCTTTTTTGTATAGTTCTTCTGTGTATTCTTGCCACCTTTTCATAACATCTTCTGCTTCTGTTAGGTACATATGCTTTCAGTCCTTTATTCTGTCCTTTATCTTTGCATGAAATGTTCCCTTGGTATCTCTAATTTTCTTGAAGAGTTCTCTAGTCTTTCCCAGTCTATTGTTTTCCTCTTTGCATTTCTTTGCATTGTTCCTTCACAAAGGCTTTCTCATCTATCAGATCTAATGCCTTGAATCTATTTGTCACTTCTACTATATAATAGTAAGGAATTTGATTTAGGTCATACCTAAATGGCATAATGGAATCAAGAAATGTAGGTCCATCAATGTTCTTTTCTCACGATTGTTTTTTGTCTGTTCTTGGTCTTCAAAAATTATTGATGTAATAATTTATATGATGACTGTTCTAATAATCATCATTATTGATCATTTTTGAAACCATAAAGGAAAAAATTAGGATATTTGACCACAAAACTCTGTATGTGCCAAAGTATTGTAAATCAGTCTGAAAGGCAAACAAAGTATAAAAATATTTGCAAATTCTGTGAAAGTCAATGCATCAATATGCTTTATAAAGCATTGCAGTAAGTTAACTAGTAAAGTTAATGTAGTAAGGAACAAGATAAACATTCAAATTTAGAAATAGCACAGGAAGTGAACAGATAATTTATGACAGAAATTCCAATGGCTACTTGCTTATTGGAATAAGCAATTAGGTAAGCTAATTGCTTATCTAAGCTTATTGCTTAGATAAAAACTTCAAGTTCATAATAATGAAAGAAATTGGTATTAAAACAGCAAAATATTTCTTTTTCTCACCTTCCTTATAAGCAAGTGCATATATTTTTCAGTGACAATAATCAGTGCTGGTAAAGATTATTTAAACAGAAACTCATGTCTTATTTCTATAAAGTGAACCTGGAGCCACCTCGCTGGAATTTGGCAGTACTTGTTGAGAGTCATGTATGCTCACATTCCTTGATCAAGTAATCTCATTTCAAGATTTGCTTATGGAACAAAAAATCAGAATTTTGCAGAGATTTCTGTACAAACACACCACAGTGTTAGTTATTATAGTGAAAAACTGGGAAATTCAGTGGTTGACTAAAGGTGAATAATTAAATAATTGTGGTTTAGTTATATAAGTAGATGCCATAGAGACATTAAAAATAGATAATTCAAAGTAAATTTATGAGACAAATGCTCCTGACTTAATAAATTTTTAGGAGCATTTTTTTCTCACCTGTAGTATTTGGTGGTTCAGTTCAGTTCAGTCTCTCAGTTGTGTCTGACTCTTTGCGACCCCATGAATCGCAGCACGCCAGGCCTCCCTATCCATCACCAACTCCTGGAGTTTACCCAAACCCATGTCCATCGAGTCAGTGATGCCATTCAACCATCTCATCCTGTGTTGTCCCCTTCTCCTCCTGCCCCCAATCCTTCCCAGCATTAGGGTCTTTTCCAGTGAGTCAACTCTTCGCATGAGGTGGCCAAAGTATTGGAGTTTCAGCTTCAACATCAGTCCTTCCAATGAACAACCAGGACTGATCTCCTTTAGAATGGACTGGATCTCCTTGCAGTCCAAGGGACTCTCAAGAGTCTTCTCCAACACCACAGTTCAAAAGCATCAATTCTTCAGTGCTCAGCTTTCTTCACCGTCCAACTCTCACATCCATACATGACCACTGGAAAAACCATAGCCTTGACTAGATGGACCTTTGTTGGCAAAGTAATGTCTCTGCTTTTAAATATGCTATCTAGGTTGGTCATAACCTTCCTTCTAAGGAGTAAGTGTCTTTTAATTTCATGGCTGCAATCACCATCAGCAGTGATTTTGGAGCCCACAAAAATAAAGTCTGACACTGTTTCCACTGTTTCCCCATCTATTTCCCATGAAGTGATGGGACCAGATGCCATGATCTTACTTTTCTGAACGTTGAGCTTTAAGCCAACTTTTTCACTCTCCTCTTTCACTTTCATCAGGAGGCTCTCTAGTTCTTCTTCACTTTCTGCCATAAGGGTGGTGTCATCTGCATATCTGAGGTTATTGATATTTCTCCCTGAATCTTGATTCCAGCTTGTGCTTCTTCCAGCCCAGCGTTTCTCATGATGTACCCTGCATATAAGTTAAATAAGCAGGGTGACAATATACAGTCTTGACGTACTCCTTTCCTGATTTGGAACCACTCTGTTGTTCCATGTTCAGTTCTAACTGTTGCTTCTTGTCCTGTATACAGATTTCTCAAGAGGCAGGTCAGGTGGTCTGGTATTCCCATCTCTTTCAGAATTTTCCACAGTTTATTGTGATCCACACAGTCAAAGGGTTTGGCAAAGTCAATAAAGCAGAAATAGATGTTTTTCTGGAACTCTCTTGCTTTTTCGATGATCCAGAGGATGTTGACAATTTGATCTCTGTTTCCTCTGCCTTTTCTAAAACCAGCTTGAACATCTGGAAGTTCACGGTTCACATATTGTTAAAGCCTGGCTTGGAGAATTTTGAGCATTACTTTACTAGCATGTGAGATGAGTACAATTGTGGTAGTTTGAGCATTCTTTGACATTGCCTTTCTTTGGGATGGGAATGAAAACTGACCTTTTCTAGTCCTGTGGCCACTGTTGAGTTCCAAATTTGCTGGCATATTGATTCATATTCATTGAATCATATTCATATTGATTCATACTGGCAAGTGATATTCACAGTATCATCTTTTAGGATTTAAAATAGCTCAACTGCAATTCCATCACCTCCACTAGCTTTGTTCATAGTGATGCTTCCTAAGGCCCACTTGACTTCACACTACAAGATGTCTGGCTCTAGGTGAGTGATCACACCATTGTGATTATCTGGGTCATGAAGATCATGAAGATCTTTGGCATTGTTACAACTTACATCTGCCACAAAGGTACAACAATTGTATTTTTTTAAACTTTCATGTTGGAGAATAGCTGATTAACAACATTGTGTTCATCGTTTTAGGTGGACAGCAAAGGGGCTCAGCCACACATATTGTTGTTGCTGTTCTTCAGTCGCTAAATCATTTCTGACTCTTTGCAACTCCGTGAACTGTTGCACACTTAACAACCCCATGGATTGTAGGCTCCTCTGTCCTCCACTGTCTCTTGGAGTTTGCTCAGATTCATGTTCATTGAGTTGGTGATGCTATCTAATCATTTTATACTCTGCCACCCCCTTCTCCTTTTGCCTTCAATCTTCCCTAGCACCAGGATCTTTTCCAGTGATTCAGTCTTAGCATCAGGTGGCCAAAGTTTGGAGCCTCAGCTTCAGCAGCAGTCCTTCCAATGAATATTCAGGGTTGACTTCCTTTAGGATTGACTGGTTTGATCTCCTTGCTGTCCAAAGGACTCTCAAGAGTCTTCTCCAGCACCACAATTTAAAAGAATCAATTCTGTACATGTATCCTTTCTCCGTTAACCTCCCCTCTGATCCAGGCTGCCATATAGCACTGAGCAGAGTTCCCTGTGCTACATAGTAGGTCCTTGCTGGTTATCCATCTTAAATATAGCAGTGTGTATATGTCAATCCAAAACTCCCTGTCTCTTCCCCCATTTCTTCCCCTCTTGACAACCATAAATTCGTTCTCTAAATCTGTGAGTCAAACATGTAACAATTTAAAATTCACAAGTGCCTAATAACACAGGCTTAAAAATATTAATATATAAAGTAAAACATGGATAGAATTACTAGGAGAAATCAGCAAATCTATAATTAGAAAGATTTTAACTCTTCATTTTCAGTCATTAAACAATTAGAAAACATGCTCACTTATCTGAAGGGTCCCATTGAGCACAGAGCTCTTTAGATTTAGATGAAAAGACATTTTTCTCAATTGGGAGGGAAAAAATGAAAATTCTAATCAAATTAAGAAGAAAGATGTGCATTTCTGAGAGTAGTCAGAGAATCAAAAGATTTTCATAACACTTCAGACAGACAGTGGGTTTTGTGTTATAGTTGGGATGCCTGAGAAGAATTGTTATCAGTAGACATCCATGGTGGCAAGATTTCTTCCCAGCCAGGATCTTTGGTTATAAGAAACCATGATTAGCTACAGTGTCCTGCTTCATGCGTAGGAAAACTCAAGTAACTGTCTTCCTTGAATGATGGTCCATCTCTTAATCCTGGGAAAATATTAAATGAAGGATAGAAATATTTAAGAGACTAAAAACCATAATATTAATAATTTTGTAATAATAAAGGACCTGCATACATAATATATTTCATATACTTTAAATGTTTTATAGAACATATCGCTTAGGTTCACTGCATTATAACTTCAATTTGAATAATATGATTGAGTAATTAATTTAGACTTGCAGGTTTGATTTGAAATGTTATGCAAAGTATTAGACTATATAGGAAGATTTTAGGGTCACCATATTTTTAAATTATAAGAATTATTTAATATACATAAGAATTATTTAGTACTCATAAAGGTTCTGTTTGTGGAGTCACAGAACTGAGTATTAGAAAGGAATCAGAATATATTACATCTACAAATTTAGCTTAACATAGTTAAAGTGCCTAATTAACTATAGTCATAAGTGGGAGCAAACATTATTTATAGATCCTTAAAAATTATTGTTAAACTTATCAGACATATAAATGACTCTATATTTGTAATTTGAACTTAATGGGGTGTTTGAAATTATAAGTTAAGTAAATTGAATATCAGTCAAACCTTTTAAACCAAAAATAATCTTTTCTATGGGCAGAAGCTCCCTCAAGAGCATTAAAACCCTTCATGTGAAGATGTTCAAACTTCTCTTTTTTGCCTCTTCACAATGTCTTGGGCAGATACTGCTCCTATTCATTTTCAGTTACTAGCAAGTGCAGTCCCATCCAGGGAATTTAATTTGTTTTAAAATTTAATTTAATTTCCAATTTAATGCTCATCTCCAATCTTCCTTCACCCCAGCAATTGCAAAGCTTTAGCCCAAAGCACTGTTTTTTTCCTTCTTGCTCCATCCATGCCATTTGGAGCTTCTTCTCGCACTGGCCTAGTGGGAGAACTAGGTCTTTTGTTCCAAAGGAAAGGATGAGAAAATGCCACACACTCTCCATGAGGCTTGTGGATCATATTTCTAGTCAATTCTTTGAATCCTAACCCAAATCCTTCTTTCTGTTAGTAAGCTTTTTATGCACCCACCAGTCTATACAGTATGTTTTGTGTGTATGTGTGCCTGTTACCTGATGAAGAGAACCGTGAGGAGGTACCTCACTCCTAACAGTTTCATCTTTTTTGGGGGGGAGGTGGGCAGGAACTTGGGCTACTTGATTGGCCTTTGTCCTCAGCGTAAGTTTCCAGCTGCCAATTACAGGGTAATAGGAAGAAAAGAGAATCTGAGTAATGGTTAACTATCTCTGAAGGGTGGGATCATTGATCTTGTTTATCTTCATGTTAAGAAAAAGTTTTAAATGGCATCTAAAAGAGAGATGAAACTTGAGCTCTTTTCGTAATAGTTATAGAAATTGTACACATATTGGGGAAAGTATGAAAGCATTTTTAACTTGAAGAGGAAGAGCCGTGTTTTATATACTTTGAAGTTAAGAGATGTCTTCTCTTGAGTGTCTTCTCAAGAGACTCTTGTGATCTGGGTCTTCGCACTCAGGATTCAAACATTCCCAAGTGTCTAGAGTGCCTTTCAGGCATCTGAGGTGATTACCTTGAGAAGGCAACTGTGAGGGGAAACTTCTAATGGGAGACAACGAAGCAAAGTCATGATTTCCTGAGTGAAGGGCTAGCAGGTTGGAGGCAAAGGCTCAAGGAGCAAAAAGGCTGCTTCTCCAGGATTCTCTTCATCAGCCAAAGGGTGTGGGGGAATCAAATACATGGACTGAGAGACTTGAAAGCAGGAGAGGATGGGATGAGGACACTTAGAACACCTGGTATTACCCCACAAATTACTCACCTCCTGTGGATGGTCTCTGACGCGAGCGTTACTTCCTGTCTTATTTTTTTAAGCACCTGGTGATCCACACTGAGGGTTGTTGGAGGAAAGACACAGCAGACTGGCTGATGTCAGAGGGATGAAACAGGATGACATGTCAGCAACACAAACATTAGTTTCTGTGTCTGACTGGCTCCGAGTGTGAAAATGTCAGAAGTGGGCTTTGCCCTGAGATGCTGAGGAAGTGTGATGTTTGTGCCGGTGACACAGACGAAGTCAGCAAGCGGCTTTGGCAGCAGACTCCAATGCAGCTCCAGCCTTCTTCTGGGGTCCGGTGATGGCTTGAGTAGCTGTTACAGAGACATCTGAACAAAATTTCTCCCCTAATCTTGTGGTTTCCAGTTGCAGATCCAACTGTTCAAGAAGCTGGTGTGAGCTGATTCCTGAACTGAGAATTTGTCCAATGCTTTGAGGGAGTGTTGGGTTGTGGTGGAGCAAGTACTCAGTTCTAAATTAGAATTGTCTGGTTACTTCACCATCTTCTTCACACTATGAACTTCTTGAGGCAAGAATAACATTCATTATCTTCGTATCACCTGGCACAAAATAAATGATCAGTGACAGTTTAAAAAAAAACTGAATAACCTTCCTAAGAGGTGACAATGCTTGAAATGTTGGCTTTCAGCTTTATTCTATGCAGCATCTGTGGCATCTCTATTTTTCCTTTATTCTTTGAACATCTCTTGGGGACATCACTTGATATTATCAAAATTTGCAGGCAAATGTGATATATTTTGGGTCTTCTCTGTTAGTCACTTACCAGAGTCAGAAAATTGGCTCATTCTAAGAACATGGGCTTCCCTGACAGCTCAGTTGGCAAAGAATCCACCTGCAATGCAGGAGACGCTGGTTCGATTCCTGGGTCAGGAAGATCCGAGGAGAAAGCATAGGCTAACCACTCCAATATTGTTGGGCTTCCCTTGTGGTTCAGCTGGTAAAAAAATCCAGCTGCAGTATGGGAGACCTGGGTTCAATCTCTGGGTTGGGAAGATCTTCTGGAGAAGGGAAAGGCTTCCCACTCCAGTATTCTGGCCTAGGGAATTCCATGGACTGTATAGTCCATGGGGTTGCAAAGAGTTGAACACGACTGAATGACTTTCACTTCAAGAATAACTGTTAGTCTTTTTTTTTTTTTTCCTGCACTGACAGTGTAAGGGGTGGGTCAGTTCATCAGCTTTAAACTAACAATAGGCCAGGCAGTCTAACTTGTCAATATTAATGTGTATTCAGAAGTCACATTCAGAAAATTTTTCATTGGGGGAATTTGAAAGTTGTGACTTTTATCAGCCAAGAAACTATTCAGTGGTATTGAAGAAAATGGAAATAAAACTAATGCCACTGGCCTGGTGTTACTTTGCACACCCCTGCTCCATTCTCAAGAGTTGGAAGCTAACACTTCCCAAAGGACTAAAAAAAAATTGTTTTTGTGGGAGGACAACATCAATAATTGCTGATTAGGAGAAACTCTTCTCTCCTCCCTCTTCCTGTGACTAACTTTGGAAATAGGTATATTTCCTCCTTAATAATCTCAAATGATTTGGTCACCATTTTTTTAATTTAATTTTTATTTTATGTTAGAGTATAGTTGATTTCAATGTGTATTAGTTTCAGGTGTGCAGCAAAATGATTCCATTAAGTATATACATACATCCATTTTTTTCAGATTCTTTTCCCATTTAAGATATTACAGAATATTGAGTAGAGTTCTCTGTGCTATACAGTAGGTCTTTGTTGATTATTTAATATACAGTAGTGTATATATGCTAATCTCAAACACCTAATTTATCCCTGCCCCCAATTGTCCCCATTTGGTAACCATAAGTTTGTTTCCAGAGTCTGTGAGTCTATTTACATTTTGCAGATATGTTCATTTGCATCACATTTTTAGATTCCACATGTAAGTGATATCATATGACATCTTTGATATCATATGAAATGTCTTTCTCAGTCTAACTTACACTTAGTATGATATTCTGTAGGTCCACCCATGTTGCTATAAATGAGTTGCTTCTTTTTTATGGCTGAGTAATATTCTGTTGTATATATGTATCACATCTTTTTATCTATTCCTCCATCAATGGACATTTAGGATGCTTCCCTGTCTTGACTACTGTAGATAGTGCTGCAATAAACATTGGGGTGCATATATCTTTCGAGTTGTGGTTTTCTCTGGATACATGCTCAAGAGTGGGCATATGCTGGATCATATATGTCACCATTAATAATGATGTTATGGTTTCTCAGGAACACCAAGGACTAGAACTCATAGGTAGAGTTGTCAGCAACTTCTTAATGCCTTTGGTCTTGAAGTGAGTCTTCAGCTTTGGACAGACAAAGCTGATGAACTGTGCCAAGGAATTGCTCCTTTAACTGTACGTTGGTTACAAAGTGAGACTGGGAAGAGAGAATGAGGATTCAGGAGCAGTGGTGTTTCAAGTCCAGGAGTGAGTGAAATTCTGGAAGCCAAGGCTTCAAGGAGAAAAAAAACTGGGGGAGAAATCCTTCTCATCCCACGGTTCCTCTGACCCTAGCCCCTGGAATGTTGCTTCCTCCCTGTGGGTTACAGAGACATTTTCTCTTCCAAACTCTGGCCTGAGATGGAAACCTTTCCATCACATTCCACTTCAGTCCCATTTTTTCATGCTATGAAAACTGTTTAATCGTCTCCTACACAGCACTCTTTGCTGCCTTGCCTTTATCTGCCACAGTAACGTGTCAAGATAAATCTTAACACAATCTCTTTTCTTTTTTGTGTGTGATTTTATATCCTTGACATTAGGGTGAAGATATTTTTCTTTTAAAACAACAACTGGCAATTCTCTGCCCTTTTGTTCTGCTTGGATCTGAGCACCCTGTCATTCCTTTTGTGGTCCTCGGTTTTATTTTTGCTCTGGCAGCCCTGGAAATCACGGCATCTCGCTCAGTCTTGTCAGCTATGAAGCTCTCATGAGCCACTTTATCCTTCTTCCATAAACTGCAGAAGAAACTCGAATTCCTCTGATGTTGTTGCGTTTGGGCAGATCTCTGCAGCAGTGGAGGTTACCGAATGGATTCCAGTGATGTTCCCTCTCCGTATTTTCACCAACAAGGCTTTTCTTGCATTTTACTTCACCTGGACAGGGTCTCTTGGCTTTGTGCATCCCAGTTTAACATTCCTCAGTAACTGCTCAATTGTTTCTAAAGCAACAGCCAGCTCAGCCCTCCTCAGTAGACCTTTTGGGTTCTACATCCGGGGCTCCTCGATTGCCCTTGGCCTGGCTCTTCTTCCTTCCCGTGAGTCCGTAGCATGGAGCCCGGGAGCAGTTGAAGGAGCATTATAATTATTATAGAAGGAGAAGACCTTTCATGCTGTGTGGTAAACATGTGACTTTGGGCAAGTTATAGCACTTCCTTTGGCATTTGTTTTTTCCTTCTAAACACATGGCCTAGATCAGATTATCTTTAAGGGGCCTTCCCTGCTGGGGAGACATGTTGTGAAATGTTGGGCTCTTTCAAAAACCATGGAGTACACTGCTCAGTGGAAAGTTAGTTGAATCAGTTGGCAGTAGTCCATGATGATAGCAATTACGATTACCTCAATTTCTGATCCAGTGGGTTAATGATTTTCTACAACACTCTGGTTAATACCACCTTAAGATACACTGAGTGATTTAACCAGTTTTGTTTACTACCATCTCCAATGAGTTCATACTGTTTGGCCCATCCCTGACTAATGAAAAAAGCTTCATTAAAAAAAAAAGAAGCCATCATTCATTTACCTATTCCCTAATTTGTTCACCAAAGGACCATGCTAGACATTTTGCACAGCCTCAAAGAATGTATACTCAAGCTAACTTAATTTCATTGGTTAAACTCTGTCTAGAAACAGGGTTAAAAAAAATAACAGTTCTTGTGTTATTTTAAGAAGCAGATATTTTGAAAACTCATGAAAGATTAATTCAACTTGGAATGATTCTGTCAGGCTGGCCCTGGTTTCCCTTGTAATTCTGTGCATGATCAATCACTCAGTTGTGTCCAACTCTTTGGAACCCCATGGACTATAGCCTACCATACTCCATGGAATTTTCCAGGCAAGAATACTGGTGTGGGTTGCCATGCCCTCCTTCAGGGGATCTTCCTGACCAGGGATTAAACAAGTCTCTTGAGTTTCCTGCATTGGCAGGTGGGTTCTTTACCACTGCACCACCTGGGAAGCCTTCCCTTGTAATTTGGTGAAGTGAAGTGAAAGTCGCTCAGTCGTGTCTGCCTCTTTGTGACCCAATGGACTACAGTCCATGGAATTCTCTAGGCCAGAATACTGGAGTAGGTAGCCTATCCCTTCTCTAGAGGATCTTTCCGACCCAGGAATCGAACCAGGGTCTCCTGCATTGCAGGCCGATTCTTTACCAACTGAGCTATGAGGGAAGCCCTTGTAATAGGTGTAATCCAATTCATTGGGATCAATATTAGGGGTTTACTGGGAGACACTGGCTTCAAGAGCATCTCAATATGATTTGAGAATGTTACTTTTTATTATTGATATGATGAGTTGGCTATGAATAGATTTGTAATTCTGACACTAAATAATAGAAAATATTTACATTTCAGGTAGATTTTTCTTAGCCCTCTTCATAAACAGAAAGGGGAATTCAGTAGGAAATATACATGAAAATGTGCACTGATGGTAAAGTATCATCATCATTACCATCTAAGTTGCCGAAATTTGGTAATGGGGGAGTAAAAGTGTCATATATGCCAGAAGAGTGTTAGATAATCAATTATACAACTGTTGGGACTGCCGCATGCATGCATCCCCTGATTCAAAAGATAGACTTCTCCCCTTGCATAAAGGAGAACTACTTAGTGTGGTGACTTATATTGTAGAATTTGAGAGCCAAAGTGATTTTTATGGGTCAAGAGCACATTTTCAGGGGACGTAACTTTGACTTTGAAGGAAATGATCCAAATGAGAGAGAAATGAAATAAGGTAGTCAGAAAGACATCAGGTGAAAATACTCCTTGCCTAAGTAGAGAGTAAGAAAATAACCATATGATAATTATCATCTACTTGCAAAAATAAAGCAAGGTTAAGCCCCCACATGTGTCTCTTTCTACTGCCACTTCCCCCTCTCCTATGCATATCTTGCCATAATCCCAGGCTAGGATTTCTCCACTCCAGCTGCACACTGACAGCTAATTTTGTTGACTTCCACTTCTGAGTCTGCATCCCCATCTTTCCTCAACAGCTGGAATGTTCTCCTTGTTTCTAATCATGTCTCCACTATGTTCCTACAAAATCTCTGCAGGATACCCGCTTTCTTTGGACTTTGAAGCATCCTTCACAGATCCTTGGCTCCTCTTGCCCCTAGACTTTAAGTTCTTGGAGAGAGAGAATCATCACATCTCTTTGTCTTTCCTTACCACACTTAGTGCTGCCTGTTGAGTCTTTTGAACAGTTAGTGGGCAATGTTTTGGACAGAGAAACAATCTTTGAGTAGAGCAGTTAAGTGTCAGCAAGATACAATCCCAGGTTACGCAATGCCTTGCAATGCCTGCCTGTCGAAAGGAAAAGACATTTTGGGGTGACATCTGATCCCCTCATCTCCTAGAAAACACAAAGGAGTATAAACATTAGCCAAGTTTTAGGTTACTGACAGGCAAGCTTTCTACTTCAGTGATTTCAGAAATCGGGTGGATTGTTCTTTGTCTCAGAAAGAATTCATTTTCAAAATGCTGATGGCCTCAGCTCTGGCTGGTGGCCAGCTTCAGGAAGTGTGGTTCACAAGTCATCAAGGACTGTGCATACTCCACATTCCTTGGGTAATGCAATTCTGGACCCAAATCGATTCCAGAAGTCTGATCTTCCAAGAGGGGCCAAGGCTCTGAGCTTGTTGAACAGTCTCCCTCCAGGAGCCCCCGTGCCCACCACCCCAATCAGGCTGGAGGGGTTAAATCAGCCAATCAAGGGGCTAAGCGAGCAGTTTGGTGAGACCAAAGTTGCAGGGATCTGAACAAGCTGATGAGCTTGGCAGCTCGTGTTTGAAGAATTTGTTTCATGTTTTGGATAAAGTCTGGGAATTTATCCTTCAAAATTCCTCAGATTTAGTAACATGTCAATGCACTGTGTTAATGCAAGGAGTTTTTCTTTTTCTTTTCTTCTTCTTCTTTTTTTTTTCCTTTTTAAGGTTAAAAGCCGCCTTCCTTTTTAAGTATGAGTAATCCATCCAAATCCTGCCTAAGGGAACAAAAGGGGTGCCGGTAATTTTCTCTTTCACAAAATGCAGAGACTTCCTCTCTGTCTTCTCCAAGTACTATTCTATGAACTGAAGGGAAATTACACTTCTCAGCATTGAAAAAGAGATTATGCAAAACGAGAAGGTAAAGCCAATCACCATAATACAAATACCAGCTTAATTCTTGCATGAGGAGCGCCTGTGCCTTTTCTTTCCAGATGTGGGTGTACATAGACGTCTACCTTTATTTTTTTTGAAGTTCTATTATCTGGTTAGTTTTTAGAGCTCACACTAAATAGAAGCCTCAGTAGGACACCATGAGGTCCAGCTCTGTACTGTTCTCTTAAATAGGGAGTATCTCTCGTGAATCTCCTCACTGGGGACATCAAAACTCAAAGGTTTCTATTTTCGGTAGAAATTAACCAAACAGAAAATGATGACAGAGGCTAAGCAGACCATGCCTACGAAAAGCATTGATTGGCCAAAAAATTCGTTCGTTTTCATACGGCAAACCTCCAATGAAATTTTTGGCCAACCCAATAATAGTTGGATAACATTGGATATGGATAATTATAAGCAGCTCAAAATGATTTGATATCTAATGGTTACTACCCACAAAACACCATGTGCCAAGCACTGGGCAAAGGGCATTGTGTGTATTATCTCCTTTTACCTTACAGATTCTGTGAAGATAGTTATCTCTAGTTATAAATATGGACACTGAAATTGAGAGTGGGTAAATATTTGCTCAAAGCCCAGACATTTAGTAAGGGATAGACACGGCATTCAAACCCAGGTTTATCTGGTTTCAACACTACAAGGGATGAGGATTCTACCTGTGGAGTTCTGCAGAAACCAGATGCCAGACAAGGGAATGTGGAATTTATCCTGTAGGCAGTATGTGATGGGAAGAGAATAGTTAGTTGGGAGGAAAGATTACTTTGTTGGCCATGTGTAGGAGAAATTGAAAGGCAGTGAGGTGAGTTCATATTTTAATTTAGTACTCACATCATTCTACTTTATATTAAAGTCAGCAGTTTTTGCAATTACTTTCCTGGTGGATAGAGGCTATATATAATTCTTTATCCCTCTCAGAGCATATGGTAGTGAATGAATGAATAACTGAATGCAGTTGTAACTTAAAATTCTTGTATATGGCAAGGAGACCAAATGAAGTCACCTGACTCCATTTGCTAATCCCTCAAATATCAACATAAGTGAACAATTGGCATTAACTTTGGAAAAACATGAAGTATGAATACGCAGCTAAGAATAGGAGAAAGATCGCTGACATGAAAAAAACCTGTCTTTAGGAGACTCAGATTTGAACGCAGCTCTACCATTTGTTATGTGGGCTTAGGCAAATCTCCACCTTTCTGAGCTAGAATTTTCTCATCTCTGTAATGAGAGTAATCTTTGAAGAAAACACCAGTGATCCAGATAAAGCATAACAAGGAATTCTGGGTACTAGTCATGTTTGATTTATTGATCTAGACAGTGGTTATATGAGTGTGTTCATCCTTTATATTATCCTGGAAACCATTGCTAGACATATGATTTGTAAATATTTTCTTCATATCTATGATTTGTTCTTTCATACTCTTAAGAGGTCTTCCAAAGAGCAAATATTTTGAATTTTGATGAAGTCCAATTTATTGACTTTTCTTTTATGGGTCATGGCTTTGGTATTATGTCTAAGAACTCTTTGCCTAATCCTTCGTCATAAAGATTTTCTTCAGTGTTTCCCTCTAGAAGTGCTATAGTTTTAGGTGTTGCACATAGATGTATGATCCATTTTGAGTAATTTCTGCATAAGGTGTGAATGTTTTGTTTTGTCTATGAACGTTTAATTGTTCCAACATTTGCTGAAAATGTATCCTTCCTTTATTGAAATGCTTTTGCATTTTGTTAAAAATTAGTTGGCTATGTAAGTGTGGGTCTAATTTGGATTTTTTACTTTGCTCCATTAATCTATGTGACTGTCCCTTTGCCAATACCGCACTGTTTTGATTATTTTATCTACATATTAAGTCAAAATTAGGTCATGTCATTCCTCTGTATTCACTCTTAAATATTGCTTTTGTTGTTGTAGTTTCTTTATCTTTTATATAAATTTTAGCATCAGCTTATTTACATCTTCTGGATTTTTGACAGAAATTGTGTTAAGTCCATAGATAAATTTAGGGAAAATTGATATGTTTATTATGTTGAGTCTTCTCGTCTCTGAATATAGTGAAACTATTCATTTATTTAAGTGTTTACTGACTTCTTTCATTTAGCATTTTCCAGGTTTTAACTTAGAGATTCTATATATGTTTTACTAGATTTATAACTTCATGTTTTACTAGATTTATAACTTCATATTTCATTTGGTGGTGACTGTAATTGTTTGATGTTTTAAGTTTTATTTTCCAATTTTTCATTGCCAAGATTGGATTCTTTACCAGCTGAGCCACCAGGGAAGCCCATGTTAATATCTAAATATGTGTATGACCTTGGCCCTGTGACCTTATGAAACTCTTTAGTTCCATGAGTTGGTGGTGTTTTTTTTTTTGATAGATTATTGGAGTTTTCTATGTAGGAAATCATGTTATCTGAAAATAGAGAAAAATATTATTTCTTCCTTCCTTTCATTTCCTTTTCCTGCTTGACTGTATTGGCTAAAACTTTTAGTACTATGTTAAATAGAAGTGATGAGAATAGACTTTATAGTTGATCATAATTGGTGAAAGCATTCTTTCACCATTAAGTATGATGTTAATTTTAGGTTAACATCAAATCTTTATCAGATTGAGAAAATTTTATTCTATTCCTACTTTTGTGAGAGTTTTTATTATGAATGGTATTAAAATTTGTCAAATGCTTTTTTCTGAATCAACTGATACGGTTATATTATTTTTCTCCTTTATAGAGTATTAAATGCTGGATTACACTGGCTGATTATCAATACTGAATTAATCTTGGATTTCTGGACTATACCCCTCTTGGTCATGGTGTGAAAGTCACTAAGTCGTTTCCGGCTCTTTGTAACCCCATGGACTGTAGTCCATGGAATTCTCCAGGCCAGAATACTGGAGTGGGCAGCCTTTCCCTTCTCCAGAGGATCTTTCCAACCCAGGAATTGAACCCAGGTCTCCCACATTGTAGGTAGATTCTTTTTTTTTTTTTTTTGCCTTTAACTTTTTTTTATTAATTTATTTTTTAATTGAAGGATAATTGCTTTACAGAATTTTGTTGTTTTCTGTCAAACCTCAACATGAATCAGCCATAGGTATACATATATCCCCTCCCTTTTGGACCTCCCTCCCATTTCCCTCCCGATCCCACCCCTTTAGGTTGATACAGAGCCCTTGTTTGAGTTTCCTGAGCCATACAGCAAATTCCCGTTGGCTTATCTATTTTACATATGGTGATGTAAGTTTCCATGTTACTCTTTCCATACATCTCACCCTCTCCTGCCCTCTCCCCGTGTCCATAAGTCTATTCTCTATGTCTGTTTCTCCATTGCTGCACTGTAAATAAATTCCTCAGTACCATTTTTCTAGATTCTGTATATATGTGTTGGAATACAATATTTATTTTTCTCTTTCTGACTCACTTCACTCTGTATAATAGGTTCTAGGTTCATCCACCTCATCAGAACTGACTCAAATGCATTCTTTTTTATGCTTGATTACACAATATCCCATTGTGTATATGTACCACAGCTTCTTTATCCATTCATCTGTTGATGGACATCTAGGTTGCTTCCATGTTCTAGCTACTGTAAATAGTGCTGCAATGAACAATGGGATACATATGTCTTTTTCAATTTTGGTTTGCTCAGGGTATATGCCTAGGAGTGGGATTGCTGGGTCATATGGTGGTTTTATTCCTAGATTTTAGGGAATCTCCATACTGTCTTCCATAGTGGCTGTATCAGTTTACATTCCCACCAACAGTGCAAGAGTGTTCTCTTTTGTTCACAAGATCTCCAGCATTTATTGTTTGTAGACTTTTTGATGATAGCCATTCTGACTGGTGTGAGGTGATATCTCATTGTAGTTTTGATTTGCATTTCTCTGATAATGAGTGATGTTGAGCATCTTTTTATGTGTTTGTTAGCCATCTGTATGTCTTCTTTGGAGAAATGTCTGTTTAGGTCTTTTTCCCACTTTGGGGTTGGGTTGTTTTTCTGGCATTGAGTTCTATGAGCTGCTTGTATATTTTGGAAATTAATCCTTTGTCAGTTGTTTCCTTTGCTATTATTTTCTCCCATTCTCAGGGTTGTCTTTTCACCTTGCTTATAGTTTCCTTTGCTGTGCAAAAGCTTTTAAGTTTAATCAGGTCCCACTTGTTTACTTTTGTTTTTATTTCTATGACTCTAGGAGGTGGGTCATAGAGGGTCTTGCTTTGACTTATCTCATTGAGTGTTCTGCCTATGTTTTCCTCTAAGGGTTTTATAGTTTCTGGTCTTACATTTAGGTCTTTAATCCATTTTGAGTTTATCTTTGTGTATGGTGTTAGGAAGTGTGCTAATTTCATTCTTTTACATGTAGCTGTCCACTCGTCTCAGCACAATTTATTGAAGAGGATGTCTTTGCCCCATTGTATATTCTTGCCTCCTTTGTCAAAAATAAGGTACCCATTAGTGCATGGGTTTATTTATGGGCTGTCTATCTTGTTCCTTTGGTCTATATTTCTGTTTTTGTGCCAGTACCATACTATCTTGATGACTGTAGCTTTGTACTATAATCTGAAGTCAGGACGGTTGATTCCTCCAGCTCCATTCTTCCTCAAGACTGCTTTGGCTATTTGAGGTCTTTTGTGTTTCTATATGAATTGTGAATTTTTTTGCTCTAGTTCTGTGAAAAATGCTATTGGAAATTTGATAGGGATCCCATTGAATCTGTAGATTGCATTTGGTCATATAGTTATTTTCACAATGTTGATTCTTCCTACCCAGAAACATGGAGTATCTCTCCATCTGTTTATGTCATCTTTGATTTCTTTTATTAGTGTTTTATAATTTTCTGTGTACAGTTTGTCTCCTTAGGTAAGTTTATTCCTAGATAATTAATTCTTTTTGTTGCAGTGGTGAATGGGATTAACTCCTTAATTTCTCTTTCTGATTTTTCATTGTTAGTATATATAAATGCAAGGGATTTCTGTGTATTGCTTTTGTATCCTGCAACTGCTAAATTCACTGATTAGCTCTAGTAATTTTCGATACTATCTTTAGAGTTTTCGATGTACAATATCATGTCATCTGCAAACAGTGAGAACTTTAATTCTTCTTTTCTGATCTGGATTCATTTTATTTCTTTTTCTCCTCTGATTGCTGTAGCTAGGACTGCCAGAACTATGTTGAATAATAGTGGTGAAAGTGGACACCCTTGTCTTGTTCCTGATCTTAGGGGGAACGTTTTCAGTTTTTCACCATTGAGAATAATGTTTGCTGTAGGCTTATCATATAATGCCTTTACTATGTTGAGGTGGGTTGCCATGCCCTCCTCCAGGAGATCTTCCCAACCCAGGAATTGAACCCAGGTCTCCCACATTGCAGGTGGATTCTTTACCATCTGAGCCTCCAGGAAAGCCCAGAAGAGTTATATAAACTATATTTTTAGATGGAATGAGATAATACTCAATATTTTTTCAAATTTATTCTATATTCAGTGACATTAAAATTAATGAAATTTCCAGTAAGATATTTTTGGGGAAAAGCCAAAGTTAATTTAAATTAGAATTCATGAATGAATGAGGCCTGGGCTCAGTCAACTTTCATAAAAGAAATCAAAGAGATGTGACTACTGTATGATCTATAAGATACTGTAAGGCATATGAATTTAAAACAAAAGGATATACTAGTACAAGAACAGACAAAACAGAATATATAGTTTAAATACAGAGCGTGTGTATATATAGAAACGATACATTATGGAGGTGGCAGTAAAATCAGTGGGGAAAGGATTTATCATAAAATGTATAGTGCAGGTAAAATTGGCTCACTTTTTACAGAAGAATAAAATTTGATTTTTACCTCATGCCATTTACAAAGGTGAGTGGAACACAAATTAAAATTTAAATGTAAAATATAAAACTGCAGAGCTAATAGAAAAAAAAATCAGACTATATTTGTGACCTTGAAGTGAGAAAGAACTTCTTAAATAAGACCTCAGAAGCAAAAAACAACTAGTGGAAAATTGGTAGATCTGAGTAAAACCACTTGGAATAAATGTTTGGCACTTTGTTATGAAGTTAAACATATGACTAGCTTATGACCTAACAATTCCTGTCCTGGGTATTTAGTTAAATTAAAACATATATTCACACAAATACTTGAACATGAATGTTCTCAGGCCTTATTTATAAAAGCTCCAAACTGGAAAGAACTCAAATATACATCAACAAGAGAATGGATAAATACACTAATGCACACAGCTTAGAGCCCCCAAACCTTATGCTGATTAAAATAAGCAATACAAAAAAGTATATGTGCTATGACTCCATGTATATAAATTTCTAGAACATGCTAAATTAAACTACAATAACAGCAGATCAGTGGTTTCTTGAGACCAAGGGTGTGGTACTGACTTTAAAAGGTATGAAAGGGTTTTTTGAAGTGATGGACATGTGTTTTGATTGTATGTGGTTACATAGGTGATTTATTTGTCAAAAATTATTGAACTGTGCAGGGCTTCCCAGGTGGCTCAGTGATAAAGAATTCACCTGCCAAGCAGGAGACATGGGTTTGATTCCTAGGTTGGGAAGATTCCTTGGGGAAGGAAATGTCAGCCTACTACAGTATTCTTGCCTGGGAAATCCCATGGACAGAGGAGCCTGTGGGCAACAGTCCATGGGGTTCAAAGAGTCAGAACATGACTCAGCAACTAAACAACTATAATTGAACTGTGCTCATGAAAGGTACATTTCATGTGTAAGGTAAATTGTACTTCAGTAAAGTTAATTTAAAAAGTAAAAGTTATAAGACAAAAAGTTTTGAGTCTGAGTACATCAAAATAAATTATTATTGTTCCACCATAAACAAAATTGACAGAACACCTTGGATCAGATGGGTAACAGATTGGGGGAGAGATTTTGGTGTCAAAATTGATAGGTTAATATCTAGAAAGATCAAAGAGTCAATGAACTTTGCTAATCAACATTACAAATGAGAAACCCAGTTTAAAAATGGGAAGTGTATTAAGTTGCATAGTCACAGAAAATTCAAATACCCAACAAATATATAAGGAAATGCTCAACTTCACTAGTAATTAGAAAAAATAAAAACAAAAATACAGTAACATTTAATATCCAGCAGATTGGTAAACATTAGCAAGTTATACAATACCAAATATTTGACTAGAATGAGAAGAATAAAAATTTTCATGTTTTTCTCAGTAATGAAAACTGGTATAGCCATTCTAGAGATGAATCTGGCAGTACTTCAATTAATTAATATTTTGAGTATTAAAAATGGACCAGAAACTATCTTAGATGCTGAGGAAGTCAACAGTGAGCAAAAAAATGTAAGTATTTGCCTTCATTAAGCTTATCATCTAGTGGAGAGAGAAGATGATAAACAAAATCAAACATAAAATGAACATGTGTCAGATGATGGTAAACAGCATGGAGAAAAGAAAGACAGGATAATGTGTTAGGAGCTGGCTAGAGGAAAAGGAAAGTGTTACAATTTTAAATTTAGTGGCTAGGGAAGATTTCATTGAGAAGGAGAGGTTGGAGCTCAGACCTGTGAGGGATAAACCATGTAATCCTGGAGAAGTGAGTCCAAGTGAGTCAAGAGCAAACAAAGACCTGAATGGAGACCATGCTTAAGGTGTTTGAGAAACAGCAAGGTTAGTATGGCTTGATCTGAGGAAGTAAGGGGAGAATAAGAGGAAATGAAGTAAGAGAGATCAATAGGGGCAGATAACAAGGGCATTGTATGTATTTGAAGACTTCGGGTTACACTCTGAGTAAGATGGGAAGTCATTTGAAGGTTTTGTGGAAGGAGTTCTTAATGGAAAATAGGTGTGTATATAGCTAAAGATTCAGCATTTCTGTTACTGGCTAAATTCCACAGAAAAAACCAGGACATAGATGCATAAGACATGTACAAGAATTTTTTTTGAGGATTTTTGGTGCAAGTGAGCAATAGAAGACAATTGAGGTGTCCTTCACTCAGAGAAGAAATATGTAAAACCCTTTCAAAAGTCAGTACAATAGGAAGAGATACATATAGCTCCTAAATAGTGTTGCTTGTCAGTCACTTCAGTTGTGTTCAACTCTTTGTGACCCTATGGATTGTAGCCTGCCAAGCTCCTCTGTCCATGGGATTCTCCAGGCAAGAGTACTGGAGTAGGTTGCCATGCACTCCTCCAGGGGATCTTCCCAACCCAGGGATGGAATCTGCATCTCTTAAATTTCCTGCATTGGCAGGCAAGTTCTTTACCACTAGCGCCACCTGGGAAGCCCTAAATAGTGTTGAATGAAACAAAAAAGAAACAGAATGAGATCTGCTGTACAATACAATATATACAACCTGAAAATACAAATATACCAAAGGAAATACTATTTTTCAAATTTACACAAATATGCAAGGATGTGAATGACTTAGAGTGGGTGTCTTTGAGGAGGTTATGAGAATGAAATGGGAATTGGGGCTATAAAAGAAAAATAAATGTTTAGAAAGTAAAAAGGCATATGGAGAGGTGAAAACAATCATCTTCAATGTTCTCTCAGAACAAGCAGTTGATTTTTCCTCTTTGAAATAAAAACCTTTTTCTTTTTATTATTATAGGAAAGTTTGAAAAACAGCACATCACCCTGCAGCCATCATCTAGCCTCCAAAATCGTCAACTTAAGGCCAATCTATACCCACTTGCACCCGCATTCACTTTCCTCTGCTTGTTTGTATTTATTTTTTGAGCATTTTAAATCAACTTTTTCTTCGAGCTCTGATTTACATACCTAATAAAATGCACTCATGTATATTTTGATGAAATTTGAGTATAATCACCACCACAATTGAGTTATAGAATATTCCATCACTGAAAAAAAAAATCCCAGAACCTCATTCAAATCAATCTCCCATCAGCACCCCTAGGCAACCACTGATCTGCCTTCTGTCACTATATATTATATTTGGCTTTTCTAAACTTATGTCCACAAGAACATAAAGTTTCCTTTGTGTTCATGTTTCCCTTTGAATTCTTTTTTAAATAAAAAACTTTATTTTTGGCTGTGCTGGGTCTCTGTTGCTATGCACAGGCTTTTCTCCAGTTGCGGAGAGCAGGGGCTACTCTCTAGTTACGGTGAGTGGGCTTCTCATTGTGGTGGCTTCTCTTATTGCAGAGCATGGGCTCTAGGGAATGTAGGCTTCAGTAGCTGCTGCATGTGGGCTCAGTAGTTGCGGCTCACAGGCTTAGTTGCCTGTTGGCATGTGGGATCTTTCCGGACCAGGGATTGAACCTGTGTCCCCTGCACTGCAATGTGATTCTTAATCATTGGACCACCAAGGAACCCCCTTTATAGTCTTTTACATATTTATAATAGTAGTTATAAAGTGTTTTCTGCTAACTTTGACATATAGAATTTTTTTAAAAATTTTTTATTGAAGTATAGTTGATTTATAATGTTGAGCATCCTCTGCTATATAGCATAGTGATTCAGTTATACACATAGAGACAGTCTTTTATATATATATATATATATATATATATATATATATATGTTTTTCCATTATGGTTTAGCACAGGATATTCAATATAGTTCCCTCTGATATACATTAGGACCTTGTTGTTTATCCATTCTATATGTAATAGTTTGCATCTACTAACCCCAAACTCCCAATCCATCTCTCTCCCTCCCGCCCCTCGGCAACCACAAGTCTGTTCTCTATGTCTAGGAGTCTGTTTCTGTTTTGTAGACAGGTTCATTTGTGCCATATTTTATTCCACATATAAGTGATACCATATACTTGTCTTTCTCTTTCTGACTTACTTCATTTAGTATCACAATCTCTAATTGCATCCATGTTGCTGCAAATGGCATTCTTTAAAGTTAATAATATTCAACTGTATATATGTACCACATCTTCCTTATTCATTCATCTGTTTATAACATTCAGCTTGTTTCCATGTCTTGGCTATTTTGAACAGTACTGCTATGAATATAGGGGTGCATGTATTTTTTTTGTTGTTTTTACTGGAGTATAATTGCTTTACAATGTGTTTGTTTCTGCTGTACAGCAAAGTGACTCAGCCACGCATATACTTTTCTCCCATTTCCTTGGATTTCCTTCCCACTTAGGTCACCACAGAGCATTGAGTAGAGTTCCCTGTGCTATACAGTTGGTTCTCATTAATTATTTTTTTATACACAGTAATGTATATATGCCAATCCCAATCTCCCAATCCATCCAACCTGGCCCCCCTTACTCTCTTGGTGGCCATACCTTTGTTCTCTACATTTGTGGGCCTCTATTTCTGCTTTGCAGATAAGTTCTAAATCTGTATACCATTTTCTAGATTTCATATATATGCACTAATATACGATATTTGTTTTTCTCTTTCTGACTCACTTTACTCGGTATGACAGTCTCTAGGTCCATCCACATCCCTGCAAATGGCTCAATTTTGTTCCTTTTTATGGCTAATATTCCTCTGTCTACATGTACCGCATCTTCTTATCCATTCCTCTGTTGATGGACATTTAGGTTGCTTTCATGTCCTGGCTGTGTAAATAGTGCTGCAGTGAACATTGGGGTGCACAAAATTAAATCTTTTTTAACTATAATTTTGTCCAGGTATATTCCCAGGAGTGTGTGCTGGATCTATGGTAATTCTATTTTTAGTTTTCTGAGAAACCTCCATATTTTTTTTTCATAGTTGCTGTACCAATTCACATTCCCACAAACAGTGCAGGAAAGTTCCCTTTTCTCCACATCTTCTCCAGTATTTGCTATTTGTAGACTTTTTAACGATGGCCATTCTGAGCAGTGTGTGGTGGTACCTCACTGTAGTTTTGATTTGCATTTCTCTAATAGTGATATTGAGCATTTGATGACATACATATCATTTCTAGATCTTCTGGATCTGTTTCCAATGCCTGATTTTGTTGCTGGGTAGAAGTCACATTTTCCTTCTCCATATGTCTAGAAATGCTTGATTGGATGTGAGACATCAGATGCTATTTGTTGGGTGTCTGAACTTTGTTACCTTTATTTAACAGTGTTGGGTTTTATTCTGGCAAGTTGTTAATTTACTTCTGGATCATCCTGGTTCCTTGAGGTTTGTTTTTAAGCCTTGTTAGAGTGATTTTGGCAGAGGAGGCAATGGCGCTCCACTCCAGTACTCTTGCCTGGAGAATCCCATGGATGGAGGAGCCTGGTAGGCTGCATTCCATGGGGTCACTAAGAGTCGGACACGGCTGAGCGATTTCACTTTCACTTTTCACTTCCATGCATTGGAGAAGGAAATGGCAACCCACTCCAGTGTTCTTGCCTGGAGAATCCCAGGGATGGGGAGCCTGGTGGGCTGCCGTCTGTGGGGTCGCACAGAGTCGGACACGACTGAAGCGACTTAGCAGCAGTAGCAGCAGAGTGATTTTGGAGCTTTTACTCTAGAGTGATTTTACTCTCACCATTAAGGCAAGACATTTCTGTGTCTCTATGAAATTCTCTTAAGCGTTTAATGAGGTTTCTCTCACTTGTTTGGATGTAATTTGAATGTCTCCCAGTCCTGGGTGAGTCCTAGTAACTGTTCGGTTTATAGTTCCCTGGTAATTGATTGCCCCTTGGGGTTGTTCTTTACCAAGGTCATGTAGGCTTATGCTACACATCCATAGTTTAGTATTCATACAAAACTCAAGATTTCTTTCCAGATTTCTGGAGGTCTTTCTCAGCATAACTCCCTTCTCTCAACTTGCCCATTCCAGCCACCTTGGCTTCCCCACACTTGGAGCTCTGTCTCATCAACTCAGCAGGAATGCTTTTTTCTGCTAAGGAAACTGCCTCCTAGCTTGTGTACTAGAATATGTCTTCAGACAAAAAGCAAAAGCAATTTTTGGGCTTACTTCATTTTTTTCTTTTCTTTTAGGGTTATAGTCTGTATTTATCTTCTATATTTTGACCAATTTTCTAGTTACTAAAGTAAGAGATTAGTCTAATACCACTTACTCTATCATTGCCCCAAACAGAAATCTCAGAAATCTTGAGTAGCAAACTTTTTAAAAGAAAACTGAGTCTCTACCAAAGGCCACTGGTATTATATCCTTCTATTTTCAATTCTTTTTATCTGTATAGAACTATCAGTAATTTAGGGTTGTTCCAGAGTTTCAACCTCTCTTATAGTATTTTGAAGCAAATCTGAAGCAGATATTATTTGTAAATATTTTATAAATGTAAGATGTACTCTTGAAACAGGGACTATTTTAAAAATGACAACTCCATGATATCTAAAAAAATTCAATAATTCTTCCCCATCAAATATCCATTGTTCAAATATCCAGCTGATTAAATTTAAATATTTTCTTTTAAAAATCAGATTCAAACAAGATTCACAAGTTGAAATTGTTGTGTCTTTTAAGACTTTTCAAATCTCCATGTTAATGCTCCATTTCTTTTGTATTTCTTTTGAAGTATATTGTTTTTGTCCTGTAGCATTTCCCACAGGGAAATATATTTTGCAGCAAAATAGTTTAATGTGTAGTTTAACATGTTCCTTTAATAAGTGCTTCCTATTAGTTGTTGGAGAAAGAAGAGACAGTTTTCTACTGTAATTCATGTTGTTCCTCTTCATTTTTTAAGTTCTGTTTTTTATCATCTTTTTCAAAGTGTTATTTTTTCAATTAATTAATTGGATATTTTTTGTTTTACTCTACGGTTCTGTATAGTTTTCCTCTTGTTGTTTTGTACACCCTACATCTTTAACTTTCTCTAGTTAGTCAGCTTGCTATTGAATTTGCAATTACTGTGCAAACCTCTCTGTCCAGATTTATCTACGTGATACAGAGGAAGGGCATATAATATACTGAATACCCTGTTTACAGCATGGAAATGCTTGCTGAAGGATCCCCAAGCAGACACGAAGGCCAAAAAAATGCAGTACACATATTACAATTGTTTCTATGTGTGCATGCTCATTTGACCTTTGTGTGGGATATTTTGCTCTTTTAAGGTATGTTAGTTTCCCATTAGTTGCTTAGTACAGAATTAACAGTTTCAGTTTAGGAGTCCAAGAGGCCTTTCTTAAGCTTCATCTGTGGTTTCAGGCCAACCCAGTGCATTGGAAGAGCCCTGGGTTTTAATCAGAAACCCTGGGGTCAGGCTCTGGCTCTCATTCCAAGGCTTGCTAGCGAATCAGATTGTCATTGAAGAGATTGTCAAAGAAGCTCTGAGCACAGGGACCACCTCTATTCTCCAATCCAGGCAGATCTTCGGATGCACAGATTCTCTTTGACGGCACATCATGAGTTTCTTCCCATGATGAGACAACTGAAGTGTAAAGAAGTCAAAGAATCAGCTGAAGTTTATAAAGGTAGCAAAAGTGAAGCTGAAATTTGAATTCAAAGTCTGATTCCAGATCAAGCCCTGAGCCTCTGGAGTGGGAGCACTGATCCAACTAACCCTAGGGAGTATCAAATAGTGAGAACTCACACACAGGAAACCACTTGAATATAAGACCCAGCATCACCCAACCACCAGTAGCACCCTGTGCAGGACGCCTCATCTAAACAACAAACAAAACAAAACTACAAACCCAATCATCAGCAGACAGGATCACCACCTCACTCAGCCCTGCCCATCAGAGGAGAAACAAACAGACAAGCAAACAAAAACTCAGCACAAATCTCACCCTATGCAAGCTTACACATACCATTGGATCAAGCTTAGGAGCGCAGAAACCAAAAGGAAGAAAGAATTCAACCTTGAAGCCTGGGAAAAGGAGACCTCAAACACAATAAGTTAAAAAAAAATGATGAAAAGGCAGAGAAATACTACACAAATGAAGAAACAAACTAGAAACACAGAAGTCCAAATATATGAAGAGGGAACAGACAAACTACCCAAGGCTTGCTAACCTACAACTACCTGAACCTTTGTTTCCATATCTTTAAAACAGGAATAATAATACTTGTTTTAAGCAACTCATGGGGTTATAGAAAGGAATAGGTTGGTATTTGTAAAACTGCTTTACAACAGTGCTGTCCAAAAGAAACATAACGTGAGCCACAGAAGTAACTTAATTTTTTCTAAGCCATGGTAAATAAAAGTAAGAAGAGTCTGGTGAATTTAACTTTAATTATATATTTTATTCAATTCAACATAAGCAAAATATTATAATTTCAACAAGTTTCCAATTTTAAAAAACTATTAAGGAGATATTTCACATTCTTTTTTTTTATGCTAAGGTTTTGAATCCAGCATAATACAACATGTCTCAATTTGGATGCTAAATTTTAATAAAAAACACCTGATAGATATTTAAATTGCATAATATTTACAGTTGAGTAAGTGGATGTATATCCCCCAATTTTCCCAAACTGAAATAAGTTTTTCAGCAACTGAATCTAATACTGGTTTATAAATTAAAATTAGTTAAAATTCCATAAAATTAGAAATGCCTTAGTCACACCAGCCACAGTTCAATGGCTTAACACTCATACACAGCTAGTGGCTCTCACATTGGATAGTGCCACTGTGTCAACTGTTGAGCTTTATGTATCTGACAGCTTTTACAGAAGTTCTTAAATCTCAGTTGGATGGTACACTATTTCTTTCACTTTGGGCCTCCACATTAGAGACATGAATTTCCTTTGCTTTGACCTACAAAAGAATTTCCCAAGGAAAACCTCCCAGCTTTCCCGACAGTTGGATAACAGATTGCTTCCATTTCAGTAATCAGAATTTATTTTGTCTAAGAGTCACTACACTTTCTGGGAAATAAATACATCTCTAAGAGCAGGGGGAAGATGACCAAAATAGACTGTTTTTAAAGAGCTGAAAAATCGATTCCTGGTAGTAATGCAATCTGGAATACACGAAACCATTAGTGCAAGGAGCCCACAACGAAGTCAGGATCTATTCTGAGCCATGGAGACTCGAGATCCCAAGTGACTTCAGTGCATTACCAAGAGCAGACTGATTCCGGGTAAGGCCAAACCCATCATCTCAGGGTGAGGGGCATCACGTGGGGTCACCTCGGGTGTCTGGGATCTCCTGCAGAGGTGAGTCAGGGCAATGGGGCAGCGATGATGGACACTCTACCCCAAGCAACTTTTTTTTGCATGAATTCATCACAGAATTTGATACCAAGGTATTTCTCTCTCCCTTCTTATTTGAGTAACAGACTAGAAACTCTTCACAGTTTTTCTTTGCCTCCACGGAGAATCTTTGATCTGAAAGAAACTACTGCATTCAGTAGATTGGACTGTTTAAATGAACACTTTTCTAGCGCTACTTACCATATCCCAAACATTGTTCTAAGCACTTTAAATTATTCTTGCAATACATTTATCAGATAGTTTTATAATGCCCACTTTACAGATGAGAAAACTGGGGCAGAGAAAGCTGAACTAACTTGCACAAAGTGGTACTGCTTGTAAGTGATGGGGAAGCAATAGGAGCCCAGACAATCTAGGTTTCTGACCAACTGGTAAACCCCATGGTCCATGCAACTACTGGATGTGGGTCAGAGGCTGGACTTCCACGCTCAGCCCAGAGTGCCAAGCCTTGCATCCAGTCACTAGGAATTCATATGCTGCCTTCCTTAATCAGAAATCAGAGGGGAGCTCCGAAACCCACCTGACTCTACCGCTGTGTCCTGATCCTCTAGAACAAGGGTCCCCAACCTCCAGAATCTAATGTCTGATGACCAGAGGTGGAGCTGATGTAATAATAATAATGAAGTGCACAATGAATGTAACATGCCTGAATCATCCTGAATCCCCCATTCCACCTCCCTGGTCTATGAAAAAGTTGTCTTCCACGAAACCTGTCCCTGGTGCCAAAAAGGATGGGGACCACTGCTCTAGAATGTCCTCCATCTCCACAGCCTCTAGCACAATTCTACTCATCTTTTAAAGCTCAGCTCAAAACACATCTTCTCCATTAGGTTTCTTAAATCTCTACAGTCAAAACTACTCCCTTTCTCATCTCCCAACCTCTTCCAGATTAATCTCTACTGTTTTCTGTAAGTTGCCTTGAATTACAGAGCTGTCTCTCTCTTCTCCTTGGCTATGAGACCCCAGAGGATGGGAAGTTCATATTATTCATTTTTTTTTCAAGATTTAAAAAAAAATTTTATTTATTTTTGGCTGTGCTGCATTTTTGTTGTTGTGTGGGCTTCTTTCTAGTTGTGGAGAGTGGGGGCTACTCTTCGCTGCAGTGTGCAGGCTGCTTATCGTGATGGCTTCTCATTTTTGTAGAGCAGGGGCTCTAAGCATAGGGGCTTCTGTAGTTGTGGCTCATGTGGCTCCTAGGCTCTAGAGCACAGCCCCAGTAGTTGTGGTGCATGGACTTAGTTGCTTTGCAGCGTGTTGGATCTTCCCAAACCACGGCTGGAACCTGTGTTCCCTGCCCTGGCAAGTGGATTCTTCACCACTGAGCCACCAGGAAAGCCTCATCTTATTCATTTTTGTATCCCACACAGCACCTAGCATGAAGCCTTTTGCTTTCTAGCACTCCGTAAATATTCATTACTAATTCATCACTACTTCTCTATTTCTAATTTGAATAGAAATAATGTATTGAAAACTGTACTGCAGTGGGTTTCAAGAAACTTGAATTCTAAACTTGCTTCTGTCGCCAAATAGCTATATACACTTAGGCAATTTATTTCACCTCTCTGAGCCTTGGTTGTCTGTAATTGGATGAGATAATCTCTAAGGCCTCATGACATTTATGGAATGGGCTATTATTTGCTCTGAATTTATGGACACAAAAGGTTTTAAACAAGTCCCTGAAGGCTGTTTCATATATTCTGCGATCACTCCAGGGCTATGGGGGTGAGGTGCTTCTAAACAGGAACACATGAGTGGGGTCAGCAGAAGCAGGCCCTTGAGACAGGCCAAGTCTGACTAGTTGGTTGTGCTTTAAAATTTCAGCCTGGTTAAAAGCCTGGATCTTATAGGAAAGGACCCTACATAAAGTGGTGGATACAGTAGAAGACAGCTTCAGGAAATAGTAGAGGTGGTTCTGTCCTCAGTGTGCTTAATACGTGGTAGGAATCACTGGCTAGCTAGGCTTCCTTCGAGAACACCCTGGAAATAGCATGCAGATAAGAGGTATGCACAGATGGGTGCTAAGGCCATCGGAAAGCAGAAGGTAACAAGTGTTGGTGAGAATGCAGAGAAACTGGGACCTGTTTATGCTGTTGGTAGGAATGTAAAATGATATGGCTACTATGGAGAGCAGTATCATAGTTCCTCAAAAAATTAAAAATAAGACTACCATATGATCCAGCAATCCCACTTTTGGGTATATACCACCCCCCAAAGAAATTCAAATCAGGATCTTGAAGAAAGACCTGTACTCTGATGTTCACTGCACTGCTACTCCCAACAGCTAAGATATGGAAATACCCCCAATGAATGGATCAAGAAATTAGGTATATACACAGAATGAAATATCATTCAGGCCTTTAAAAAAAAAAGGGGAATCTTGCCATTTTGGACAACAGGGATGAACCCAGAGGACACTACGCTAAGTGAAATAAACCAGTTACAGAGGGACAAACCTACACGTTACCATGTATGTGAGGAAGCGAAAACAGTCAAATTCACAGAAGCAGAGGGTAGAATGGTGGTGACTAGGGCCTGAGGGATGGAGCAAATAGGGAATTATTGTTCAATTGGTATAGAGTTTCAGTTACACAAGATGAATGTGCTCTGAGGATGTGTTATATAATATAGTGCCTATACTTATAACTACGGTATTGTGCGCTTACATTTTGTTAAGAGAGTGATTTCAAGTGTTCTGACCAAAATAAAAAGGACATAAGGAAACTTTTGGAGTGATGGATATGGTGGTGATTTCCTAGGCATTTTTGAGCGTGTGACCAAACTCATCAAATTGTATATGTTAAATATATGCAGGGTTTCTGTGTACCAATTATTATTATTATTAGCAAGGAAACTTTAAAAAGGCATTTACAGTCTTTGCAACCCAAAAATAAAAATGGTTTTCAAACCTTAAAAAAGGAAAAGATTGGGTCTGGCTGGATACCCCACTTACAGCTAACATTTAAGAACAAACAGAGAAGACTAAAAGGCAGGAAACAGTGGGATTAGGAGATGAAATATTTGCCTGGGCCAAATAGTTTCAAAGTTCCTAGACATCAAATGCAAATTACTAAGGTACAAAATGTTGGATTTTAAGTTTATGTATTTAAAAAAAAATTTATTTGGCTGCATCGGGGCTTAGTTGTGGCCCCATATCTGTGATCTTTGTTACAGCATGAGAGAGCTTTAGTTGCAGATGTGAACTTTTAGTTGTGGCATGTAGGATCTAGTTCCCTGACCAGGGATTGAACCCGGGCCCTCTGCATTGAGAGCTAGAAGTCCGAGCCACTGGACCACCAGGGAAGTCCCAAGTGTATATATCTTAAAATCACTTGTTAGTGACTTATCCTGATTATCAGAGCCATAAAACAGTGACTGCTCTCCCATCCCTCTCCCTGGATAAAGAAAGGCAGAGAAGTTTTTGTTTTCACTTCCTCACTGGCATGTGGGGTCTAAACTCCTGTCTTTGCTCAGCACTTGGAAGGTGAATCACTTGACCTTACTGGATCTTTGTAGCAGCTTCTGTAAAATGAAGGGCTTTATTGTAAATGATCCTTAACGTCCCTTTTAGCTGGACAGAAGGTTTGTGACAGGTATTTTCCTCCACTAGACTGTGTTGTTGTTCAGTTGCTAAGTTGTGCCTGACTCATTATGACCCCGAGGACTATAGCATGCCAGGTTTCCCTGTCCTTCACTATCTCCTGGAGTTTGCTCAAACTCATGTGCATTGAGTTGATGATGGTATCCAACCATCTCATCCTCGGTCATTCCCTTCTCCTCCTGCCTTCAGTCTTTCCCAGTATCAGGGTCTTTTCCAATGAGTTGGCTCTTGGCATCAGATGGGCAAAGTATTGAAGGTTCAGCAACAGTTCCTTCCAATGAATATTCAGGGTTGATTTCCTTTAGGATTGACTGATTTGATCTCCTTGCAGTCCAAGGGACTCTCAAGCCTCTTCTCCAGCACCACAATTCAAAAGCATCACGAGACCATAACCCCCTGGAAGGCCAGGCTGTGCTTTACCTATCTCTTTAGAGGCAGGTGCCAGCGAAGTTCCTGACATGTACTGGGGGCTCAATCAGTGCTGGTTGAATTGAACTGAACTGAATATAATAAGTGAGGAGGCATGAAGTGAGAACCAGAAAGTTAATTTTAAAAAAAAGGAAGCAAGCTTTTCCTCCTCCTTTCTGTGGACAAAAGCTGGGAAGAGACCGTTTTGGTAACAGGTAAAAACCAAGACTGGAGAAGAGTGAAAGGTACACCCCATCAGCTGAGCAGCAGAAACCCCTGGGGTGTACAAATATCTGGAGAAAGCTTATTGATTATAAAGTAAGAGTGCTGATAAATTACAAAGAATAAGTATAACCAAAATAGGTATATAAAATTAAGCCTTGCTATTGGGCTTCCCTTATGGCTCAGCTGGTAAAGAATCTACCTGCAATGCGGTTCAATCCCTGGGTTGAGAAGATCCCCTGGAGGAGGGAAAGGCTATGTACTCCAGTATTCTGGCCTGGAGAATCCCATGGACTGTATAGTCTATGGGGTCACAAAGAGTTGGACACGACTGAATGACTTTCACTTTTTACTTTCATACTTCAGCCAAGTACAACAAAGTTGGATCTGATGTGAAGAGCCAACTCATTGGAAAAGATCCTAATGTTGGGAAAGATTGAAGGTAAAAGGAGAAGGGAACAGAAGAGGGTAAGATGGTTAGATAGCATCACTGAGTCAATGGACATGAATTTGACCAAATTCCAGGATATAATGAAGGATAGGGAAGCCTACCATGGTGCAATCCATGGGGTTGCAAAGAGTCGAAGCAACTTAGCAACTGATCAACAACAATACAATAATCCCTTAAAAATTAGTGAAAAAGCTTTCAAATTGTTGCTTAGATTTTCAAGACGTTCATAATTATTTTTCAGTAGGTAATGCGAGCACAGAGGATCAAATTTAAAAGATTTTAAAAGCTATTATTAGCAGTATCGATTTTATCTCTTTATAGGCCATTAGTTACTTGGATAAAAAGTTTACTTTGTGTTTAAAGCAACCTCTGAGTGGAAATGCCAGTTAGCCCTTCTGATACTGTACCACCTGGGGCTGAAGGGCAGACCCTTCCATACAGCTGAGAATTGGCTGGCAGGTAAGATGTTGGCATCTAGATGCTGAGTAAGGCAAGAGTGACAGTGTTATCCCATCATACAGAATGGGTACCTGAGGCCTAGAAAGAAGATACTTGGCACAAGATCACTTAGACACTGGTGGGGGATTTCGCTGGTGGTCCAGTGGTTAAGAATCCACCTTGCAAGGCAGGGGACATGGGTTTGGTCCCTGGTTGGGGAACTAAGATCCTGCATGCCACAGGGCAACCAAGCCTGTGTACTGCATCTAAGATCCAGCTGGGAAAGGCAGCCAAGAAAAAAAAAAAGACACTGGCAGAACCCAGCTGGGAAAGGCAGCTAGCCTCATTCTGCTGCTTCATTAGGCGCTTTATCTGTGTTGTCTTCCAGCCCAGGGCAGTTTCTTGGGAAGCGATGTGCACTGCCATCCTGGGGTCAGGATGGGCTCAGCACCTGCCTGCAGAGGCAAGAAGGCTTCTCTGACAGATGCTTATGACAGTTCCAGTGCACAGTCAGGTTCTTTTCAGAGAGGAGAACACATTGGGATCTCAGGTTCCAAACAGGTCCCGTTTCCTCACGTTGACTGAATTCTCTCCATCACAGACTTCATCTCTGGGTCCCAGGAAGGGGGACTTGCTAGCTCAAGAATGTGCCCAGTTGAACTCTTTATAAAAGCCTCAGAAGGAAAGTTGACTTTTTACCCATTCTCTCCTTGAAGCCATCAAAAGAATTATGAAATCATCTCCAGATCAAACACTGAGGTTCTTCCCAAAGGGTGTCACCATGAATTAACGTTCAGCTCTTTCGCCCTCCTCTCCATGGTGCGGAAGCCAGGCGGGCGGGTCTCCTCCTCTCTGTGCGAGCATCATGGCCATTGCAGGACTCTGCTTCCTTCCTCTCTGCACTGCTGTCTTCACCACACTCCTTGCCCCAGGATCTGGTCCACCTGCAGGGTTGGAGGAAGCAAACCTGAAACACAGGTGTAGGGACTGTCCTGCTATGTCCAAATGAGAGACTGTAAAGACAGTGTGATGGGGCAAGTTTTGAGGTTGTAATTCTGCAGAAAGGCAAGTCCCCCAGGAGGCCAGGTTTACATCCCAAACGTCTCTCTCCCTCCTCAGTGAACCACCTCTATGCACTGAATACATTGTCTTATTGTGAGGGCTCCCAACTTGCTCCAATCAACACGTTTCTTTAACTCCTTTAAGATGAACTTGTTAGAGGTGTCTCCACTGCCATACAGTTCTGACTTCCTCTGATTAATTAGGAGGCTTGGAAATGTGTGTGTGTGTTTCAGACACTGTGCTGTGGGTGATTGTGGCACTGAGCAAGTTCACTTCTTCAATGTTTAATGCTGAACTATTTTCTACTCTAGAGGTAGATGGGAGGAAGGGGCTTTGTGTAGCCACGAATGTGTATTGTCATCTCTACTACTTTCTGCCCTGTATTGCTAACCTACTTGACTTCTTCCACCTTCAGCCAGATAGAGAAGTGAACAGAGGCCAAGACATAGCGGGGGGTGGGGTGGGGGCATTGCTATTTAGGCAGGTACCAAAAGGAGGCGTTACTAAACTATCTAGGAAACTTGGATCCTTTGCTCCCTTTGGAGAGGAAAGCTTTGGGGCTCTGTGCCACGGTGATTTATCATAGATGGCAAAAATACTGGGTTGCCCAAAAGTTCACTCAGGTTTGTCTGTAAGATGTTATGGAAACATCTAAACAAATTTTTTGGCCAACCCAGTATCTGTTGTCCAATGCACTGCTAAGCTCTCTGCCTGCCTGTTCTGCAGAGCTAATGGGAAAGGCCAGTGCACCCTGGCCACCTGAGCCTACGTTTAGGTGTTTCTCCAGTTCCCTAAATACCCATTTTCTGTCTGGCCTCCAGACGGCTAATCTAATCTCCTTTATTTTGCTTCTCATAATTTTATTATTGGATGTAACCCTGTCCCAAAGTCTGGGCCTGTCGCGCCCATGAAGCTTCTCCAATACCCTTTTATAGTTCGTTCATTGATTCATTTACCCAATAAGTATTTGTCATCTTTGTGCTGGATGCTGGGTATCTGAGGATGTAAAGAGAAATATTTCTCCTTCCTACCTTTGAAGTGTATTGTCCAACCTCAAAGTTGTTTGTGGAACAAGAAATTGCAAACATGATGAGTGTGGTACTGATATACAGGGGGCTGGGGGAATACCTGGTGCGTGTGTGCTAAGTCACTTCAGTCGTGTCTGACCCTCTGCGACCCCGTGCACTGTAGCCCGCCAGGCTCCTCTGTCCATGGGATTCTCCAGGCATGAATTCTGGAGTGGGTTGCCATGCCCTTCTGCAGGAGATCTTCCCAACCCAGGGATCACACTGGTGTCTCTTACATAAATTGTAAACGTGATGAGTGTGGTACTGATATGTAGGGGCCTAGGGGGACACATCAGAAGAGACTTCATCCAGAATGCAGATGAGTCAGGAATAGCCCCCCTGAAAAGACTCCATTTATCTTAAAAGAATGAACACAGAAGAGTACAGGTAGATAGGAGTCACTTGTGTGAAAGTTTTGAGGTAGAAAGGAGAAAGTGTATTGTGCATAACAGAAGGCCAGTGTGGTTAGGATAGAATAATAGCCAGTATTAATTTGGCATTTGACGTACCTGGCCATGTTCAAAGCAGTTGATATGTTTTAATTTTTTTTTTAACCTTCACATTAAGTCTATGATAAGGTAATTGAGAACACAGAGGAGTGAAGTAACTTTCCCAGGGTCACACAGCTAGGACGTAACATAACTGGGATATGAGCCAAGACAGCCTGGCTCCAACCCCTGCCCTCTGAACACAGCATCAAACTTCAGAGATAGCATATGGAGGGCAGATGAGGACCACATCACACAACTCAGGAAGAGGAGACAGAAGATTGCAAGTCAATTTAGACCACACTGAAAGTTCAATACAGCACCTAGGTCTGCTACATACTAATGTCAATCCTTTTCTCCATATGGAAAATTGGGGGAGTCCACTGAGACTCTAGGGTTCGCAGGTGGCCTGGTGGTAAAGAAACGGCCTGCCAATGCTGGTGATGTAAGAAAGGTGGCTTCATTCCCTGGGTCGGGAAGATTCCCAGGAGCAGGAAATGGCAACCTACTCCAGTATTCTTGCCTGGAAAATTCCATGGACAGAGGAGCCTGGTGGGCTACAGTCCATGGGGTCGCAAAGAGTCTGACACAACTGAGCATGCACACACTGAGAATCTAGCTCTAGGTTACACACTGGGAAATATAGGAAACAGTCGAATTAGTCCTAAGGGCTAATAATTCCCCCATGACTTTGAGGGAAAGAAGAGGTTTGTGTGGGATAGGGAGCTGAACGATTCACACAGCAAGGTATACTTGAAGTGGCCTGCAGGAGTCATTAGGGTCTACATGAAAAAAAAGCAATGGTATGGTTGTCCATGGCTTTTCATTCTTTTGTTTTTTTTAGCACCCACTTATCATGTATCTTCTGTCTGCCTGATTTTCTGCTAGAAGCTGAAGTTATGGCAGTGAAGTGGACAAGTAACATAAAAACCAGCATGAGCAAGGGGACACACATGAGAAAGTCTGTGACTGTGGGTGACAAAGAAGAGACTAGCTGGCACCCAAGGGTCATGGGGAAAGTTAATTGGAGCTGGGCTTTGGAGATGGGAAATGAGGACAGGGAGATAAAGCAAGTGATTGTTTAAGGTTCTATCACTGTTGAATGGGGTTTTTCTTCTTCCTAACTGATAATGAGAAGCCATCGCTAGTTCTTGGGTAAGAAAGAAAAACAATTTGTTTCTAGAGTGCTTTGTCTGGCAGCTCTGCACAGGCCACACTGGATAGCAAGGAGACCCAAATGTTAGTACAATGTTAGGGTGGGTAGGAGAAGCAAGGAACATAGAAGTATATCTGAATGCCATTCACTCCTTTTAACATTTTTTTGAATGATTTGTTTGAAGTAGAGCTGATTTACAATATTTTATTAGTGTCAGGTGTACCACATAGTGATTCAATAATTTTGAGATTACACTCCATTTAAAGTTATAAAATATTGGCTATATTCCTGGTTCTATAAAATATACCTTTGTAGCTTATTTATCCTACACAGAGCAGTTTGGATCCGTTAGTTTTCTGCCCTTATCTTGCCCCTCCCCTTCCCTATCCCATTTATTTAAAATGGTCTTTTAAAAATTGCTTTATTTTATAGTGGAGAATAGCTGGTTAACAATGTTGTGTTTCAGGTGTACAGCAAAGCAATTCAGTTAGACACATATCTGTTCTTTTTCAAAATCTTTCCCCATTTCAGTTATTTCAAAATATTGGGTAGAGTTCCCTGTGCTGTACAGAAGGTCCTTGTTGATTATCTACTTCATATACAGTAAGTGTGCAGATGTTAACTCCTAATTTATCCCTTCTTCCCTACCTTTTCCCTTTGGTGACTCTAAGTTTGTGTTTGAATTCACTGAGTCTGTTTCTGTTTTGTAAATAACTTCATTTGTATCATTTTTTAGATTCAACATGTAAGTGATATCATATGATATGTTTTTGACTTCACTTAGTGTGATACTCTCTAGGTTCATCCATGGTGCTACAAATGGCATTATTTTATTTTTATGACTGAGTAATATTCCATTGTATATATGTACCACATCTTTATCCATTCATGTATCAATGGATTTAGGTTGTTTCCATGTCTTGGCTGCTGTAAATAGCGCTACTCTGAACATTAGGGTGCATGTACCTTTTTGAATTAGAATTTTCATCTTTTCTGGATATATGCCCAACAGTGGGATTGCAGGATCATATGGTAACTTTATTGTTAGTTTAAGGAACTTCCAAATCGTTCTCCATAGTGGCTGTACCAACAGTGTAGTAGGGCTCCCTTTTCTCCACACCCTCTCCAGCATTTATTGTTTGTAGACTTTTTGATGATGGCCATTCTGACTGTGTAAGGTGAGCTACCTCATTGCTGTTTTGATTTGCACTTATCTAATAATTAGTGATGTTGAGCATCTTTTCATGTGCTTTTTGGCCCTCTGTATGTCTTTGGAGAAATGTCTGTTTAGATCTTCTGCCCATTTTTTGATTGGGTTGCCTGTTAAATATCATTTACTCTTATTTCTCACTTTCCTTACATACCCTTTAAAATTGTAGATTATGTTGTCCTCCCATACTTGAAAATCAAGGTTAAACCAGCTTATCTTGGTCTCTAAAAGTCGGCAAGATTTCTGGTTGATAGCTCGGATCAGTTTTATTAACCCAAAACTACCTCTCAACTTGGCGCCTCTTCAGCCAGAAACAAACATATTATTCACCCTGGATTGTCCTGAAAGGGGTAAGAGAAATGAATGTAATTTAAGGAGACGGTCCTTAATTAAAGGAGCCACTTGGTAAACTTCAATGGCTGCCTTGTTTTGGCTAGGCATTTTTTTTTAATTTTAATATACTTTCCCAAATATTCTTGGTTTTTGGAGAGTTTATCACAGTTGGCTTTTACCTGGTGAATTTTTATTTAATCTGTGGCAGATGCTGTGTCAGGCTGACCGGGATTTCAGGATGGGCATTGTATCCTACTCCCAAAGCAGTGAATGCAGCCCGTTGTGTGCTGAGTTCTCAGTGTGACACACAGTACCCAGGATTTCAGTGCAGCCAGAGGGGTGAATGGGGTAGATTTCTTTTCATTTGCATGCACAAAGTCTCCCTCCTCCAAGTACCCCTCTGAGTGGGCTTTCCTCCACTCCACATGTATATTTTCACGACTAACCTAATGTCACATATTTTGTTGGTTACCATTATTTTACGTGTGGGTAGAGATGCTGTAGCAATGAGTGACTGCTGCATGTAGTCAAACAGATCAAGCCAGAATGATCGTATGATTTTAGTGACACCCTCATCACCACTTACCACTTGCAGAGCTGAGGGAGTGTCTACACACACACACATAATCTGGTTTCACCCCCAACATTTTTTCCTCTGTGGCATTGCAGAACTCTGGACCGAAAGAATTTACAGATGGGAAAGTTTATCTGCATTATTTAAAGACAAAGAAACTGAGGCCTAGACAGGAAAGGGGGCCGGATGCCACAGGCCACAGAGCTAGTGAGGAAGTTCAGGGATTGGAATACAGATTTCCAGACCCTGGCCTCTCTGTGTATCTCACCACGTTAAATTCTCATACTTGATTCTTAAAGAAACATGGATCTACAAGACTGGAGGCCCATGTGAAAGAGCACATGAAAAGCTACTCAACATCACTAATTTTTAGAGAACTGCAAATCAAAACTACAATGAGGTATTACCTTACAACAGTCAGAATGGCCATCATCAAAAAGTCTACTAACAAACAAATTCTGGAGAGGATGCAGAGAAAAGGGAACTCTCCTACACTGTTGGTGACTTACAGTGTTAAAAAAAAAAAAAACCCATCAGTTTAGAAGTTATCTGCAAAGATATGCCTTGAACTCAGGTCTCTGGACTCCCAGACCAGAACAATTCAACCATTCTGTGGTAGAGGTATTGAGTGCTGTTTAGATGTACTTGGAAATGTAGAGGTAGAATGAAAATAGTTTTAAAAATTCCTGAATCCTGTGCCCTGTGGGTCTTTGCCTCTTTAAGCCCTGACCTCATCACTGATTGCTGACTATATTTTTCTTAAACATGTTGAGGAACTGTGGAGAATGTGGCTTAGAGTGTGCTGAGACAGCCACTGATTTGATATTATAACACTTCTGGTCAACAGAGTTAATTACTTCAAATGTGCAGCTTAAGTGTAGCCCATGAATCAGATCAGAATCAGTTCCTGGAAATCAGGCTTTGATAATGAGAGCTTTGCAAGGCAAGAGCCACAGTGAAGGGGAAGCAGCCCAGTGGGGTTCTAATATCTTGGTACCACATTGCCCCCATCAGGGTTAACTGGAAGGGAAGTGGGTATCTTGTCCTACCCTCTCTGACCTGCTCATTATAGAAGCCCCATAGTATCTCCAAGCAGGAGCTGCACAGGGCTGCGCACTTCAGCATCCTGTCCCCACCTGTCTTCCCGTGGCAACACTCTGTATGCTGGACTGTTCTTCTCTACCTACCCTCAGTACCCCTTCTTCCAGCTCAGCTGGCCTGTTTTGAGTTCCAGCACTATCTTCTGCTCTCCTTTTTGATGGTCAGGGGTCTCACTCACTGGTCTATTTGAGGACATTACTGTTATGTGGAGACTTTATCATTTGTGGGATCTGCAACTCTGTCAGTCAGCTAGGGCTGCCATAACCATATATAATACTATAGACTGGGTGACTTAAACAAAAGAAATTTGTTTTCCCATAGTTCTGGAGGCTGAAAGTCCAAGATCAAGGTGCTAGCAGGGTGGACTTATCCTGGGGGCTCTCCCTTTACCTTGCAGAAGGTCAGCTTCTTGTAGTATCTTTACATGGCTAATTTTCTCTGTGCACAGGCATCCCTGGTGTCTGTCTCCTCTTCTAAGGACACCAGTCATATTGGATTAGGGCCTGGCTCTTATGACCTCATTTAACCTTAGTTGTCTCCCTAAAGCTCTCATCTCCCAATACTGCCATATTGGGGGTTAAGCGCTGTGACCTGTGAATTTTGAAGAGTCCGTAGCAGGACCACAGGTGGGTTCCTCTCTAATAGAGATGTCCGCAGCCTGTCTCAGAGCAGTAACTCTCAGACAGCAACTGTGTATGTCATTTCTGCAGGCAAATGAGGAATGTGGTTTGGACAGACCTCTACCCCTGTATACACATCTCCAAGGCTGCCTACAAATAAAGCCAGATCTGAACAATTAAAGATCTGCATTCCAAATCTCCAGATGATAGATAAGTTGAATGATAAAACCTCCTGCCCAGGTTGCATTTTCAGTAGGCTCAGAGAAATACCAAAGGGATGTGCCCATAGTCCTCACCAGTTAGCCAGTTTCATTTTGTTTGATGACTTGAATTTCATTTTTCAGTTCAGTTCAGCTCAGTCGTGTCCGACTCTTTGTGACCCCATGAACCACAGCACGCCAGGCCTCCCTGTCCACCACCAACTCCCAGAGTCCACCCAAACCCATGTCCATTGAGTCAGTGATGCCATCCAACCATCTCATCCTCTGTCGTCCCCTTCTCCTCCTGCCCTCAATCTTTCCCAGCATCAGTGTCTTTTCAAATGAGTCAGCTCTTCATATCAGGTGGCCAAAGTATTGGAGTTTTGGATTTCATTTTAATTATTTAATTTTGGAATGTAGGAAGATGTATTATATATGGGTTATATATAAATGTGAGTGTTACATATGTATGGAAATATGTTTTTTCACTCTAAGCTTTGATAAGGTTACAGAAAGTTCATAAATTAGATGTTAGAGACCAAGGTCACCACAGTCAGGGGCATCATTGTGCATCATGAGGCCACTGACTATGCCAGTGAGCAACGCATCTGCATTAGGCACCAATAATAATGATAATAGTTAACTGTGAACAAACCATGATTTTTATCTGTCTTCACTGTAACTCTGTGAGGGTGGTGGTCTGTTATTCCCACCTTATAGAACGGGAACTAAGGCATACTTTGCTCAGGGTCAGACAACTACTAAGTGTGGAAGGGGTACCTGTCTGATAATGAAATGCAGGTATTTGTGCTCACTTTGAATAAAACACAAATACTTAGTGATGAAAAACAGGGTAAAGAACTTCCCTGGCAGTCCAGTGATCAGGACTTCACCTTTCAATGCAGGGGGCTGGGTTCCATCCCTGGTTGGAGAGCTAAGATCCCACATGCCTCAGTAGCCAAAAACAAAAAACAAAAAAAAAACACATAAAACAGAAGCAATATTGTAAAAAATTCAATAAGGGCTTAAAAAAAAGAAAAGCAGGGATAATCCATGTTGTTGTCTCAGCGTTGCAGCATTTGAAAGATTGAGGTGATTGGTTGGAGGATAAGTTGCTGAAGAAACCCCAATCAAAGAGACATGACCTGAGTCAAACCTTGAAACATAAGTAAAATTCAGAGAGGAACAGAGGTGGGGAAAGAGAGTATGCAAAACCAGAAGCATGTGCTGAGTCGCTTCAATCGTGTCCAACTCTCTGTGACCCCATGGACTGTAGCCCACCAGGCTCCTCTGGTCCATGGGATTCTCCAGGCAAGAATACTGCAGTGGGTTGCCATTTCCTTCTCTAGGGGATCTTCCCGACCCAGGGATCAAACCTGAGTCTCCTATGGCTCCTGCATTGCAGGCAGATTCCTTACCACTGAGCCACTGGGGAAGCAAAACTGGAGGCAGAAATGGCAAATTGAGTGGAGAGAACCAGAAGACTTTCTGGCAAGACTTTATTTGAAGGTTTGGCAATACGAATGAAGAGAGGATGTGTTCCTGTTTGTCAAGACAGGCTCTGGACTCCACCTTGAAGGGGAAGCAAAGCTTGTGTTGAATCTCAGAGTGGGCTGGACCTAGACTGGTCAGTTTTCACAGACAGCAGTTCACCTGCATTTGAGAAGTGAGCTCTTTAGTCAATATGTAGGAGTTTGTCTATTGAAACTGTTTTAACAGCAAATAGCCACTAGCCCTTCTGCTTACCGAAAAATAATAATTAAATGTCAGGAACGTAAAAAATAAAACATATCTGTAGCTTTTTGTAGCTTTGCTCTTTCATGGGTGCAAATGGGCTTGAATGGAATTGTTGTATATCTGTGCCACCGTCTGAGTGGAAGTGTGAACCAGAAAAAACTTTCTACACATTCATCTTGCGTTTTCAGCAAAAAAACATGCTTCACATTGTCAGTTCAGATTTTGAGACTCCCATGACACAGAATCAATTACCTTGAAGTCATTGAATTTTCATCCATTAGATGAAGGTGTATATGAAGATGACCTCAGAATTCATTATTTTCCAACATATGTGTCCTCTTTCTTCATGGATTTACATGATCCACCACTTTAGTTATGTCAGTGGCTGTATGTATATGTTTCCAACCAAAGGCAGCTTCTTACACATTTCTGGATCTTTTATATAGATCTAAATGCTCACATTGCCTTTTCCCTCTAAACTAGATTTCTCTTTTCTTAGGAGATGAAGTAATAAAGAACAGAGGACTTTGGTGAGAACTTTTATTACACAGTAATATTACATTTAAGAAATTGTTTCACAGAGATGGTATTAGAAGTAACAGGAATAAGTTGTTGTGGAAGTGAGAGCATTACCACCGTGATTGCATGTGAGGATAGTAGACAGCCAGCGGAGGGAAAGCTGGCTGGGAAATTCTCAAAATTCCAATCCGTAGGGTAAATCTTTAAGGGAGGAGTGCTCGGAGAAGGCGATGGCACCCCACTCCAGTACTCTTGCCTGGAAGATCCCATGGACGGAGGGGCCTGGTAGGCTGCAGTCCATGGGGTCGCTAAGAGTCGGACACGACTGAGCAACTTCACTTTCACTTTTCCCTTTCATGCACTGGAGAAGGAAATGGCAACCCACTCCAGTGTTCTTGCCTGGAGAATCCCAGGGACGGCGGAGCCTGGTGGGCTGCTGTCTATGGGGTCGCACAGAGTCGGACACGACTGAAGCGACTTAGCAGCAGCAGCAGCAGCAGCTTGGAGACAATAGGCTTTGTGACTTTACTAAGATGGAATCATGTTAAACCAGCATGTCCTCAAACTGTCATTCTATAAAATGGACAAAACCCAGTTTTTCATATCATCAATGTCATTTTCTGAGCACCGCTTCCTGTGTCAGGGAAGGGAAATAGCCAGGAAAATAAGTGATGGTCCCAGTCTAGGAGATCATGGTTTACTTCTGGAGGCTTAGACCTAACGCAAGCATAATTAACATACAATACATTGGCAATTTATAGGAAATCCTAAACCATCACCCAGAACTCAACAGTTTGCAAATAATGCCGTGCATCAGAATAAGCTGGGGGTTTGTGAAAGGACTGAGTGTCAGGCTGTATTCCTGGAAATTCTGAGTTGGAGCCTTTGCTTCTCAGTTGTTTTTAGGGTTTTGTTTAACAAGCTGCAAGTCCACTAAAGATTGTTGGTGAAGATGATAAGGGTATGAGGGAGTGGGGTGGATGATCACTTTGGGCTGGGGCATAAAGGAAACCCCCCAGCACTGAGCACAGAGGTGAAAGATACAGGTTCATAGAGCTGAGGGTATATGCATGCAGAGTCCATCTGGGTGGAGTGAGAGGGTTTAAATAGGAGGCGGTGTCCCGTGGGTAAAGGCCTGGATGGCCTGTGGACTAACTCCACCCTGTGACAGCAGGAAGAGAAGACGGGCTTGGTTCTTTCAGACAGGGATCTTGATGGTCTGGCAAGGCTAGTGGAAGGGAGAAGGAAGTAGGCATTGGATCTTTTATTGGGCACTCACCTGGTAGAGCCCCTTGGGAGAAAGAGGAGGGTGGGTGGGTGCCTATGTCTTTTTCCCTCCCCATCTGCTCAGTGAAGATAACTGATCTCTAGCACAATGTACTAGGTGTACATTAAAGGGTGTACTTTAAACGAAACACTAAGATTAGCCAATCCACTTACCTCCTCCCCAAAGGAGCTCACTCACCCAGAGGAAGCCTGACAGAATGACCACATAAAATATTATGCTTTTAAGAAGGTCCCTTATATCTCAGAGAGTCAATAGTCCATTATGTCAGTTCCCATCCACCGGCTTCTTTCTCAGCTATTTATATTTCCATTTAGTTGAAGCGTAGGCAAAGCTCACCAGGTCCAGAAAATTAGAGTTATCAGAGCCTCGTTAGTTATCTCTTCTACAACCATCTGTCTTTTTCATTCCACCCACTCTGGGCCCAGCAGTTTGGCTCCTGCTTTTCACTTCCTTTTGAGCCTTTCCAGTGTGCGGTCCTGCTTTTTCCAACGTCTCCACTGCTGATCCTTTGACTATACCTTTTCCTCTTCGGTTCTTCTGGTATTTGTTTTTTTTTCATGGGGAGAAGAGAAGAATGAGGACTTGGTGAGAGAAAACATTTTTTGTCCTGGTTTTCCTGTACTTTGTTACAGTCTTACTTCTCTGTTTACATCCTATACCTTGCACACTCCTGTTGCTCTGTGGGTGTTAGTCGCTCAGTCGCATCCCACTCTTTGTGACCTCATGGACTATAGCCTGCCAGGCTCCTCTGTCCATGGAATTCTCCAGGCAGGAATTCGGGAGTGGGTAGCCATTTCCTTCTCCAGGCGATCTTCCCAACCCAGGGATTGAACCCAGGGCTCCTGCATTGCAGGCAGATTCTTTACCATGTGAGCTACCAAGGAAGTCCTCTTGCTGGCCTAATCTTTGTTAAACAGCACTCAGAATCACAGGAGCTAGGACAGGTATATATTGACACAGAGATAAACTGCCTTGAAAAATAAAGTTAGGGAATAAGAAGAGATACTTGTGAGGAAGAAAGAAAAGGGAGGGGGTGCTGAGAAAGGGTAAGGAGAGGCCAGTATATTATTATTATACAGTATAATATATATTATAACAAATACAGTCATATACATTATAACAAACATTATATTATATACACTATATATTAATATATATAGTAAATAGATGGGGAAACAATGGGAAGAGTGACGGACTATTTTTGGGGGCTGCAAAATCACTGCAGATAGTGACTGCAGCCACAAAATTAAAAGACACCTGCTCTCAGAAGAAAAGCTATGACAAACATAGACAGAGTATTAAAAAGCAGAGACATTACTTTGCCAACAAAGGTCCGTCTAGTCAAGGCTATGGTTTTTCCAGTAGTCATGTATGGATGTGAGAGTTGAGCCATAAAGAAGGCTAAATGCTGAAGAATTGATGCTTTTGAACTGTGGTGTTGGAGAAGACTCTTGAGAGTCCCTTGGACTGCAAGGAGATCCAACCAGTCCATCCTAAAGGAGATCAGTCCTGAATATTCATTGGAAGGACTGATGTTGAAGCTGAAACTCCAATACTTTGGCCACCTGATGTGAAGAGCTGACTCATTAGAAAAGACCCTGATGCTGGGAAAGATTGAAGGCAGGAAGAGAAGGAGACAACAGAAGATGAGATGGTTGGATGGCATCACCAATTCAATGGACGTGAGTTTGAGCAAACTCTGGGAGGTGGTGAAGGACAGGGAAACCTGGAGTGCTGCAGTCCATGGGGCCGAAGAGTCAGACATGACAGTGACTGAACAGCAACAACTGTTTTATATATATAAAATATATAATTGTTATATATATAAATATAGTAATAGTAATTGTTATTATTGTTAGTAATACTGTTATTAGCAATAATGACAATTACTATGTATCAAGCAGCTAATAGGGGCCAGGGAGTGTGGCAGCGTAAATCATTTAATTTTCACAATGTTCCTCTGACTATATGTTATTTCTTCATTTGTAAAATGGGAATAAGACTCAGAGTTTAACCATCTTTCTCAGGGTCTTACTGCTAGGAAGACACACAGATGGAAATCAAACTCTCTTTCTTTACCACATCATGGAGAAGTAATCAGGAACTTTTTTTTTTCACATTTAAACCTGAGATATATTTTTAAGAGAGTTTTCAATATCTATAATTATCCAGAATGGATAACTAACAAGGACCTACTGTATAGCACATGGAACTCTGATCAACATTCTGTGGCAGCCTGGATGGGAGAGGGTATGGGGGAGAATGAACACACATATAGGTATGGGCGAGTCCCCTCACCCATCACCCGAGACTATGACAACATTGTTAATTGGCTATACTCCAATACATAATAAAACGTTCAAAAGAAAAAATCTAGACAATTTTACACCCATATACTTGCACATACAATCCACAAATCCACAAATCAAGAGTCCAATGTTCAGTAGTTTTCTTTCAGTTTATCCCATAATCTCAGGATTGCAACAACCATAGGATGCTTCAAGTTCAATGGCAGTAATCTCTCTACATCTTATTCTATCTCTGCCTAAGTATTTTCAGAAAAGGGGAACTCACCATCACAAAGACAATCTGTTCCACTGTTGGACAGCATGAATGGTTGAAAAAGTATTCCTCTGTTCAATGCTATGAGGATGATCTCAGAACCGTCCAGCTATTTTTGCCTTCTGAAGTTACACAAAATCTATCACATTGTTCTTTTACAGTATAGAACTGTGTATGTATGTAGAATTTCCACACATATACATGTACACAATCACACATGCACACACAGAGCCTCAAAGTCTCCTCTTTTACAGCTAAGTACCTCTCAGTTCAGTTCAGTCACTCAGTCGTGTCCAACTCTTTGTGACCCCATGAATCGTAGCACGCCAGGCCTCCCTGTCTATCAAAAACTCCTGGAGTTTACCCAAACTCATGTACATCGAGTCGGTGATGCCATCCAGCCATCTCATCCTCTGTCGTCCCCATCTCCCCCTGCCCCCAATTCTTCCCAGCATCAGGGTCTTTTCCAATGAGTCAACTCTTCGCATGAGGTGGCCAAAGTATTGGAGTTTCAGCTTCAACATCAGTCCTTCCAATGAACACCCAGGACTGATGATCTTTAGGATGGACTGGTTGGATCTCCTTGCAGTCCAAGGGACTCTCAAGAGTCTTCTCCAACACCACAGTTCAAAAGCATCAATTCTTCAGAGCTCAGCTTTCTTCACAGTCCAACTCGCACATCCATATATGACCACTGGAAAAACCATAGCCTTGTCTAGATGGGCCTTTGTTGGCAAAGTAATGTCTCTGCTTTTTAATATGCTATCTAGGTTGATCATAATTTCATGGCTGCAGTCACCATCTGCAGTGATTTTGGAGCCCCCAAAGATAAAGTCTGACACTGTTTCCACTGTTTCCCCATCTAGTTCCCATGAAGTGATGGGACCGATGCCATGATCTTTGTTTTCTGAATGTTGAGCTTTAAGCCAACTTTTTCACTCTCCTCTCTCACTTTCAACAAGAGGCGTTTTAGTTTTTCTTCACTTTCAGCCATAAGGGTGGTGTTATCTGCATATCTGAGGTTATTGATATTTCTCCCAGCAAACTTGATTCCAGCTTGTGCTTCCTCCAGCCCAGCGTTTCTCATGATGTACTCTGCATAGCAGTTAAATAAGCAGGGTGACAATATACAGCCTTGACATACTCCTTTTCCTATTTGGAACCAGTCTGTTGTTCCATGTCCAGTTCTAACTGTTGCTTCCTGACCTGCATACAGGTTTCACAAGAGGCAGGTCAGCTGGTCTGTTATTCCCATCTCTTTGAGAATTTTCCACAGTTTATTGTGATCCACACAGTCAAAGGCTTTGGCATAGTCCATAAAGCAGAAGTAGATGTTTTTCTGGAACTCTCTTTCTTTTTCGATGATCCAGCGGATGTTGGCAATTTGATCTCTGGTTCCTCTGCCTTTTCTAAAACCAGCTTGAACATCTGGAAGTTCACGGTTCACGTATTGCTGAAGCCTGGCTTGGAGAATTTTGAGCATTACTTTACTAGCATGTGAGATGAGTACAATTGTGCGGTAGTTTGAGCATTCTTTGGCATTGCCTTTCTTTGGGATTGGAACGAAAACTGACCTTTTCCAGTCCTGTGGCCACTGCTGAGTTTTCCAAATTTGCTGGCATACTGAGTGCAGCACTTTCATAGCATCATCTTTCAGGATTTGAAATAGCTCAACTGGAATTCCATCATCTCCACTAGCTTTGTTCATAGTGATGCTTTCTAAGGCCCACTTGACTTCACATTCTAGGATGTCTGGCTCTAGGTGAGTGATCACACCATTGTGATTATCTGGGTCGTAAAGATCTTTTTGTACAGTTCTTCTGTGTATTCTTGCCACCTCTTCTTAATATCTTCTGCTTCTGTTAAGTCTATACCATTTCTGTCCTTTATCGAGCCCATCTTTGCATGAAATGTTCCCTTGGTATCTTTAATTTTCTTGAAGAGATCTCTAGTCTTTCCCATTCTGTTGTTTTCCTCTATTTCTTTGCATTGATTGCTTAGGAAGGCTTTCTTATCTCTCCTTGCTATTCTTTGGAACTCTGCATTCAAATGGGAATATCCTTCCTTTTCTCCTTTTCTTGTCAATTCTCTTCTTTTCACAGCTATTTGTAAGGCCTCCTCAGACAGCTATTTGCTTTTTTGCATTTCTTTTTCATGGGGATGGTCTTTCATGGGGATGGTCCCTGTCTCCTGTACAATGTCATGAATCTCCATCCATAGTTCATAAGACACTCTGTCTATCAGATCTAGTCCCTTAAATCTATTTCTCACTTCCACTGTATAATCATAAGGGATTTGATTTAGGTCACACATGCATGGTCTAGTGGTTTTCCCTACTTTTTTCAATTTCAGTCTGAATTTGGTGGTAAGGAGTTCATGATCTGAGCCACAGTCAGCTCCCGGTCTTGTTTTTGCTGACTGTATAGAGCTTCTCCATCTTTGGCTGCAAAGAATATAATCAATCAATCTGATTTTGGTTGATCATCTGGTGATGTCCATGTGTAGAGTCTTCTCTTGTGTTGTTGGAAGAGGGTGTTTGCTATGACCAGTGCGTTCTCTTGGCAAAACTCTGTTAGCTTTTGACGTGCTTCATTCTGTACTCCAAGGCCAAATTTGCCTGTTACTCCAGGTGTTTCTTGACTTCCTACTTTTGCATTCCATTCCCCTATGATGAAAAGGACATCTTTTTTGGTTGTTAGTTCTAAAAGGTCTTGTAGTTCTTCATAGAACCGTTCGGCTTCTTCAGCATTACTGGTTGGGGCATAGGCTTGGATTACAATGATTTTGAATGGTTTGCCTTGGAAACGAACAGAGATCATTCTGTCGTTTTTGAGATTGCATCCAAGTACTGCATTTCGGACTCTTTTGTTGACCATGATGGCTACTCCATTTCTTCTAAGGAATTCCTGCCCACAGTAGTAGATACAATGTTCAACTGAGTTAAATTCACCCATTCCAGTCCATCTTAGTTTGCTGATTCCTAGGATGTCGACGTTCACTCTTGCCATCTCCTGTTTGACCACTTCCAATTTGCCTTGATTCATGGACCTAACATTCCAGGTTCCTATGCAATATTGCTCTTTACAGCATCAGACCTTGCTTCTATCACCAGTCACATCCACAACTGGGTATTGTTTTTGCTTTGGCTCCATCCCTTTATTCTTTCTGGAGTTATTTCTCCACTGATCTCCAGTAGCATAGTGGGCACCTACCGACCCGGGGAGTTCCTCTTTTAGTATCCTATCATTTTGCCTTTTCATACTGTTCACGGGATTCTCAAGGCAAGAATACTGAAGTGGTTTGCCATGCCCTTCTCCAGTGGACCACATTCTCTCAGACCTCTCCACCATGACAAGTCTGTCTCGGGTGGCCCCACAGAGCATGGCTTAGTCACCTCTAGTTCTTGCAATTATGACTCACTTAACAATTTCCATCTCGCTTACTGTCCTTTTGACCAACTTGGGTCATAAAACACTGTAGAACTCAAGATACAGTCAGACCACACAACCTAGAGAGGACTTTTCCTTCCTTTCATTGGGTATTGTGCTTTTGTTCAAACAGCGTAGCTTATATTAGCATTTTGAAAGCCAGTGACACTGTTGATACCTATCATGCTTGCAGTCAACTAAGATCTATAGACTTGCAATCTAAGTTAAGGACTTGAAAGACATCTCTATTCAACTTGATCTTGTGAGTTTGGCCCATATTGTCTTCTGGTAAGATCTTTCTAGATGATGATTCTTTCAGCAATGGCTCTCCTTACTAGCTTTGTGTAATCTAGAATTTGGTAGGAAAATTGTCAGTTTTTTTCATAATATATTGCTGAGTATAACTAATAAGTTAAAAACAGTTTGGAATGTGATCTTGCTTTATTGAAAATATCTGTTATTTGTACCAAAACAATCTGGATGAAGATATACTAAAATGTTAACATTCCTTATCTCTGATTATAAAACTTAGAATTTTTAATTTTTGGTTATACCTTGTCTGATTTACTAAATTACTTTTAAAAGGAGTCCTTCTAACTGAAAAGACTGGTTTTGAATGTATAGTATCTATTGTTACCTAATTGCTGTGAGTTTCTTGAGTCTTTAACTTGACTCAAAGCTTCTTGAGAACAGGAAAGTTGTGCTTCATAATCCCCCAAGGAGCTGCCACAAAGCTTAATTGACTGGGTTTGCTTTTAAATTAACTTGTCCTTCCTCCAGTGCTGAAGGCATGGCCTTTGTCTGACTTTATCTCTTGTTCATATCAATGTCTTAAAATAATGGAAACACATGTTTTATCTACATCAACACTTAAGCAAATTAGACTGATTCATTTACTGGTGAGTGATTATTAAGTGGGTTAACAAATCTATTTAGCTAATTGAAAGCCTATTATTTTGATTTACCATGGTTGGCTCATAATTCTACAATGTAAACATAAATAATGGAATAATTGTGGTGAGAGACGACTATTGGTGAACCCTCCAAGTATTGTTTTGTTGACATCAGCACTGTGCTAAGAATTCCTACAAATGGAGATGAAGACAGGACTCTTGATTTCAACTCTGGGAGATGGTGAGGGATAGGGAAGCCTGGTGTGCTGCAGTCCATGGGATCACAAAGAGTCGGACGTGACTAGGCGACTGAACAACAATAGCAGTTGGTGAGGTAAGACTTCCAAGAGCAAAAAGATGTCAGGGTGCATATTGGGACATAGACTGGTGTTTGATATTGTCTTTAGGTCATTACATTTCTCTCTTCAGCAGAGCATTTGGTTAAGGAGAATGAGGGGTGGGGGATAGGACTCTGTCCTCCAGTTGTAACCCCTAGAAGATATCATTTTGAGATTGCATCCAAGTACTGCATTTCAGACTCTTGTTGACCATGAGGGCTACTCCATGTCTTCTAAGGGATTCTTGCCCATAGTAGCAGATATATGGTCATGTAGTTAAATTCACCCATTCCAGTCCATTTTAGTTCACTGATTTCCAAAATGTCAATGTTCACTCTTGCCATCTTCTGATTGACCACTTCCAATTTACATTGATTCATGGACCTAAAATTTCTATGATAACTCATAGAAAAGTTATTCATACACATTTTTTCTACATATTTGTTTTAGAAAAAAGGTAGAAATTACAATTTTTTGATTAGCTAGAAAGAATTTACCATGGCCACGTAATCGCCTCCCCTTCTCAGTCTTCCTTGCTCCCTGCATCCCAGTGTTGTCTACTCTGTATTTATGAGGCAGACTCAGTGGACCATGGCTCTTCCATCTCCCACTGCCTTCCCATTATCTGGGGTCTCTGGGAAAGATGGGCTGAGCAGGTCCTTTGTCCTTCAGTAACCACACACAGCTTACATGGAAACTGTGACTCTGATAAGGCCCTGTGTGCTCACAAAAGGCAAAAACCATGAGGAGGTACTGCAAAATTATCTAATTTATATATGTCATTAACTTGTAACCAATGCTTCACTCTTAAAGTCTGATACCCCTCCCTAGGTAAGGATCTTTTTTTCCTTCATTCTTATTGACTGTTCTCATTCTTGAAAAGCCTAAAAACTGGCCTAGAAAATGAATGACTCTTTCCCTCTCTATTCTTCCTTCCCTCCCTTCCTCTTAGACTATTTTAGAATTCTATTGAATCCTCCAAACAACAAAGAAAAGGAAGAACTATTACCTTCTCTTTAAGTTTCAGATTTTTCACCTTTAAGAAGGAGAAGAAAATTTCCCAAATTTGCACAGCTAGTGAGGGGCAGAGGCACAGTTCAAAGAGAAATCTTTCTACTCCAAAGCTAGTATCAACTTTTCGACCAAATAATAGGTACCAGCAGGGCAGGTACTGGCCTCCATCTCGCTCCTTCTAGGACCTGATATAGGTCTTGGCACAGGATGATCACCAATAAATTTTCTTTGACTTGCATTTTAGTTTGGATCTCAGAACCCTGAGTTGGACAGAACCTCAACATGTCACCCAGTAGCTTACTCCCATAAGGCAGGGACACACCTGCCAATCTGGAAGGAATGGGTCTTATTTAATCCTCCTTGCTTCTCTCATCACCCCTGAACAGCTCTTCAGGCCAGAGTCCTATACCATGGAGCTGCTGATTTTTCTTTTAACTAACTTAAATTTTTTTCATATAAATAAGATTCATATATTTTCATTATAGAAAATAAGCTCAGTAAAAAGAAAATTTTAAACCCTACAGATATTTTTAAACAAAAATGCAGTCATATGATACAAACTTTTATGACCAATTCCTTCACTCAGCAATGTATTGTAAACATTTTGCAATGTTAATGATTATAGATGAATATCATCTTCAGTGATCCCATAGCTTTGCCTGTGCTGGATGGATGGATGGATAAATTATCAGTCATTAGCTAGTTCCTTGCAGATTAATATTTAGATAACAACTCTTAAAACTTTCAAATAAATGGTTTCTAGATGAAGTCATTCATCCAGAAATTTGCTAGCAAGAGTGCAAGAGTCACTCATTTCTTAAGCTCGCTTCACTTTATGTCCAGGCCATGCTGTACATCCACAATGGATCAGAGAAGGTGACATTTTTGTGTGTACATGGAAATATTACATTTAACTTGGTACACTGTAGCACAAAATGTATCAAATGGTTAAGAAAATATAGAGAGTTCAGATGTAAAACAACTCAGAATTAATTTAAGATGACATATATATAGAATCAGTTCCAAAAGCAACAGCCTATCATATATGGAAATATGTTTTAATGTGAGAAAAATGTATAGATAGTGTTCTAATATTATGATCAACAAGGTAATGCTTATTTAACTTATGGGAAATAATGTATTTCTTAATGTTCTATATTTCCTTCTTCCTAAGTCATTTGGGGGGAAATGATAAAATTGTTTTCTACCTATGAATTTTTGTGTATCAGACAAGATACAACATGAAAAAAAACAGAAGGCATTTAACATGGAGAACTAGTTATAAAAGACTTGAAGCGATGAAATCAGGAAAAGGCGGAAAAAGAGTTAACCCAGACATTAGTCACTACAGGAAGGAAATATAGTTAAAGAAAAAAGGGAAGGAATTGGTGTTTCCATAGTTCAGAATGCTCTGACTACTGTGCTAGTTAGTATAATGCTGTTACCATGGAAGATGGTAGCACCTGCTGATACTGAAACCATGAGGTAGACCACCTGGTCAATGTTGATCCAATAGAGAGAACCATATGGTTACTACTAGAACCACCAAACAAGGATTGCTGACACCAAAGTTAGAATCATCAAAGCAATGAAGCCACTTCCACAGTTGCTTCCAGAAGCCAAGAAAAGGAAGGATAATAATAATTTTTCTCTACTCCTAGTATGCAGAACTCATTAGAGAGGCAGTTGCACAAAAGTCTGAGCAGTGTATGGACAGTCAGGTATGGGAATGACAGACAATAGATAAATAACTGACACTATTACCTTCCTACCACTTGGTGACATGGAGGAAACTTTACATGGATCACAGCCTTATCTAACCCAATGAAACTATGAGCCATCCTGTGTAGGGACACACAAGATGGATGGGTCACATTCAAGAGTTTCGATAAAACGTAGTCCACTGGAGGAGGGAATGGCAAACCACTTCAGCATTCTTGTCTTGAGAACCCCATGGACAATATGAAAAGGCAAAAAAATAGGACACTGAAAGATGAACTCTCCCAGTTGGTAGGTGCCCAATATATTACTGGAGAAGAGTGAAGAAATAACTCCAGAAAGAATGAAGAGGCTGAGCCAAAGTGGAAACAATGCCCCAGTTGTGGATGTGATTGGTGGTGAAAGTAAAGTCCGGTGCTATAAAGAGCAATATTGCATAGGAACCTGAAATTTTAGGTCCATGAATCAATGTAAATTGGAAGTGGTCAATCAGAAGATGGCAAGAGTGAACATTGACATTTTGGAAATCAGTGAACTAAAATGGACTGGAATGGGTGAATTTAACTACATGACCATATATCTGCTACTATGGGCAAGAATCCCTTAGAAGACATGGAGTAGCCCTCATGGTCAACAAGAGTCTGAAATGCAGTACTTGGATGCAATCTCAAAAAAAGTCAGAATGATTTAAGTCTGAATTTGGCAGTAAGAAGTTCATGATCTGAGCCACAGTCTGCTCCCGGTCTTGTTTTTGCTGACTGTATAGAGCGTCTCCATCTCTGGCTGTAAAGAATATAATCAATCTGATTTCAGTTTTGACCATCTGGTAACATCCGTGTGTAGAGTCCTCGTGTGAGGGAGCAAACCTTAACATAATAAAGGCTGTATATGACAAACGCACAGCCATCATCATACTCAATGGTGAAAAACTGAAAGCATCCCCTCTGAGATCGGGAACAGGGTAAGGATTCCCATACTTGCCACTTTTATTCAAAACAGAACTAGATAACACAGAAATAAAACAAATAATTTTAAAATTTGTATGGAAATACAAAAGACCCAAAATAGCTGAGACAATCTTGAGAAAGAACAGAGCTGGAGGAATCATGCTCCCTGACTTGAGACTATACTAATCAAAATAGTTCGGTACTGGAACAGAAACAGACGCAAAGTTCAATGGAACAGGATGGAAAGCCCAAAAATAAACCCATGCACTTACAGTCAATTAATCTATGACAAAGGAGGAAAGACTACACAATGGAGAAGAGAGAGTCTCCTCAATAAGTTGTGCTGGGAAAACTGGACAGCTACATGTAAAGTAATGAAGTCAGAACATCCTTTAACAAACATATACAAAAATAAAATGGATTAAAGGCCTAAATGTAAGACCAGATACTATAAAACTCCAAGAGGAAAACATAGGTAGAATATTCTCACATAAATTGCATCAATATGTTTTGGATCTGTCTCCTAGAGTAATGGAAATAAAAGCAAAAATAAACAAATGGGACCCAATTGAACTTATAGGATTTTGCACAGCAAAGCAAACCATAAACCAGATGAAAAGACAACTTATGGAAGAAAATATTTGCAAATCATGCAACCAACAAGGTTTAATTTTTAAAACATATGAACAGCTCATACAGCTCAATATCAAAAAAGAACCAACCCATCAAAAAATTGGCAGAAGACATAAAGTAGACGTTTCTCCAAAGGAGATTGCTAACTGACACATGATAAGATTATCAACACCACTAGTTATTACAGAAATGCAAATCAAAACTATACTGCAGTATCACCTCACACCAGTCAGAATGGCCAATATCAAAAAGTCTACAAAGAGTTAATTTGAGGAGGGTATGCAGAAAAGGGAACCCTCCTACACACTGGTGGAAATATAAATTGGTAGAGTCACTGTAGAGAACAGTATGAAAGTCCCTTAAAAAAAAAAAAAAAATAGAGTTACCATATTATCTAGCAATCCCACTCCAGGGCATATATCCCGAAAAGATGAAAACTCTAACTGAAAAGGTCCATGCACCCCAATGTTCATAGAGGCACTATTTACAATAGTTAAGGCATGGAAGCAACCTAAATATCTGTTGACAGATGAATGGATAAAGAAGATACAGTATATATGTATAGAATGGAATATTCCCAGCCATAAAAAAAGAATGAAATAATACCATTTGCAGCAACATGGACAGACCTACAGATTATCATATGAAGACAGGAAAAGATAAGTATAATTATCACTTATATGTGGAATCTAAAAAAAAGATACAAAATCAGTTTATTTACAAAACAGACTCAGGCATAGAAAAAAAAATTATGGTTATCAAAGTGGAAAGGGTGGGGATAAATCAGGAGTTTGGTATTAACAGAAGCTACTTTATATAAAATAAACAACAAGGTTCTACTGTATAGCTCAGGGAACTGTATTCAACATGTTGTAATAACCTATAATGGAAAATAATCTGAAAAAGATACATATGTGTGTGTGTGATTCTCAGAATCACTTTGGTGCACACCTGGAAAAAAAATAATGCAACACTATAAAAAAAAAAGAGCAAGTCTAGGCCTGAGTCTGGGCAAACCATATATTTCTTAGAGGAGGCTAGTGGGCCCAAGACTTCTTACCCCAACTTTCTGAATCCACCTTTTTCTCCTCATCCATACCCCAAACTCCAAGTTTAGGATGGTGTTAAGAGCCACCATTTAACTTCTCTGAGTGCCCTAAGACAGTCACATACAACTTGTACTATGCAGCCAACTGCATGGAGGGGTGGGGGCAGTAGTCACTGATGTTGGCCCAAGATGAGGTGTTTGTAAACTGAGCACTGGGGAAGGGCATAGAGAAGCAGAAGAAAAAAGAGAAATACAGCTACTTACCTATCTCTTAAAAACTCATACATAGACCTTGAATGAATGACTGCAGAAACTTCAGTCATTCACTTTTTCATTTGATGCATATAGAAGGCTATGTGTTGTTCATTCTGCTAGGTCCTGGAGACACACTGGTGAGTAATCAAAATTGTACAGAAAGCTGTAACACAAGGAGGAATCACTCCACCCAGAAACTTCTACAAGATCCTGCCTCTTAGTACCTTCCTCATACTCTTGAACATCCTATGATGTAAAGGCAATTCCATTTTACAGATAGATATACTGAGGCCTAGAGAGACTCACTGACTTCTCAAGCTTATATCAGGAGTTAAAATATCCTATTGGAATAAGAACACGGAGCAGCAGGCTCTTTAATGAATACTGCCTCCTTCCTTCTCATCCTCTCTCACTCCACAACCCCAGGTGAGTGGAACTGTATGCCAGAGAATGGCTACAAGAACAAAAGTCACGATGTTGCAGCTTTTGATCTGACAGCCTCAAATGAGATATCTCTGTCCATGTAGCTGATATCCCTGGAAGTCCATGTAGAAAAGACACATCTGGCCATAATAAGTCATTTCAAGTTATGTGTTGCACTGTGGGGCCACCACCTAGGGTAGCTGAGGTGAGGTCTGCAAAGAGTTTTTCTACCTGGGACAGACCCTCTTGCTCTGAGAGTGAGTCCGGCATGATGGGTAAGGACAGGTACCCTCTTCAGCAACAACAAAATGTTGCCCTTGTTATTGGCCAAGGGCCAGCAGTAGAGGGCTTCTAGGATCACTGTGACTCCTTTGGGTCCTGTGGTGACTGTCATTTAGTGGCTTCATAGTCTTCCCCAGAAAGCTTATGCTGAAATGTTTCCCTGAATCCAGCCGAACACTATCTGGGTCAGACTTGAGAGGTCAGAGGAAGATCCTTGGTGGAAAGAAAGCTCGCTCACTGTAATTCTGGCATGGGCCAGGATCTTATGGACTTCTACCTTGTGATGATGGTAGGCTTATCAAGGATACAGTCCTGGGAAAATACTGGTGTTTGAATATCAACATTCAGGACCTTCTTATGATTGATCACTGAGGAGATGCTGATGAACAGGTAGTGACATACCCTTTCTCCTTAAAACATCAAAGCATATTGCCTTGGAGGGTATAGGGGCTATGGCTACCCTGTTGGGATGGACCAACAACTTGGGAACAGACTCTGCCTCCACAGAGATGTGACAACCACAGAGCAAAGAGCAGGCCCTACTCAACATCCAGTGCAGACTCTGATCAGCACAACACCAGTCACACCACCTGTCAAGGGGATAACAGCCAGCACATACCGAGGAAATATTTGGCAGGCACCCATACTAAAAACAGTCCTGGCACCAAAAATGTTAGACTCATGCAGGCTACTCAGCAAAACTGCCATATTAAAAACACAGTAGATAACCATTTTCCCTAAATTCATAGAGTCACAGAAATAGAACTAAAATGAAGAAACAGAGGAGCCACTCCTAATTAAGAGAACAAGGAAAAATCCCCTAAAAGAACAAACGAAACAGACCTCTCCAGTCTCCCACATCCCAAATTCAAAACGAAGGTAATATACATACTGAATGCATTAAGAAAGACCAGGTGGCACTAGTGGTAAAGAACCCACCTGCCAATGCAGGAGACATAGAGATGTAGGTTTGATCCCTGGATGGGAAAGATCCCCTGGAGGAGGGCACGGCAACCCACTCCAGTATTCTTACCTGGAGAATCCCATGGACAGAGAAGCCTGGTGAGCTACAATCCATAGAGTCACAAAGAGTTGGACATCACTGAAGCGACTTAGCACACATGCACACACATGCACACAACAACAGAAATGCAGATCACTGTAACAAGGAACTGGAAACAATAAAGGGGAGTCAATCAAAATTAGAAAACTCACTTGCCACAATGAGAGCTGAACTAAAGGCAATAAATAAGCTAATATTGTAGAAGGAGGAACATGTAATCTGGAAGATAGAATACTGAAAATCAGCAGACAGACAAACCAAAATAAATAAATAAATAAAAGCAATATGAGACTGAGATAAAGTGAGCCCATATACGCATACTAGGGATCACAGAAGAAAAAGAAAGAGAAAGGGTATAAAAATGTGTTTGTAGAAAGGTTGTGACTGAAAACTTACCAGACCTAAAGAAGGAAACAAATAGCCAGGTACAGCAAGCACCAAACAAGATGAACCCAAACAGATGTACACTAAGATATATTACAATTAAAACGACAAAAGTTAAAGACAAGATTCAAAAGGCAAAGAGAAAAAAATAGTTACAACGGAACCCTCATAAGGCTATCCGCTGATTTCTCTACAGAAACACTGCAGGCTAGAAGAAAGTAGCGAGATATATTCAAACTCCTGGAAGGAAAATACCTGTAACATAGGATACCCTACCCAGCAAGATTATCATTTAGGATAGGAGAGATAATACATTTCTCAGAAAAGCAGAAACTAAAAGAATATAGCAATAGTAAACATATCCTAAAAGAAATATTGAAAGGTCTTCTCTAAATAGAAGAGCAGCAAGAATCTATAGAAAAGACAATCACAATTGGAAAGTAAATCATTTAAATAAACCAAGATATAGACTTTTTTAAAATTGTGAAAGCAATGATAACTACAATGAACAAAAAAAGGATAAACATTAAGATGTTAAAGAGGATCTCAAAGATCATAAAATGTGGGGCAGGGAGTAAGAAAATGTAGATTATTTTTTAGAATGTGTTTGAGCCTATATGACTACCAAAATAAAACAAGTAGATGTAGTAATAGGTTAATATACTTCAAAATCATTATAATCACAAATCAAAAGCAAACAACAGATTCACAAAAAAACAAAAATAAGAGAATTCAAACATAACAGAAAACTACCAAAGCACAAAAGAAAAAATAACAAAATGAACAAAGAAATACAAAATCAACTGGAAAGCAATGTTTAAAATGGCAATAAATACATGTCAATAATTACCTTGGATAACAATGGACTAAATGCTCTGATCAAAAGACAAAGAGTGGCTGATAATAAAACAAGAGCCTACAATATGCTTCCTACAAAGGACCCACTTTAGGGTGAAGGACACACCATAGGTTGAAAAGTGAGTGGATGAAAAAAGATATTCACGCCAAAGGAAATGACAAGAAAGTGAGGACGGCAATACTTAGACAAAGCAGCCTTTAAAACAAAGGCCTTAAAGAAAAAAAAACACACTATATATAGTGATGAAAGGATCAATACAAGGAGAATATCACACTCATTAACATCTATGCATTCAATATAGGAGCACCTAAATACATAATACAAATACTAATGGACATAAAAGGAGAAACTAACAGGAATGAATTAACAGTAGGAGACTTAAACACTCCGCTGACACCAATAGACAGATCTTCCAGACATATAATCACTAAGGCATCAGAGATCCTAAATGACAAAATAGAACAATCAGACTTAATTGATATTTTCAGGACATTATATCTGAAAAATACAGAATACACATTCTTTTCAGGTGCACATAGAAAATTCTCTAAGATAGACTGCATGCTAGGTCATAAAACAAGCCTCAACAAATTTAAGAGGATAGAAATTATTTCAAGTATCTTTCCTGACCATAGTAGCATGAAACTAGAAATCAATTATAGAAATAGAAATGAGAAAAAAAATGAAAACCCAGAGACTAAATGAAAGTTAAAATCACTCAGTCATGTTCGACTCTTTGCGACCCCATGGACTATACAGTCCATGGAATTCTCCAGGCCAGAATACTGGAGTGGGTAGCCTTCCCCTTCTCCAGGGGATCTTCCCAACCCAGGGATCAAACCCAGGTCTCCCACATTGCAGGTGGATTCTTTACCAGCTGAACCACAAGGGAATCCCAAGAATACTGTATTGAGTAACCTATCTCTTCTCCAGCAGATCTTCCTGACCCAGGAACTGAACTGGGGTCTCTTGCATTGCAGGCTGATTCTTTACCAACTGAGCTATCAGGGAAGCCTCTAAATGACATCCTCCTAAAAACCCAGTGGGTCAAAAATGAAATCAAAGAAGAAATTAAAAAATATCTTGAGACAGTGACAATGAAAACACAAGCATACAAAATCTATGGGTGCAGCAAAAGCAGTTCTACTAGGTAAGTTCATAGTGATACAGGCCTTCCTCAAAAAACAAGAAAAATCTCAAATAAGTAACCTAATTCACCACCTAAAAGAATTAGGATAACAAACAAAAGAAGACAAACAAAACTTTATTATTTCCCACAGAAGGAAGGAAATAATAAATATTAGGAAATAAATAGAGATTTTTAAAAATTGAAAATAATGAATAAAACCAAGAGCCAGTTTTTTTTTGAAAGGGTAAACAAAACTGACAAACTTCTCTCTAGATTCACCAAGAAGAAAAGATAGAGGAACAAAATAAACAAAAAAAAAAAAGAAATGAAGAAGGAGAAATAACCAACACCACAGAAATACAAAAAAATCCATAAGAATATTATGAACAATTATATGGTAAAATACCAAACAACCTGGAAGAAATGGACAAGTTTCTTGAAACAAGTAGCCCACCGAAAGCGAATCAAGAAGACATAAATAAACAAACCAACCACAGGAAGTGAAAGAGAATTTGTAATTTTAAAAAATTCTGCTAACGAAAGTCCAGGACCATACAGCTTCACTGAGGGAGTCTAACAAATTTACAAAGAAGAACTTATACCAACCCTTCTCAAACTCTTCCAAAAGACTGAAGAGGAGGGAACACTTCCAAACTCTTTCTATGAAGCCACCATCACCCTGATACCAAAACTAGACAAAGATACTACCAAAAAAGAAAATTATAGGCCAGTATCTTTGATGATAGATGCAAAAATTCTCAACAAAATACTAGCAAGTGAATCCAACAACACATAAAAAAGATCGTACACCATGATCAAGTTGGACTCAACCCAGAATAACCAGGATGCTTTGATATATATAAATCAATCAATGTGATACATCACATCAATAAAAAACAAAAGTCACATGATCATATTAATATATGAAGAAAAAACATTTGATAAAATTCAACATCCGTTTATGGTAAACAAAACAAAACAAAACAAAACAAAAAAAACACCTCTTACCAAAGTGTGTATAGAAGGAACATATCTCAACATAATAAAAATTGTTTATGACAAAATCATAGTCAACATGATACTAAATGCTCAAAAGCAGAAAGTCTTCCTGCTAACATCTGGATCAAGATAAGGATGCCCACTATCAGTTCTATTTAACACATTATTGACCAGAGATGGATTAATACATCTTTTGTTATCTGAGCATTATTGATGGGAGACTTTTCAATATTAGCTTACATAACAAATTGCCAGCCACAGGCGTTAGTTTCTGCAAAAATCTCCTGGTCAATAATGTGTTAACATAGCATTGGAAGTCTTAGCCACAACAATCAAACAATAAAAATAAATAAAAGGTATTCAGATTGGAAGGGAAGAGGTAAAAATGTCATTACATGCAGATGACCTGATACTGTATGTATAAAAAACCCCAAACACTCCACACAGAAACTTAGAATTGATAAGTGAATTCAGCAAGGTAGCAGAATTCAGAATTAACATGTTTAAGGCTGTTGTATTTCTTTACAGTAACAATGAAATATCAGAAAGGGATAGTTTTAAAAATCCCTTTTAAAACAGCATCAGAAAATAAAATGCTTAGGAATACACCTGACCAAGGAGGTGAAAGAATTATATCCTGAGAACTATAAAACACTGATAAAAGAAACTGAAGATGGTTCAAAGAAATGGAAAGATATCCCATGCTCTTGAATTGGAGGAATTAATATTGCTAAAATGGCCATACTACTTAAAGCAATCTACAGATTTAATACAACCCATATCAAATAATCCATGACATTTTTCACAGAACTAGAACAAATAATCCTAAAATTTATATGGAACCATGAAAGATCCAAAATTACCAAAGAAATCCTTAGGAAAAAGAATAAATCTGGTGGCATAACCCTCCCAGACTTATACAATACTACAAAACTAATAGAAATTCAAACAGTATAGTACTGGCACAAAAACAGATATATGGATCAATAGGACAGAAGAGTACCCAGAAATAAACCCGTACACCTACACACAACTTTTTTGCCTTTTCATACTGTTCATGGGGTTTTCAAGGCAAGAATACTGAAGTGATTTGCCATTCCTTTCTCCAGTGAACCACGTTTTGTCAGAACTCTCCGCCATGACCCATCCGTCTTGAGTGGCCCCACATGGCATGGCTCACAGATTCATTGAGTTAGAGAAGGCTGTGGTCCATGTGATCAGATTGGTTAGTTTTCTGTGGTTGTGGTTTTCAGTCTGTCTGCCCTCTGATGGAGAAGGATAAGAGGCTTATGGAAGTTTCCTGCTGGGAGAGACTGACTGAGGCGAAAATTGTGTCTTGTTCATCCTAAAGGAAATCAGTCCTGAGTATTCACTGGAAGAACTGATGCTGAAGCTGAAACTCCAATACTTCGGCCACCTGATGCAAAGAACTGACTCATTTGAAAAGACCCTGATGCTGGGAAAGATTGAAGGTGGGAGGAGAAGGGGACGACAGAGGATGAGATGGTTGGATGGCATCACTGACTCAATGGACATGAGTTTGAGTAAACTCCGGGAGTTGGTGATACACAGGGAAGCCTGGCGTGCTGCAGTCCATGGGGTCGCAAAGAGTCAGACATGACTGAGTGACTAAACTGAACTGAACACACAACTAATGTTCAACAAAGGAGGCAAGAATATACAATGGAGAAAATAGAGTCTCTTCAGCAAGTGGTGTTGGGAAAGCTGGACAAGTGCGTGTAAATCAATGAAGTCAGAACACCATATACAAAAGTAAACTCAAAACTTATATTAAAAACTTAAATATAAGACATGATACAGTAATACTCTTAGAAGATAACATAGACAAATCATTCTCTGACATAAATCATAACAATGTTTTCTTGGATCAGTCCCCCAAGGTAACAGAAATAAAGGCAAAAATAAACAAATGGGATCTCAAACTTACAAGTTTTTGCATAGACAAGAAAACCATAAATAACATGAAAAGACAATCAACAGAGTGGGAGAAAACATTTGCAAATGATGCGACTGATAACTTAATTTCCAAAATATACAATAGAAACAGCTCATACCACATCAAAAAACAAACAACCCAATCACAAACTAGGCAGAAGACCTAGACATTTCTCCAAAGAAGACATCCAGATGGCCAACAGGCATATAAAAAGATGTTCAACATTACTAATTATTAGAGAACTGCAAATCAAAACTCCAATGAAGTATCACTTCACACCACTCAGAATGGCTATCATTAAGCAGTCTATAAATAATACATGTTGGAGAGGGCGTGGAGAAAAAGGAACCCTCCTACACTGTCGGTGGGAATGTACATTGGCGCAGCTACTCTGAAGGGTGGTATGGAGGTTCCTTGAAAACCTAAAGACAGTGTTGCTGTATAACCCAGAAACCCCACTCCTGCACATAAATATGGAAAAGGTGAATACTAATTCAAAAAGATACACGCACCCTGCTATTCATAGCAGGGCTATTTACAATAGCCAAGACAGGGAAGCAACCTAAGTGTCCACCAACAGATGAAAGGATAAAGAAGATGTGGTATATCCATAGCAATGGAGTATCAGTCATTAAAAAAAAAAGAATGAAATAATGCCATTTGCAACAACATGGATGGACCGAGAGATTATCAATACTAAGTGATGTAAGTCAGACAGAGAAAGGCAAGTATCATATGATATCACTTCTATGTGGAATCTAAAAAATGAAGAAATGGACTTATTTAGGAAACAGAAACAGACCTATAGACAGAAAACAAACTTATGGTTACCAAAGGGGAAAGGCAGGACAGATAAATTAGGAATTTTGGGTTAGCAGATACAAACTACTATATATAAAATAAATGAACAAGGTCCTACTGTATAGCACAGGGAACTATATTCAATATCTTTTAATAAACTATAGTGGAAAAGAAATAAATAGGAAGTCAAGACCTCTATTTGATGGATCAATGACTATAAAAACCCTATAGGACTTGAAATCTTTTGGTTATCTATTGTTCTTGTCCTGTGATGGTGGTCATCTAGAGGAAGTGTAGGAAAGAGGAGAGCCAAGGTTACTATACTCTCCTCCACCACCAGCATTAGAGGGGAAAGAACCTGAGGATGGAGTCATGTTTTTCTGAAGGGAGGAGAGAGATAGCTGAGAGTCTTTGACATCTTCTGGAAGAAAGGGGTGGGGGAAGGGAGAAACGAGAAGCACCAGTTCAGGACCAAGAAAGCTGCCCACAGACTTAACCATTTGCTTCTGTACATGAGACCAGTGATCAACCCCAGGGCTTCAGAATTCTACAGAATCAAGTGCTGCCTTGTCCATTCCCCCAGCTGTTTCCCTTGGACAGATTATGTAATCCTCCATTTCTCACTTATGAAACAGCATAGCAACAATAAGAACAAGAATTAAAAATAATGAAGTCTACCTCCTAGAATTATTGTGAGAATTAAATAAAATAATGTGCCTGGTATAGGATTTGACATTCAATAAATGGTAGTTTTTAGAAAAGTAGCTTCTTCCCACAGATATATTGACTCTTTGGACCCCAATGGTCCTATTCGATAAACGGTAAATTCTGGTATCCATTACCCAAGTTCTAGCCCTCCAGGCTGCTAAATAGACCTTTGACACTAGAAGGTCCTCTATGCCAGGTCATGAGAAGGGTACATCAGTTTTTTCCAAGATGGTGGGGTGCCATTTAAAGCCAAGAAACTCAAATAAGACCCAAAGGAGAGAAATCTGCTAATGAGCCCATCAAGATAAAGAGGTAAGAGTGTCAGCTTCTGACCATCTGTCTTGTTCTGGCAGCTCTTGCTCTCCAGACCCCACCCCCTGTGCCTCATCTGAAACTTGCCAATGCCATTGATTTGTGTTAATCTGATAGAGCATTCAGTACCTCAAGTACCAACCTGTCATTGTTTGCTCAGCTTGCATGAAATCAGAGTTACGCAAAAATCAATGTGTGAAATCTTTATATCAACATGTAAGAAATAAAAAGGTTTATGCTGGCAGATGCAGGTTTTTGGACAGATTAAAACTGACAAATTGGCATGATACCCAATGAAGGCAATGATGAGGTACAGTGAAATGTCAAAGGTTTTGAAAATGGCATGCTGAGGAAAGAAATGCATTACTGTCAGGGGAAAAAACAGGAAAAGAGAGTGTTGTTTATAAGAAAGGACTTTTGGGTTTGCACACATACTGATGACTTTTTCTGAAGAACTGACTTGTTTTCAGCCGGGTTGGCTTGGTGTTATTATCCCCCAGGAACTAATAAGAAAAACAACGGGTTAATGACTTGAGCAAAGTCACCATGTGCAGTGGCAGTACCAAGGACAGAACATAAGAGCTTAAATGTCCATTTCCGCTGCTCACTGAACCCTCTGACTTTCAGAGGTAGAGACTTTCACCTCTTTCCCTCTATACATCTTTTGCCTTCAAGAAATGATTCAGGAAACACTTCCCATTCAAACAATCACATGCTCTGACAGAATTCTAAAGCAGATTGATCAGGGCAAGCATTTGCCTATTTTGCGCAACTCATGCTGAGTTCTGAACCCAACTTATAAGACATTCATGCATTGGGTAAACTGTCTTAGCTTTGATTGAAAGAATACCTTTAATAAAGATAATAGCCAACTTAATAAAGAAGCCACTTCTGTTTATGACATACACTCCACTGTATGTAAGCATATACAAAGCACCACAGCACTCCATAAACTGTAACAAAATTTTCTTTTAATTTTGATTCCCCATGTCTCACAGCATACTTGTGGACCATCTGCTTTCAACACCATTGGATTGTGTATGCACCAGGAATGCAAATTCCTTTTGTAAAAAATAGTAGCCAAGAAGGGTAAATAAACATGCTGTTGCTGAAGAAAAAGGAATCCATTCCGAATAACTCAAAGACCATTGACAGCACATGTGTGAAAACCAAAAAGAAATCACCTTTGACAAATATGTAGGACGATGCAGTGAAATATACTGGAATAAGACTTGAGCTTGAATCTTGCCCCTACCACTCACTGGCATGAGATAATTTTTTTAAAAGGTCAATTTTCTAACTTTTTCTGATCCTGTAAAATAATAGTAAGATTTTATAGGAGTTTTGTGAGGATTTGGTGAGAAAAGGCAGGTGGGAAATCTAACATTTTGCCTGAAACTATAGTAGACTCCCAACACAGATTTGTTTTCCATTGGATCCTTCATCATCATGGACAATTATCTGAATCACTACCTTCACTCTTTAGAATGGATACTATATAAATGCTATGATTAGTACTTTGTTATCTAGATGCACATAATTCCCAGCTCTAAAAATCTCCAATCATCAGAGCAATGGAGACACAATCAAGTAAATAAAACCGACCTTTGTAACCATTTGACCAGGATTCATCAGTATGCCTGTTGGTTGCTACACCAGTAACTCTTTCTTCCACTGGCCCTTTTTGTCCTGGCGATCCACTGCTGCAGTTCCCTCATGGCTAACTGATAAAGAACCCGCCTGCTAATCCAGGAGATGTGGTTTCGATCCCTGGGTCAGTCGGGTAGATCCCCTGGAGAAGGAAATGGCAACGTACTCCAGGATTCTTGCCTGAAAAATCCCATAGACAGAGGAGTCTGGTGGGCTATATAGTTCATGGGGTTGCAAAGAATTAGACACAACTTAGTAACAAAACAATAACAATCTATTGCTGCATAACAAGCCACCGCAACACTCAGCTAGCCAAAACAATATCAATAATTTATTTTGCCCTCAAATTCGCAATTGGGGCAAAGCTCAGTCTGGAAGGCTTGTCTTTGCTCCATGTGGCTTCATCTGGGCAGCTCAACTGAGAGCTAAAAGATCTACTTCCATATGGCCATTAGTTACTGTTTGATGTTGGCAAGAAGCTCAGCTAGGGCCAATGGCTAGGGGCCTCAGTTTCTCTCCACACAGACCTCTCTGTGTTGCCTCATCTTTCTTGTAGTACAATAGCTGGCTTCCAAGAACAAGTATCCAGAGAGAGGGAGAACCAGATAGTAGCAATACCACTTTTTGCGACCTAACCTTGGAAGTCACATAATGTCACTTTTGTCATACTGTTAGATGAGGCAGTTACAAAGCCCTGCCCGGTTTATGGGGAGGAGTCACAGATTCTACCTCTTGAAGGGGAATGACAAGTTACTGGAAGACCATGTGGGATGGGAAATATTGTTATGGCTATTTTTGGAAAATAGAATGTGCCCCTTTTTTGCAGGTCTTTTCATCACCATCTTGGTTCACATCTTTATTACTAACATTTTCTAACACCGTATAAAAAAATGAACCAAAAATTGATTAAAGACCTAAATGTAAGACCATATACCATAATACTAGAGGAAAACATAGGCTGAACAACTTTTGACATAAATCACAGCAATATTTTTTTGGATCCATCTCCAAAGTAAGGATTTAAAAGCAAAAGTTAACAAATGAGACCTAATTAAGCTTAAAATCTTCTGCAGAGCAAAGGAAACCATTGACAAAGTGAAAAGACAACCTACTGAATGGGAGAAAATATTTGCTAATGATATGACTGATAATGGATTAATATCCAAAATATATAAACAGCTCATACAACTAAACATCAAATAAACACACAACTCAATTGCAAATGGACAGATCTGAATAGACATTTTGCCAAAGAGGAAATGCAAATGACCAACAGGCACAGGAAAAGATGCTCAACATCACTAATCATCAAGGAAATGCAAATCAAAACCACAATGAGATATCACCTCACAGCTATCATCATGGCTATCATCAAAACGAAGACAGACAACAAATGGTGGCAAAGATGTGGGAAAAAAGGAACCCTTGTACACTGTTGGTGGGAATGTAAATTAATGCAGCCATTGTGGAAAACAGCATGGAGATTTCTCATAAACTAAAACCAGAACTACCATATGACTCAACAGTTCGACTCCTGAGTATATATCCAAAAGCAAACAAACAAAAAAACCCAAAAATACTAATTTGAAAAGATATATGCACCTCAGTGTTCATAGCAGCATTATTTACAATCGCCAACATATGGAAGCAATCTTTAGTGTCCACCAACAGTCATCACGAACAGATGAGTGGATAGGAAAAAAATATATACACATCCACACATCCACATGGACACTTATACAGTGGAATACTACTCAGTCATAAAAAAAAAAAAAACAAAATTTTGCCATTTGCAGCAAAAGGGATGACTTGGAGGGCATTACACTTAGTGAAACAAGTCAGAGAGAGAAAGACCAATATTGTATGATATCACTTATATGTAGAATCTAAGAAGCACAACAAACTAGTGAATATAACAAAAAAGAAGTGACTCAAGAGATATAGAGAACAAACTAGTGGTTACCAGTGGGGAAAAGAGGGGAGGGGAAACATTGGGGCTGGGGAGTAGGAGGTATAAACTATTGGGTATAAGGTAGGCTCAAGGATATATTGTACAACACGGGGAATACAGCCAATATTTTCTAATAATTGTAAATGGAAAGTAACCTTCAGTTCAGTTCAGTTGCTCAGTCATTTCCGACTCTTTGTCACCCCATGAACCGCAGCACACCAGGCCTCCCTGTCCATCACCACCAACTCCCGGAGTTTACCCAAACTCATGTCCATTAAGTCAGTGATGTCATCCATCCATCTCATCCTCTGTCGTCCCCTTCTCCTCCTGCCCCCAATCCTTCCCAGCATCAGGGTCTTTTCCAATGAGTCCTCTCTTCGCATCAGTTAGCCAAAGTATTGGAGTTTCAGCTTCAACATCAGTCCTTCCAATGAACACCCAGGACTGATCTCCTTTAGGATGGACTGGTTGGATCTCCTTGCAGTTCAAGGGACTCTGAAGAGTCTTCTCCAACACCACAGTTCAAAAGCATCAATTCTTCAGTGCTCAGCTTTGTTTATAGTCCAACTCTCACATCCATACATGACTACTGGAAAAACCATAGCCTTGACTAGACGGACATTTGTTGGCAAAGTAATGTCTCTGCTTTTTAATATGCTATCTAGGTTGGTCATAACTTTCCTTCCAAGGAGTAAGTGTCTCTTAACGTCATGGCTGAAATCACCATCTGCAGTGATTTTGGAGCCCCCCAAAATAAAGTCAGCCACTGTTTCCATTGTTTCCCCATCTATTTGCCATGAAGTGATGGGACCGGATGCCATGATCTTACTTTTCTGAATGTTGAGCTTTAAGCCAACTTTTTCACTCTCCTCTTTCACTTTCATCAAGAGGCTCTTTAGTTCTTCTTCGCTTTCTGCCATAAGGGTGGTGTCATCTGCATATCTGAGGTTATTGATATTTCTCCTGGCAATCTTGATTCCAGCTTGTGTTTCTTCCAGCCCAGCGTTTCTCATGATGTACTCTGCATAGCAGTTAAATAAGCAGGGTGACAATATACAGCCTTGACGTACTCCTTTTCCTATTTGGAACCAGAGTGTTGTTCCATGTCCAGTTCTAACTGTTCCTTCCTGACCTGCATACAGGTTTCTCAAGAGGCAGGTGAGGTGGTCTGGTATTCCCATCTCTTAAAATTGTATAAAAAATAAAATTGAATTTAAAAAAAACCTTTTATTACTAACTTGCTAGAACTAGGACTTGTCTCCTCCTGTTTGCTTTTCATTTCATATCTCCTAAGTCACTTCAGTTGTGTCCGACTCTGTGTGACCCCATATCTCCTACTCTCTCCTATATTGAATTACACTCTTAAAAGTAGAAAAGAAAATTCTGATTATTCTGTACCCTTACCCCTCTCTAAAACCCTCTTTGACTGCCCATTGCCTATTCATCTTTTAACATGACACTCAGTGATTCCACACTCTTCATCATCTGGATACAACTTTGCAGCCCGAGCTTATTCTGGTCCCATACATAGAGTATCTCTCAGTAAAATTAAATAATATTCCATTTTCTTGAGGCAAACCTGTGAGGTGGAAAGATCATGGAGTCAGACTTTGGAGTCAGTCAGAGCTGGGTTCAAATCTCAGCTATACTACTCGGCTGCAGCTGCTCAGATGCTCAGTTATGTCTGACTCTTTGCAACCCCATGTACTGTAACCCACCAGGTTCCTCTGTCCATGGGATTTTCCCAGCAAGAATACTGGAGTGAGTTGCCATTTCCTCCTCCAGGGGATCTTCCAGACCCAGGGACTGAACTTGTGTCTCCTACACTTGGAGGTGGATTTTTTACCACTAGCGCCACCTGGGAAGCGCATGCCACTAGGCTGACTCCTTTGTAAAATGAGCCTAGTAATTCTTTTTTTTTTTTATTAATATATTTATTTTATTTTAGTTGGAGGCTAATTACTTTACAATATTGTAGTGGTTTTTGCCATACGAGCCTAGTAATTCTTATCTTCGGGCTTCCCAGGTGGCGCTAGTGGTAAAGAACCCTCCTGGATCCTTCCTCTTTGGGGCCCAGTTGATACTTTTCCAATCAATGAAGGCATTTTGGGGTTCCTTCTAACATTCTGCCTAATCAGTTCACTTATTAATTGTATTAAATGTATATCTTTCAAATTAGATTTCTATTTAGCAGATGATTTACTTAACCAATCAATAGGAAAGTTCCAAGAATTGCAATCTCCTTATTTCCAATAATTTGTAGAGTGTTGGAGAGGTCATCTCTCTCATCTATATCAGAAGCAGCAGATCTATGGCAAGCAAGCCAAGCCATTAAACTTAACCTTTTAAGCAGTTATCCACACTAAGAATAGCTCAACATTATAGCACATTCAATTTTTAATGGAGTTACACTGAAGTTATTCTTCATTCTGGGACAGACTTTGCTTTAATGCTGGCATCTCCCCACATCTCCTATAAGCCATCCATCCACAGCCTCTCTGATGACATTCTGCTATTTTACTGTTCCTCAGTGTGTTTAAAAATGGGAAAGTCCATGGAGACAGACAGTTTGGGCATCCACATTCAAAGACTGACATTTCTGTGCCTTTGGGAAGCTGAGGGCAAAGAAACAATACCCTCTCTCTAATCTTGTTCACCAAGCCCCAATCCTGCTTTCAAATTCTGACCCCACTCTTATTCCCTCCATGAAACCTTTCCTAATTTAACTTCATTCAATCTCTTTGCTCAATTTGCTCTACAAAATAACTAACTAACATTTCTTTAGCATTTTCTGTCAGACACTGCACTAAGCACTTTATTATATTATTTCCTTTACTCCTCAAAATAACCCTGCGAAAATGGTATGATTATTCTGATTTCATACATGATGCAGCAGAAACTCAGAGTTGAGTGAAACCTGTCCATGTCACACTGCACGTATGGAGCTGAAGCTGGAAATCAGGTCTATCTACCTCCACAGCCCTTCTGCTCACCCTGGGATGTGGGGTCACTTTCCTGCTTACTACTCCGCCACCAATTCCACAATTCTTGTGACTGAAGAAAGACGTTGCATATGTTCAGTTTTCAATGAGTCTTCATGGCCATTTCCTTGCATATCTGTTAGGGTAAACACTGACTGAAACTGCCTGCCCTGGCCAGACAAGATGGCAGTCACTTGTGTGAGGTATCTTAACAACAGGAGGTCCTGGTAAGGAATGAGGAACTAACAAGTTGTCACCAACCAGAAGAATTTGGGAAAGGTCAAAAGGAGAGAGGACTTCCCTGGTGATACAATGGATAGGAATCCTGCCAATTCAGGGGACATGGGTTCAATCTCTGGTCCGGGAAGATTCCACGTAACATGGGGTAACTGAAGCCCACTTGCTGCAACTACTGAGCCCATGCTTTAGAGCCCAAGAGCCACAACTACTGAAACCCAAGTGCTCTAGAGCCCGTGCTCCACAACAAGAGAAGCCACCACAATGAGAAGCCCTCGCATCACAACAAAGAGTAGCCCCACAACTCACCACGACTAGAGAAAGCCTGCTTGCAGCAACAAAGACCTAGCACAACCAACAAGAAATAAAATAAATTATTAAAAAGAAGAGAGATGCCAGCCCACACATCCTGTCAACCTCCCAGAATCCTTCTCACTGGAATCCATCTTGCCTGAGCAATGCACATGCCACCAGGAAGGACCCTGAGTCAGAATGATTGGTCAGAGACAACACAGAAACTAACCCCATCACCGTAAAACCTGAGACTGCGAGCCACGTGGCAGAGTAGTTCTCCTGGGTTCTCTTACCTGCCTGCTCTCCACCCAGCTACCCATTCCCAACAGTCTGTTGCTTTGTTAGCACGTGTGTCTCCTCTTAACAATTCACTTACGAGTGTTAGACAAGAGCCCACTCTCGGGCCCTGGAAGGGGTTCCCCTTCTTGCAGCATACTTGCCTCTCTTTTCCTTAGACTAAGAATTGCAAAGATAAGAAATATATGGTCGGTGAACCAGGGCTTTATTTTCTTCCCAGGAAGCACCTCTGGTGCAGTGGAGTGTTGATGCATCATGATTTCAGGTCCAGCTCTTGGTTTCCCCTGTTCTAATCTGTGCCAGTGTTGGTTGAGCCATTTCCTTATCTTTAAAATGATGGTTGTTACACCTAGAGTGGAACTTGCCTGTGCACAAATGTTAGGTAAAGCACCATAAAGATGCAAAGCATTCTTTTATGTCATCTCTCAAAGCCCCTGCAGAGACTTTTGTTTGCAGAGGCTGATAAGTCATTTGTGATCATTTTAGAGTCCTGGGAGAACAGTGCCCCAAGTATGCAAAATAACCCCTCAGAGGAGCCTGGGGTTCATGCCTGGGTTCCCACTGGGTGGTAGAGAGCCAATCAACACATGCCCAGAGCTGTTTCCTCCCCGGAACAATGGGAACGTGGGATGGTGGGACTGGCAAGGGGCCAGGCAGCTGTTCTCTGAATCCTCAGAGGACAGCAGTGGTCTCCTGTTGCAGGGAGAAGGATTTAAGTTAAACCTGAGGAAGTATTTCCTGAGTACAGGCTCTGTGAAGCTCTGGAATGCAAGGTTAAGGAAGGCTGGAATGTCCTTTGGAAATGCAGAAAAGAAAAAAAAAAGAACAAAAACCTAATCTATCTGAATGCCGTGTTGCCTGGAGGCAGAAGAATGAATTAGTTCCTTTCAGACCAAGGAGTTAATATTGAGAAAAAAGATCTGCTTCTTGTCTCCTCTCACCTTGCATAATAGAACACTTCGTTTCAGGGCTGGTAAGAAGTGACTCATATACTAGACCCTGATAATCATCCCAACACCTCTCCCCTTCCCAAACATCTGGTCCAGCGGTCAACAATGTTTCATATTCGGAGGGGTCAGTGCGGGGCTGACTCTGTGCATGGAGTTCTGTGGAAAGCATGTGCTCCCAGGAGTAACATCCTGACACCTAAGAAAGCTTGTGGGTGTGCTCAGTCGTGACTGACTCTTGGTGACCCTGTGGACTATAGCCTGCCAAGCTCCTCTGTCCATGGGATTTCCCAGGCAAGAATGCTGGAGCCAGTTGCCATTTCCTCCTCCAGGCAATCTTCCCAACTCAGCGGTTCAATATCCCTGGGTCAGGAAGATCTCCTGGAGAAGGGAATGGTAACCCAGTCCAGTATTCTTGCCTGGAGAATTCCTTGGACAGGGGAGCCTGGCAGGCTACAGTCCATGGGGTTGCAAAGAGTCGGACAGAACTAAGCTACTAACACTTACTTACTTAACAGGCAAGTAACGCTTACTTACTTATATCACTTTTCCTTTAAGGGAAACTGTCACCCTCATCGTCTGCTTGCTCTTCAGAGGACTGAATCTGACAAGCAGAGTAGAAGATGGAGTGTGCTGGCTACATGGACAGGCTCAGGGGGATCTCAGCACCAAGGAATACAAAAAGTGGGTGCATAGATGATGTACCCAGGGGGCCAAGCAGATGGTCTTCGAAAAGGTGAGTGCTGCTGGTGTGAGGTCTCTGAGCAAGAATATGCCTGGGATCTAACTGGAAAGGGTCTGTATGAGACCAGAACCACTTTGAAAGAGTTGATAGTCCTGTTGCCTTTCCTCTTCTTTCCCTTAAATGGAACTAAGAATTTGGCTACAGCCTTGCATCTGCCACTTATGGTCCCACTTGGCTTTGGTAGGAACAAATGTTCCAGAGCAGTATAAACACCAATAAAGCATCATGGTGTGGTTATTCCATCTGCATCCAAACCTTCCTCACCTTCTGGGCTCTAACCGTGGAGGGGGCGGGGCACCCAAGCAATGACTGAGTCAGTAGCCACAGCCCAGCAACACAAGCAGAGGAGATCAATGGAAAGTTACAACAAATCCCTGATGCTCAGCGAAAGAAACAACAAAAGCTTAGCATGAGAGAGACAGAAGGAGGAGTAGCTTAATTATTAATTTGTTCAAAAAATGTTAATGTTCTTACCATGTAAACAGATCTGTAGCACTGCATGAGCCACTGTGGGAGAATATGTCCTTGAGGAACTTGCAAGTCCCTTTCATAGAACATAATGCTTTGAAAGCTGAAGTGCAAAGAGCCCAATTAACTAACTGGATCCAGCCAGTAACAGAGAAGGGAAAGATCCCTCTTTGGGGGATGGTCAAGAAAGGCTTTATGGAGATGGTAAGGGTATAAGTGATGTTAGAAGATGGATAAGATTTGGAGAAGGTAGGTAAGAGGGAAAATGCCAGATTAGGAGGGAAAAGATGAGCATGGCATAGAGTATGAAAATATCAGGTATTATTGATCAATAGTGAGTTAGCATGAAGCAGAATGGCAACCCACTCCAGTATTCTTGCCTAGAGAATTCCATGAACAGAGGAGCCTGGCAGGCTACAGTCCATGGGGTGGCAAAGAGTTGGACATGACTGAGCAACTCTTACACACACATATAATTCTGAAAGACCTTAAATGCCATGCAGAAGGATTTAGATTTGATCTCATAGGCAAGAGCTTCCAAACCTTTTTAATGTAAGTAACACTTAACAAGGATTTCTTTTTCGTCCTCCCTTTCCCCCTATTCCTTCCCTTCCTTCTCTTTCTCCTTTTATTTTTCTAAACTTAATTTTTAAATTTTACAACGATGACTATATACATTTCATTTATGGCTGAACCATGTAGTATACTGGAATCACAACATTTCCGCCCTGGAATTAACAACTGTACTGTTTTATTCTATTTTAAAACTTATTTTCAATGTACTTGAAAACTTACCCTCAGGCTTTACTTAAGGGCTAAGTCTTTTCTCAGAACTTTGTTAAAACATACCAGGAACTCGCTGTTTCATGTTTTTCTGGGACACATTTCTGTAGCCCTCTGGGTCTCTGTGCCAATCAGGACCTGATGCTTCCTAGATCCTGCTCTCTGACATTTCCCCTTAATCATCTGGGTACACCTTCTACTCCACCAATTTCTTGAGTGGTTTGAGTAAGGGGTACATGGGTCAAAACTTATCTGTTAATATTTATGAGCCCAATAGGAAAAGGTACCCAGATATCTCACTGTTCCATGTGTAGGTCTTTATTATATCCCCAATTTTTACTCACATATCACATAATCAACTTGCCTGCTCTTCTGCATCCACAGTCATCCTGGTTCATCCTCTCCAAGAGAATAAGCATTTAATCTTCTACCTTTAGTCTACTTCTTATGTAGACTTTTCACTCATTTTAATTTTTCAACCCCACCTTCTTCCTCAATTTCAGAGGCATTTGGAATTTCCAATCCCTGCTGCTGCTGCTGCTGCTGCTGCTAAGTTGCTTCAGTCGTGTCCAACTCTGTGCGACCCCATGGACTGCAGCCCACCAGGCTCCTCCATCCATGGGATTTTCCAGGCAAGAGTACTGGAGTGGGGTGCCATTGCCTTCTCCATCCAATCCCTAAGCAAACCCTAATCAAGTTTTATGATGCAAAGCAGTTTCAACACTGCAAATCCCGAGTCAGTTATTGCTCTCTGTTGGCTTTCTATCCAAAATTTTGAGGTTTTACCTCTTTTCAGTCCAGTCATATAAGAATGTGTGTCCTTTTTGCCTTCTGCTATTGTTTTTGTGGGACTACAAGAGGGAGCAGAAGTAAACATGATGTTTTAATCCATCACTATGATACCATGAAATTAAAAGATGCTTCCTCTTTGGAAGAAAAGCTATGACAAACATAGCATATTAAAAAGCAGAAGACATTACTTTGCTGACAAAGGTCCATACAGTCAAAGATATGGTTTTTCCTGTAGTCAAGTACAGATATGAGAGTTGGACTATAAAGAAAGCTGAGCACTGAAGAATTGATACTTTTGAACTGTGGTGTTAGAGAAGACTCTTGAGAATCCCTTGGACCACAAGGAGATCAAACCAGTCAATCCTAAAGAAAATCAGTCCTGAATATTCATTTGAAGGACTGATGCTGAAGCTCCAATACTTTAGCCATCTGATGCCACTCATTGGAAAAGACCTTGATGCTGGGAAAGATTGAAGGCAGGAGGAGATGGGGGTGACAGAGGATGAGATGATTGGATGGCATCACTGACCTCAACGGACATGACTTTGAGCAAGCTCCAAGAGATGAAGGACAGGGAAGCCTCATGTGCTACAGTCCATGGAGTGGCAAAAAGTTGGACATGACTGAGTGACTGAACAACAACAGCAATAACCCCAAACTCAGGACAATTTCTATAGATGACAGACATTGCACATTTGGAAGACAGTAACACATACACATGCCAGACGTATTCTTCCCCAAGTCCAGAGATAAATTGAAATACATATATGGGTATGTATGTATCTCTGTGCCATTTTCAGAGGAACACTACGGAAGCACAAGCTAAGACAATATCATCATACTGCCATAAGCAACTGAGAGCTACCAGAACCTTTGAAAATGAGACATGCAGGATTTTAAAAGACAGTTCTCAGAAAGTAGGGTAAAGGATAAATTGAATGTAGGAAGGGCTAAAGAGAAAGGCAAGAGTAGAGCTGGGCATAAGATAACAAGGTCTACACGGGGAGGGTGGGGATGAGGGTCATCCATTCAATCAGTCATTTATGTTTCAAGAGAAAACATTAAATGCCAGGCATTTTGCCAAGCCCCAGGTTTATAACTGTGGTAGGCTGTATTTTCTAAAGATGGCCACGTGAATGGATGTATCTCATCCTACGTGCTCTTCTTATATTGTGATTTGATCCTCCTCTATGGGGTTGAGAGATGGATTCTATTCCCTTTCCTCTGCATATGGGTGGTCTAGGACTATGGCAAAAGTGGCACAGTGAGACGAGGCCAGGTGATAAAAGGTAATAACAGTTTTTGCCTAGTTCGCCGTCTCTTGGGACAATCCTGAGTAGCCAGGTAAGGTGTGTGACTACTCCAAAACTGCCATGAGGATAGACCGAAGAGAGATGGAGACCTGCCCAAAGGGCCCCAGCTGTTGGAGTTTTTCAGCCTTGGCATCAGCCCCGTGTATGACAAAGCCTTGGAGACGATCCCAATCCCAGCCCTGAATACTACTGATGTCCCTACTCTGATAGTGGTTGTGGAGAGACCCAGTGACAACAACATAGCTGAGCCCAGTGAAACCCCAGAACTGTGTGAGAGAGAATGATAATAATAAATTGTTGTTTCAAGCCACTGAGTTTTGAGGTGGCTTGTTATACCACCACTGAGGAAAGCAAACACATAATTACAGCACAGTGTGATAAATCTCCTGATAGCTGATCTGATGCTGTGTGGCTGCAACAGTGGGGAGGAGGTGCCTGAGTCTGCTGGCACAGGGTGGGAGGGGAGGTGGGAAGGGCAGGGGAGTGTGTGCAGGAGAGGTGATGCAGGAGCTCTGACTGTAAAAATGAGGACGTGAGTGTCACCTACACTCTGGAAGTGGAGAGAGAGAGAGAGGCAGGAGAAAACAAGAAATAATTGATAGCCCTTGGAGATCGCCTGGGTATGAGGCAGGGAACGAGGAAGAGAGGTTATAAATGGCTATGAGGGGACTTCCCTGGCTGTCCAGTGGTTGAGACTCTGTGCTTCCAAGGCAGGTGGTGCCGGTTTGGGGAACTAAGATCCCACATGCCACATGGTGTGGCCAAAAAATAAAAATAAGAAAATAAGAAAAATGACTATGAGGTCTTACTCTCCTCCTCTTATTCATTTAAAGATGTTCTAGTACCACTGGCCACTGCCTACACAGCCTCTTTGGCCTTACTGAAATTAACTTTACCTGAATTGGATCAAAATGTACAGTGTTCAATAAGAGAGTCTTTACTGGTAAAAACAAGACAAAGCCTGGAATCCAGAGGTGCCATAGTGCCACCACTAATAACTAGCGTGTGACCTCCTCTCTCTCTGTGCAAGATTAAAGGATTCCTGCACTTATCACAAAGCTTGGCTTGATCGCGTCTGTGATTCATGCTCTGAGCACTGGCTCTGTACCTGCCTGGGGTTGGGGCCATGTCCTCCCCGGCACACATACCTGCATCAGTGTTGAGATAAAAGGGGCTCTCTCCCTAGTCCCTTGGCTTATTTACCTCCAGGCACTGGCCCATTACTAACAGAGATGCTGCCGGAGGTGAGGGGTGGAGAAAGGGAGGGAGGTGGCTGAGGAAGAGATGGGAACAGAAATAAGCATTTTTCTGGAAAAGGACTTCTTAGAATTTGTCTGATCGGGTGTGTGGAAGACAACTTAATTAAGAGACAGTGCTTAATGACAAGGAAGGAAAGTGTTCCTTATCTGGTAGATTCCTTTGCTAATGGAATCTTCCAGCTCACCCTGGCTAAGTCTAGCATTGACTGTGCTAGAAAGATTTATGACCATGAAAGCTCTAACATCGAGTTGCAGGGAAGCAGATTTGGGCACAGACTGTAGCCATCCCATCATTTTGGATGCTCCTCTGATGTGGAAGCCCACCTGCAAGTGGGCATCCAGGGCTTTCCCAGAAGATGGAGGTGTTTCTCATGGTCACACTTCCTGGCCATACACATCTCCTCCACCCCATGCAACAGTCATAGTTATTCTCGAAGCACAGCATCCTCTTTTCATGTCTTTTGTGCTCCTGAATTTCTCTTTCTTCCCTTCCTCATCTAACAAATTTATCCTCATCCTCGGAAGCAGACTTCAAGGGTACTTTCTCTGTAAAAGAGGTGCAATTGATTGTTCATACTTGATGCTGCCTTAGTCCATTGGCATTGGGGCCAGACAGACATGATTCTGGAGGTGAATCTTGATTCTGATTCATGATTCTGAATCAGAATCAAATCTGATTCTGGAGGTGACTAATTCTGTGATTTTGGGTAAGGCAGTCATACTAGATTTCTAGGCATGCTGTAATAAACACCATAAACTAGGACGGCCAAAAACCACTGAAATTTATTGTCTCACAGGTCTGGAGGCTTGAAGTCCAAAATCAAGGTGTCAGCAAGGCCAGGCTCCCTCAGAAGGATCTGGGAGGAGATTCCTTCTTGTCTCTCCTAGCTCCTGGTATTTGTAACCCTTGGTATTTCTTGACTTGTAGGGGTACCAGTCCAGTCTCTGCCTGCATTGTCACAAGGCCATCTTCTCTCTCTGTGTCTCCACATTGTCTCCTTTCTGTGCATGTCTGTCTCTGTGTTTGAATTTGTTGTTGTTCAGTTGTTAAGTCGTGTCCAACTCTTTGCGACCCCATGGACTGCAGCACACCAGGCCTCCCTGTCCTTCACCATCTCCTGGAGTTTGCTCAACTCACGTCCATTGACTTGATGATGCCATCTAACCATCTCATCCCTTGTCGCCCCATTCTCCTGCCTTCAATCTTTCCCAGCATTAGGATCTTTTCTAATAAGTCGGCTCTTCGCATCAGGTGGCCGAAGTATTGGAGCTTCAGCATCAGTCCTTTCAATGAGTATTCAGGGTTGATTTCTTTTAGGATTGACTGGTGTGATCTTGGATTAGGGCCTACCTTAACGACCTCGTCTGAACTTGGCTACATCTCCAAAGATCCTAATTTCAAATAAGGTCAGGTGCACAGGTATTGTGGGTTAGGACTTCACAATATCTTTTGGGGAGGACACAATCCATCCTGTAAGGACAGTTAATCTTGTGAAGCTATAGTTTCCTTATGGATTAAAGTAGTATCTAAGTCAAAGAGGGATTGTGGGTGGGGGGAGGTGGGGGTGCAATACAGGACATGAGGCTTCACAGATAGCCTTCAACAAGACATGGTCCTCATTCAGGAAAGTATCCACTTGCTGAGGAGCAGGCTAGCTTTGCATTCTCCACCCCGTCATCCAAAGGGTACCTTTACCTTGAGATTTTTCACTAAACTCACTGTGACAGCTGTAGTACAGAAATCCATCTGAGGCCTGGGTGATGAGGGCAGTGATAATTAGTAAAAGATCACCAAAGCCTAGGTGTCTTCAAAGAAGAGAAGTTGAAACATGGTCTGACCTTTTCTTTCATCTCAAACTATGGCTGATACAAGTTTGAGCTTGTGAATGGAGCTGGCAGTCTCTTTACACTAAAAACACATATCATCTAAAGGAGAAGCCACTGACTTTACTTCCTCCTTGTATGATTCATGAAAAATGAAAGTGAAAGTCACTCAGCTGTGTCCAACTCTTTGCGACCCCATAGACTATACAGCCCATGGAATTCTCTAGGCCATAATACTGGAGTGGGTAGCCTTTCCCTTCTCCAGGGGATCTTCCCAAGCCAGGGATTGAACTCAGGAATCCCACATTGCAGGTGGATTCTTAACCAGCTGAGCCACAAGGGAAGCCCAAGAATACTGGAGTGAGCAGCCTACCCTTCTCCAAGGAATCTTCCTGACCCAGGAATTAAACCAGGGTCTCCTGCATTGCAGGAGGATTCTTTACTGACTGAGCTATCAGGGAAGCCCATGGGAGAGACTATTTTGGAGGCTTCCCAGGAAGCACCTTGATTCTCACCCCGGAGATCCCCAGGATTTCAGCACCTGAAGCCCTAACAGAGGGCTGCTAGGCTAAGACTTCCCCTTGTGTCTACTGCTTGGGCCCAGACTCAGTGAAGTGGCCTGGCTCGTGGGAAGACGTGCTGAGGGTGAAGAGTCACGTGACCAGCATCCTCATGCTCAGCTTTCCCAGCCCTAAGGAAACATCTTAGGGTCCTGACGATTCCTTCACAGCTGTGCTCAAATGCAAGCCATCAGCAAAAATTTATTTCATCTGGGGATCCCTTCTAGTCAAGTCTCAGCTTACCTTTGCTACACAATCATTCTTTGGCCTTCAAAATCAGTAATAGTCAAAGCAATAAGGGCTAATTTTATGCTCTAGAACTTGACAGTGAAAAATATTTTAGGTGATGGTCTGTGACTGGTTGATTTAGGAAACCAGCAAACCTGACAGCTGAACATAACACAACACTACAGGAGTGATGGGATGATCATATGCTCTGTTTTGCACCACGCAAGGCAACCGAAATGCAATTCAGCAGATCGAATGTAGCCCTGGTTGCTGTTTGCTTTTTTTCTTTTAGTAAATAAACATTTCAAAGTATTTCCAGGGTATCCCTGTATATAGGTCAAATTTTAAAAATAATGTAGTTGATTTTTGCACAGTTAAGAATACAGGCTTTTGATAACAAATGCCTGAGTTAAGGGGCACACTCAGCTGTTTGCTAACTACATGACTTTGGACAGGTCAGTTATATGGATGCCTCAGTTTCTTCAGCTGTAAAATGGAGATAATCATAATCGTCTCATAGGGTTGATATAAATATTAATTCAAAAAGGATACTCTGCAGAGCACCTGGCCCAGAATAAATGCTCAAGTGTTAACACTGTTATTCATCGCTCCCTCTCTTTCTTCTCTGTATATTGATAACACAGATACAAGGCAGGGGATAAAAAGATGAATCAGACAATTTCTGCCACTGAGGCATTAATGGTGTGATATGGGAAGGCAAGCTTTTTAATAAGAACCGTATACATAGAGACCCTGAGACAGAAGTATGTACAATCACTGTGGGGGCACAAAGGAAAGCCTTGTGGCAAACTAAGTAGAGGTCACACAGCTTGTCATTCTGATGGAAGGTGTGGGATGAAGTTCTCTATCAGACAGGTGCTTCCTCTGTGGGTATAGAAACCAGGCTGGGAGGGCAAGATATCAATATAAGTCCCCCATCAACTACTTCTCAGTTCCTTCCTCTCTTCATAGCCATGCTTCCAGAAATGGTCTAATTCTGTCTTCCTACCACCGGATTCCCCCTCACTCTCAAATCAACTGTGTGCTCAGTTGCTTTAGTCATGTCCAACTCTTTGTGACCCCTTGGACTGTAGCCCTCTAGGCTCCTCTGTCCATGAGATTCTCCAGGCAAGGATACTGGAGTGGGTTGTCAGGCCCTCCTCCGGGGGTGTTACTGACCCAGGGGTCAAACCCGTACCTCCTCTATCTCCTGCATTGTCAGGTGGATTCCTTACTGTTGAGCCACTGGGAAAACCCCAAACCTATTGCAGTTCCATTTCTATTTCCACTCCTCCACCATAACTTCTCTTCTGGAGCCCAACTTCAATGCTTTCTTTTAAATTCTCTTACTCCGTTGTTTTTGACTGACTTTCTGATTTCTTTTTGTTGACTCTCTCCTGTGTGACAACTGGAACCCTATTTTTTCTGTTTTTCCTCCTTTCTTTCTGATTTCTCTTCTTTTCCACCTGCCCCATAGTTCTGCATTTCTCCATGGTTCCTTTTTTTTAGATGTATGTTTTTTCTTGGCCAATGCACACTCCCAGACTGATCTCAGCAATGACATCGATTGTACCTTCAGCTCAGTTCCCTCTCCTAGACGGTAGAGCCACACCTCCTGCATGGTTTCACCTGGATAGACTATAGCACCTCAGACTCAACGTGTGTTCTTGGTTTTAATTCATTACATTATTCTCCTCAGTAAATCAGGCTAGAGACCTGGGATCTCGAGGTTTCCCATTCAGGTCCTCTCAACTCTGTGAACAAAATGTCTCTCAAACTTACCATCCTTTGCTGCCCTGCGTAAGCAGTGTTTTCACTCTAACCTTCATCATCTTACCTCACCTCACTACAACAGACTCCTGACTGACCTATTATCATCTTTGTCTGGACTATTGACCTCTATTTGTCAATCATCTTAGAGGCACATCTGAGCAAGGCACACCCTTGCTGAAAACTCTTTTGAATTGATTATTAGTTCAGAAAAATATCCAAATTCCTTACTTCAAAACTCTTTACAATTTGACTTCTGCTTGCCTTTCTAGCCTAGTTCCTCCAAAACTCTGAAATATAACAGCCCTTTATGGGATAATTTTGTCTCCCCTGCAAATTCATGTTGAAATCCTAACTCCCAGAATGTGACAATATTTGGAGATCAGGTCCTTAAGAGAGGTAATTAAGTTAAAAATAGAGCCATTAGAGCCTTAACCTAATAGACTGTGTCTTTATAAAAAGAAGCAGTTAAGTACACTAACAATCAACTATCCAAAAGAAAAGTTAAGGAAACAATTCTATTTACAATAGCATCAAAAATAATAGAATACTTAGGAATAAAGTTGACCAAGAAGGTGAAAGAGCTGTACACGGAAAATTATAAGACAATGATGAAAGAAATCAAAAAAGATACAAATAGAAAGCCCATGCTCATGGACTGAAATAATATTATTAAAATGTCTATACTACCTAAAGTGATCTACAGATTCAATGCAATCCCTATCAAAAATACCATGGCATTTTTCATAGATATAGAAAAAAATAACCCTAAGATTCCTATGGAACCACATACAAACTGAACAGCCTAAGCAATATTGAGAAAGCTGAACAAAGTTGGAGGCATCACATTTCTTGATTTCAATCTACATTATAAAACGGTAATAATCAAAGCAGTATGGTACTGGCATAAGAGCAGACACATAGACCAATGGAACAGAACAGGGAGTTCAGAAATAAACCCACACATGTATGGTCAACTTATTTTTAATGAGAGTAACAAGAATATATAATGGGGAAAGAAAAGCATCTTCAATAAAAGGTGTTGGGAAAACTGGACAGCCACATGTAAAACAGTGAAATTGGATCCTATTTTGTACCACAAAATTAACTCAAAATGGATTAAGGACTTAAATGGAAGACCTGAAACTATAAACCTCACAGAACAAAACATAGGGTAACCTTAACATTAATCTTGGCAATGATTGTTTAGCTATAACACTAAAAGCACAGACAACAATAAATGAATGAATGGGACTACATTATACTAAAAAAGATTCTTTTACAGCAAACATTCAACAGAATGAAAAGGCAATCTATGAAACGGGAGAAAATGTTTTCAAGCCATATATCTGGTATGTGGTTAATATACAAAATATATAATGAACTCATACAACTTAATAACAAACTAAAATAAAATAAGCTGATTAAAAGTTTGGCAAAGGACTTGAATAGACATTTTCCCAAAGAAGACATACAAATGGCCAACAGTTATAAGTAAAGGTGCTCAACATCACTAATTATCAGAGAAATGCAAATCAAAACCAAAGTGAGATATCAGTTCACATATATTAGGATAGCTATTAGCAAAAAGACAAGAGATAACAAAGGTTGGCAAGGATGTGGAGGAAAGCGAACACTTGTACATTGTTGATAGAGATGTAAGTTGTTACAACCACCATGGAAAACAGTATGGAGGTTTCTCAAAAAATAAAAAACAGAATTACAATATGTTTCATCAAGCTCACTTCTGGGTATATATCCAAAGAAAATGAAATCATTATTTCAAAAAGGTATCTACATTCCTACAGCCACTGCAGCATTATTCACAATATCCAAAATACAGAAACAACCTGTCAATGGATTCATCAACAAAGAAAATGTGCTATATATATATGGTGGAATATTATTCAGCCATAAATAGGAAGGAATAATGTCATTTGCAACAACATGGATAAACCTGGAGGACATCATTCTAAGTGAAATAAGCCAGACACAGATAAACATTGCAACATCGCACTTACATCAGTCAGTTCAGTTCAGTAACTCAGTCGTGTCCGACTCTTGGCGACCCCGTGAATCGCAGCACGCCAGGCCTTCCTGTCCATCACCAACTGCTGGAGTTTACCCAAACTCATGTCCATCGAGTCAGTGATGCCATCCAACCGTCTCATCCTCTGTCGTCCCCTTCTCCTCCTGCCCCCAATCCTTCCGAGCATCAGGGTCTTTTCCAATGAGTCAACTCTTCGCATCAGGTGGCCAAAGTATTGAAGTTTCAGCTTCAACATCAGTCCTTCCAATGAACACCCAGGACTGATCTCCTTTAGGATGGACTGGTTGGATCTCCTTGCAGTCCAAGGAACTCTCAAGAGTCTTCTTCAACACCACAGTTCAAAAGCATCAATTCTTCAGCGCTCAGCTTTCTTCACCGTCCAACTCTCACATCCATACATGACTACTGGAAAAACCATAGCCTTGACTAGATGGACCTTTGTTGGCAAAGTAATGTCTCTGCTTTTAATATGCTGTCTAGGTTGGTCATAACTTTCCTTCCAAGGAGTAAGCGTCTTTTAATTTCATGGCTGCAATCACCATCTGCAGTGATTTTGGAGCCCAAAAAATAAAGTCTGACACTGTTTCCACTGTCTTCCCATCTATTTCCCATGAAGTGATGGGACCAGATGCCATGATCTTACTTTTCTGAATGTTGAGCTTTAAGCCAACTTTTTCACTCTCCTCTTTCACTTTCATCAAGAGGCTCTTTAGTTCCTCTTCACTTTCTGCCATAAGGGTGGTGTCATCTGCATATCTGAGGTTATTGATATTTCTCCTGGCAATCTTGATTCCAGCTTGTGCTTCTTCCAGCCCAGTGTTTCTCATGATGTACTCTGCATAGAAGTTAAATAAGCAGGGTGACAATATACAGCCTTGACGTACTCCTTTTCCTATTTGGAACCAGAGTGTTGTTCCATGTCCAGTTCTAACTGTTGCTTCCTAACCTGCATACAGGTTTCTCAAGAGGCAGGTCAGGTGGTGTGGTATTCCCATCTCTTTCAGAATTTTTCTCACTTACATGCTGAATCTTAAAAAAGTCACATCCATAGAATCAGAGAGTAGAATAGTGGTTTCCAGGGGCTAGGGATGAGGGGATGTTAGTCAAGGAGTACAAATTTCCAACATGGTGACTGTAGTTCATAATACTTTATTATATACTTAAAACTGCTATGAGGGTTGATCTTAAGTGTTCTTACCACACACACAAAGATAATCATATGAGGTGATGGATGTGTTAATTAACTTGATTGTGGTAATCATTTTACAATGTATACTAAATCAAGTTGTACACCCTAAAAAGTAAACTAACAGGCCGTATTTCCCAAGATGGAAAAAAAAATTGGCTTCACTGCTTACAAAAAAAAGTAAGGAAATTATGTGTGTGTCACATATACTTACAGAGAAAGACCATGTGAAGAAATAGAGACAAGACAGCCACCTACAAGCCAAAGAGAAAGGCCTCATAAGAAACCAGCCCTATACCCCTTGATCTTGGACTTCTAGCTACCAGAATTGTAAGAAAATAAATGTCTATTGTTTAAGCCACCCAGTCCCTGTGGTGCTTTGTTATGGGAGTCCTAGAAAACGAACACACAGCCTATAAGACTACTCAGTCTAGACTACTCTGATTTTGGAAAACACCCATACTTTTACTGATGCAATTTCTTCCACTGACTGTCCTTTTTTAGCCAGTATTTATCTTTGAAAATATTTTCTCTCTATCTCAAAGTATTTCTCAAAAGCCTATGCCCATCAAAGCTGGAAGGAATTTTTCCCTCCTCTGTGTTCCTTTTGTACTCTGCTCTTACTTCTAATAAAGCAACCATCACATTATCGTTCTGTTTTTCCTGAAAATTGTGCCAATGCTAGAAGATAAGAGCAGAATGACAATGACAGGCAAGTTATGCCTGATGGTTTCTTGGAGTGATGTAATGACTGTGTTGGTGGAAATGTGGGGAAGGTGATAGAACAGATGGATCTTAATAGTTAATTAATTTTAGGAAGTCAAGGTCAAAGTCCAGATGAATGATGAAGTCTGGATTTCTGACTTGGACAGCCTGGCGGATGGTGATTCCGGTAGCTTTATGTAGGGAGTTCTCAAGGAGAAGGGGCCTTGGGGTACAAGGTAGTTCAGGGTTGCTTGTGAGTAACTATGGAGATCTAGGAGGGTGGGTCCTATACACGGATGAATGTGCAAGTCTGCATTTCTGGAGAGACATGTATCGAAAAGCTGGCCTTGTAATATTTTTCAACTCTTGTTTTGACGAGCTCTGGATCCTTAGGCACAGTTTCTATCAAAAAAAACTATCCCGCAGAAACTTGAGGACCAAGATAATGCTAAGGATGTGGAAAAAGGGACAAATATATCAGAGTGAACCCTACAAATAACCAAGAAGCTCTGGGAAGACTACCTTCCAAAATTTGTTCTCTTGTCCAGTGACCACAAAACCTAAAATTCTGCCATCAGAGACCTTATTTATTAATTCTTATTGAAGGTGTTTCTGAGTTAAGATGAGAAGCAAGGGACATAAAGAGGAGGTAAAATTCTTGACTCCCAAGTTCTGCTGTTCTCTGAAGCTGGGGAAGGGTTCTGTGACCATGGAGCCCCATCAGAAATTGAGGGGCAGAAGTGATGAAAGGTAAAGGAGACCCAGAATAATGCCCTACCTGGAATAACCAGCTGCCCACCACGGCAGCAGGCTTAGGTCAGATAATGAGAAATCACAAGGCCCCTGCTGCCAACCAAATCTCCCTCTCAACTATTTGTGCAGATAATCTGGCCAGCAATAGAGGGAACTACCCAACAGACTGTGATGGAGAGCTGACAGATTAAGGGGAGAACAGCATGCCACCAATACGACAGCATGGAGAGCAAAACGTGTTGGCTGTCTAATGAGAATCTGCCTTGCCACCACTGCTCTTGCATTTACGTTCCCCAGAGCAGCTCAGCCTCACTTGCCAAAAGTGGCAGGGGGTGGGAAGGCTGTTGGCCTCATGCCCACCTGGGTACCTGCTGGGAGAATTTTGCACATGCTGCTAAGTGCCCAGTGGCACTGAGGGCTTCCATTTACATTCTTAATTACCCTGAAATTCAGCCACATGGTCCTTCTGCCTGTCTGGACCAGTGCTTGATGGCAGCTGGTGTTAGAAACTTACTGTGCTCCAACAGCCCTCGAGTTCTATCCTTCCTCTGTCAGGGAGGGACCTCTCAAGTCAGTGAGAAGAATGTACATGTATGTGTGCACGTCTGTGGGTGCACATGTGTGCCTGGGCTTATGTGTGTAATTCTTGGTTCCAGACAATGACTTGCATGTATACGTATCTGTAGGGGAGGTAGTGGGGTACATGCTCATTACAGGGAGTTTCCCTTGACTATTGACGACTATGGGAGAGTGTTTTAAGCTTTCTCCAGGAACCAGAAATTTTCCAATCTTAATTTGAGGAAGCACAGAAATATTTTGTTACATATTTATAATAACTGGTTGCATTTATCTTTCCTGAAAGAGGCAACGTTTTTGGTATGTTGTTTCTGGATTTTAAAGTAGAGTGGAAGGAAGTGAGGTTGCAGGTGTTTGGGGAAGTTTTTGATCCTCCCTGCAAAAAATTTCTCCACATTCCCCTTCTTTTGATTTTGTCCGGGGAGGAAGATTTTGAAATGGGTATTTGTGGGGTGTGCAATTCCATACACACACACTCCTATGCCCATGTATATACACACATGCATTAACATGCTCACTCAATACATAACAATGTGCAAAATGTCTTGCTAGAAACTTTGGGGAATGAAAAAGTAGTTTTCCATTCATCCTCAAAGATCCTCAAACTCTGTTAAACTGGAAAAGTATAGTAGAAAGCAGTAAGTGTTATCAGCCAAGCGTCTAGTAAGGTCATTGTGTGGGGAAAGAAGTTCAGAGATGGAGGGAGTTACTCCCAAGCCAGTGGTCAGGGAAGACTGGGGAGGGAGGAGCTGCAGCATGAACTTCTTCAAGTGTGCAGAGACCATCCTCTGATGAGCGTGTTGCTGAAAACTGCCACTGGGGGAAATAATGGAAGAGGGTAAACTGATAATAACAGATGGGGGCATTACAAAGTTCCCAGTATCTCACAATGTCCTACAGCCATTGTCCGTACATCAAAGCTCAACCCCTCTACTAATTCAGTAGGTGAACACCCTCCTGGAGTTCCACTCTCCTTTCTGAGTTCATGGGGAGGTCTCATTCTGACTTCACGAGGAGGTCCCTGCAGACTTTTTCTCTTGGCAACACTAAAACTAAAGAGCCAATCAGAGGAGACAAACAAATAGATAACAGTTACTGTCCATCCAAAATGCTTGCTTATTTGAGTATTCCTTTTATCGTGCATGCCTTTCAGTCACTCAGTTTTGTCCGACTCTTTGTGATCTCATGGACTGTAGCCCACCAGGCTCCTCTGTCCATGTAATTTTCTAAGTAAGAATACTGGAGTGTGTGGCCATTTCCTACTCCAGGACATATTCCCAACCCAGGGGTTGAACTCACACCTCTTGCATCTCCTGTATTAGCAGGCAGATTCCTTACCACTGTGCCACACTTGGGATGCCCCTTTTATTACCTTAAATCATTTAATAAAACCTTCATCAACCATCTATAAATACTCAGGCACTGAGTTAGGCACTACCCACAAAATGCTTAGCAGAGAAACAGACATAGAAAACCAGCAGGACACATGATGGGATAATTATGTGTATAGAATGCTCTGGGAAGTCCTGAGGGGACTTTCAAGAAAGCTGGAAATTAAGGATGGCTTTATGGAGAAGGAGAAACTTTAGCTGAGTTTATTTTTTTCTGAGTTTTGAAGGAAAGTTGGTTAACTTGATGAAAGGGGAATTGTGTCAAATGTGGTAAAATTGTACTATATTGGTAAATATGATGTCAATGGAACAGCCGCTGCTGCTTTCAATTAGAGTCTCTGTAGGACATGGCTTCAAACATGTTTGCTGGACAGACTAATTCAGTGCTATCAATCTGATGGTTTATCTCACAGCACCAAATAGCACTGAGAGAAAGGTTATAAAGAACTATTAATTTTTAAAACATGATGGGATCAAGAATAGTTCTTTTAAGTTATCCACTCGTTCACATTTTTAGACAGCAGAACACAGGGTTTGCTGATATCACTTGTAATATATTTGGTTATAAAATCGAGGGCAGAAATCAAAAATATTGAAAATATTCTTGAAAAATATTTTAAAAGTTCAGGTCATTTTAACAAAGACCAAGGAGTACTGTATGTGAGCTTAGGGGGAAGATGGTTCACAAAAGCATGTTAAATCATCCTTGAATGAGTATATCAAGGAAGAAATAAAAATTAAAATTGCAGTCCAATGATGACAATAAAACCTGTTTACAAAAACTTATGGGATATGGCCAAAGTTCTAATTAGAAGTAATTCATTGCCTAAAGTGATTTAGTTATGAAAAATACATGATCAGTTTTTCAAGCAGCTAGAAAACTGAAATCAATCTAAGGAAAGCAGAAGGAAGAAAACAGTAAAGATAACAACAGAAATAAATAAATTAGAAATCAGAAAAATTCAGCAGAGGAAATTTTAATCAGGAAGTAAATAAAAAAAATGCAACACATTTAAAATAAATGAATGAAAAACTATGTAATGCTGCATATGTATATATGTCATATTAACATAATTTTCATGAAAATGATGTATGTGACTCTTCACAGTACTTTGAAAAACACAATACAATAGTAAATATCTAGGGAACTTACAAATTATCAAAGTTGATTCAAAGAGAATGGGAATTTTGAATAGATGAAATAATATGGCAAACATTTCAAAGAATTATTAAGGAATTATCCTATCAAATAAAAGTTTTAGGGACAGAGATTCCTACTGATGAATTCTCTAAAATGCTAAAAGTAATGTGAACTGTAAATTCAAGAACAGAGAAAATACTGAACATATTTAATTCATTTACTAAATAATTAAATAAATAAATAATAACCTAAATTTAATAAATGAACATTTCTAATTCATTTACTATAAACTGATATCAAAAAATCTTATCTATATTGCATATAATAATACTATGGAATTCCACATTATGAATGTGGATATGAAAAGCCTAAACTAAAACACTGATAATTAAGTACACAATGGAATATTACTCAGCTATAAAAAAGAACGCATTTGAGTCAGTTCTAATGAGGTGGATAAAACTGGAGCCTACTATATAGAGCAAAATAAGTTAGAAAGAGAAACACCAATACAGCATATTAACGCATATGTATGGAATTTAGAAAGACAGTAATCACCATTCTATACGCAACGCAGCAAAAGAGACACAGATGTAAAGAACAGACTTGTGGACTCTGTGGGAGAAGGCGAGGGTGGGATAATATGAGAGGATAACATTGAAACAGGTATATTACCATATGTGAAACAGATAACCAGTGCAAGTTCCATGCAAGAAGCAGGGCACTCAAAGCCAGTGCTGGGGTGGGGAAGGAGATGGGAGGACACATGTGCCCCTGTGGCTGATTTATGTCCATGTATGGCAAAACCCACAATATTGTAAAGTAATTATCCTCCAATTAAACTAATTAATTAAAAAACAAGTAATAAACAAAATAGACTAATAAATGAAGTTAAATAGTATGGCTAAAAAAAACATTTTTGACATGTAAGAGTGAATTCCTGAATCAAATAATCCAAGTCTGTTTAAATACTATGTCTCTCAATAAGTCAAACCATGAAAAGGCTACATGACCATAACAGTCATATCTGATAAAATTTAGTATATTGAAAAAGAAAACTATAGTGAAGTAGAACAAACAGTATGCAAACAGTATGCTTTCTTAATGTGAAAAAGTCTGTATTTTAAACCAATTACAAATATCTAGTTCATTAAAACTGACAGGAGTTTATAAGAGGGAAGATGCTTATATATGAAACATAAATAGGTAAAATTATCCAAAAGGAAGAAACTTGATATAGCTTCCAAAATATTTTAGAATTAGAATAATTTATAATAATTTAGCCCTGGGTCAAATGGTGGATCTCAAAGTACATATATGATATTCAACTACTTTGTATTATAAATATTTAGAAAATATAAAGAATAAAAGAACTTGCTTAAAGCATTGTATGAATATAAATATAACGAACCATACTAAAATATGTGAAAATTTTATATTAAAAAACAAAAAAATCAATAAAAACATATTAAAAATTAAACCCAAACTGGTCAAGCACCAAGCACATAAATAGGCTATCCTCCTCAGACAGTAAAGAATCCGCCTACAATGCAGAAGATGCAGGTTCGATCCCTGGGTCGGGAAGATCCCCTGGAGAAGGGAATGGCAACCCACTCCAGCATTCTTGCCTGGGAAATCCCATGGACAGAGGAGCCTAGCAGGCTAAAGTCCATGAGGTCATAAAGAGTTGGACATGACTGAGCAACTAACACACTCCAAAAATGAAAACAAATCCTTAATGAACATAAGAAGCAAAGTATTCCATTTGACCAGAAATCAGAAGAAAAGAAGTATAATGAAATACTATTTTCCGCCTATCAAACTAATGAAATTTTTAAAAATAGTAATTTATTTTGAAGAGAATGTTGAGAAAATGCTCTTATGAATCATTGTTAAAATGAAAATGGCTACTGATGTTCTAGAAAGTGATTTGAAAATAAAGAACCACACAGAAATTTTTACCATTGGTCCTGATAATTCCACTCATAAGAATATATCCTCAGGAAATTATGCGAAATGTCTGAAAAGATTATATATAAGGCCCTCCATCGTGCATTTATTATAGCAAATTATTATAAGCAATCAAAATGTCTAATAATAAATAGGAGTCTGGCATAATTATGATATGTCCATATGAGGTAACAATTTTCAGACCATTACAAATCATGTTTGCATAAAATAGTTAATGATGTGGAAGCATGCACATAATGTAAGTTATATTTATATAGAGAGAGAAAAAGAGAAAAGCTAAGAGTAAGCACACCAAAATATTAACAGTTCTAAATCTCTTTGTGAGAGGTTTACAAATAATTTTAAAATTTTAAAAATGTCAGTCAGACCAAAAGCTTGAAGAACATTCCTGATAATAGTTTCTTTTGACTAGGACCAAAAATGACTCTGTCTGCCATAGCATATACTTTATGGCTAGCGTATCTGTACTGCCTTTTTTTTCACTCTGACTTCTCATTTTATTTCATAAATTTACATTGATAAAGTTTCTCCCCTTTTCTACCTCAGTATCTGATTCAATACTTTGTGGAATGAAACAAGGGACTAAACAAATAGGCAAATGGGAAGAAATGTGAATCATGTGTCCTAAGTGATTTTCATACTCAATTCTATTCCCTGAGTCTAGAACAGAGCCTTGGAGCCTTCCATTCGGAGGTCAGAGACTTACTCTTCTGTGTCTGATTAAACAGCTCAAGAGAGAATGCTCACGGGCCAGTGACAGTCAAACACAGAGCTCCTGGGGGCTGCAGTCCTTATTGACCTTATGTCACTGCTGGGTAAAAAGCAGCGAGACCTGAGAGAGAAGGCATGGGCAAGTCCTACTACATCTTCTTTCTCCACTTCCAATGCCTAGAACTGTGATCGGAATCTGATCAGTGTTGAAGTCAGAGGACCTTTCTTGTTACTGAAATCCTTTTAGCTACAGAGCAGATTTCTCCACAAGTTTCAGGTTTTTTTTTTTTAATCTTTTTAATGTTAGAGATTAAAGCTAAATTTTAGCTAAGTTTGAAGGAAGATTCACAGATCACCTTAAATTCTTCCTTTGAGAGAGAGATGGAGAAAGAGAGGGAGAGACAGAGGGAGGGAGAGAGGCAGAGGGAGGGGGGAGAGAGAGAGATGGAGGGGGAGAGAGGAAGGGACAGAGGGGAAGAAAGATCGTTTTATGAAATACTTGACATAATGTTACTCTGATAAGTCTGAAGAAGTGTGAGTCACTACACAACCATTCTCTCAACTCAGAACAAAAAACTTCCCGGAATTACTTTTTTTTTAATCCAAAGAGTTGGGCATTTGGCATTCCACAGTGATTTGTGGTATCAGGCCAACCAGGGGAACCACTCATGAAAACAGCATATTGTTGAACTGTGGGTCTCAGTTCTCTTGGGTTGATAAATGGCAGTCCATCGTTTAAGACCCTTCCTGAGTCAAGAAAGGATTATCAGATTACGGTGTGTCCAGAAATAGTTTAAACATTTAATGTAATTTACATTTTATACCTGGGATTAGTTTGGAAGCTCGGTGACTGTAGAAAAAATTTTTTTTTCATTAATAGGAAAAGAGGTAATGTCAAATCACTTACACATGAAGGTTAAGTTTATTTGGAAGACAGACTTGAACAGTGTGGCAATTCTTGGAATTAATACTGAAGGAAATTATGACCCGCTGTCTGGAAGTGTGCTTGTGTGGGAGTCTGTGTCTATATACATGTGAGATTCATTTGCTGTTAGAGGAGCAAGAGTTGAGTAAGCAGGAAGCAAACAACAGCTCTTTTCGTTAACAGGTGGAGTCACAATCTATCAGCGCTGACTGGTTAGAAAGTCATGGAACAAATACTAAATGTCATTTTGTTTCCTACTTGAGTTTCAACACTGTATCTGCCCTCCTCCCTTCCTTCCTCAAGTTTCCCTCTACGCTTCTCTCTTTTCATAATATACCATTTTGTTTCATACTTCTTTTCAGCAATAAAAAGCCCCAAAGCAATGTTAAAGCCAGGTGTAACTAGTTGGTTTAATTCTAATAGATTTTGTATTTATTTGTTTCTACGTTGACTTGGCCTCCTTACTATTCTCCACCCTATTTGGAGAAAGATTTTTCATTGTATGGCCCTATGTTTTGCATTTTCTTTCTCAAAAGAAAAAAAAGGAAGTTTATGTGAGTAAAAAAAACAAAATAGTAACACGATATGGGTTCAGGAAGATTTAGTCCAAAATTCTTTTTTCCTTTTTTTTTGCTCAGACAAGGAACTTGAATCTCAAACCTAAGGAAGCTATTATTGTTCTTTAAAAACACTCATTTTGGGAGAAAAATATCCTAAAACTGTTAGGAATCTTGAAATATCACTTTCCTTTCTCATTATATTCAATAGAACACACTGTATCACTGACATTTATGCTTGCTGCTGTAACAAGTAAACCGCAAATTGCATAAAAGTTTCAACACCGAAGGAGTTTACTTTGCTTTCAGGTAAAGAATAAAATAGGTGTTCCTAATTGATACCCAACTCTCTCCCGAATGGTGATTCAAGGACTCGTATTTCTTCCATCTATTATCCCATCATCAACACTTTGGCTTCCAAAACTGTCATTATCAATCTGTGTCAAGTTACTAGAAGAGGAAAGAACAAGGAGAATAGTATGTGAAAGATTTCTTAGGACCAAGCCTTCAAGCCCATCTTCACTAAGGTTCACTTAGGTTCAGACTCCACTGGCTTGAAGTCAGTCACATGGCGACATCAAACAGAAAAGGAAAGAGCGGGTATGGTCCAGCTATGTAGCAAGGGAAAAGAGGATACAGGCTTAGTGAACAGCTTGCTATTCTCTATTTTCAACTGAAAATTCTACTTATTTAGAGCACTTTCCGTGATGTTATGCTTCATGAGCAAATGTATTGGAGCATGGAACAGAATATTAGAGTATTGCAGCATGGTACAGAGATATGATTTGGCTATTTAAAAAATTGTGACTCAGACCACAGCCTCTGTACAACACAAGAGTGTCTCAGAAAGTAGAAATCTTCCTTTGCATCCATTTCAAATGAAAAATGGAGGATGGGGTCTCATCGTAGGACTGGTGGACATCTGAAGACAACTGTTTGGGGACCAAGGCTCGAGTAGGAGAGGGAGTAATGAGTAGGCAGCAGAGCATCTTTCTGTTGAGAAGTTACGGTCAGTGGGAGCACTAGAAACTTGGACTGTTGTTCCAGCTGTTACACTAGATAATATCTAGGCATGCTGACAACCATTATCAACAGTATATAGTAATGGCAGCAGACCCGGAGCTAAAAATCAAAAGACTGAGCAAAGTTGTGTTCATCTGTTCCAAAGTCTATATTATTTCCTTCTATCACTTTGCTCCACTCAGGCAAACTGATTGATAATTTATAGTCACTCAGCCACCATTAATTTCACTAAGGGCATTTCACACTTGTACAATAAATGTTTGAATTAAGACATTTCTTTTCTTCTGAAATTGAATTGCATGTTAACTGGTTATTGGCTGTTTCTGGTGGTCCACACAATTACAGATAAGAGCATTGATCTGGCAAGAAAACAAATTGGCTCTTAAAAGAAGGCAGTTTGGATTTGACAGCTACAGATGATTAGGTGTCTCACTAATGGATGCGGTGTATCACCATCAGAGGTGTGAGAGATCTGCAAACACTTTCTCTCAACTGCCTACTTGTACCAGAAAAGGTTGCTTTAATCTGCCTTCTCCTATCCATGCACATTAGTAGAATCCATTGATAGGGGATAAAGCCCCAAGTAACATGGATGATTCATGAGTTTTGAGATAGGCAGAAGTTACTGAGAGAAATCTTGGTTCAATCAGGTAGCATCCGAAGTGATGCTGGTTTCATCTACAAATGCCCGACAGACAAAAGGTACAAACAAGCTCAGCCACACATGACAAAGTAACTTCCCCCAGGGATGGAAGACCAGCAAGGGTATTACCCTAGAGATTCTATTCTATTGGAAAGAACCCAGATTCTGGACACCCTGCTAGAGGACATCTAATGTGATGTATAGTTAGGTAGTTTGCCTAGTAATTGGTTTGCTGGCTTCTAGGACTTGATCAAACATAGACAGCATATTAAAAAGCAGAGACATTACTTGCCAACAAAGGTCTGTATAGTCAAAGCTATGGTTTTTCCAGTAGTCATGCACGGATGTGAGAGTTGGACCATAAAGCAGCCTGAGCGCCAAAGGATTGATACTTTTGAACTGTGGTGTTGGAGAAGACTCTTGAGAATCCTTTGGACTGAAAGGAGATCAAACTTGTCAATCCTAAAGGAAAGCAACCCTGAATATTCATTGGAAGGACTGATGCTGAAGCTCCAATACTTTGGCCAACTGATGTGAAGAACTGACTTATTGGAAAAGATCCTGATGATGGGAAAGACTGAAGGCAGGAGGAGAAGGGGACGACAGAGGACGAGATGGTTGGATGGCATCACTAACTCAATGGACATGAGTTTAAGCAAACTCTGGGAGATGGTGAAGGACAGGGAAGTCTGGTGTGTTGCAGTCCATGAGGTCACAAAGAGTCAGACATGACTGAACAACAAGAGACTTGATATGAGCTCAAACACTTTCAGAGAGAATGACTCAGGTCTTGTTCTATCTAGTGACCTCAAGACAGAGATAGAACTCCCTGTTTCCAGGACATGAGTATCAGCAGCTTGACCTCCGCCCTTCTCCTCTATTCTGGGCAAGGTAGGGGGACTCTGGTGAACACCTTAGCACTGCCAATCTGATATCTCAGCCACCCCCAGTAGAAGCCATTTTGGGGTAGATTCCATTGACTTTTAAGAGTCATCTATACAACTCCTCCAGTGTAAGATGATCTCATTGTAAAACTCTCTCTGTCCCTCAGGGGAGTGATAAGCCACATTCTGTTTAAGAGCTTCAGGTCAAAGTCCAGATCCCCAGCTTTATTCCAGCTCTGGATACATCTGAAAGAGGCTATTACTTTCCAGGGGTCAAGCTTTCAGATCTTACCCCATCGAGAAGATAATAAAAAAGCACTTGTAGCTGGATTTTATTCATCATTTATATAATCACTGAAATTGCAGATGAAATAGGCCATTATGTCATCCCGCCTCTCTTGTTAGCCAGTGTGTATGTATTCTCTCTTTTATAACATCCCATAAAAGCATCCTACACAGGGTTAGATCATAATAGTCTCTCAGCCATTTGTGGCAAGTGCAAAATATTCCAAATGAGCTGAGTTTCTGCCTGATTTCCATCTGGAAGATTCTGGAGATGGCTCAGTCTGAGTAGCCATGCCTTTTTCCTCATCCCTTCTGACCTCCATCTCTGTGATGGAAGCAGGGCCAACTCTTTATGGACAGTGGTACAGGACCTGTGTCATTACGGGCTCTGACAGAAGAAATTCAGATGGTTCTCTGGTCATATTCGTCAAGCAGGAATATGTGGAATCTCTGTGGGAGGCTAGAGGCATGTTCTTAGAAAGTCAAAGAACATTTTTTAAAAAATTTTAATTGTAGTATAATTGTTTTACAACATTGTGTTAGTTTCTGCTGTACAATGAAGTGAGTCAGCTCCATGTATACATATGTCCTCTCCCTCTCGGACCTCCCTCCCTCCATGCCACCCCCTAAGTCATCACAGAGCACTGAGCTGAGCTCCCTGTGCTATATGGCAGCTTCCCACTAGCTGTCTATTTTACACATGGTACTTGACGAGAACTTTTCTATGTTATATTTTCAGTTTGATGATCTAAAGAACACATATACACATATTCTGGGGCATCTGAAAGACCTCAGAATTGACAATTGCTACATGATTACAGAGCTCCAATTGCATTTGTGTTGGAGCCAAGTGGTATGTTTCACAAATGAGAAGAGGGTGAGGTAGAATTCACTGGCACTCTAGTGAAAACCGGAGGACTTCAGTGTATATAAAGAAGTGGTGGCTTCTCAGAATTTTCATAGAGAGAAGTACTGTAGGGATGGGGTCATCACATAACGTGACAGCAGAGGCAGACCAAACTTAAAAGCGAGTACACACACCATAGCACTTGGAGTCCAGTCACATTATGAGCAAAAATTAATTTTACCAAGTTGTCATGTGTCATACTAAACTAATGCTAATGATTCCTGTATTAGTTTAGTTTTATTTGCAAATTAATTTTGACTGTATTGCTTAAGGGTTAATATGCATAAGGAGTTTATGCTTAGTTTAATGGTTATATATATTTAAGAAACATTAAAATAAAATGAATTGGAGTCAACATGGGGCTACACGACAGTTGTTTTCCTCTAAAAAGACATCTAAATGCTGTTCAAGTAGAAGTACTGCTTTACAGGATTATCTTGTGTCTTTCTGAGGGCGATTACATTCATTCTGTTTATATCTCCAGTAGCTATCCACAGAAAGCATCAGTTCCTATTTTCAGTGAATTTTGAAGACTGGACCATATTTAAGAAGGAGAAAATTATTTTCTTTCATCTTTTTTCTTGCAGGATGTTCTGGCCACATCACTATGTGATGGACCTCCTATGGACCTCTCTGAACAGTTGTTCACAAATACTGAGGACTAAGAAAAATGGATGAATTATATACTGTATGCCCTTCCTTCTGTCCTCTGATGAAGGTACAAATAGCCTTTTGATAACAACCTGTCTCATTAAAAAGTACTCAGTAAGCTGAATGAGAGAATGAACCCAGGTCAACAACAAGAAGCCACTGAGGCATGAAACAGACATCAGCAATCAGTTAGTTGGTCAGAGAATATTCCAGTAGCATGGAAGACATCTTCCAAAGCAGTCTGTGGAAAGTTCCCTGATGCACAGTCTATTAAGTGGGGTTCCCAGGGGCCTGGTGTAGATTAAGCTCCTTATTTCATGTTATAAATTAAAACAGAAGAAATCTAGTCCACTAGTCCTCCAGGCAAATGCTTGATTGTTCTTTGTAGGAATCCCCTGACAATGTTAGAGTAGGTGGGTTTTAGAGGGAGTGAATCATCTGGAGATTTATCTAAGCAGGTAAAATAAAATAATGAGCAGAAAGGTGCTCAAGGGAGCTGTTGGGAAAGAATTATGCCAAGAACACAGAGAATGCGAGAGGGAGGAGGAGGATGGGATAGGCAAGAGGCTGTGAAAGGTTATGTTAACTCACCTCTACTGTATGCTCTCTTTTTACATCTTTCTCAATGAAAAGATAAAAAGAACTGATGGAGCCTGAGATGCCAGCCATAGGCACTGACATCCTGGTTTCTCTTTGCTATCACGTGGGATCTGAAAAAACTGGCATAGATGATATTATTTACAAAGCAGAAGAGAGACACAGATGTAGAGAACAAATGTATGGATACCAAGGGGGAAAGGCTGGGTGATGAGATGAATTGGGAGATTGGGACTGACATAAAAACACTATTGATACTATGTATAAAATAGATAATTAGTGAATATAGCACCAAGAACTCCACGCAGTGTTCTGTGGTGACCTAAATGGGAAGGAAATCAAAAAAAGAGAGGATATATGTATGCATATAGCAGATTCAATTTGCTGTACAGTAGAAACTAACACAACATTGTAAAGCAACCATACACCAATAATTTTAAAAAAAAATTTTTTTAAGTAGCGTGGTATGAAGGATAATTTCTTTTGAAGAAATGTCTTATTTTCCATTGATCACTCAGCTCTGGGTGGGAGAGGACATCTACCTAGTGAGTCACAGCAGGTGAGCAGGAGCTGATGGCCCTGACTGCACCTGAGCTGATGCAACGGGCAGATAGATCTTTGTCTCCAGCTTAGAAAATACCTTCGGACAATTCACTTGTCTAAATAAAAGTAGGGTTGCTCCTTACTTGGGGACTACTATTGGAATATGTCTGTCCTTAGATGACTTTGAACTTTTGAAAGGACAAGTTCTCATGAAGCTCTTCCTTTATTATGCAGGTTAGGGACTGTCTCCACTCCGTGTTCTTCAGTTGGCTCCCCTCTTATCATATACATTTGGGAATATTATTATTAAACAAGTGTTTCCTCTGCTATTTCTCTTATACTCTCAGACATTTTCTCAATTTCAAAAAAAAAAATGGATTTGATGTCTGAACAAGCGAGGAGTTCATTTTTCTTTCCTTCCACTTACTGTGGCATGTCCTGTGTATGACTTGGTCTCATTGAACTGCTTTCCCCTCATCTATAAATTGGGACAATCTGAACAATCTTGCAGGATTGTTGAGATTAAGATGTATAAATGCAGTCTGTGAACTGTAAAGGGTCACTTAAATGCCAAGTACCGGAAACTGGCAGTTAATTAAGCAGAATCACTATTCAGGGTCATCAAACCAGGAAGTCTTTGTTTTTAGGGGCTTTATGACATTATCTTTGCTAGTTCCTTGACTCTGTGCTTCCTGACTCTCCCTGACTCAGACACAAAGTTTTCAGGTGGGATGCTGAGTGCACTGGAGATATCCAATTACATGAGTCCCTTACCCTTTCTGATGGAGTCTCAATCACTGACATTGTCAACGTCCTTTTATATTTAAGGCTGAAAATGGAGACAAGAGTGAGACTCTCTGGGCAGAGTTCATATTTTTTGTCCTTTGCTCCAATAACATGTTAAACCCACTTTTATATAATATTTATATGACCCTGACTTATATTTGTTTACCTGTTTATCTCTCATTGGCCAGTGAACTCTACAGAAATATGGATTATTTGTAATGGCCAGAACATAGTACAGGGTCCAGTGCAGAGTAAATGTTTCCTGGAATCTTCTCCCTTCCTTCCTTCCTCATTGACCTCCAGCACTGGCAGTTTGGCCATGTCTTCTATTATGACTGAATGCTAACTCTAATTGCCCCCAGCAATCTGATCATCCTCTGAACTTTAATCACAGCCTCTTACCTCACATTGCTCAAGACCCCACATGGAGTACGCAGCCCGATGATGAGTTCCATTAGCCTGTATGATCTGCTATTTGCATGTTTCTAAGGAAACTAGTGGAAGAGCGATATATGTGCAAAATGGAGAGAAGAGGGAAAATAAAAGAAAATAAAAAATAAAATGAAAAAGATAGGCCCAGAGGACAGAGGGAGAACTGTTGAAGGAATGTTTTGGCGTTTGCTTGGCTATAAGGAGGCTAAGTGAAATCTATGAAAAACAAAAAACAAAACTCTATTGGTAAAACTTAGCTCAGCTTAGAGACTAGTTGTTTCCAAAGTACATTGCACAGGGACTTCCCTGCTGGTCCAGTGGCTGGGACTCCACACTCCCAGTGGAGGGGACCCAGGTTCGATCCGTAGTCAGGGAACTAGATCCCATATGCCACAACTAAGAGTTTGCATCTCATAATTAAAGATATTGCATGCCACAACAAAGACTGAATACCCCATGTGCTGCAACTAAGGCCTATTGCAGCCAAATAAATAAATAAATCATTTGAAAACAAACAAAAAGTACATTGCACAGAAACTAGTTCTGTGGATGTTGTTTGGTCACTAAGTTGTATATGACTCTTTGCAACCCCATGGACTGTAGCCTGCCAGGATCCTCTGTCCATGAGATTTCCCAGGCAAGAATACTGGAGTACGTTGCCACTTTCTTCTCCAGGGATCTTCCCAAACCAGCAACTGAACCTGTGTTTCTTGCACTGTGGGCAGATTCTTTACCACTCAGCCACCAAATGCTCCATGTCAAATAAGTTTATGAGGCACTGTGTTATGTAAAGTTAAACATGTTTCTTTACCCTAGAATACTTAATAGCTTTTTATGTGACAGTATAGCTTAGTCATTTTCAAGAAAGAATAGTCATACTGCTTTGAACTATTTTTCTGATCACTCTTAACTGGAAAATTCCATAGGATCAGGTGTTCCTTGACATATATTTTTGGGAAACATTGACACAGAGATATATTTGAATGCTAAGGTACTTGACAATTGGTTCCAAGGTAACATGGAGTAACATGGGCCCAGTCTGCCTGCCAACGCAGGAGACACAGGAGACACGGGTTCAATATCTGGGTCAGGAAGATTCCCTGGAGCAGGAAATGGCAACCTACTCTAGTATTCTTGCCTGGAAAATTCCATGGACAGAGGAGCCTAGCAGGCTACAGTCATGGATTGCAAAGAGTCGGACACAACTGAGTGACTGAGCACCCACATACAATGACAATGTAATGAGCTAGGCTCTTGCCTGATTAAACCATGTCTTCAAAGGCTTTGATTAATAGAAGGCTGGCAAGCTGGACATATTATTTCTAGTTGTCTGCCTTCAGACTGTTCACGTCCTTATCCTTATCACCAATTCATAAACACAAAATTTCACACTTTGCCTCAAAGAAACAACTGCTAAAAACAAAAGGTTGTATAACAAATAATAGTTTACAATGTCCAAGAATTTTGGTTGTTTTCAAAGTCACTAAGAGTTATTGTACAAGACAGTTACCAAAACATATAACCCATCAAATGCTATGCTGATAGTTAGTTTCACCAGGTGTAGGGAGACAACAATCCAGATTGTCTGTATCCTTTTGGACCTGACATTTTAGTGGATACAATAATAAATGAAAGTGTCTCTATGGGAAAATAACAAACACAGTGAAAAGTTTGGTGACCATATAGTGGAATAAAAAGTCAAAGTCAAAGAAACTGAGAATGTCAACCCTCAAGAAGCAGCAGCTTAGCTAAAGGATATGGCTTCCAGATGGCTCAGTGGTAAAGAATCAACTTGCCAGTGCAGGAAATACAGGAGATGTGGGTTCAATTTCTGGGCAGGGAAGATCTCCCAGAGTAGGAAATGGTAACCCACTCCAGTATTCTTATACTGAGCACAGTACCTGACATGTATCTAGAGTTGCATGAGCAAAGGGGAGTGTTATGGGTTGAATTGTGTCTTCCTTTCCAAATTCATATGAAGATTTAACTTCCATAACCTCAGAATGGGATTGTTTTTGCAGATAGGGCCTTTTTTTATTGAGGTGTAGTTGCTTTACAATGTTGTGTTGGTTTCTGCTGTACAACAACGTGAATCAGCTACATGTATACATATTCCTCTCTGTCTTGAACCTCCATCCCACCCATCTAGATCGTCACAGAGCACTGAACTGAGCTCCCTGTACTATACAGCAGGTTCCCACTAGCTATCTATTTTACACATGGTGTTGTATGTATGTCAATCCCAATCTCCCCATTCATCCCACCCCACCTCCTCCACAGGTCCACTCATCCATTCTCTAAGGTCTGCATCCTACTACTGGGCATATACTCTGAGAAAACCATAATTCAAAATGACACATGTACCCCAGTGTTCACTGCAGCACTATTTACAATAGCCAGGACATGCAAGCAACCTGAATGTTCATTGACAGATGAATGGATAAAGAAGATGTGGTACCTATACACATTGGAATACTACTTATCCATAAAAAGGATGAAATTGAGCCATCTGCAGAGATATGGGTGAAACAAGAGTCTGTTACAGAGTGAAGTAAGTCAGAAAGAGAAAAACAAATATCGTATATGGACACATATATGTGGAATCTAGAAAAATGGTACAGATGAACCTATTTGCAGATAGGGTCTGTAAAGTAGTAGTTACGTTAAAATGAGGTCATTAGGGTGCACCCTAATCCAACAAGACTGGTGTCCTCATAAGAATAGGAGATAAGGACACAGACCTACACGAAGAGAAGAAAGACTAGACGAAGACACAGAAAAGGAAGATGATATATCCAAGCCAATGGAAGAAACCTCAGGAGAAGCAACCCTGCTGACATCTTCATTTCAGACTTCCAGTTCCAAGAATTGTGAGAAAATAGATTTCTGTTGTTTAAGCCTCCCAATTGGTGGTACTTTATTGTGGCAGTCCAGGCAAAGTAACACAGGGAGTGGACCAAGTCCACTAGATGGTAGACCTTTTGAAGAGGAACCCTTGTTCTACATGTCTTTGTATGGAATCATGCCACATAATAGGGATCCAGGAACACACTCGATAAATCCATGCTGAATGAAGGAATAGAGTTATCTCTGGGTTAGCGGAGGAAGAGCTAAGACCAATGCATGGAGCAGCCAGTATGAACTGGCCCAACCATGAAGCGGGTGGTTTGCAAGGCACTTAATGCTGCAGTCATTGGAAGTGTCCATGCAGAGACTGACTGACTACATGTTAAGGCTGTTGCAGAAGAGACACCTGAACTGGGTAGAAGGGGTCCTACAAGACCCTCGATCTCTTCCAAGAGCTCTGGTTCTCTGGAAGCAGAAAGTAACTTCCTAACAAGTAGATGATTAACCAGTCATGAATGGTCAAAGCCTACAATGAGCATCTTCCAAAGGCTGTGAGAATCCTGGACCAAGGGGGGACTCCTGAACCACTTACTAGTGTGTGAGTTTTGATGTGTCCTTGTACACGGTATGTGAGCAAATCTATTCTCATCAGGTTTGGTGTTTTAAAACAAAGGCAAAATGAATGGACAAGTATGAGTGCTGGACAGCAGGACCTTGATGCGGCAGGAGAGAAGTACATGTGGGCCGGGTGCTCCTGTTCTATATTCTACTGTGGATCTAAATTCTGTAGATGCTTGTCTACAAGATGAGATTTGAGAAGTGGAAGTACTCCTTCTTGTCTCTAAACATCTCCTTGGCAATCTACCAGGAGCTTCATTGGAGATGATTTTTTCCAGAAGATATAGTCTCTATTAGCATGAAATTCCTTCATATCTGTGGAGTACCTTTCTGTTTACTGAGCTCCCTCACAAGCATTATCTGTGATCCTTCATCCATCCATGGTTTTTTCATCTCCATGAATGCATCATGCTTTGGGTGGCACAGAATCTTCTCATGTTCTTTTTCCTCTTGGCTAATGCACCCTTCCAAGCACTTGTACTTCTCTTTCCTAGCCATCATCACACCTGTGATGATTCGTTCTTCCTGTAGGCTTTAGGTTCCATGAGGACAGGAACTAAGTCAGCTTTGCCATCTGCTCCATCTCAAGCTTGGTGTCACATCTGGCACAGAATGAGCACTAACTAAAGCTTATTTGAATAAATGAATGAGTATGAATGGTCTTTACTTCAACCCTGTGATGTTATTATCACTCTTATCCATTCGTCTGCCAATGGACATCTAGGTTGCTTCCATGACCTGGCTATTGTAAACAGTGCTGCAATGAACATTGGGGTGCGATGCATGAGGCAGGGTGCTCAGGGCTGGTACACTGGGATGACCCTGAGAGATGGGATGGGGAGGGAGGGTCAGGATGGGGAACACATGTACACCCATGGCTGATTCATGTCAACGTATGGCAAAACCACCACAGTATTGTAATTAGCCTCCAATTAAAATTAAAAAAATTTAAAAAAATTAAAAAAATATTATCACTCTTCTATTACCTATAAGTTTGGAAAAACTTAATTTGATTGACCCAAAATTTCACAAAGTGGATACTCAAAATGAAGTCCCCTTGACTCCAAATTAATAACTCATTTCCTTTGTCTCACAGTTATCTCTATCAGTAACATGAGCCTGTGTTCTTCAGGACATGAATGATCTTGATGTTGACCCTGGATGTGATTGTCCCATTTGTAACTCAGGGTAGAGATGAAACTGAGAGAAGGGAGTATTCCTAGATGATAAAAAGATAAAATGTGATCCTTTGGCTTGTGCACACTGCTAAATTTATTTTTTAGGAGATGCCATGATGCAAGGTAGGATGGCTTCCTGAGGGTTCTTAACCCACACTTACTCGCTGTCAAGACTGATGCAAAGTTGTTCATCCACAGGGATGAATGCCAGAGGCACTGCCATCCTGGTGGATTTGGATCTTCAGTCTGTATAGACGCTGTCTGACATATAATTAAGCCAATTAGAAATTAGACCCTTGGAACTTAAGGTGTGCTATATACGCAGGTGTTGGGATTCAGGAACAAGAAAGAAGAGTCAGAAAAAAGGAGAGAGAAGGTGGCGGCAACCACGGGCAAAGAGGATGACAATCTGCCTGGGCCATGTGGCTGACACCCTGCCTGACGCTTGTTTTGACTCTTCTCTCACTGCACAACCGGCGCATGCAGATGACTTTACATCTCATAGCAAAATGTGCAACAGCAACGTGCTAAGCAAATGCAAACAAAAATATGCTTCCCCCACTCCAAACAAATCTCTCACACATCGTGATGATGCTGTGGCACGGCGAGAGACGGGCGACCCAGGCCCCCGGCAACCGGATCTGCTCATTGTTGAAACTACTCTCTGGGATCCATAAAAATGCTCTGGGAGACCAACTTCAGCCATATGGGATGACTTGCTATGACTTGGACATGGCCTGCACTGTGATTTCATTCTTTCACGCATGCATGAAAACACGCGCCATCCAATTCACTCAGCATTTAATGTGCATCTACTGTGATCCAAGCAGAGCCAGGCACTAGAGGAGGCACAATGAAGGGCACAGAGACGAGCTCTCTGGATAGCCTGTCTTTTAGGAGCTCATAATTTCTCTGCTCTTGCTCCCATATGGCTCTCAGCCTGGGACAGAGTTCACACTGCTCTCTCCCTATGGTAATCCCTCCCATTCCTAAAGGGCCAATTGTCAAGTAGCACTTGCTTTTCCTCACCAGGACTTCTCATGGTGAGAATGAGTCACCCTTTTACCAGGGCTCCAACAGCATGGTGCTTCTACTCTGAAGTTCCACAGTAGGTTTTTAATCTAAGTGTTGACTATCACTTTATCTCTCCTGTCTTTATTTCCCCGCACTACCTCCCCCAAACTTGTATGACCCGATCTTCCCTAATTCAGGGAAAATTCTAACAGGAGGAAAAAGTCTATTAGTGGCCTAAACCTCATAAAAGGGAGCTTTATAATTAAGTTTGTAACTTTTGCACTGAAAATCTCTTTTGGCTCAAACCATAGCTGCAGGGCTCCAGTGTGCCTTTCTCAAGAACTCTTTAATGAACTAGAATAATGACAAGGAATTATGCTACATTCTCCTCTAGGGCAGGAGAGCATGGTGACTAGGAGTGCGGAATTTGAAGTCCAGATTAGGTTGGCTTTACTTTGGGGAAGTTATTTGATATATGTGCCTAGGTTTCCTCCTCTTTAAAATGGGGATGATAATAGAGCATATTTCACAGGGTTGGTGTGAGGATTAAATGTATTAATACCTGCAATTACATATGCGGAACACTGCATGGCACTTAAGATACCTATTCAAGAGATGTTAGGTAGTAGTTATTATTCTCCAAATAAAATAATTATTATCTAGAGTGTACTGTGATATTGCATTACTGATGGTTCTTTCCATCATGTTTATGTTCCGAATGCTTTGAGGCTCACTTTTACAAAATGCCACTGTTGAGAATAGATGATTCAAATCCTCCTAGTATTTTTAAGAGTGAGTCATTTGGAGTTAGATCCTAGAACTTTGAGTTTCAGTAGTTTTACCATGATTGTCTTTCCTGGAAAAAGTCACTTGGTCTCCCCAATCTTCCATTTGCTTAACTTTGAAAGGAGAGGTAAACATACACCCCTCGCAGGGTTGCTGTGATGACTGAATGAGTGTTGTGAGAATAAATTAAGTAAATAACACATGGAAGAGTCTAGCATACTATGTGACTGACTTAATAAATCTTTCATTATTTTGTTTTAAAAATTAAATGATACACCTTGGATGAGCCCTGAGTATTTTGATAGTGTCAAATACTATTGTGGCTTTCACTGTACAGGTGTAATCTAACATGCACACGTGCATACACACACAGACGTGGATATGATCTCAAAGCATTTAATCCTCAGAATTTAATCCCACCCTATGTGGTGGCACTAGTAGGACACCTTTTCTAAGATGAAGAAGCAAATGAGGACTGCTTCCCAGGCTAGGGCTACTAACTTTCGTATATTTCTTAGTCTTTTCACACATCTCTTCTAGTAGCTTTATTTTCCTTAAAGACTAAGTCTTGTCCCCCAAAACCCAGTGGATGGCAGGCCTCTACTGTTGCTTTACTCGTCACAGTGTTCTTCTCTCTGGGACAGACTTGGTCTGCCAAACTTTTGTGGGGAATGGGTTGATCTCATAACCTCACCCTCTGCCCTGTCCTCCTTCTAAAGGCTCACTACGTTGTGTCTCTGGTGCTAAGAATTTCTTAAACCAGGCTCTTGGACCATAGTGTCTTGGGCAGTCTGGCTACATTCCATAGAGTCTGCCTCTGCTACTAAATTGGTTTTCCTTTCCATTTCCTGCCCAGACAGGACATCCAGACCTGGTCCCTCCTTGTCTTTGAGGTGCATGTTGCTTGCTGGGCTTCCAAGGAGTTGCAAGTCATGTGGGTTGACTGACAAAGTGTCTGCATTATCTCTTCCAGGGACTGGGGTTCTGTTTTGTGCACTAGTGAACCAGACGGGACCCAAATTATCTGACGGTCCTTAATTCCATGAATAAAACTTATATTCAGAAGGAGATTATAGTGTAGAGGAAAGGTGCAAGTGAGCATGGAAGTACTCAGAGCAGGAAATCATTGAGCTTTGCATCTGGGTCCTTCAGGAGGCTCGCTGTGTCATGGGATTGCCCTGCAGATGGGAAATAAGAGAGCCCTGTGCAGTGACACCACCTCATGGCTAATGAATGTGGGTTGTCAGGCGATGGGGGACTCCCTGGTCAATGACACTGGCTCTCACTACAGAACCACTGTGGGGATAAACCGGGACAGATGCAAATGACCAGTGTGAAGCCTTTTCTGTATTTAGTGACCACACAACTCTTATTGCCTTTGGAGAATGAAATCCACATTCAATTTTTAGTTATTTTGAGTGATAATCCACATGGCGAAGAGATGGGGTAGCTTTCTCAAGGGAGTATGAGATGAGCAAGGGTGAAAAACTTGGGCGAAATGGCAACAGGTGTGTAGACACCAGTAATGCATCTCTCCAGCCGTCACCTAAGCAGTCTTTTTCAAAACCCTAACCTTTGGCCTGTACAGAAGCCCTCTCACTGGATCAGAGCAAAGAGCAGAATACTGACCATTCATTCTGTAGTATCTCTGCTGACCAAGGGTGGCCAATTAGGTCCAATTGTGATAGAAGTGGGAGGGGAGGTTGCCTCTATTCCTCTGACGCTCGGAGTGACCCCAGCTGTGTCAGACGCCAGAGGGGTGGAGAGTGGGGGGTATGCTCTGCCTCCTGTCCACAGCGAGCCCTGCACAGTGACTGTGCTGTTCTTTCGCCTGATACCCTAAAGTCCTTGAGAACTACAGGACTGACAATGCCCTCAGACCTCCCACAAATATAGAACTTTACTCCGTTTATCATTTCATAGGGTGGATATTTGGTGGTAGGAGGAAGAAAGATAAAATATAAACACTAGTTATTGGTCCAATGTCTGTTTTGTCTTAAAAGTTAATATCTGTTTTGGTTCAGTTCAGTCCCTTAGTTATGTCCATGCAACCCCATGGACTGCTATACACCAGGCTTCCCTGTCCATTACTGACTCCCAGAGCTTACTCAAACTCATGTACATTGAGTTGGTGTTGCCATCCAACCATCTCATCCTCTGTTGTTCCCTTCTCTTCCCACCTTCAATCATTCCCAGTATCAGGGTCTTTTCGAATGAGTCAGTTCTTTGCATCAGGTGGGCAAAGTATTGGACTTTCAGCTTCAGCATCAGTCCTTCCAATGAATATTCAGGACTGATTTCCTTTAGGATGGACTGGTTGGATCTCCTTGCTGTCCAAGGGACTCTCAAGAGTCTTCTCCAACACCACAGTTCAAAAGCATCAATTTTTCGGCACTCAGCCTTCTTTATAGTCCAACTCTCACATCCATACCTAACTACTGGAAAAACCATGGCTTTGACTAGATGGAACTTTGTTGGCAAAGTAATGTCTCTGTATCAGTAAAGGGTGGCAAATGCCAGCTCCACCACCCACCTCCAAGGCCTGCCTTTTTCTCACTGTGGGATACAGTGAATTAATTCATAAGAGGAACTGCAGAGAAATGCTGAAATCTCATTTATCAGAGTCCTTCCAGGACTCCCAGCTAGTTTCAAATCTAACAAGCTAGTTAAATGTTAGGGCCCCCAAAGTACCCTAAAATATATTCATCAACTTCCAGAAATTAAAATCAATGTGCTTTAGAAAGGGGGAAAAAAAAAAACAAAACAGAAAATGCCAGCTGCCTTTGCAAACAGGGGATTGGGAAAGGAACATAATTGCGTCCTTTCCCTCTATGTCCAGGAACTTCGACCGCTACTGTGCTACATCAGGTATGTAATGAAAGACAAATGACAAGGAATCTAAACAGAAGAGGGGAGCTGAAGTAACTGTAGTTTTTATGTTCGGTAGAGCCTGAGAGAGAAAAGGAGCATTGTATCTCGGATTAACAGAACTGCAGGATTTCATTAATGACGGCCCAGCTTTTTAGCAAAAGGAAGACAGTTAGGGCCGTAAAAGAGAACATGACTACAATGTGCTCCGCTAATTGGAAATGTATATTATCTTCAGGCGATGTGTGTGTGGGGAGGGGGGCTGGGGAGGTTGAGAAGAGACCCGTTTTGAGAGGCTGGCAGGGGAGAACTGGACAGAGGGCGCCCCAGGTTGGGTTGTACCAATGGGGCAGTTACGGGGCCCTTTCTTGCAGAGATGAACACCAGGGCCCAGAGCCCCTCCCCCAATCCCTTTTAATTCAGTGGCTACGTGGGGGCTTCTTTGATGGCAGCTTTGAAGTTGGTGGCTTTGAGATTACTCTTCCTCTGTGACCTTGACCACCAGCCATGAGGTTAGGAGGGGGAAGGGGAGGGAAGAAGGAAAGCGCTGGAGTTGGAAAAAAGGAGAGGAAGGGGAGGGGAGCGGAGGGGAGGCTGCCCTAAGACATTTCTGCCGCATTCCACGACTTTTCTGATCACTCTGCAAAGTTGAAATATGATTGCAGCCTTTGCACCGGGAAGGAAAGAAACCATTTAAATGAAAAATTAGCTGCCTTAGCAGGTCAAGCACATAGTTACATTAATGTCGTGTAGAACAATAAATCAACTTCGATCTCCAATTGAAAAAATGCTAATTTAGCTCAGCGATTCACTGATTGTACTTTCCTCTGATAGAAATCTTTTCTTTTATTTAATGCGAAGCCTTGATTTGACAGCCTCCTCTAATGGTGCTTGCAGACTCTCAGCATTTCAGTGGAATTCTGATCATGGTTTTAATATTCCGTGCAGCTCTGCCCCCTCTGATTTCACGCGCACACATTAACGAGAGCTGACACTGGAGATTAGACTCAGACAGCTGGAATGCCAGGTCTTTGTTGCGGCATGGACAGGAGCCAACGTCGTTCAACCACAGCCAAGAGGGACCTGGGAAAGTCTTCTTAAGAAGGAGTGGAAGGCGGGGTGGGGGGCTTGAGGGAGGGTGGGAGCGGGGGATGGGGGCCAGAAAGAAAGACAAGGTAGTTTCTGAAGGGCATAGGGAAAGAGATATTTGCTGAAAGCCCTTTTGTCTCTGAAAGGCGCATTTGAATCCGTTCTGATTTATTTCTAGGAAGTGGATCATTACAGGGAAATCCCAAATTGGTTGCAGTATTTTTCTGTAAACTCTGAAAATACATGTGTGATGCATGGACTGGAAATGGCTCCTTACTTCAGCCCACTCGCCAGCTTGTCTAAGAAACAATGGTGATTACGAGCCGGAGGAAGAGTGCTTACATAAGGAAATGTGTTCTCCCCTTTGCCTTCAAAAAAATCACTTAGTTTCAGGTGAATAGATGGGGAAATAAAACTAGATTTATGAGCCAAGGCTGCCTGTTCAACTAGTGACTACCCAGGCAAGAAAGGAAGTCTCGTAGCCTAACTGCCTTGATCCTAATAAATTGTTTCCTGATACCAGAAATCAAATAAAGATCCCTGGTTTCATCTAGACCATGAAGAAACTTGTGCTCGGATAGTGTCCACGTTGCAGAGGAAAAGGCAGGGTGCTGCCTAAAAGAAGGGCACAACTTTCCCCTCAAAGCAAATGACAGATGACCAAAGTTGCAAAGACGGCACATTAATACTATGTCCAAAAAAAAAAAAATTGTTTCTGCTCCTAGGGGAAACCAATTGAGTAGAAATAACAAATGTCCTTCTTGCTAACTGTATCATTAATAATAATCGTACTTTGCATTTTTATAGGATACCAGGATTCTAGACCTTTTGTAAATATGCAGAGGGCAAGGCTGAAGAAGAACGAGGAATATACCCATTCCAGGCACATGGATGGGGGTACTGAGGCCCAGGGCCCTGCAGGGATTTACTGGAAATTAAATACCAAAAAAAATCACAATGCCGCATGCTGCAGCCAGGGCAGGGAGGCATCCAAACACTTTCTCTAACACCCACTGCTCTTTGCTATGAGCCTGGCTTTGGTTTGGTGGTAAGATAAGCTGAACCAGCTTGTATCACATGGGCTTGTTGTTCTTTTGCCTTTCTGCCTGGTCTTGGTTGGATCACAGCCACTGACATAGGTTTATTCATTCAACTAGTATTTATCGAGCCATACATATCGAAATATGAGTTAGGAGCATTGATTGAGTGCTTAGTTGTGTCTGACTCTTTGCAACGTTATGGACTGTGGCCTGCCAGGCTCCTCTGTCCATGGGATTTCCCAGGCAAGAATACTAGAGTGGGTTGCCATTTCCTGCTCCAGGGGATCTTCCCAACCCAGGGAATGAACTCACATCTCTTGTGTCTCCTGCGTTAGCAGATGGATTCTTTACCACTAGCATCACCTGGAAAGCCAGAAGATATAGATCACATACATCCCTGATATTTTAATGAAAATGCAGAGGTTGGTTCACAGTGTTTAAGAGCAGAGCTTATAACACAGCATGTATCAGAGTAATCAAAAACAAGTCAGACAAATCTGTACATGAATCTCAGTTTTTCTGTGAACTTTGTGCCATTAGGAAAGTACTTCACTTCTCTCTGTACCTCAGTTTACTTGTCTATAAAATGGAGATTAAAATGAAAAATCCCTTAGTTCATGCATGACCCATAGTAAGCACTCAATAAATGCTAACTATTGCTATTGTTGCTAGTTTTATATAGTTGTTGGGAGGATTCAGTAAGGATACACATATGTACATATATACATTCACACACACACATGCATTGCTTGGTCATAGTAAACACTCAAAGTAAATCATAGTAAGCACAAATAAATTCTGGTGATTTTTAAGGTGAACATTAGATTAGAAAATCCTAAAGCTGTCCTATAGACTTCAAATTAATCTCCTTGATAGATGTCCGCTTATTTCCAAGATAATGAAAAATTGCTCAAGGCACTTTTGGACCTCTAATTTAGAATCCTATGTGGACACTCTTGGCACTCTGTCTTAAATATCTTCAAGTGTGGCACATCTTCATCTTCAGAGGGTGGATTTCTTGTGGGAAGATATTAAAAGTTGCCCTGAAGCTGTGTCCCATGTATATGGTGGGCAATCAAGCTGGGGGAACATTGTTTTGCAAACAATGTGCATATAAAGGAATTACACTGGTTTTCTCGTATGGTTTATAAACTGAATCTGACCACAGTTCCAAGAGGCTCCCGGAGCAAATGCAGGCATTTAAAAGTACACACATGGGACAACCTCTAGAGGTGGGATGGGGTGGGAGGGAGGATCAAGAGGGAGAAGACATACGTATACCTTTGGCCAATTCATGTTGATATATAGCAGAAACCAACACAATATTGTAAAGCAATTATCTTCCAATTAAAAATAGATAAATTTAAATTTAAAAATACACACATAGTCCGCTGAGGAGAATGCTCAGAAGGGATCACAGATCGTGGTACATTTGTGGGGAAGAGGATACAGCATTATTTCATGGTCACATTTTATAATTGCCTTCCCTGAAGTAGCTGAGAGTTCCTGGCAGAGAAGGACACACCCATGAGTTCTTCAGACAGTGCAAAACCTGAGGTTCACATCTTGGAACCTTGGACTTGGACCCTTTAGCTTCTGTACAGCTTTAGCTTACGGCCATTTCCCTCATTTTTTCAGAATTGATTAAGCACCTATTGGGCTCCTGGACAGGTACTAAGGATTGAAATTTACTAAGCTAAGATCCCTCCCTGCAGGATCTCACACTCTAAAAGGGAAGACAGACAGTCACAATACATACACACACACAGACAGACACACACACAGGTGAGTACTGCTGTAGTGGGATGTATCAGGCGTGGCTAGAGCTGGGAGGGTCCTGTGTATACACAGCATGCTCAGCATGAAGCTGGGAAGTAACAGGCTCCCATTTCCATTTCCCTTTTGTTCTGTCTAGCCCTATCTGATGCCTGGCCCCCTTGTCTTAAGGACTGGCCAATCTTAGACTCCCTATCCTATCCCTGAGCACAGCTGAAACACCATTGTGCTTTTTCTTCATCTCTCTCCCTTATTAAGAGGCTCTTTGGCAGAGAGAGAAAGGGGAAATCTTTCCTGAGTCCTGCCTCCAGGAAGATTTAGGAGGTGTGATTTATTAGAATTTAAATTATAAAAGGTTTGGGATTGGCTTAAAGAGCTTTTTTTTAAAAAAAAACTTACAATGTCTGAGTCGGTTCCAAGGGCTGTAAACCATGGCAGGCTTCCAGTGGCCCCAGGTAGCACCCTCCATGGTTGCATTACTTACAACTGGTAATAAATAGCTTTGACCAAATTTAGCTGAATAGAATGCTTAAGTGCATAAAGATGAGGCAGACAGCTTCTGGTGGTTGGATATCACTGATCATATCAGTAGCAATATTGCATATATGGAATATCCTGGAAGACAAGGAGCCTGGAGTGGCTTTATTTCTACCTTACTGCTTTGCCTCTGTGACACAGACGCAGGAGCACCACTTGTGCCAATACACTGTCATTGAAATAGATCTGTTTGTTTGCTGTGCGCATACAATTATCCTGACTCTGCGTGTTCACTCTGGGTCAGAGCACCTAGAAGTATCTAAATGAGACGTAGGGAACTGCAATTGTCTCCTCAGAGCTGAATTGTCTAGCGGCTTTGGCATGTTTGAACCATTCTGAGTGGTCATGATAACAGCATCTCTTAGAAGACTGACTCTCAACCTCAGACTTGTTCCACATATGTTTCAGGTGGGTTACAAGTATAGCACTTGTGGATAATTTGCTCAAGCTGGTAGAAAATTTAATTGGAAAAAATCTAGAGAGGTTATCTCTAGAATGCAACCCTCATCATATCTTTTCCAGTATGCTTTAGAAAAATGTAGTTATAGAGAATTTGATAATTTCTGAATAGTCCCCGAAGAATGTGCCATATATGCTAATTTATGTTGATGTCATGAGCGTCCCCATGGAAAAAAAGGTTGAGAACTACTATGCTAGAAAATGACACTTGGTATAAACACAGGTGTATCATGTATGCAATTCAAATGGAATTTAGTCATTGTGAGATGAAAAAAGACTACATAATGATGGTGTCTTTCAGGAAATGGGTTTCAAGGTATATTTTTTGAGGCTGGTGTCTGTTATTGGATCCAGACGAATAGGGTGCACGCCAAGTAGTCCATTTGTCCCCTTTTATGTAATCTTTAGTTACCTGGATTAGGCCTGCAGGTTTTCCCATTAGCTCTGTTTATCTCTGAGCAATTCCTGAGATTATGAGGGATTGCGAGTAGAGGTGATGGAGGTCATTAGTATAGGGAATCAAAGTTTGTTGAACATCTACTATGTGCTGGTGAAAATGTTAGTCACTCAGTTGTGTCAGGCTTTGCAACCCCATGGACTGTAGCCTGCCAGGCTCCCCTGTCCATGGAATTCTCCTGGCAAGAATACTAGAATGGGTAGCCATTCCTTTCTCCGTTGAATCTTCCCCACCCCGGAATCGAACCCAGATTTCCCTCACTGCAGGCAGATTCTTATTGCAGGGAATCCCCAAAATGCTGGAAGTATATAAATTAAACACATAAATAATTTAATTCTCACAATAATCCTATAAAATGGGACTTCCCTGGCAATCCAGTGGTTAAGTATCTGCTTTCCAATGCATGGGACACAGATTTGATCCCTGATCAGGGAACTAAGATCCCACGTGCCACAGGGCAACTAAGCCCATACACCACTACTAGAGAAAGCCCACATGCCTCAACAAAAGATCCCCCTTGCTGCAACCAAGATTTGATGCAGCCAAATATTTTTTTTAAATTCTACACGGATTACCCCCATTTTACAAATAAGGATTCTGAGACATAACTGGCCCTCTAAAGTCAAATCTTAGAAATAGAGAGGAGTAATTTGAATCCAGATCTTTCTGAATCCCTAAATCCTTGCTTCTTTTCTCCTTTGTTGTTGTGTTCAGTTGCTCAGTCATGTCCGAATCTTTGTGACCTGCAGCACACCAGGCTTCCCTGTCCTTCACTATCTCCCACACTCATGTCCATGGAGTCGATGATGCCATCCAACCATTTCATTCTGAGTGTGTACCTTTTATAGGGTGGCTGCGCATAGTGGGGCACATACATTCTCAGTGGTACCCTTGTAGGGGGAGGATTGGACCCTGTGTAAAATTCAAAGTCTTGGGACCAATTTCAATAATCAGGGCCAAGTAGCGCTTCTTCACGACAGCATCTAATGGAATACAAAGGTCAAGCCATGTGAAAATGCCAATGCTTGACCATTTCTCATCTCTAAAAATGGAAACTTCATTCAACCTAATAAAAGTAGGATCATCAGTGCTAACCACACTTAATATTTCTCACACATAGGACTGAAATAAAAATCTGGCTATTAAAATGGAAAGAGAAAAGGTCATTCACTTTGGTTCCCAGAGTTGTGTATCTATGGCTCTAGGCCATCTGGATGGGGTCACCCAGCTCTAGACTTGCAACATATGCAGAATCAAGCCTCTACAGTGAGAAAGAAGGGGAGAAGTGACCTCCAGCCCACTCATAACATCATCGGCTCCGAGATACTTGGCACAGTTCCTCTGCAACTAAAATCACCTGGCTGGCTTTCCAGCCCTGTGTCCCTCCAGGCTTCACGGAAGGCTAGTGACCCAATGTTACAGGCTGAATTGTGTCCTTCAAAGAGATATGTCCTGATACTGCAGACATGACTTTATTTGGAAAGAGGATTGTTGCAGCTTCAATTAGTTAAGATGAAGTCAGACTGGAGTGAAGTGGGCCTTTCATCCAGTATGGCTGGTGTCCTTCAGGAGAGAGGAGACACACAGGCAGTAGGTGTCCATGTAACAACAGTGAGGCATCCGTAAGTCCAGGAATGCCAAGCGTGGCAGACAAACACCAGGAGCCAGGAGAGGCAAGGAAGGAGCATCCCCTACAAATTTCAGAGGAAGTATGGTCCTCCTGAGACCTTGACTTCGAGAGTCTAGAACTGTGAGATCAAAAGTCTGTTTTAAGCCCTCCAGTTTGTAGTTCGTTATTGTGGAAGTGCTAGCAAACTGTGATGCTCACCTGTTAGGCTCCCTATCTACCCCCTTCTCCTGTTGTCAGTCAAGAAGATGAAGTAAATGAAGTGTTAGTTGCTCAGTCGTGTCCGACTCTTTGTGACTCCATGGACTGTAGCCCACCAGGCTCCTCTGTCCATGGAATTCTCCAGGCAAGAAGACTAGAGTGGGTTGCCACTCCCTTCTCCAGAGGATCTTCCTGACCCAGGGATTGAACCTGGGTCTCCTGCATTGCAGGTAGATTCTTTACCATCTGAGGCACCAAGGAAACCTGAAGTAAATAAAACTATTGTATAAAAAGGCAAACCTTAGATTTCAGAAAACAAGGCTCACTAGTCTTATTTCCAGACTGTTCTAAAGAGGTTTTTTTTTTTTTTTTTTACCCCAAACATTAAGTTTGAGGGCTACATATGCAGACTGGTGTCTTCTTAGCAGGAGGGTTTTATTCAATTTATGACAATCTACAAATTAGATTTACTCTGAGCCTAAGTCTTGGTCAAATGAATTCTGAACAAATGGGCTGCTTTCCCACTGAATGACAAGTTAAGAGAAGTCAGCAAGGTCTTTTCTGGTGTACTGGGATTGGCCTTCACACCATCAACAATTAATCTGAGTTATGTTAAGTTGAAAATGTTTTGGGGGAAGCATAATATTTTTATGCTCTTATCATCACCAGCAACCAATCCAGGATTGCTTCATCAGGTGAGTCAATCATTAGCTGGATCCAGACACAAGATGGTCACACACAGATTCACCCACTGTTTATTGAGTATCTGCCATAAATATCAGACACTGGTCCAAAGACTTTGACTGCATGATTCCATTGCCTCTTCACCACAATTGCAATTCACAGTTACTTCCATTAAAACATGACAAAAATAAAACTCAGAGAGGTGAAATGACTTGCCAAGAGTTACACCTCTAATAAGAGGATAATGGTGAGCTTTGGATGAAAAGATCAGACATGGGGATAGAAGAGGGGATAGCTCCCAAGATGTGCCTCACTGGGAGCGTTTGAGAAAATCAAGGAGCACAGAGAATACTGGGGACCAAGAACTGGTACTCATGAACCACTGGATATGAGAGAAGAGGTCTGGAGTAGACCTCCCCCGCCCTGGCCCTCCATAGCTGTGATCATCACAGGTCTGAACTTGGAGGCAGAAGATCTGCTGTTCAGCTCTATTATCTACTGGTCTTGTGTCCATGAGCTAGAAACTAAATTTCCCTGGCCTCATTGTTCCAAACTGCAAGATGGGAACAACTTTACTCACAACAATGCACACACAAATACATAGCAGACATTAGGTGATCAGTAAAATTTAGCTTTCTGTCTTCTCTCCTAATGACAGACATCTTGGGCTAGCCCAGAGCTAAAGCCATGTCTTTCTGAGAAACCCTGGGATGCAATGTGCTGTTACAAACTTGATTTTTCAAAATCAGCCATTTTGTTTTACTTTTTTAAATGATGAATAAAATATTCTCAAAAAATCACTCATTCAGTCACCAGATACTGTTTATATATATACCAAAATTCTATATATGCTAAGTATGGCTGAATCAGACACAAGGAAATTAGAAGATACTGCCTGTCTTTGAGAAACAGTCTTTAGCCCTTCATTGAAGCAACAAGGATATATATCTTTTTAGGAGTGTTTTCTGACATGTATTTCCTGGTGACTCAGATGGTAAAGAATCTGCCTGCAATGAAGGAGACCAGGGTTCAATCCCTGGGTCGGGAAGATCCTCTGGAGAAGGGAATGGCAACCAACTCCAGTATTCTTGCCTGGAAAATCCCATGGACAGAGAAGACTGGTGTGCTACAGTCCATGGAGTCACAAAGAGTCGGACACAACTGAGCAAATAACAGATACACACACACACACACATACAGTCTTTTCTGATATATATTTCTATGCATACATAATCATAGGGAAGGTATGTTTTTGTTTCAATTGCTTCTCATCATTATTTTCTGAACACTATTCCTTTATCTGTGTGGGGAAAGTCATGCTTCAGCCTCAAGGCCTTTGCATTTCCCTGTATATCTTCATGGCTTGCTTCTTAACTTTCTCAGGTCTCCAATCAAATGTCACATTATCAGACACATTAACAGAGAGGCCTCCCTGACCGCTTGTCTATAAAATACTCTCTCGGGACAGCTCTGGTTGTCCAGTGGTTAAGAATTCACCTGCCAATGCAGGGGACATGGGTTCAATCCCTGGTTTAGTAACTAAGATCCTATACACTGTGGGGCAACTCCACAACTACTGCAGCCAGAGTGCCTAGAGCCCATGCTCCACAACAGCGGAAGCCACCGTGATGGGAAACCCATGTGCTGTAGCTATAGAATAGCCGCGGCTCACCACAACTAGACAAAGCCCGTGCGCAGCAAAAAAGATCCAGCGTTGCCAAAAATAAAGTTTAAAAAAAACATTTTAAATAAATAAAATACTCTCTCGCTACTTGTCTTTCTCTTTCCTTACCATTGCAAATTGACCCATGGACTGTTCATTCTTCCCAACCCAGGGATCAAACCTGGGTCTCCTGCATTACAGGCAGATTCTTTACCATCTGAGCCACCAGAGAAGCCCTAGATTGTACATGACCTAACATTATCTCATAGGTGCTTTTATTTATGTGTTGTGCCATGCTCAATCGCTTAGTCGTGTCCGACTCTTTAAGACCCCATAGACTGCAGGCCCCCAGGTTCCTCTGTCCATGGGATTTTCCAGGCAAGAATACTGGAGTGGGTTGCCATTTCTTACTGCAGGGGATCTTCCTGACCCAAGGATTGAACCCACGTCTCCTGCATTGGCAGGCAGATTCTTTATATTGCACCAGCTGGGAAGCCCTACCATTTATTTAGTGTATCATCTGCATTTCCAGCCCCCTGCAATGGCCACTAGAATGCAATCAGCATGAGGGGCAAGGCTGCATTTTGTTCTGACATATTCCCCCAAACCTAGAAAGGTACCAGATCCATTTTAAGTACTGAGCAGATGTGTCATGTTCAACATTTCTGTTGACTATAAAATAAATCATGTAGCTTCTCTTGTGTTTCCAGAGTCACAAAACATTTGCCAGTGAATACCCCCCCCCCCGACCAGCTTTACTCACTTTACACTTCCCTCAATATGCAGTAAACCTATGGGCATACTTTACAACTTTTGGTAAGGACCGTCTTCCCTGCCCACCCTTGAGCCCCTGCCCTGCTCCCAGAGTGTGCACCCCTAAATCCCTGAGAGCAGTGGTGTCTCAGAACATCTCCCAGAAGATGGCATCTGTTTCTCTCCATCTATATCTCCAGTACCAAGTTGTATCACAAGAATCTGTAGCCAGTTTTGCCAACAGGCTTGTATTTGCTCCCCAAATTCCACTAATAGCTGTGAATGTGCAAAGGAAGGAAAAGCGAGAAGTTTGATGTGCAATGAATCAAAATTGGCTAGGCCTACATTCTGGCATCCTTCCCCAAATCCACCTGAGACCTCCTACCTTGCTATCATTATCTCTCATTAGAAATGACTCAGGAAGCACAAGGTAAGCAGTTACAGGATGCTGATTGGATTGGTGGGGCCGTGTGGATAACAAGCCATATTTCTCTCTTTCTCCTCTTCTCTCTGACTGGCTGTGTAGCAGGACCATTAGTGAGAAATGTTTAGCAGTTAGCAAGAAAGTAATTAGGTCCAGAATTGCACATCAGCAACATTTCTCTACTTTCAAATGGCCTGCACTGAGGATTTTACAATTTATACCTTGGTGCTAAATTAGATCAGATGTCTTTAGCATCTTAAGTTTTAGAGTTTGTTTTTTTGTTATTGTTTTTCATATAATTCAATGTTCTTCCATATTACCAGAATGCTACTGGAGGCAGTCACATTTCTCAGTTCTACTCCTCTCCTTTCAGGAATTTTCCATGTATAAATAAGCGTATATGTATTGTACACTATTCTTTTCTCCTCCTCTGCAAATAGAAGCATACATACTATTCCACACAGCATTTTTTTGCTCTATGATTTGTCTTGTGGCTCTCCAATATACACGAAGAGATGACCTCACTTTAAAACCACTACCTGGTATTCCATGAATGTATCATATTTTATCAAGCCCCTATCAAGGGATATTAATTTGTTGCCATTTTTTGCAATTACAAACAATGTAATAAATCATTTCACACGTGTGCAAGTGTATCACCAGGAAAAATTTATAGAGGTGAAATTTCTAGGTCAGAGGATGTGGACTGTTTACATTTTGATAGATCATTACATATGCTCCTCTGTAGACAATCTGACAACAAACCCTCCCATACAGTTTGGGCAAACGCACGTGAGACTGACTCCCTTCCTGCATCATCATCACCCTTTTCATCTTTGACAGTATGATTGGAAAACATATTATTTCATGGTTTCCACTTGCATTTCTCATCTATTTAAACACTATTTATATTTCTGTGGATTTGTCAGTTCATGAGTTCAGTATATTACTGTTCTGGGTTATTGGTCATAGGACTTTTAACAAGAAAGTCTGTATGTATTAAAGATATTAGCCATTTGGAATACGGGGATATTTTTGTCAGTTTTTGTTCATCTTTAAGTTTTATTTATATTTCATTTTGTGCTGTGCTTAGTCACTCAGTCGTGCCCAACTCCTTGAGACTCACTGGACCGTAGCCCACCAGGCTCTTCTCTCTATGGGATTTCCCAGGAAAGAATACTGGAATGATTGTCATTTTCTCTTCCAGGGGATCTTCCCAAGCCCAATGTTTGGGCTTCCCAGGTAACCCAGCAGGTAAAGAATCTGCCTGCAATACAGGAGACACAGGAGATAAGAGTTTGACCCCAGGGTGGGGAAGATCCCCTGGAGAAGGAAATGGCAACCCACTCCAGTATTCCTGCCTGGGAAATCCCACGGACAGAGAAGCCTGGTGGGCTATGATACAAAACACTTGGACACAACTGAATGACTAAGTACACTGCATTAATACCATATTTCATTTACATGCCAAAAAATGTAGAGCTATGTATCACTTCTTCATCCTGAAATTTTTAAAGCAACTTTTATTTTATATTGGAGCCTAATTGATTAACAATATTGTGTTAGTTTCAGGTTTACAGTAAAGTGATTACACGTACATGTATCAATTCTTTTTCAAATTCTTTTCCCATTTAGGTTATTACAGAATATTGAGCAGAGTTCCCTGTGCTATACAGTAGGTCCTTGTTGGTTCTCTCTTAAATATATCAGTGTATACATGCCAGTCCCCAACTCCCAAGCTATCCCTCCCTGGTAACTGTAAGTTCTTTCTCTAAGTCTGTGAGTCTGTTTCTGTTTTGTAAATAAGTTCATTAGTATCATTTTTCAAAAAGAATCTGCATATAAGTGATATCTTATGATATCTGTCTTTGCCTAGTATGATGATCTCCACACCCATCCTTGTTGCTGCAAATGGCATTATTTCATTCTTCCATTCTGAGATTATCTGAAATTCTTAGGTATTTTAACTTCTTCCCTTGTCATTTAAAAAGGGATATTTTCTTCTATTACATTTTCTTTAAACTTTTTATTATGAAATATATTATGAAAAGATAATTTTTTAAAGGCATAAGAAACAATAAAACAGTTGCCAAGTGTCTACTATTTAGTTTAATAAGTAGAACATTACTTATAAAGTTGAACTCCCCATCTATATTTCCACATCACATTCTTCTCATTCTTTCTTAAAGTAACCGTGTCTGCATTTGGTGTGTATCATTGCTATACATTTTTAAATTATTTTTACTACATTAGGATGTATTCTTAACACACGGAATTGTTTTGCATATTTTTAATCTTTGCATACATGTATTCTTCTGCATCTTGCCCAATATGTTTGTGAGAATTAATATATACTGATATGTATAATTCTAGTTCATTCATGTACATCCTCCTGGAAATGTACATTTAGGGTATCCCTTTTCTCTTTTTCCTACTTGAAACGATGTTAGGAACATTCTTGTACAGATCTCCTTGTACACACAGAGAGAGGTTCTTTGGGAGTGAAATTGAATGCTGGTGGGGCAATTCACCAAACTTACCAGATAGTGTCAAGTTGTATTGAAATTGCTGTGCTTCTACCAGCTATGTTCAGGAGTTTCCTATGTCCCACATCCTGGCTTTCACTTGGTATTGTAAAATTTAAGTTTTTTTCCAATCGGAGGGGTATCAAAAGTATCATACATAATTGAATTTCTCTGTTTGTGAGTTGCAGCATCTTTCATATGCTCGTTAACAGTATGTCTGACTTACACGCTTAGTCATGTCTGACTCTGCGACCCCATGGGTTGTAGCCCGCCAGTCTCCTCTGTCCATAGAATTCTTCAGGCAAGAATACTGCACACTTTTTGTTTTATTTTATGTCCATTATTTTATAAAAGTGTCTTGTTAGGAAGGTTGTGTGTTGATTTTGTATATGAATTATGGAACATGTACATGCATGCTAAGTCACTTCAGTCATGTCCAACTCTGTGCAACCCCATGGACTATAGCCCACCAGGCTCCTCTGTCCATGGTATTCTCCAGGCAAGAATACAGGAGTGGTACCATAGTGGTATATGACATGGCGCCATGATGGTATCACATCTTTTAATATGTCCTTATAAGAGGTGGACCTTGATTACTCTTTCACTGAGTGTATACAATTAGTGTCTCACTTCCAGTGCAGAAGGGATGGTGTGCCGCTTCATAAACTAGATCACAAGAGGCATCATGGCTTCCTGCTCTCTTGCATTTCTCTGGAAACCAGCTACTAGGTTCAGGTAACTCTGTAGACAGGCCCATGTGGGAAAGAGCAGGGACCAATGTTCATTGAGAAACTGAGGCCTCCTGCCCACAGCCATGTGAGTGATGTAAATCCTCCAGGCCCTGACAAGCCTTCAGATGCTTGTAACCCTGGCCAACAACGTGACCGTAACCTCTTGTGGGATCCTGGACCAGAACTTCCTGGCTGAGCTGTTCCTGGATTCCAACCCTCAGAAACTGTATGAGACAATAAATGCATATTGTTTTAAGCTACTAAATTTTGGGATAATGTGTCAAGCAGCAAGAGATAACTAATACATGTATCTTCCTGAACTGCTTTACTGTTTGTCATAGTGTTTTTTCAGTTGATCCTCTTGCGTTACTCAAGAATCATAATATTGTCTACATACAACGATAATGGTCTTGACTTTTTAAAAATCACTTTACTGCTTCCCCATCAAGCCTGTCGCCCCATTTAGGATGAAATTCATGAATTTTGTTATGCTAAGACATCTATTCATTTATTCTCATATTAACAGTATTTTAAAAATCAATAATGATACTGAACTTTGTCAATTTCCTTTCAAGTATCTGAGTATGATATTTCTGCTGAATTATTTTAACAGGACTGTACTTTTGCATTGACATTCATAGGTGAGTGATCTTATTTTGCTATCTACTGCTCGTGAAATATTGGCTAAGTCTGAGGTTTTTGTGATCTAGCTGATGTTTTTGTAAGCAAAAGAAGTGGAAGATTTTCTCATTTCTTTCTATGTCCTGCAGCAGTGTAAATCAAAGTAGGAAAACTTTTTCAACAAAGGGTCAGAGAGTAAATATATTATGCCTTGTTGGCTGAATGGTCTCAGTCCCCTGATGCTCAACTTAGCAGTGTAGTGGGAAAGCAGAAACAAATGTGTGTGACTGTACTCCAATAAAACTTTATTTATGAAAAGAATAGCTGAACTGAATTTGGCCCATGGCCCATTCCTTGGTATAAATCTGTTTTCTCAAAATTTAATGGGTGTGCAATCTCCAAGGAATCTTGTTAAAACCAGATTTTCCTTCAGCAGGTTTGCAATGGAACCTGAGAGTGCATTACACACTAGATCCCAGGTGACACCCGTCTGCTGGTCCTCAATCACTCTGAATAACAAGGCTTTAAATAACACTGAAGCCGTCTGTTTTTAAAGTTTGGTTGAATTCATTTGTGAAAATACCCAGGTCTAGTTCTTTCAAATTTGTTATTTTATGAATATTGATAGTTTTAAACTTTTGATTTCTTCAGGAATTAGTTTTAGCAATTTATAGTTTCCCAGAAAAGTATCCATTTTCAACTAGATTCTCATATTTTTCTGCAAAGAGCTGAGCAAAGTAGTTTTTAATTATTTCCTTCTCTATTTGTGGTTATTTATTCTTATTTCTTATTTTATACACTTGTGCTTTGATTTGTTGTTGTTTAGTCACAGTCATGTCCAACTCTTTGCGACCGCATGGACTGTATGTAGCTGCCAGGCTCCTCTGTCCATGGGATTCTCCAGACAGGAACACTGGAGTGGGTGGCTGTTTTCTTCTCCAGAGGATCTTCCTGACCCAGGGATCAACCCTATGTCTCCTTCATGGACAGGAGGATTCTTTACCACTGACCCACCAAGGAAGCCCTATATTAACTAATGTTTTATCTATTTTACTTTTCTAAAGGTTTATTTTTCTAAAAACTTAAAGCATAGTTCATTTACAATATTAATTGTGGGTGTACAAAATAGTGATTCACTATTTTATAAATTATACTCCATTTATAAAATCTTAGCTCTATGTCCTGTGCTGTGTAATATAGCCTTGTATCTTTTTTATTTCATACATAGTAGTTTATACCTCTTAGCTTCCTACCCCTGTCTTGCCCTACCTCCCATTATTTCAAAAAGATACATGCACTTCAATGTTTACAGTAGCAGTATTTATAATAGCCAAGATATGGAAGCAACCTAAGTGTCCATGAACAGATAAGCAGATAAAGAAGATGTGAAATATTACTCAGCCATCAACAAGAATGAAACTTTGCCCTTTGCAACAGCACAGATTGCAGGGTAACATGCTTAGTGAAATAAGTCAGACAGAAAAAGACAAATACTGTATGTTACTGATCTATTTCTTGAGGATATTTATTTATTTTGCTCTTTCTGGTTGTCCTTTTAAATTTCTGCTTTTATTTTTATTTTGTTTCTTCTGGATTACTTTTTCCCCTGACTTCTTGAGTTTCATACTAAAGTCAATCTTTTAGAATCTTTCATTTATTAATATAGACAATATTAAGCCATGAATATTCCACTGAGTTTTGCTCTAATTTTATCATACACCAATTGCCAACATGCATTGGATCATCGAAAAAGCAAGAAAGTTCCAGAAAAACATCTACTTTCTTTACTATGACAAAGCCTTTGACTGTGTGGATCACAACAAACTGTGGAAAATTCTTAAAGAGATGGGAATACCAGAACACTTTAACTTCCTCCTGAGAAATCTGTATGCAGGTCAAAAAGCAACAGCTAGAACTGGACATGAACAACAGACTGGTTCCAAATGGGGAAAGGAGTACATCAAGGCTGTATATTGTCACCATGGTTATTTAACTTATATGCAGAGTACATCATGTGCAATGCCAGTCTGGATGAAGCACAAGCTGGAATCAAAATTGCTGGGAGAAATACCAATAACCTCAGATACTCAGATGACACCACCCTTATGGTAGAAAGCAAAGAAGAACTAAAGAGCCTCTTAATGAATGTGAAAGAGGAGAGTGAAAAAGTTGGCTTAAAACTCAACATTCAGAAAACTAAGATCATGGCATCTGGTCCCATCACTTCATGGCAAACAGATGGGGAAACAGTGAGAGACTTTATTCTTGGGGGCTCCAAAATCACTGCAGATGGTGTCTACAGCCATGAAATTAAAAGACACTTGCTCCTTGGAAGAAAAGCTATAACCAACCTAGACAGTATATTAAAAAAAACAGAGACGTTACTTTGCCAACAAAGGTCTGTCTAGTCAAAGCCATGGTTTTTCCAGTAGTCATGTATGGATGTGAGAGTTGGACTATAAAGAAAGCTGAGCACCGAAGAATTGATGCTTTTGAACTGTGGTGTTGGAGAACACTCTTGAGAGCCCCTTGGACAGCAAGGAGATCCAACCAGTCAACCCTAAAGGAAATCAACCCTGAATATTCATTGGAAGGACTGATGTTGAAGCTGAAACTCCAATACTTCGGCCACCTGGTGTGAAGAACTGACTCATTTGAAAAGACCCTGATGCTGGGAAAGACTGAGGGCAAAAGAAAAAGGGGGGCGACAGAGGATGAGGTGGTTGGGTGGCATCACCGACTCAATGGACATGAGTTTGAGTAAGCTCCGGGAGTTGGTGAAGGACAGGGAAGCCTGGTGTGCTGCTGTTCATGGGGTCGCAAAGAGTCAGACACGACTGAGCGACTGAACTGACTGACTGGATGAGGCTTCTTCACCTTTCCTTAGCTGTATCTATTCTTTTTAATTTATTTTTAATTGGAGCATAATTGCTTTACACTGTTGTGTTAGTTTCTGTTGTATAATGAAGTGAATTACCTATATATCCCCTCCCTTCCACCTCACCCTCATCACACCTCTCTAAGGCATCACAGAACAGTGAGCTGAGCTCCCTGTGCTATACAGCAGCTTTCCACTAGCTATCTATTTTACTTATGCTAGTGTATATATGTCAGTGCTACTCTCTCAATTTATCCCACCCTCCCTGCCTCCCCTGTGTGTCTACATGTCCGTTCTCTACATCTGTGTCTCTATTCCTGCCCTGGAAGCAGGTTCATCTGTACCATTTTTCTAGATTCTATATAATGCAATATAATGCAATATTTGTTTTTCTCTTTATGACTTGCTTCACTGTGTACCTAAATGTCCAACAATAGATGAATGGATAAAGAAGATGTGGTACATATATACAATGGAATATTAGCCACAAAAAGGAACAAAACTGGGTCATTTGCAGAGATGTAGATGGACCTAGAAACTGTTATACAGAGTGAAGTAAAGTCTCTATTTTTGATGAGACTTCCCTACAGGCCCTTGGCATTTCTGGCTTCTGAAAAAAGTGAATTAAGACCCCTAGTTCTGACAGATGTTTGCCAACTTGATCTGGCTCCTGGCCTGGCAAGGCAGTCACAGTATTACTTCATATCCATTTCCTACTCCCCAAACTCAGTCATCCCTATTGGCCCAGACCATACAACTGTCTTTCTGCTTCAATTTCCCTTCCAATCTCAGCTCCAAGTCTGCCCTGCCTCAGACTACATCAGCTTGGCTAGAGCTCGGGGTCTTCACAGCTTGCTGCATTGACCTGGCCTGGTGGACTGAACTCCTGCAATCATACTGTCAACTAAACTTTGAAAATTATCTCAATTTCTTGCCGAACTTGTACTGTCTGTTAGCGTGGACCACTCCCTCTCCTCACTGTGACACCTGCATAATGTATACCTGAGCTGTCCATTCCCTCTGAATACAATGGACCCACCACTTGCTCTTTCAGGGGACAGCCACCAAGCCACCTCGCCAGGTTCTCTTCACTGTTCTTTGTAACCAGAGGACAATCTAAGTAATAGGGATGTCTAAGTGATTTATCCCTTGTCTAGGTTTTGACTAAAAACTCTTGTATCCGGCAAATAAGTTTTGAGGATATTACATCTTCTATTTTCCTACAAAATTCATTTGTCACAGTAAGTAAAATTTTCTCATACGACCTGCAGGAGACTGTTGCCATTAGCCTTAGTAAGTTAGGTCTTTTTGACTCTTCAATTAATTACAATCTTTACCTCTATCTTATTTGTAACCTTTATTTCTCCTCAAAAAGCAAGAGACTAGCAAAGTATTACTGTCCCTGCCCAAAATAACATAAGTGCAACAAAGATACTAATAATGGCTTACACTTTTTTGAACATTGTGTAGTTTCTGTACTTTACAGAGATCTCAGTTAATTATCACTGGATTCTTATCAGGTAAATTACACAATTGTTATCATCATCATCCTCATTTTATAGATCAGGAAACTGACTCAAATAAATTGAGTAAGAAATTTAAGGTTATATGAGTTAAAAGTGGTGGAACAGAAAGGATGCCAGGTCCTTGTAACTCCAAAGACTATACATTTATTCATTACACTATGTTGCTTACTAGCTGATTTTCCCCAAAGCCAAGTAGATTAAATATGTTCTATTGGTTAATAATTTTATGTCCTAGGATGAACTCCATATTACAAAGAGCAAAAGTTTTGGAAGCAAAAGTTACTGGTCCTTTCCCCAGATTATATTCTAAGAATTAAAGTAATAATAGCAATTTATCAGTTATAGGGCACACAGATGTTTTAAATAACAATTTTATATGTTTACTCTTGGATTTTTAAAAAAGCCTTTACATGAATATAATTGTATTAATTCATGTTTAGAAGATCTTAGAGACTCAACATTATTTCATCTATTACCTTTGAAGTAGTTCCCTTGTAAGACAGTGAGATAGAATAAGTTATTCTAGCTGCTGTAAGAAACAACTTTCCAAGCTCCAAAGGTTTAAAAATTAAAAATTTAGTTTTGCTCATATAGATTCAAATCAAATGTGCTTATCAGGCAAACTTCCAACAGCTTCTTTAGGGACCTGGGCTCCTTTCTCTTGGGCTTCCCAGGTGGCGCTAGAGGTAAAGAATCTGCCTATCAATCAATACAGGAGACTCAAAGAGACATGGGTTTGATCCCTGGGTTGGGAAGATCTCCTGGAGTAGGAAATTGGCAACCCACTCCAGTTGGACAGAGGATCCTGGCAGACTACAGCCCACCAGGTCACAGAGAGTTGGACACAACTGAGCACGCACACAATCAAGGTTCCTTTCTCTACGGCTCCATCCTCTACTAAGTCCTGAGTAATTTCCAGTCAATATCTCCATTCAGTAGAGACAAAGAGAGAAATTGGAAGAAATTTTGCTTTTGTTTTTTTTTTAATGGAGAAGACTAGAAAGGGTGGAAATCTCTTCTGTATATTTCATTGGCCAGAACTCAGACTCACCATCCCAGGTACCTATAAAGGAGGTTAGAAAAGCTAGTCTGCAGCTCTGAGCGCAGAGGGAAGAGGAAGTGTATTCTATGCACACAGCAGGCTCACCCAGACAGTTTGAGAACCTCACCAACTTTTTATTCAGAATGAATAGAGTCCATTCAGATTTCACCATCTCCCATTTGAGATCTTTGCATGACTACCAATTCAATTTCTTAATTGAATTCTTCCTTTAAATACATGTGCTGGTTTTAAAGATGTGTTGACTTTCTTTGATTCTCTCTTGCTTAAGAGATGGATCTTCCTTCTTCTTCACCTGCATGTAGGTTACACTTAGTGACTTCACTTCTGGTGAGTTGAATAGAGTAGAAATCATTAGATGTCACTTCTAATCCTAGGTAACAACAAGATTGTGCATTCTGTCTTGGGTACACTTCCCAAACCTCTGAGTCACTTGTTCTGAGAAGTCAGTTGTTCTCTCATGAGCAGTGATGGTATGAGGGCACTCAGGCAGCCTACAGAGAACTGTGGGGGATGCCAGCAAGCATATGAGTGATCTTAGAAGGGGATCCTTCCCCTAGTCAAGCTTGGGGTTAACTGTGACCCCAGCCAATCCCAGGACTTCAACTCGCAAGAGACTCACAGCTAAACTGCTCCTGGATTTCTGGACCACATAAGTAAACTAAGATAATGTCTACTGTTTTAAGCCTCTGAGTTTGGAATAAAAGGTGACACGCAATAGATGACTAATATAATGCATTTTTAAAACCTGTTGTATTTTATTTAGCTCCTATGCTATCATGTGGGTTCAGGCATTCTTCCAGAGACAATAGAACAGTTCTTAAACTTTACTATTATTTATGTGCAAATCTCTCAGAGTTGATGCTAAGTATTGGCTGTTGGCTCCAGGATTGTGTAATCTGTCACTGGATCCATGTATTAGGGCAGCGGCTGGAGGTATGTGAGAATGCTCTGTTGCCTCCTTTGTGCAAAGTTTCCTCTCAGAGAGGTGTGCCATGCTGGAGAAGAGTGGTGCTGATTTTTAGTTTCAAGTGTGTTATTCTCTGGGGTTCTGTCACATGCTTATGGAACTCCATTCTCTTCTATTGAGTTGGCCAAAAAGTTCGTCATGTTTTTCTGTTATATCTTATGGAAAAACCCCAACAGATTTTTTTGGTCAACCCAATATTTTGGTTTTACTGGTGCCTCCCATGACCCCATAAAGCCCAGTTCATTCATCTTTCTAAATTAAGGAGCATCACAGAGATGAGAGAATCCATTCTGATTCTGGCCTTGGGTATGGTGGAAACTGCCATTTTTCCATCACATTCAATTAGCAAGCAGTTTGTTTCCGTTCTCACATTTAGGTTTCATATCAGTCACACGAGGCCTATAGTCATTGCACCCGTTTCATAGATGCAGCAAGGTAGAGAGGTATGAGGCAGGACAGGCAGAATTTGATCGCAAGTCTGTGACTCTAAATTTCATGCTTTATCATGAAATCTTCTAGAGCCCCCTTTTCTTATAGGGACAGAGCTATTACATAGTCTATATCAGGAAAAAAAAAAGAATTTTCCAGTTGAAACTCAAATGGTTACGTCTATATGTGGAACTTAAACTTCTATATAAACCCACTGATGGAAGCCTGGCAGGGACTGAACAACTTGGTCTTTTTTTTCACATAATTACCTTCTGAATTTTTACTTACAAGTCTCTTAGGGTTTTGCCTTAAAAGAGATATCAAAGATGATAGAATATATCTCTCCTTTACTTTATAGATACACCTATCACTTGGCCTTGTTTCTGGAGTTAAAAAGTCATCTCTTTCTTCCTCAGCCCAAGTAGACCTGAGCCATTCTGTAAAGGGAGTTGGGGTGCAGACACAGGCTGTAGGGAGAACCAAACGGGGCTGTCTGTAGAGGTGCTCTATGCATTTCACTTCTGGTCTCCAAATGCCAGCATCCAAATACTATTCTTGCTTACAAGGTACCACAGCTCTTATCAGTGTTCATTCTCAATTTCCACTGGCATTGGGAGGGCACGTGACCGGTCAACAGGAGAGAGTTCCATGATAAGGTGTGCAACAGCAATATGACGACAATGCAATACAGCTCATCGGCTCCTCATTCTGTCAATGAACTTGAGATTGGACACACACCCGGTGCTTGGAGACAGCATTAATGCATCAGCTCTAAATACTCATTTGCATGCAGAACACATTTAGAACAATTCTGAGCTGAGAATAAAAAGAACCAATACATAGTTAATGATGCTCAATAGCACTAAATATATTAGTATTGATTTCTGAAGAAAACACCTATTGACTCAGATTTCTGGTCCCTTGAAGTGTATTGTCTGCCAGTTCCAGCAGGTTTCCTTGCCCTGTTAATGACCAGCTCTGTGAACTTCAGCTCAGAGGAAGACCCCCAAATCTTTCTTCTTAAATGAACATTCTGATGAAGTTAGAAACTGGTAGAAAAGCTCCAAGTGGGGAGAGGGACTAAGATGGCCTTCCGCGTTGGGTGGAGCTATCAGACCTGCGAAGCAACGCTTTCCAGCCTTTGTACTAGCACATAGACTGTGCATGCAGGGGGCCTGCTGTGGGCAGGGCATTGGAATTCCACAAGCAGCGTCTGAAGAAGGACTGAAAGGGAGGAACTGTGGGGTGATTGCCCTAGCTGACTACAGGGAACTGAGTAGATGACTCAATGATTTTTCTTTTCCGGGTATGGTGGCATGAACTGGAGACAATTCCCAACGCCTTGGGAACTCTGCCCTGGCATGCACTTTAGTTGGGCTGATGCACAAACCCACCAGCCAGAGAGGTAACATGGTGAATCTCCTCTGAGGTCTTTAGAAATTGTTTTATAATTTTAATATGATATGTTCCCATTCACTTGTTTCTAATTTCCCCAGATTCTAATACATTTTGGCCAGATTCAGCATGCCTTCTCTGATAAAGTCTGACTTTAGCGGCATCCTGAGTGGTCTAAGGTGCTGTGTTCAGGTCGCAGTCTCCCCTGGAGGCATGGGTTCGTATCCTGCTCTGAACAAGCCAGCCTTTGGGGGTTCCCGGTAGCTCAACTGGTAAAGAATCTGCCTGCAATGCAGGAGACGCTGGTTTGATTCCTGGGTTGGGAAGTTCCCCTAGAGAAGAGATAGGCTACCCACTCCAGTATTTTTGGGCTTCCCTGATGGCTCAGACAGTAAAGAATTGGCCTGCAATGCTGGAGACCTGGGTTTGATCCCTGGGTTGGGAAGATCCCCTGGAGGAGGGCATGGCAACTCACTCCAGGATTCTGGCCTGGAGAATCCCCATGGACAAAGGAGCCTGTCAGGCTACAGACGTGACTAAGCACAGCACAGAAAGATTCGCTGCTCAGACCTGCCTTTAAAAGAACCACCACAAGGAGAGCACCTGCCTGACAACCTCCAGATGCTGCACCTTTGGGTCCTCCCCAGTGATGGTGCCAAGGCCACAGTCCCTACGGGGTGCTCCCAGCCAATGACTGATCACAGGGGGTGACAGAGCGGGGCTGTTTCTGCCCAAGGCAGTCCTCCCCTAGTGAACCTGTGGTTGGGGCTCCCATCAGCCTGCCTGAAGCATTCTCTGTGCTCTGGGGCCACTTGAGTCTTGGTACCTCACCCTCATTTCTTCTCATTCTCCTTTCACAGGTGTCAGTCCAGAATCGTGATCTCAAGTCTGCCCCTGCTTACTTGTGCTGCCTTATCATGTACATGTGTTACCTCCTCTAAATCTCTTGCAGCTTTCATTCTGTTTGGCATCTGCTTCTCAGAGGGCCTGCACTGGTACAGTTCCCTTTCCTGGCCCCTGCACTCAGCATCCTTGCTCACTTTCTCAGGCATTCAAGACTTACTTCTCTCCAACCCACCTTGGTCTAAACATCCCGTGGCTAACACTTTTAGCTTGTCTCCTCCATTCCAGCACCAGGCCTTCAGAACTCTACACCCACTGGCATGACAGCCCAACCCCTGTAGGTAAAAGAAGCAAATACCAAAAGGATCAGGAATAACAGAAATACTAGTAGCCTTTCCTAATGCTAGTATTACCAGTGTGGAAGAGTGGATGCACAGTCATTTACCAATACCTTCATGGACAGTTACACTTCAGAATGCAGAATATTTTGAATTTTAGAAAGAAGGTGATATGTTGAATATTATATAATATACCCTGGCAGTCTGTGGCAGCAAAAACAGTAGTATTTCTGCAGCAAGCATAAATTTTTTCACTAAGGTGAAAAAATCTAGTGAAAAACATTTTTTAAAAGATGAAAAATACAAGATTAGCTAAAAGTCTACTTAAGATAAGTTTTGCAGTGAAACGAGTTATTTTTTTTAAATTTTGCTTTTCAGAGTTTTTATATCTCTCAATACAAAGAAGGTAGATGATAGACATCTTGAAATAAAAAAAAAAAAACTCCCACATATTAAACACCTGCTTTGTGTTAAGCCAGAGTACTCTATAGCATTATTTTATTAAACGTTCACCTCAGCATTGTGAATAGTCATTTTAGCTCCATTTTATACATGAGGAAACTAAATCTCAAGTAACTTGTCCAAGGCCACACAAATAGCAAGCACCAAAGCTAGGATTTGAATCCCAAGGAATCAGCCTCCAAAATTATTGGTCGTTCCCACTTTGTCACATTGCTCACCCATGTAAGTATCATTTAGCCCTGACTACCTAGTAAGGTATGATGTAATAAGACTGGCCTAGAAGTCAGGAGGCCTGGGAATTAGCACAGATTTCATTCTCTGTAGTTTGTCCTCCTTGAGGCTCCATTTCCTTATATGCAATTGGGGTCAGCAATACCTAATTCACACAGTGGTTTTAATAAGGATCAAAGGATAAATTAGGTGTGGAAACACTTTGTTATCACACTGTGAAGTGCCAAAGAAGATGAGACCGTGATGGTAGTGATGATGATATAAAGAATTATTATTGCTTGCACTTCAGAAAACTCTCAGGGCTATAAATAATTGTTCGCTTGGCAAAGAACTGGGTGGATGCTTCATCTTCCTTGAGCAGCTCTGCACTTGAGCACCAAGGAAGAGTTGGAACCTTGAGATGATCTAAGAAAATGGGTTTATTTGCAATAGCTGCCCTACACCATTTGAATTTGGGAAGGAAGAGCTATTTCTCTGGCACGTAATTGCCTCCCTCAAGATTTCATGTTCAAATAAATTGTTACACACACACACACACACACACACACACACACACACACAGCAAGGAAAGAAACTTCCAATTTGATTAGCTATGATGCTTACAAGTGAAGTCACTGCCTCTGGAAGAAAATTACTGACAGCTCTTTGCCATTACGACTTTTCTTCAAAATGTCTGGCTTTTGCTTTCTCATTAACATTGCCACATCATCTATTTCCTTAGTCTCTTTGTATGGGTCAGTTACGGGTGGCTGCTGAATAAGGCAGGAAAATAAGAAATGGTTCCAAGGTGGGCATGGTGGGTGGCACAGAATACAACACAGAGTCCTTGCTGGGGAGTGTGGAGCTTTGTGTAGAAAGAGGCTGTGTGATTTTGTGCATTCAGAGTGTAAGGCTGGAGTCAACATCTTTAATTTCAGGTTGAATTGGAAAGATAAACAAGAGGCAGAGGATAATTGATATAGAGGTAGTAATAAGTTACAGTCAGTGTGAGAGATTCTAAATCACCTGAGAAGGTATCAGTTCAGTTCAGTTGCTCAGTCGTGTCTGACTCTTTGAGACCCCATGAACCACAGCACACCAGGCCTTCCTGTCCATCACCAACTCCCAGAGTCCACCCAAACCCATGTCCATCGAGTCGGTGATGCCATCTAACCATCTCATCCTCTGTCATCCCCTTCTCCTCCTGCCCTCAATCTTTCCCAGCATCAGGGTCTTTACAGACAGAGTCTAAACCTATGACACAGTGGGTGGTGAGGTGGGGCTGACCACAAAGAGAAGAAGACATAACATAGGTGTACTGATGGAAAACAGCATCCCTAGGCTTTAGACATCAAGGGAGGTCCAGGTTTCACTGCATACTGACTTGCTGATGTGAAGCACGAAAGGCAGTCTGACCTAGTTTTGAAATCCAGCTCTGCCTCTTAAATATGTGGGGCTTCCCTTGTGGCTCAGCTGGTAAAAAATCCGCCTGCAATACGAGAGACCTGGGTTTGATCTCTGGGTTGGGAAGATCCCCTGGAGAAGGGAAAGGCTACCCACTCCAGTATTCTGACTTGGAGAATTCCATGGACTGTATAGTCCATGAGGTCACAAAGAGTTGGACACAACTGAGTGACTTTCACACTTAAACATGTGACATTGAGTCAGCTACCCAACTACCAAAGTTTCAATGTATTCATCTCAGAAATGGGGATGGTATACAGAGTGAAGTAAGTCAGAAAGAGATAAACACATCTCATATATTAAAACAAACATATATGGAATCTAGAAAAATGGTACTGATGAACCTATTTGCAGGACAGGAAGAGAGACATAGAGAATGGACTTGTGGACAAAGTGGGGAAGGAGAAAGTGGGTCAAATTGAGACAGTAGCATTGACATAAATACAGTACCATGTGTAAAACAGGTAGCTGGTAGGAAGCTGCTGTATAACACAGGGAGCTCAGCTCAATGTTCTGTGACAACCTTGAGGGGTGGGATGGGGGTATGGGAGAGAGGCTCAAGAGGGAGGGGATATATGCAGACTTTTTTCCAGTAGTCAATTATGGAGAGTGGGACCATAAAGAAGGCTGAGCACCAAAGAACTGATGCTTTCAAACTGTGGTGCAGGGGAAGACTCTTGCGAGTCCTTTGGACCAAAAGGAGATCAAACCAGTCAATCCTAAGGAAATCAACCCTGAATATTCATTGCAAGGACTGATGCTGAAGCTCCAATACTTTGGCCATCTGATGCGAAGGGCTGACTCGCTGGAAAAGACCCTGATGCTGGCAAAGATTGAAGGCAAGAGGAGAAGGGGATGACAGAGGATAAGATGGTTGGATGGCATCACTGAATCAATGGACGTGAGTCTGAGCAAACTCCAGGAGATAGTGAAGGACAGGGAAGCCTTATGTACTGCAGTTCATGGGGTCGCAAAGAGTTGGACACAACTTGGCGATTGATAGCTGATTCATTGTTGTACAACAGAAACCAATACAACATTGTAAAGCAATTATCCTTCAATTAAAAAAATAAAAATTAAAAAAAGAAATGAGGATAGTAATTCCTGTATTGTAGGGTGATTGTGAAATGTACAAAACATTTGCAGATGTGCCTACAACATGGCATATGCTCTATACATGTTAATGATGATGATGAATCATCACCAGAATCTTCGCGTCCTCAGGAGGGAAGTCTGCCTTCAGCTCTAGCTCCAAGTCCCCTGAAAGCAGGTCCTGGAGATAGTCAGTGGCTTCTGAGAATCCCTAGCTTTGACAGTGTTATACTAAATCCAGAATTGATTGATGATTTCATTTAACATCTGAAGCTAATTTGGTTGGTTCAATTATTGGAAATAAGCAAAACAAAAAACCTCAAGAATGCGTGAAGAATCCTCTCAAAACCACACAAGGAAAGGTTGCAGTTGCCTGTTTACTACTTCCCTCTACCCCAGAAGCCCTTTATCCAAGAGAGGTGACAAGAAGTGAAACACATTTGAATCCCGTCTATTAATTTTTTCTTTGGGCCACATATAAGTAACCACCTGTCAAATCAACACCTCTCCCACCCATTCTTCCCCATCAAATGCTCTGTGCAAGAGAATGACAAGTCTTAGCTCTGGGGACTTGCTTTGATGAGAGCAGTTACTCTACCATCCCAGTAAAGTACTCTATTGGGCAAAGGAGTTAAATAGAAGACACTTACCAACAGAAAGGACAGGAGCCTGGGTGTGTCCAGCAATTATTTAGTGTGAGCTATGGTGCACCCTGGCATGAATGACTCTGGTTGTCACAGATGACAGTAAAACCCCTTGAACCTGCTGGTACTAGCCGACAGGGACCACTTGTTCTATCACTTACTTGCTGTGAGCTTGGAGATGCCCCTTTACTTCCATCTGAGTTTTAGTTTCCTTATGTATAAAGTGGAATATTGATAAATGTTTCATCCATTTTATTTTTGATGGGGATTAAAGGAGATGTTTTCAATAAAGCAACAGCATAGTGACTGGCATAAGATATATACTTAGTATATGTGAGCTGCTAAAATGTTAATGTGTGTGATGGTGATGGGAGCAGTAGTAGTGGTGGCAGAGGTAGAAGTAATAACACTGGTGTTAAGAGTAGTATGAACAGTAGAGGGAGATTTGCCAGGACATGGAAGCAAACTAAATGTCTGTCAGCAGAAGACTGGATAAAGAATAAGTGGTACATATATACAATGGAATATTACTCAGCCATAAAAAGGAACAAAATAGGGTCATTTGTGTAGACATGGATGGACCTAGAGTCTGTCACACAGAGTGAAGTGAGTCAGGGAGAGAAAAACAAATATTGTATATTAATGTATATATGTGGAATCCAGAAAAAAGGTACAGATGAACCTATATGCAGGGCAGGAATAGAGACACAGATGTAGAGAATGGACATGTGGACACAGTGGTGGAGGAGTAGAGAATGGGATGAATTTGGAGGGTAGCACTGACATGCATACACTACCATGTGTAAAATAGATAGCTAGTGGGAACTGCTGTATAGCACATGGAGCTCAGCTCAAGGCTCTGTGATGACCTAGATGGGCTGGGATGAAGGATGGGGGTGGGAGGAGGTTTTAAAGGGAGGGGATATATGGATACATACAGCTGATTCACTCTATTGTACCGCAGAGACTAACACAACATTGTAATGCAATTATATTCCAATAATAAAAAATCCAAAAGAGAGATTTGGAAACCACATGAATCTCTTTGCTCTTTTTAGCAGCATGGTTGACTCATACATCTGTACTTCGGAAACTAGACTATTGTTTTACTGATGACATTCCTGCAACAATTTCCTTTTATTTCCCTTTAGCTCTCAGTAAAGTTCAACTTGAAAACTAGAAACTATCGCAGCTATTCCAAGAGTTGGGAGGAGCAGAAGCAAGAAGGGGAGGCTGTTCTCTCCTCGGTCAAAGACTAAAGCCAGAACAATAAATACTAAAATTGGGCAGAATTGTGGCAGCAGGAGCCCAAGGTACAGAAGGTGTACTTTCCCAGCTTCCAAACCCCAAACCCAAACTCTTCAGGGATTCCCTGAGGACTTCAGGATAAAATTCTCACACCTATGCATGGTGAGCACCAGCTTGTTCACCATTTGGCCTTGCCTACCTCTTAAATTGCAACTTTCAGTGTCTTCCACCCTCTGCTTCTTCTGGACACAAGGCCATCTAAGATCCTGGTATCTGTTATGCAGCAGCTGGGGCCTATGTACATGATGAACATCAACTCATCTTTTATTAATAAGATATGCCTCATGCCCCCTATTTTTGCAGACTTCGTGAACTTCTCTCTCCTCAATGACTGACCATCTCATACTTGGTGTCCCTAATTTCAAGTATTTCCATCAGCATCTGGAAAATGTAATGCCATTTTTATCTTCCTATGAAATTCCTCAAAGTCAGGGACCGTGTCCTGCCCGTGTTTGTGCGTCAGACAAATAAAAGGAATGTAGTGACTGCTTGCTAAATGGATGATGAAAGGAGGGGGGATGGAGAGATGGGTGAATAAATTAACAAATAAACGGGTGAGTAAATGGAGAATGAGTGAAACCACAACTGAAGAGACAATCCCGAAATACTCTGTAAGGGGACTGGCACAGTTTTAGTAATACCTTCCACCTCCCAATTCCGTCTCTTCACTGCTCGGAACTTGGCAGTTTCTGAATTCTCTTTCCTATGTGTCTTGCTGTTTCTTTATGGGAAGTCAAGATAAGATACAGGCTTGAGGAACTGGTGATGATTTGGGTTTTAATTTTACAGATGTGAGATGCTAGGAAAGCATCCATGTCGAACTGGCAAGAAGGTAAATAAAAATATGGGACACGTACTCAGATAAGAGGTCAAATAGCAATATAGATTTGGGGGGTACTACCCTGGTGGTCCAGTGGCTAAAACTCGGTGCTCCCAAAGCACAGGGCCTGGGTTTGATCCCTGGTCAGGGAGCTAGGTCGCAAATGCTGCAACTAATAGTTCACATGCCCCAACGAAGATCCTGCATGTTGCAGCTAAGACCTAGAGCAGCCAAATAAATAAATATCTAAAAAAAGAGGAAGTATAGATTTGGGAGTCATATAAAGCAGTGATGACTGAAACACAGAAGAAAGAATGAAACTGCCAAGGGGATAAAGGAGATAGTGGCAGTGGAATAAGAGAAGGGCTACTAGGGTAACATGGCGGAAAACAGCAAATAGGAAAAAGGAGTCAACCAAACAGTAGGAGGAGCCTTTGTCCTGAAGCCAGAAAGGAGATACTCAAGAAGATAACGGTTAATAATGGTCATTTCCAAAAGACAGCAGGTAGGTAGAGGGCTAAGAAGAGGCCATTGGATTTGTCAATTTACTCAAATAATTATAATTTACCAATTAGTGGGAGAACTCAGATACAATCTTCAGAACCAGGAAGCTTCCTTGCACAGTCCCAAATTCAGATCAATTCTCATGGAAAGGAAAGAGTTACAAAACTATTCAAACTATTGTTCAAAAATATCAAACCGGCATTTTTGTTCATCAATTCAGATTTAAAATTTAATTTCATGGTACAATGAACTCATACACAGTTATATCTATTAAGGTCACCCAACTCTCAACTCATCAGCTTATTCTGGGCATTGATGACAGTAAAACTCTTTAGGAGATAAGAATCAGTGTTTCATACTTCCTGGTGCTCACAGTTTTAATGTGAGCCAAGATTTTCTGACTGTGAAATACTCCATGAAGTTTATCCCCCTACCTTTCCCCTGACTGCTCCTCAATCCATGGTTTTAACAAAACAAATTCTGCAAGAGATTCGCAAAGGTTTGAGGCAAGAGGAGGTGGGGAAGGAAGTTTTTGATTGAGTCTTTTCATTGTTTCAAGAAAAGACACCCATATTTTGCTTGAATTATTTGCTTAGCTTCTCATAAAAAAACTAATCTATTTCTTCTTTCTGCTGCTCAAAATACTAAGACCAGAATCCAACCAGCTTTTACTGTGCTTATTACTGTAACAATGGGTGCTTAATTCATGAAATTCTTTTTGTCTTCTACACAATGTAAATCTAGAATTCTCCTTTAAGGCAACACTGTAATTAGGCAGTTTGGGTTTAAATTGACCTGTAAATATATGCACACCCAAGGTCAAATGAACAGGGACACACAAGCACACACATATTATATTTTTCTTTTTCTCTCTCTTTATATACGTATTGTGTGGATGCTCAGTTGCTCAATCGTGTCCAAATTTTTGTGACCCCATGAGCTGTATAGCCACATATATAATATTTATGTGTTTACATATACATGTGAGATATATCTATAGTCATATGATATATACATATATATACATGTGATTATAAGTATACTAGATATAAATATATCTCGCATGTATATATATCTCTCACATGTATGAGGATGAGATAGTTGGATAGAATCACTGAGTGAAGGAAAATGAGTTTGAGAAAATTCCAGGAGATGGTGAATGACAAGAAAGCAGTCCATGGTGTCACAAAGAGTCAGACACGACTTGGTGACTGAACAACAACAACATATTTATATGGATATAGATATAATTTAATGTGGAAGGTCATGAAAAAAATCTGCCATGTGTGAAACAGATAGCTAGTGGGAACATACTGTATAGCACAGGGAGCTCAGCACAGCACTCTATCCTAGATGGGTGAGATGGGGGAGGAGTTGGGAGGAGGTCCAAGAGGGCGGGGATATATGTACATGTATAGCAGATCCAGAAACTAACAACACTGTGAAGTAACCAAGCCCAGTAAAAAAATCTACCTGCCCTTCCCCTTAGCTTCTCCCAGAAAATATGCCTTCAGTTGTTGAAAATTCAGCACTTTTTGAAACTTAAACTGGGTTAGCAGCAAGGCCTGGAGAAGTAGGGGATAGAAAAACAAAACCAAACCTCAGAAATATTATAAAAGCACAATTAACGTGGAATATTGCAGACCTAGAGAGCTGCATAGGGCTTACCACCCACCCTATCCAGGCTACACTGTCAAATTTTCTGGATAATTAGCCGGCTCTCCTCCTCCTACTTTTTCATTTCAGCAGAAATATTTTTTTATATAATAATTTGAAGAAATACTAAATGCTGATTTTTTTTAGTATGTGTGAAATTCTGAATCCCACTTCTCCAAACCAGAATATATCTTTATATTCTCTCAGAGCAGTAAAAGTATAACCATGACTATTAAACATCATTTAGCCATGTAAGTATTTAACCCCATAGTCAACAGGTGAACTATGATTAAGGCCTCTTATTCTGGCAATGTCATGGAAACAAAAATAAATAAGGCCTGTCCCCTGCCCTCAAATAGAACACAATCTATTGGAGGAGATTACTCTGCATATAAATAATTATAACACCATGCTGCTGCTGCTGCTGCTAAGTTGCTTCAGTCGTGTCCGACCGTGTGTGACCCCATAGACGGCAGCCCACAAGGCTCCCCCATCCCTGGGATTCTCCAGGCAAGAACACTGGAGTGGGTTGCCATTTCCTTCTCCAATGCATGAAAATGAAAAGTGAAAGTGAAGCTGCTCAGTCGTGTCCGACTCTTAGCGACCCCATGGACTGCAGCCTACCAGGCTCATCCATCCATGGGATTTCCCAGGCAAGAGTACTGGAGTGGATTGCCATTGCCTTCTCCAATAACACCATAAGATAAACGTTAATGGAAGTACATGCATGGCCATGTGAGAGCACTAGAAATGAAGCACGAAATTGCATGGAGATCACAGGGCAAGGCACTTCCCAGCAAAACCTGGAAGAAGAGCAAGAAGGCATCTGACCAGGGGGATAAAGACATCCGGTTAGCGAAAACAGTCTTTGGAAAGCTGCAGAAATAGGTCTTGTTTGGGAAATTACAAGTAGCCTGACATTAAGGGAGAGAGATTAAAATAATAAGCTAGAATGAAGGACAAAGGGCTAGTTAGGACATGACAAAAATGTTTCATGTTTTCCAAATAGTGACGAAGGAAGATTTCAAAATTAATTTTCTCATTAGCTAGAAATAGGATATAAAGTACTGAAGTTGACCTGGTTGCAAAGAGAAAGATTGGGTCAATGAAAAGAGGAGATGCCTGGCGATATGTTGGACTCTTCGTTTTGAATCTTTCATTTTCTTGAAAGAAATATGTCTTGTGCCAATGGCTGGACATTGTGGTTTAGTTTGGCAGATTGCAATGCAGTGATGAAAACGGAGGCCACATTTGGAGGACTTTTCATTGTGGCCAAGAGAGAGAAGTAGTCTGAACTGGGGACCTCACCACACCTCAAAAGGACGAACATATTTTCTTCCTTTGAGGTGCTGACCACAGGAAAGGCAGCATCCCAATTTGGGAAGGAAAATATGATTTCAAGAGTTTAAAACATCAAGTGACTCTTTCAAACTGTATTTTGATGAGGTAAGGGTAAATGAATGAGAAACATATGGATTCCGTTTTCCTAAAGATTCGTACAGATTTAAAATTAAGGAACAAGGAGCTTGAGGCAAAACATGCTTTAGACTTAATCCAAACATAACTGTTTGAGAAATTGTTTGAAATTTTCCTAAATCTACACAGAAATTCAGTTATGCATCTTTCCATTATGTGCTCTGTGAATTTTACTCAGAATCCTGCCCTTTTGCAAATAACGTCAATGGTGGAGAAATGGCCCATACAGACTTGGGATATCTGGCTACTGTGTTGGGTACACAGTGACCTCTGATTCATCAATAAAATGTTGGCTCCTAAGCAAGCTTTCAGAGCCCACCCCCCAAAGCCTTCTATCCCTCACCCCAACACACAAATATACTCATTGTGCTAAACAGATTTCACTGTTATACTACCTAATGAGTACAGTTCTTAGTGGCTTCCAGAAACAGAGTTCATTTCTCATTCTTGTCTTATTCACATTGGTGGTGGGAAGGCTGAGGTTCTCCTCCATCTGCTGTCTGCATTTCAGTTCAGTTGCTCAGTCGTGTCTGACTCTTTGTGACCCCATGGACTACAGCACGCCAGGCCTCCCTGTCCATCACCAGCTCCCAGAGTTTACTCAAACTCATGTCGCTTGAGTCGGTGATGCAGCAGCCTCTATCTGAAACACTCTACTCTCAACCCAGAGAGAAACAAGGCAATGGCAAAACCACAATGCGTCTCTTACAAACTTTTGCCTGGATATGGAATAGATCACTTCCACTCATGGTTCATTGGTCAAAGCACATCATACATCCAAACTTGATCTCAGTGAGGCAAGAATATTCTTCCCACAGGGAAAGCATCAGAGAGGTACCCCTTAGGAAATGACACAAGAAAGATAGTCAGCAAAAAAAAAACTGGAAAAAAACAAACAAACAATAGAATCTACGGTATCCATTATCCTTTCACATGGTTAAAATTTTGAAATTGTATTTAACTGCTTATTTCTTCCTCTCCCAATTTGCAATCTGTGTAAGAGCAAAAATCAGATCTTATACTCATCACATAGTAGATGTTGGTACTTCATTGTGGTCAGTAGATACTTGTTGGATAAATAAATCTAGTTTCTGCTTCCCCTTCCGAAAATTAAGCATGTTGATAAGGAATGCTAAGAAGATCAAATTAAATAATAAGTTTTCTTTCCTTATTCTCAGGGTCTAAAATTGCAGAAACATTTTAGGACAAATAGTTGTGGCAGCTCATAAGACTGGCATGCACAAGTCTGCGCTCCAGGAAGGATATTCTTACAAACAGTTCTCAGACTTTCTTCCAGTTTCCAGCCTTCTCCTCACAACCCACAGCATCAGTGGATCCCACTGTCAGCAGGAATTGGTTCCTATATTTTGTCTCTGCTGCTGCTGCTGCTAAGTCGCTTCAGTCGTGTCCGACTCTGTGCGACCCCACAGACGGCAGCCCAGCAGGCTCCCCCGTCCCTGGGATTCTCCAGCCAAGAACACTGGAGTGGGTTGCCATTTCCTTCTCCAACGCATGAAAGTGAAAAGTGAAAGTGAAGTCGCTCAGTTGTGTCCGACTCCTAGCGACCCCATGGACTGCAGCCTAACAGGCTCCTCCGTCCATGGGATTTTCCAGGCACGAGTACTGGAGTGGGGTGCCAGTGCCTTCTCCCTATTTTGTCTCTAGGTGAACCGTTTCCAGGATATCTGGTCACATAGACACAGGGTGCTTTATCAAGGCTCTGGTCTTCTCTAATTAACAGGATAAGGGTAGTCTTCACTAGCTGTCTTTAGATACCCCGGTTGTTGTTGTTCAGTTGCCAAGTCTTGTCCGACATTAATTCATCTGTGCCACTTAAAAATGCCCCTATGAGACCCTCCCTCAGGTTGGATGGAAAGAAGTGGCCTGAGAGCCCAGTGAGAACAACTGATCTGTTGCTGGAGACTCGAGAGATTTTAAAGAAAGGTCTGCATGCAGATAAGAGATCCCAGTGGAACCCACATTGTGTTCTCGAATTTCCCAGAGAAACAAGTAAGGTTCACGTATGTATTTCAGACTCACTTTGAAAACAGGGAGCCAACAGCTTCCACAGTACAATAATAATACTGCTGTTGGTATCTAGCTGCATATTCTGGAGCTTGAAAACAATGTTCACTATTAATCATTATCAGTTCATTCAACACAAGGAATAAGCTGGATGCTTTGATGTGTTTGTTACACTTCTGGGCACCATCACTACAATTGCACATTTTCTTCTTTTTTTTTCTTGCTGGATACAGATTTCATATACCAGTGTCTCTAGTTTCCAAGTACAGACCGTGGAGTTTATCCTTTATGCATTAGGCTCTTTGAGGTTCTTATTGTATTGGAAGCTCTTTGGGAACCTGAACATTTACCAGTTCCAATCACTCTTTGGTGATACCCAGGGAACCTCTGTCTCAGGAGCACAGAATGCCTTTATCAGAATGCCACTGAATGAAAGTGAAAGTCGCTCAGTCATGTCAAACTCTTTGCAACCCCATGGACTATACAGTCCATGGAATTCTCCAGGCCAGAATACTGGAATGGGTAGCCTTTCCCTTCTCCAGGGGACCTTCCCAACCCAGGGATTGAAACCAGGTCTCCCACATTGCAGACGGATTCTTTACCAGCTGAGCCACAAGGGAAGCCCCAAAATATTGGAATGAGTAGTCTATTCCTTCTCCAGGGGTCCTTCCAACCCAGGGAATGAACCCAGGTCTCCCACATTGCAGATGGATTCTTTACCAGCTGAGCCACAAGGGAAGCCCCAAAATACTGGAATGGATAGTCTATTCCTTCTCCAGGGGATATTCCCGACCCAGGAATCAAACCCGGGGTCTCCTGCATTGCAGGCAGATTCTTTACCAACTGAGCAATCCAGGAACCTTTGAATGACCCATGTCTTATCTCCACATTAGGGACAAGGATAGTGAAATCTATTCAGGGACTGTAGATATGCCTGGCTTCTCCTTCAACTTCACCAATATCCAGAACAACCTGGAGGAGAATGAGTATTCTGATGCCTTCGTAGCAGAGGCCATGACGCTGGGCTTTCCTGCTCTTTGTTTCAGCAACAGCAGAGAGTGATACCCAGTGGCCGCCTACCTGGGCAGATCTCACAACAGGGAGAAAGCTAAGGTGCAGGAAGAAAGGATGTGAATAAACACCTCTTTCCCCATGCTTCGCATTGGAAGGGTACTTTTTGAAATTGCTTGATATTGTCCCTCGTACCCCTTAAGTACTGATTTCTTCCAGGTCCCTTTTTTAAGCCCTCTTTTCCTTCTATCCATGATATCTGAGTGGCCTCAGAATTCAATCTGCCTTTGTATTCTGACAAACAAGCAAAAGTTCAGCCTACATGTCTCTCCTCTGCCCAGGCTTCTCTTTTCGATGCACAATGGACATCTTCATCTGGGTGTCCTGTTGTTATTTCAAATACAATATATCCCAAATGACACTTCTTAAAATAATATCTATTTGTTTATTTTTGGCTATGCTGTGTCTTCATTGCTGTGCAGGCTTTTCTCTAGTTACAACAAGTAGGGACTACTCTCTATTTGCAGTGCACGGGCTTTTTGTTGCAGGGGTTTCTCTTGTGGAGCACAGGCTCAAGGGTGCACGAGCTTCAGGAGTTGCAGCACTCAGGCCCAGTAGCTGCAGTTCCCAGGCTCTAGAGCACAGGCTCAATAGTTGTTGTGGTGCATGGGCCTAGTTGCTCCACAGCCTGTAGGATCTTCTCGGATCAGGGATTGAACCCGTGTCTCCTGCATTAGCAGGCGGATTCTTTACCACTGAGCCACCAAGGAAGCCCTCAAACTGTCTTTTGTTCTCTTCAAATCTGCTATTCTGTGTGTCCCTTCATACGGGATTGAGTCTTACCTATTCACTTACCCTGCACCAGCTTTCTCACACTAATGACTGTCGTATGGAAATCCTCACTTTTCTCACCTATACCTTCTGCTAGATTGTGAGTTCTCTGAAAGAAAGGCTTTATTATTCATCTCTATAAACCTCCAAAATGGAGCCTAAAAAGTGACAGGTTGTAAATGTTTGCATAAAAATGACTGAATAAAGTTAAATATTATCATAACTCATGATGTAATCAAGCGTGGCCTGGTCAGTTTCAGCAGATTTCAAGAAGCCCCAGAAGCGTGTGGACATGGGCCTAGATTAGTTCATTCAAGAGAGTAGGAGTCAAGAGAAAGCTTAGTCCAGCAGCCAGGACACAAAATGTAAAAAGTGCGATACCAGCAGACCTGACTTTCAGTAATGATCCAGGTCCATAGACAACATCAGGATAAATAAAGGCAGGAGCAGGGCATGGCCCCTGGGAGCTATAGATAAGACAGGCAAAAGTTAAGAGCAAGTGACTGAGTTATTCCCTAAACTGGGAGGAAAGCACACAGTTCCTGACTCAGGGATTCTGATGGAGGCTTAAAGGGGACGCTGCTCCTGTGAATGAGGTAGACGTTCAGTATGTCGTTGGCTCAGATTTGAGACCCAAGGGCTGGCTCGGCCGTCCACAAGGTCAACTCTTACTTCTTGGAGCTGCCAGAATACATGGCTGGGTCTGTGCAAATCCCTACTATGCTGGTCAGGCTCAGCCTAGCACCCAAGACAGGACTGAGGCACCACACGGGAGTCGAGGACTTATGCTGTGAGGAGGAGAAATGCTGCTGCAATGGTCTTAGTGTAGCCAAGTACTAAAGCTGATCTAGAAACTGAGTGAGGGTATATGGGAACTCTATCACCTCTGCAACTGCTTTGCAAGTCTAAAATCATTCCCAAATGAAGTGTGTTTGTTTTTGTTTGTTTGTTGAAGTTGGTATAAGGCTGCTGACTTTTATTTCTTTGGAAGTTCTTTTTGGTTCGTTTTTTTTTAAGACTATACTCTTTCCAGAGTTATTGGTTTTAAAATTACCTTTATGTATTGATGTGACAGCAGTCATAAAGGGCATTTGCCTTTACCTGGCGAATAAAAAGTTAACCCTCTTTACTGAATGCATTTTTTTTAAAAAAATATCATTTTGGTTTTAAGTGAAATCTAAAATCTAATGGACCCATTAATATGGGTCCATTCAGTCTTTTTTTTTTTCTGGCTTGCTTTTCTTTTCTGTTTATCTTCTTTTTCAAAATTTTATTGAGGGATAGTTGATTTATTGTTTAAGTGCTTTGGGGACAAAATATTTATTAAAGATAATTTATGACCTAGCTAGATTTATAATATTTTTCTTTTTTTAATTTTATATTAATTTATTTAATTGGAGGATAATTACTTTACAATATTGTGATGGTTTTTGCCATGTATCAACATGAATCAGCCACAGGTATACCTACTGAATTAAAATTAAGTATTTGGGAGTCTTCCACTGAAAAAAAATTAGAGAGGTATACTTTATTCCTTACTAGGAACAGATGCTCCCAAGCTGGCTACATTTGCTGCAGAAGATAGAAAGGCATTTACTAGGCAGGCAACTTATGTAGTCACAAAGGTTGGGCTGGGTTCCTTTCCATGAAGCCAACCTATTCAAGAAATGGGAGTGCTTTTTATTATCTTTCTTACAATCCAATCCTTCTACCAGGGTGAGGCCAAGAGAAGGGGTGAGAACTCTGGAGAGGAGAAAGGGCAGAGGGAGAGGGGGACCAAGGCGCTGCAGGGCTACAGAATTGCCATCAACCCCTTCTTTGCTGCCGCTTCTTAAACTCATCAGCTCCTGCCTGTCCTTAGATGACCCAGGGAATCTTGTTTCTCGGAGCTGCCAGTTAACAAGTGAGGTTGCCAACGGAAGCCAGTTGCTCTCTTCTGATGCTGAAACTTACAACCTGTCATCCTTTGTTGTCTGCGGAACAGAGAACACAGCCAAGCCGGCAGGGAGAGTCTGTTGTATGAGTCCAGATCTTGTTGGAACGGTGCAATTTATTCACACATATCAAGGAAGAGCAATAAATCCTTCCCACTGCCACCTTTCCTCAGTCTCCAAGGGGGTCAGGAAAAATTATGATGGGTATGGGATGGAAGGAACCTAACATGGGGACAATTTTTCCCTATATCTAACTGTAGTACAATGAATGGATGCAAAGGTCATCATATAGGTGTATTTACTGGCCTACACATTTAACAGCAACCTTCATGTCCGTCTCTGATCTGTTGGAGAGCACAAAGCTCCCAAATATATTGGCAAGTAGGAGGTGGATAATTCATTGATTGAGAGTATTTCCAACAACCTGAGAGAAAGAAATAGAGCAAAGAATTCAATAACTAGAGATGGAAGCATGAAAGAGGAGACCTGGCCACAAGGAGCACAAATTAAAAATCCCTCTTGAGAGTTATTTTATCAGTGTAGATGTGAGTGATGGCAAAAAGTCAGTGAGCTGAGCAAGAAAATCGAAATTATTTGAAAGCAGGGCTGGTCTGTAGTTGAAAGTGGGGAGTACAGAGGTGCCAGGAATTGTAGGATGTATCTGTTTAATGCATCTTCAAGTTATCTGTTGTGTGTGCGCATGTGTGCACAGTAGTGTTCAACTCTTTTGTGACCCTATAGACTGTAGCCCACCAGACTCCTCTGTCCATAGAATTTTCCAGGCAAGAATATGGGAGGGGGTTGCCATTTCCTCCTCCAGAAGATCTTCCCAACCCAGGGATCAAACCCACATCTCTTAAGTCTCCTGCATTGGCAAGTGGGTTCTTTACCACTAGCGCCACCTAGGAAGTTACTTGTTATCACCCTGTTTCTGTGGGCTTACCTTTGACTGGGCAATGAACAGAAATTCCAGGCTGGAAGGCGTCTCAGGTAGAAGCAGCTGAAGAGAGGGTGTGGAGACCCACTAGGGGCCAAATGATACATCAGGATATTCAGGGCAGCCCTGGGGCATTTGCTGACTCAAGAGGAAGGTCTTATTTATAAAGAATAGGCATTAAGTGAGCCTACTTTACCAAGTCCTTAAATAAAGGCCAATGAGAAAAAGATTCTCTGAAGACAGAGAACACTGTACAAGGACAGAACTGAAGCTCAAAGAAAACACCTAATTCCCACAGCAAGGGTGGACAAATGGAAAGCAACCTACATCAGAAAGAATGACCTGGGATTAAGTCTGAACTTCCTGTGTGTACATCCTGTGATTCTGAGTGAACCCTCTGAGCCAGCTTCCTCTTATATAAAAAGGGAACCTGACCTGGCTCTCTTATTTATGAGAGTCAATTGCAATAAAATCTTTTATGCAAATGGAATTGTGATTGTATTGGTTGGCCAAAAAGTTTGTTTGGGTTTTTCCAAAGCATCTTATAGAAAACCTGCAAGAACTTTTTGGCTGAACCAATAATTGTAGACTAGAACCAGGACTGATTTTGTCTGTTGTCTGCCCCCTGCCCCCATGCTTGCCCCATCATTTGTGAAGCAAAGTCCATGTTTTATTTTATTTTTATGACTTACATGCAAAGGTCTTATTTGCCCCTTTTAATTTGCCCATGTTACTGATAGGCAGTATTTCTGATGACTAGTCAGGCTGTTAGGATATTGTATTTACAGTGAAGTCCCTATTGATGGTTCTCCATTGATTTCTTTTCCCACATCCATCACAATTGCTTTAAAGTACCTACAAATTGACTAAAACTCCCTGCTCAACAGTTCTCCTTACCCACAATTCATGTCTTCCAGTATCTTGAAATAATCAATGAGAAACTGTCTATATATCTACATATCTTTGTGTTTACATATATACAAAACAGCATCGGTCTCCATGGAAAACCAAACCTTCTGGAAATATTGCACATGAATTTTCTTGGCCCCACTTCAAACTTCACTTGCAAAGAAGGACTAGATATTAAATATTTCCCCCATTTTGTGGATGAAAAACAGAGGACCAGTCCCTCATAGAATGAATATTATAACTGATTTGAACCTAGTTCTCTGGAAACCACAGTCTTTTTCATTTCCTTAGGAAGGAATTAATCATGGCTTTCTTTAACCTTTATTCCACCCTTTATGGAAAACTGTAATTTCTGAGCTGAAGGACAGTTTACACTGGGGTCATGGGATGGAAGGAGACAAGAGAAGGGCCTTAATCTACTACAGGTCCACCCAGCAGCCTCTGGTAACACATTCTCAGCAGGGGTGTGTGACTCGTAAATCGATTTGGTGCTGGCTGGACCTGGAATCTCCCTGCACTTGATCCTGCAATACCTGTGCCGAACCTGATTCTGTAAAAGGCACAGAATCGGCTACTCTATCATATACCTTCAAGGCACGGCATATGAATCTTAAGGTGCTAGGCCAGAAGAATAGATTTTAAGAGCTCAGGGAAAGAGAAACATGCCTGCAACCCCGAGTCAGAGGTAGATGATTGGATGTCATTACAAGAGAATTCCTAAGCCTGGGGACATAATTAACAGAACTGCGGCCACCTGCTGTCAGGTGCCAGCAATGGGGGTAATTAGCAAACTGGGTACCTGAGGACCACAAGGTCTAAGATGGGAAAGAAGCAGAAAAAAGAGCATTTAAAGCAGCGGAATGAAATCCCAGAAAAGACCTTGTGAATTCAGAATAGCAGTGTGGAAAAAAAATCAATTGGCTCCTTTATGAGCTGCCCATGCAACAACAACCCTGGTCTGGTGAAACACCTTGGATCTACATGCCTGGGTTGGAGGCTGACCTGACCATGTCCAAAGCCAGTGTCACTGTGCTGCAGGGTTCATCCTTACCATCCCACAAACAAAGAGAAGGGTAGCAATCGATACGGGGCATGACGAAAGCCCAGGAGAGCCAAAAGGAGTTGGCAGATCATGGCAGAGAGAAGCAAGAGAAGCAAAAAAGCCCCGGAGATGTCAGCCTCAGATTTCTCACACAACACAAAGGATGTTGGATTTCAATGCACACTGCCTGGCTCTGTTCAGGGTATAAAAGGGAACAAGGTGGTCAGTGTTAAAGGAAAGAGGGAGAGATGGCTGACGACAGCCTTGCAGCTGAATTAAAAAACACCCGCATTAAAGGCGTGCGTATTGAACTGAGGCACTGGGTAGGGGGGTGCCTTCCCAAAGACTCTACCATTACCAGACTTGGTACTGAGGCTCCCTGGCAGCAGGACACTCACTCGGTGGTGTCCGGGAGCCCGGAAATGGTCCAGGTCACCCCCTGCCCAGAATGCTTCCATTACATGAAAGTTAAGTTCTTTAGCTTATTACTTTGACTTCTGTCCACACTGTCCTGGGGAGACAGAAACTTAGTGAATTTCAGGATTTCTCCCCAGAGTATATTTGATAGTACATGTCAGAGGGAAAGATCCCATCTTTCATCTTGAATCTTTTAAAGACATTAGCCAGTTCCCTAATGTTGCTGACCTTCTCTTCACAGTAGGGAATAAGAATGATGGGATTTCCCTGGTGGTCCGGTGATTAAGAATCCACCTGTCAATGAAGGGGATACAGGTTCCATCCCTGGTCGGGAAACTAAGATCCTAAATGCTGCGGGGCAACTAAGGCCATGCATCAAAACCAACCACTGAGCCCACACATCCTAGAGGCCATGCTCTGCAACAAGAGAAACTACTGTAATGAGAAGCCCACACACTGCAACTAGAGAGGAGCCCCTGCTCGCTGCACATAGAGAAAGCCCGCAGGCAGCAACAAAGAACCCATGTGCCACAACAGAGCCCCAGCACAGCCAAAACAAAGAATGATGCTCCCCTGAGTTGCATGAAATGGTGGCCTTGTACCCACAGGCCCTAAGCTAGTTTCTCCTTGAGACTGGTATTGACCACAGTTTCAAGCATGTTTTCAAGCATTGTGGGCTTTGGGTTTGCTGTGCTTGCTGTCTGTTTGAGTCCTTATCTTCCCAGGCTTGGATCACAGACAGAATGTATGTGATCTGGGAATCTCTTGTTTCTGTATCCCTAGGTTTCTCTTAACTTCCAGTTCCAACAACCCCCTCTGTCTTGCCTACTCCTGCCACATCCTTACGTGATGTCTCTCACCTTGTCCTGCCTCCCACAGTCTTGGCACGCCACTGCTTTAGGGAGCATCAGCTGCTCCTGGTCTCATGTGACGTTGGATACCCGAAGAAGGTGGCAAGGAGAATCAGGAAAAAAGAAAAGGAAGGTGGAGCACCAAAGCATGCACTACTCTCAACATGATCTGTTGATGGTGAAAAACCATTAGAAAGCATTCGTGGAGCAGTTACCAATGAGCTAGCTTGTTGGGTAATGCCTCATGTATTGCACACTCAGATTCTTGATTCTTAGAGTTTCAAAATCAAAGCAATTGCAGCTATTTGAAGCAACCTTCCCACAGAAGAAATAAATGTATATACTAGGCGGAAATAGAGGTTTCTATGGATTATTCTAATGCTTGCATCTTTGAATCATTGAGAATTTCTTCTTTAGTGAATCTTCTAGACCTAGTTCTGTTATTAACTGAAGTATACAGATTTATCCAACTCAAATCTGTTTTCTCACATCTACATTAAAGAAAATTATCTTTGATAATTTATTAGAGATAACTCTGAAGGGACAAATTCACCAGAAACAAGTAATAAAAAGGCCTGCAGGTACCAACATAAGAGTTAATGGCAGATAATTGGGTTATACAAATGCTATGGTTCTGCCACTCAGCAGTGGCTTCTAGATCAAGGTCCTTTAATTCAATTTCCCACAAAATTAACTCTAATATCTCTACAAGCTCTAAAATTCTAAAATCCTATGAATCTAAGAGACTAGAGCCTAAAAGAATCTTAGAAAAATTAAAATACTGAAGGAGTTTTGCTTTAGTGGATTGCTCAGATTAAGTCAGTTTTGATCCTTTACAAGAATATAGGCCTTTATAGCTACAGAAATGTAGTTTGGAAAAGAGTAGCTCTTGGTTAGAAACAGAATTCCTGCCTTCTACATTGAGAGCATTATGAGATAGTTTCTAATTTACTACATAGTGAATTTCCTTTATAAGTTTGTTTAGGAAGCTTGATATATTGTTTTAAATGTCATTTTCAAAAATTAAAATTTGGGCCTCTCACATTAACATGGCTACATAACTCAGTATCTCTCCCCCCCCCCATTTTGCCCTAGAAGTCTTATGAAACAAAAAAGAAAAACCCCTGAAAATTCCATGTTAAATGCAACTATATTAAAGTATAATATATAGATCAGAAAAATTGTGTAGGGACTGCTGCCAACAGGTGCTAATATTGTAACGAAGCCATGAAAAAAATAATAGAGTTACACAGAAATGAAAACCCTTATGAAAAAAGGTAGTGAAAATATCTTCTTAAAGGGGAGAGACCTACTCCATTTTTTTAGCCAAATGGGGTCAGAAACTAGGGTGGGGTGCCTTGCTGACTGAAGTCAATATAACTAAAATGCAAACAAACTAAACAGAAAAGTCTGCTTACATATAAAGAACAAAACAATCAATCTTATTTGTAGAAACCAATCTGTTTCTGTACCAGTTATAAGGTTCCCGTATCATCTTTCCCTCTATAGGAAGTTCTTTCAAAGAGCAGGTCTAGGAAAATCCAACTCATCAATATAAATAACAACAAAGAAACGGGAAGACCACTGCTAGAAGGACGCCATAAGAAAAACCTATGTGCAAAATACCAAAGTTTACCCGCAAAAACATGAACCTATTATAAAAAACACAATTCTGTATAACGGAGAAATACGCCATGTTTGTGAATTGGAAAACTCCAATTTGCTGGTCTTCTCAAATTGATCTATTAATTGAACACAATCTCAATACAAATCCCAGCAGTATCTTTGATAGAAATAAACAAGTTGATTCTAAAATTGAGACAGAAATGCAAAGAACCAAGAACAGACAAGCCAATCTCAAGAAGAAGGAAGAGTCTAGAGGATTACACTATTTGATAGAAGATTTACTAGTGAACTTATTACTGCTTCCCTTGCGAGTCAGCTGGTAAAGAAGCCGCCTGCAACGTGGGAGACCTGGGCTGGGAAGATCCCCTGGAGAAGGGAATGGCTACCCACTCCAGTATTCCGGCCTGTAGAATTCCATGGACTGTAAAGTCCATGGGGTCACAGTCGGACACAACTGAGCGACTAAACAACAACCAATAATGAGCACAGAAACCGATGGAACAGACTACGGTCCAAAAAGAGACTCATATATATATACGGTCAATTATTTTTGACAGTGGTGCTAAGGCAATTCAAAGGGGGAATGAAAAATCTTTCAACAAATTTTTGTTATGACTGGATAAATATATGCCAAAAATAAACATAATACTGGAACTCCACCTTATACTACACACAAAAATAAATTTAAGATGTATCATATATCTTAAAAACAAAAACTTTACCAACAGGCCAAGAATACTCATCAGCCAATGATGCAACAAAGCAGATGAAACATGTAACCACAGATTGAAAGTGATGAAACAACTTAAAAGAACTATTGTCTTTATAAAGGAGATCCCAAGGCAAAATACAAGAATCCAGAGAAGAGATGACAGGAGGAGATGAAATATGAGATAGCAGAACCTATGAATATAGTAAAGGGAAAATTTTCATCACACAAGATCAAAATTATAAGAAGCATGTTGAAAGATGAACACTATAGGAAATATAGTTCATAAAACATAAAAATGAAACATGTTAAAGCAAATTAAACACCACAAAATAAGCTTATGTGAAGCTTACATTAAGCAGAAGGATGGGATTTTAAAGATAAAATCAGATATTAAGGGGTTAGAAAACAGAAAAACAAATTGATATCTTAAAAAGTTAGCACTTCCACTAAAAAATTAAAATACAATTTAACCTAATCAGTGAAAACAGGGAGAAAGTGCAAATTTAAAAACAAAACCAAAAAAAAAAAAATGACATAAGCATTAAGAGTTAAAGTACTCTTAAGAAAGGACTTTGTTCAATTTTATGCAAGTTAGTTTTAGGAAACTCTGATTTGCCGATCCTGACCCTAGAAGAAACGAAAAATCTAAGTGAACCAATGTGCTCTGGGAGACACACCCATAAAAAAAAGTACCCGACCTAGTGTGTCAAAACTTTAAAAAGCATGTGATTCCAATGTTAAACTATTCCAAAGAATGGGAAAAGTAGGAAATTCTGCAAGTGAACTTAGAAAGCTGAACACTAAATTTCAAAATATTTTTCAAGGAAATACTGCATTGAAAAGTTATAAATCAGTATCCTTTCTAAATATTTCTTCACATATTCTAAGTAAAATATTGGCAAGAAGCTGGTGGAGATATTTTAAAATAGGGTCAATGAGTGAGCGGGGTTTACTGAAGGAATGTGAAATTCGTGCAGTATTGCAAAACTCCTCGGCTTACTTTCTCATCTTAACAGGTTTAAGGAGAGTCAAATCATGTGTTCATAGATATACGAGACGGACAGAACAGTCAGAACTAGGACTGACAACCAACAGCTTGCCCCAACATGAGCAAGCAGTAAGACGAAAAGTTTACCCTGAAGATGGTGAAATAACACAGACAGAGATCTCCTCTAAGGCATAGACACAAGGATGGTTGAAACCTAGGGGAAAAACTCACCTGCAGGCCCCACAAGACAAAAGGAGGCCATAACCAGGGGAACGTGAAGCCTGTCATGTGTTGAGGATTCTACTAGCAACAGTAAAATACAAACTCAGTCCAATTACTGACAGCGTTGAAATAAAACACCTCTATAGACACACACAAATGACCTGACAGGAGAGACATGACCATTTCTGGACATGAACGCTATTTACCTCTATATTTACTGTTCTTCTACATGCAACATCTGGCATTCAATAAATAGCTATGAGACCAACAACAACGAAAATACAACCCATTGTCAAGAGATAGAACAGTACACATCCAAAAGTTGGTTTGGATGTTGAGTCCAATGACAATGACACCCGTTACACACTGAGAGGGCTTGAAAAAGTCTATTGTGCATGTATTAAAACTCTCTTAAGGAAGGCACGCAGGACTCCCAAAGCAATCTGGATTGGTTCGGGAAAGTGAAGGAAAAGAGACCTGCACAGATTCTATGATGTTTAGGGGATGGGACTGAGGTGGGAATTTCTATAAAGAGACCAAGGCTTGCATAGTTTGAAATTCCCACTGGTGCCAAAAATTTCAAAAGTTTCTCATCAACCCACCCAGGGTGGGGCATAAAGAGAAGAGGAAGTGGTAGGCTTGAAAGTTGTCAAGCCAGACACTGAAAATGGAGTGATGCACAATAGGATGGGAAGAAGAAGGTCGAAGTAAATCACCGGAGGAGTCTTAAATTATACTTGAAGTGATAAACTAGTATTCGAAGACAGATTGTTGTACTTTAAATATGTGTACTGTATATCCTAGAACAACATTTCTCAACCTAGATGCTACTGACCTGGGGGGCCAGATGATTCTTTGCTGTGAAGGGCTGCCCTGTATATTGTGGGATGTTAAGATGCACTCTGGACCTCTGCCCACTAGATGCCACAAGAACCCTCACAGTTGTGACGATTAAAAATGTGTTCAAACACTGCCAAATGTCCCGAAGGAGGCAGAATTTCCCCCTGTTGAGAACCACTTCTCTAAAGCAATCACTAACTTTCCTTTTCTAAAAACGAGCCATAACTAATAAGCTAATAACGGAGATAACACAGAATCAAACTCAGTTAATGAAAAGGAAAGCAAGGAAAGAGGAAAATGAAACAAAAACACTATGGGCAGCAGAGAGAAATTTGCAAGGTTTTACTCTTAAACTGAGTCATAGCAGCAAATAAATATCAATGTTCTAACCACTTCAGTTAAGAGACAGCGATTGCCTTATTGGCTAAAAACACAAGACTCAACTATGTGTTATTCACAAGAAACCTTTTTAAAATATAAAAACTTAGATAGGTCAAAAGCAAAAGGATGGAAGTCACAGTTCATGAAATTACTAATTTAAATAGTTTTTTAAAAGCTAGAATGGCTTTATCAATACAAGAGACAAAGACTTCAGAACAAGTACTATTATTAGGGATAAAGAGACATTACATGGTATTAAAGAATATACTATTTGATAATAAAAGCATACTGCAAAAAAAACACAACAAAAATTGATAGTACTAAGAGGAGAAATAGACAAATCCACAGCTATATTTGGAGAAATCAATACTCCTCTCTCGTAAGTATGCAGAGGGAAAATCAGTAAGGAAATATGAAACCTGAACTACTGATTTGACCTAGGTGATATATAGAGAATATTTTATCCAAACAACAGAATACTCAGTCTTTTTAAAGAATACATCGAACAGTCACCAAAACAGATCACCCTCTAGGCTATAAACATACATCAACATTTAGAAAATAACTGAAATAGACTGTCTTCACAGATTAGCACAATCAAAATTGTTAAGAAATTAATTCTCCAAAAATTGAACTGTGTATATATACAATGAAATACTAATAAAATACATGATTTGTAGGTATTTTTAATGTATTCTGAAATTTGTTTGGTAATATAAGTAACTTGGAATAACCATGACAACTTTAAAATAGCATAACTTTTAAGAAGGCATAAAGCGGGAAGACTTACATGACCTGAGTTCAAAACTGAATTGACAAGAGTCAAAACAAGGTTTGTTACAAAGATAGCCTGCTGCTGCTGCTGCTGCTGCTGCTGCTACTGCTAAGTTGCTTCAGTCATGCCCGACTCTGTGCAACCCCACAGACGGCAGCCCACCAGGCTCCCCCGTCCCTGGGATTCTCCAGGCAAGAACACTGGAGTGGGTTCCAATTTCCTTCTCCAATGCATGAAAGTGAAAAGTGAAAGTGAAGTTGCTCAGTCGTGTCCGACTCTTAGCGACCCCATGGACTGCAGTTTACCAGGCTCCTCCATCCATGGGATTTTCCAGGCAAGAGTACTGGAGTGGGGTGCCATTGCCTTCTCTGCAAAGATAGCCTAAAAATAGATAAATGGAATAAAAGAGGGAGTTCTAGATAAAGGTGAAAGGCAAGTCAGTAGAAAAATAACAGTCTTTCCAACAAAGGTTCTGGAAGAATCAGATATTCCTATGCAAGCAAGCAAAGAAACAAACCTTCAATTAATACATTGTATTTACAAAAATTAAGTCAAATGGATCATAGAGATAAAAATCTAAAATTATTTAAGAAAAGCTATAAGAGTCCAAAACTATAAAAAGTCTAAAGAAAAAATACAGAACACTGGATTAGGCAAAGATTCGTTAGACACCAAATGCATCATCCATAATGTAAAAAATTGATTAAGTGGACTTCTTTAAAATCAAGAATTTATAAAATTAGTTCAGAACAGTACAAGCTACTACAACAAGCGAAAACAACAACAAGCCCTGGACAAAGAGGAAAATCTGATTTTGAGAGTTTCCATAGTCTATTATTCAAAAATGTAAAGTTTTCAATAAAAATTTATGAAACATGGAAAGAAATTAGTAAGTATGGTTCGTACCCAAGGGAAAAAGCAGACAATAGAAACTGCTGAGGAGGTCCAGATATTGGACTTAGCAGACATAGATCTTAAAACAGCCATTTTTAAAATGTTCAAAGAACTAAAAAAAAAAAAAAAAGACCACATCTAAAGAATGGAAGGAAAAAATGAGCATTATGTTTTACCAAATAGAGAATAGTAATAAAGAGATAGAAATTATTTTAAAAGAATCAAATGGCAATTTTGGAGTTGAAAAATACAACAGTTGAAAATAAAATTCAATAGAAACACTCAACAGATTTGCACCAGCAGAAGAATTAGTGAACTTGAAGGTAAATCAACTGAAGTTATCCAATCTGAGGAAATGGGGCAGAGGAAGAATCAAGAAAAACCACACAGTCTTAGAGGCCTTGGGATATCATCAAGACTAACATGAATAATGGGAACTGCAAAAGAAGGAAGAAAGAAGAAAGGAACAGAAGACAATATTTAAAGAAATATGATTAAAAGCTTTCCAAACTGGATGAAAATCATTAATCTACACATCCAGGAAGTTCAAACTTTTACTAGGATAAATTCAAAAAGAACCACACCTAGACATATCACTGTCATATTGTTGATAGGAAGGAAGGAAGAACTCGTGAAAGCAGCAAGAAAAAAGTGACTCATTGCTTACAAGGAAGACTTAATAAGATTCACAGTTGATTTCTCATCAGAAATCAAGGTGGCCAGAAGGCAGTGGAATTGTATATTTAAGACGATGAAAGAAAAACAAACGAAAAACCTGTCAGTCGTGAATCTACAGCCAGAAAACTCATTCCTCAGAAAAGAGGGAGAAATTAAGAGATTCCCAGATAATCTAAAACTGAGATAATTTTTTGCTAGATCTTTCATCAAGAAATATTAATTGAAATCTCTCAGGGTGAAATGAAAGAATATTAGATGTAATTAAGACTCACATGAAGAAACAAAAGACAACATAAATGTATTAGTTTGTAACTCCTAATTGAAAAGACAACTGCATAGAGCAATAATTATAAATCTGTGTTTATAGGCACACAATATAAAGATTGTGTAAGTTGTAAACTAACAGCATAAGGAGGAGCTAGGAATGGAGCCATACAGGAGCCAGGCTTTTGTAAACTGTATTAGTTTAGACTGCCATAACAGATTATCACAGACTAGGTCAGGTGCCTTAAACAACAGAAATTTATTTTCTTATAGTTCTAAAGGCTAGAAGTCCAAGATCAAGGTGGTATCAGAATTGGTTTCTGGGGAAGCTTCTCTTCCTGCCATGTAGACAGCTAGCCTCTCACTGGGTCATCACACATCCTTTACTCTGTATACACAAGGAGAGAGCCCTCTGGTGTCTCTTCCTCTAAGGATACTAGTCCTATCAAATTAAGAAACCACTCTTATGACCTTATTTAACCCTTAATTACCTCCATAGAGGCCCTTTTCCATGTACAGTTGCATTGTGGGTTAGGCCTTCAAAATATTAATTTGGGGGAGATATAATTCATTCAATCCATAACATACACTATTGAAATTAAATTGTAGATTTGAACTAGACTGTTTAAATGAGAATGTTAAACCTAGGGCAACTTCTAAGAAAAACCTCAAAATAGTAAAAGAGACAAAGGAATGCATTCCAGGAAATATTTTTTAACGTAAACGATGGCATTATGGAGGAAGGAGGAAGAATAAAATGTATTCAGTTCAGTTGCTCAGTCGTATCCTACTCTTGGCGACCCCATGAATTGCAGCATGCCAGGCCTCCCTGTCCATCACCAACTCCTGGAGTTTACCCAAACTCATGTCCACTGAGTCAGTGATCCCATCCAGCCATCTCATCCTCTGTCGTCCCCTTCTCCTCCTGCCCCCAATCCTTCCTAGCATCAGGGTCTTTTCCAATGAGTCAACTCTTCACATGAGGTGGCCAAAGTATTGCAGTTTCAGCTTCAACATCAGTCCTTCCAATGAACACCCAAGACTGATCTCCTTTAGGATGGACTGGTTGGATCTCCTTGCAATCCAAGGGACTCGCAAGAGTCTTCTCCAACACCACACTTCAAAAGCATCAATTCTTCGGTGCTCAGCTTTCTTCACAGTCCAACTCTCAACATCCATACATGACCACCGGAAAAACCATAGCCTTGACTAGACGGAACTTTGTTGGCAAAGTAATGTCTCTGCTTTTTAATATGCTATCTAGGTTGGTCATAACTTTCCTTCCACCAAGTAAGCATCTTTTAACTTAATGGCTGCAATCACCATGTGCAGTGATTTTGGAGCGCACAAAAATAAAGTCTGACACTGTTTCCACTGTTTCCCCATCTATTTCCCATGAAGTCATGGGACTAGATGCCATGATCTTAGTTTTCTGAATGTTGAGCTTTAAGCCAACTTTTTCACTCTCCTCTCTCACTTTTATCAAGAGGCTTTTTAGTTCCTCTTCACTTTCTGCCATAAGGGTGGTGTCATCTGCATATCTGAGGTTACTGATACTTCTCCCGGCAATCTTGATTCCAGCTTGTGTTTCTTCTAGCCCAGTGTTTCTCATGATGTACTCTGCATATAAGTTAAATAAGCAGGGTGACAATATACAGCCTTGACATACTCCTTTTCCTGTTTGGAACCAGTCTGTTGTTCCACGTCCAGTTCTAATTGTTGCTTCCTGACCTGCATACAGGTTTCTCAAGAGGCAGGTCAGGTGGTCTGGTATTCCCATCTCTTTCAGAATTTTCCACAGTTTATTGTGATCCACACAGTCAAAGGCTTTGGCATAGTCAATAAAGCAGAAATAGATGTTTTTCTGGAACTCTCTTGCTTTTTTGATGATCCAGCGGATGCTGGCAATTTGATATCTGGTTCCTCTGCCTTTTCTAAAACCAGCTTCAACATCTGGAAGTTCACGGTTCATGTATTGCTGAAGCCTGGTTTGGAGAATTTTGAGCATTATTTTACTAGTGTGTGAGATAAGTGAAATTGCGCAGTTTGAGCTATCTTTGGCATTGACTTTTTGGGGATTGGAATGAAAACTGACCTTTTCCAGTGCTCTGGCCACTGCTGAGTTTTCCAAATTTGCTGGCATATTGAGTGCAGCACTTTCACAGCATCATCTTTCAGGATTTGAAATAGCTCAACTGGAATTCCATCACCTCCACTAGCTTTGTTTGTAGAGATTCTTTCTAAGGCCCACTTGACTTCACATTCCATGATGTCTGGCTCTAGGTGAGTGATCACACCATCGTGATTATCTGGGTCATGAAGATCTTTTCTGTACAGTTCTTCTGTGTATTCTTGCCACCTCTTCTTCAATATCTTCTGCTTATGTTGGATCCATACCATGTCTGTCCTTTATCGAGCCCATCTTTGCATGAAATGTTCCCTTGGTATCTCTAATTTTCTTGAAGAGACCTCTAGTCTTTCCCATTCTGTTGTTTTCCTCTATTTCTTTGCATTGATCGCTGAGGAAGGCTTTCTTATCTCTCCTCGCTATTCTTTGGAACTCTGCATTCAAATGGGAATATCTTTCCTTTTCTCCCTTGTTTTTTGCTTCTCTTCTTTTCACAGCTATTTACACAGGGAAAACAATACAATACAGACATAAATCTGCCTAGTCAATAATTTGATTAAATATAACTAGATTAAACTCTTCAATTAAAAAGCATAGCTTGGCAGAATGTATTTAAAAATGATCAAACTAAGCCTGGAATTTGCTGAGCTTATGGTCCTGAGGCAATTGTTCTTTCCCAAGCATGTTCTACTTTCCATTTTTGTTCTTGCCAGTCCTTCAGTTACACATTGAAACCTGTATTATCCTCTAGCTGCCTTTTGCCATGAACTGGAATAAAGATCAGAACTATATCTAGCATCCACTCAAAGGAATTCTCTTATTCCAGGTCCCTGTTACAATTAGTTCTCATTCAGTTGTATTCTCTTATCTATCTTGCCATGTATGTATGTATGTATATAGCATATATTGAAAGACACAATGAAACTACATTGTTTAATTTCCTGAGCACAACCTCAAAAAAAAAAAAAAAGATCAAACTATATGCTATCCACAAAAGACACAGTTTAGATTCAGAGATACAAACTGGATGAAAACAAAAGGTTGGAAAATACATATTCCATGCACATAGTAACCAAAAGAGAGTTTGAGTGACTACACTAATATCAGAAACAAAAGTTTAAGACAAAAACTGTTACTAAAAACAAAGAGGGATATTTTATAATGATAAAAATGTCCATCCATCAGGAAAATATAACAATTATAAACATATAAACACCAACAGTAGGGCAAAAATTAGCATAATTTAGGGAGAAAAAGACCATTCAATGATAATAATTGGCAATTTCAATGCCTCAGTTTAAATGATGATTAGAACAACTAGACAGAGAATTAGCAAAGAAAGAGATGACTGGAACAGCACTATAAACCAACTAGACCTAACAGGGTCAGAACACTCCACTTAAAAATAGCAGAACATGCCGACATAGAGAACAGACTTTTGGACTTGGGAAAGAGGGAAGGAGGACGGAGAGAGTAGCATGGAAACATACACACTACCATATATTAAACAGCCAGTGGAAATTTGCTGTATGACTCAGGGAACTCAAACCAGAGCTCTGTGACAACCTAAAAGGGTGGGATAGGGTGGGAGGTAGGAAGGAGGTTCAAGAGGGAGAGGACATATATATACTTATGGCTGATTGATGTTGATGTATGGCAGAAACCAACACTATATTTTAAAGCAATTATACTTTAATTAAAAAAATTTATAAATAGCAGAACAAATATTCTTCTCTAAGCACATGAAACATTCTCTAGGATAACCAGATGTTAAACAATAAAATGAGTCTCAAAAAAATATTAAAAAGGAGTGACATCATTCTCTGACCATTACGGAAATAAATTAGAAATTAGCAACAAACTCGTATATTCACACATACGTGACACAATTAAATGACTTATACCTAAATGACCAACATGTCAAAGAAGATATCACAAATGAAGTTAGAAAATACTCTGAGATGAATAAAGGTGAAAGCACAACCATACCAAAACTTCTGGGGTGCAGTTAGAGCTGTTCTTAAAGGAAAATCTGCACTTGTAAAAATCTACATTATAAAAGATGAAAGATATCAAATCAATAACCTAAACTTTCACTTTAGAAAAAGAAGAGCAAATTTTGCCACATTTTGAGAGACAAGACCCACATGCCAAGGATCAGAGAGTGGACTTTAGGGCCTGAGGGTGGTTCTGATCTATAGCTAACAAGAAAATGGGTATCTCAGTCATACAACTACAAGGAAATTCACATTTCCAATCACTAAAGAGTTTGGAAAGGGACTATAAATGAGCCTTAGATGAGTTTGTAGTCCCTGTCAACACTTCGCTTACAGCTTTCTGAGACCCTGAGCAGAGAACCCAGCTAGACTATGCCCAAATTTCTGACCCACAGACACTGTGAAGTACCAAATGTATTTTTAAGTTAAAAAAAAAAAGTAAATCCAAAGAAAGCAAAAGGAAGAAAGTAATAAAATTAGTACAGAAATCAATGAAACAGAATACAGAAACACAGTAGAAAAAAATTAATGAAACCCCAAAGTTCAGTTCAGTCACTCAGTCGTGTCCGACTCTTTGCGACCCCATGAATTGCAGCACGCCAGGCCTCCCTGTCCATCACCAACTCCCGGAGTTTACCAAAACCCATGTCCATTGAGTCAGGGATGCCATCCAGCCATCTCATCCTCTGTTGTCCCCTTCTCCTGCCCCCAATCCTTCCCAGCATCAGGGTCTTTTCCAATGAGTCAACTCTTCACATCAGGTGGCCAAAGTATTGGAGTATCAGCTTCAACATCAGTCTTTCCAATGAACACCCAAGACTGATCTCCTTTAGGATGGACTGGTTGGATCTCCTTGCAATCCAAGGGACTCTCAAGAGTCTTCTCCAACACCACAGTTCAAAAGCATCAATTCTGCGGCACTCAGCTTTCTTCACAGTCCAACTCTCACATCCATACATGACCACTGGAAAAACCATAGCCTTGACTAGATGGACTTTTGTTGGCAAAGTAATGTCTCTGCTTTTAAATATGCTATCTAGGTTGGCCATAACCTTCCTTCCAAGGAGTAAGCGTCTTTTAATTTCATGGCTGCAATCACCATCTGCAGTGATTTTGGAGCCCACAAAAATAAAGTCTGACACTGCTTCCACTGTTTCCCCATCTATTTCCCATGAAGTCATGGGACTAGATGCCATGGTCTTAGTTTTCTGAATGTTGAGCTTTAAGCCAACTTTTCACTCTCCTCTCTCACTTTCATCAAGAGGCTTTTTAGTTCCTCTTCACTTTCTGCCATAAGGGTGGTGTCATCTGCATATCTGAGGTTACTGATACTTCTCCCGGCAATCTTGATTCCAGCTTGTGCTTCTTCCAGCCCAGCGTTTCTCATGATGTACTCTGCATATAAGTTAAATAAGCAGGGTGACAATATACAGCCTTGATGTATTCCTTTTCTTATTTGGAACCAGTCTGTTGTTCCATGTCCAGTTCTAACTGTTGCTTCCTGACCTGCATACAGGTTTCTCAAGAGACAGGTCAGCTGGTGTGGTATTCCCATCTCTTTCAGAATTTTCCACAGTTTATTGTGATCCACACAGTTAAAGGCTTTGGCATAGTCAATAAAGCAGAAATAGATGTTTTTCTGGAACTCTCTTGCTTTTTTGGTGATCCAGCTGATGTTGGCAATTTGATCTCTGGTTCCTCTGCCTTTTCTAAAACCAGCTTCAACATCTGGAAGTTCACGGTTCATGTATTGCTGAAGCCTGGTTTGGAGAATTTTGAGCATTACTTTACTAGCGTGTGAGATGAGTGCAATTGTGCAGTAGTTTGAGCATTCTTTGGCATTGCCTTTCTTTGGGATTGGGATGAAAACTGACCTTTTCCAGTCCTCTGGCCACTGATGAGTTTCCCAAATTTGCTGGCATATTGAGTGCAGCACTTTCACAGCATCATCTTTCAGGATTTGAAATAGCTCAACTGGAATACCATCACCTCCACTAGCTTTGTTCATAGTCATGCTTTCTAAGGCCCACTTGACTTCACAGTTAGTTCTTTGAAAAAACCAAGAAAATTAGATAGATCAACCAAGGAAAAAAGTGAGAAAACTGAAATAATTAAAATTGAAGACATTACCACTAATATTTTAGAAGTAAAAAGGATTAAAAGAGAAGAATATGAATAATCAACATAGATAAAACCTAAGACGTTGTTGTTTAGTCTCTAAGTCGTGTTCAACTCTTTTTGCTCCCTCATGAACTGCAGCCCACCAGGATCCTCTGGCCGTGGGATTTCCCAGGCAAGAATACTGGAGTGGATTGCCATTTCCTTCTGTAGGGGATCTTCCTGACTCAGGGATAGAACCAGCATCTCCTGCTTGGGAGGCAGATTCTTTACCACTGAGCCATCTGGAAAGCCCAAAACCTAAGTAGCCTACATGAAACAGAAAAAAATTCTAGAAATACACAAACTACCAATACTAACATAATAAGTAAAAATCTAACCTATAGACCTATATAACAATGGAAGAGAATGAATTAGTAATAAAAAAAATTTTTCCCCCAAAGAAAAGTCCAGGGCTATATGTCTTTATGGTGAATTCTACCGAACATTAATGAAAAATTAACATCGATATTTCTTAAATTCTTCCAAAAAATAGAAGGGAACACTTTCCAATTCATTCTATGAATCAAATATTTATTCATGCACCAAAAGCAGAAAAAGATATTGCCAGAAAAAATATGTAAACCAATATCTCTTATAAATACAGAGACAGTTTTAGTGAAGTTGCAGAATATAAGATCAATATACAAAAATTAATTGTATTTTTATACCTTTGTAGTGAATATTCCAAAAATTAAGAAAATAATCAAGCTACAACAGCATAAAAATAAAATACTTAGGAATAAATTTAGCACAAGTAGCTTGATAATTGCACACTAAAAATCCACAAAACTTTGTTGAAAGAAATTAAAGAACAACTAAATATATATACACCCATGGCTAATTCATGTTGATGTATGGCAGAAACCAACACAATATTGTAAAGCAATTATCCTCCAATTAAAAAAAAACACCTAAATAAATAGATGTCTCATGTTTCATAGATTAGAATATATTATATTATTTACAGTAATGCTCTCCAAATGGATAACAGATCTGAAGCAAACTATCAAAATTCCAATGTCTTTTAATGTAAAAATACACATGAAAATGTGAAGAAACCAGAATATCCAAAACAATTAGAGAAAAAGAACACAGGAGGAGTCACATTGCCTGATTTCAAAACTCACTAAAGCACAGCTATACCAATTTTATGCCAGTGTAGAACTGGCATAAAAATAGACATAAAGATCAATAAACTACAAATGAGAAGTAAACCCATATATCCGTGGTCAGCTGATTTATGTCTAGAGTGCTAAACAACTGAGGAAAAGAATAGACTTTATAACAAATGGTGCTGGAACAACTGTATATCCACATGCGAAAGACTGAAACTGGACACCTACCTTACACCATTTACAAAAATTAATTCAAATACATCAGACCTACACGTAAAATTAAAACTATAAAACCCTTTGAAGAACATATAGAAGTAAATTTCCGTGACTCTGGATTAGGTAAAGGTGGCGCTAGTGGTAAAGAACCTGCCTGTCGATGCAGAAGATGTAAGAGACATGGGTTTGATCCCTGAGTCAGGAAGATCCCCTGGAGGGGGCATGGCAACCCACGCCAGTATTCTTGCCTGGAGGATCCCATGGACAGAGGAGCCTGGAGGGCTATGGTCCATAGGGTGGCAAAGAGTCGGACACAACTGACACTACTTAGCATGCACGTACAATGGTTTGTTAAACATGTCACTTAAAGTAAATAACCAAAGAGGAAACAGATAAACTAGACTTCAATAAAACTAAAAATTTTTGTGAATCAAAGGACACTATCCACAAATTGAAAGGGTAATGCACAGAACGGGCATTATCTCTATTTGCAAAGCAGAAATAGAGACAAACACATGGATACCAAGTAGGAAGTGGTGTGGGATGAATTGGGAGATTGGGATTGACATACATACATGGTTGATACTATGTATAAAATAGATAACTAATGAGAACATATAACATAGCACAGGGGACTCTACTCAGTGCTCTATGGTGACCTAGATGGGGAGGAAATCCACAGAAGAGATCAATGTATATGTATGGCTGATTCAAGCAAACACCGTAAAGCAACTATACTCTCATAAAAATTAGTTTAAAAAATAAAAAGGAAAATATGTGTGGCAAGGATGTGGAGAAACTGGATCCCTGTACTTTGCTGGTGGGAATATAAAATGGTGCCACTGCTGTGGAAAAACTTTTGGAGTTTCTCAAAAAGTTAAACAAAGTAACCATGTGATACAGCAATTCCACTCACAGATACATACCCATGCCAACTGAAAACATATATTCACACAAGAACTTGTACATCAATTTCAAGATGTAGAAATAAGTCAAAGGTCCACCAACAGACAAATGGATAATTAAATTATGGTTCATTTGTACTTGAATGCTACTCAGCAACATACAAGAATGAACTATTAATCCATGGATCAAGATAGACTTATTTCAAAATAATTATGCCAATGAAAGAAGCCACCGTAAAAGAGAAAAGAGTATATACTGCATGAATCCATTTATATAAAATTCTAGAAAATGCAACCTAATCTCTAGGGACAGAGATCATGTCCTTGGTTGCCTGGGGATGAGGGTTAGAATTGGGAAGTATGGGAGAAAAGAATTATAATGGGTCAAGAAGAAACGTTTAGGGGTAATAGATATATTCATTATCCTGATTTTGGTGATGGTTATATACATCTGTCAAAACTTATCAACTTGTGTACTTTTAATACATGCAGTCTACTGTTTTTCAATTATACTTCATTAAGCTGTTAAAATAATCAGAAGAAGACAAAAGTCCCAATTAAAAGATGGGCAAAATATTTGAACAGACACTTCACCAAAGAATAGATACAGATGGCAAATAAGCACATGAAAAGATGTTTAACATTATTAATCATTCAGTTCAGTTCAGTTGCTCAGTCGTGTCTCTTTGCGACCCCATGAACCACAGCATGCCGGCTTCCCTGTCCGTCACCAACTGCCAGAGTCTACCCAAACCCATGTCCATTGAAATGCAAATTAAAGTCACAATGAGATACTGCTAGACACCTACAAAATGACTCCCCCCCACCCCACCCACAAAGAAAGATAAAACAAGGGGTTAGAAGGAATACATATTGACTGTAATTTTCATATATTGTTGGTGTGAATGCAAAATTATATAACCACTTGGGAAAACGGTTTGGAAATCTCTGTTAAACACACACTTACCATACAATTCATATTCTTCACTTTTAAATATTTATCTCAAATAAATGAAAGCATAAGTACACACAAAGATATGTAAGTTATTTATAACAAGCTGAAATCTAGAAACATTTCAAATGTTTGTCAACTGGGAATGGATAAACAAAATGTGGTACATCCATACAGTAGACTCCTCAATAAAAAAAAAAAATACTCATAAGTACAGTAATGTGACTGTATTTAAAAATAATATAAAAGGAAGAAGATACAAAAAAGTTATATATGGTATAATTTCATTCATTCTGGATGAAGCAAAATCATGGGTAAAAATATCAGATCATGGTTAGGATGTTGGGGAAATTGATTATGAAGTGTCACAAGAAAACTTTTTGTGGTGTCGAAGACATTCCATGTCTTTAATGTGTTCATAATTAGTGAAAGTGAAAGAGGAGAGTGAAAAAGTTGGCTTAAAGCTCAACGTTCAGAAAACTAAGATCATGGTATCTGGTCCCATCACTTCATGGGAAATAGATGAGGAAACAGTGGAAACAGTGTCAGACTTTATTTTGGGGGGCTCCAAAATCACTGCTGATGGTGATTGCAGCCATGAAATTAAAAGACGCTTACTCCTTGGAAGGAAGGTTATGGCCAACCTAGATAGCCTATTTAAAAGCAGAGACATTACTTTGCCAACAAAGGTCCATCTAGTCAAGGCTATGGTTTTTCCAGTGGTCATGTATGGATGTGAGAGTTGGACAGTGAAGAAAGCTGAGCGCCAAAGAATTGATGCTTTTGAACTGTGGTGTTGGAGAAGACTCTTGAGAGTCCCTTGGACTGCAAGGAGATCCAACCAGTCCATCCTAAAGGAGATCAGACCTCAGTGTTCATTGGAAGGACTGATGTTGAAGCTGAAACTCCAATACTTTGGCCACCTCATGTGAAGAGTTGACTCATTGGAAAAGACCCTGATGCTAGGAAGGATTGGGGGCAGGAGGAGAAGCGGACGACAGAGGATGAGATGGTTGGATGGCATCACCAACTCGATGGACATGGGTTTTGGTAAACTCCGGGAGTTGGTGATGGACAGGGAGGCCTGGCGTGCTGCGATTCATGGGGTTGCAAAGAGTCAGACACGACTGAGCGACTGAACTGAACTGAATCAATGATTCTCATCTATGTAGACAATAGCCAGCTGGAACATTTAATGAAAAAAAAATCCCATTTATAATGGCAACACAAAAAGATAAAATGCCTAAGAAAATTAACACAAGACATATAAGGAAAATTTTTTAAATTAACTAAAGATAGCAAAATTTAACAAATGGAAAGACATACATATTTTACATAGGGAGAATCAAGATCATATTGAGGTCAATTTTATCTAACCTAATTAGAAATAATGTAATCCCAGTAATATTACCAATATTTTTCTAAACTAGTTAATTTTAAAAATTCATATAAAACAATATTTAGAGAATTCTTCAAATGGAAAAGTAAAGAAGAGAAATTATCGATTTGATTTCATACGTATTATAAATCCCACTAATGCATAGAGAGATCAACAGAGTCAAAGAAAAAAAATAAAATTCAGAAACAGAGACAGATATTATACAGCGAAAGTGGCATCTCAAACTAGAGGGGAAAGGGAACAGTCAATACATGTCTTTGGAACAATGAGATTCACATATCACACTTCAAACAAGGATAAATTCCAAATGGATCAAGATTTAAATATAAAACGTGAAACCGTAAAAATACTGAAATAAAACATGGAAGGATTCCATCATAGGCTTGTGTAGGGAAAAGCCAATCTAAATATAAACCAAAATATCCCAATTTTTTTAATTGTTGTATTTGACTACATAAAACTAAAAGAAAATTTAAGCATGAAAGAAGAGCATTAAACAAAGAAAAATTTAAATATTAAAACTGAGTTAAAATATTTGCAACAAATACCCAAAAAAGGAATTTATCTCCCAAATATATAAAGAGCTCCTACATTTTGATAAAAGCCAGTAAGAAAATGACCAAAGAATATAAAAGGAAGTATAAATTACTTTTAAATACATGAAACTACTCATAAGTAAAATGCAGTTTTAAAACTACACTGAGATACTATTTTTCACTTATCAGATTGTCAAAAATCCAAAAGCGTGATGCAATCGCTCGGTGAGGCTGAAGGGAAAGAGTGACTTTCATATATTGCTGGTGGGAATGTAAATTGTTACAAGCCCTAGGGAGGGCAATTTAGTAATATCTATTAAAATCACAAATGCATATGCCCTTTGACCCAGCTGTTCCACTTCTGGGAATGTATCCTACAGTTATACTAGGACACATGCAAAATGATATTCACGAATATCTATTGCAGCATTGTTGGTAATAGCAAGAGATTGGAAGCAACCCAAATCTTCCATCAATAGGGGACTGGTTTTTTCATTTAGCTTGCTTTTACTACTTCAAAGTGGAGAGAAAAAAAAAAAAAGGGTGCCCTGGTTCCTAAGGCTAGAGATGAGCTGACCGGTTATTTAATTCCATTCCTCATTGTTCTGCACTGCTCTTCAATCCTGCTGGTCCTTCCAAGGTAGTGGAGCCCTCTCAAGTGGGAGATGGCCTCAGACAACTTGAGAACATAAGGGTCATGGGAGGAATGGTCAGAAGGGGGAACAATGAAAAAAAACACTCTACCTTCTACCCATTGTTATACCAGAACTTCTCCTTGCTGGGGTAAGTTGAGGGGATAACAGAGGGTAGGTGGGAACTTCCCCTAGATCTAAGATGTGCCACTAATATTTTTATAAAATCTTGCTTTTTTAATTGGAGCAAGATAAAACTAATACTGCTTAAGATGTATGCTTGTATATTTCAGCAAAGTGGTCCATTTTTTTCCTTAACATTCTACAACTAGGAGGAAATACATGATGATATTTTTTCTCCAGGTACTGATGTTGATGAATAGTCCTTGAAACCATAATCAGGACAAAAATATTTGCCCACTGACAGCTTTCTAACCTCAGACAAAATATCTGGAAGATAAAAATAGTGTCCTGAGTGAGGCTGTACAAACTAAGACTATAAAAATGATGGAAAATGCTAAAGTGAGAGGTTTTTCTTCATCTACATTTACCATTATTTCTTGTTAAGAACTGCATTTTTTAAAAAATAAATTTATTTACTTTAGTTGGGGGCATTTGTCTCATGCATTGAACATGGAATGGTAAGAACTGCATTTTTGTTAAAAAAAAAAATTGTTGTCACTGTTTGCTTGTTGCTTGTCTGCTGGCCTTGATTTTTAATTTGGGTAAACACAAATTCTTCAAAATCCATTCAAAGAAAAGGAGAGGAATTACCCTGAACTACAGATGCAAGAATTTTGCTGGATGGTCCTAGTTTTAATAGAATTCATTTTGTGTAAAAAGGCTCATTTTAAGTGGGTCAATCTGTATTCGTTGTACCACTTGAAACACTGAGGACACACTTTTGTGTATCTAGTGTTTGGGGACTTTTTGGGAACACACTATATTTATACTCTATTAAACTGGGTCAGCTCCTTTGTTGGGACAGTCCCAGAGGGAGCTATACATTTCACCTAAAGATAGCAAGAGGAATGCTGGTATTTTACTCATTTGTCTATCCCAGCTCATTCTGCTGAAGTCTAACCTAGTAATGTCCTGTGTTCCAGTGGATAAACAGTGAATCATTCATTTAAAGAGATTTCTTTAGTGTCTAGTGTAAGTTGTTCATTGTGTTTGGTGTTACGGGAAATATGAATCCATCTGTCACGGAGACCTCTCTCTAAAAAGGTAGTAAAGCATATATTCATAATTACAAAAAGGGCAGAAAGATGCATTAGGTAAGGCTGTTGAGTCAGAGATTCAGACAAGTTACTCAAAAGAAAGTGTCCTACAGGAAGGTAGAAACAGAGTGACACCGAAAAGAGCTCAAGCATACACACACACACACACACACAGATTTTAGGTTTTGGTGGTAGCAGAGGAAACTAGAAATAAAAATAAACAAGATCTTGACTCAAACACAGATCTTCCTGATTAAAACAAATAACAAACAAGATGTGACTTCTGACACTTTTCAGCATGTGTGTGCTCAGTTGCTGTCATGTCTGACTCTTTGGGATCCCATGGACTGTAGCCCACCAGACTCCTCGGTCCATGGGATTTTCCCGGTAAAAATACTGGAGTGGGTTGCCATTTCCTTCTCCAGGGCATCTTCCCAAATCAGGCATCAAACCCACATCTAAGGCATATCCTGCATTGGCAGGTGGATTCTTTATCACTGTGCCACCTGGGAAGCCCCCTTTTTTTAAGTATACTTTGACTATGCCAAAGCCTTTGACTGTGTGGATCACAATAAACTGTGGAAAATTCTGAAAGAGATGGGAATACCACACCACCTGACCTGTGTCTTGAGAAACGTGTATGCAGGTCAGGAAGCAACAGTTAGAACTGGACATGGAACAACAGACTGGTTCCAAATAGGAAAAGGAGTACGTCAAGGCTGTATATTGTCACCCTGCTTATTTAACTTATATGCAGAGTACATCATGAGAAATGCTGGGCTGGATGAAGCACAAGCTGGAATCAAGATTGCCAGGAGAAATATCAATAACCTCAGATATGAAGATGACACCACCCTTATGGCAGAAAGTGAAGAGGAACTAAAGAGCCTCTTGAATGAAAGTGAGAGAGCAGAGTGGAAAAGTTGGCTTAAAGCTCAACATTCAGAAAACTAAGATCATGGCATCTTGTCCCATGACTTGATGGGAAATAGATGGGGAAACAGTGTCAGACTTTATTTTGGGGGGCTCCAAAATCACTGCAGATGGTGATTGAAGCCATGAAATTAAAAGACACTCCTTGGAAGGAAAGTTATGACCAACCTAGATAGCATATTAAAAAGCAGAGACATTGCTTTGCCAACAACGGTCGTCTAGTCAAGGCTATGGTTTTTCCAGTGGTCATGTATGGATGTGAGAGTTGGACTGTGAAGAAAGCTGAGCGCTGAAGAATTGATGCTTTTGAACTGCGGTGTTGGAGAAGACTCTTGAGAGTCCCTTGGACTGCAAGGAGATCCAACCAGTCCATCCTAAAGGAGATCAGACCTCAGTGTTCATTGGAAGGACTGATGTTGAAGCTGAAATTCTAATACTTTGGCCACCTGATGCAAAGAGCTGACTCATTGGAAAAGACCCTGATGCTGGGAAGGATTGAGGGCAGGAGAAGGGGACGACAGAGGATGAGATGGCTAGATGGCATCACCGACTCAATGGACATGAATTTGGGTAAACTCCAGGAGTTGGTGATGGACAGGGAGGCCTGGTGTGCTGTGATTCATGGGGTTGCAAAGAGTCGGACACAACTGACAGACTGAACTGAACTAACTCAAAAATTATTTTTATAATATTTATATAAATAAAAATATCATCAGAACATCATCAAAACTATGGTGATGGACTGAACTTTGCATGTAATAGGCTACAGATTTAGAGAGTTCACTGTTTCTTGCAGCATCTAGTTCCACACACTCAGGGAATAATACTAAATTCTGGTTTTGTATTTTAATTAGGGCACTAACAGATGAACAAATTAAAACAGTGTCTAAAATTCAGGTTGGATGAAGAATGCCAATTCAAATGAGATGTTCACCTTTGAAAAAAGAAGGTTTAACCCATTGAGAGCTATCTTAAATTTATCATGGTGCTTAATTATTATTATTATTATATCATATTATTTATTGTTATTCTAGAAACCATTAATAGGGAAGTCACAGTGCAATTCCAAGGAACCAGTTTGTAGCTTATGCTGCAGAATGGCTTGCTAGCAATGACAGCTGTTCAGGCACAAGCTAAGGTGCTTTACATATTTGTGAGCAACGTAAGGAGCAGTTGAATGACATGTGATTAGAGATGCTACAGATGAGATGCTTCTCAAACTCCAAGGTGCATTTGAATCACCCAGAGTCTTATAAAATGCTTCCAGTCAGCAAATATACTATGAGCACCAAGGATACAGAGAATTTTCCTTTGCTATATAGAAATTTTTGAATTAGATAAAATTTAAATTCCTTCCATTTTGAAAAGTCCATTATTTTGTCATTTATTTGCATCTCAATGCAAAGTATTTAATAGGTGCTATGAAACTAAATGAAAGTCAGGGTCCCCCAAATATTAAATTCCATAAACAGGAGAATGCATAGCACATTTGGAGTACAATAGTTTGATCACAAGGAATGTTACTGGTAGGAGAAACATTGTAGAAATAGGCCAGTCCAAGTTTCTGCAGTAAATATTAAGAACGCCCTGTATCCTCGGGATACTGGTCCAGATACTGCATTCACCTGTAAGTAACATAGCCTTAGGATAGTGGATTAAATATATACATATGTTTATTTTTTCCTGTAAATAAAAAAGGTCCAGAATTAGACAGCCCAGGGTTGATATGACAGTTCCATGAAGTCAGAGACTCAATCTCTTTCTGTCTTTCTGTTTAACCAACTTCAAAGCTAACATCCACCCTCAATATTAACGTTCAGAAAAGTTACTGGAGTTCCAGCAATATGGTCACATTCCAGCATTAGAAAGGGGAATGAAGAAATTGCTCCTTTTGAAAGAAACAACACAGAAGACACATAAGCTTCCGCTTTTGTCTCATAGGGCAGAATTTGGTCACATGACATAATGCAACTCCTAAGAAACCTGGGAAAGGTGAGTTTCTGAGTTGGGCAGATGGTCTAGGGTTTTGTTCCTAAGAAATAATGCATGGATTGGTAGACACACTGGGAGTCATCTAATAGTCTCTACTAAAAATGGTGAGTCAAGAAATAATTTTGAGTTGAAAGAGGATACCTGCAGAGCATTAGTTTTGAAACATCAACATGGAAGTAATACAAAGAATGAATTAAAGGCTGAGACAGTCTGTAGTCAAGATGGCTGGTTTCTAGATGGAAGAGAAACCTGGGGATGTTGGACTAAACCAGAGAAGTAACAGATGAATTGGAAAGAGAAGGGATTACAGGATGGTCATTACAAAGCTAAGATTGCTCTGTGGTTGACCTAGATAGAAAGGGAGAGAGAGGAGCCTAGATTACCTGTGAGGTTTAGGACCTAGGTGCCTTAGAACATGACAGAATCAACAGCAGAAACAGAGATGGCAAAAATAAAGCCAATGTGTTGAGGCAGAAAATGAGTTTTGTTTCAGATACACAGGGTTAGCTGTGATAATGGAGCATTCAAGAAGAGATGTGGAAACGTCTAGACCCCTCATGGCTAAGAGTATAAGCTCTAGCTCAGGAGACAATTGAGTGTTGAAGGAATGGCTTTTAAGGTTTTTCATATACTCCACACTTCCACTTGAATGTGTATTAGTCATCTTACACTTTGTGTGTCCAAAACAGAATTCTCAACCACCTTCACTCCACTTGAGGCACTGAGAACACAGAGAAGCTTGGTCTGTTTTAATATTCATTTCAACAAAATACTAATGTACAGGTAAATATACCGAAAATAAGTTAGGATAAAATTCTAAAGTCAAATGTAAATTGATATTATCAACTCTGAGAACAGTCCCTTCTGAATTTTGAATTATTTCCTACAATCCAGTCTTTGGATGCCTTCAAATTTAATTTATCCATCTGCTTAAGGTAATGATAACCCATAAAAGCAAAGTATCCCAAAATAATCAGTTTCCACAGCACTCTCCTTGTGGACACACTCAATTTTCCAAATACCAACTCTATACACATCTGTTCATTGAAGTGTAGACAAAGTTTCCTGCTTTTTCTCTGGCTAAGAATATGATTTTCCCTTGACAATATCTTTCTAATGCCAGAGGTCAAGGCATATATTAACCCACTCTGAACCTGCCTTCAAGTGGTTAATGAAAGATTCCTAGAACAAGAGCCTTGACCTTAGCCGAGCTGCATTTTTTAAATTGGATTGGATTCTCCTCTTCCTTCCTTTGTTCCTTTAGGCTTCAACCAGAGAAAGAAGCCAGTTGAGCTCCTGGGACATATTAATTACAACATGTTTTGGCCAACCATGTCTTGGTGTTTCATTCTGTTCATGTCACCCTTTTATTGTCCTACACCACAGAACATCACATGGATCAACTCTCTGGGAGTCTCCTATTTGCAATTAGCCAGAAGACAACCAACCTCACGTGGGTGGGGAACTCCTGGGATGTTAAGTCACAATACAGAGGATTCCTTTTCTATATTCCTAAAGTGCACGACACCCCACAGACAAGTGGATAAAGGCCAGACCATTCTCCACAGGCATTCTGGTCTTTGGGCAAAGAGTGAAACTCGTCACCAAAGCAGAAAGCTGGAACTGTTTTGAAAAATCTAAAAATAAAATACAGCTTGCTTGTTAATAATGTCACACTGATGCACAGAGATTTGTGATGAACAAAGTGCTCTTGCTTTATACTCACCATCCTTTAAGACAGGCACGGTGAGTGCTACATTCTTGCAGAGATGAGAACAGCATGCTGAGTGACTGGCTCAAGGCTACACAGGTGACACTTTAGCAGAACTGAGACAGGTCCTCCATTCTTAACCTCTCTTTCTTTTCCCTCCGGTAAAATAATCTACTGGTGTTTACTTACACACCAGGTGGTGTAGTAGACTCCTCTAAGCTAAGGTTGTCAAATATGTGAGCTTCATAGACTTGAACTGCATGTCTCAATTTATTCCATTCCTTTCTCCCACTCATACAAACAGCATTTCCTTCTCACCCTCAAAACACCTTTAGTCTAGGCTAAGACTTCACCATTTACACATGGCTGCCAGACTACTCATGTTACTCCTTGCACAGCTTCTTCTTCCACTACTTCATCCATCTGCACTGAAGATAGATGTTATTGCTCCTTCCTTATAACTCTCTTAACATCATAGTTAATCATGTACTCACACTGAGATAACAGACCTAGGGAGCTAGCACAGAGTCCAGGACATTGTGTATATTCAATACATGTCATCAATGCTGATGATGATGTCTCTTCTCTCAGTATTTTAACTCAAATTATAAAGGCTACTTTCTTTGTATTTGGCACAATATCCATCACATGGTAAGAAATCATTATATATTTATTTAATGATATGTTATCAATAGTTATTAGATAGTAATAAAGGCAATATTTATATTAGTTTATAAAGGGGCGTGAAGAGATGGATATAAGTGACTGTAGCAGTGGTCGTTTTCAAGTCTTGTAGCTAAATCACAAGCACACAGTATTTATGAGTTTGAAATGACGTTGGAGAGCATCTAGTATTGTTGTTCAGTTGTTCAGTTCAGTTCAGTTGCTAAGTTGTGTCCGACTCTTCGAGAGCCAATAGACTGCAGCACACCAGGCTTCCCTGTCCTTCACTCTCTCCTGAGTTTGCTCAAACTCATGTTCATTGAGTCAGTGATGCCATCCAATCATCTCATCCTCTGTCACCCCCTTCTCCTCCTGCCCTCAATCTTTCCCAGCATCAGGGTCTAGTCTAGTGTTCCTTAATGTGTGGGCTCCCAACCAGCAGCAGAGCCTGGGAACTTGTTAGAAAGACTATCTCCAGCCTCACTCAAGATTTCTCAGAACAGAAATTCTGGGTGTGGGACCAGAGATCTGTGTTTTTACAAGCCCCTGGGTGATTGTGAAACACAGTAAAGTTTAAGGAAACCACTGGTCAAATCCAATCATCTAACTTTGACTAGAGAATAAAGGCACAGTGAGTTCAGTGACAGGGCTGGAGGTCACACAGCTAGTTAATGGCAGAGTGAAGTGAGAATGGCCCTCTCCTGACTACTTGACCTTAAAATATTCTCCCTCCCCCCATTACTATTCTCTCCTTTTTTGCTGAAGTTTCTTACCCAGTTCCTAATAGAATAATTACACTCAAAGTTCTGCTGTAGCTATCAGGGCTTGCTAGAGTGCCAGGAAGTCTTGGCACCAGGAACCCCAAGTACACCTTCCAGCTCACCTACTGCTCTCAGAGTAGCTATCTGTGGCAGCTGCAGTGCCTTTGGGGTCCGCCTCAGTGTTCAAGCCAAGAACATGGGTTCCCAGCCAATAACTGAGCATGGCATGAGTACTAGGGCCTGGCCATTTCTGCCCACTGCAAGATTCCTCTCTGATCAGTCTTTCCCTTCACGTAGCCTCTGGGCTGGCGGAGATGCTCAGAGCTGCCACACATTCTGAGGCCGGCTCTCCCCTCCCCCTGTCCTTTCGCAGGAGTCCAGATGAGTCGAATGAGGTTGCAAGAATTCATTGCTCATACACAATTGGGAAATGATAAATAGCTGCTCTGTTGTTAGCAGTAGCAAGATTATCACCCTTTCAAGGTTATCATGCTTAAGTGAAGACACTGACATAAGCGTGTATGGCAGAGACATCTGTTGCTTAGGGAACATCCAGGTGATCACCTATATTTTCACCCCAGGTGGGCGACGTGACAGATTCTCAACAATGTGCTATGAGCAGAAGCAATGCATTTTCAATTTAGGCCAAAACACAGAAGAATAAGTGTCATCTAAGGCTGGCATGGCAAAGTCCAAAGGCATGTGTTAAGATGCTGGTGTTGTCATAAGCCTGTGATTTGTGAGCTAATATGGAACCAAGCCCCCAGCTAAGCCACACTGGATATATCATGTGAGGAGAAATAAAGTTTTTGAGTGTTAAGAACTGAGATTTGGGGATTAATTTGTTACTACTGCTTAAACTATCTTATCCTGACTAAAAACAATATGCTTTGTAAAGTACGTCACCGTTAAAATAAAGGACTTTTCAATTTGACAGCTTATTTTAACCACTACTCTTGACTGTTCTTGGGAGAAAATGTAAACATGAACGTATAATTCAAAGGCAGAAGAAAAAGAAAACTCGATTTAGGAGTAACATTCTCAAACTGAAGGTAGGAAAACTCAGTCACTGGGGGAAAATCTTATTTGAGAATTCTTACTGGAAAAGAAAATCTTAAGAGTTATAGTTGAAAATAATATCCTGAGTTAATTATAAATCAGACACCGAGCCCTTCAAGAGTTACAGTTTCATGATGTGTCAGAAGATAGTTTTTCTCACTTTAGTTCGCCAGAGTGAAATGATTGGTATTATTCAAATTCCTTATTTCTCTGAACTGGACTAAAACTAGTACAGGACATTTCTAGAGTGGAGCCAGTTTCTGTGTAAGTTGAAGTGCGTGCACTGGGGGTGGCTATAGGGAAAGGCAGCTGTTTTTCACCTTTTCTATAGTTGGTATGTTGATTAGCTGGTGATTCTTGTCTTCCAGCTCTTAAAACACAACCAATCTGCAGAAGGGGCTGGCAATGACCAGTCAGTCAGAACAAAGAACAGTGAAAAGGTCAGAACAGGAGAAGGGCCAGATTTCACAGCCTAGATAACATTTGAAGTTTCACCTCCTCATTGCCATTGGAGAAATGGCAGGGAATAGAACTGGTTACCGTGTTGCCTTTTCAGGGATAAGATTTCATCCCGAAATATCTTGGAGTCAACATCTTGGATTCAGAAACAGACAAGTGAATGCTTCTGTGTCTCTTTAGGATAACTCGGAACTTCAAAGTGACATAAACTAGAAAATCAGTTTCTAGCATATCACTTCTTAACTACTCTAGTGTGTGTGTATGTTTGTGTGTGTGTGCGTGCACGCGCGTGCGTCTGCATGCATTTGTGCTCAGTCATGTCCGACTCTTTGTGACCCCATGGACTGTAGCCCACCAGGCTCCTCTATGCATGGAATTTCCCAGCCATGAATACTGAAGTGGATTGCCATTTTTTACTCCAGGGGATCTTCTTGACCCAGAGATAGAACCCACGTCTCTTGTGTCTCCAGCATTGCAGGTGGATTCATAACTTAACACTGGAGAAAGTCCCAGGTCCTTCACTTTGTGGTTTGCCATCAATTAAGGAACAAATTACAGTTATTCTTATGGCAAAAGTGGAGGAGTGAGTTCAAGGGCTCTGAAAGCTGGCTGCATTAAATAAACAATTGGAATGAAACAAAGATGTAGTGATGACTCCAGTGAAAAGGCAGTAGAATGGGGGTAATTGTAAGTCTATTGCTTTTAAGCTAAAAATCTGTATTCAATCTTGTTTCCTTTTTAAGAAGTCATGTATAAAATGTGTAGCATCTTATCTGGGTACAGATTCCATGGAATCTTGTATCTTCAGAAACAACTGGTCTCACCATCCCTCCTCCTCATCCCCCCCCCCTCCCTGCCTGCCTTTATCTTTTCCTTCCTTCCGGCAGGATTATTAGTCTGCGTAGCTGTTTACTAATGTGTTTCTATCTTAAAGCCACAGGATAATTTGGTCAATCTATAAAATGGGGGGAAAAAATGACAGGAAGCTTTGCTATGTTAGATTCAACACAAAAACAAAAAGTAAGATACACAGGAATAAAACCTGATGCTTCACTGTCACTTCAGGCTTTTATTTATTTCACTTGGTACTGCTGACTCTTAACTCTAGAAGTTAGAACACCTATGGCTAACTCCCAAATTGCCTGGTTTCCTGGGCACCTGGACTTCAGGTTCAGGGGAAAATTTATGTGCACTTTCCATGTATATGTCAGGTATTAATCCAAGTGTTTTCACATACGCCATCTTATTTCATTGTTATAAAAAGTTCAAAGAGGCTAGGATAACTACAGCCTGGCTTGCACAGGCCACTGCTCACTTCTGGCATTCCTGTCAGTTAGCACTCCTTTTACTCTTCAAATGAACGACACAGTCATCCTACATAGGGCTGGTGTTATTCGAACATTCTATTTATAGGTTTCTCTGGTTCCCTTACTGATTAAAATGGGATGCTTGAGTAGACAACATTGAAAGTCCCTTCTAGCTCTAATGTCTATGATTCCTGGCACATTTATAGATATCTTTGCATCAAAGCTTTCTATCTGCTTTAGAAGTCTGTTAGGGTAAGGACTCTGCCTCAGCATCTTGTCAACACTGAAAAGGGCAAAGGGACCCTTCACTTTAGTATAAGAATTTCTAGGGCAGAATGAATTGTGGGGAAAATGCCTACTAAATTTACTCGCATTACTGATGCAGCACCACCTGTGAAGTCATCAACACTTCACATAAGGTACACAGAAGAGGATATACCAAGGACCGCAGGGCAATATGTACCTAAAATAACTGGCTAATATCTGTTGAGTAATAATATGGTAAAATCGAATATATTTCAGTTCATAATCATTGCAACAATTAAATATTATGAACTGTTTCCATTGTTAGTTACTTTTATGATGTCTATTTTCCTTTCATATGTTGGCTAACACTCTATCAAGAACGTAATTTTCACTTTGTGCACAGGCAACTTCCTGGGAAGCATGTTTTAGGGAGAGAGTTTTGGCTTTGGGTAAAATACCTGAGTTTTAATCCTGGCCCTGCCAGTTATTCAAATGCATGCTGCTCAACCTTTGAAACTCAGTGTCCTCATTTATAAAACAAGAACAGTGCAAACTTGGAGAATCATCCTGAAAATTCAATAAGGTAGTGCTGGCACACTGAAGGCCCTAAGAAAATATTTGTACTTCCAAACTGTCCCTAAACAGGTGTCTATATGTAATATATCAAATATGTATTGCAGCATGGATCTTGTCATTCTGAGCTTTATCTCTCATGGGTCAATGGCTGTGCAGATACCAGTAGGTGGGATTTCGCCAGATGATGGCTTTATGATTAAGCTGTAAGTGGCAACTTGGTTTCCAGCTTTGTCTTACATGGCTGTTCTTAAGGGAAGATTCTCTGCCTTCTCCACGGCTGTCTATAAGTCTGTTGATTCTCCAAGGCTGAACATAATGTTCTATTTACAGAGGATGCTTACTAAAGGCAATCTGTCATCAGTGCCTCAAGTCCAAAATAGCCCTCCAAGTGTAATTCACATGACTTTCAAGCTAAGAGAAAGCTAGGATCAGATCTCACCTGTGGTATTGGATTTTGTTCTAGATACCATACTTCAAAAGCATCACATGTGCAGTCTTAGGATTAATGAGCCTGGAATGATTCGAGAGTCAAATTGTGAACAGCTGTAGCCAGGAAGAATGTTTAAAAGTGTTTGGGGATAAATGTTACTGTGATGAGAGCACTTTTTTTTTGGCCTGGAAATGACCAATTTGGGACTAAAATGAACAGAATATTCTTTCCTTCTGGAAACACAATACAGACAGAACAGAGAGGCATCTGAGGAAAAGACAGACACAGAGACAGTAAAATGCAGAAGCACTTAGGGAGAACAAATTATTTCCAGAATAAAAAGTAATTGGTAGCAGACTCTTCATAGTGCATATCAGAAATATTTCTCTATACGCACTGTAAGTCTTGCTGTTTCAAGTAAATGTTAAACAACTGCATCATAAAGATTGATGAATTTTTGCATATTTTTTTATAATTAGGGTATACCAAAAGCAGAATCACCTGGGACAAAAGCAATTAACATGAGGAATCAGAGTAATGGTGGCTCCAGTAGGTGTCTTACGGAGAAGGCAATGGCACTCCACTCCAGTACTCTTGCCTGGAAAATCCCATGGATGGAGGAGCCTGGTAGGCTGCAGTCCGTGGGGTCGCTAAGAGTCGGACACGACTGAGCGACTTCACTTTCACTTTTCACTTTCATGCATTGGAGAAGGAAATGGCAACCCACTCCAGTGTTCTTGCCTGGAGAATCCCAGGGATGGTGGAGCCTGCTGGGCTGCCATCTATGGGGTCGCACAGAGTCAGACACAACTGAGGTGACTTAGCACAGCAGTAGGTGTCTTGGTGGGAGGGTGGTTTTTACCTTTCAGAATCTCCATCATTTTCTAAAGCTACCCTAAACAAAAATAATAATCTCTGACATGGATAAATCCATGCACCTGTGGACAACTTATCTTTGACAAAGGAAGCAAAAGTATACAATGGAGAAAAGACAGTCTCTTTAACAAGTAGTGTGGGGAAAACTGGTCAACCACATAAAGAATGAAACTAGAACCATTTCTAACACCATACGCAAAAATAAACTCAAAATGGATTAAAGATCTAAATGTAAGACTAGAAACTATGAAACTCTTAGAGGAAAACATAGGCAGAACACTCTCTGACATAAATCACAGCAAGATCCTCTATGACCCACCTCCCAGAGTAAGGGAAATAAAAACAAAAATAAACAAAGGGACCTAATCAAATGTAAAAGCTTTTGCACAACAGAGGAAACAATAAGCAAGGTGAAAAGGCAGCCTTCAGAATGGGAGAAAATAATAGCAAATGAAATAGCTGACAAAGAATTAATCTCCAAAATACATAAGTAGCTCATGAAGCACAATACCAGAAAAATGAACAACACAATCAAAAAGTGGGCAAAAGAACTAAATAGACATTTCTCCAAAGGCAGCATACAGATGGCTAATAAACACGTGAAAAGATGCTCAACATCACTCATTATCAGAGACATGCAAATCAAAACCACAATGAGGTATCATCTCACAGTGGTCAGAATGGTCGCCATCAAAAAGTCTACAAACAATAAATGCTAGAGAGGGTGTGGGGAAAAGGGAACCCTCTTACACTGTTGGTGGGAATGCAAACTAGTACAGCCACTATGAAGAACAGTGTGGAGATTCCTTAAAAAACTGGCAATAGAACTGCCATACAACCCCCCACCAAGCAATCCCACTGCTGGGCATACATACTGAGGAAACCAGAATTCAAAGAGACGCATGTACCCCCAGTGTTCATCGCAGCACTATTTACAATAGCTAGGACATGGAAGCAACCTAGATGTCCGCTGGCAGGCAAATGAATAAGGAAGTTGTGGTACATATACACAATGGAATATTACTCAGCTATAAAAAAGAACACATTTGAGTCAGTTCTAATGAGGTGTATGAAACTGGAGCCAATTTACAGAGTGAAGTAAGTCAGAAAGAGAAATACCAATACTGTATATTAATGCATATATATGGAATTTAGAAAAGACAGTAATGATGACCCTATATGCAAGGCAGCAAAAGAGACACAGATGTAAAGAACAGACTTTTGTACTCTTTGGAGGGCGAGGATGGGATGATTTGAGAGAATAGCATTGAAACATGTATATTACCATATGTAAAATAGATGACCAGTGCAAGTTCAATGCATGAAGCAGGACACTCAAACTCGGTGCTCTAGGACAACCCAGAGGGATGGGGTATAAAAGAAGGTGGGAAGGAGTTTTAGGATGGGGGGACATATGTGCACCCATGGCTGATTCATGTCAATTATGGCAAAAACCATCACAATATTGCAATTATCCTCCGATTAAAATAAATTAATTTTAAAACACCAGAAAATAATAATCTCTGATATGGACAATGGATAACGTCTTATCTTAGGTGAAGTGTGAGTACAATATCTTTGCATGCATGCTAAGTTGCTTCAGTCATGTCTAACTCTTTGAAACCCTTTCGACTATAGCCCACAAGGTTCCTCTGTCCATGGGATTCTCCAGGCAAGAATGCTGGAGTGGGTTGTCATGCCCTCCTCCAGGGGATCTCCCCAACCCAGGGATCAAACCCACATTTCTTACATCTCCTGGATAGGCAGGCAGATTCTTTACCACTAGTGCAATCTGGGAAGCCCAAAAGTATCTTTAGAGAACGTTATTACATGAACTGATCTGTCCTATACAATATATGTAAAAATATAATATACTATGCTGACAGAAGTTCAAGATAAATTCTCTAGTTTCTCTTTCTAATGTTACTGCCTTTCCCCACCATCTTCAACCCAGCCTCCACTGCTGCTGCTGCTGCTGCTAAGTTGCTTCAGTCGTGTCCGACTCTGTGTGACACCACAGACGGCAACCCACCAGGCTCCCCCGTCCCTGGGATTCTCCAGGCAAGAGTACTGAAGTGGGTTGCCATTGCCTTCTCCACAATCTCCACTAAGATCACTGAAATCATCATGGAGTCTCCTAGATAATTCGCCAAGCCTTCCAGAGCAACTCCCAAAGTACTGACTGGGTTCCAGACTGACTGAGCTTGATAATCACTGCTTCATGACATCTAAAATTGTTCATTATCAAATTTACAGAAAATTGCATGAGATTTTATTTTATTGTATGAATTAGTTAATCTCATTTAACCCCTATCCTTATTAATCTTTTTTTTTTAACTTTTCTAAAGCTTCATTTAAATTTAAGAGTATATGGATATCTCTAACATTTTTAATCATTCCAGTCTGGATTCTGATGCCAAAATGGGGAAAGTTCCTAATATCACTTCCAAAATGTGGGTGTTTAACTCAAATGTGTGGTGAGTTACCAACTAGATGATAAAGCAATTCAAAACTCTATTCTATAGTTAATGATAAAAGGAACTAAGGCTATTTAGCCCAGAGAAGTAAATACTCCTCGTAGCTATTTTAAATGCCTATAAGGTCATGGAGTAGAAGGAAGATTTGGATTGCTCTCAATGACACTAAAAAGTCCAACTAGAGTAAAAGGTAAAAACTACATTGAAATATATCTGCTCATGGAAGGTCTATGTAATAGTAATAGCACAGGAAGAAATGGAAGATAGAAGTGGAAGGCAATGAGTTTAAGGACAGAGCAGGAATTCGGCAGAGAAGGAGTATGAAAGTTTCAAGCATCAGATTGATATGTAGACAATAAATCCATTCCAATCTGAGAGGCAACAGCTCAAAGGGAATAAAGTGAAGATGAGGAGCCAGGTATTGGGCTGACCAAAAAGATTTTTTGGTTTTTTTTTACCTTTTTGGCCAACCCAGTAACTGAGTCACAGAAGATGGGAAAGTATAAAGTTTAAAGAAGAAATCCATAGAATTGTAGAAAGGTTTTCTGCTAGAGACCCAAATCACACAGAGATGAGAAGACGGATCCTCCTCATGAATAATACCTAAAGCACTGGGATTGGGAAGCCAGGCTCTAATACTGTGTATATATCAAAAGCAACCAAACACTGAGAAAGAGACACATAGTGGTCCAAATAATATGAAATCTGAGCACATTAATATTTCTGTCAATGCAACCAAGAATGTTATGGCATATGTGTTGCTAGGAATGACAGAAGCTATTACTGAAATAAGATTAGAATCTGTTTGAAATATCAACATAAGCATTATAGTTGGTAACATTCCCATCTAAAATAGATGACACATGCTATACAATCAACTTACTAGGGGGAAGAGCATACAAAATTACAGATGAGATTATTTGGTTCTATATCCATTTTTCCCTTAGGAGTTTTAGATTAGCTGTCAAATCAATTAGTTTTCCTCAATCCCAAGTACAGTATCAAATTTCTCTGGTTTCTTTTTCTTGGAAAGAAGTGGGTTATGTCTGGGTTTCCTTCTATTTCTTACAACCACCAGGGTGTAAATCGATTGACCAAATAAATGGGTAAATGAGCTGTAAATAATGCCCAGGGTTGGGGTGGAGATGCTCCTTCTGTCTCATCTTCCCAGTGATGGTCGGGGCTGTCTTATTTCTCAGCTGGGTCAGTGCTGTGTGAGTGTTCCAGGTTTTACAAATCCCTAAAGAAGCAAAATGTAGTAAGAGGATACTTTAAAATTGAAGTCTGTTTACCTTATCTTCCCCAGTGTCTAATGATTCAAGCATCATCAAGAACTTACTATAATGCTGCCTTTAGATAAGGCTGTTACCCAAGAAAGAGTTAAATTCTTCACCTTGGAGCTCTTATGTAAATGTAGGCGGATCTAAAGTAAGAAAAATAGTTTTGAAAGCCATGACTTTTATTTCAAGAACTATATATTTTAACTAGAAGAAGAATTGACTCCTTGGCTTTAAATGTGGAAAAGGCAAGGCCCAGAAGTTTCGAAATACAGCAAGAACAGATGGGTAACATAAGCAGAGAGAGACAGGAAGTCTAAGGAAGGCTCAGGGAAATGCTAGAAACACTATAGCAGAAGTGAAGAGTGCCTTTATAGGCTCATCAGCATGGCTGAGGAAAGACTCAGTGAACTGGAGGATATGTCAATACTTCAAACTGAAAAAATTAAAATGTAAAGAGAAAAGAGAAGAAAGTGGAAAAGAATATTCAAAAATTGTAGGACAATTACAAAACATGTCAGAAGCATAATGAGAATACCAGGAGGAAATAAAAGAGAGAAAGGAAGAAGGGAAGGAAGAGGGGAAAGAAGGAAAGAGAGAGAAAGAAAATATCTGAAGTAATATTGGACAAGCATTTTCCACAATAAACAACAGGCACCAAACCACAGATCTAGGAAGCTCACACAACACCAACCATGATAAATACCAAAAAAAAAAAAAAAAGAAAATCCTGAAAGAGTCAGAGGGGAAAAACTTCACCTCACTTATAGAGGAAAAGTGGATAAAAATTACATGAAACTTTTCTTCACAAACAAGACAAAAGGGGACTAAAGTGAAATATTGAGAGTGTTTTAAAAAAATCCCAACTAGAATCCCATGTCTAGTAAAATTATCCTTCAGAAGTAAAGGAGAAATAAGGGCGTTCCCAGACAGACAAAAATTTAGAGAATTTGTTGCTAGCGGATCTGCCGTATAAGATATATTAAAAGAAATTCTCAGACAGAAGAGAAATGATAGAGGTCAGAAACTTGTACCTACATAAAGAAGAGAAAAATATTAGGGAAAGAATCAATGAAGGTAAAATAGAATATTTTCTTAATCTTAATTGATCTAACAGATAATAGCTTGTCCAAAATAATAATAGTGACAATGTGTCTGGAAATTACAGTCTATCTATAAGTGAAATAAAAGACAGCAATGCTATAAGGGACAGGAGGAAAGAATTGAGAATACTCTGTTATAAGGTACTTGCCCTACCTATGAAGGAGTATAGTATTCTTTGAACATGGATTTGCATTAGTTACAAATGGACGTTGCAAACTTGAAGGTAACCACCAAACAAAATCGCACGGTTACATGCACCATAAGCCACAGAGTAAGGTAGACTGTGTGAAGACACTAGGAACCATTGTTTAAGAACAGTTTGATCAAAGAAGGAAGACAGGGTAGATTAACAGGCACGCCCTTCAGTCCCTGAGAAGTGGCCCATGTCCCAGCTGTGGTTGGAGATAACAGGATACTAGAATCCGCAACAGAAATACCAGATGAGCCTGAGAGGAGTTCAAAACAGAATGCGTCGTCCTCTAATTTGTCATACGCTGTCTGGGGGATTGCACGCTTCACAGAGAAATTCCAGCACCAACATGGCCTTTGATGATAGAGCAGTGACTGCTGAAGCAAATCAACAGGTGGACCTGAGAGGAGCTCTAAGTCTCTCCAACCACGACATGGCATGAGAAAAGCGGCTGAGAATTCAAAGCCACTCAAGAGGAGCTTCACCATTAGGATGAAGGGGACACAAGTGCACGGAATTTTTAACTGGAGGCCATGGAGAGACAGCCATCAGAAGTACCTAAATTTTAGTTTCTGTTTCCACACAACATCAGTGTATGGCCTCACTCTACTTCATGAGCTCTCTCTGTCTCCTTCAAAATCTTACCGTGAAAAGCCTAATTTCCACAATTCCCAAGACACATTGCAGAACTGAGAGGATTGTTAATTGTTTAGCTTATTCCTGAATGGAGAAGGCAATGGCAACCCACTCCAGTACTCTTGCCTGGAAAATCCCATAGACAGAGGAGCCTGGTAGGCTACAGCCCATGGGGTCGCAGAGTCGGACACGATTGAGCGACTTCATTCCACTCACTTCACTCACTTCATACTTTATCACTGGAGAAGGAACTGGCAACCCACTCCAGTAGTCTTGCCTGGAGAATCCCATGGACTGAGGAGCCATGGTCCTTGGGGTTGCAGAGAGTCGGACATGACTGAAGTGACTGAGCAAATATTCCTGAATAGAGAGAGATTTCACAGGCCACTAGCCAGTCTATGGATTGATTACTCTCAAGTCTGTTATTCAGACTTAGTGAAGCTGGACACAGGAACGCTGGGTTGAAAATATGGCTCTCCAGGATGCTCCTTTGGTCCTTTGGGAAGACCTGTATGCCAAGAGGTCTTCCTGAGAAAAGGCTGTGGTCAGAGTAGGCACAATAGTTGACCTTGACGTGCCCAATGATAGACAGATGGATTTTAGATAGATAGACATCAAGCAAACCTAGTCTGTAATCAAAAATCTATGGTACAAGGAAATCATAGGTACAAAAGTAATAATGTACACAGTAAGGTTTAGAAGTTAGGGTGGTAGTACTTTTCTTTACCCTTTTTATGTCATTCTTTACACAATTCATTGATAAAGAACCTGCCTGCCAAGGCAAGAGCCATAAGAGACGTGAGTTCAATCCCTGGATCAGGAAGATTCCCTGGAGGAGGGCATGGAAACCCACTCCAGTATTCTTGCCTGGAGAATCCCAGAGAGAGAGGAGCCTGGAGGGCTACAGTCCATAGAGTCACAAAGAGTCGGACACAAATGAAGTGACTTAGCGCATACACACAAAATTCATGTCAATATTAATGATAAGCTAACATTTGCTAAATATGTACTATGTATTTGGCATGTTTAGGGGCTTTATATAAAATAATTCCCCCAATCAGTGCCTTGAGAGGTGGACACTGATATCACGTACCACTAATGTAGCAATTGAGTCTGATAAATTTAGTAATTCATACACATAGTTTTTTGTTTATAGGAAACATTTTGCACATATACTTTTCTCACAAAATGACCTTGGTTGCACTTGGGAACAAATTCATTTGCAAGAGCAAAGTTAAAAGGGTAATTTAGAGATAAAAAGAAAGAAAGGAACTAAAATAAGAGGGAAAAAAAGCCTACCAGAAGCTTATTTTAGATGTAGCACTTTCATAAGAACAATTAAACTTGGGGCGAAACCCTAAGGAATCCTGTGAAGCTGTAACTGAAACTTACACCTCTCTGAGATGTGACTTTTTAAAATCTTGATCTATAAGAGGAAGGAGTTCATTGGGGAACGGAAAAGTTGAATTTTTTGCTTGGTTTTATAACTTACTTACTGCAGAACCTCAACTAAGTACCCTAACCTTTCTGGCATAATAGACACCACCACTAATAAGCTTTTATTCATCAAACGCTTTTATGTTTATCAAATGCTTTTATGAACACGGAATTAACAGACAGGAAGGCACTTGATTTTTTGGATGAGCAACTCTGAGTCCTTAGCCTGAAGACCAGAGACAAAGGATTATGCACGTCATGTGAGAAGAATGCGAAAGTGAGAAAGTCCTTGTGAATCCTCAAGGAATCCAGTAATCAGGGTCATGAACACATAAGTACAATGCATATCCTGCTATATTGGAAATCTTTGGCAAGTAAATAGGACAGCAGAATCAGTTCCCATCCTCCCACCCTGGCCCAAGGATTACAAATAGGATTCATCTCATGTGCCAATTTCCATCAATTACCAGCAGTCTGGGGTCCTGTGTAGCGAGATTGGTGACTTTGTCCAGGCCAAGAAGGAAAGAATACTAAAGGTTAGCAAGGCTGTAGGTGAGAAAGAGCGGGGTTATGTGGGTAGAAGAAACTTGCAAACTCCAAGATGGCTTTGGAAGTACAAAGAACTGGGTTGAAAGTCTTACTTTGTCACTTAACCATGTGACCTAGGACATCCCAAGTCTCAGCTTCTTTATGTATACAACGAAGTACTGAATGCCTACACCCTGTGCTGTTGTAGGTACATCATTGTATTGGGTTGGCCAAAAGGTTCGCTGGGTTTTTCCATAACATCTTATGGGAAAATCTGAATGAAACTTTTGGCCAACCTATATAAAGCCCCAAGCACAGTGTCTGACAAATAGTAGTTGATCAACATACATTAGCTGCCTTGACTGGCTAACTAACTTCTTCAACAGATTCCACAGTAGCCAGGAGGTTCTTGGTACCGTGATCATTGTAAACAAGTGTCCAGCAATCACGTGTTTGGGACGATTCTCAACTTCTCTCATCTTGGAAGACATCCCCTAATATTTATAACTTAATAATTAATAAATTTTCACCATTTCATGTGCAACTTCACCCCTTAGATTTACATATTTCTTATCTTCTTCTGCTCTCCTTCCCATACTTTTCCTCTGCTTTTTGGATTTCCATTATCACTGGACGGTACTAAGCTTTACCTAGAGCCTCAGTACACAAAACCTGGGAATCAAGCATGCCTCTCAAGGCTACCATTTTGATAAAAGGAATCTGAGAATGAAGGGATCAAGGAGAGGCTGTCGTAAGGTCACCCCACTGGAGATATGCTCTATTCTCTAAAGAACCTGTATCCAGTCCCCCTGCAGCTGAGTCAGCCACAGGCTTCCAAATCACCCTGGAAGTCTCCAGTAGCTTTTTGAAGGCCTTCAAATACCCACTTGACAGTTCAGCTCCACTGTATGAGTGAATCAATGGATACAGTCAAATGTTGCTTTCCTTTTCCTTTATGCGTGGGTTCCCCTAGACCTCCCGGCCTCCCCCTGCCCTGTGCTGCATGCATGAACAGAAAGGGCCTCCCAGAGCCTATCTGCAAAAGGGTTTTTCTGGTTGAGGTAACCTGAGGTCAGAAAACCACGCAGCTGTCAGCTCCCAGTTACAGGCTGAAGGGAAGAGAAGCCTGACGCTTGGGTATGAGGCTCCCACTCGGTCAACCTCCTCACCAACATTTCAACTGAACAATAACCACAATTGATAGAAGAAAGAACAAAGCGACTTCCCAAATATTTCTTTTTTTCCCCTTTTTTTCCTTTCTGCCCAGTACACCATGTTTCCTGTTTCTCTAGTGATGAAAATGTGTTCATCTGTCAAACGGAAAGCTGCCCCACTGTCTTTAGGTGCAGAGAACTTCAATCATAGCAGCTGCTGCGACCAGACCCAGAGCCAAGCTCCTCATTTGTTTTGGCTAACGCTGCAGAATCAGTTTAGGCATCCCCTAGAACAAAATGGTGCACGGGACCAGAGCCAAGCGAGGGAAGAGAAGCAGCAAAGTTGCAACAGATTATTTGTCTGCTAAAACAGAAGGAGAAAGATATCAAAACCTGGAGCCATTTGAGTCCAGCCTCCCTAACATATTCTCTATTTGCAACACAGATGATTTTCTCTAATATTGTTCAACAGGTGCTAAACTGTAGCTTTTCTCAAGATTAATCATTGCAGCCTTGGCAATGAAGAACTGGGAAGGAACAAGGCAGCTCCCGTAATTCTTAGTCTGTTTCTACTGGGCACCATGTATATACATTTGTGTGTGTATATATGCTTGTGTGTGTATGTGTATGTATAGTGTTTGTTAATGGTAATCTTAATGAAGAAAAATATCACCCTTCAAGTTCCCAAAAGATGCAGGCATACCTGTATCTCGGGCATAAACTACACGGGTAGGAAATGATGCTTGCTTTTGTTTCTTACTTAGACTGTGAGTGCCTTAAAGTAAGTCTTACTTAACTCTCATTTTCCAAAATTAACACACACTAGGCACTCAAGAAATACGGGTTAAATGGCTTATGTGTTGAATTAAATTGCATAAATGTATAACATGTCTTTCAATTTCATTAGGGAGGTTTGAGTAAGTATGTCTATTTTTGGCAATGTACCAGCACTGTTTATCTGAAAAGCTCCACCTATGTTTCTATCTTCACCCATTTGAGACAAACACCAAGACCATCCAGACATAAATTATTTAACAGGATCATTAAGCCAAATCCGCTTTGTGGCTCAGTTGGCCCCGCTAGCTGAGAAAAGAGTAGAGCTTGGAAAGATGATAATACTTCACTTTTTTTTCCTGATTTATCAAAAATGCTAACTTTGAATTTCCATTTGAATATTGTAGATCTGATTAAAGCAGGGGAATAATGAAGTCAAACTCTAAGCAGGACAAAAATGGAATTAAATGGAAATCTCAGAATACTTCAAAGCCTCAACAACATATATCGGGAGACTGGACAGTTTTTATGGAGTTATTCTTCTGTTGTGTAGTCTTGTGTCCTAGGAAGTATCTCAGTTGGGTACTTCTCTATTGTTGTTGTTGTTTAGTTGCTCGGTCGTGTCTGACTCTTTGTAACCCCATGAACTGCAGCATGCCAGGCTTCCCTGTCCTTCACTACCTCCCTGAGTTTGCTCAGGACAAGATAAACCAATACCCAGTATGGGTAGTATGGTGCTCTGCTGCTTGAATTTCCAAGTCTTACATTAAGGTAGTGATGAGGGGACTGCCCTAGTGGTCCAGTGGTTAAGAATCCACCTTGCAATGCAGGGGACATGGGTTCGATCCCTGGTTGGGGAACTAAGATTCCACATGCCATGGGGCAGCGAAGCCCATGAGCTCTAGAGCCTGCGCTATGCAACTAGAGGAGCCTGTGTGCTGCAACAAAAGATTCAGCATGCCACAGCTAAGACCTGATGCACCTAAATAAACAAGATAATAGAAAGGTAAATATATTAACAAAATTTTTAAAAGCGGTGAGGAGGAGTCAATGAATGGATTATCCCTAAAGCCTGGAGCGTCTCCAGTGTGCGCTAAGACCCTAGCTGGGAAACTAAGGGAGGGAGAGTCCTTTGCTATAAGTGAGTAGTAAGCACTACCTTGTATGCCTTTCTTCCAAAACCACAGGGCTGGCTGGGTTGACGGCATCACAGGAGGAGCCAAAGATAAGAGGACCAGTGTCCCTGCTCTGTTGCTAGAAACAGCCAGATCTGCTCAAACCCTCCCTGGAGGAGGAGAGAACTGAACCGCCTTCACCTAACCCAGTGTGTCTCATGCTCCTTTCCCCAAACCCACGCTCCTTTCACATTACTTCAACAGTAAAATAGTCAATTTATTTTGTTTGGCACATTGTGTTCCGCACACAAACTGATCTGATAACATTTGGTTGAGATTATTAAATTGAGCAAAATATTGGAGGAGGGTTGTTTATTTCTGTCGTGCCATATAGTTCGGGGAAAATGATTTTCATTTCATATTACTTATTTCTGTTTTTCGACAACACCGTGGTGTCTAGCCATAAATGAAACTAGTTAAACATCCAGGTAATTTAACTCCATCTTCTCAAATATTAGATTTAGGAATATTGGGATAATAAAATAAAGGTTTCTTATCTCCAGATGGATATTTGGCATCCTGTAGTCACAGGCTATGTACAGTAACACTTTAAGAATTAACATTATTGGAGCAGGAATAGAAGAATGATATGACTCTTCAGCATAAATGTGACATTTATGTCAAATAAGCATTGGATTGAAATAAACCAATTCAATTTCCAAAAACTGATTGCACTTAGCAGAAAATTCTGCATAATGCATGCAAACCTGTGACATTGCCCCATAAGCCAAACTCTTTGAATTACTGATGAAGATTTCAGTCCAACCCAACCAAATGCATTATATAGGCATGTGTATATGTGTGCAAAAATCTGAAGCCTCTGAGACAAAAGGTCTTAACATAGCAGGTGTCAACTTTTCATCAAAACAATGGTGGGAACCCTAAGTTGGAATCATACATACTTAAACCAATTTGTTCCAGTGAAATACACTCAAGTATCAAATGCTTATTGGAAAAGAGACCACATATGTCTTCTTCTGTGCAAGTCTGTCCCTGTTTATTTTCCCTTCTTTAAGTATGCCCTGGTGTCCCAGAGTATTTCCTTAAGACTGAAGCTTAGCTATCTGTGGTATGGGGACAGGATTGGGAAGAACCTGACCCAGTTTCTTCAGGGATTAGTTCTTGAAGTCCTGAGAAGCGTATTTAAAGTGGCTTACAAACGGGTGAGAATTCTTGCCTGACATTTGAGACTGAAAACCCGTGATGGGAATCAGTTTGGACTCTAAAGCCATAACTCAAGAGTATTAACACTAGGTGCCTCCTCTTAATCACCAGATGAGAACTGCCTGCGAATTCAGTGCTGCAATGGCTGGCCACATGGAACAGAATTTAAGACATTGAAAAACATCTATAGCATTGAATACACTGTCGAGGGTAGTCTTGTTAAGTTAGCCACACAGAACTGTGCAACCATACTCAACTGCAAAAACATTGTAATAACCATTGGCCCCCTCCCCATGTAGGAGTTCTACAACTCTTGGAGTGTGATATATTATAATTATCAACAGATTTCATTATCAGAAAACTTTGGTTGAGACTTCATTCTACCTCTACTCAAATCTCAAGAAAGTGATCTTGAAGGATGTCAAAACTCTGAAGCTTTATGTACTAAGACAGTGGTTCTCAAACTGTGCTGTATCAGGACCCTTTATACTCTTACAGATACCCGAAGAATTTTCCTTTATGTGGATTGTATCTATCAATATTTACCATATTCAAAATTAAAATTAAGCATTAAGATTGATTTACTTAAAAATGACAATTAACTCATTATAGATTTCCCTAAAACATATTTTTGGAAAAATAATTATATTTTTCAAAAAACAATAGAGAACATCGTTTTACAGTTTTGCAAATGTGTATTGTTTCAGACGTGTGACTGCATTTAATTTAAGATATCAAACTTCATGTTGTCTTGGATAACCTCACACTGTATATTCAAGGAGTGAAAAAGACACACAATATTTTACAGTTACTATGAAAACAGTTTGGACCCACTGGGCTGCCTGCAAAAGGGACCACCATGCATCCCCAAACTACTCTTTGAGAACAAGCATTCTTAAAAGGAAAATGGAGGATAACAACAGCAGCAGTAATAATTACAGATCATCAGTCACTCAGTCGTGTCTGACACTTTGCGACCCCATGGAGTGCAGCACACCAGACTTCCCTGTCCTTCACCAACTCCCAGAGCTTGCTCAAATTCATGTCCATTGATCGGTGATGCCATCCAACCATCTCATCCTCTGTCGTCCCCTTCTCCTCCTCCCTTCAATATTTCCCAGCATCAAGGTCTTTTCCAAGGAGTCAGTTCTTTGCCACAGGTGGCCAAAGTATTGGAGTTTCAGCTTCAGCATCAATCCTTCCAATGAATATTCAGAACTGATTTCCTTTAGGATTGACTGGTTTGATCTCCTTGCAGTCCAAGGGACTCTCAAGAGTCTTCTCCAACACCACAGTTCAAAAGCAAAATTCTTTAGCGCTCAGTTTTCTTTATAGTTTAACTCTCATATCCATACATGACTACTGGAAAAACCATGGCTTTGACTAGACAGATCTTTGTTGGTAAAGTAATGTCTCTGCTTTTTAATATGCTGTCTAGGTTGGTCATAGCTTTCCTTCCAAGGAGCAAGCATCTTTTAATTTCATGGCTGCAGTCACCATCTGCAGTGATTTTGGAGCCCCAAAAAAGAAAGTCTCTCACTGTTCCCATTGTCTCCCCATCCATTTGCCATGAAGTGATGTGACCAGATGACATGATCTTAGTTTTCTGAATGCTGAGTTTTAAGCTAACTTTTTCACTCCCCTCCTTCATCTTCATCTAGAGGCTCTTTAGTTCTTCTTCGCCTTCTGCCATAAGGGTGGTGTCATCTGCACATCTGAGGTTATTGATACTTCTCCCTGCAATCTTGACTCCAGCTTGTGCTTCATCGAGCCTGGCATTTTGCATGATGTACTCTGCATATAAGTTAAATAAGCAAGGTGACAATATACAGTCTTGATGTACTCCTTTCATAACTTGGAACCAGTTCATTGTTTCATGTCTGGTTCTAACTGTTGTTTATTGACCTGCATACAGATTTCTCAGGAGGCAGATAAGCTGGTCTTGTATTCATTCCCATCTCTTGAAGAATTTTCCACAGCTTGTGATCTATACAGTCAAAGGCTTTAGTGTAGTCAATAAAGCTGAAATAGATGTTTTTATGGTACTCTCTTGCTTTTTTGATGATCCAATGGATGTTGGCAATTTGATCTCTGGTTTCTCCACCTTTCATAAAACCAGCTTGAACATCTGGAATTTCACAGTTCACATACTGTTGAAGCCTGGCTTGGAGAATTTTAAGCATTACTTTGCTAGTGTGTGACATGAGTGCAATTGTACAGTAGTTTGAACATTCGTTGGCATTGACTTTCTTTTGGATTGGAATGAAAACTGACCTTTTCCAGTCCTGTGGTCACTGCTGAGTTTTCCAAATTTGCTGGCATATTGAGTGCAGCACTTTCACAGCATCATCTTTCAGGATTTGAAAAAGCTCAACTGGAATTCCATCACCTCCACTAGCTTTGTTCGTAGTGATGCTTCCTAAGGCCCACTTGACTTTGCACTCCAGGATGTCTGACTCTAGGTGAGTGATCACACCATCGTGATTATCTAGGTTGTGAAGATATTTTTTGTACAGTTCTTCTGTATATTCTTGCCACCTCTTCTTAATATCTTCTGTTTCTGTTAGGTCCATACCATTTCTGTTCTTTATTGTGGCCATCTTTGCATGAAAAGTTCCCTTGGTATCTCTCATTTTCTTGAAGAGATCTCTAGTCTTTCCCATTCTATTGTTTTCCTCTCTTTCTTTGCATTGATCACTGAGGAAGGCTTTCTTATCTCTCCTTGCTATTCTTTGGAACCCTGCATTCAAATGGGTATATCTTTCCTTTTCTCCCTTGCCTTTAGCTTCTCGTCTTTTCTCAGCTATTTGTAAGGCCTCCTCAGACAACCATTTTGCCTTTTTGCATTTCTTTTTCTTGGGATGGTCTTGATCCGTGCCTCCTGTACAATGTCACAAACTTCCGTCCATAGTTATTCAGGCACTCTGTCTATCAGATCTAATCCCTTGAATCTATTTGTCACTTCCACTGGATAATCATAAGGGATTTGATTTAGGTCATACCTGAATGATCTAGTGGTTTTCCCTACTTTTTTTAAGTCTAAATTTTGCAATAAGGAGTTCATGATCTGAGCCACAGTCAGTTCCCAGTCTTGTCTTTGCTGACTGTATAGAGCGTCTCCATCTTTGGCTGCAAAGAATATAGTCAGTCTGATTTCAGTATTGACCATCTGGTGATGACCATGTGTAGTCTTCTCATCTTGTTGGAAGAGGCTGTTTGCTATGACCAGTGCATTCTCTTGGCAAAAGTCTGTTAGCCTTTGTCCTCCATTTTGTACTCCAAGGCCAAATTTTCCTGTTACTCCAGGTATCTCTTGACTTCCTACTTTTGCATTCCAGTCCCCTATAATGAAAAGGACAGCTTTTTGGGGTGTTAGTTCTAGAAGGTCCTGAAGGTCTTCATAGAACCATTCAACTTCAGCTTCTTCAGTTGAAGAGGTTATAATTATCTGTATTATAATTACAGATAATACTATTTAAATCCTTACTCTGTGCCTGACCCTAACTTAAGTGTGTTTCATACAGTATCACATTTAATCCTTGTAGCAACCCCTGAGGTAGATATTACATAACTTTTTTTCATTTTTCAGGCAAGAAAATTGAAGCAGAAAGAAGTAAAGTGAGTTTTTCAAGATCTTATAGCTCATAAACGGTTGTTGCTATTGTTCAGTCACTAAGTTGTGTCTGACTCTTTGGGACCCCATGAACTGCAGCACGCCAGGCTTCCCTGTCCTTCACTATCTCCCAAAGTTTGTTCAAACTTATGTACATTGAGTCATAAATGCCGGAGCCAGAATAAGAACCCAGGTACAGTCCTGTGAGATCAACAACAGGACTTCCCTGGTGGCACAGTGGATAAGAATCCACCTGCCAATGCAGGGAATTCAGGTTTGATTCCTGGTTGGGTAACTAAGATCCCACATGCTACAGAGCAACCAAGCCCATGCACCACAACTACAGAGTCTGTGCTCTAAAGCCCATGAACTGCAACTACTGAAGCCTGCGCCTAGAGCCTGTGCTCCAAAAGAGAAGCCACAGTCATGAGAAGAGTAGCCTCCACTCACCTCAACTAGAGAAAGTCCACACAAAACAAAGACGACCCAGCACAATCAAAAAATAAATCAATTTTTTTTCAAAAGAGCAAAAAAAGTTGTACTAGTAGTAGTCATATTTAGCACTTATGAAGTGTTGACTATATAAATTGCTGGTTATCATACATTAATTATCTCTTTTTGTCTTCACAACCGATCTATGACATACTTAGTATTATCATTTTTTAGATAAGGAGACTGAGACTTGACTAAGATCATATTTTAGGCTATGGGAAAATTATATAAGGTCTCTAATTATAAAGGTTTTTGATTTAAGTAGGCAATTATGCTAATATTAGGTGAGGTGATCTGATGCTTCATTTAACTGGCATCATGGCAGAATGAGGTACAGTTAACTTTGCAGAAGTAAGTTTTCCAGACTAGCTCATCTTTACTACTTTGTGGGCCTAAATTTTTAAAGTACAGGTGTAACTGTATGAAGGTAAGGAATCATCATGATCATCATCTTTGATTCTGTGCCTTCCTTTGGCAATGGACCAGAGACTCCTGAGGGTTGTAGGCCTCTTTTTCCTTACTAAATAATTCAAGGATGGTTTATATGTTTTATGTGGGTTTTCTTCTGTAGTTTGTAGGTTTTTACTTTGAATTTTCCTGTCTTCTCCTTGTCAAACCAACACTTTTTTTTTTTTTCCCCCTCAAAAGAATCCTTGAGCTTGGGTCCGTTTCTAGACATCTCTCTTTTGGTGACCTATATATACTATTCCTCTTCTGTGCTCATAAGAAACTAGACTACCCAGTTTGATTGTATGTTGTGTAAAATAAGAGCAAAACCTGGGTTCCTAGACCTTTCACGTGTTTTGATGGTTCCAAATGCTTCCTCGGCTCACTTGGACCTGACTGGCCCTGCCCAGATAAATCAGGGTGCTGCACAGGCTTTGTTCCAACAAGTGAGATGTTCCTAAGACACCACGGCTTTTGAGAGTTTGGAAGTTTTAATGCCATTTGTTATGAGGACAATTTGCTTACGGGCTTTCTTTTCATGTATTTTTACATTTGAGATCTCTGCTCTTAACTCCACTTTTAAAAATCCTTTAGAGGAAACCAAATATGCCTTGTTCCAATTCCAATAAGGTTGCTTTGAATGTTTTGAACTTGCAGTCATGGTTGAGACAACCTAATTTGAAACACATTTGGAAGTTCAGCTGAGCCTAATCTAAGTAGTTTCAATGATTTCTCGTAAGAGTTCACTTTTTTGTTGTTGTTGTTTGTCTAAATTCAAGCCCCAGTATAGTTTATATTCTTCTGTAGTTGAGACATTGATCTGAGAAAAAACAGTGAAGCCATCAAAATCATATTAGAAAGAGGGAAAAGGGGAAAAAGGGAAAGGAGAAAAAAAGAGAAAGGAAATGTTTGAGAAGGAAAAGAAACACAAAGCACTGTTCTGTAGACTAAAATCAGTTCAATAAACTATGATAGGCGCTAAGAACCAGTCTAAAGGACAGATGTGTAAATCCTTCCAATCACACGCACAATAAAGTTCAAATTCTGGGCCCAATCACTTGCCTACACCTCTAGGCTCTTCTCCCACCCCTCCTGGCCTTGCAATATATGTAGCAGTCTTCCAACGACCATGTTGCTGGCCCGCACTCCAAATCGACAGGTGTAGGACATTCCTCTGTTTTGAATGTCCCTATGACCTCTGCCTTTTTTTTTTTAATCAGGCAAGCTCTTAATCATTCTTCAAAACACAGCAGAAGTATGACCACTTCTGAGAAAGTTCTCTTCTCCAAGAGGCACTGAACCATGCTGGACACTGGATATCACCATGTCCATTTTTGTACTCCCACTTTATCTTCTGGAGTATTCTTATTACAAAAAAAAAATCCATATGTTTACTAATTTGCAAGCTCTTAACTAAAAAGTTTGTTTATCATTACTGTTGTCATGATACTGGACACCTAACAGACAAACAATACATATAGATTAACTTTAAATTTGAGTTATAAGAGAGTTCCTGTTCTCTGGGAACTCACAAACTAGTGGTGATACAGATTCAGGCATTTGAAATTCTAACATGAGATGAGCTACAACCAAGGTTCTAATAGGGTGAATGCATTGATTAATTAGACCATCTGTGGAAAGTTTACACAACTTAGGTCTTGATTGAAGAGACATGTCTGCTAATATCAAAACTCAAGCCGACTCAGAAATAAACCCTTACATATACAGTCAAAAATTTTTGATAAGGGCGCCAAGACCATTTAGTGGAGAAAGGACACTGTTTTCAACAAATGTTGTTAGGGAAACTGAACATCCATGTGCAAAAGAATGAAATTTAACACTTACCTTATATCATAAACAAAAATCAATCCAAAATGGAATAAAGACCTAAATGTAAGAGCTAAAATCATAAAACTCTTAGAAGTAAACATAAGAGAAAAGCTTCATAACATTGTATTTGACAATAATTTCTTGGATATAATACCAGAAACACAGGCAATAACTACAAGAAAAATAGATAAATTGGACTATATCAAAATCAAAAAGTTTTACGCAAAGAACACTATCAACAGAGTGAAAGGCAACCCATGGAATGGAAAAAATATTTACATGTCATATGTCTGATAAAAGGTTTATATTCAGAAGGTAGAAAGAACTCTGACAACAATCACCAAAAACAATCCAATTTTAAAATGGGCAACAACTTGAACAGACATTTCTCTAAAGAAGACATACAACTGGCCAATAAGCACACAAGAAGACGCTCAATATCCCAAGGAAATTGCAAATCTACAATGAAATACCACTTCACACCCATCAAGATGGCTACTGTTAAAAAAAGCATAAAAAACAAAACAGAAAATAAGAATTATTGGCAAGGATGTGGGGAAATTGTGCACTGCTCGTGGGAATGCAAAATGGTACAGCCATTATGAAACACAGTATGGTTGTTTCACCAAAAATCAAAAACAGTTACCACATGACCCCAAAATTCCACTTTGGGATATATATACAAAAGAAGTTAAATCAGAGACTTCGATATTTTTATCCTCTTGTTAATAGCAGCATTATATTCATAGCAACCAAAACAGAAAACTCTCGTGTCCACTGCCAGATGAACGGATAAACAAAATTATGTAAACCAAATATCAGCCTTATATTTGATAAGCCTTAAAAAGCAAAGAAACTGACACATGCTACAACATGGATGAACATTAAAGACATCATTCTAAATGAAATAAGCCGGATGCAAAAGGACATATAATGAATGGACCCACTTACCTGAGATATCCAGAGAAGTCTAATTCAAAGTGGCAGGAAGAGATGGTTGTTGGTCTCTGGAGGGAGGAAAAACAGGGAGTTACTGTTTAGCGGCTACAGAGTTTCAGCTGGGGAAGATGAAATAATTGTGGAGGTGGATGGTGGTGATGGTTACACAACAGTGAGAGTGTGCTTAATGTCACAGAACTGTTCCCTTAAACACGGTTAAAATGGTAAAAGTTACATTATAAGGTAGGGCTAGTGGTAAAGAACCTGTTCGCCAATGCAGGAGACCTAAGTGATGTGGAGTTTGATTCTTGGGTCAGGAAGATCCCCTGGAGGAGGGCTTGGCAACCCACTCCAGTATTCTTGCCTGGAGAGTCCCCATGGACAGAGGAGCCTGGCGGGCTACAGTCCATGGGGTCACAAAGAGTCAAACACAACCGAAGTGACTTAACATTCATAGATATATTGCCACAATTTCAGAAAATTAAAAAAAAAACAAAAAACAAGCAAAAATATTCCCGTCATTTTTGTCACCCTCTTGTTTACCTGTTACCGTATAAGCTGAGTGCAGGAACACACTGAAGAAGCTGGTAAGCATCTGGCTTCCATTTAGTTATGTTAAGCAAGGTGGAAGGGAAGAAATCCGCTTGGTGCCATCATGCTGGAGGTTTGCGGACAACTCTCAGCCTAGAGCCCAGGTGAACTGGCTCCAGACCCCATACCGTGCTCTAGAGGCACTGTCATTCCCCAATGAGGAGCAGGCAGACGTCTTGGGCTCCCGGTGTAGGCCTCGGAAGAAGACACCTCTAAGGTGCCTTAGCTAGGCCTCTCCTCCCCTGACTGTGGAGCGTCTGAACTTACTATGGGCGTTAACAGTTAGCATTCCACAGCCAAAACGGGATAAACTCAACTGGCTCTGATTCAGGACTGAAAAGGAAAGCTTCACCTTCACCAGCGAGCGTCCTTCCACCTCCCTCCTCCACCTAGGAAATGCAACAAACTACTGGGTCAGAGGTTTCTTTCCTCCCCACGCCCGCCCCCGCCTCCTAATGCAGTGCAGGTGTGGGAGCGGTCCATCCAGGCCCGGAGAAGAGGGGTGAAGGGCAACAACATTCCTGAGAAATTCAAGCTCTTAAATCTTCTGTTCATTCGCCACAGAGTTTTTGGTTATAGTAGGGAATCAGCAAAACTTTTCCTGCAAAGGGTCAGATAGTAAATATTTAAGGGTTAGGAGGCTGTAGGGTCTCTCTCACAATTATTCAGTGTTGCTCTTATAGCACAAAATGGGCCAGAGACACATAAATGGATATACTTGTGTTCCAATAAAACTTTATTGGTGGAAATTAAAATTTGAATTGTATACAATTTTAACATGTCTCAAAATATTATTTAAAATTTTTTTCAACCACTTGAAAAAAAAAAACATTATTAGCTTGTGGGCCTCACCATATTTGGCCTATGGTACTTCCTTTGCTCACCTCAAGTCTAAATACTTTTAATCTTCCTACTTTAAAAAATTAATGTAGCTCACTTGTTCTTGAAGCGAAAAGACCTAGGGGTAATTTACTCAACAAAATTCAGCAGAACGTGGTGGTTAAGAGCATAGACTCTAGGAACAGAATGGTTGAGTTTAAACACCAGCTTCTGCCACTCACAAGCTATTAAGGAATTACTTACACTCTCTAAACCTGTGTCTCCTCATTTACAAATTGAAGCTGACAACAATAGAACCCAGCTAGCAAGGTTGTTGGGTCAGGGGGTGCTGGTGGTAAAGAACCCAACTGCCAATGCAGGAGACCTAAGAGACGTGGGTTCCACACCAGGGTTGGGAAGATCTCCTGGAGGAGGAAGTGGCAACCCATTCCAGTATTCTTGCCTGGAGAATCCCATGAACAGAGGAGCCTGGCAGGCTATCATGCATAGGGTGGCACAGAGTCGAGCACTACTGAAGTGACTTAGCATGCACGCAGCAAGGTTGTTAGATGGCTTAAATGAATCTATACACGTTGAATGCTTAGATCAGTACCTGGTGCCTTATAAATGTCAGCTATCTACTCAGTGATGCTAAGCCTGGTATTAGGTCCTTTATTCCATGTATGATGGCCATTTGATAAACAACAGATTTCATATAGTTAAGGCAACTTGCTCTAGGTTAAAGCAATGGCTGGTTTTAGTCCAGGTGATCTGATGTGGTCCAGGTGTCTCCCTTTCACTCAAACCATACTGCCTCATCATTCCCTTCAGAGACACTCCTGCAGTTTTTGATAGGGTTTCTCTTTCTTCCCTTATCTCTGTAAGTTTGGGCTTCTCCATTGCTCAGGTCAAAGACGTTTACAACAGTCCTCCAGGGTCTCATTCATGGTCCTGGCTTCAATTATGAACAATCACCTTTTTGTAAACAAATCCCACAGATAGTTGTGACCTATCTTCCCAGCCCCAATTTTTTTGTGTGCTGGACTCAGATATTTCCGGAGGGTATCATGACAGATAGATTTCAACCTTGCACTGATCTGGCCTCACTTTTGAGCGTTGCCACTCATCACTGTGGGATCCTGGGAGAATCATACAACCACCCTGAGCCTCGGTTTAGACGTCAGTAACATAGAGGTAATAATAGTAACCACCGAACAGAGTTGTTGTAGAGATAAAATGCTATGAATATGACAAAATTCAGAGGGCTATTCACTTTTTTTTTATTCATTCAACAAACATCTACTGAACACCTCAGAGGTCCTATTCAGTGCATTCCAGATAGTGGATGATGTTACTAAAGCCCTATATCTCTTCACTTCAGCATCTCTCCTTGGAAATGTGCTCTTATCTATATTTGCCCTCTGCCCACCTTCCAGTCTTCTAGATTTCAGCCTATAGTTCTTAGTAATGCTACTTGCTGTCATCCCCTACCTTCCAAATATCAAATATTGCTTCTCTTTTCCTTTCTTTCTTTCCCTTTTCCACTGTTACCATCCTAGAACTAAACCCGGATGATCTCAAACCTGGATTCTTCTTCCAAGCCAATCCTCCAATTTTTATTTTATTTCAACTTGGAAATTAGCATCCAGGAGAGTTTTGGACAGGGAAGGAAAGGATCAGAGAGTCGTGCTTTCTAAAGCTTAATTTGCACTCCCCGTGAATTGAAGCGGGAAGAGGCCTAAAAGGAGACAGATGAGGAGCTTTTAAAACTTAAATATGAATTGATAAAGACTTAAAGGTGTTGACGTTAGGTTCAGAGAGGAGAAAGAGGAGGCTGTAAGAGGGATTTTTGAGGTGTCTGTGTGGGACTGAAATAGATGTGGGTTTTCAACATGTCACCCCAATTTAGAGGCTTAGTAACTAGAAGACTAATGATACTTTTTCACAACTTTTGCAGCATCTGTTTATCATCTCTGCTCCTCATATGTGTAATTTCACCTACAGTCTGGTGTAGGTTATTTCAAGTATGACTATCTTTCTCTTCCATTAGGTTATGAGCTCCATAAACCAGGGTTGATGTTTCTTCATCTTTTTCTTTTTATTTCAAAATTTGCTTACCCTGAGTCTAGGCAGTGCTGATGAGTGCTTTAAAATACCCATGGCTAATTGAGTGTTTGGATGGTATTCTAGGGTAGGTGGCTGTTTTCTTCCTCAGAGCATTAGATTTAGGTCAGCTAGGTCAGTTTGTTGCTGAACTATGCCTATTCCATGAAGAAACATATATATCCTTGTTCAAACATTTAGATGATTCACAACATTTCTTTTTATGAGTGAACTCTAACCCTCATGAAAGCTCCCAGAAGAACCTGGTGATCCACTGCCATTGAGCCTGAGACAGAGGAAGTAGCGGTGAAGCCTGAAGCCTGAGAGCTCAGCAGACCCTCTCAATGGAAAGGGTTGTTCATTTTTCTGAATCCCTTGTCCTCATATGTGTACTTCACTTGCCTGATGCTTTCCCCTCTTAACTAATAAACAAATACTTGTGTGTGTGCTAAGTCACTTCAGTCCTGTCTGACTCTTTGTGACCCCATGGACTGTAGCCCGCCAGGATCCTCTGTCCATGGGGACTCTCCAGGCAAGAATACTGGAGCTGGCTGCCATGCCCTCCTCCAGGGTATCTTCCCGACCCAGAGATCAAGCCTGTGTCTCTTATGTCTCCTGCATTGGCAGGCAGGTTCTTTACCGCTAGTGTCACCCAGGAAGCCAGCACTACACCAAAAAGACGCCTGTTCCCTGACCCACTTCCTATAAGACAAGGTCAGCTCATGTTGCATTTAGGCTGTGTAGCAGATCCAGGCAAATGCTCTTGTGATTCCTTGAAGCTTGGCTTCAAACAGTGTGGTATACGTATGAGGTCCTGGAAACCCACAGCTGCAGGCAGAGCAGGCTAGTCTGTGGCAGGAGGGCACATGGGTGGGTCTTCCTGAGCAGACTCTGAGCAGATGGCCAGTCTAAGCATCCGGGCGCAAATCACTCCAGTCACATCTGAAAACCAAACAAGATTCTTTAGAACTGTGAAGTCTGGATAGTGTTATGGGTTCTGTGCGATATCAGAGAAATTGTTTCACATCCTTCCTTCTGAGGAGGAAAAAAACCAAAAAACAAAAATAGGGCAGTAGCCAGGATCAAGAAGATCAAGGCTAAAAAGTAAGCCTGACATCGGTGGGAGGCTGGGGTTCTAGAAAAAGAGAAGGTAGGAGCCTAGAGCCAATTTAAAAAGTAAGTTCTCTGCTAAGCTGGGAGTAAAGGAGAATATCCAGGGGTACAACTAGGCAAAATCACTAGGCAGATGACAGACTGGGGGAGAGGAATTGATTTTAGTCTTGCTGGCATCTTCAGGTTATCTTGGGCTGGTGACCTAATCAACAGAAAGAACTGACTGACTTTCCAGAATGGTGGAGTCAGGGGCTCTCCTAGCAAACACAGGCCTAGGTTTAAGTTCTGCATCTACACTTAACCCGGGTGTGACCTTGGAAAAGCACCTCACCTCACAGAGGCTAGGATTCCTCATCTGCAAAATGGGTAGGATATGCCTCTTCTCAGGGTTATTGTGAAGGTTAAATGAATTAATGGGTGAAAGACTCAGCTTAACCCAGTCCAGTGTGGCAAATAGGACATTCAATCAATAGATGCTCTTTTATCTTTCTCTCTCTCTCTGCTTTTCGCAGGACAGATAGGGCTCCCAAAACCCATAAAGGGCAGAATTCTCATTTGCTGCCTCTACGCAGAGAGGAGAGAGGCTTGCCAAGAACCGTGAAGGATCTGAAACATTATGTACTATTAAGCTTACAAATTAACCTGACATGTTTTCATGGATGCTGAAAAAATGCGCGGGACTCTCCTAGATCAGAGAAGAAGGACTTGATTACTTGTAGTGCAGCAAGCAACATGAGTAACATCATATTTGCATTGTTTCCCCAGGTCCTAATTCCACAGGGCAATGGGAAGAGAGGCAGGTGATGGCTGAGCACACTGTGGGGTGTATTACAGGAGAGGAGCCTGAGCTTAGAGAACCCCAGTTTTGTCTAATGAAGAGTCAGCATACCTGCCCTGTGCTCCAGGTTCTTTCTTTCTTTCGATGCTATTTGCTGCAGAGACATGCTTGAAAAGATGGAATGAAGGCAGTCACCACTCCTGCTTGCCAGACGTAAAAAATATGAGACAGACACATGGAAAACCATTTCCCCAAAGGCATAACAGAAGTAGTCCATTTCCTTTCTGTCCTTCTATCTGTCTCATTAACAGAGGCAGGCTTTCTGTACAACATCACTTTGCTCTGTGAACACGGGCGTCTCCCACATCACATGTGCCCTGCATCCCGTTCCTCTTCATTTCCTCCCATCATGTGGTGCACCCCCACCAAAAACTTTTGGTACCCATCGTGAGTGGCTGTGAGCAGTGGCAGAGCCCACAGGCTGCTGGCGACCAGGACAGGACTTTGCCCTGGGAATCTAGTTTAAGCTTCCATGAAGAATGTGAGAAGAGAGGAATTGAGGCAAGGAAAAAAGTCAAGGGAGGGAGTGAAACATCTCTCCTCTTCTCTCCACACTTGGGCAACAGTTGATCCCAGCTTGGAGGTGAAAACTGAGCCAAACTGGTTTCACTGAATTGGAGCAGGAAATTTCAAGAGTCTCATATATCCCCCTTCAGGTGCACAGGCCCAGGGCCAGCTGGATGCCTGCAAGAGGCCACCTACATGGAGTTATTCAAGGGACAACATGAACTCCACCTGCTTTCAAATATCGCCCTGCACCTGACATTTCCATTATGGTCTTTCCTCCAGGAAAGACGTGGTCCCAAAAGGACCCTGTTCCAATATAAACATGCTCTCTGGGAGAAACAACCTAAGCTATTTATAAATGCTCTCAGAGGTGGCCCATGCATTGAACACACACGTTTGGGGCACCAACTCCATGCCTGACATTGTGTGAGGCACTGGCCTTCAAGTGTGATCAGCTGTAGTTTTTGCCCAGAGGAAAAAGGCAATTCAGATGCAATGTTACATGCTTCGTGAATTACAAGAATTACAGGTTGACAGAGCAGCATAGAGAAGGGGCACTTCATCTTAGTTCAGAAGACCAAGAGGTGTTTTTAATGGGAGTTCATTTTAATCTGAGACCCCTATGGGTTAAGTGTTTCTCATCTCTATTTTAGAGGTGAAGTGACTGAAGCTTAAAGAATCAAAATGGCTTACCTGATGTTCCTTGCTGTGTAAGTGACAAGATCAAGACACATACATATTTTGACAACAGTTTAATGGGTTATGGTTATTAAAGTTTTCCCATGTTGTTGTTCAGTCGCTGAGTTGTGTCCGATTCTTTGGGACCCCATGGACTGCAGCCTGCCAGGCTTCCCTGTCCTTCACTATCTCCCAGAGTTTTGCTCATAGGGCCTTAGGAGACAGTATCTATGAAAGCTGAATCTTAACTGTGGTGGGAGATAGAGAGGGATCAGATGAAGACAAGCATGTGGGTGGGGTAGGGAGCAAGGTCCAGAGGAAGTAATACTGCTTGGAAAAGGCCAGCCCAGAGGTTGGGTGCTAGGGCCTTGGAGGAGGAGTAGATGAGGCCTGAAAACAGTGGATATTGTGATGGAAGATTTTTGGGTGAAAAAAAAATTGAATAAGAAGTTTTAAAGGAGGAGTTATGATAGAAAGTTTTATGTGAGCAGCAAAACCTACTTCTCCTAACTTACAGTTTTGTCCAAATCAGTGCTCCATGTAATAGCCATTGTCACTACTCCAGGAAGCAGGAGTCCAGCACTTTCTGAATACCCAGAGAAAAGAGGGAGAATCCAATCAGAGTAGCCAACTCCATGCTGGACTCTTCACAGGAGCTGAACAAGGGATTTCCCTAGTTCTTCTCCAACATCCCCCCTCTCCATCCTCTGTCAAGACTTGCTCTGTTCCAGAGGGAGTTCAAGTATCAGCGGATGAGAATTTACTTCTCTACTAAGCCTTGACCCCATAGGAGCCTGAAGTTCCCTGCTAATGGCCTTGGCATTTGGAATGAGCACAGTGACTTGTGTACCTTAGCAGCAAACTCAGTTCTGAAACAAGCACAGAAAAAAGTGGAAACCGTTTTGAGTTGGACCAGGGCTTATATCATATACTATGGCTTGAAACTTCCTCTGACTCTTAAAGCCAAGCCAAACTCGTTTGAGTTTCAAATATCACCATTTAGCAGTTGATGGGCCTGGGCCTCCCTTCTCTTCCGACTGAACTCTCGGCCAACCTAGGCAACATTTGGATTCAATTTGAGATAGAAAAATTGGGTGAGCTCCTTGCCAAATTCCTGTGAATCTGTGTCAAACTCAGTGATTTAGGCTAAGAGTTGGGGTGTGGCTGAGTCCCTGGAGGAATTCTGTGGTTGCATAATCCACAGGAAATGAAGCAAAGGGTATTTTCAAAACTACCTCCAAGGAAGTGGGCTGTAGAACCTCAGTCTTATGGGGCCCTAGATTTCAGAGCTTTCACCACAGAGTTTAAGTGTTCCCATTGAACTTAATGGCCTTCCAGGACTTGCTTAGCCATCTGTTCATTTTTCTTCCCCATCACCCCCAACCTATGGGTTATTATCGATTTTGAATGAGAAGAAGTGAGCACATAGGGATAATAAATTTCTTCCTCCAGGTCAAGAAGATGGTGAAACTGGACTGCAGACCTTACTTGATGAATTATGTTGTGTGTAATCCCCTAAAAACTTGGTCTCTGAACACTTCTAAGTTTGTTTTTCTTTTGTTATGGGACAGGTGACTATAATGCCAACACAGAAGTCACAATATATCTAGAGAGATGGGAATGCCATATATCAGCTCTTTTGAAAAATGAATCTAGAGAGGAGATGTTGCAGGTGATGAGTTTTTTAGGCATGCTCTCAAGAATGGTATCCTTTAAGGAAGGGAAGCAGGACTGGGCAAAGGGCAGCATTCACAAGTGCGGGCCTAACTGATGTCACAGGGAAATCTGGAGCACTGAAAAGCTATGAATGGTTGTCTGCAACTGTGGTATCGGATCTGGGCAGTCATTAGATGTGAGCCTCTCTGGGGAGGGGACATGACCTTGGGCAAGGAAGTCTCCTTTGACAGAAAACAATTTCCAAGGAAGGCTCAGTTGTGGGAAGTAGGTGGCAACACTTTGGGTAGCTAGGGCACCTTGGTTCTAAAAGGAACCACAGTATCCACTATGGGAGGAAAAGTAGAACTGTATGCCGAAGACCCAGAATTCTGGGACCAGTTTTATTGAGGTCATGTCCAAAGTGATGAAAAATTGTTCCTAGAACAAGGAATGGGGCCCACCGACATCTAAGACTCCAAAGACTGAAGAGGCAGAGACCCAGAAGATGGCACCCAGAGGTAAACCACTCCATGATCCTGAAAGTTATATAGGAAATAACTCAGGTTTGATGGATGGTGGGAAACGATCAAGAGCAAACAAGAGTCAGCCTGTGAAAAAGAACATGATTTAGCTAAGATGACTGTGGAAATTTCCAGAACTAATTGAAAATATATAAGCCTTGAGTTATTTCTGAAGCATCCTAGAGTCCCTACTTTCTTCCCAAAAGCTACTCTGAGGCTTCCCAGAGGCTTAGCCTGAGTGCTAACATGGTACCCCCAAGGCCAGCCTGGCCACTGGAAGATCCCTAGGGTAGGGGTCAGGAGACCTGAGTTTGGGGATCCAATTGGCCAAGTGGGTAACTTTGACCCAACTAATTCTTTATCTTTACCTATTTTCCTCATCTCTTCCCAACACTAAAATTACTGAAAGATGCACTCATTGTCCTGGGCTAGATAACAAAGTGAGTATTTAGATTTTTTAAAACATGGAAAAACATGAAGGGGGATTAATAAACAGGCTTCCTCATCGTCTCTTTTCTCTCCTGTTCCTGTTTCCCATGCTGACTTTTTATGGCATGACCATTATGCTGTTTAGACACTCCTTTTCGTTTGTTATGATTTTCATTTTTGTTAACATCTCTTCAGTTCAGTTCATTTCAGCCACTCAGTCATGTCCAACTCTTTGCAACCCCGTGGACTGCAGCACACCAGGCCTCCCTGTCCATCACCAACTCCCAGAGCTTGCTCAAACTCATGTCCATCGAGTCGGTGATGCCATCCAACCATCTCATCCTCTGTCGTCCCCTTCTCCTCCTGCCTTCAATCTTTCCCAGCATCAGGGTCTTCTCCAGTGAGTCAGTTCTTCGCGTCAGGTGGCTAAAGTATTGGAGCTTCAGCTTCAGCATCATTCCTTCCAATGAATATTATGATTTCCTTTAGGATTGACTGGCTTGATCTCCTTGCAGTCCAAGGGACTCTCAGGAGTCTTCTCCAACACCACAGTTCAAAAGCATCAATTTTTTGGCGTTCAACTTTCTTTACAGTCCAGCTCTCACATCCATACATGACTACTGGAAAAACCATAGCTTTAACATCTCTTCACCTTGAGCAAATTCTTTTTTCAGACCAACTCATGGTTCTGTGAACATGTCTGGTGTTTTCTAACCTGTATGTTCCTGCCAAAGTTATTCCAGCCACTGAGAATTCCATCCTGTCCATTTCAGAGCTCTCAAAAAGGTGCTGTTTGGTCATTAAGACCTATCTCCATGGCACTCGTACCTGGTCCTCAAGTAACATCACCCACATTCCATCATAGTTACCCACTAACTTCCATTCATTCATTCACTAAACCTCCTTTTTGAAATCGTTTCTATTTTTTTCCCTTCCTTATCCTAAACTAGACAAGAGAGACTTGGGCTCAAATTTAGTCTCTCCCAGTGACTAGCTTTGTGATCTTAAATCAGTAATGGACCTGTCCGAGCCTTAGTCTTCTTATCTGTAAAACAGGACCAATAATGATAACTATCCTAGTGGATGAGAAGATATTTAGTATAGAGTCTGGCATTTTATAAACCTATGTATGTTCACTTGAAGACGGCGTAGGATGGGGCTGGTGTGCATTAGCTGAGGACTAACTCCCCACAGCATTAGCAATAGGTCCTGATTCCACACAGTGCCAGCGCCAGTGGACTGGGAGCAATAAAGAGCGCTGAGGTCATTTGTTTTAACTACCAGTGTAACTCCACTGAAGAGAGTAACCTGATTTTTCAAAAATGTAGGGTGGAAAATTGTCCACACTAATTTACAAGACTGAATTATATTCCAGTCAGCACTTAATTATTCATATGGGCATTTTCCACTTCTAGGTTATCAGTGGAATTCTTTCCCCTCGATTTCAGGCTCCTTCTCCCTGCCACCCAGCATGTGGCTGGGCCACATCCCCCTTCAGCTATTTAGTGTGGGCTTAGGGAATGCAAACTCATTTTAACTTTTTCCTGAGTGCAACATCCCTGGGAAGGAAAATCTGAATCCCCAAAAGCCATACAAAGCATTCCAAAGTAAAATATAAGAAACATTTTGATTGTTTTTCTGTTTTGGATTATCTGTGCCACTATTCATTTCCTTTTTTGTGAATAATCAAGAACTGGCTATATTATGGTTAACAGGACTTTCAAATTGCTGAGAAAACTGCAGGGCATTGAAAAGTTTTAAGGGTAAATTCATAATCCCCAATATTTTACACTTAATGCACATACTGCCTTGGACAAGGGGAGTAGAAGAGGTAGGGAGTTCCAACAGTTCTAACTTCAGATATTTTTTTAAGGGCATTTCAGCCTCAGCTGTTTCAAATCATATCAAGCCAGTGCTGATTAAAATCAGATAAGGCCCCTGAGACAGAGGAAAGGAAAAGAAAACTCCATCTTGAACTGCAAATAATTTTTTTTCAATCAACTTATACAAATGTATAAAAAAAAGAAAAGAAAGATGATGATTATTATTATTATTTTTTAGCCAAGGAATTTCTTAGCAGCATTAAGCCAAATTCAGGCCCCACACCCTTTTATCATTTTAACCCCAGCCATCTGAATGTCCTGGACCGTGTGCTCCAAGCACTGATAAGCACACAGCAAAAATAAGCTAAATAGAACATTCTTATTGCCTCAAGATCTTCAGAGTCCACGTTATTAAGACACTTATCCAAATATTGCACACGGGTTATCTTTAATTCCAGCTTCGAGAGACCTAAGGCCACCTAGTCAGTAATGGAGGGGCCTCTGAAATCCAGAGGCAGCTTGTGGTGGAACAGGGGATTTGAGCTGGAATTCCAAGCCCTTAGGCCCTTTCCTTGGTTGTATGCTCCCAACTTAGCTCCAGCAAGACCTTAAAAACTCTCAGGAAAGCAGGCTCGTGGCTTTTTCCTTTGCAAGGTTAAATTCAAGGCAATATAAACAAATTCATTTTGTCTGTCTAGTTCTCTACTGTACCAAGCACAAGTAATTAAGATATGGGGTACAAAGATGAATACAATGTAATTCCTGCCTTCACACAGCTCATAGTCAGAAAAGGATGCTCAAGAGCTTGAACTTTCACCATTAACTCTACTGGGGCACAGTTAACGCCTCTACTTTCAAGAATGCCTTTCTTCAGAGGAAATTGACACACCTCAGAAGTCTTGACTCCTTCAACCCCCACTGACCTTTGCTTCCTTTGCGTTATTACTGTTAAACTAAAAATGAAATGATAATAGTGCAAGCTATTTTGCCTTCCTTAACAATAATAATAACAGCTAACCCTCTTTACTTTTTTTTTAAAGATTTTTTTGATGGGGACCATTTTTAAAGTCTATTGAATTTGTTACGATATTGCTTCCTGGTTTCTTGGCCAGGAGGCATGTGGGATCCCGACCAGGGATTCATCCCATATTTTCTGTATTGAAAGGTGAAGTCTTAATCACTGGACCACCAGGGAAGTCCTATAGCTATCTAGCATTTATGATATGCTAGGCATTCGTGCCTAACATTTAACATCTATAATCTCAGGGAATGTTCACAACAGCTCTTTGATTTATATAATTTTATTAACATGTTGTATTTTATAGATGAGGAAATTTCAACTTGGAAAACTTACTGTGCCCATGATCACACAGCATGTAGGATTGAAACTCTTGTTTTTTCTATACCAAGGTTCAGGTTCTTAATCTCTGTGTTATCCAGTCTTTCCAAGAATGTCATTCTCCCATAACAATATCATAATTTTGCAGAGTGCTTTACAGATGCATATAGAGTTTATTCCTTGTTATCTGGTCATTTAATTACAACAGTCTTGTGTGGTTGTTTTAATGTTTCATTTGTTTTTTCTGTTCTCTACTAGGGCATAGAGATTTGCAGCAGATAGGAGTTAAAGGAAAGAAAGGAAAATGAAGGAAGAAAGGGAGAGAGGGAAAAAAGACAATTTGTTGACGGAGAAATTTATGGTCAGGGAGAGGTCACATTATTGACCAGAAATGTATTAATATGTCTTTTGTTACCCAAATGTTATTGTCTGGAGACGTATCAATATGTTTTTAGAGTGACACAATTAATGCCACCATACAAAGTTGTTAGAGCTTAAAATTGATCTGAAGAAGGAAATGACAACCCACTCCAGTATTTTTGCCGAGAGAATCCCATGGACAGAGGAGCCTGGCAGGCTACAGTCCATGGGGTCACAAGAGTTGGACACAACTTAGTGACTAAACCAACCAAATAATTGATCAAGGGTTTGTTATACAACTTCTGATTGTTATCATTCACATTTTGTTCTGTTAGGTTTTTGTTCCAACCTTGTATATATTATAAATGTGAAATTTTCAAAAATGATGCATTGTGAAGTTTTGAGTAAAGAATTTTATGCAGATACTTGCTCTGATTGTCCAAGCAACCTATTTACTAGTGTCTAGGAGATTATAGTTCTTCAGAATATAGTTCTAATTCAGACTATGTGACTATTAGACCAACAAAAAGACAAAAAACCTTACTAATTGATTCTGATATAGAAAGTGAAAATGAAAGTCACAATGCTGGAGAACACGCCTTTGCTTCTACAGAAGAGAAGATTGAAGGTAACATTTCACGAAAATTAGAAGACTTGGTGGCTCAGACAGTAAAGACTCTACCTGCCTACAATGCTGGAGACCCGGGTTCAATCGCTGGGTCAGGAAGACCCCCTGGAGAAGGGAATGGCTACCCACTCCAGTATTCTGCCTAGGGAATTCCATGGACAGAGGAGCCTGGCAGGCTACAGGCCTTGGGGTCACAAAGAGTCAGACATGATTGAGCGACTAACACAACAACAACAATAACAGGTATGTCAGGTGTAACTATTTAATGTAATAACCCACAAAGTGTTAATGAAACAGAATTAATTTTTGGCCAGCCAAAGTAAAAATCACCGGCCATAGGCAATAGTTTCTGCAAAAATCCCCCAGTAAGAAATGAGTTAAGCAACTGGTCTGAAGTTGTAAGAAGTCAGTTACAGTACGAGAAGCAGAACCCAGCTCTTGGATTCCAGACTTTACCATCTTTTCGCTGAGTTATTGATTTGAGGGATAAAGGCACAGTATTCTTTTTTTGGATATAAGTGTGGGGTGAAGAGAGATGAGAAACTATATCATATCAAGGTAAGAAATTTAGCTTTAGGGCACCCACTAATTCTCTGCAGGAAAGAAAAAAGGTGTCTGACATGATAAAGTCACATAATTTGGGCAGGGTCTATTGTTATTAATGGCAACAGTCACATACCAAGCATTGCACACATAGATGGAAGGGGTGAGAGATGGGGATCTCTGAGAAATGCATGAGAAGAATGTGAGAAGTGCATGAAGAAGGAGCATTAAATACCTAGGATCACAGCAAAGGCAGTGCTACTGTGAATTATAATGAAATAGAGAACGCTGATAAAGGAGTCAGAGATGAAGAATTTGTTCTAAATGCCAAGGGGAAGTTGTTGCTATTAGGATAGGACCTTCTAGAAGAGTATTTCTTTGTCTTGCCCCAATACCTAACCCCTAGAGTTCCTTGACTCTGGATTCTTTTATAAACACATTTTTAATAATCAAAGGGCTTCCCAGGTGGCAGAAAAACTAAAGAGCCTCTTGATAAAAGTGAAAGAGGAGAGTGAAAAAGTTGGCTTAAAGCTCAACATTCAGAAAACTAACATCATGGCATCTGGTCCCATCACCTCATGGCAAATAGATGGAAAAATAGGAGAAACAGTGGCAGACTTTATTCTTGGGGGCTCCAAAATCACTGCAGATGATGACTGCAGCCATGAAATTAAAAGATGCTTACTCCTTGGAAGGAAAGTTATGACCAACCTAGACAGCATATTAAAAAGCAGAGACATTACTTTGCCAACAAAGGTCCATCTAGTCAAGGCTATGGTTTTTCCAGTGGTCATGTATGGATGTAAGAGGTGGACTATAAAGAAAGCTGAGCGCTGAAGAATTGATGCTTTTGAACTGTGGTGTTGAAGAAGACTCTTGAGAGTCCCTTGGACTGCAAGGAGATCCAACCAGTCCATCCTAAAGGAAATAAGTCCTGAATATTCTTTGGAAGGACTGATGTTGAAGCTGAAACTCCAATACTTTGGCCACCTCATGCGAAGAACTGACGCATTGGAAAAGACCCTGATGCTGGGAAAGACTGAAGGCAGTAGAAGAAGGGGACGACAGAGGATGAGATGGTTGGATGGCATCACCGACTCAATGGACATGAGTTTGAGTAAACTCTGGGAGTTGGTGATGGACAAGGAGGCCTGGCGTGCTGCAGTTCATGGGGTCGCAAAGAGTCGGACACAACTGAGCGACTGAAGTGACTGACGTGGCACTAGTGGTAAAGAACCCATCTGCCATGCAGGAGACATAAGAGACTCAGGTTCGATCCCTGGGTCAGGAAGATCCCCTGGAGGAAGGCATGGCAACCCACTCCAGTATTCTTGCCTGGAGAATCCCATGGACAGGGGAGCCTGGTGGGCTACAGTTCATAGGGTCGCAAAGAGTCAGACATGACTGAGGTGACTTATCACGCACACACAGAATAATCAAAAGAAGGGCATGATATCAAATTTAAGGGTAAAAATGTCACCCATACATGACTGGAAGGAAAAAGTAGATGTGGTATTAACAGTAGGTTTGGAAAAAGTAAAGAAGAATGGGCAGAAACGAATACAACCTTACAAGGAAGGATCAAATAAGCAATGGAGAGGACTTGACTGTGCCTGGAATTTCTACCCTTTTTAGTTCCCTCACCAAACCTCAACCAAATAGCTCTTCTAATCCTGCCTCCACCTCCTACCTTAAAAGTTTACATAGCCTAATGACTGTCTTCTTAGACATGAAGCTGCCATACCTATCCTTTCCTGAGCTTTTCACCCTAAAATTTTATTTATCTTGGAAATATTAATAAGGAAAACATAACAAATGGAAAAAATCTCCTAAGTCTAGTTCTATTCTCTATCCATTCTTCTCGTTAGGTCCATGTAGCTGTTGTCTATTTCATATTATAAAACTGTAAAGTGGAATAACTATGCCATATATTCTTTTAGAATGACTCCCAGTAAAGATACATAAGCCTCTGTTGTTGTTCAGTCACTCAGTCGTGTCTGACTCTTTGGACCCCATGGACTGCAGCACACCAGGCTTCCCTGTCCTTCACCATTTCCTGGAGCTTGCTCAAATTCCTGTCCATTGAGTCAGAGATGCTATCCAACCATCTTGTCCTCTGTCATCTCTTTTTCTTCCTGCCTTCAATCTTTCCCAGCATCAGGGTTTTTTCTAATGAGTCAACTCTTCATATCAGGTGGCCAAAGTATTGGAGTTTCAGCACCAGTCCTACTAATGATTATTCAGGATTGGTTTCCTTTAGGATTGACTGGTTGAATCTCCTTGCAGTCCAAGGGACTCTCAAGAGTCTTCTTCAACACCACAGCTCCAAAGCATCAATTCTTCAGTGTTCAGCCTTCTTTATGGTCCAACTCTCACATCCATACATGACTACTGGAGACACCATAGCTTTGACTATATGAACCTTTCTGGGCAAAGTAATTTCTCTGCTTTTTAACACACTGTCTAGGTTTGTCATAGCCTTTCTTCCAAGATCCAAGCATCTTTTAATTTTGTGGCTTTTAAGGTTGGTTCATAATGAGGCTGAAGAGGAAAATGACAATGACAGTCACCATGAGGGTAGACATTGGTATTACATGAGCCACGGGGAGGATGGCTAGCATCTAGCTGCCTCATAGAACGTAGGCAGCTTGATGTCGAGACAAAAGACTGAGTTTTGGAGTATGAGACAGAGGCAAATTCTAATCTTGCTCCTTCTCATTCTGTGACCACAGCGCAGAGTTTATTCCATGTCCTTATGACATAATTGAGGGCCACTCCTACCAGATACGAACTATATGCATGCATGCATGCTAAGTCACTTCAGTCATGTCCAACTCTGTGCGACCCTATGGACTGTAGCTTGCCAGGCTCCTCTGTCCATCAGATTCTCCAGGCAAGAATACTGGAATGGGTTGCCATGTCCTCCTCCAGGGGATATTCTCGACCCAGGGATCAAATCTGTGTCTCTTATGTCTCCTGAGTTGGCAGGCAGGTTCTTTACCACTAGACCCACTTGGGAAGCCCCCAGATAAGAACTATATCTGTTAGGGGAAGCACACTGATTGAAACCGCCCACCCTGGCCAGGTACTATAGTAACTATTTGCATGAGTTGTTTCATGACAGGAGGTCCTGGTAAGGAACACAGAACTAATAAGCCTCCACCAACCAGAGGAGTTTGGGAAAGGTCAAAAGGAGACACCACATGTCTGACCACTTCCCAGAATCCTTCTCTCTGGCATTCATCTTGGCTGAACAAGGCGTGCACCACCAGGAAGGACTCTGAGTCAGATGATTGGCTAAAGACAACCCGGAAACTAATCCCATCACCATAAAACCTGAGACTGCGAGCCACGTGGCAGAGCTGTTCTCCTGGGTTCCCTTAAGGGAACCTGCTCTCCGCCTGGGTGCCCTTTCCCAATAAAATCTCTTGCTTTGTCAGCACATGTGTCTCTTCAGACAATTCATTTCTGAGTGTTAGACAACAGCCCAGTTTTAGGCCCTGGAAGGGGTCCCCCTTCCTACAACAAATGGCGACTCTGGCGAGGATTGTTCTTCGCTGCAACTGACATCCTGACCACTCAGGGTACTCAGGGACCAGCTTGCCTGCCAATGGACCAGACCCAGCAGCCGCAACTGGGACCCTTTTGTCCCTGGTCTCCACCTGATGTGGACAACTGGCCAAAGTGCCCCGACTGGTAAGGAACAAGAGACTTTATTGACCTCTCTCCCCTTCCCTCTCTCTTTCCTCTCCTTAACCCTTCCTATCCTTTCCCTTTTTTCTAGTCCCACAGTCGTGGACGCAGGAATCTGGTCGAAGGGCCTCAGCCTGAGCTGAGGATTGGAGACTGATCACCTCCTCTTGGCAGAGAACTCGAATTCTGGTTCTGTTCTGGTCTGGTTTCTGGTAGGGCCGAGTTCCAGTCCTCCCTTCTCCAGAGGCCCAGGGTAAAGTCCCGTAACGCCTGGGTATCTGCAGGTGGCAGGAGACGTCTGTAAGGCCACCCCTTTGCCCCCTCTCCCGCCTCCTCCCCCTTCTTCTTTCAACCTGGCTTCCTCTCCTCCCTTTGAAATCTTTGAAGACCTGAGATATTTTCGTTTACTATGTTAGTACTCGGATCTGAAGTTCTGTGTCTCTGTAGGAGGTTTTCTGAGAGACTGTATTCTTGTATGTAAGGGAGTGTCTGATGAGGACGGCCAGGTTTATATGTGTGTTTTACCTCTGTGTTCTGTGTTGTGATTTTTGATGGCCATTTTGCTTTGTCTGGCCACCATTTGGTTTAGACCTGCAGCCATTTTGTTAGAACTTGATATTCTTTCCCTGTGCCTTGAGACCAGGGCTCTCAGGAACACTTATCTAGACCATCTCTAACTCCTGAGACTGAGGAAAAATGGGGAAAAGCCTTCAAAAATTTTATTTATTCCAACTGTTTTTTATAAACTAGTAAATTTTATATTGTGATATCTAATTCATGACTAAACTTAGAAAATGAAGCTAGATCTTGCATTGTGTCTGTCTAAATATGTCTTGGTATGTCTTTGTCTCTGGGTAATATTTTTGAGATTAATTTGTAAATGAGCTCTATTTGATTGGCTTAAAGAAAGGTAAGCACTTGCAAATCAAATAATTCTAAATTAAACAATAAATTCCAAGTTCATGTGAACTGGTAAATATTCAGTATTAAATACCTGATATTAATGTTTGTTGACCTGTCTAATATAGACATGTCATAGAGTAATTAACATTAAGTAGAATATTTTCATTGTACTTAGGCTTAATATAAATTAAATATTATCATATCTGTTACAAGTTTGTCAACAAGGAAATTACCTCGAGTGAAGAAACTTTTAAAAAAACGTAAATGAGATGTGAGCTTTTATATAAACCCTATTAAGAATAATTATTCTTTAGGAATATCTGTCTAAAATAGTGTCTCTAGATTGGCGTAACTTGAATTTCAAAGGGTTGCGCTAAGTGTGCTAAGTGTTGGAAGTCTATTGAATAGTTAGGTAATTTCCAAATAAAATAAGATTTTGAAACAATTACTACTAAACACTAATTTCCTTTTACAGAGAAACTAAAGAGATTTGGGACTATAAATGAATAATGTTTGGTGCCATCCTAAAATGTTCTAAGAAAGCAAGGGATTTAGAAATTATCACTGGTATTTATGCTCACCAATCTATAAAATGCTAATATAAAAGTTAGTTCTTGGTTGCTAAAGGAAAGTAGGAAGTGTGTTTTCAGTAAAAAAAAAAAAAAAAAAAAAAAGTATGAAAAAATACTAAAAAGAGTTATGCATGATCAGGATTTTCTAAAATTGGATTACAATTAGTTAGATAAATGGATTTTGTTAGGAATGACACAGCATAGGAAAACTGGTTACAGCCAACTAGGTCCAAGATGGCGGAGTCGATTTTCACTAGACCTTGAGCCTCAGTATTTACACCCATTGTGACATATCAACAAGCTAAATGATACACCCATCAATATTTACTAAATCTGACCAAATGTTCTAAACCCTTTTAATTGATATTTTTGACAAAACTTCCTAAATCGAATTCTTTTGAAGTTCCTTTGACCTCTAGCTAACTTTGGGGTGCTTCAGAGGCCCCCTGAAACATCCCAAATAGAAATATTAAACTAATTGTGTCTATTTGGTTGGTTAAATTACATGAAAAATATTATCAAATGAGTAATAAATCCTCTCATGTTATAATGTATGGTCAGTTCAGTTCAGTCGCTCAGTCGTGTCAGACTCTTTGCGACCCCATGATTGCAGCATGCCAGGCCTCCCTGTCCATCACCAACTCCCAGAGTTTACCCAAACTCATGTCCACCAAGTCGGTGATGCCATCCAGCCATCTCATCCTCTGTCGTCCCCTTCTCTTCCTGCCCCCAATCCTTCCCAGCACCAGGGTCTTTTCCAATGAGTCAACTCTTCGCATGAGGTGGCCAAAGTATTGGAGCTTCAGCTTCAACATCAGGCCTTCCAATGAACACCCAGGGTAGATCTCCTTTAGGATGGACTGGTTGGATCTCCTTGCAATCCAAGGGACTCTCAAGAGTCTTCTCCAACACCACAATTGAAAAGCATCAATTGTTCAGTGCTCAGCTTTCTTCACAGTCCAACTCTCACATCCATACATGACTACTGGAAAAACCATAGCCTTGACTAGACAGATCTTTGTTGGCAAAGTAATGTCTCTGCTTTTTAATATGCTATCTACGTTGGTCATAACTTTCCTTCCAAGGAGTAAGCATCTTTTAATTTCATGGCTGCAATCACCATCAGCAGTGATTTTGGAGCCCCCCAAAATAAAGTCTGACACTGTTTCCACTGTTTCCCCATCGATTTCCCATGAAGTGATGGGACCAGATGCCATGATCTCAGTTTTCCAAACGTTGAGCTTTAAGCCAACTTTTTCACTCTCCTCTCTCACTTTCATCAAGAAGTTTTTTAGTTCTTCTTCACTTTCTACCATAAGGGTGGTGTCATCTGAATATCTGAGGTTATTGATATTTCTCCTGGCAATCTTGATTCCATCTTGTGCTTCCTCCAGCACAGTGTTTCTCATGATGTACTCTGCATATAAGTTAAATAAGCAGGGTGACAATATACAGCCTTGACGTACTCCTTTTCCTATTTGGAACCAGTCTGTTGTTCCATTTCCAGTTCTGACTGTTGCTTCCTGACCTGCATACAGGTTTCTCAAGAGGCAGGTCAGGTGGTCTGGTATTCCCATCTCTTTCAGAATTTTCCACAGTTTATTGTGATCCACACAGTCAAAGGCTTTGGCATAGTCAATAAAGCAGAAATAGATGTTTTTCTGAAATTCTTTTGCTTTTTCGATGATCCAGTGGATGTTGGCAACTTGATTTCTGGTTCCTCTGCCTTTTCTAAAACCAGTTTCAACATCTGGAAGTTCACGGTTCACGTATTGCTGAAGCCTGGCTTGGAGAATTTTGAACATTACTTTACTAACGTGTGAGATGAGTGCAATTGTGCAGTAGTTTGAGCATTCTTTGGCATTGTCTTTCTTTGGGATTGGAATGAAAACTGACTTTTTCCAGTCCTATGGCCACTGCTGAGTTTTCCAAATTGGCTGGCATACTGAGTGCAGCACTTTCACAGCATCATCTTTCAGGATTTGAGATAGCTCAAATGGAATTCCATCACTCCACTAGCTTTGTTTGTAGTGATGCTTTCTAAGGCCCACTTGACTTCACATTCCAGGATGTCTGGCTCTAGGTGAGTGATCACACCATCGTGATTATCTGGGTCATGAAGATCTCTTTTGTACAGTTCTGTGTATTCTTGCCACCTCCTCTTAATATCTTCTTCTTCTGTTAGGTCCCTACCATTTCTGTCCTTTATCGAGCCCATCTTTGCATGAAATGTTCCCTTGATATCTCTAATTTTCTTGAAGAGATCTCTAGTCTTTCCCATTCTGTTATTTTCCTCCCTTTCTTTGCATTGATCACTGAGGAAGGCTTTCTTATCTCTCCTTGCTATTCTTTGGAACTCTGCATTCAAATGGGAATATCTTTCCTTTTCTCCTTTGCTTTTCGCTTCTCTTTTCACAGCTATTTGTAAGGCCTCCTCAGACAGCCATTTTGCTTTTTTGCATTTCTTTTCCATGGGGATGGTCTTGATCCCTGTCTCCTGTACAATGTCACGAACCTCCATCCATAGTTCATCAGGCACTCTGTCTATCAGATCTAGTCCCTTAAATCTATTTCTCACTTCCACTGTATAATCATAAGGGATTTGATTTAGGTCATACCTGAATGGTCTAGTGGTTTTCCCTACTTTCTTCAATTTCAGTCTGAATTTGGCAATAAGGAGTTCAGAATCTGAGCCACAGTCAGCTCCTGGTCTTGTTTTTGCTGACTCTATAGAGCTTCTCCATCTTTGGCTGCAAAGAATATAATCAATCTGATTTCGGTATTGACCACCTGGTGACGTCCATGTGTAGAGTCTTCTCTTGTGTTGTTGGAAGAGGGTGTTTGCTATGACCAGTGCGTTCTCTTAGCAAAACTCTATTAGCCTTTGCCATGCTTCATTCTGTACTCCAAGGCCAAATTTGGACGAGGGAGATACCCCTTGTCCAAGGTAAGGAGCAGCAGCTGCACTTTGGTGGAGTAGCTGTGAAGAGATATCCCACATCCAAGGTAGGAGAAACTCAAGTAAGACGTAGGTGTTGCCTGAGGGCATCAGAGAACAGACACACTGAAACCATAATCACACAAAACTAGCCAATCTGATCACACGGACCACAGCCTTATCTAACTCAATGAAACTAAGCCATGCCGTGTGGGGCCACCCAAGATGGATGGGTCATGGTGGAGAGGCCTGACAGAATGTGGTCCACTGGAAAAGGGAATGGCAAACCACTTCAGTATTCTTGCCTTGAGAACCCTGTGAACAGTATGAAAAGGCAAAATGATAGGACACTGAAAGAGGAACTCCCCAGGTCGGTAGGTGCCCAATATGCTACTGGAGATCAGTGGAGAAATAACTCCAGAAAGAATGAAGGGATGGAGCCAAAGCAAAAACAATATCCAGTTGTGGATGTGACTGGTGATAGAAGCAAGGTCCGATGCTATAAAGAGCAATATTGCATAGGAACCTGGAATGTTAGGTCCATGAATCAAGGCAAATTGGAAGTGGTCAAACAGGAGATGGCAAGAGTGAACGTCGACATTCTAGGAATCAGCGAACTAAAATGGACTGGAATGGGTGAATTTAACTCAGATAATGTATGGTAAAATTACTAGTATAGATATCCTAGAAATTATATGGAGTTCTTAACATTCTGATATGTCCTGGTATTCTAATGGAAAACCTAATGACTTCACAAAAGTTAACAAAAGGACTGAATGAACTGGCGAATATGCTTATAAATTTTATGGTTTCTATCTGAAAAATTACGGGTTTGAATCTTGTGTTTTCTGGGAGTAGGGAATTTTTGAGACTCTATAAATGTTTCAGCAAAATAAAAAAATCTATGATCAATTATGGTTATATAAATCAACAGACCAAAATTAGTGAGAACAGACCTATTTTGCAAACAAGCTAGCCTTAATTTGGTTATATTTGATAAAAATGAGGGTAATTGTAGGGAGAAAAAGATATTTCAATAAATGTTAAATCCCAGTTTGTTAATGGAGGTCTGCATCTAGTAAGACTCATTTCTTGGATAGGTCTTTGCTGTTATGTAATATTAATGTAAAATTTAATTGAATTCTTAAAGAACACCCTAAGTGTGCTTCTGAAGCTTATCTCAGTAATCTAATCTTTGGATGAAGATCAGATGCCTCATGACCTGCAACCAGGACTGGAAAAAGACATAATTTAAGGGACTGTCTCCAACCTGGATGGAAGGACTTTTTAATCAGATACTCTTAACTAGCTCATGCACAATGAAATCGAAAGGAAATTAACTCTTAGATTAATTCCTACTTCCAAAGGCCCCAACACTGGACTGGTCTATAGAGAAGACAGCTGACCTGATCTCACCTTAAAGTGATGGTCAAACAGAGGAGAAACTACATTACACCAGGATGAGAAGATGACAACATCAGAGGTAGACAGCTTGCCCAAGATGCTGGACCTGATTCGTATGATCATTTATAATGTTTTCTTGACTTCTTGGACCTTTGCATATGAATCAAATGCTTTTCTATCATAGGCCTGATCCTATGCTAGTTTTAGAAATCAATCCAATTGTTGGGTTTGTGACCAATTACCTGTGTCTAGTTCTGGGTTACCTTGGTAAATTTCTCTACTACAAGGCTCTAACTGGTTGGCCCTGAGAAAATTTACTGAAAAAAATTATAGTCATATTCAGGTCATTATTGATATTACTAGATGAGATTACTAGATGGCCCTCATTGGGCTAATTAATAACGCCTGCTCTGACTCTGGCCATAAATTTGAGTTTTCTTCTATTACTCAAGCTCAATCAGAGCAACAAGCAAAGTTTTAGCACAGGAGGAAAAATCTCCCACACTTATGGGATGGATTTATATAGCTAACACCAGGCTATGGTAATTTAGGTTTAAAGTCTCCTCTATGTTGGAAACAATTAAATCATACTAAGAATAATCAGTCTAGTAACACTAGGAAACTGGGCTATGTGCCTTATAAACAGTGCCGATGCATAATTTCCCTGGAAGATAAAGATTTGTACAGAGTAGACTAAGTCAGATGACCTGGGATATACTGGGCTACATCTAATGAAAGCTCTTAACTTAAGTCTTACTTGTTACTTTACTAATACTGCTAGCTATGTTATTTGTATTTCACCTGTTTTACAAAATTGCTGTTTCTTACACTGCCAAATGTGCGACTGAGGCCTCTAATAATATATAGTTCCATGTGAGATCGATGATGATAACAGTGTAACTCTAGATATCGGAAGAAGCAACAAGAGGGAATGTTTTCCTGGACCAAGCTAGTAAGACAGGTGGTCCAGAGAGTTTTGGATACTGTTTAATGGCCTAGACTAGTAACAGCGCATTGAGTGACCTGTCAACAAAATCTTTGCCAAACCTGAGAATGGACATTCTCAGCACCATGGGATAAAATGGTCATAAAATGCCCCCCTCAGAATCATGGTCAAGTTTTTGAGCGAAAAGGGGCTCTGTCAACTGAAAACTGACACTTGCCATCCACGTCTACAAAGATTAAATCATGGCCATTGCAACTGCTGACCTTCAACTCCCCTGAAAGGAATTCAGGGTGAAAATCAGGAATGAGGCACTCTGTGCTCTGGGAAAAACTGGCAGAACAGGCCTTCAGATAATTAGATCTTTTCAGGAGAAGATTTTATGAGTCCCAATTCTTGCATCTTCTCATACCTACAGAAACATTGACATCATTAATGGTGATATCTGCTTTGGCTGTTAAGGAAATTTTTACATTAAAAGTCAAAATAGAGTAGCCATGGTTCAGACATCCTGGGAAATAACTAGGTGATGCCATGGGTGTAATTTCAGATTAGATGTTGTATTGATAAACACTTGAGTTTTCTGAGTCATGTCAGGCTTAGATGCCACCATTCTCAAAACAATGTCTGCTGGAAGCTAGTAACAACAACTTTACTTTTTATAAAACCAGGCAACTGGCTACCTGGCTACAAGTATCTCTGAAGTGCCAGGTCCAGACTGGGTTTCAGGCCTATTCTTCTAAAAAGAAATGAGATTTATTGTGTCTATTAAAATTCCAGTTATCCCTCCTCCAGCTACTTCTAATTGGGTCTGTTACAACAAAATGGCAGACCAAGGGATTGAGACTTTAATCATACAAGGTGCAGATCTAGGGCTTGGTACTCAGGAATACTTCCAATTCACTGTCTGTTCTCCAAGCTGAGGCAGTCATATGCCCCATTTTGACAGGAAGTTATCACAGTCATAGTTGCCCAGTTCCCTAAATTAAAACTGAGCAGGACTCTGTGGGGCTCTGGAGTACAGATCTGTTCTGTGTTCTCCATTTCTTGTCTGTGGGATATAGGCCTCATTCAGCCTCCTTGACCTTCCCTGAGTTCCAAAGGGTGGAGTCAAACAATTGCTAATCAGGGAAGGGAGGGTATGCAGAAACAGAGGAGAAACAATCAAATGGTATTAACAGCCTTGAGACAGGGTCCTGGTTCCTACTCAAAGAAATATGCATAACAATGTCTTTGAGTTCTTCTACAGAACTGGAGCCCCCATCCAGGTGGAGGATGGTGACTTCAGATTAAACACAAGATTCCTGGAGCACAGCTCTGTTGCCTCACCACCAACCAATAAAAAAAAAAAAAAGAAGGTCACAAACCCTGCAGCCCTCACCCCAAATGTTGCGGTAGAGAGAGACTTCTGCTCTGCTAGGCAGGCCTACACCCATGCACAGCAGGAAGAAGTTACAGAAGAAAGAGACCTCCATCCCAATTCCCAAGAAGTATCTTGAGTATGAAGTCTCTCAGAGGGGAGTTGTTAGGGGAAGCACACTGATTGAAACCGCCCACCCTGGCCAGGCACCATAGTAACTATTTGCATGAGTTTTTTCATGACAGGAGATCCTGGTAAGGAACACAGAACTAATAAGCCTCCACCAACCAGAAGAGTTTGGGAAAGGTCAAAAGGAGACACCACATGTCTGACCACCTCCCAGAATCCTTCTCTCTGGCATCCATCTTAGCTGAACAAGGCGTGCACCACCAGGAAGGACTCTGAGTCAGATGATTGGCTAAAGACAACCTGGAAACTAATCCCATCTCCATAAAACCTGAGACTGCAGAGCTGTTCTCCTGGCTTCCCTTACCCTCCTGCTCTCTGCCAAGCATCCTTTCCCAATAAAATCTCTTGCTTTGTCAGCACATGTGTCTCCTCGGACAATTCATTTCTGAGTGTTAGACAAGAGCCCAATTTCGGGCCCTGGAAGGGGTGGCCCAACTCTGTGCAACCCTATGGACTGGAGCCTGCCAGCCTCCTCTGTCCATCGGATTCTCCAGGCAGGAATACTGGAATGGGTTGCCATGCCCTCCTCCAGGGGATCTTCTCCAGCCAGGGATCAAATCTGCATCTCTTACGTCTCCTGCATTGGCAGGCAGGTTCTTTACCACTAGAGCCACCTGGGAAGCCCCCAGATAAGAACTATATCCATGCCTAAATATTTAAACTATGGATAGATTTTTAAACTTCACCTTGGAAAGTCTCAGAAGTATTCTACATGCTTATTAAGAAGAGGACAAAACAAACAAGAAAACTTCTTTAAAAAAAAAAAAGCAAATGGCAACCAACTTAAGGGAAAAACAAACAAAAATCAATTCAAACACAAAACTAGAAGGGAAACATCCAAAAGAGCATTTTTCTCCCCCCCTTCGCCCCCCCGACTTCAAGAGGGGGGGTGATAAGTGCTCAGAAAAATGTATTTTAAGGAAGATTCAAAAGACAGGCGCCTGTTATAAAATGTACGTTTTCCTTACAAAACTATTGCAGGGAGCCTCCCTCTACGTGGCATGGTGCATTTTCTGAAAATCAATCAAATCCTCTCATTCAGTGGAAGTCCAATCGCATTGTCTGCCCCTTCCTCCAGAAGCCGATTTCTGCCAGGTAGAAAATGAAGTTTCCTTTCCTCTCCTCTCAGACACAATGCTGCAGCATGGCAGAACTGTTGTTCTGTGTGGGAAACCGACTTCCTGTCTCAATAAACGAGCACACACAGGCTTTTCTGGACACATAATGGAGCCTTTTTTATTTTATACAAAAATCATTCCACACTTAACACATCAGTGAAGCCACTTAAGCTCTACTGCATCTGAATTAAAGAGGAATTGTGTGATCAAAGGGTGTGAAAAGAACCACACAGGGCGTTCCTCAGATCCTCTACTTTTGTTACATTTGATACATAACAAACCCAATAAATATGCTTATCCCAGGAGCAAGTTTCATTATCTCATACCATTAAGCCTGGTAACAGTATTCCTGTATTACCCTCCATGCTACTGCATCCAATTCTATACTGACAATTTGGGAGAGAAATGAAAAATATTGGCAACTTTCAAGGGACTGAGGGTGAAGGTGGGGGGGGATAAGAAAATTTTCTTTTGTGGGTTTGTTTGCTCCTGTTTCACTGAATACAAATGTATATGTATACACAAGCATATAAAGGTATATGCTGCATCTATATGTATATACCCACTATTGGTAAAATATTCACATAAATATACAATAGTATGTTACTATACACACACACACACCCTCACACACGCAAACATGGGAACTTGTTTTCTTATCAAATAATGAAACATAAAGCAAAAAAGACATGAAAAGTCTTTAATTCCCAGAATTGAATAGGTGAAGAGGACATTCTATAATCCTTTTATAGTTTTTCATGCTGTGAACATAGCTTATGTGAAGGTTATTAGGTATTTAATATTCACTGTATTTTTTTTAATATCATGCATTCTAGAGAGATTGGAAAATTCCAAAAGAGAGTTCAGGCATCCTCACAAGGCATGTATCACAGCTACACACGTCCTAAAATGTATTTTGGGAATAAGAATTTAAGTACTATTAAAATGTGTCTTCCATGCCTTTGCATAAAAACATGAAATGCAAAACATGCAGTCAATGAATTAAAGTTGATTGAACACGATATTATTTAAATTGATGTAAGCAAACCAACACTGGATTGAGATATATTCCTTGAGCTATCACCTGTATGGCTGGAGTGAACTATTGAACAAGGACCCCAAATTGTTCAGATAAAAATTCTCTCATTGAAGAAAAAGAGTTTAAGTCAGAATTAATTCCTTCAAATAGCATCTGTGGAGTGCCAGTTATGAGTCAGCTACTGTTCTAGGCACACGAGAGTCAATGATTAAAAAGACATGCAGCCTATTCTGCTTGTAGTCCACTAAGAAAGAGAGACGTCTGGATAAATAATGACACTGCAAACTGAAACAGCAGTTCTCGTGAAGTGCCCTGTAAAGCATAGTGAAGATAACAACTATTTAGTACAGGGAAATCAGCAAATGTATCCTCAAAAGAGTTAATACTTGAGTGTGGTCTTAAAAGATGGATGGGAGAATAGAAAGCTTATCAGTCAGAGAAATTAGAAGAAAAACATGTCAGGGACAAGGCATATGAACAAAGACATGCTGAAATCATGACAAAGCATGTCGCTTCAGTGTGTCCGACTCTTTGCGACCCTATGGACTGTAAGCTGCCAGTCTCCTCTGTCCATGGGATTCCCCAGGCAAGAATACCGCAGTGGGTTGCCATGCCCTTCTCCAGGGGATCTTTCCGACCCAGGAATGGAGAACTGGTCTCCTGCATTACAGGCAGATTCTTTACCTCTGAGCCACCGGGGAAGCCCGTGAAAAAGCGTAAGCACTTTGAACTGGCGCATCATTTGATAGATGGATTTTAGAATTCACTTAGTGAAAAGAAGTAACAGATGAGGTTGGGGTGATAGGGTGGGGCCAAATAACAGAGTGAGCTGAACGCTTTATTAGGGCACTTGGACTGTGCTCTTGAAAGCCCTGAGGAACCAGTAGGTCTTAACAGACCAAGTGATGTGAGTTAGATTTGTATTTTGTCCCAGTGAGATGTCCATACGAACCAACCTTCGAATAATTACTCAGGTCTGGCAATCTATATATCTCTAAATAACTGTCAGTTGCATTTTTCTTTTTTTGCATTCAGTGGTTTGGCACTGCATGTGCCAACCGTGCAGATGACCAACTGAAAGGTTTCATTTATATCCAGATGTTTCAGTGTTGTGTAGACAATCACAAACATTGAAAGAAAAAATATTCCATGAGGGTGAAAGTCCCTGTACCATGCTTCCCAAATAAATCTTTGTGGAGGGTATCACTAATAGCAGTTCCACTCTGTTTAAACACAGTTATTAAGATCAGATGACCATCTGTTTTCTGCCACAGTTGATGTCATGCAAACCTTTTCCATGGAACCTAGGCACTGTTCTCTGTTGCAGAGACAAATAAAACTCCAAAAATAACCATAAAAATAACAACATATGATTCAGTCATACATTCTCTTCTTGATTAATTTGGATGAGTATGTGCCCTAGATGCAGATACTACCTATTGCTACCCAATCTGCCTTTCTTTGTGGAAAAATAAACCAATAAGGCTTTTTGTCCCTCCCCTAACCCTACCCTGAATTTCCTGTCAACTTCCGCTTACACTCACATAGAGCACTGATGTTTAATTTTGCTTCTGAATGATGTACAGAGAGTCCCTTTTCTTCCTTATTTTCATTCGGGGTTTATGTGTCCATGAATTTTATGGTCTGTACTTGAGGTAAGATTTAAATGTGGTCTGAGGCAGGATCTTTCACTCAACAGTCCGTAAGAATTTGAAAATAATGAGAAGGGAATTTTCCAGTAAACAAATAACTACAAACATGCCACTTTGATGTGATACGTACAGGAAAATCACAAGTGTTGACTGCAGAGGGAATGAGCTCATGGAAGGAAATGTATCTACTGTTCACTCTATTGGGGACTTTTCAAGGTCTGATCATGACGAGATCCATCCACTCATTCTAATCAATATACTTAAGGGATAGAGACACAAAGAGAAAGATTTTCAGAGGAAGAGAACAACAAGGAAGGTGAAGGGATATGAAAAATAGTTAAAAGGATCCAAGAAGTTTTCATCTAGAGAAAAGCATCCAAGAGATCTCCAGAATCAGGTCTTAAAACTCCCAGAATGATGTTGGATAAAAGGATTCAGTGTATTGTGTATATTGTACCTTAAAAAAGGTACAATGGAAGAAACACAGATAAATATTGGGTATATATAAGGAGCAATCATTTAAAATTAAGAGTCATCTATACAAAGGACCAGTTGAGGAAAAGGGTTTTGTAAGTTCAGAATTATCCAGACACAGGATGGAACTCCACAGGACATGAGTGGGATGATTCCAGAATTAGATGAGTTCTTAGATTTCTAAGATATGACCCACCTGGTGGTTCAGATGGTAAAGAATCTGCCTGCAATGCAGGAAACCTAGGTTTGATCCCTGTATCAGGAAGATCCCCTGGAGAAGGGAATGGATATCCACTCCAGTATTGTTGCCTGGAGAATTCATGGATAGAGGAGCCTGATGGACTATAGTCCAAGGGGTTGAAAAGAGTTGGACACAACTGAGCAACTAACATATTTCTAGCATCCCACCCAATAATTCTAATTGATCTGAATTTACTGATTTTTCCTTTAATTCAGCCCAAGATTCTGAGTGGCAGGGCCTTCTCTTCTCAGCATGAATCTATCTCCTGCTGCTACTGGCTTGGTCAGCGCTATGAAACAGACCTCAGTTCTGGGCGTGACATTTATTTGCAGATACCAACTTTTTAGCCTAGATTCTGATATCTGGATTGTTTGTTTTATTTGACTTGCTTTGTTTTGCTTCAGTAATCTGACACCAGCTTCTGAGTGATGCTCTCATTTGACGGTTTGATTTTAGCATTTTTGATCTTGAACTCGATCACGCAAAGAAACAAAAAGGACCACAGCCAGCCCTTCCTTGTACAGATGCAACTTACGGCATTGAAAGTTGAGTATGGGATTTTTGCATAGGTAATAACACAATCCACTTTTCAAAATGATCACCATTTTAGTGGAGTGTTTTCTTTCCAAAGGCTTTTGTCCAGTTTTACACACTTTAGCCTCATGCCGTAAACCTGAAGCCGATTAAGGGTGTATAGCAAATTGGGAAAAGCTTAGAAGTTCTGATGTAGATCACTAATCTCTTGGGAAATTCAGTCAATTAGTCAGTGACCTATTTTATCTACAGCGTGATAACTTTACTAACACTACCCCCTCAGCACACACACAGAGGATTATTAACTTGTACTGTGAGAAAGTTGTGGGGCCAATTTACAAGCCATTTTGACTTTCTAGGTTTGGAATTTCCCTGTAAGTACCCAAATTTTAGGAGATGAGTTACCTCACAAAGAACAAACTTTCTTGTCAAGAAAAGGAAGTTTAAACAGGTATCAAGCACAGTCCTGCACCTAAGTGTTTTGATGAATGAACAGTAAATGAATCACACGCATATGAAATTACATTATGAATTACATTTTTCTCTATGTACTTACATGTTTCAGCATGAAGGGGTAAAAAGTTGGAAGCTTTGTTCTTGATTCTTGAAAACCAAACTTATCTGAACACACCATCTGAGCCCACTTGAAGGTTAACATCCCCTTATTTCTGATGCTGATTACTTCCTTTGGTGGCTTTCCATTACTGAAATATTTTCAAATTTCCAGAAAATTCACATTGGTGCTGATAGGAGTGGATCAAATGACCTCTGTACATTCTTTTGAGTCTAACAATCCATCATTCTTTTCCTGTTGAAAGATATTTTTTTGATGTGGACCATTTTTACAATCTTTATTGAATTTGTTGCAATATTGCTTCTGTTTTATGTTTCGGTTTTTTGGCTGTGAGGCATGTGGTATGTGGTTCCCTAACCAGGTATGAGGTGGTACCCTAACCAGGTATGTGGTTCCCTAATCAGGTGTGAGGTATGAGGTATGTGGTTCCCTAACCAGGGATTAAACCTGCATCCCCTGCAATGTCTTAATCACTGGACAGCCAGGGAACCCGCTGTCATTCTTTTTAATTGAAGTCAGTCATATTGATTCCATATAAGTCTGCTAGGCCATATACCCAGCATATGGTGGAGTGAGGCGGAGAGGACATTGTTATCTATTTGTGAAAGAAAAAGAAGTCGAGTTAGAAGTTCTTGCATTTGGGAGGACTTCCCTGATGGTCTAGTGGCAGTGACTCCTTGCTTGCAATGCAGGGGGCCCAGGTTTGATTCCCGGTAAGGGAACTAGATCACACATGCCACAACTAAGACCTGGAGCAGGCAAATAGTAAATAAATAAATAAACACGATTTTACAATTTTTAAAAATGTATGTATTTATTTATTTTTGGCTGTGTTGGGTCTTCATTGTCATGCAAGCTTTTCTCTACCTGCGGTGAGCTGGGCCTACTCTCCAGTTACCGTGCATGGGCCTCTCATGGAGGTGTCTTCTCTTGTTGCAGAGCACAAGCTCTAGTGCTTGCAGGCTTCAGTATTCTCGGTGCATGGGCTCAGTAGTTGCAGCTCCCAGGCTCTGGAGCACAGGCTCAAGAGTTGTGGCACGCAGGCTTAGTTGTTCCACTGCATGTGGTATCTTCGCGGACCAGGGATTGAACCACTGTCTCCTGCATTGGCAGGTGGATTCTTTATCACTGAGCCACCAGGGAAGCCCCAATAAAAGTATTTTGTTTTTTTAAAAAAAAAAGTTCTTGAATTTAGGAGAACTGGAAACAATACCGATTCCCTCAACAAGCCTTTATTGAAAGCCTAGTAGGCACTGGGCATTACAATACAAAGCTACAGTCCTGGTTCTAAAGGAGTCCTTTGCCCGGTGAGGAAAACAGACCAGGAAGCAGGCTATATTAACACAGTGTGAGATATCATGACAGGAATATGAGTGCGGAACCCTGGGAACAAAAAGGAGAGGAATCTGAACTCTAACGGGTGGAAGAGGACTGGCAATTAGTTTCAGAGGCACTGATACTCAGGCCAAAGACTCAAGGATAACAAGAATTTGAGTCAGGAAGTAAAGAGTAGTGGAGGGTAAGAAGGTGCAGAGTCGGGCAGGTATGAGATATTGGGTGTTTGGAGAGACTTCAGCATGGATACTATGCAGGTTTCAGTTTCCATTTGTGGGTAGGGAAATCCGAGGCTGGCAAAGTAGATGGGAGGCTGCATCACCAAGGGCCTTGTCTTCTAGATTAGGAAGCACAGATCAGATGCTGGCTTTAGCTCACATTTGTCTTTTACTGTTATCACTCGAGCTGATCTTATATACTGTTAGCATCTGGTTAATCACTGTCCTCATACCATTACGTTTTTCTTTCAGCTATGTATTTCCTTTAAAAATCATGCAATTTGGGACTTCCTTGGCAGTCCAGTGGTTAAGACTCTATGTTTCCAACGCAGGGGAAGTGGGTTCAATCCCTGATCAGGGAACTAGATCCCACATGCCATGCCACGTAGCCAAAAAAAAAAAAAAAATCATATAATTTATCCTACAGGAAATAAGAGTACTAGAGGGAGTGGGTGGAGATTTACTACTCAGTCCTGAAGCCTGACAGAAGCATGGTCCTGTCTGAATCCCCATTGTTGGTCAACTTGGCCCAGTCCTTTCCCATCCCCTGGCCTTGGGTTCCATTCAGGCAAAGTGAGATCAGTGTGATCTATTTCAGATGTGCTTTATGTCATTTGGAGAAAAGTTGTTATTTGACTACAAATGCTCTCGTGTTCCTCATTAGACTATATGAATAATTCACAACCAACATCATCATCCCAGGGTGGATTATATTTGGAATTTTTATGTGGACCAATTCTCAAGCCAGACTGCTGTGATTCATCACAACCTCTGATGACATTTTTAAGAGGTAAAGAAAAGGAAACACAAGGAGGTCTTTCAGAGGTGAAGAAAGGAAGAAGGAATAAAACAGCATTAGGAAGTTACAGAAATAGACCAAAAATACAGTGGGTAATTGCATATGTGTGTATGTAATACACACTCAATAAGAGACTTTGATTGCAGACACAGAGGAAGAGTTTTATGTCACCATCTGATACCATGACTCAAAATCTCTACCCACATTTTCCTATTCTAGAGGCAATCTTCATAAATGGTCACGTGTATTGAATTCTTTCTGTAAACTAAGAGCACTAGGCATTTTGACATCATCCTTGCAACCTCTCCAAAAGGTAGGTTCTTATTATCTCCATTTTACAGTGAGAATTTTAAGGTTTGAGAGGTTTGGCAATGTTGCCAAGGATCCACAGTTAGTGAGTGGCAGCTAGAAGTCAAAATAAGATGTTCCTTTTGTGCACTGTTGGTGGGAATGTAAATTGGTGCAGCCACTGTGAAAAACTGTAAGGAGGCTCCTCAGAAAACTAAAAATAAAAGTATTATATGATCCAGCAACTCTGGGGAAAAAAACATTAATTTTAAAAAGTGCATGTACCCCAATGTCCACAGCAGTGTTATTAACAATTGTCAAGGTATGCAACCAACCTAAGAATATATCAACATATGAATGAATAAAGATGTGGTAAGTATACACAATGGAATACTATTCAGCCATAAAAAATAATTAAATTTTGCCATTTGCAGCAACACTGGATGGACTCGGAGGGCATTGTGCTAAGTGAAATAATTCAGATAAATACTGTATGACATCACGTATAAGTGGAATCTGAAAGAAAAATACAGCATACTAGTGAATACAACAAAAGAGAAACTGACTCACGGATTTAGAGAACAAACTAGCAGTTACCAGTGGGGAAGAGGGGAGGGGGGAGGATAAGCAAAGGTAGAGGGAAATGGGGTTATTATGGAATTATATGAAATCATGTTTGTGAACCTTGAAAATTGTGAAGCGTTATAGAATCTAAAGAATCTTTCATTTAGTTAAAATAATAAATAAAATAATAAGAAAAAATCATACTAGACTAACTACGATTGTTATTTGACAAGATAATGAATGAGTTAAAAAATTATTTCCCTCCAAAACAACTCTTTCTCACAAAACCCCCAAACACGAAATGAAGTCTTCCTGGATGCATAGCTCTTTACTATTCTGCCTTGGTCCCTCCACTAGTTAATTGCTTCAGTGATTGATTTTCAAATAAGGGGACAACTGGGGATAAGGATACAAGAACTCTGCCACACGTGAGATTTAGTAAAAAGATCTGAGAAGTAAAGTCAGGACAGGTAGTGGAATCACAGCTTTCCTAGGCCTTTGAGTAGAAGCTGTTGAGTAAGATGTCCTGATCCTTGGTCCACACTTCCACGGTGAACGTTTAGCATGCCCTTTCTGCCCCCACCCAGCCCAACAGTTTTACACACTTTGGCTTCATGACTAAGTATTTCTTCTTTTTGAGCAGGTGGATAGTGAGGCAGCAGGAAAAGAAAAGACGAGTTTTATTCAATTGGACTTTAAGAGAAAGTCCAATTCTACTTCAAAAGAAGCACTTGCATATTAAGAAGCATTTTCCCTGTGTTTTTGGAAGAAAAATCCAAAGAACAGTCAAGTCAGGGACTTGTTTAACTGCCTAGTAGGAGCTGTTATCACAACAAAGATGAAAACATAGGGACTAGAAATGTGCATACCCAAAAGTACTACGGATTTCCTTCTTCTTTTTTGGAAAAATTGTGGTAAAAAGACACATAAGATAAAATTTATCATCTTAATAATTTTTACATATACAGTTCAGTAGTATTAAGTACATCCTCATCACTGTGAAATCACACTACTCATCTGCAGAATTCTTTCATCTTATGAAGCAAACTCTGTAACCATTAAGCACTAATCCCTGACATTCCAGCCCCTGACAACTACCATTCATAAAAACTTTGTCTTTATGAGTTTGATTTCTCTAGGGACCTCCTATCTGTGGAATCATATTGTATTTGCCCTTTCATGACTGCATTATTTCACTTAGCATAATCTCGTCAAGGTTTCTCCAGGTTGCAATATATGTCAGAATTTTCTTCCTTTTTATGGCTGAATAATATTCCATTGCATTTACATACCATGCTTTGTTTATCCCTCATTCCGTTTTTCCTTTCCACAGTCTGTTGGAAAAATATCAGCCATGCGAGTCTGAGTACTGGGCTTCAGGTTGCCTTGAAGGAGTAGAAGGGACACAGACCGTATCTCCCAAGTTCATGCCTTTGCCCTTCTACTCATCTATCTGACAGCCAGGGCAGAGAGCAGGACCCCATCAACAGGGGTGTGGGTCAGCAGCCGTATCAAGCCTGTCCCTTTCTGTGGGTTTCAACTCTTCCTTCGTCAATCCTGCTACCCAACCAAGCATTAAACTGTGGCTAATACATTAAGCTCAGGTATCAGGCTCCACTAGGGCTTAGGGAAGAAGGGAGAGAGGAGAAGCCAGGGCTCAGCATTCAGACGGTTGGGCCTTGAAGAGCCAGTAGATGACCCTTTGCTGGTTTCTATGATGCTCACTCCAGACCACGCGATGTTTCTGCTACATCCAGCCATTCTCTCAGGATTCTCATCTTCTCTCACACGGTGTTCCCAATCCTCCCCTTTCCCTCCTGCCTCACCTCAATTAAGTCATCTCTCCTTTATAAAAAATGAGGCCCAGGAAACATAGAAAAATGTATGGTGAATGTAAGCTTCAGTTCCAGTTTTTCTACACCAAGGTGACTTGACCTCAAGTTCCTAAAACCAGTTGGTTGACTTCACCTCTATTCATCTTCATGTTTTATAAGAACAAAGGCCATTGCACTGAAGTTAAGGTATATGTGCCAATGCACAGGCCTCCTGTGCTGAGCTGAAACAATTCTCTTTCATATCTACCTCGTCTTACTTCACTTATCCATCAGCCTAACTATAAAATGATATTATAATTTTTCTGAGGAAAATGAAAGAAAACTTAAGTATGTGGAGTAATATACCATATTGTGGCTGGTAGACTGGATATTATCAAGATTTCCACTCTCTCCAAATTAACATATATATCTCTTTGTGACTGTGGGTAAACTTTGGTGTGACTCTCTTGCTCACAATGCTTATTCTCAGGTGGTTTTTAAACAATATCTGATGAATACCCTGTTAGTATACTTGTTGGCCTGCTTCTTCCTTTGGTTTTATAAAAGCCAGCTAGAAGATAGTTTTTCTCCATTATCTTCATTCTTCAACCATTTTAAAATTGGAGTATAGTTAATTTACAGTGTTGTGTTAGTTTCAGATATGCAGCAAAGTGATTCATTTATATATATATAAATATAATGACTAATATATATTGAATAAAAATATAAATACATTAAAATATAAATATAATAAATATTTATAAGTTGAATAAACATAAAATATAATGTAATAGCTATAATATTATATAATATAAATATATGAATGAAATATAATTTGAATAAATATATAAATATATACTGAATAAATACATTCATTTATATATAAATATACATTTTCTTTTTCAGATTCTCCATTATGCTTAAGAAAGTATCCTCTAATGAAAGTATCCCTTCTATTATTTTTATTTTTAAATTTCTAGGTAGACTTTACCTACTGAGTCTCCACGGAGCCCCCTTGGTCCCAGAGAGGCTTTTTTCCTTGCACTAAACTGAAATAATTCTGCTCTTAGCTATTCTTTTAAGACTCAGGATGTGTGGTGGTATCACTCTGCCTCCATCAATTTTAAATACAGTCTTATGCTGAAGTTAGATGAACAAGTTGCCTTTTAAGTGTCAAGTCTTTTGACAAAATATGAAATTAGCATGTGTTACATAGAAAGTTCATTAGTTAATTACCAGCAAACATAATTCTGACTCACTGGAAAAGTCCCTGATGCTGGGAAAGATTGAGGGCGTCAGAGTATGAGATTGCTGGATGGCATCCCTGATGCAATGGACATGAACTTGGGAGAACTTGCAAACTTTGGGAGATGGTGAGGGATAGGAAGGTCCAGCATGCTGCAGTCTGTGAGGTCAAAGAGTCGGACATAACTGGGCGACTGAACAACAACAATAAACATAATTCTTCAAATGTCTTTATGATATCAAAACAATTGGTCAGTTTCAAGAAAAAAAAAAAAAACTCAGCCAAACAAGACTGCGTAAACAAAACTGACTACTAAATATTTTCACTTTCCAATTAATTGTATTTCCTTCATGTTGATATGACATATTTGGGTTTCAAGGGCAAACAAATATTTAACAGAATTTTTAAATGCACACGTTTATATTTGTGTGTGCATATGTATCCTTTATTAATTTATATATAGACATCCCAAGATATCAATGAATTATTGCAGAAAAATAAATAGTATATATTGTAGCTATCATAATTATATTTACTGGAACTGTAAATATAATAGCTGTAAGATTTGAAATATATAGATGCAATTTCCCATAAAATGCAAAAACATCTGCATTTTTTTCAGTAATTAGGCATCTGTTAAAGTATCATCCAGAACAAATATAAAAGCAGCCTGACCAGGTCTGAATTCTTGCTAATCTCAGGTGAAGGAGAACAGTTGCTATTGATAAAGCCAGTTAATCTCCAGAGTACAACTTGAGCTTTATGTTCTTTTAGATGAGAATCACAGAAATTGATTAGCATTCACTGCCCATACCAGCTTTAAGTACCAGCCACAATGAGCTCTATGACTGTGATTCAATGTACTATACTTTCAGTCTCCATGAATAGAGGGACTCCAAAGCTGATAAAAATGAATTATCTTCTTTTTTTAATTTTGAAAATGCTTTACCAACATTAACTAATTAACAGATGCATTTGATGAGAAATATACACCATCTTGTAGTCTATCACCCAGAGGGATCTTCAATTGTATGTGATGTGATACATCACTATACAATGGAAAATTAACTTAGCTCTTAATGATAATACTGGAAGCTATGTAGAAACTGAGATTCAGTCTATGCAGCACTAAAAAAAAAAAGATTCCTGGTAGCAAACTCCTTCATCCATTACTTAGGCCAAAGACATGATGACTTCAAAAAATAAGCAACCCATAGTGTTTACTCATAGCTGAGATTGATTTTAAGGTTTTGTGTGTGTGTGTCTGTGTGTGTGTGTTAGTCGCTCAGTTGTGTCTGACTCTTTGTGAACCCATGGACTGTAGCCCACTAGGCTCCTCTGTCCATGGAATTCTCCAGGCAAGAATACTGGAGTGGGTAGCCATTCATGTCTCCAGGGGTTTTTTCCAACCCAGGGATGAAACCCAGGTCTCTGGCACTGCAAGCAGATTCTGGACCATCCGAGCCACCAGCTTAGCAAGTGTAAAATGCAGTAATGACTACTGCCAGTGCAACTGCACTTTGAGGAAACAGAAAGTTCTCTTTGGCCAGGTGACTTTTTCCTTTGAGATAAATGACAGCTTTCATGTCTCTGGAATGGGAGATTGAGAAGATGGTTTCTCAAATTCTTGATTTGTCCAACATGTAGGTAATGAAAATGGTCATTTACATGCACATCTTGACACAGACATAGGTTTTCTCTAAAAGATATTCTATCATGTGCCTACAACAGTTCATCATGGTTTTTCTAGCACCTAATATAGTTTCTGGTACTCAAAGTGTGTTTGTTAAATGACTAACTAGATCAATGACACCCAATAAATATTCACATTTACATTATCAAAGAAGTCTATGTATTTGCAACCTCTGTTTTGATCATGTTTACTAGTGTATTACTAGGCACTAAAAATTTACAAGTCATTAAGAACTATTCACACTAGGAGAACCCTCCAGGCAAATTGCTAAATATGTCTGTATCATAGAAACTAGGTTTGAAAAATGTAATGGGCTTCCCTGGTGGCTCAGATGGTAAAGAATCTGTCTGCAATGCAGAAGGCTAAGGTTTGATCCCTGGGTCAGGAAGAGCCCTTGGAGAAGAGAATGGCTACCCACTCCAGTATTCTTGCCTGGAGAATTCCATGGACAGAGGAGCCTGGTGGGGTATAGTCCACGAGCATGCCAAGAGTTGGGCACAACTGAGTGACTAACACTTTCACTTTCAATGTACGGTTCAACATAATGGATCTATTTCTGGTTCCAGCTGCTTGCAAGTTAATGCATATGGATTTTTATTATCTGAACAACAGGAATCCATGTGAATCAAATAAATTCATGTTTGTTCCATTGACCTGGGCACCCCATCTGGGGTCTCACAAACACTGTAACTGATGTTCTTTCTGAATCAACCGTATGAATGCAAAGAACAAACCCACTTTATATCCTAGTTCATGTAAAGACTGTTAGGTCTATTAGGTTACAATTAACTCTGATTAACTCTCCCACCAATAGAACTATTCTCCACCTTAGATGAATAACATTGTGAAAAGAGATATACTTTAGTATTAAAGAAAACAGAAAAACATGCTTTCATTCTATTCTGACAGCTGTATTTCCCACAGGCTTCAAAAAAGTCCAAGCTATCCAAAATTTATATGAAAAAGAAAATTGATAAGATTGCATGCATAAAACTAAATGATTGTTGCCCCTCATGATTGCTGACATTCCATTATACACATGTACACACATATAGACACACATTTATATTTATACAAATGCACACACATAAAACAAATTTACTCGAGTACAATTACTAAAGTCATCTTTCTTTTTTCTTTCTTTTTTTTCAGGTAAAGGCTATTTAGAGATCTTGTTATGAAGAAAAACTTTCCTATCTTTTCTTCAAAGAACTTGATGACCAAAATGATTTAGCATTAAAATACTTGTTGACCAGTGATAATTGAGTAACTGGTATAGGACTATAAAACTAGAGAAAATACGTGGAATGACTATTTTCAATTGTTGAACAACAATCAACACTAAACCATGATTACTGTGCGGAAAGAGCTAAATTACGTGAGCTCCACGACTTCCCTGGCTTTCTGCTTACAAGCACTTTCTGAAGTGTAGTGTAGGGAAGGGGAAGTCTGAAAACAATGGTCTTGCTTGGCTAAAGAGAAAGAGAACGAGTTTGGAGTTCCTGTGTTGGAACTTGTGGGTCAGGCTACCAGCTAAAAGGGAACTGTACAGAGAAGGAGCTTCAGAAATCTATACTGGAAGCACTTGAGTGTTTGAACACAAAGCTTCCCATGTGCAAAACAAGAAGCCAATAGGTCATGTGCAGAACAGCTACCTAGCAAAGACAATTACTAGGGAGATAAAAACTCCTGAGGAACTGTGAGTAGAACAAGTACCGGAACTTGTGCAATGATGAGGCACATTCAGGTTCTAGCTCCTGAGCGTAGAGACCACCCAGAGAAGTCACAGTGCTTGGAAGAAAGGCCAGAAAAGCCATGCCTCAGAAGAAGGAAAAATTTATCCCCAGGGTAGAGGTTATCCTAGACCTGCCCTAACAAAGTAAAAAAAAGACCCCAAAGAATCAAGCTGCCTTGATTTAATTTCTTCCTAGGGCAAAATTTAATATTCAATTTAAAAAGAAAGTGAAGGTCAGATACTCAACAACATGAAATCTATAATGTTAAGCATCAACTCAGAAATTACTACATATAAAAAAGCTGGAAAGTATGACCCATAACCAGGAGAAGAATTAGTCATTAAAAGCACACAGAAAAGACAGAGATAACGGAATTATTTAGCAGATATGAACTCTAAAACAAGTATTATAAATGTGTTCAAAGATTTAAATGAAAATATGGATAAGGTAAAAGAAACACAATAAAGCATGGAAATTTTATGAAAGAATATAAAAAGACCAAAAAGAAATCCTAGAATTAAAAAAAAAAAAGAATCTGCAGTAAAAATTTCACTGGATGATCTTAACTCAGCAAAGGGAAAGCTCAGTGAATTTGAATAGAGGAAAATAGAAATTAGCTAAACTTAAACACAGACAGGAAAAGGTTCAAAAACTGAGAGTCTCAGTGTAGAAGTTAAATGCATGATAGCAATAGAAAAAAAAATGGATAAAATTTAAGTTCCTATGTTTTACATGAGGTGGGCTGATATTAACTCAAGGTAGACTATGATAAGTTAAGGTTCATGTGATAAGTCTGAGAAGGATTATTAAAAAATAAACAAAGTGAGGTAAAAATAATAAGCCAATGGACAATATAACATGGAATAATAAACACTCAATCCAAAATTAGTCTGTTAGGAGGGAAAAAGGAACAAACTATAGATGGGACAAATAGAAAAAAGATAGCAAGGTAACAATCTTAACTCCAACCATTTAAATAAATACATTAAATGTAAATGGACTAAACATTTCATTAAAAAGGTGAAACTGTCATGCTGTGTTAAAAATCATGACTCAATATGTGCTATTTATGACAAACTCACATATAATGTAAAGATGCAGGTCGCTTAAAAGTAAGAATGTGGAAAAAATAACACACCATTAGTGAAAACACTAATCATAAGAATGATGAACTGTGTATATTAATATTCGAGAAAGCTGACTTCAAGCAGAGTAGTCCTACAGAAATAAAGAAAATGACAATAGAAGAGCCAAATTATAAAGAAAACACAGTAATCATAAAAGGATATATACCTAATAACAATATCAAACTTCAAGAGCGAAAAAAAGGATGGAAAAGGAGGAAGCAACAGACAAACTGACAATTATAGCTGGAGATTTCAATACCTTTATCTCAACAATTGATAGAATAACTAAATAGAAAATCAATAAGCATGTAGAAGATGTGAACCATTCTAACGGCCAACACAACCTGATACATATATAAAGTACTCCTCTCAGTAATTGGAAAATCCACATTCTTTTGAAGTGATCGCAAAATGTTGCCAAGACCCTTTGCTGCGCCATAAGTCTAAATAAACTTAAAATAATTTAAATCATTTAGAGTATGTTCTTAGGATTGAATTAGAAATCAATAACAAAAAGACATTTGGAAAATCCTCTAGTATTTAGAAGTCAATCAAAATACTTCTTGTTAAACCATAGATCTAAGACAAAATTAAGAGAAAAATTTGAAAATATTTTGAACTAAATTAAAATAAAAATATAACACATCAAATTTCTAGGATGAAGTCAAAGCAGTGTTTAGAAAGAAACTTACAGTTTCAAATGTTTATGTTAGAAAATAAAAATGGTTTAAAATTGAAATCTAAGATTCTGCCTTAAGAAGTTAGAAAAATCATAAAAAAACAAGCCCAAGCAAGAATATAGAAGAAAATAATAAGGATAACAGCAGAAGTCAATTAAATAAAAAACTGGCAAGTAATAAAGAAAAAACAATAAAATCACAAATTGGCTTTTTAAAAAGATTAATCAAATTGATAAGCTCCTACCTAATCAAGAAAAAAGAGAAAATACAAATTATCAATATTACAAATGAAAAAAGAGATACTAATAGAGAGCATTCAAACTTAAAAACTTGATATGTGAATATTACGAACAACTTTATGAGAATAAATTTGAAATTTTACATTAAAAGGACAAGACCCTTGAAAATACACATTGATAAAGCTAACATAAGAAGAAATAAAAAATTAGAATAGTTCTAAATCTATTAAGAAACTGATTCAAGCAATTAAGAAACAAACAATACAAACTGTTAACAAACTCTTTCAAGAATGTACAAGGAAAGAGGAGCAGTTCTCAATTCCTTTAATGAGACAACGTTACCCTGAAACCAAAACCACTTAAATACATTACAAAAAAAGGAAAATGACGGATCAATATCTCTCACTAGCATAAATACAAAATGCTAACAACCCCTATCCAGCAATACATCAAAAGGCAAATACATCATGAACTAATGGGGTTATCTCAGAAAGGCAAGGTGTTTTGTTTTTCAAAATAAAATTTATGTAATTCAACATATTGACAAGATAAATAAAATTTATTTATTAGCTGAAGAAAAAGCATTTAACTAAATTCAATGCCTAATAATGTAATGATAATGATAATAGGAGGGAGAGGAGGAGGAGTTGTAGCAGGAGTAACTATCAGAAAATCAGAAATGGGAAATGGAACTTTTCATTTGCTTACATGTGATGCTGTCTGCAAGAAACACTAGGTAAATGCAAAAAACTGCATCCAGCTAGACTGAGCTGCTTAGGAAAACACAAATCTCACACAAAGGAACATACCTCAAACATCTACTAGCTGCCTCAGTTTATCTCACGTGTTCTGAGTAGCAACCATCCACATTTGGTGGTACACATTTCTGCCCCATTTCAGGTAACCCTCCTTCCTTCACTTCATAAGAACTCACAAACCGCAACCCTCCTGATGCCTACTTGCACAAGCAGACTTGAGGTCTTTTTCAAAGTAAAGTGCCATATTTTTTATGTAAACTTCTTATAATAACTCCTTTATGAACTGCTTCATCACCAAATATGTGTAAAATTGCACTACTATTTTTACTAGGCTACTATTTATTTTATATGTCACTGACAAAGTATTTGAATGTTTTACCCTCCAACATTTTTGCGTGAGACTTATGATGTGATGTTTCTTGCCTGATCTTGCATGGCAGTGTTGATTAGGAAATCAATCCTGAATATTCATTGGAAGGACTGACGCTGAAGCTGAAGCTCCAATACTTTGGCCATCTGTTGCAAAGAGCTGATTCATTGGAAAAGACCCTGATGCAGGGAAAGACTGAAGGCAAAAGGAGAAGGGGGCAGCAGAGGAGGAGATCGTTAGAGAGCATTACTGACTCAATGGACATGAATTTGAGCAAACTCCAAGAGATAGTGAAGGACAAGGGGAGCCTGATGTGGTGCAGTCCATGGGATCACAAAGAGTCAGACATGACTTAGTGATGGGACAACAACAGCAACAAATTTAGCAATGTAGAAGAATTGACTTTATCATGCTGTGGTATGGGTCATACAGGGGAGGTCAATAGTCAAATCTAGTTAAACCATACATCTAATATTCGTGCATTTTCTAATATCTAAATGAGACTTCAGGAAAAAAAATAACAGCATTAAATTAATATTAACACACTCATTTGTGTGTTTAAAGTCTTCATCTTAGGAGCATGTTGGTCCTTGGCTTCTCAAGACACTTCATTTTACCTCTTGGTAAGTGGCAAACCACCCACAGACCCCTGAAAGTGACATGTACTCTTATGGCTTTCTGAACTCAAGATTACTTCTATTTATAATGCTCCCTTCCCCCATCTTTGCCAGGTTAAATTCTACTTTAGATTCTACTCTAAACTGCTTAAATTTTAGTTAAGATATCACTTCCTGCAGGAAGTCTTTCTGGCTATTATTCTTTCCTCAGTCTGATTAAATATCTCTCCCATGTGATCTCAAATTATTGTGTGCCTAGTTTCATCATAGTTTGTACCACATTTTGTAGGAAGTATCTATCATGGCTTTGAGATCACAGTTTTCAGGGTAAAAGCTGTGTGTTTTAACCCTGAATCTCTGGTCCTCAGTCAATAACTCGTGTGTATTAAATGCACAAAATAATATTATCTGAAGATCATCTGAATAGATGAATGAATGTACTGGGTTAACCAGGTGGCGCTAGTGGTAAAGAATCTGCCTGCCCGTGCAGGAGACTTAAGAGGTGTATGTTCAATCCCTGGGTCAGGAAGGTCCCCTGGAGGAGGAAATGGGAACCCACTCCAGTATTCTTGCTGGAGAATCCCATGAACAGAGGAGCTTGGCAGGCTATAGCCCATGGGATTGCAACAAGTCAGACATGACTGAGCATCTGGGCACACACACTGTTTCGTGAACTAGTTTATTAGTTTCTTGGTCTTAATTAACAAACTAGTGACTTAAAACAGCACACACTTATTATTTTACATTTCTAAAGGTCAGAGGTCTGAAATAGTCCTCAAGGGGCTAAAATCAAATTGTTGGTATGGCCACATTCCTTCTGGAAATCCTAGTGGACAATCCCATTTCCTAACCTTTTCTACCTACTAGATGCTTCCCACATTCTTTGGCTCATGGCATCTTTCCATCTTCAAAAACAGCAATCACATCACTCCAACCTCTGCTTTCTATCACACATTTCTTTCTCTGATTTTTCCACCATCCTCTTTCATGTATAAAGACACTTGTGATTATATTGCACCCACTTGGATAATATCTCCATTTCAAGATCCTTTATTTAATCATATCTGTAAAGTCCATTTTGCCGTGTTAGGTGACATTATTTGCAGGTTCCATGTATTAGGATATGGACCTCAATACTTTTGGGGGCATCACAGTGCTTACCGCCACTAGCAAAGTACTCATTCTCCTTTGTGCCTTTGCAGTGACTGTTCCATCCACCTGGAATACTGTATTGTTATTCCATGTATTCACATATTTAACTGCTTCTTGTGCCTATCGTTTTTGCTCAAAAATTGTGTCAATGAGACCCTCTTTATGCATCCTGTTAAAAACTGCAGCCTGTACTCCTGTTTCTGTTACCACTTCTGATTATGCTTATTCTATTTTTGCCCCATAGCTTATTTATTGTACTTATGGGGGGGGGGTTGGTTTATTTTAACCAATAAAATATAAGCACTATGAAAGCCTATTGATTTTGTCTGTTTCATGTGCTAACATATCCCAAGCACCTAGAGCATCAGCTGGAACATGGTAGGGACTTGATAAATACTTGCCGAATGAGCTGAATGGATGGATGAGTAGCTGGATATTGAAGACTCCCCTCTACTCTAGAGCATTGCAGAAGCACACCGAGACGAGCACTGGAGTTGAACACATACACGGAGAAGCCACTCTTCAATAAAATTAAAATGGCATATATTTTGCAAAGGCCATTGGAAGGAAGTCAACAACTTTTCCGCCACAACTAGAGAAAGACTGCATGCGGCAACGAGGACCCGGCAGAGTAAAGAATAAATAAATAAATAAATGTTAGAAACAACGACAGCAGAACGAGATGACCTACACTCACTAGGCATATTGGCAGTTGTCCTTATTCTGGCTCAACTTTGGCCCAAAGAACACGAAACCTTTCTCTTGATTTCCTCATTGCAAAACTGAGGCAAGTAGGATCTTTCAAAATGTTTTCATTATATAATAAGGGATGGTAAAAGAAAAATAAATACCGGTTAGAGGGATATAAACAATACGGCTTTAAAATGAGAGGGTTCTGATCATCCCTGGGCTTCTCTCTCTCTTTTCTGAAAGCTGTCTCAAAAGAATTACATTCCATAGGCTCCAGGGCAGGCACAATTTGACAAGCACCTAGACTGGGTCCCTCACATCTTAGCTCCCAACCCACTTTCTTTTATTTGACCTCTTTACCCTGGTGTTATTATCTAATCTAAAACCTGATATCAGTGTCTGTTCTAAAAGAGAGGCTTTTGACTTAGGTGAATGACACCTTTCAGATGAGACCTTATTTTATATCCACAGGGATGGGACAGATCCTATAAAATAACAAAGAAGCACTTATCTGGTAGTTAAGTAACCTAAATTCTCGCCCTGGTTTTCTCACCAACTTAACTTCTGAAATCTCACTTACAGAAACAAAGCAGTTGACCTTGTGTGTTTTTCAGGCCCATCCAGTATCTCTGCTTCTGCGATCACCATGAACACACACCACTGTATGTATGGTGAATCTCCCCTCATCTTTCAAAAGAAGATGAAGAAGCTCAGAAAGGTCCCGTGACTTGCTAACACCACACTCTAGCCTGGATTCACCTCCATACCTTACCCACAGAACAAATGTCTTTGCCAGTATCACACTGTAGTCCTAATGAAAGGTGGCTGTGGCATCAAGGATAGACAAGAAAAGATTCCATGTGGTGGACACCAGAGTGGCAGCACCCCCACCTCTTCCTATGATCTCCCATGAAATTACCATATTTGATAAGATGCGGCAGCTTAGCCTTGGTTGATTTGTTCTGGGGTCGTCATGACCTAAATTAGAAAAGTATAATTTTTCTGCAGGATTTGGACATAGGAAAGGGAATCAGTCTGTCTGATGACTGAAGCCATAAAATGGGAAATTCAGGTGTTGGTGGCAATGTTTCCAGCCAAGTGAAGTTGTCATTGTGAGGCAGGGACACTGAGAGGGAGGATGGAGCATTCTGGCAGAATTTGTACCCTGAGTTTTGGTTGTTCCTGAGGTTCAGCTGTACTCTTAACCTTCTAACAGTTTGGTTGTACTATTCTCCCTTGTATTCCATGTGCTAATATGTCCTCCTTTTGCCTTAATTGTTGAGTTGTTTTTTTTTTTTTTTTTTTTTTGCCTTATGTTGTAACAAATCACCACAAACTGAATGACTTAGGATGGCAGAAATGTACCCTCTTATGGTTCTGGAGGCTGGAAGTCCAGAACCTACTCCTTCTGGAGGCTCTGACAAAGAATTTGCTTCCTGTTATCTCTTAGCCTACCACACAATTGCACTCATCTCACATGCTAGTAAAGTAATGCTCAAAATTCTCCAAGCCAGGCTTCAACAATACATAAACTGTGAACTTCCAGATGTTCAATCTGGTTTTAGAAAAGGCAGAGGAGCCAGAGATCAAATTGCCAACATCTGCTGGATCATTGAAAAAGCAAGAGAGTTCCAGAAAAACATCTATTTCTGCTTTATTGACTATGCCAAAGCCTTTGACTGTGTGGATCACAACAAACTGTGGAAAATTCTGAAAGAGATGGGAATACCAGACCACCTGACCTATCTCTTGAGAAATCTGTATGCAGGTCAGGAAGCAACAGTTAGAACTGGACATGGAACAACAGACTGGTTCCAAATCAGGCAAGGAGTACATCAAGGCTGTATATTGTCATCCTGCTTATTGAACTTATATATGCATGAGAAACGCTGGGCTGGAAGAAGCACAAGCTGGAATCAAGATTGCTGGGAGAAATATCAATAACCTCAGATATGCAGATGACACCACCCTTACGGTAGAAAGTGAAGAAGAACTAAAGAACCTCTTGATGAAAGTGAAAGAGGAGAGTGAAAAAGTTGGCTTAAAGCTCAACATTCAGAAAACTAAGATCATGGCATCTGGTCCCATCACTTCATGGCAAATAGTGGGGAAACAGTGGAAACAGTGTCAGACTTTATTTTGGGGGGCTCCAAAATCACTGCAGATGGTGATTGTAGCCATGAAATTAAGAGACACTTACTCCTTGGAAGGAAAGTTATGACTAACCTAGACAGCATATTAAAAAGCAGACACATTACTTTGCCAACAAAGGTCCATCTAGTCAAGGCTATGGTTTTTCCAGTAGTCATGTATGGATGTGAGAGTTGGACTGTGAAGAAAGCTGAGCACTGAAGAATTGATGCTTTTGAACTGTGGTGTTGGAGAAGACTCTTGAGAGTCCCTTGGACTGCAAGGAGATCCAACCAGTCCATCTTAAAGGAGATCAGTCCTGAATATTCATTGGAAGGACTGATGTTGAAACTGAAACTCTAATACTTTGGCCACCTGATGTGAAGAGCTGATTCATTTGAAAAGACCCTGATGCTGGGAAAGATTGAAGGCAGGAGGAGAAGGGGACGACAGAGGATGAGATGGTTGGATGACATCACCGACTCAATGGACATGAGTTTGAGTAAATTCCGGGAGTTGGTGATGAACAGGGAGGCCTGGAGTGCTGCAGTCTATGGGGTCGCAAAGAGTCGGACATGACTGAGCAGCTGAACTGAACTGAACTGATCTCTTAGCGTCTACTGGCTGCTTGTGTACGTGCATGCTCAGTCGCTCAGTCATGTCTGATTCTTTGAGACCTCGGTGACTGTAGCCCACCAGGCTCCTCTGTCCATGGAATTTCCAAGGCATTGGAGCGGGTTGCCATTTCATCCTCCAGGGTCCTTCCCAACCCAGGGGTCAAACTCATATCTCCTTCATTGGTAGGGTGATTTCTTTAAAACTGAGTAATCCTGGGTATTCCTTCCTTGTAGATGCATCAATTCATCCTCTGCCTCTGTCTACTCACAACCTTCCCCTCTGGTTGTCTCTTTGTATTTTCTCCCCATCTTTTCTCTTACAAGGAAGCCTGTTGCTGGACTTAGGGCCCACAGTTATCCTGCTGTGATCCTTAGCTTAGTTAGCTACATCTGCAAAGACCCTTTCTGCAAATTCACAGGTTCTGGGTGGACATATCTTTGGCAAAGCCTACTATGACTCTCTAGAAAAAGAAAATCTCAAATTGGAGTGGTGACTAGTTTCAAGAGTTAGTGATATTCATCTCAAAAAATTCTTTTATATATCTAATTACACTTTCTCGACTGCCACAACTGCCCATATTTTTCTTGTAAGGGCATTCTGACATTTAACAAATGTAACACTATAATCTGAAAAATAATATGGTGTTGTAATACATGGAAATACATCCATGGATATTTTAGATTTATCTTTTCTTGTGTTATAAAGACAAGCAAGAACATCAGGTGACCTCAGTTTGCTTAGTTCAAATGATGCTGGTGACAGATCACTGTAGATAAGATTAAAGAATGTCCTGTTCCAACTTGGGACTTCCTGGATACCTGAAAACTCATTTGTGCTTTTGTAATAAATACTCCAGGACTAGGACCATGGCACCTGGAAGAAGAATGGTTTACTGGAGTGTTCTTATGACACCTAAACACTACATGGGTGGAGGTTTTGTTGCTGTTTTCTTTCTTTCTTTTTTTTTTTTAATAAGTAACAAAGAAAAGGAAGTGTGTCATTGCTTGGTGTTTTAACCAATATAAATTGCCTTCTTTTTCCAGGGGAATGTTCCCTATTAATGTGAAGTCAATTTCCATGTAACCAGCTGTTTGTTAGGGTAACAAATTTACCCCATCCTGGAATCTCAAATAAAAAAATCCATTGTAATGCCATTATATAGCTGGTTTTATGTTTACTAGCAGCTGTCTTTAAATCTTCACTACTGCAGAGTAAAACTATTATACTGGTATTTTTTTTAAATCCCCCTAACAACAACAAAAATACAAAGTCCCTGGTTTATGAGAGGTGTTTTATTGGGAAAATACTAAGGGATGGATTCAATAAAAAAACAAAACTAGGCCTTCCGCTCGGTATAATCTTATGGGTGCCTTCCATCTTCCAGATCCATGACTGAGGTATTGTTCTGCCTTACAAAGGAGAGTTGCAAGGTTTAAACTGTGCATGTTTTGAGTGTTCTGATCCCTTCACAAGACCATTTCCCATGGTATACCACCTTAGAAATACACTTTGAATTTCAGTGGGAACTAACCTTGAACCTGTTGTGCAGGTCTTATATCAGATAATAACATAGAGTCTTCCAAAATGTCTATGATGATGCCTCACTGTCAGCCTCCTTACCTTGCTATACCCTACCCACTCTCTTCTGTATTACAGCATATGACTTAGTTTTGTTTTAACAAAGTAAATCCAAAAATAGGCATGCCAACCTAATGCCATGTAAAATCTCTCATTTTGGTGCTGAAAAAGAAGATACAGCTTTCACAGAGTGACAAAAATGCTATAAACATGTGATGGCAGATTTGTTTGGGGGAGAGTCAATTACTTCCTTGTTAATTCCTCATAGAAGTTAGAAGGCTCTTTAACAGCTCACTTTTGGCTGTTGATTTATTATTTTTATATACAGAGTTGTAGATTATTACATTTTTTTTTAAATACACACTTTTTTCTTGTAGGTTACAATTTTATCTGATTTTATAATTTTCCATCTTTACACTGACTTGATCCTTTTTAATGGTGTCCATGCCCGTAATCAAGAGTGTGTAAACAATCCATATTACAAATTTCATAAAGACACATGTGAGCATTTAACAGGTTTTGGAAGACATTTGCAGTTTAGAAGATCTAGATGACAATTTTTTTTTCTTGGAGATTATCCTGTACTAGTAACAAGCAGAGAGAATATTTCCCATGCCTGTGAGTATTTAGGAGTTTCTTTGTGTGCCTAGATCTTTTTTCCCCCCATAAAGGGGAATTGGTGTGGATTGGGGGTGGGCAAAAGAAAAATGACAAGAGGCAAAGGCTTTGCTGCTGTGAGATCAAATTCCAAGCAGAATTCCTTCATACACGTCCATTTCTGTGAAAGTGCAGTGTGGCGTTCCTTTTCACTGTATCTGCTCGCCTAATTGTTTCTGCCTGTTCATTTCATTCTTCAGTGAAAACATTAGCCTAGGGGACATTTGAAAATCAAAAGGTAGGCTTGAAGTTTAACAGGAAATGAACCGGTAGTGTTACTGCAATATTAAAGTAAAAGTTGAGAACCAATGGGACACAGCCACAATTCTAAACTCAATATGTCATCTCCTTTTTGTTTGCTTTTGCACTCCCAAATGTCAAGATTAAAGAAAAACATCCCATGGTTTCTACATTTTTACACGGTCAGGGTATATGAAGGATCCTGGCAAGTATACATTCATGGAATTTATCTGCGACGCAATGAGAATCAAGAGATTTTGAATTATTATGGCGCAATATTTAAAATCCAGGGCAGATTTCCTGACAGCTGTAATTATTTTATTCTTCTAGAATTATCCCTCTCCGCCCCCAAACCTCCTCTTGCCAAAATTATCCAGATAATAAAGGAAGTGGTGGGAATGTTAGAATCTAAACCATCTCAAAAACCAAAACTGACTAGATAATTATCCAACTCTCTGTTCACTTACAAGGTAGAAATGTGATTTCAGCATCGCCGTGGGTGCTGGTGAAGTTTGACCTCTAGGAGGGATGTTTTCTTCAGATGGACTAGAACTTGAACTTTAGAAGTTCATTATTCGTCACCCTCATTGCTCATATATTCTCAAGGTGGGATGGCTTATTTGAAACAAACATTGGTTATGCCAAATGCTGGTATTTTACCAACCCATGATGCTGTGTCATAATTGTCCAGTTTCTCTCTCATCACTAAAACAAAAGATCAAGTAAATACTCAAAAACCAAGCTCAGATGATCTCAACTTAAGATACTGCCTATTTTACAACTACTTTCTCCACCTCAATAAAGCAAAGAATTCAAGAAGAGCCAAGCAATCAACAGAGCAAAGTTGTTTAAAATGTCCCACCAGCTGCAGATATTTTAAGAGTTAAATAATGAAGTAGAAAATATCATATTTAAAAATAATAAATAAACCTAAGTGTTCAACTATGCAAAATTTTTTTAGACCATTTATTTTTGGAAATAATTTGGGTGAATTCCAATGGCCATGATGAGGAATAGTCAAATAACAAGTAATTACATTTCCCTGCCTTTGAAGAACAATGGATTTGGGATAGATCTAAATTTGTAAAGAGCAATCATGATCTTACATTCAATTATCTAATGGAAAGATTGCCATACTTTTGCATTACTCTGCTAACACCATATTTCATAAGCATCACACACTTGGAGAAGTCATTTCATCAAAAGTTATATTCAATTATCGATCGATCACATATCCCAATAATTAGTTTTAGGAATAGCAAGACAAGAGAACTGTTGATTATAAGACACAATTTCAGGAAGAAGAAGTGGTTCGTTTAGCTACCTTTACAATGATCATCCTCTGTGGAAAATAGAATCTTTGGGCTATTTCTGTTATGAGAGTGGAAGCAGTGTTTCTGGGGGGGTGGGGGGTGGGTGTGTGGAGTGTGATGCTACGTGTAGGTTTGAAATGGGAAAGCAAGGCAAATGAACAAATTGCAAGTTAAATACTTTGGGGGGAGGGGATGTATTTTTACAGGTATCAATTATTGTCGTTACAAGTAATAAATAATGCTAAATAAAACATGTAACTAAACGGGCATTAAAGACCTTTTACAGACATAGAAGAAAAGAGAACCTTTTTTTCCTTCTATGCTGCAGACTGCAGGCATTTTCCTCTCCCTCTGTCAAGTGCAATTCTTTCTTGATGAATGACAAGGCAGGATAATAGGCTGTGGTCACCATGGCAACCAGACAGCAGCACTGTGTGCCTAGCATTTTTTCATCTGAAAATGAAACCAGAAGCAAAGAAAAGCTGAAAATGTAACCAACAGATTAACTGATACAAAAAAAAAGAAAGAAAAAAAGGAACAAAAAGGCAAGTTAGATTACAAGCAATTAAAATTACAGTATGAGTCTGTCTCTCTCATATACACATTCACACAGACATACACACACCAACAAGATATTTTAAAATTCTACTTGATAAACATGCAACCATCATGCTTTATCTTTATTTTTTCCAAATGCCTCACTTGTTTTTGAAATCTCAGAATAACTGTGTCTTTTTTTTTTTTTCTGAGTAGCTTTAAAGTCACTAGACAGTGCAATTGATGAAGCTTTCTGTACTGTGTTTGTACTGGAATTTCTAAATTCCTTTCCTCTCTAGTGCCCATCTCTGAATTATCCAGAGACCCAGGGCTTATGTGCAACAGTTTTATCTGGGGACTGAATGAGTGGGGAGAGCAAGGGCAGAAAGGTGACCAGAGCTGAGAAATAAGAGGACAATTCTGTCTTCACACTCGGGGATACCATATACTTCTTCCACTAGATTTACTAAGTAATCTAGTTGCTCTTCTGTTGAGCTAAAAGAAAGCTGCAGTTCTTTTGCGATCTTCTCATTCCTAAACAGAAGGTTCCTGAAACCCCATTTGGCACACTGTCTATTCTGCCCATGTAATTTCCTTTTATTTACTGATCTCAAAAATCCTGTAGCGCAGCTTTCTTTTTAGATCTTCTCTGTCCCTACGAACACAAATATAAAAGAAAACAGACATAAAAGAGGATTTTCTGAGAGTAATCGCCTCTCTGCATTGGGTTTTTGTGGAGCCAAAGAACAGCAAGCAATAAGAGACCAGCCTGCAGGATGAGGACAGACAAACAGGCCTTGGAATCCATGAATCTTAGTTCCACCCCTTTGGTCACAATAAGTATCAATATCTATTAGGAATGAACCAGAGAGTTTTTAACTTCTCTGAGCTTCAGAACTCTTCATCTCTAAAATGGGCGAACTGTACCTACCTCAGGGGACTTTAGAAAAGATTAATGATATCATCTGTTGAGAGTTTCTGGTATGTAATGGGAGTTAAAGATTCCTCCCTCCTATTATCAACACAGTTTTCTGATCTATGTAGTAGAAATGTCTATGTCAGTGCGAGTGTGTGTGTGAGAGAGAAAGAGATACAAAGGCAGAAAATACATAACCATCTGCTTCAGAAGGATGCAAACCAAATAATTTATGTGAAATGTTTTGAAAGTACAACACACTCATGAAAAAGAAAGGTGGTGTCACCCAGAGATGTTGAGAATCTTCTTTTCCAGGAGAATCCTAAAAAAGGTGTCCGACTCCAACCTGCCTTGAGGCAGAGGGATGGATGGATTGACCAGCTAAACTTCAAGGGCTCCTATCTCAGGAACCTTGCCCCCACTGTGGATGAGAAGATTGAAATGTAGGAGGCTCATGGGGCGAGTCCATGGAATTCAGCTGGAACACCAGGGTGTCCAAATGCTGACATGGATCCCGTATGTCAGCTCCGAGCACTCCCATTTCTTCTTGAACATGTCCAGTGGTTGCACTGGCCACCCACAGCAAGGCCTAATAAATCCTTCCTTTGTCCCCATTTCCCCCAACACACACAAATGCAAAGTAAACAGTTGGATCAAAGCTTTTAATGTGCTTTGTACTGTTTTATTTGAAAAGATCAGGTCTGATATTTGAGAGGAAGAGTCCATCTGGCTGGGCTGATCTCAAGAAGCCTCAGACAAATTGTAAACAAGACCAGGGCACAAACTTCTCTCATGGCCCACAGCCTGCCACCGTCAAAACTCTGGCCCATGCTGGCTGGCTTCCCCTGACCACTCATGCAAAGGGAACTCAGTGTATTGCAACTCACCTTCTTTATGAGTTTTATCTGGAATTTTCTAGCATTACATTGCACACTACTAAGGCCAGCTCTGTCTAAGCTTCTATTGTCCTGAGACCATACTTGTTCATGCTTTTAACATTTCTAATATTAGATATCATGGTACTTTACATACCATTAGGACCCTTAGGTATTCAAATAAACTCCTTAGTAATTTTAAAAGCTGAGGAATAAAGATTAAAGATTTGAAGGAAAAGATTAATTGTTTTACTAAATGGGGTATGTGTGTGTGTGATGTTTGGTGACTTAGTTGGTAAAGAATCCGTCTGCAATAGAGGAGACACAGGTTTGATCCTTGGGTCAGGAAGATCCCCTGGAGAAGGAAATGGCAACCCACTCCAGTATTCTTGCCTGGGAAATCCCATGGGCAGAGGAGCCTGGTGGGCTACAGTTCATGAGATTGCAAGAGTCGGACAAGACTTTGAGACCAAACCACCAACACCATATAATATACATATATATATATATATAAAATTTAAGGTTTGCACCTTTTGCCATTATGGTACAAAGAAAGGACAGATTGGTTGCATTTTCTCCATCATAGTATTTATCATGCTTGATGTTATTTATACAGTCATCTGATTTCCTTGCTAGACTGTGAGCTCTTATACACCTATGTTTATACTGTAGATCTATCACTTATCTGGCAATGGCATCTTTACATGTCTAAACCTGAATTCTTATCTATAAAATGAAATGACAATCCTTCAAATAACTGTTGAGACTAATCAACAAGATAGATCTGTGAAAACGCATAATTCCTAGAGTGACACAGTAGCATGTAATATACCTTTTAATTCAATACCTTTTGTTGAATTTTTAAGTGAACTGCTTGTCAGAAGGTCTCTTGTGATAATCTTTGAAAACTCACCAGTGCTGGTGGATGAGACTATAGATTCCTCACAGCTTCATTCCCCAGAAAGAGCTTGTGTGGATATATTGCAAAGACCACGTCTGTGGCAAGTGCAGAAGAGTGAGTGCCATTTGTAATTCACCAGAAGAGGGAAGGTTGCATTTGGTTGGGGAGACCAGGTTGGAAAGTAAAGACAGACTCCTGGGGTTGGCAGCATATGGGGGACCAAATACAAGCACACGGCAGTAGAGCTTTTCATCCCAGGAAGACCACCTGTGTGTGAGCATCTGGGGACCAGCTCAGGCCCCTGGTCTGTGGCACAGGACAAGTGGGTGCACGTAGCTTTAGCTGAGACCAAAGCATGCACTGACATTCTAGCAACATTCCTTGAGTACCTACTGTCTGTGAGGCAATGAGTAGATGCCTTCACCTACATACACCTCTTAACCTAGCATATCAGTAGAATACTGGCTCAAGAGTCAGACTGTCTGGGTTTCCATCCAGACTATTCTGCTCAGTAACTTCATAACTAGGTACATTACTTAAATTTTCTTATCATGGTTTTTCCACCTGTTTAAAGAATGGTAGTACCTACTTCACAATTTTTTGTGGTCATTCAGCAATTCAATACATATAAAAGCACTTAAACTAAGCCTGCACACAGAAAGTACTCAACAAATTTTAACTACTGTGGCTTGAACTGTACTCACTCATTCTTTTTAGGGGCTTCCCAGGTAGCACTAGTGGTAAAGAACCTGCCTGCCAAAGCAGGAGATGTAAGAGATTCAGGCTCCATCCCTGGATCAGGAAGGTCCCCTGGAGAGGGCACGGCAACCCACACCAATATTCTTGCCTGGGAAATTCCATGGAAAGAGGAGCCTGGCAGGCTACAGTCTACAGGGTTGCCAACAGTCAGACATGACTGAAGCAATTTAGCACAGGATGGCATTCCTTATATTAGTTGAGAGAGACTGTGAACTTATGACAGAAAAGAGCTCTAGACCTGGGATCAGGAATCCTGAACTTGGAAGTCAGTTCTGCCACTTATAAGCCTCAGTTTCATCATATGAAAATGGAAGTAAGAAGATTACTTGAGATCTCACTCAAAAAATGTGTCATGAGTAGTCCCTGTTTTAAAGAGACCAAGGTGAAGTATGTCCATGGAGATTACACAGGTGATAAGCAGAGTTTCAAACTATAGGCAACCAATATCAGGGAAATTCAGCACCTGTCCACAGGCCAGGGCAGCAGTGGTTAGAGTCCAGGCCCTAAACAGGGACTAAGACACAGGGACAGGAATATGAGCATTAGAGATGGGAGCTGTGAAGGTCAGCGAGACAGCCAACTTAACCCCGAGACGCAGTGATGCCAAATTAATCTTCCCAAACACACCATTCAGATGAGATCACCATGCCCACAGGCCTCAATCACTCCGCACTGGCCTAAGAATAAAACTCTCAACTCCTGTGATGAACATCCAAGTTCCTCCAGGACCTTCCTTCAGTCTCCACTTTCAAGGTCACTGAGATATTCACTGTCTCCTCTCAATGCACAGAGCATTCAAGAAGAGAGACACTAACTTTTGGTCTCACCCTTCTCTCCATCTAAAGCACAGTCCATTCCATCTCTACTTCGTCCAAATTAATGGGAACCTTCCAGTCTCAGCAAAGGTAACTTTCCTCCATTAAGCCTTCCTCAATCCCTCAAGCGGTACATGTTCTCTAGCTCACTTGCCCACCTAGCAGTCTCTGTTTTGTGTTGAATCTTTTTTGTATCTGCCTTTTCTCACCTTTGCTTGAAAAGGGGCTTAAACATAGTAGTTAAGCAACATGTGTTTGTCATTGTTTGTTTGACAGCTGTATTAAACGAATGTCTCTGTGAATGAATGAGTGAAGGAAATGGTAAGTTAATCTATAAATCCCTTACCTCTAGCCAGGTTTTGTTTTACAATAAAAAAAAAGTTGATCACTGACCTTGATATTTGTAACAATAATAATAACAACTATGAATTAACATCTATTGATTTCCATTATGAGCGAGGCATTGAACAAAGAGGTGAGGATACACTGGTGAGTGAAACATACACTTCTCTCCCCTCTGGAGCACTCAGCCCTATGGGAAGGTCATACATTTATCACATCATTGCCTAACTATATAATTATAAACCATTAATGGCATAAAGAAGAACATTACAGCAAGTTATGAGAACACAAACAAAGGAACACGATACAATTGGGGGGAGGTCAGGGGAGGCTTCCTTGAGGAATCGATGTTTCTATTCAGATTTTAATGATGATAGCAGTTGATCATGGGCACAGTAGTGACTTGACAGCAGGGGATTGAAGAGAATGGCCATTTAAAGGCATTTCTACCCCACTATCAAATGTTTCTAGGATTGTATGTGGATGACAAGTGGTCCAGCAGTGGTGCTACTAATTTTGAGTGTATGTTGAAAATAAAGTAGGCAGACAGCAAGAAGGATGGCCCAGAGAACATGCTAAAGGAGGAGAGAGATAAGTCTGGGGCAGGGGGAAATAGCTCAATGAATAAATAATAAATTGGAACAAGCAGAGAAATAAACACAAGGCAAAAGCAGGAAGTGATGAGTGTACCATCCCTCTCCTTCCAGGATGCCTCAAATAAATCCTATAAACCTTTAACCGAAAACCATCTCGTTTGCAGGTGTTTTAAGCTTTTTCTATTTAAAATGTAAGGAAAGAATTTTGACTAAGGGAAATCCTTTCTTTGCCCTTCATGAAAACATGCACGTCTCTGCCTAGGTCCTTGACCAATGTAATGTCATCACCCTTGTGGATGCATGGAAAGAAAGAAGAGTAGGGGTTACGTGGGATTAAATGTAGGGGATTGGTTCTGTCTTTCTGTGCCTCTGTCTCTGGCTGGCCATTTATTTGTAAACATGCTCTCAATTGAGCTTATGAAAAGAAAGATTATGGCTGGAGGTTACACTTGGAAAAGTTGGGAAGGCAGGTGAATTTGTATAGATGACTTCTAAGGTCCACACCAGTGGTCAAAATTCTCAAGAACTGAAATAGCAGAGGGAGAAGGTACATCAAGAACTCTAAGACACTGCATTCACTATTCAATATCCACAGTGAACTTTTTAGGATACAGAACAGAGATACCATGGATGTGCCGTAAAAAGTAACATATTTTCCATTCCTCCTCCCCCACTCCACTCCATGTGGATCAAGTGAGCTTTTCCTAGTTCTGCTGACACAACAATGAGATGCTTAATGGGAAAGAGAAAGCTTGTCTCTGTGGCATCACCATTTAAACTTCAGTGACTTCGGATTTGAAGTCAGGTGGAAGAAACTGACTGTTCAGAGTCCTATAAGCAAAATAAATATGAAAAGGAGAAGCTGTGGGTACAAAAGATAAGCTTTGTCTGCTTCACAGTTTCGCCCAGGCAAGTGGTGTCAAGAAGCATGAATAAAAGTGATTATCCTGGGTTCCCCTCTTCACCCTGCAAGTCTGCTATGGCATCAGAAAAGTCTGTGATGAAAGTCTTCTCTGAGCTGTTAAGTCCTTCATTAATACCCATGGAAGGAACCCCCCCCCTTTTAAATAATACCTTAAAGAAGCATGAATCTATCAGTTATTTTCTAATAGGCACACAAAGCTGAGCCTGAGACCCTAAAGGGAGGAAACAGGTGATAGAGTTAGGCACAGGGATCATGCTGGAGAAAGTTCCATCCAGCTTCACAAGTGAGGCTTGGCCAGAGTCTTGATTGTTCAAGTGCCTGTACTGGCTCCCAAAACACCGCTCCTGGCCTAACACAAAGTCACTGTTTTCATAGGACACTTGCAACGCTTACACAATCAAAACAAAAACGTGCACAGACCTGGTGCCTTTGCTCTTTAGTATCCATGGAATTCACAGAGGTACATATTTCACCAGATGTAAGAAAAAGGTGATTATGAGCTACATACAAAATAAAAAGCATGCAAAACTTCCTCACTGTAAGCATGATGACCTCACCCCATGCTTTTGTGAATGAGCATTACTGACGGACAGTCAGACCATAAGCAGACTGGCCAATCAAAGCTTAGCAATGCCTGGTCCTAAACTGGTCACAGACATAAGAAATGCCAGTTTTCAGAGCCCGATAACAAAACTTTAAAAGTTCTTGATAACAGAACTTTATAAGCAGTAACAACAAAAAAATCAGTTGAAAAAGAGAATTACTTACTCATGGTTATTAGCTAATAATAGGACTATAATCATTGCAAAGAAATTCTGGAGAATGCAAAATGATGAGAAGCCTGAAAATGGAAACACACTATGCTTAAGAAGGGGAAAATGAGTGACTTTAGGGAAAAATGATTTTTTTCTATGGTTCTCTTTTAGGGTTCAAACGCCACTTCTAAAAATTTTTCTCAGCACTCCTTCTAAGAGGGTTGTTATTTCTTTTCCAGGGTCCCTTGGCTGAACGTGTTAATGGACTTGACACCCACAGATTGCAGAACCTCTTTCCTTTTAAAGGTCTGAAGAAGGCCTTGGTGACCCACCTTGGTGGTCTCAAAATCAGCCTGTCATCTCAATGTGTTGTGTTAGGGTTGTGCCTTTTTAAAGAAGCTATGAAAAAACTAAAACCAAGAAGATAATCTTACTCCTTATAGGGTTCTACAATCAGCTGGTTTGGACAATCAGCACTCATGAGGTCACAAATTCAAATCCCTAAATAAACCAGTTTCGATTTTCACCCCACAAACATTCGTCCACGTGCACTTGTGCTGTGATCTCAGGCCTGTCCAGGTCCAGCTGGCGAGGGTCACTGTTTAAAGGAGATGGGACAATTGTTTAAAGAAAGTGTAGGTGGATCCATGTGCATCTTTGTGCATCTTTCAGTTGAAGGTGGGTCAGTCAAACCATCTTGATATAAATAAATGAAAGAACATATTATTACCTAAGTAAATGGACTGTCTCAGGGATAGAGACATAATTTGAAGAATGAACATGTATATCCTTTGCTAGTCATTCCCCTGAAAATGTTTTTAATGCATTTAATTATCCATTAGAACAGACAGAATGGAATCACAACATTCTAGATAATCCAAAAGTCATTGCTACCTGACTTCAGCATACAATGTTTACCACTCCTGCACACACTCACTTCCTCCTTATGTTTTGCTTAACTTAAAACCTGCATTTGCTAGAGAAGGTCATTGGCAGGTGTTGAACCTGAACCTTTATGCAAATTCTCATTTTTTAGTTTTCTCTAGATATTTTCACCAGTCTCATCATTTTTTCCCTATGCACAAATCATAAAGAAACTCCCATTAGTTTTCTGGGATTGAATGCAATTTAGAGCAAGAGGACAATCATTTTTCTTTTTTACATACCTATTTCCCTTTACTAGGTAAGCACTTTGAGGACTTGAGGACTAGAATCATCTATTATTCATTGCTGTATTCCCAAGATGTAGTAGGTCCTCAGTTAATGTTTACTGAATGAATTAAGTACAAAATATGTAACAACGCATTAAAATATTTTACCAGTTGATTCTATAATTTTAACTGTTGATTTAGTATAGAGCATTATATTGCTCTGGGCAAGCAGGTAAGTGGTTATTTACAAGGCAGATTTATATATAATTGGATATAATGTATTCTAATGATCTGAATTGATTTGGTTAGTCTAATCTGGATGAAAGACACTCAGTCCATGGCATTATTTATTTCTTTGGTGGTAATAAATGAGACTCCTTCTAATACCTTGCTGATGGCAATTTGTGTGTCAGTCAAACAGTTGGAGGCTTTCCCTGTAGCAACAATGGTTTGGGGCAAACAATAGGACCCTTAAAAACCCATTTAATCCAGCTTTATTGTTTCATAAAATGTCAGACACTTCATTTTATTGGCTATGATGGGAGAACAGAACAGGATATGAAAAAAGCTGAGAGAGGACCATGGGATATAAGGAACTAAAAACTTCAAGATGATGATAAATAATAACATTGATATGTTACTTTCCACCTGATGCGAAGAGCCAACTTACTGGAAAAGACCCTGATGTTGGGAAAGATTGAAGGCAAAAGGATAAGAAGGTGGCAGAGGATGAGATGGTCAGATAGCATCACCAACTCAATGGACATGCATTTGAGCAAAATCCGGGAGATGATAGAGGACAGAGGAAGCTGGCGTGCTGCAACCCATGGGGTCACAAAGAGCTGGATAGGACTTAGCGAACGAACGACAACAACATGCTGAGAAAACTGCTTCCCTCTAACCTCTCTTTCTCACTTGCAGTTTTGGAAACATGTAGGCCATAAAGCCAGGTAAATGGCAAATGTAGAAATTTCTGATTATCATGTAGAACAGTTAAGATTATAAAAACCAAATAATGTCAAAATCAATTTGTAGAATCAGGTGGAAGACTAGTTTACTACGGTAGGAAAAATTGGGGGTAAACTACACCAAAATTAATATATTCAATTAAATGAAAACCAAAAGTGGGATCATAGTAAAAGCCAATATTTGTGATCACAGAAACAAAGTTTCAAGTAAATGAGTTTTAAATTTTCATATTGCTGGGGTGGAATTCTTTAAATAACACTTATTTTGTATCTGAATAGCTGATGGCATCTTTTACTCAAAATTAAGCAACTTTCTATTTTTTGACAGTATATTAATAGATTAGAGCAGTTCACCTTAATTCAATGAGATGAACTGGACTTCACATTTTAGAAGTTAAATAAATCCTTTAAGAATTCAAATGGAACTGTGAACTAGGAGTCTAGAAACCTGAGTTCAAGTCTTTTCCTGCATATCTTTGTGGTAACTGCCCAATATCTCTTCTTACCAAAATGAGACATATCATACAGATATTATGCAGACAAGATAATAGATAAGAAAATATTGCTCTTACCCTTTGGGAGATATACATCCTAGGGATATAATATTATTTTTATTATGTCAGAATTAGCTACAGTCTTGTATTCAGTTCCAAACCTTCAGCAAAATATAGATTTGGAAATAGTTCAAACAAGAGCCACCCTGATGACTGAAAGTTCTGGAAATGTGTTACTAAAGAAGATGAAAGGAAGTAGTGTTATTTATCTCATTGAAGAAGTGATGGGAGGAGAATGAAATAGGTTTAGAAGTAGGGCAGTGGTTCTCAGAGTGTGGTCCCAAGACCAATAGCAGCAGCATCACTTGGGAACTTAATTCTAAGTGCCCATCCCAGGTCTCTAATCTCAGACCTGTTGAATCAGAAACTCTGAGGATCGGGCCCAGGAGTCTACGGTTTAACAGTTCTCCAAGATCATTCTGATGCACACTGCAGTTTAAGAACGACTTAGAGTATAGAAGTGGCAGTCATAAGCGAATAATAAAATGAATAGTGTTAACAGAAAAAAAAAAAAGCATGTGTGTGTTCTTAAATGTTGACTCTTAACCCTTGTCCAATAAACTTGAGAGCTATAGAAGAAAGTAAGGAAGTAACACAAAGGGGAAAGACAGTACAGAAACAATCCAGGGAAGGCTCTTTTCTTTTTTTTTTTTTCCTTTCAGGGAGGGTTCAGAACCCTGATAACTACATTGGCTTTATCCTCAGATAAAATGTTAACATTGATTTATTAAAAGATAAAGTCTTATGAGGACAGTAGGTAGCATGAGATATAAAGCCATATGCACGCACCAAACTCAGGTAGAGATGGCTCTTGAGTAGTTCATATTTAATGGAATGAAATTTAGTAAAATAAAAAGAGAGAGACTGAGAGAGAGAAGAAGAAGAAATGCCAACAAAAAAAAAGTAAGAAAAGAAAGAGGGAGAGGAGAAGGAAAGAGAAGGACAGTAAAAGGAAGGAAGGAAAGAAAGAGGGAAGAGCAAAAGAAAATGAGGTACAGAGAAATAATTGCCAAATCTCAGCACAGAAGGAGAAAGAGAAAGAATAAAAAGAGGACTTGCAATGCTTCTGGATAACGTTACCATCAGATAGCACAGTACACTGGAGACTTGCTATGAATTCTGTCCTCTGGGGCCAGATTGTGGAGCTGCTTTATCATGAATTTCAATTCATCTTAACAATTTGAATTGAATTGAAATACCTCATTATGAGTATCTTCTGGCACTTTCGTAACTAAACCCCTTGAATAGATGCCAGACCATACTCACCTTATGTAACTCCCTCTCCTCCTCAAAGAGTTGTTACTACAGAGAAGAATCAAAGTTCTTTTAAAAAAATCATTTTTACTCTTACTTTATTATGTGGGCTAGCCAAGTGCAAAGATATATGGACCTACTAATAGCCTTATATACTGTGGACGAAAGATTTCCAACTCCCTTTGCCGTATCTTCTCAGGTAGCACTAGTGTAAAGAATCCACCTACCAATGCAGGATACGCAAGAGATGTGGGTTCGATCCCTGGATCAGGAAGATCCCCTGGAGTAGGAAATGGCAACCCACTCCAGTATTCTTGCCTAGAAAATTCCATAGACCTCCTCTTTCAGGGAGGGTTATTAACCAACCCGAAAAGATCAGGAAAGAAAAGTAATATGAGGAAAGAGGAAAATCCAGTTATTTAAGATATCAACATATGCAGCAGTGATCTCAATTCTTCCCAAATTAAATGTTCCTTCTTTTGAAAACTTAAAATTATGTAAAAATTACCTAAAGAAAACAACTTCCCTTTACCATTCACCATTCATCTAGATGGCTGCTTCCCAGCAAGAGTCATTAATAAGACAAAAATAATGGAAGTATGAGACCAAACCAAATTAAACAGCAACAAAAACTGCAGATTAACTTCACCTCTTTGACAGTTGTTAGACTTAAAGTTTTAGGGACTGACATTTGAAATCCTAACTTCAACGTGTCACTTGATAAGTCTTATGATCTCTTTTGGACAAGTTTGAGTCAAGTATGTGAATAAGATGACTCAGAGAAATATCTAATATATCAGATATCTTAATCAGGATCAAAAAAGGGAGATAGGATAATGGACTGAATCTAAGGATGAGGAAAACGGTGTTTGACAGGAGCATGTACAAACTAGACATAAGTATTTTAATAAATAGTAAGACAATCTAGGTCAATACTGCTGAACAGTTGCCAAGAAGATTAATATGAGGTTTTATGCATAGAAATTCAGTACTTAGGAAGCATTTTAAAAGTTATCATCACCTTCTGCTCTCTGTCAGTCCACATCTAGAAAATTGCTCTCGATTCTAAGTAGCACACTAAAAAAGGCAGATAGACAAGCTGAAGTGTGGAGACTAACGAGGATAATTGAAGTATTTGAAATATGCTATAGAAGGAGGGTTTGGAGGTACTAGGTGTAGGTAGCCTAGGGAAAAGTAGACTCTGGAAGAAACATGGTTTCTTCTTTTAAATATCTGTAGGACTGATAGGTCAAGAGATGAGACTGACACCGTATGATCCAAGGAATGATGGAAAAACTTCTTGTGACTCGATATGACGGAGAAATATTTAAACTATCTGAGTTCTCCCAAGATGGAATTGCTGATTAGTGAAGTGGTCCATTACAGGTAGCAGAGAAAATTCAAACAAAAGATAAACTAGATGGCTTTTATGGCTTCTTTGTCATTGAAAATCCGTGGATTTAGAATCCAAAAGGAAATTTGGCTGAAACAAACATCAAAAATACATTCTGTTGAAATAACGCCATTTGCAGTAACATGGATGGACCTAGAAATTATCACACTAAGTGAAGGAGATCAGAATGAGAAAGACAAATACCATATGATGTCACTTATATGTGGAATCTAAAATATGACACAAGTGAACTTATCTATGAAACAGAAGCAGACTCATAGAGAACAGACTTGTGGTTGCCAAGGGGTGGGGGGACGGGTTGAGAGTTTGGGATTAGCAAATACAAACTATTACATACAGTGTGGATAAACAAGGTTCTACTCTATAGCACAGGGATCTATATTCAATATCCTGTGATAAACCTTAATAGAAAAAAAATATTAAAAATATATATATATATATGTATCTATAACCAAAAAACTTTATAGTAGAGAAGCCCCAGAAATACAACATGGTAAATCAATTATACTTCAATAAAATAAATTTTAAAAAATTAAAATAATAATAGTGCATTCTGTAAAACTATATTGCTATAACATTTGCTTTCCTGCTCTTCTCTATTAACTTGGGTAGTTAAAAGCCAATGATATGTAATCTTGATCACCTGGCTCTATGGCTAAAGGGACTTGCATTCCTGGGTCCCACAGGACTGTGACAATTGGAGAGACAGTTCTTGGCAGATTGCCACACACAGGGCACCGAGTAGACCGCAGACTGAGGCACACCTCCAAGTCTTCCTGTGAAGGAAGTCTCTTGGCTTGTCCTTAAGCTTCTGCTTAAGGTGCACACTTCAAGTCTGGCACATTTCTAGTGGACACAAAGCTATTTTCAAGGATCTCAAGGAACATGGGTTGAGGATATCATCTTGATGTCTCCCTCTCTGCCTTGCTCTTGCTCACTGGTACCTCCTAGAAAAGAGTTTGCACAGATATACCTTGTTTTATTGCACTTTGCTTCATTGAACTTTGCAGATAATGTGTTTTTTTACAAGCTGAAAGTTTGTGGGAGCCTGAGTCAAGCAAGTTTATCAGCTCCATATTTCCAATAGCATTAATTTTTAATGAAGGTATGTACATTGTTGTTGATTTTTTTTCAGATAGAATGCTATGGCACACTTAATAGACCACAGCATAGGGAAACACAACTTTTATATTCACTGAGAAACTAACAAAAAAGATCATGTGACTCACTTTTTTGTGATATTTGCTTTATTGCAGTAGTCTGGAACCAAACCCACAATATCACCAAGGTATGCCTATAAAGTTGTCTACAGCCCCAATTTTTGTGACTGCCACCTAGGAGACACTGCCAATGCACTGAGCAGCAGGAATTACACTTGTGATCTCAGCAAGGCTGTATATATTTGTAGCTTTTAAATGCTGATGTATGAGGGTTTGGCTTCCAGCCAGATCTGGGTGCTGAGATCCTTCCCTTAAAGACACTGACAGATTTTGGCACATCCTCAAATACTGGGAGCTATTAAAAGTATAATAGGCTGCTTGGACAAGCACAAAGATTTAAGAGATGACAAAGCTGGGACAGGGTTGAACAACAAGGTTCACCTCCTATACAAGGCCACTCCTCCAAGACCAGGAGAGATGGTTGTTTCACCCATATAGGAAGCAACACAGAATGCCAAGAAAAAATGAAGAAACAGAGGAATATGTTCCAAATGAAAGAACAAGATAAAACTTCAGTAAAAATTAATAAAATGGAGATAAGCAATTTACCTGATAAAGAATTGTAACGAGGGATCATAAAGATGCTCACCAAACTGGGGAAAAGAATGGGTGAACATGTGAGAACTTCAAGAGAGAGATGGAAAACAGGAAAGAGTACCAAACAGAAGTCACAGAGCTGAAAGATAACGAAACTGAAAAATACACTAAGAGGGGTTCAAAACAAGACTAGACAAAGCAGAAAAAAGAATCGGTCAGCTAGAAGACAAGGCAGCAGAACTCACTCAGAACAGCAAAAAGAAAACCAAAATTTAAAAGGTGAAGATAGCTTATGGGGCTTATGGGACAACATTAAATAAACTAATATTTCTGTTACTAGAGTCCCAGAAGGAGGAGAGAGAGAGAAAGAGACAGACATCTTGTTGAAGAAATAATGGCTGAAAGCTTTCCTAACCTGGGGAAGTCAATAGACATCCAGATTCAGGAAGCCCAGAGATGTCCAAATAAGATGAATCTAGAGAGACCTACACCAAGACACAATATAATTGAAGTGCCAAATGTTAAAGAAACAGAGAAAATATTAAAAGCAGTCAGAGACTTTGTAAACCATTTAAATGTATTTACTTCCAATTTCTTTATGAAGTAACAACACATCAACTACCATGTTCCTCATTTTACAGAAGAGCTAACGCAACTTCAGAAATTTTAAAGGAAATAATTATCAATAGTGTAAGATCTAGAACAGAGAACCTTTAATTCACAGAAGTTCAACTTTCAATCATACCTTTGGACCTTCACCATCTGACATATCTCCTAAAATTCCCCCTGATGCTGAGATCATTAGTTGATTAATTCAAGGTCATTGAAAGCTATACAAAGCCATAACTCATTATTCTATGATCATGGAAGTACTTTAGGAGAGCAAGTGTTTGATCGTACTCTAAGTGAACAAGGAAGTTGTAAAGGGTGCTTCTCTAGAGGCCTTCAGGATATTGTGATCATTTTACTAATGGCTAGGTCATACTTTTCCATTAAATCTACCAATCACCACACTGTGGGCAAAATTAGAGAAAAATCTAGGAATTAAGAAATGCTGATGACCTCACTTGTGCACTGCAATGCCAGTGCATTTTGGTTTTCTCCATCCCACTACTGTAAGCTATCCTCTCCTCAGCACAGAACTTGACCTCATATAGTGACAGTGGTATGCTACCCACAGTCTCCCTGGTAAACATTTACTCTGCTCTAAGCATCATCAAAAACAAATGGTTCTTTGTAGGCCTTCAGGCTACTACAAGTTTAACACTAATCAGATATACCTGATGTCAGGAAATAATCCTGATTTTTTTTGGGTAGAAGTCTAAAATGAGAGTTTTCTGATGGGCTAACAAATAATTTAGGTAATTAGGTACAAAGGAGATAAGCAGAGCTAAGTTTAAGTCTCATGCTTCGCATGATTTTTGCTAATAGAGACTAATCTGAATAGTCTCATCCTTGAAAACACCTCCTTTCTCCAAGTACATACCTACCACTTAGGGACCCCCAACATGCTGAGACTCACTCCACCATTACATCTCTGTGATGCTGGAAAAATTCAGTGGACTCTGTCAAACCAGGACAACAAATCTCTCAAAGTGTTAAAACAGTTGATAGTCAATACATTCATGGGGTAAGTTATGCAAACAGGTTAATAATAATCGCACACACACAATCTTTTCAGGATTGATTTCCCTGGAATCTTGGCATCATGGGATGTCAAATGACTTTAAAATGTGATCATCTGAGCCTCCTGAATGGAGAGACAGTAAACTGCCAAAGAAACAGGCATAGCATGATAATTTAACATTCCACATTTTACCCGCTATATAGTGTCATCTTTGGGATTTGCAGATGCCAGCTACATCAATTAAATAGAGCACCCCATCCCCACAGCTTCCTTCATGAAAGATGAATATACTAACAGAATATTGATAACAAAGATTTTGCTAAATAGCCACTTTTTATTTTGAAGAGTATCCCTGTTTAAAATGTAGAAATCTAAAAATATATATGAACCAAATGTGGATGCATTGCATGTATGATTTCTCTTTGCATCTGGTAACTGCATGCTATTAGATACACTTGGTACAACTCGCTACAGCTTGACATATTCTGGGATTTATTAAAATGTAAATGATAAAGCAGAAAAGAATGTTCAGACAATTGGATTACTCCATTGACTGAATGTTCCAATACTGTATCTATTTTTGTCAAAGCAATGGTGGCTCCTGCTGTGGAATGCTGAATGGAATATTCCATTGTGGAACATGGGGAGAACTTGAATAAAGGAAATTGAAACCTAATCACTGAATTTTTAATTCCCCTCTCCAAAAGCAACAGATTGCCAATACTTTCTAAAAGAAATTATGATAATTTTGGCACATAATTATTGGAAGGCTACCATTCACAACTAAGTATTCAGCATCTATTATTGGATCTGTGACTTCATTCATGAAAACAATGATACATTTGATTGTTTTGCTCTTGGCCTTGGCTTGTTTTATTTATGAAATTATACAATGAACATGAATATATGTGATATGGATGGCAGTGAATATGCACAAGAGAGACATTTTCCTGATGGGAACTGTTAGTACTTATTTCAGAGAAGAGAAGGCTGGGAGGTAGGTGTCTGTAAGGACTTGAAGGGATTGGGTTTAGAAAGAATGGAGACCAGCTGTCCTCTCTCCACAGGGAACAAGAGAAGATGGGATTAAACCACAGCCTGAGGGATTGGGATCGAAATGAAATAGAATTTCCCAACTGTGTAGGCTCTCAAACACTGAAATGTGTCTCAAAGGAAGTATATGGACATGAGTTTCATTTTGAGCGTTAAAAAATGGAAAGGCACATTTTCACTATATGATCTTATATGGACAAAGAAGAATGGACTGGATGATGTATGGCTCCTGAAATCTCTTGATCTATGAGTAGAATCTAAAAATGGGGGGTGGGGGGTGGGGAGTGGTAGCCAAGAGAAGTAACTTTTTAAAACAGCAGTTATTTTTCAAAGTCAACTTTTTTCAAGGGGACAGACTGGCAACTTGTATCTATATGTGAAATGTTAAACAGAATGGAATGTCATGTAATAAGGTGGGTGAGAACAAAGATTGTGGGAGTACAATACACACTTACTTCTCCTCCACTCCTATTTCTGCTCTTTAGTAGTTCAAGTTTAAAGGCAAAATGTCCTTAGTCATGTGTGGAGTTTAACATATGTCTAATGATTTTTGAATTTGTAAGAATGTGGTGAAGGCTCCTGGGAAACTAAACTCTATCTCATTATATATATATATGTGTGTGTGTGTGTATATATATATATAGTATGCATATGTATATAGGTTTGATCCCTGGGACAGGAAGATCACTTGGAGGAGGAAATGGTAACCCACCCCAGTATTCTTGCCTGGATAATCCCATGACAGAGGAGCCTGGCAGGCTACATACAGTCTATGGGGTTGCAAAGAGTTGGACACAACTATGATTAAACAACAACATATATACACATACACATTACATATATATATTTTTTATATATATAAGTATACATGTATATGAAAGTGTCAATCAATCATGTCCAACTCTTTGTGACTCCATGGACTGTAGCTCACCAAGCTCCTCTACTGCTGCTGCTAAGTCGCTTCAGTCGTGTCCGACTCTGTGTGACCCCATAGACGGTAGCCCACCAGGCTCCCCCGTCCCTGGGATTCTCCAGGCAAGAACACTGGAGTGGGTTGCCATGAGATTTTTCAGGCAAGAATACTATAGTAGGTAGCCTTCTCTTCTCCAGGGGATCTTCCCAACCCAGGGATTGAACCCAGGTCTCCCACACTGCAGGCAGATTCTTTACCATCTGAGTCACCATGGAAGCCCACACATGTATATACAAATGTATATAATGTATATTTTATACATTATATATACATAAGTATAGATTATGTATGTTATATATTACATATATACATATACATTATACACATATGTGTATAATGTATATTTTTCAAAAAATTACACTCTAGCAAAATAAATGTATATTGCTCACATTTAATTAGCAGAAAATTTTGAGCACATGGGATTAAAATTGGTCTAAATTCAATTACTCCTTTAAAAAATTATCTCCAGAGTAGATGTTGGTTGTCTCTTGAAGATAATTATGTTTTCCATTTCCTGGAGACAGCTTAGGGTAGCAGAAAGAACACCGTATTGGAGACAGAGACCTGGGGTCAGGTCTTATCTGAGTCACAACTGATTGACCTGGACAACTCACTGACCCTTAAGTATGAGTTTATATTCTGAGGAATAAAAAGTAAAATTAGGATATGTTAGATTATCTTAAAAGTTCTCTTTTGGGTTCTAATAGGCTATTAGTCATCAATACCAAAAGCTTTTAAGCTCTGAGCTCACTCTCAGGGGATCTTTCCCTCCTCCAAGGGATCTTCCCAACCCAGGAATAGAACCCAGGTCTCCCACATTGCAGGCAGATTCTTTACTGTCTGAGCCACCATGGAAGCCCATACATGTATATACATATATATATATATATATATATATATATATAATGTATATTTTATACATTATATATAAGGATGTACATTACACACACATACACACATATACACAAAATCTTTATGGAGAAGATTTTGTCCTCATAAAGTTAATAGTTTTCAACTTAGGCTGCGTATTAAAATCACCCAGTAAGTTTTACAAAAAATTCCCAATTCCCAGGCTACACCCCACCCCAATTAAATCAAAGTCTTTTGAGGAAGGCCCCATGTATCAGCATTTTTCCACCTGGCGGTAACAACGCGCAAAGCTAAGAACTCCAGCTTTGGGCACAATGAAATAAAGATATGTTGTTTCACTATGAACTCAAGAATTGTATCCATCTTGATACCTTTTATGACTTCAGAACCTAACAAAGTGTCTGGCATATATAAAGCAGGTGCTCAGGAAGTCATTAACATACTAGGTGAACTTTGGCCAATCCCTCATAAGAGAGGGTTTTTCAAATCTGGTGTCTACACTGATCATTTTCACTTTGATCTTCTTCACTGAATAAGAGCTCAATTCTCTACTTTTGTTTGCCAGTGCAAACAAGGAAGGCAAGTAAAATAAAGGGCAACCTATTGTAGTTAGCACAATTCAACTATTTTGGGGTGGATGCAAGGAAATCATCCATCTCCATATCCTTTAGGGAAGAGGCTCTTGGGGGAGCTAAGGATACCTCTCCTACATGACTCCACACATTCAGGTGAAAATAAATAAAACATCTGAGTATCCAGATGTCATTCACTCATTCAGCAGATGTTTATGAAGTACTTATATCATGCCAAACACTGTGATAAACTACTGCAGGCTTTCTCCATGAGGATATTGTGCCAGAATTAAACCTTAATACCCTGGGCATCTTTACATGTATTGAATCAATTTCCTTCCTATACATATAGTCTAATTTTAGTTACATATCATTGTTGAGACAATTGAAAAATATAGTCACTGAAATAATTGTTTTGCTCTGTGGGTTCAGATGACAAACGAGATAAAAAAGGCTGCAAGTTTAGGAGACAAAATGACAAACAGAACACAGTAACTGTCTTTTAGAACAGTATTCTCCAATAGAAGCTTCCCAGGTAGTGCAGTGGTAAAGAACCCACCTGCCAGTGCAGGAGACGCAAGAGACTGGAGTTCGATTCTTGGGTTGGGAAGATACCCTGCAGTAGGAAATGGCAACCCACTCCAGTATTTCTTGCCTGGAAAGTCCCATGGGCAAAGAAGCCTGGTGGGCTACAGTCCATGGGGTCGCAGAGTTGGACACGACTGAGCATGCATGCACCCCTGTCCAATACAACTTTCTTGAGGATGGAATTGTGCTGTATCTGTGCTGTTCAACACGGTGGCCACTAGACACAGGTGGATCCTGAGCACATGAAGCCAGTGCACCTGAGAAATTGAATTTTAAATTTTACTTAATTCAAATTAATGTAGCTATATATGGCAAGTAGTTACCTTACAGGACAAGGCAGCTCTAGAATATCATATTCAAATTGAGGAGACTGTTACATAAGTTCTCATAACCTGGGTGATAAGCACTAATATATGGTAAGAACAGAATGCTATGAAAGCACCTAGGTGAATAAGCTAGTCTTAGGGTCGAGGTGAAGACTTCCATGAGGAAGTGATTTCTAGGATGAGACCTGAAGGACAAGAGATGGAGTCTTGAAGGGGTGATGGAGTACCAAGTAGAAGGTGTAGGTGTGTGAGAAAGCCCGAAAGAGAAAGAGGACATTGAGAAATGGCAAAGATGTATGGCAAGGACCTACAAAAGCAGTGGGACTTGGTGAGTCCAGAGAAGAATGTTGGGGCCAGGAACCAGGCTAGGAAGGGCCTAGATGTAATGATGGTTAAAGGGCAATGGGAAGCCAGTGAAAAGTTTGAAAGTGTGGAAAGATATGGTCATATCTGTGGTTTAGATGGATGTCCCTGGGTGCTATTTGGCAGCATGAAAGGGAGAAATTGGAGGCATGAGACAGTAGTCCAGGTGATATTACGGTTGTCTTAAACAGTTGGAGGATGGAGATACATTTAAAAACGGAAAGACAGAAAAACCAGAGATTCACCTGATTGGCCATGACAGGTGGGAAGAGAAAAGACAAGGATCACACTTTGGTTTATGACTTATGAGTAGATGACTGCTGTTTATTAAAGGCAATGTGGGATCATTTAGAAATTGCTTTTAAATTGAAATTTTCCCATCATATCAGATTATTTGCTCCTCATAGATCCTGAAACTAGCTTTGATATACATTAGCGAAAACACCCAAATTGTGAGAGTATACTCTTGCAAGAAATCAACACAAGTTCACAGTTGATGCAACATTGCTTTTATTGGGGGTTCAGGGGACATATGACAAAGTCTCATAAAATGTCAACAGTCACATTTTGTGCTTGGCTATGCTTAAAAAGGCAAACAACCTGTTTATTTATGAGCTCACTTAATGAGTACTGTGTGAGATATGGCCAATGATCATCATTTTGAAAATAGAACGACCTAAGCCACCAGGAGGTCTAAGTGTGACAAAGACGGATAGCTAAAAGGAAATTTACAACAGTCAAATATTCAGGTCCTTCCAAACATCTAGATGCTTGCTCTCAAGTAGACACAGTTCAACTGACTCCTTCAAGACAAAATTGCATTTTGAACCTCTGTATTCTCCAGTAGACCACTTTATTAATTATTACTAAGTGCCAACTAAAGGCAAAGGGGCTAGTATAGAAGACTAAGATTTCCTTAATTCTAGTTTTTTATGGCTGAAGTATTCTTGGGTTAGTTATATGGATAACTGACAATTAAAATAGCAAATAACCATTGATATTTTCAAAAACCATAAAGACTATCAAAACAGACATGTTTAAACATTCATGCAGAAACTCTTATGAAATATACAGTGCATAAAACTGGTTAAGAAAATGCTCATTAGAAGATCTGATTGGTTTAGGTGTAGGAAGAATGCCAAGTAACTTAAGAATATCATTGAAGACATTATACACATAACTTGGGCTACTGTGTGTTTTGAAACTCAAGATGTCAGTTCATAACTATCTATTTTTCACATTGAAGTGAAAAGCCAAAGAGGTAGCCGAAACTAAAGCAATCTGCTTGGTATGGTGCTCCTTGATCACCCAGCCAGAATGTTTCCATTGGTGAAATTCAAGCTCATGCTTCATTTAGGCAGGGTGGTGTAGACCAAGAGCCTCTGAGGGCATGCTTTCTGGATCTAGTTCTGTTATACTCAAATGTGCGGTCTTCTGCAAGTCGCTCTATCTTTACAGGTTTATCACATCTGTAGGAAAGAACATCGCAATAGATGACCTTTAAGCTCTCGCCACCCCCTATTTTTGTTCTCAAGAAGTTGAGATTTCATGCTGACCAAAGCTCACAGTCTCCTCAGAGTCTGGTCCAAAGAAAGCTTAAAATGCTGATAAACTCTGTCCCCCAGTCTCTCCCATTTCTGTCATGAAAATACATCCACTATGCTGGTTCAACCAGAAAACTGAAAATTTTGAGAAGATAATTAAAGAAAATAGCTATGTGTCTACCAGAGAAAAATATCAAGGAATATAGAAGTGGCAAAATTACAAACTTGGTTGCAACACTGTGACTTAGTGCCTTAGACCATGAGCTTTGAAATCACAGTCCTGATTGTGAACCCTGTACGTGGCAGTTTGGCAAGTTACTTAAACCTCAGTTTTCTTTATGTAAAATGGAAATACAAATTAATACCTATTTTGCAGGGTTGTTGTGAAGCTTAAGAGAGTTACTATATAAAATGCTTAACATGTAGGGAGAATTCAATAAATATTCACTGTTATTAGGCTAACAGAAAAATCACAAATCCTCATACTATCATCAATCACGCTCACTTATTTTAATGGAAGAAATATGATTATAATTCTGGTCTACACCTGAGGTGGGCAAGGGGAAGTATGTGTGCAAAGTCTTCACCATATATGTACATATATATTGGCAATGGAAGTCTGGGATTTAGTCAACTGGACCTGTGTATTCATAATTTCCTGAAATCACCAGGTAGATGCCTTCCTCTCTGACTTTGCTCACAATATTCCATCCATAGAAAGGATTCTATTTTCTTCTTCCTTCCCATTTATCTAAATCTTTAACATCCTTTAAAATTCACCTTGTATTTTCTTCCGTTGGGAACTTTCTTCCCTGGACAGACCAGTTTGCCCCGCCTAAGGGGACTTCCTCTGAGCTCCTGGTTTATATCGTTCATCTTGCTCTTATAAATTGACTTGATCTGTTACTTCTCTTTTCAAAAGTTTATGTGCCTCTGTTTAACTAGGTTTAAACTCCTTAGAGGCAGTGACTATGTCTCACAGAACCTAGCTTGCCTGATAAAAAGAGCGGTTGGTTGCTTGACTCTTTGATACAAATAAAGGAATGTTACGAAATACAGTGGGTACTGTATTTCGATGACACATTCTGAGTTCCCATCATCATTTTATCCTTTGTATTGCCTCCTACTACTCCATGATTGCAAAAGAACTCAATATTCTTTAAGTCATTCTTTTAAGGTCAAACTCTGTGTGTGGCTAACATGCAATCGACCTCTGGCATGAACAATCTTCTATTTTAAAAATTAGCGTATTAATAAGCATAGTCATACTAGAAAAAAAAAGTTTTAAAAAAAAATGAATGTCACACAGAATTTAAATACAAACAGAGGAATACACATGAGGAAGGGAAAGTCCTTGCTCATTCGAAATCTACATAGCTTTCTTAAGGGTTTCTGTCTCTTGAAAAGCTTGCCTCTTGTTCTGAGATGCTACTGGCTCAAACTGCAGCATGTGGGTGTGTCGCTTGGCAGGAGCGATGTCTTCAGGTGATGGCGTTCTTTGTTTCCATTTCTCAGTTGGCTTTAGCATCCATCGAGACAGGGTGTCTGCAGTCTGTGTTCTTTCACTGGGAAGACATTCCTGAGGAAGGGGGACTATAGGACCAGCTGAAAGGAACATGGAGACGACTAAAAAAATAACAGAACACGTCACAGAAGGTTATCACATTGACTCTTTGATACAAATAAAGGAATGTTACGATACTTTGGGGGCCAGGCTATTTCCAACTATGAGTGAAATGCTGCATCACGAGAAAAATGGAGCTTTCTCACTGTTCACCTTGTTTGGGAATCAGTCAAGCAACAGCATTGTTCAGGAGTGTGTGAGAGCGCCACGCTCCTCGCCCAGGGAGAAAGCGCTCCGTAAGAAAAGCTTCAGGTTTTATCCAACAGGCAACTTACTTGAAATAGGACACGGAGGAAAACAACAAAAGAACACACGACATTAAGGACACATTCAACTAAATCTAAAGACTAAATGCAAAATAAAATAAGTGTGGGTACAGCAGTGCTTTGCAATGCAGGAGTGAACAGAGAATGGCTAGGAGTCAATGTTAATTCCTTGTGTGTGTCTTTGTATTTCTGGTGCCTAGCTTAGAGCAGGACACAAGGTACCCACTGAAAGAAAGAAGAAAGGAACCACAAAAGGCAGACAGAGAGGGAGAGAGGGCAAGGCAGAGAAAGAATGAAGGAGAAGGGAGGAAGAGAGAGTGAGAAAGAAAAGAAAGATTTCTGAAATGTACAAGAGGTGAGAGGCAGAGTGTGCAGAGAAGAAAAGCTTGGGTGAGAGAATATTCATAGACCTGATAAGAGCAGGCTCGCTTAATCTGAGAAGAGGTTATACATTCCGAGTGGTTTGAAAAAGTGGGTGGGGCAATTTTCAGGAGGCTTTGAATGTGTTAAGGTTTAATTGGGTGGGGAAGGGTGGCATGTTAATATAACTACTGTAGGCTTTTGAAGAGGATATTAACATGATTCAAATGCATCAAGTGGAAAGGGGAATATGAAACTCGAAGATGTCGACCCAATGGAAAAAAAGCAAAAAAGAAAACCAGAGGATACTACAAGCAATTAATGAAGGCAGAAGGACTAAAGAATAGTCCTTCTGGTCTTAAAATAGAAAGGCAGGTGCTTGTCCGGGTTTCTTCTAAGTTAATGTTGAAGGAAATGGGCTTAGGCTCAGATCAAGAATTTCCTTCTCCCACTGGGTAGCTTTTTTCGTTCTTCGGCTGTTCCTCTTTTCCATCCCTGCCCTTCCTGAAAACGAACTTCAGTCTTTACTGTTTTAGCATCAAGGCAAAATATGTTAGTAAATACAGCACCTGGAGGTGGGATCAAATATAATTTTAAAGGGCAGCTGTTGGTACAAATGTCCTGAAGTTGTTCTTACACCTCTATAAGAATCGTTTACCAAAATTCCCTGCTGGAAAAGATTTTAGAGACCAACTAATCCAACCCACTCATTTTACAGATAAGGATACTTGGGAAGAGCTGTATTAATGTTTCTTTTATTCTACAAAAGTTTTTATGAATGAAATATACTTTGCAGGTGGATTTTAAATTAACTAAAGCCTTTATTGTCAACCTCTTCATTATGTTAGCACAATGAAGATGCATAATGAATTAGGTACACCAAAAGGGATTTACTCCGAAACATTTTTCTTTCAGCGCTAAACCCTTTGGATACACTGAAAATGTCGGTTCTATTTTCTAGGTATACCTAGAAAATACTGTATTAATATTATACCTAATACCTAACAGGTATAGTATACATATATTTCTGAAAAACTGTAAAACAACCTAATGTTAAAATATTATTAATAGTTGTTTTTCTGTTCTGATGAAACACGCAATGAATGATCCTGGATGAGTGACTAAATAAACATCTTACAGACTTTAGAACTGATTATTTTGTGAACACAGAATGGGAGGGTGGGGTGCTAGAGTTTTGATACATGTGTACAATACATTTGTGAATCAACAAAAACGCTATTGTAGCAAGGAAGGATGTTTCACACAATTTTTGAGAAACTCCTTTAGGTAGCTAATAATGCAAAGCCCTTGTGTACATGATCAGATGAAAACTAAATCAATGTATTCCTTTGGTGTTGCACTTTGGTGTTGCACAGATGTAGCCCGTGCACAATGTCTCTTCTACGATGTGGACTCCATCATCAAAATGAATTTTGAGGAATAAATAGTATAAATATGCAAAGCACCGTATTCTAGGTGCCTATTATGAGTCAAAGGTTTAACAAATCAGCTTTCTTTGGGACCTGTGACTACTTAACTGGAATGAATAATATCTTGTATCATCTCAACATGAGCCTCCCTTGGAACCCTTTTTGTCTCCTAAACATACAAGCATAAATTGGGACCCTTGCATTGCCTTCCTCAGGGTCCCTCTGTGATCTGATGGTGACAGTTCTCCAAATTTGCATCAGGAGCATCTACACTTACTGCTGCTGCTGCTGCTGCTAAGTCGCTTCAGTCGTGTCCGACTCTGTGCGACCCCATGGACTGTAGCCTACCAGGCTCCTCCGTCCATGGGCTTTTCCAGGCAAGAGTACTGGAGTGGGGACACCTACTGAGCACATAGCAAGTGCCAAGTGCCAGGCCGACCAGTCAACTTGCTGTTGCTCTGCCTGGGTTTTCCCTTAACAGCTACATCTTCAGGGGTCAACACCTTGGTGTGGTGGGGTCTCCAGATCAGGAGACACCATAAAGGAAGGTGATGTTAGTGCATAAATGACTAGAGCCAGAGTTTCAATTATTCATCATGTGCCACCCAAAGTGGAGGAAAAACAGAAAAGAAGTTGTTTTTGTTATGATTTTGATTACTTTGATTAAATTAAAATTACTATCTCTGCCTAAGGCCATTTCCCTGGCATTTTATCTCATTATTCTAATAAAGGAAATGGATTTCTTATGAATAACATTTACTATTCTAATATTCTCCATTACTTCAAGTTGTCCAAAGTCAAGATGAAGACTAAATCAGTAAAGAGCAGCAAATATTTTATAAATAATGCAAGTATGCACAACAATCACCCTTTGACTATTAAGTTCCAACATCTAGGTCAGACACATTCATTCTTACGTGAGAACATGGAGTTCTTTGCTTCTTTTATTAATTAACAAGGAATTAAAAAAATAAAAGCTGACTTTAAAATAAAACCTGACTTTAAAAATATTCTACTCAGGAATCATTTCAAATGAGGAGAAATGCCCAAGGGAAAAAAAAATCTCAAGTAGGCAACATGTAAAGCAACACGCAACTATATGCACATTAGTATAATTACACATTGCAAATTATATCGGATGTATCTAATATCTAATTTTTTGAAAGCTGATTCCACTTGAGATTTCAATAACAGCATCAACATTTTGCAGGTGGCTCCTTCTGTATAGTATCCAAAGGGAATTATTTCTCTAATGTGCTTTCAACCCTCATGTAAAAGCTGAAGCTTTTCCTTAAAGGACCAACAAACAATGAACATTGGGAATGTTACCTTAATGGAAAAAGCAAGGGGGTAGGGTCCAAAGATAATGTTCGCATGGTTATTTATTCTGTTCCTTAGAGGATCCTTATTCACTTCAAGAAATAAGAAACAAAGTTAAACAAGAGCCTCATTAGAAAATGTGGTGAAGGCTACATACTTATTCGGAGGCAATGATATGAAAAGCTTTTAGATCAATAGTTAAAATAAGTGTGCAAGCGAATGGCAGATTACACCTTGGACTGAAAATAGAGCCCTGGATTCAATTCTGCTCTGTTAAAACATATGGCTAATTTGTCCTAAAGAGGACATCAGATCAAAGTTCCATTTTGAAGAATAGGCTTTTGTCCTCATCTTTCTGTATCAATCAATCAGCAAATAACCAAATATGTATTTGTGATCTTGGAGAATGGAGCATATTATTCAAGTTGATTGGATCCATTTTCTTGATTCCTCCTTAAAGATCTTTCTCCTAATTAGCCAGGGTTACTACTGAATTATTTAATTATCTGCACTTTTGTGCAATGAAATATGTTGTCATATCACATACTTTATCACGCTGTTGCTGTTCATACTTAATGATGCCTCTATAGTTAGCAGCTTCCTTTGTTCTGCTCAGTAAGTGGTTTTAGAAAAGGGGGTAGGCGGGGAAGGAGGAGCCTTGGGGTTTGTAAAATACAATCATACATTCCTGGTGCACATGCAAAACTTTGTGCATTTACATGAATTTCTTTTTCGAAATCTAGTTGCAATTCCATTTGGAATAACCTAAGAGGCACATGTTGGTGACTTCAAATGCAGCCAGAGTGATATTCCTATACCTTGAACACCTCTCCAGTGTATTTCCACTGCAGTACAGTGGTAAAATCATGATTTAATTTTTTTTTAATCAGCAAGGAATGTCTTTAACAAGGAAGAAGTAAATTATGATAATTACTCTGAATGGTCGGATCCTTGAGCATTACTAATTAGCATTTATTGCCTGGATTATAGAACAATACATGTGAAACCGAACTGCGACTGCTCTTTTACGTCCAAGAACTGAAAAAGGCAATGGAGCAAGAGGCAGTATCGTCAGTGGTTGAGTCAGTGGTTTTACATCTCCTGCAGAATGTGCAGGATTCCTCATTTTTGAAATATACAAATGTGGTTCTCGATATTTATGGCCCATTCATTTTGTGTGTGAGGTACATATTTACATATGATATCACAGTCATGGGAGACTAATGAGAGGAGAAACATTTTGGGTATGATGTCATTTTGGGACAATTTTACCCATTGTTGAGAGTTTAACAATTAAGAGCGTAAAACTCTCTGTTTTACGAAAGTATGAATTTTTCTATAGAAATTTTGACTTAAAAAAGGAAACAAAGAACTCAGTTCTTAGTGAAGAAAATTTTACATTCACCTCTCCACTTTCTTGAGAAAAGGCAATTGGTCTCTGGTTTAAGAGTCTTTTTTTTTTCCATTAAGAATTTGTAATAAATAAGATACTGAAGTTAGAAATACATGAGATATTAATCAATAGAACAACATCCTTTCTGTAAATAAATGCTACTCATATAATTTGGCAACTAGAATTCCTAAATAACCCAGTAGGTAGGAGAGAAAGGAAAAATTAACCATTCATCTTTCTCGCTGCAGACCCACCGTTTTCCTCCAAACCCCATTAAAGCGAATGAAGACGAAAAAAACACATCGCAATATAAAGCCAATACTAAATACAGTCACTAGTCTTCCCAACACCTTTATGGATTCCCTACTCTGATCCTTTTTAGTTTGAAAGAATAAGTTTGGCTAAATCTGTGAGAAGATTAAACAGGCTGGTGATAAAAATTAATTCTGCTGAATGAGCAAATGCATTTGGATTGCAGAGATGCAAATAAGACAATACTTTTCTTTCCCTTTGACATACCAAGCGGATTAGTTTAGAATGTTAAATTTGATTTTATTAGAATATATTAGCAGTGTTTTAATTAATACCAATCAAACATTTTCTTTCCCTGGGGCTTGATGTGTTCCTAATGCTTTCTAAATCATCTGTCTTTTATCCATCCAAAAAAAAAAAAAGAAGAAAGGAAAAAACCAACCAAATTAGCAGAGCCTTTTGTTACATTCTTCACAATTTTACTATATTCAACAGAAAACTATGAGCTGTTTACCTAAAGGTGTCTTGCCCATAAAATTAGTCTCCAGGTGCTGGATTTAAATGAGTCCTGTTCACTTGAACACTTTTGATTTTTTTCTTTTTAAAAAAGGTTGAATAAGAGACTCGAAAAATAAACATCTTCCATGTTTTTCTTTTGGGGAAAAGTGCTGCAAAAGGAGTTTTGGCTGGTTCGTCTTACTTGGCTTTATTCTCACTAGAGCTTCCTAGAGCTGTTAAATTTCCAACTGCATTGGTTTTAAGCTGGCACTTTGGAAAGAGGGGCAAAAAAGGAATGAAAAAAAAAAGGAGGGGGGAATCTAGTTAAAAATACGGTGAACCAGTGTGCCCTGTGAACTGAATTGTAACTGTGTGTTGCAAGGAAGTGCTGCATTGCATTTCACTCATTATTCCCTGCTTTTCTCTCAAGCTTCCTGTCCTTCTGTGTCCCGAAAGCTCCAGTTCACTTCTTTCTCTTTTCTTCCCACAACGCACCCCCCCTTCATTTCTCCGCCTTATTTTTTTTTTTTTATCTGCCAAGCTGGATTTGCACTTTTAAAGATCAGTATCAATAATGCCCTGCTTGTTTCGGTGGCACTCTCCCTTTAAAAGACAGCCCCCTCTAATTGATGCGTCTGGGCTAGTCTAGACTGGTAGTGATTGAACCAACCACCAATTATGTTATTCATTTCACTGAACTTCACTGATGGGCTCGGTGAGGAAGAAGGGGTGTTGAGAAACCTGCCCTTACACTGAAGCAGTTCCCTGCTGAAATATAAAATCTCGTGTGTCGTTATGCACTCCTGATTGCCTGTGTGATCAATCGTATGATAGCAACCTCAGAACATGAGCAACCCCCTTGAAACATGTAAAAAACCAAAAGAGTGTCTTGGAATAGAAATTGTATCACTTGTATTAAATTACTATGCTATTATCATTTAAAAATCATAGAAGAATCACATCTAGTGTGCTTTTATTGATCTCCGCATACATTTTCATAGAATAAGGTGTAGATATATTTTGACTTCCAGAAGTACCAAATATTTGGCAAATACTTGATATGAATCAAGTGGTAATATATATCCGTAAGTTAAATAGATGCCCTTCCATAATTTCCAAACGCCTATGCATACATATCAGCTAAGATGGGGGAAAAGCATTCATCTATTGTATAAAAACCAAAAGATAACTTGAAAATCAAATAGCTCTTTTCTTCAAAATATATTCAGGCCATCAAAGGCTGGAAAGTAATATTTAAATACTACAACTTCTAGAAGGTTTCAACAAAAGGCACAATGCTATTGTTGCACAATTCATTTACTCGATTCAGTTTTCTGATACAAAATGGTTTCTTGACTGCGATTTGGAGTCAGTTACTCAAATGGCAATAAACCCTTAAAAAAAAGAAAAGCAGGAAAAAGAACAGTTTCCTTAACCTTTGACGACGTGTATAAATTGAGGTTATAACTGATATAAAGTCTTCAAAAGAAGAAAGCATTTGAAGTCAGGGTTGATTTAGGTATTTTCCAAAAATAGAAGACAAATGTTGCCCCAAGAATACTAAAATGGTTTAAATGAAATTGTATATTGGAATTTTTCATAACAAAGGAAATGTAAGTTACTGTTTCTCTAACCATGAGACAGATCTAAATCACTGAGATTATTATGGTTATGAAAAGTTAAAAACTGCAAACTGGGTAATGCTAACAATTACCTTGAGAGATTATTTGAACTGTATAGCTTGGTGTTATAAATAACTTTGTTGGATCGATTTTTTGAAATCCTGATCATTTTTTTCCCAATTTTTAAATAAAGAATAGGCATTGACAACTTCTATAGCATACAATAATTGTGTGCGCTATTTCCTTTTATATGTTTAAAATTATATATCTATTATTTTTTCTTTTATATGTTTAGACAATACATTTGCAATCTCTATTATTTTTACGCTCATTGTGTATAACCTCTTAAAATAAATGCCAAGCAAGGAGGCTATATCTCTTTTATTTTTTAAAATCTTACAAAGTAATACAAATTTAATCTGGGCTAACACCATAAATTCCATCCTTCTAGCAAGTCTAGTAAGAGTAGAATTTTAGCTTATTACTATTTTAGCTCACACTATTGGTTCACCCCTATCCGTGTCTGTGTGTTCACTGCCCAGCCATACATGATGCACGTGTGGGCACTGAATATATACTCTAGCCACATGCCCATTTTAATTGGGCACAATTTTAAGATTAACTGTTGAGTTGAAAAGTTGGAGGCATGGGGCATGCTGGGACTTGAGCTGATATGTTCTGAGGTCAAGCACCAGGTACTGAGCTGTTCTTGTTACGCTCGGATAGTACTGTGTGTTGCTCTCAAGGAATAGACCAGGATAGGTGAGTTCCACAAGCCTCAGGCATTAATAATATACATGCATACACATCGCAGCCAGCACGCTATTACCACGGAATATGTACCTACTTTAACAGAAATCCAGGAGCTGCCACTTTTCTGATCACCTGATCCCACCTAACAATGAAAACCTCAGAGGTGCACTCAGGCACTTCGGACAAACTTTCTTTTCTTTTGTTTTTGCTTCAAAGAAAAAAAGTTCCACCAAATTTCCAGGATGCAAAGGCGCGACTCGCAGCTCCCAAGAGCCTAACCCGTGGATTTAAACGGTAAACATCACAAGTTAGGGTCTCAGGGATTGAGAGGCGCGCGCTAAATTGTTCTTTCTTGAGACAAAACAAAGCAAAACAGGAATGACAAGCAGTTTGTGTTCGAGGTTTGACTAAAAGATAACAAACAGGTGGCAGGGTATTCCCTCACCCTCTTAAATTGCCCTAGTCCACAAAATCTGGATTCCACTTAGAGTAGATGCATGCACACAGACGCAGGGTCTGTGGGCGCATATACATACCTGAACATACAATCGCCAGTCTATCAGAGAAAACTCTTTGGAGCTTTGGGCAAGAGAGTTTAGTAAAATGGAAAATAGTATGAATAGACTCAGAAATGCCCATGTTTTGCAAACCACGGTCTACAGTCAGGATTAAACGTCTCTTCAAAGCTTTAATTTACAACTAGCACCAAGGACGGTAAAGAAAATCGGAGGCATCTCTTTCCCCCGGGCGAGCATGCCGCATGCAAAACCATCCAAATTGGGTTTTAGAAGGAGAAGACCGAGGAGGAGGAATTGGAGGCTTGGAAAGTATAAATACGAATAGCGTTTTAAACTCACCCATTGGAAGTGGAGTCAGGCTGCAGCTCCCGTAGCACCATCCGAGCCAGGGGGGGGAAATGTGAGCTGCAGGGCGCTCGCCTGGGCGAGGTGTTTCAATAGTGGACCGAGAACTGGGCGGGGAGGGGGAGGCGGGGGCAGGAAGCGATACACCAAATCTAGAGACTGTAACTCCGCAGTTTATGCTTTGACGAGGGGAGGTGGGGGGCAATTTGGTGGGAGTGGAGAGAAGGACTGGGACTGATCAAATTTTGAGAATATTCAGTTAAAAAAAAATTTTTTTTTAATGTGTTCATAAGAATGAACCCTCCCCAGGGTTGCTTTTCAGAAAAATTTCCTCCTTCTTTCTTTAGCGTGCACTTTGCCAGTCCTGCGAACAGGCCTCCTGTGCATCAGCTGCTTGGCTAAAGCCAAGGCCAAACCACCCAGAGCCAGCACCAGGCTGTCACTCGGTCGAGGGGAGTGGGAAGGGGTGGGCGCCAGCCAGGGAGGCGCATCTCCCCCGCCCCGCTACCGCTGCGGATCCTTTGAAGCCTTTTGCCAATATTTCGGAGGAATCCGAAGCATAATTCCCCTCCATCTTCGCAGACAACTACTGGTTCTGTACCTGCTAGATCGGCGCTTCCCCCATCTGCCTGGAAACTGGGCTTTCCTGTGTGGGGACGGCTCCCAGTGCCGCCTCCAAAAAAAAAAAAAAAAAAAATGAAACGAAAGGGAGGGGAAGTGGGTGGGAAGATGGCTCTTTTAACATTTTTTCTTCCCCCTTTTTTTCCTTTCTTGTTTCTCTCCTGTCCTTCTTTCTTTTTCTTCTTTTATTCCAGCCTGAGCCAGGTAGATGGCTGGCTAGTCAAAGAGAATGACAAAGCAGCCCCTGGTAGGAAGGACCTAGAGGGGGCCTCGGGCACTTAGGAAAAATGCTAAGTATTTTGTATGTATTTCCATATGCAACTAAAACCCGTTAAAGCTCCAGGATCCCCCAACCCCTGTCCCTCCCCCCATCCCTTCCAAAATAGAATCATACCAGCAAGACAGCTAAATTATGTCTCTTTTCCTGCTGTACAGGGTTATTCAGCATCTCCCCCCCACCCCAATCTTCAAGACAACTTTTTTTTTTTTCTCACCTCTGTAGGTTCTCCTCAGGCACAATCCTCCGTTCAGGGTCTCTGCTTTTTCTCTCCCTTCCCTTTTGCTCTCGGAAAAGCTAGTCCGTCATCATCCCACCTAGCTTCTCTCTCTCTCTCTCTCAACCTCTCTCCCTTCTTCTTTTACTATTAAAATAATAATAATAATAATGGCCCTTTCGACATGGCAGCATGGAGTGGCTGCCTTTGAGAAAGCACATTTAATCTTTACTGGCTCCCCTAGGCTTCAGTGAAGAAGGAGAAGGCAAGAAAAAAAAAAGAGAGAAAAAAAAGATTGTAAGGGAGGCTGCTGACGGACAGCGAGCATCAGGCACAAATCAGCGACAAGTTGAATTTTCCTAGACCACACTGCCCCCTTTCTTCTCGGCTCTCGCTGGGCTCCTGGAAAGCCCGAGTGTCTGGTTACAGGAGGCAATGGGTCTCCTTTTGCAACCATGGTGCGGATTCCTCGCATGCTTGCTTAAATCGCTGGCAGAATAAGGAATCAATATCCCCCCTCTAATCACCTTTAGCTCTTCTAGGGCTTCTGAGAACCCACTTTGCACTCCTTGCCGCTCCCCCCCGCCCTGCCAGGCTCCTCCATACAAAGCTTGCGGTCCTGTCATTTCTCACTTCCTTCCATATCTTGGAGACAAGCCTCTCTTCTAATATCCTCTCGCCCGCTCCCTCTCTCTGTTGTCCTGTGTCTCAGACCTGACTCCCAGCACCGGATGCACTAGGGCTTCTCTCTGACTACTAATGAGACTGAAAATACACCAGCAGGTCAGGGGGAAGGCCAGACATGGTATTATACAAATACAAAAAAACCAAAACCAAAAAAACCCCTTCATCCCTGCTAGATCCAGAGATCAGGTATCACATTTTCTAAAAGAAAAAAAAAAAAATGGGGGGGGGGTGGAGGGCAGCAGTGAAGAGAAGAGACCACAGTGCAGTTCTCTGCCTAATTGTTCAACATCCCATGGGCATTTAAAACACGGATGTGTGTGACTGCAGGTGAAGTACTTGGTGAATCTTGTTGGGTTTTCTTTACAGACAGAAAGTCAACAATGCCCAAGGACTTTTGAAATTGACATTTAGAGGGATAAAAGATCAGTGATTCAAATCTGTATTTAAAGTATACACTCCATTAAGGCATGTGATGACTACAATGCTAAAAACCTTTCTTTTCAACGGCTGTGCTTTACACATTGACTCTGTTTGTCATGTGTACTAATTTACCACTTAAGTTCATTTCCAAATCCAAGGGAACGTATCAGTGACTGTAGCTCATCCTGACCCTCCGCTTCCACTGCAGACATCTTTTCTTACTCCTGAAGCAGTTCTCCTCAAATGTCCATCAGATCCATACACACTTCATTGATCAGCTGACGGTCCCTTGATCATGAGAAGTAATCATTCAGATGACAAGAAAGAGTGGCACACGAAGAAGATGGAAGATGTCCTGAACTGACGAAGGGGGCGTCCCCTACCATTTTTGCGGGCACACACCTTAAAAGCTCAGCTACCCTAGGATCCTGTAAAGCGGGTGTCCCTTGAAAATTGGGGTCTCTACCTATCTGAACACACAGTGGGTATGTTTCCACCGTCACCCAATTTTTGTGGCTAGAATCATGCAGACAACAGGCAGTGCTGTGTTGAATATAATGCCGGGCTCTGTAAAGACTGAGGGAGGGAGGGAGGTAGCTGATGATGCATGTTTCTTCCAAGTTGATGTTTTTAAAAGGTAGTTTCTTTGTGCTCAACTCAAGATACTGTGCTTTGTCTCTGACTGTGAGACCTGCAGAAGCACAGATGGATGCCAAGGAAAAGAAGAAAAAGCACAAACGAGAAGAAGTTGCAGAGAGGAAAGCAGAACAAATCAAGGCAAAAAGGGAAAGACCTACAATCATAGTGTTGGGTTTCCTTTTTTTTTCTTTTTGTCCTTACTGGGAAGGAGAAAGAGATGGCTGGCAGGGATTGGCGACTGGGTTAGAATCTTTTTCAGATTTGGCTAATAGGATGTTTGCACTACACTGATGCAGAAAAAGAAACATGCTAGAATAATCATAAAGGGTGGAGCTGTCAAAAAAAAAATCTTTGACTCACTGGGAGCCTCCCTGTAACACCAAAATGAATCATTCCTAAGGAGAATCATCAATTGTCTTAGTGTCCTCATATATGAAGTCCAGATTATGGGAATCGTGATTGTGATCATCTTCATGAAGGAAAGGTAGACAGAGAATGACATTTCCTGAGCTTCTCCAAAAACTCTATATATTTGCAGCAATGGCTCAGCATGATTTTCACACACTAAGCTATCCCCGTCTGTATTCACTCAGTTTACCAAGATACACAAATATGTAACTTACAAAAGTTTTGCTATGAACACATCATTTTCTCTATACAACTCAGCGATGTCTTTAGAGGATACTTATTTCAAGCAGTTAACACCTGACCCCAATTTCTGTGGGTAATTAGTGAGCTAGATAACCACACAAAGTGGGTAATTATTTAGTACCCAAGGGTACGCTAGAAGTGGGTAGTGGTTTTGTTAACAAAAGCACATCTCTAATTATTGTATCTATGATGGGTGTCTCAAAAATATCAGTTACTGTATCAAGTGAACCATGATAAATAAGTGAACTATTTTGCTGTCCTTAGCATATGTGTGTGTGTGTGCGTGTGAGTATATTCTATTATGGTTAATAATATTTACCACTCCTGGATGGGGTGTTGTGAAGATTAATTAGTAACATCTGTAAGACTCTCAGAGATGCAATGTGCTAAGGAACTTCTAAATACAGTATTATTATCGCTCTTACTACGTTGATGAATAATCCCAGGATGGAAGAAGCTAAGGGAGTTGATTTCAACTGGATTGAAAATATGCTGAGATCACAAACGTGATGAGTTTGATCACGGGGAGTGGTCTCTGACCTGATGGAGCACAACACAGGCAGTAAGGGAAAAGAAAGGTAGATGCCGTTTCACTGACAGTTCAGGAAGGATCAGAGGAGCCAGGGTGGGAGGGGAGGAGCAGGAGGCAGGAGTCAGAGATGGGCCGGGAAGGCAGCTGAATCAGGCGGACCACACCCTCATTCCAAACTCGGTCTGTGCTTCCCTTTGATGAGCAGCAAATAGGCACAAAAATTCCCAAAGAAGACATCCATGCCAGTCCTGGGACAAATTCATCATCATTACAATCAATCAACCAGCTATGTAGTGTTTCTTCTAGGGAAGACTCATCAGTACAAATCATTTTCACAAATGCAGATACATTTCCAAATAGTACAGTATTGCGAACAGGCACACACAGATCAACTTCAGATATCTTTAACCCAGGCTACGAGCAGCAACGAAGAAGCACTTTCTAATGCAATTGCTTTTATGAATCACCCGCAGGATGGAAAGGGGATATTATTAATTTCTGCAGAGAAAGAAAGAAGAAAAGAGAGAGAGGAGAGAAAAAGAAGAAAAGAAAAGCCTATTGCTGTCAGGGAACCTAAATCTGGAGAGCAATCAAACCTTGAAAACAAACAACAAGAACTTACTGCTTCTTTCTCTGTAAACGTCCGTCTCTTTGCCCCGCTGAGGCAGGACAGCGAAGAGGCCTCTGGGATCCAAATCTTCAAGTAGGCTCACCACATTTTTTCTTTCAAAGCAAGGTTGTCTTGGGGATTAACCCTAGGAGTCTGGGAGAGGTGAAGCATGTTGGGAGGATGACGGGAAATATACAAGGATATTGTGTTCAGCCTAGTTTACCGCCTCCAGGGAATAGGAAAGGGAAAGGGCCCCATGAGTCGGCCAACAGGTACCACTGCTGAATTCTCTGCTTGGAGGACGGCCTCCGGGACACGTGTTTATGCTCTGATTGGAGGCCAGCAGTGTGATGAGTGCACTGTAAGAGTTTGGGAGCAGAGGGAAAATTTCTCCAGAAGCCACCCAAGCCAGGCTTCTGACCTGAAACCCAGTATTTGTCACCCCCTCTCTGAACTCAGAACTACAAAGGCAGCCTGGCATTCTCAAGCCGCCCAGCTCCTTTCAAACCCACAGACTGTGCCAGACTGGCCCCACCTCCCACTGCAGCAAATTCTGTATCCCTGCTCCATGCTGCGCTGTAGGGAGCCAGATTTCCGCTTTGTCTCACCTGGCCTTCCCCTCCACCACTGCCCCTGGCTCTCAGTTCCTGCCATGGTTTCACAGGTCCAAACAGTTGCTTTCCCTCTCCCCCACCATCATTTTAAGCACATCTAGTTTTCCACTCCTCAGATTTTTAGGTCTCAAATCCTTTTATGTCTTACAACTTTTCTTCATCTCTGGCTACCACCATCTCCTTTCTTTGACCTCTCTCACTCTCTTGTTGCACTTCCTTTTTTTTTTTCCACCATATCAAAATATAGTCCTATTTCATGTCTCAGACTGAAAACTCAAACTGCAAGTCCACTGCTGGCATCTCCCTCAACCTGGTCTTTCCCCACCCAAATTAACACAGAAAGCGAGCCAGTGCATCTCAGGGCACTTCTTAATAGCTCACCTAAACACAGATGAAGCCAGCAGAGGACAGGGTGTGTGTATATCTGTATGTTAACTCATCAACTACATGAATGAAGCAAAAAAAGGTCTGATGTATATGGGTGGAAAAAAGAACAGAGGAAGGGATTCTCATATATTTATGATATTTAGGACAAAAGCAACAAAAGCTAATTGTTATAAGAACTTATACTTTAAAATTGTATTTTCATGTATGTGTGTGTGTGTTGCACACACTCACAAAGTGCCTCCACACATCACAATATCCTAAGATCATCTGATTACCTCGAAGGGTATTTACTATCCTGTGAACAGTGACAGGAAGGTGCCACATGGTCCTTTAGCTGAAAGCTGAACATGAAAGCCTTCTGGGATGACCCTGAGGGGGGAAGATAAAACCCTGAAAGTCACCTGCTCCCTGCACCCTTGTGTGGGCTGGCGGCTAAGAGAGGTGGCACCTCTCCCTTGCTTCCACCATGATTTTAAGCTTATTATTGATCTCTGATGCTCAAAATACTGGTGCTGTTAACCTTACTACTTAGGTGCTTTTTGGTTTACTGTTACACTTACGCTCTCTGTGACTCCTTTAAGCTATTATTGGAGCTCTTCGATGAGCCAGAAAAATATAGATAACTAATATCTCATTTAATCCTCAGAGCAGCCCTGAAAGCCATCATCAGTGTTTTACAGATGAGGTTTGGAATAGTTAGAATTGTCCAGCTCACGAGTGACACTGCTAGGATTTGAACACAGGTCTAACTCCATAAGTATGACTGTTCCCTTTTTATCAGTATACTCTTACTGCCTTGCTCAGTGTAAATGACACTCTCTATAGGTAATCATCTCAAATCAGTCTAGTTTCCATGTATTACACATGGCATACTCTATATTAGCATTTATTCATTTTTCCCATTTAGTTCATTTTATCTAATAAACATATATTGAGTACTTGACTATATGTCAGGCCCTGTGCTGGGCAGTGTGATCTCCTTAGCCAGAGGACAGAAGACACTGCTGTGGTAATGGCTCTGCCTAAATATTCTGCTATCTTCACCTCCAAAGACAAAGGTGAATGAAGATGGGCCTGTGACATGGCCATGGTTGTATTCCCAGTACATTCCTGGATGCTTTATCACTTGACGTTACCTCCTAATTCCCAGAGAAGTGAGATTTCAGATGAAATTCATCTGGCTTCCAACAGCACACCTTTGGAACTTTTAGAATAGATGAAATAGATCAATTTGCTCTTTTTCAGAAACGCATACATGGGTATAGAGGGAACCTCTGTCAGAGTATCATCATGGATAAAAATAGTGCTATTCACCATTTATTAAATGCTACTTTTATGTGACATTTTACTAAGCATTATTCCCAAGGCTATTTAGACATGAATCCAGATCTCTCCAAAAGTTATGATCAAAACTGCAGTTACTGGGGGAGAATAGATATATGTGTATGTATGGCTGAGTCCTTTCACTATTCCCCTGAAACTATCACAACATTGTTCATCAGCTATACCCCCAATACAAAATAAAAGGGTTTAACAAATTACATTTACGTGAGTATAAAAGTGCATTCAAAAACTACTTGTTGAGCTCCTGCTGTGTGCCAGGAAAGAATATTTAAGTACATGTAAGAGGTACCCCAGGGAGGCTAGCTTCTCTGCTGGTCTTCATCTGAGGAATTCCTGTCTCTGAACAGAGGGCAAGGGGCACAGGATAGTATTCAGTCTGTCCTCTGACAGGCATCCATGCACGTTCAGAGCTTAGACACCACTGAATCGGGTTACAAATATGTGACTATCTTCACTAAGCTGGGGTAATTTCCATTATATTAACCTGGAACACAGTTTCTAAAGATGTACCGTTGGAGGTGGGTGGCATCTCTCATGGGAGAACCAGATGGATAACACAGTCCATCTGTGTGCTTTAGACGTGAACTGTCTAACTTCTGTTGGCAAGAGTTGCTCATCAATTGACAAAAACACTCCCACTATTCTTCCTAGGATGATGAGGAAGAGGAAGCTTAGTTCTGCGCTGTTTGGTTAGCAATGCCCTTGTCCAAAAGCAAAGAAAATTTGAACCAGTAGGGAGCAGTGTCTGGTACAGGCATTCTATACTTCAAGTGGTTTCAAAAGGAGTTATCTGGTGGATTTTATACCTCAAACCCACATCAGCTCCAGGTGTCTCAGGCTGAGTAATGTCACTAAATATGTGGCCCACTGGAAAGTCATGTTTTTTTTTTTCAGCTTTCCTTTAACCTTTTAGGATATTAGGGGAAATCAATGGTAAGATAATGCTTCAGTGTATATATTTAATAATACTGTCGTGTGTGTGTGTGTGTGTGTGTGTGTGTGTGTGTGTGTGTGTACGCTCACTCAGTTGTGTCCGACTCTTTGTGACCCCATGGACTGTAGCCCACCAAGCTCCTCTGTCCATAGGATTCTCCAGGCAAGAATACTGGAGTGGGTTGTCATTTCCTTCTCCAGGGGATCTTCCCTACCCAGGGACTGAACCCATGTCTTCTGCATTGGTAGGCAGATTCATTATCACTGAGCCACCTAGGAAGCCCAATATTGTTTGATATGAATCTATAAAATCATCTTGTTGCCTCCTCTTTGGGTGAGTTTCAGAGGACTTTTCCTGGTTTCTAGACTTAACTCCATAGAAGAGCTGGGGTTTATCTAATCGACCCTCGTGGTCTGTGAAGTTCTCTGAAACATAATCTACTGTCCATTGCCTTAGTGCCTAATTCTACCAATTTGAGGAAGTAGGTTTCACTGGCCCTTTGGGTCCAGGAAAGTAAAAGAAAAAAATCTTTCATTCCTGTATAATAGTGGGTAAACTGAGCGAGAAAGGGAGAGGAAGAGGATGAGGATCCAGGCCCTTCTAAAAGGTGAGATCCCTATTACCTGTGCACTAAGAGAATTGAACCAGATGTTATAAAGATCATTACTCTTGGCTGCTGTGTGTTGTCTAAGAGCCAAGTTTTATTTCAGTCTAGGTCCCTGATATTCAGTCACTAGGTTTAGGCTGGCAAGTGAGGAGGCATCTCTACCCACTGAGATCTGGGAAGATTAAGGCTACCAGGTTGAGAGTCCAGAGATGACGTGCAATGGTACAGTCTAGGGACTCAGTCTAGAGTGTGCATATTTTTTTAAATTGATACAGAGCCTGGAGGTTGTACTTACATTTAGTCCTATTGATGCTATGGTTCCTAAAGGCATCTTTGCTGACCACAGTCATGCTGTTTAGAAGACTGGGTCCCTTTTATTGTGTTCTCCATCTCTGGATCTCTGAGCACTTTGCAATATACTATTGATATACTGTACTGTACAGTACTTTCTCCATATAAAAGAGAGAGGTATCCATCCAAGGCAATGACCCATTATCAAGAAGAGATTGAGGGACTTCCCTGGTGGTCCAGTGGCTAAGACTGTGCACTCCCAATGCAAGGGGCCTGGGTTCAATCCCTGGTCAGGGAACTAGATCCCACAAGCTGCAACTAACAGTTTACATGCCACAACTGAAAGATTCCACATGCCACAACTAACACCCTGGGCAGCCAAACAAATAAATGAATATTAAAAAAATAAGAGAATGAATTAAAATTCAGATTTCAGGGTTTCCAGTCAATTTCCTAATAGTCTTTCTCTCACTTTTCCATTAAGAGTCATAAAGTTAAGACATAACTCCTTCAATCTCAGACTTTTTGGATCTTTTAAATTTGTTTACTTTCTAAAGGTTTAGGACAAGGAAGCAGGGAAGCAAACATCCTCATATCATTATTCCTGTTTCATAGTTGGGAACCAAGGCTGTTCATGGCTAAGTATATTTCCCCAGGAAGGATTCTTGGAGCACCAAGAAGAGAATCTAGATCTCTGAACTCAGCTGTTGTGGGGAAAGATAAACTAGTATGTATGAACTGCCATAAGTTCATCCAGATTGAGTCTGCTGTAAATCGAAAGTATTGTTAAGAATTATCATGCTCTGAGATGGTACCGATGAACATATTTGCAGGGCAGCAATGGAGACGCAGATATAGAGAACAGACTTGTGGACACAGCGGGGCGAAGGAGATGGTGGGGCAAACAGAGAGAGTAGCATGGAAGCATATACACTACCATATGTAAAACAGTTTGCCAGCGAGAATTTTCTGTATGAACTCAGGGAACCCAAGCCAGGGCTCTGTGACAACATAGAGGGGTGAGATGGAGTGGGAGGTGGGAGGGAGGTTCAAGAGGGAGAGGACACATGGAAACCTATGGCTGACTCATGCTGATGTATGGCAGAAACCAACACAATATTGTAAAGCAATTATCCTTCTATTAAAAATACTTAAAAACAAAACAAACAAAGTATTATCATGCTCTGGACACCTTGGTTTCCCCATTAACTAAAGACAGAGCAGTTGGGAAGAGCTTCCAAAAAGATACGATTGTGTCTACTTGAGCATTTGTAAAATAGATGAGTTTCCAAAGTGCTGAGCATGTGGAATTAGAAAAATTAAAACACAGAAACATTTTCAAACATGTTTTTTGGGACTGAGGTGCAGCACAGTATTAGAATTCCTGCTGAGATGAAAGCACAGAGCGAAGGATAGGGAACGCTCTGGGGAGAAGCCGAGGAATATTTTAAGAGTAGAAGCTGCTACCTCCGAGATTTTATATTTGCCACATTTGACACTTCTCAAGGAGTCTCTCCATGCTGCAGTGAGCAATGACACGAGGGCCACAGAGAACTATGTTGGAGGGAGCCAGGCTCATCTCCTGCGGTCTGATGCTTCGCCCTCCAGGAATGCTGGACGGTGCGCTCCAGTGCTGGCCAGCCTGGAGCAAACCAACTACAATTTGAGGCCAACTTGCATTCCCACACTAGAGGAGGTTGAGTAAATTCTTTCAGCATTCTTAGGTCTTTGAAGATTCACTGTGATAGTCTGACTGTCTACCCCCATTCTTCTGGACTGTTCAGTTTACAGACTTTTGGGTCTATATGCTCAAGTCTGCAAGGGGTTCACCTGCATGTGTGCCAATTCTGATTCTACAGTGCTTAGAACTGTGTCTGCCACATAATGGGTGCTTTACAAATTATTGCTCATTCTGTACATTTCTGGGAACTTAGCATCATCTAGGGTTATAATGTTATGTGACTTAGGCCTGTCAACTGGTGATATAGACATGATCAACCTCTAACTGATGATTTTCTTCTCCTGCCATGAGCACAGTGGCTCAAAATCCATATCTTAAACTGCATGGAAAAGAGAAAACTTCTAAGGTAAGGAAGGAGAAAAAGAATTTGGAAAAGTAAACAGAGCATCTGGCTGGTGTTTAGATTCTGTTTAAAACATTAATAATGCTTTGGGTGTTTCTAGGAAACATCTAAGTATCTAGTTGTCAAGTTTTTTTTTTTTTTTTAAAAAAACAGAGTGAACAGAGAAAACAGATCAGAAAACTAAAGTAAGGGAGGAAATACTGGGTGGACAGTATCTTCCCTCCAACTCATCTACATATGTATTGATACATGTGTATCTCTGGGCCCTGATGACTGTTTTTCATCGTGTGGTAACAAATGTGTGAAGGATCAGGAAGCAGCTTGGTTCAGACAATTCATGGAGAACAAGCCAAGTAAGATCCAAGCAGACCTGAAGGTGGGGGTGTGGTCTGCCATAGTCCTCCTCCTTTTCTTCTATTGAAAACAAGGAAGAGATTAGTCTGGAAAATACCACTGCACAAGCTGAACCTTTCTGTGCTGATGAGAAAGGAGAATGAATATGCTGTCCGCTGTCTTCCTTGTCTCCTTTGGATGACTTTCAGTCTCTCTTTCCTCAGAGGCCCCCAGCACTGCAAGCAAGTCTTATTCAGGACCTGTCGCACTGTGACTGTGGTGAAGACTGTGTATCTAGCCCACTGCACCATGACTATCATAAGGCAGACTCTCAGGAATGTTGAATATAAAATGAGGAAAGTCGACTGGAAGATAAAATGTAAGACCTACAGGATAAAGTGCAAATGCAACCTCATCCAAAACAAACATAGAAAGGCAGGAGTTGGATCCAGATTCTGGACTGGGTCTCATGGGGCGAGAAGGGGCAAAGAAGAGGCTCTGACAACCCTGAGTTCCCATCCTTCATGAGGATGTTACGACCCTGCTGGCCAGGATGTGCACACAGAATTAGAATCTGGCCATGGGGAAAATCAAAGACTTACACACCCTGGTCTAGTCTGCTTTCTAGAACGTTAAGCTCTATTTCTGGTTTACAGTAATCCCGAGACACATGAATCAATGCAAAGATCATAGAAATGAAAGTTAAAGAGACATGAGTTCTCTGCTTATCTCTGGACAAGATATTTTACCTCTCAGATCATTAGTTCCCACAACCATAAAATGAGAAAGTTAGATTAGGTGAATTCCTAAGTTCCCTCCAGGAAAATTCTAGAATTGCCCTGTCCCTCTCCAGTTAGATTCCATTATGTACAGGAATAGTTTCTTAGCAGTTATGATATACATGGGATTTAGAAAATAAAGACAGCATCTTAGGTGATGTTAAAAACAACTTAGAGTCTGAATATACAAGAGAAGAAAGCAGCTCAGAATCTCAGTATGGGGGGTTCCACCACACTAGATTAGGTCACGAAAAGGATCATTAACTTGTCTTCAAAATCTCCTGATCACTGAGTAGAACAAGAAATTTTGACAAGATTCTTGGGCAGCAAATCAGCATGTTGCTGGGAAGAGGCAAGAATCAGTATCCACTCCATTTCATAATCAAAGAAACTGAAGTTCGGGAAGGATGGATAACCTACTCAAGATCACACTGTGAAGGTGAAGTTAGGCCTGACTCCCAGGTATTCTGTCTCCCAACCAACTCTGCTGTTTCAGTTTGGCCACAAAGACACCACCGCTGCTTTAGTAAACGTGGGACCATGGCATCCCAGCCCAGCAGTTGGGGCCAATGGCATCCCAACTGTCTCCTGGCCATCTTGACTTCCAGGCTGAAATCACACCTGCTAAAAATTTCTGTAATGTGATCACAAGAGAAAATGACCACATGAATGACACAGAGACTCTTCAGAAGATTTCCTGTGGTTACAGACATGTCCACTTGCCTAGAGTCAGGAACTCTGGTTCCCATTGCCTTTTCTTTCTCTTTAGGCTCTTGTAACCAACTGCCTTCTTTTGGAGTCAAAAGTCTTATGAGAGAAACTTATAAAGTGTAAAATTATCTAAATCAAAACATATAAAATATGATGAGAAGAATTTTTGTCTGGTATTACTAGTTATCTAAAGAAATTACTCTTACCTACTTTTTAAAGATGTGTGTATACACACTCACACACATTTTAAATATATAGTAAAATGTATATGTGTGCATGCTAAATTGCTCCAGTCGTGTCTGGCTCTTTTCGACCCCATGGACTGTAGCCCACCAGGCTCCTCTGTCTACAGGATTTACTAGGCAAGAATACTGGAGTGGGTTACCATGCTAGAGTGGGATTTTCCTGACCCAGGGATCAAACCCATGTCTCTTACATCTCCTGCATTTGCAGGCAGGTTCTTTACCACTAGCACCACGTGGCAAGCCCAGTAAAATGTATATAATAGTATAAATGCAAACATAAACCATTCTTATAAAATTGTATCTATCTATATACATATGTATGTATATGTATACACACACACACACACACACACACACACGGGCTTCCCTGGTGGCTCAGTGGTAAAGAACTTGCCTACCAATGCAGGAGATGTGGGTTTGATCCCTGGGTTGGGAAGATTCCCTGGAGAAGGAAATGGCAACCCATTTCAGTATTCTTGCTTAGGAAATCCCATGGACAGAGATGCTTGGCAGGCTACAGTCCATGGGGTCACAAAGTGTTGGACATGACTTAGCAACTAAATAACATATACATACGCACATACATACACACACATGTATATACATCAATATACATATTTATTTTCTTCAGTCTAGCTAGGAAATCTGGTTCAAAATCAACTCCTGGTCTCCTTGGACTTGATATATAGCCAAGCAAGCCATTCTCAATTAACATAGCTCCCTCCTGGGAAAAGTCACAGAGTAACTTTATTGATTTCCCTTTATCCTTCTCCACATCTCTCTCCTGAAATGTTGTCTTAACTCTTAAAAGTAAAAGCAAGAAGAAAATTAATATAAAGAGATCTGTTTCTTTAAGATCATCTTGATTTTCTTTTATTCTTATTTCAAAAAAAAAATTTTTTTTTTTTTTTTAAAGAAGAGGCTACTTGTGTGGGTTATCTGTGTAGTAAAGACAAGATGTGGTGATATATTTCCCAAGATTTTAAGGCAACAGATTTCTTTACATTGAAACCTGTGTTTTATACACAATGCTGGACTTGGTTTTACATAAACTTCTTCTTCTCATTCCCTTATGACTTGGCCAGTCATCTCTCAAAACTGCCAAGACTCTCTGGCAAACAGTCCCTCCCACGTTTCCAAGAGCATACCCAATACATCGGACTATAGGGAATGTTTATTTCTCATCATACTGTCTTACCACAAAAGATCCCAACAAGATTGTTAGATACACACAGAAAATTCTTTACTTAAAAGATTGTGGATCATTGATTAAATTTAGTAGTTTCTCTGGTGCAGTTTTAGGAATGTAAAGAGGAATTTCTCCAGGCATAAACTTTCATCCTCAATCTTTCAAGATTATTGGGGAAGGATAATTAAAAGCCAGCTTCTTATTCTCCTTTCAGGGTCTGAAATGCTCTGTGTCCTGATTCTGACTAGAGGATGAGGGTGGGGTCAAGGAAGTGGAAAGAAACAGAGAAGAGGGACACTTTATGTGAATAAAGATACCTAGTGAAATAAGTGGATTGTGACACAAATAAATCTAGCTAGGAAAAAGACACAGAGAACAGACTTGTGGTTGCCAAAGGGGATGTGGTGGGGAAGGATGGACTGGGAGTTTGGGGTTAGCAGATGGATGGGTTAACAACAAGGTCCTACTGTATAGCACAGAGGACTATATATCCTGAGATAAACCATAATGAAAAATAACATACAAAAGAATATATAAATCACCTTGCTGTACAGTAGAAATTAACACAACATTGTAAATCAACTGTACTTAATTTAAATTTTTTTTAAATTAAAAGCTTATGAAAATAAACTACCACTCAGAAACTTAAGAAAAGTGCAGAAAGAAGATGAAAGTCTGGTGACTAAAAAAGGTTAAAATGATGGCAGTGCTGAGTGAACAATTTAGTAGAGAGATTATCAACAATGTGACAAATAATTGCTTCCAGTGTACAAATGAAATACACTCAAAACCTCAAAAGGACAGTGATGCTCTTTGTGGCCCTGAGGTTTAATCACAGGGATGTTTCTTTTTTTTTTTAGTAAAATACTTTTATTTTCCATGAATTTGCCAGCTTAGTTTAATTAATTAAATGCCATTCTGCTTTTGACTAACCAGTTTATCTTCTTTTCATTTTCTTGTTGTTCTCCACAGTTTGAATTAAAGACAGTGATTTGAAAGTATTATGGGTAAAAGTGGGTAGAAAAACATGCTAAGAATTGGGTCATCTTGATGAAAATAAGTTCACTTCTGTGTTGTACAGGATGAAGAATGGGGAAAATGTGTCCTAATACCTTGCTGCATCTGTCCCAACTCATTCCTTTCATAGGACCTCAGCAACAGAATTACACAGCAATGCACTTGGCATCCTGGTTTAATAGAAAAGTCTCTGGAGGACATTTCTAAGAACAGCCCCTCTCAGGCAAAGGAGCCAAGACTGAATGCTGGAAGAGGAAACACTGGTTTCCTTAGGCAATATAGATTCTTTTTTGAAACTGGCAACAGTATTCCAGTTGCAGGCAAGAGGGTCCCTTCTGCCTCTGGATAAAGAGAACAGTAGGAATTAATTTTCTCTTCTTACTTCAGTCTGTGTAACAGACTCTAGTTCCATCCATGTTCTCTACAAATGACCTAATTTCATTCCTTTTTACCTGAGTAGTATTTCATTGTATATATGTACCACATCCTCTTTATCCATTCATTTGTCTGTTAAACAGAGTGAAGTCAATCAGAAAGAGAAAAACAAATATCATATATTAACACATGATGTGGAATCTAGAAAAATGGTACAGATGAATCTATTTGCAGGGAAGGAATAGAGATGCATACGTAGAGAACAGATGTGTGGGCCCAGAGCAAGGGAGGAGGGTGCAATGAATTGGGAGATTGGGATTAACATATGTGCACAGCCATGTGTAGAATGGATGGCTAGTAGGAACCTGCTGTCGGACACAGGGGGCTCAGGTCAGTGCTTGGTGGTGGCCTAGGTGGGTGGGATGGGGGGAGGAGGGAGAGCTGAGAGGGAGGGGAGATATGGATACATGTAGCCAGTTCATTTTACTGTACAATATTGTAAAGCAACTATACCCCAATAAGAAAAGAGAGAGAGAGAACTACAGCAGTTGGTCCTATCCAGACAATGCAGACCACATGCTCAGTTTCTAGGATCTAATAAACAGAAAGATCTTTCCTGGACTTCTATAGTACTGAGATGGAACACAACAAATTTACCACAATTTGAAGCTACCATGTTAGAAAGCTCAGAATCTAACATCCGCCCATTCATTTTCTGTTCATTCAGCAAGGCACTTGGATTCAGCAAGGATCCTAGAAGGTACTCTGCTACAGACTGTTTTGTCTAAGCATAGCACTAGGTGGAAGGAAAAAGGTGGTTATATTCTGCCCTTCTTTTCTTCCCAACTCCTGTGCTGTGCTGTGCTTCGTCACTCAGTTGTGTCCGGCTCTTTGCAACCCTATGGACTGTAGCTCACCAGGCTCCTCTGTCCATGGGATTTCCCAGGCAAGAATACTGGAGTGGGTTGCCATTTCCTTCTCCAGGGGATCTTCCCAACACAGGAATTGAACCAGCGTCTTCTGTGTCTCCTGCATTGCAAGTGGATTCTTTACTCACTGAGCCACCAGGGAAGCCCTCCCAACTCCTATTCTTCCTATGTTTACCTTGATTTCAACTGCCTACTCAAATATTTGCACGGAAAACAGCTTCCAAGGGGTCCTGTATTTATGCTATTTTCTCCTCTCTTACCTCCATATGGAATATCAAATGACCCAGGTTTTGCATGGTAAACATGATTAATTAATGACAAGTCTCAACAACATCCTCCTCCCAACAAGTTTGAAGCTCACACCACAAAGAAGCCATATCTACTACCTGAAAGTGAGAAAGATCCTTATGTTGATCTCTGACATTTAAAGGGCAAGGATACTTTTTAGATTTATTTTTTTATCCTAATGTGAACAGCTCTGAGAATATTTGCTATACTTTCTAGTCAGAAAGAACCTAGAGCTGTGGGTGCCTAAGGGAATCATTCCAACCAAGACTAGAATTTCAACAGAGAGAATTGATCCAGCTCCCTTTTCTGGTGCTTGTAATACATGAAAGCACCACCCACACCATGAGAGACCACAGGGAATGGTCAGTGTGAATTGTTAAGTGGTCATCTCAATGAGGCACTGCAAGCAGTTTCTCTGGAGAAGTAGCAAGTTCCTGACCATGGTATTGTATGCAAATAAAAAACAAATGATGTTATTATTATTTTTACACTGAGAAGACCTCAGAAACATCTTGTTTCAGCTGAAAGACTGAAATCACAGAAAAACTTCTTCCCCTCCCAGTTCTTTGGCTAAGATATATTGGTAAAATGGTGCATTATTTATTTTTCTAATCAAGAAAAGCCTGGTTATCACAGGCAATCCAGCTCTAGGTGACTTACAGAGTACGTGTTGTGTTGAGAGAGAAAATAAACTGAAGGTAGAAGCATCTTACTTGTCAGCAGCATAGAGGCTATACGACTGATCTGGTGTTTCACTCATCTTGTACCAAGGCATAAGGAGAAGAACTGCATTGCACAAATTAGCCCACAGATCTTTCTAAACAGAACCAACATGAAACACTCCTAAAGGTGAGATCCACTGTGAGGAAAGATACTCTCCTTTCACACCAAGTCACAGAGATGGAGTTACCATGGTCTTGTCCTCTTAATTCCCCTTATGCTATCTGGGTGTGTGAGTGTGTATATGTACTCAGTTGCTTAGTCATGTCCAACTCTTTGTGACCCCATGGACTGTAGCCCACTGAGTCACCTGGAAAGCCCCAGGCTATTTGGATAGGGACTCAGAAACCAATGACACCCCCAATTTGCCAGAATGGTGGCACCTGATACCATCGAAAGAATGCTAGGATTATGGACAAAAGGCTGATGAACAATGGTGGGAAGACCACAGGGAGTTATGCTACATACTTTGAGATAAGTCTGGTTCTGGATCTTTTACGCTTCTTCTATTTCATGCTCTAGGCAGAACACATTTCCAGGGAATGTTTTGTAGCTTTTCTAAATGTACAGTGATTCCAGTGCTCAATTAGGGGAACCACAGAGTAATCTACGCTAGTAAAGTTTAAAGGTAACTTGGGCAAATCCATCAAGCATCTCACTTGGTGAGACAAGGGAAACTCAAATGGACAAAAGTATGATTGAAACCAAGGACATAGATGATGGGATCATTCAGACTTGGATCTGAAACTCAGATTTGCCACTTAATAACTCTGTGGACTTGGGAAAAGTACTTAACTTTTCTGAACCTCAGATTCCTGATCTATAAAATGGGGATGATAATATTTTCTGTGCCTAAGTATTTTAAGGTTACATGAGATAAGGAATATAAATTGCTTATCATAATGTCTGGCACATAGTAAGTGCTTAACAATGTTAGTTCCTTTATTTTTCTTCCCCTATTGATGTGTGATTTTCAGGTTTCCATTTAACCTCCGAGTTCCTAGAATACTGATTTTTCTGTAGTATTCAGTAAGTCTATTCAACTCAATAGTTCAAAAATCATTCTAAACTAAGAAATAAAATGAATATGAATGTTGAATAATACTTGCCATTTTTGCAAAAGATGCTCATAATCTACTAGGGAAATTAAAAACACACTTATGTAACTATAAATTAAACAACAGTATACAAAATAATTTGATAATTTAAATTGGGATGGAGGGTCATCTATTATGTGCCAAGCGACAAACAAGGTGGCAGAGGCACAAAGATATATAGGATGGAGTCACTGAACTTCACGGCTCTTCATTGAGCATAGGAGGAGATACATGAACAGACAAGCTGCAAGGAAAGTGGAGGGGACGAATGACACTAGGTAAAGCAGTGGCACAAAGATGAGGAATCACTTACTGAAGGCGCCAGGAAAGGTCTCACGGGAGAGAGAATGTCTAGGCTAGATGAACAAAAACAGGTAGGCTAGAATTTAAATAAAATGAAAAGATTCATGGAAAAATACAACTAACTAAAATTGACACAGATGAAACAGAAAATCTAAATAGCTTTGTATCTGTTAGAGCAATTAAATTCACTATCTAAACCTCCTCACAGAGAACATGCCAGATCCAAATGGTATCACTGGTGATTTCCACCACATTTTCAAGTAAGAAATAACACTAAACTTACAAAATTCTTCCATAAAATAGAGAAAAAGAGAGCACTTCCAATTGATTCTTTTTTTTTTTTTACCAAAATTGGATAAATAAATTTCAAGACAATTACAGACCAATACCTTTATGACCGCAGATGCAAAAATCCTTAATAAAATTGTAATAAATCAAAGCTAACAACAATAAAAATACAATATTACCAATTAGAATTTATTCCAGGGATGTAATAGTTGTTTTATATTTAAAATTCAAGCAATGCAATTCACCATATTAATAGGATAAATAGAGAAAAGCATATTATTATTTCAACAGGTGCAGAAATATCGTTTGACAAAATTCAATACCCATTCATGACCAACAAAAGATAAAGAAAAATCATTCAGCATATTAGGTAGGAATAGAAAGAAATTTTCTCAACCTGAAAAGGGGCATTCAATAAAAAACCTATTGTGAAGACTTCCCTGGCAGCCCAGTGGTTAAGACTTACTTAGCCTTCCAATTCAGGGGTTATAGGTTTGATCCCTGGTTGGGGAGCTGGGATCCCATATGCCTTGTGACCAAAGGACCAAAACATAAAACAGAAGCAATACTGTAGCAAAATCAATAAAGATTTTAAAATTAAACCTGTTGTCAACATCATCCTTGATAGTTAATGATAAAACTATCTCCCCCTAAGATTAGGGAACAAGGTAAAGATGCCTGTGTTTACTACTTCTAGACATCATCTCATTGGACATCCAAGCAATTTTTAACAAAGCAAGAAAAATAAAAGGCATACATAGAAAAAGAAGTAAAACTGCCTCTGTTTTTAAAGGGCATGGTTGCTGATGTAGAAAATCCTAAAGGAATCTAAATAACACTGACCAGAACTAAGAGCTGCATTTAGTAAAAATCATAAGATATAAGATTAATACATACCAGTCAATTACACTTTTATATACTAGCAACAAATCATTGGAAATGAAATTTTAAAAATTCGTTTATCATAAAACATAAAATACTCAGAAATACAGTTTCAAAAATAGGTGCACAGTGAGTTGGGTTATGGCTCCTAAAAGATATTTCTATCTGGAACTGTAGAATGTAAACTTTTTGGGGGGAAAGGGGTCTTTGCAGATGTAAGATAAAAATATTCAGATGAGATCATCCTGGGTTAGGGTGGTCCCTAAATCCAACAATAGTGTCCTTATAGGAGATAGAAAAGACGACGACACTGAGGCTTAGAAGGAGAAGACCAGGTGAAAGAGAGGCAAGAAATTGGCCAAGGAATGCCAAGAACTGCTGGCAGATGCCAGGAGCTAGGCAGGGGACAGATTCTCCTTCCGAGTGTTCAGAAGAACCAACCTGCCAATATCTTCATGTTGGACTTTTGGCCTCCTGAACAGTGAAAATAAACTTCTGTTACTTTCAACCAACCATTTAGTGGTAATTTATTACAGCAGCTCTGGGAAACCAATGCAGTGTGTAAGCTTTTACAGTGTGTAAGAGCTGACAGTGAAAATGGCAAAATACTGCTTCAAGAAGTTGAAGATCTAAATAAGTGCAGAGACATACCAGGTTCCCAGCTTGGAAGACTCCGATGTCATTAAATGTCAATTCTATGCAAACTGAGCTAAACATTCAAAGTAATCTCACAATCAAAAGTTCAGCAAACCCTTCCCTTTTCTTGCAAAAATTGACAAGTTCATCCTAAAATTAATACTGAAAGACAAAGGTTCCAGAATTTTTAAAGTAATCTGTAAAGAATAGAGGTTTTATATTATTTTATTTCAAGATTCATGACAGAGGCATAATAATAAAGACAGTGTAGAATTAGAGGACAGAAGAGACTTACAGACCAATGGAAAAGAATAGAATCCAAAGTAGATCCATACTTTATATGGTCAGCTGATTTTTTGACAAAAGTATCAAAGCAACTCAGTGGGGTGGGGAGAATGGTCATTTCATCAAATGATGCTAGAACAAGAAAACTGTATGAACAGAAAAGAATGAATGTTGACACATTTCATAACATATACAAAAATTATCTCAAAGTTAATAATAAACTTGAATATAAAAGCTAAACAGAGGACGAGGTGTTTGGATGGCATCACCAACTCAATGGACATGAATTTGAGCAAGCTCTGGGAGACAGTGAAGGACAGGGAGGCCTGGCATGCTGCAGGCCATGAGTTCGCAAACAGTCAGACATGACTGAGTGACTGAACAACAACATAAAAGCTAAAAGCAGTAATCTTTTAGAAAAAAAAAACATAGGAGAAACTCTCTAAAATTTTGGAGATAAGGAAAGATAAGAAAGATCAGGCACAAAAACAAAGAGAGAAAATTCAATAAATTGAAGTTGATCAAAATGTAAATCTTTTGCTCTTTAAAAGGTACCATTAAGAAAATGAAAATGTGCACAATAAATTGAGAGAAATATTTGCTACACAAATAAATATGACAGGTTGGTATCTAGTTTGTATATATAAGGACTTCTTATAACCCAATAATAATGACAATCTAGTAAAAACAAAAAGATTAAAATTTAAACACACATTTCACAGAAGATATACAAATAAGGATATGAAGAGATGTTCAAAGTCCTTAGCCATCAGGGAAATGCAAATTAAAATCACAAGGAGATACTGGTACACGCTCATAAGAGCAGCTGCATAAGGTAGGCTGCAAGGATGGACTGTACAACACAGGGAATATGGCCACTATTTTATAATAACTGTAAATGGAATGCAATCTTTAAAACTGTATAAAAATAAGTAAAATTAAAAAGAAAACACTGACAATAACAAGTTTTGACAAGAATATGGAGAAATTGGAACTCACATATACTCTTAGTGGGAATGTAAGATGGTAAACCACTGAGAACAACTGGCATTTTCTTACAAAGTTAAATATATATCTACCATATGACCCAGAAATTCTAATTTTAGGGCTTACCAAAGGAAATAAAAACATATGTCCACACCAAGGCTTACACAAAAATGTTCAGAGCAGCCCCAAACTGGAAACCCAAACATTCATCAACTGGAGAATGAATAAACAAATTGTGATATATCCATACTACCATGAAATACTACTCAGCAATAAAAAGGAACAAACACTTTACACATGCAACATGGATAAGTCTCCAAATCTTTATATTGAATGAAAGAAACCAACACAGAGGAGTACATACTGTATGATTATACTTATTCAAAGCCTACAAAATACAAACTAAGCTATAGAGCCAAAGAGCAGATCAGTGCTTGCCTATAACCAGAGTCAGAAGGAGAGATGGACTGCCAAGGGGCACAGGGAACCTTTTGGAGAAAATGAAGATGTTCTTTGTCTTGACTGTCATGGATGTTTTATGGATACAGATACTGGGACTTCCCAGGTGGTGCTAGTGGTAAAGAATCCACCTGCCAATGCAGGAGATGCAAGAGATGCCCTCTCAGTGTACAGAAAAGGGGAGGGCAGTGACATTCTGAATTGCATGGGATCCATTCACTAGACCCACAGGTAGCTGTTTAAAGGCTGCTACATCTATTATTGGAAGATTGAGCACACATTCCAACCCTTTTCTTTATCCTTATGAGAACTGCAGGAAATCATTTTACCTTTCAAAGCCCAATCTTCAGAATGAAGATTATAATATCCCCACAATACAGTTGTCTTAAGGGTTAAAAAATGCAAACAAAAATATCTCTTTGGAAGAAAAGCTATGACCAACCTAGACAGCATGTTAAAAAGCAGAGACATTACTTTGCCAGCAAAGGTCTGTCTAGTCAAAGCTATGGTTTTTCCAGTAGTCATGAACAGATGTGAGAGTTGGACTATAAAGAAAGCTGGGTGCCAAAGAATTGATGCTTTTGAACTGTGGTGTTGGAGAAGACTCTTGAGAGTCCCTTGGACTGCAAGGAGATCCAACCAGTCCATCCTAAAGGAGATCAGTCCTGAATATTCATTGGAAGGACTGATGCTGAAGCTGAAACTCCAACACTTTGGCCACCTTATGCAAAGAACTGACTCCTTGGAAAAGACCCTGATGCTGGGAAAGATTGAAGGCAGGAAGGGAAGGGGATGACAGAGGATGAGATGGTTGGATGGCATTACCGACTCAATGGACACGAGTCTGAGTAAGCTCTGGGAGTTGGTGATGGACAGGGAAGCCTGGTGTGCTGCAGTCCATAGGGTCGCAAAGAGTCAGACACGACTGAGTGACTGAAATGAACTGAACTGAATAATATTTAAGTAGATGTTACATGTCCATGACAAATAGTAAGGCTTTTAAACATATTTTTATTGGCATGTCAGTTGTTATCTGGCTATTCATATACTCAAATTTCTTATTATCCACCCAAGTCAACTGAGTTTCCTAATCAGAGACATACTTTTCTATCACTTCGGTCAACGGGGTGATCCAGAAATGAGAGTTGATTTTAATATTAGGTTGGGTAGAATACAACTACAGGGGTAAATTTGTTTCCACAAAAATCATATAAAGCATTACCAAGTTGGAGTGATTTATGGCAGCCCACTCCAGTATTCTTGCCTGGATTATCCTATGGACAGAGAAGCCTGGCGGTCTACAGTCCATGGGGTCACAAAGAGTCAGACACGACTGAGCAACTAAACAGCATAGTTTCTAGGTTATCTACGCCACTGCTTTCTATTGGTGCAGTCAGCGGAGAGTAGACTATTGTCTAATAAGAAAAAAACAAGTGATGGGTAAATGTGGTCCCAGTGTGAAGATTTCAAGGGGGAAGGGGAGTAATGGGTACAGCAAGCACATGTGACCCCAAAAAGTCAAATCAGGAGGAGATCTCTTAATATAGCTGCTTATAAGAAGAAATGTATTTTAGGAAAATTTCTAGAAGGTCATTTTTAAGAAGTAACCAGGCACATTTTATAAACAGAACATAGTTATCCCTTCTCCCAGAAATAAAATGGGTAATGCAATCAAGCTCTCAAAGACTTAATTATAATGAAGGTTTGACTAAAATGACAAATTATAGATGAGAGTAGTTATATTTGTTGAGAAATGCTGTGACTGAAGACCTCAGACGAATTTGGCCATTTCTTCAAATTACTCTGTCTACTGGCCAAGAAGTTTTCATCACATGTAGGGAGATATGGGTTGGGTTTTGTTTTGTCTTTTTTCTTCTTTATTGGAGGATAATTGCTTTACAATATTGTGTTAATTTCTAACATACAACAACATGAATTAGCCATAATTATACACAGGTCTTCTCCCTCTTGAGCTTTCCTCCCACCTCTCACCCCATCTCACACCTCTAGGTTGTCACCAAACACTGGGTTTGAGCTCCCTGTGTCATATAGCAAATTCCCGCCGGCTCTGTTTTACATGTGGTAATGTATATGTTTCATTGTCACTCTTTCAAATAGCTCCTCCCTCTGGGTTAGTTTTTAACACATTTTTTGTTAGCAAACAAACTTCTTTCTTTTAGTTTAAGGATCAGCAAATCACAGCTCTGGAGTCAAATTCAGTCCAGACCCTGTTTATTGGGACCTCATCACACCCATTTGTTTTCTCTTGTCTACAGCATCTTTGTCACTACAAGAGTTTAACTGTAACAAAGATCATATATATGGCCTGCAAAGTCTACAATGTTTCCTCTCTGGACCTTTATAGATAAAAATAGGTTAGAACCAGACATCGGAACACCTGCTCTGCTGCTGTATCAGGACTAGGCAATGTTTGCTTACAAGAAAAAGACTGATACATTGGACTTAAAAGGAAAATGCTCATGTGTAATAATAGGAACCAACAATAAAAATGAACAAAGAGTAAAACATATTTAGCTCTTGGGTCTTCAGATCACCCCACAGTATAGAATCTGATTAGCCAAAATCTTTAGGGAGACTGATTAAAGGGAAGCTTGTGAAGATGAGAGAGGAAGTTCCCTATCAGCTCAGCCAAAAATGCCTTGCCCAATTTCCCTTTCTCCAGTATAACTTAGAATGAATCCTTGTTCATCGAGCATTTTCATCTGTCTGTTTTACATTATTTTCTCTTTTGCTCTTGTATGGAGGGTCTACATGCCCAGACATGGGTAAACCCACGTGACTTTTGCTTGCCCCATGTGTGTGCATCCTTATCATAGGCACAATCAGGTGCTTAATGAATATCTGGTGATGATGATGATCAAGAACTTAATAACAGGGTCTTCTCTAAAGGCTGTGATGGGGCTTCGAGTTAATATCTTTGTATTCTCTTCAGCACTCATTTGTGTGTGTGGATCTGTGTGTAGAGAGACTACAAACTGACCATTCATTGCAAGAAACAAGCAGAATGTTCCATTTAGAAGTAGGTAGACAGCTTTGTCAGAATATCTGCTGATGGTGAAGGAATGAGAAACCCAGAAGTTTATTCCTGTGACTCATTCGATGATTTTGGACATCATTTATCCTAGCCAACCCCTGTTTCCAAGATTTTCATAACCACATTTACCAGCTGCTACATCATAAATGGATCTGCAAGGTTAAGAGATCCTTAGATCAACCAGAAACAATGTGTACTACTTTTACAATAACCCACCAATGTGCCAGGAAACCTAAAGGTGCATACAGCTGCAGAGATCATACAGTTTGCCTTGCCAGGGGGGCATTTAAGTTTTAACTTGAATATAAAATTCCTTGGAAATCCTCTTTCTATGCTAATGTGGACAATGACTCTTTAGTCTTAGGTTCTGATGAATGTTACTCATCTCTCAACACCATTAAGTCAAACAGAGACACAAGAAAAACCAACCTCACCCTAAACAGGGTTCCCTTTACCAGCTCCTTTGTTTCTGCCTACCGAGCCATCATCCTTCCAGATTAAAATGTGCCAGTTGTCTTTTACTAGTCCCTCCTCCTCCCTCCCCAAACTCACTTTTAGTTACAAATTTCATTTCTCTCCTATGGAACACATATCTCTGATTTGTTCCTTTCTCTTCACTTGTCACTACTGTCTTGGTCTAAGTCCTTCGCCTCCTCACTTCCTGGGTACCTCTGGCATCCCTCGCTAGCCTCCTGTCCTCCAGTCTCTTTCCCTTCTGGTCCATCTGGAGTCCCATTAACAGAATATTCTGCCTTAAATCCTGCTTTCCTTTTGTCATTCCCTAACCCCAAATCTTCACTGGCAACTTCTCTCATGCTGTTCCATATCTGCAAGACCATACATGTGTGAAAATTCCATAAGGAGTAAAACATCATAGACTTTCTCTCTTTAGCAAGAATGGCTCCTTCCTGGCTTTTAGGAGAGGACACCATGTGACTCGCCTTCCATGAAGTAGAACCTGGCAATGTGCCACTTGGGCTCTGTTTAGGTCAGGCTCATTGCTGTCAAAGAGCATGCCCTGCTCTCTCCCCTGCCAGTTCCCTCAAGAGAGAGACAGGGAGGCTGAATGACAGTACAACTGGGAGCTTTTTATATTGTGAAAGGACCAGACATATACGGCGTGCCCGGGAGCTCTGCTCTTGACCCTGCCTTGTTTACTTTATTAAGGCCTGGGATAAAAATAGATTCTATTCTTATCAAATCTGTAGATATCAAAAGTGGGGGGGAAATGAAAGCCATGCCAGATGACAAGATTAACATTCAAAGAGAACTCCAACAAGAAGTCAAAATGAAGAGCACGCAGTATGACAGAAATAAATAAGTTTTGAATGCAAGGCTCAAAACCCCAACTGCACTTTGTAGGGGAGACTTCATACAATAATTATTCTAAAATATTTACAAGGGAGGAGATCACAGTGAGGGTGAGTGGATGAGGACGAGAGCAAGGGGGCAGGGATTATTGATAAGGAAAACACAAAGCAAGCCAACAGTTTTGCCTCCAAAATAAAGCACACTTGGGCTGGATTAATTGAATTATGTTCTCTAGAGACTAGTTACATGATGTTGTGCATTGCTTAGAAAGCCTGAGACTATCTTCAATTCTGGTTGCCATATCAATTGACAAACAAATACATGAAGACTTGTGAAAGATCTGTACATAAATTTACTCACATTAAACTGGACAGAAGGACATTAAGGAAGGATGCAATGTCTACTTCTAAGGACTATCCTCCTGGGAGAGAGTAGAAATATTCTCTCATGCCAAAAGAGGAAAGAGCTAGACCCTCCGGTGAAAGTTTGGAGGAGGTAAATTTTAGCTTAAAAAAACAGTAAAAGATACAAATGAGTGGAATAAGATGTTTTGAGAAAGTAATTTGTTGGGACGAGAAATGTTCAAGTACAGATTGAATGACATCAACACAGGAACTTCCTCTTTTCATCCAAGGTGTGGTATTGCTCTGCCATACCTGTAAAATCCTCTCCTGTCCCATCACTATACCACAGTAATCACATTTGCCTTCCTCTTATAGACACATACATCCTTCTCATTAGACTGAGAGCTCTTTAAAGGTAAGGATTCTGTTTTTTATCTATGCATTCCCAGATCCTAGCACAGTTCCCAAGGAGCTAAATATGCAATATACTTCACTGAATTACAGAGTTCTACCTAGAAAAGCCCTACCCGCTCGTCAGAGTACAATAGGAGTTTCCACTTCCCACAAGAAGTCTTCCCTAATCAATCCTATAGCTTTTATATTTTGTGTTGCACAATTTGCCACAATGTAGCTCTCTGTATCTTTCCTTGTATTAATATAACATTGTTTGGTGTGTGCTATTTCTATCTTCCCAACTAGACTGTCAGTTCTCAGTGGACAAAATAACGCCAATTAAAAATTATGCCAACTGTGCTCAGAATGGAATTGATTAGTAACATTGTACTCGCTGGTTGAAAAGCAATCTTCTAGAAAATTTTAAAATAAAAAAAATCCTCCATTTATTAATAACAAAGATAAAAAGAGTAACTTTCTAGTGGAGAAACATGGAAGACACTACCTTAACCAAGTGATCAGAATTAACATCACCAGTAAGAACATATTAACATCATTGACCCTGATATGATGTCATCATCTCTTCAGTGGTATCCTTGCCAAAAATGGATAACCTCAGTCTAATTATGAGAAAACATAACAAAATTCAAACTACAAAGTACCTGAGCAGCAGTACTCTTTAACAATGTTGGGGCCATGGAAGACAAAGAAAGACTGAGGAACTGTCCAGGTTTTAAAGAGACCAAGGAACAAGATCAAATGCAATGTGGAATCCCAGAACGCTGCCTGGACCAGAAAAAGGTCATTAAAGGAAAACAGAAATTCTAATAAGGTATAATAAGCTAGTATTAATAGCATTATAACAGTGTTAAATTCTTGGTTATGATAATTTAACTGTGGTTATAGAAATGTTAACATTAGGGGAATCCAGATGAACATTGTACTACTTTGAAACTTGTCCATAGGTCTAAAATGCCTTCAAAATACAATTTAAATAGATTATATTTTGGTTTCATCAACCAATTAATAAGAGAATAGTGTTTATGCAAAGTTCATACACTTTTCAGAGGGAATGGTCATGAGTCAAAAAGACTTCAGTGGGGATCCAAACAACTAAGACGGATATCTTTAATGGAAACAAGCCATAGTTGACTTCCATTATTTTCAGCACTTACTTTCTACAGAGATGCTGAGGATATCAAATTAGGGAATACTGAAGAATTCCTCCTGGGGGAAATACAGGGGTCATTCCCTACAAGCCTCTGATCAGTACATAATCTTGTTTTATGTATGTTTCTGTTTAAAGACATCTTATTTAATACATATTGTTAATTCATTAACATTGATTTCATGGCCAACAGCACCATAACTTGCGTGAATGAAGTGTATCTAGCACACGTATTTTCTCCATAGGGCACATCATGGTTTTCTGTGCTTAGGAACACTTGACAGCACTTCAGCATTACTCCTGGGGACCATTTTAAACAGCAAAATCATCAAAGATGCAAATAAAAAATGGTACTAAACAAGCCCCCCAAAGGACACAGTGTGAGAGCTTCAACAAGAAGGCAGAGTCATATTGTCCAACTCCAGCCGGGAGGTTGTGTACAGCAGCAACACAAACTTTTCGCTGCCCTGCGCGTGTCTGCCAGTGACCACAGAAGCACCACCAATGCTAATTCGAGTTCACAAGTAAACAAGTTTTAGTCAGTGGGTGAATTGGCAAACATGGGTTTCATAAATAATGAGGACTGATTGTACCTTTAAACACATCCAGTGACTGTGAAGTTACATTCTCGCCTTTAGTGAATAAGTACAGTATCTACATTTCACAAGGTGGACTGAATTCTCAGAAAATTAGAAAGTAACTGAAAATTCTTCACTTATTAGAACTCGGCAGAAAGAGTGGGGCTTCTTCACTAAGACTTGCCCAATTACAGTATCACACTTTTCTTAGAGATGGAAATATGAATATGAATGGACATTTGTCTCTGAACTTTCATCCAGTTTGGGGGCACTTTAAATCTATAATTAGTTCTATCTCAGTTTATGGTCTTTTTTTCCCCACCCTGGCTACATTGAGGACCTTCTCAGTGCCCTGGCCTCACCAAGTCCAATGAAACTGATTTCCTTTTCATTTTAGTCATCAGTACACCTGGCCACAACCTGAAGTTCATCAAAATCTGGAACGGTCTCAACATCAGGAAAGCCTCTCTTAATTTTCACACATCCACTCCTCACTTCTAGTGAATCTATTCAATTTCAATTTGTGACATAGAAACTCCAAAATTTCAACATATCCCCCAAGACAATCAGCCCTATCTGAAGTGAAGTGAAGTGAAGTGAAAGTCTCTCAGTCGTGTCCGACTCTTTGCGACCCCATGGACTTTATAGTCCATGGAATTCTCCAGGCCAAAATACTGGAGTGGGTAGCCTTTCCCTTCTCCAGGGGATCTTCCCAACCCAGGGATCAAACCCAGGTCTCCTGCTGCATTGCAGGCAGATTCTTTACCATCTGAGCCACAAGGGAAGCCCAAGAATACTGGAGTGGGTAGCCTATCCCTCCTCCAGTGGATCTTCCCAACCCAGGAATCGAACCAGGGTCTCCTGCATTGCAGGCGATTCTTTACCAACTGAATTATGAGGGAAGCCCTATCTAGCTGGACTTAATTCAGTAATACTTGTGAAGTCATTTCAATGATGCTTTCACTAGCACCCAAAGACCTATTATCTTTCCGCCTTTTACACCTTTTAATTTTCCAAATTATGACTTTGAGTAATCACCATTTGTTTCTTCTACTTCCATTCCTGGTCTGCCAAGTATTTCTGCAAACATTCACAAGATACTGTTAAAATCCAAAATAAATTAATTTACTCAATCAACCTTCAACAAATCTTTACCATTCTTATTCATCTACTATTGAAATCCAATTGCACAGACAGGATCTGTCAAATATTCCCTCCTTTCTATACATACTGCCAACACTCTAATTCAGACCGATACACGGATCACTTGTCTATGGTAATAAGTCCTTAAATAGTCTCCCCCCATTCTGTCCTGTCCACTTTATAAGCTAATTAATCATCTTAAAGTGCACAGTTAATCAACCTACATGCTCCTTATAGCTACCTGGCGAAATTCCAAACACCTTTACATGGCATTACAGTCCCTTAAAGAACTGATTTCAGATTACTTATAAAGACTTTTCTCCTATTAAATTCATTTTCATACTATGTCTAAGCCTAAATGGACTATTTCCATTCTTACATAGGTCCTTCTTCTCTTTAATCAAGCCCCTTATTTATATTTTCCTTTTGTCAGAAATACTTTATCCCTAATCTTTATCCCTCAAAATCTTACCCATTCTTTAAGCCCCAGCTCAAAATACATCTCTTCTATGAAGCCTACTCTGCTTCAATATTTGGAAATATTCTCTTTATCTGACTCACCACAGCATTCTGGAATTGTACTTAGTACATTTGTATTTTTAAGTAATTGTTTTATTCTCCTTACTACATTTCAAGATCTTTTGAAGGCAGGAAATATATCTATCCTGTATTCATCACAACATTTAGCACAAATGCTCAGTAAACTACTTTATATATATATTTATACATAAACTACTTTATATATATATATATTTATACATAAACTACTTTATATATATATATTTATACATAAACTACTTTATATATATATATATAAAGATATATGTATATATGTGTATATATATATATGCCTAATATGAGTATGGACATAATATACATAAAGTGTATATGTATATACAATATGATCTATGTATAACAGAGAAGACTAAAAACACTGTTAGTAGCTCATATAATTGATAGATTAAAACCTGAAATAGACATAGGGCAAACAAAACAGTAGTAACTTAACAGTCATTTGATAAAGTGAAATTGATTGGAGAAACTGATGAGTGGTTAATTATTGTAACATCAACACTTTAGGTACAGTTGTACTGAAATTCTTCTCGATAGCAAGATTTATTTCATTCCTGGGATTAAAAAGCAAAAGATAGCAGAAGACTAAGTATATTCAATAAATTCTTAAATTGAATAGATATTATTGTAATGGTACATTACTTCATTTGAAGGACTTTTAAAATTTTGATTAAGTGTAAAAAGTAACTTAGTATTTAGTGTCTATTCTGTTTGCACCATGAATACTAATGAAACAAATTACCATCACCACCACCAGAATCATAAAATATATTCCTTAGTTAAAAAACACTTCAATAACTCACTAGAAATGTAACTCAGTAGGAAGCTACAACAACTGTGGAAGCTTAGTAACATCAAAGACAACCATCCATCATCTTCATGACCATGATAGCTCTATCTACACTCAGTGAGCAATGCTGGAAAGGGTACAATAATATCAAGGGAGATGACTTCCCTAGTGCTTTTGTCCCATTGCAGGGAAACTGCATGAGATTACTGTGAAATAAAAGTTAAGTGATGAAACTTAGTCAATTTTGTTCTGATAAACATGCAAATACCTCTCTTGGGGCTTATTCTTGCTCCTGTAGTTTAATAAACCTTTTAATATCTAGAAACTCCCAACATCCTGAGGAAAACTTTTTAAAAGCCAAGCTTCAATTGCACCCTATTTTGACTTGGCTATTGACCCTATTTCAGATTCAATCTTATGCACTGAAACAATAGCAGAATGAAAGGAAAAAATTCTCTAGATGTTACAGAACACTATAATACAGAACTTAGGTGTGGGGTATACAAAGCTGGGTTATCTGAGTTTAATATTTCCTAAATCACAGACCTGTCAAAAATTGTTTACTGAAAGAAAATGTGATTCAACTGAACCAACACTTATTAAATAACTACTATGTGTCAGCCTGGGAAGAGAAGGATGATTAAAATGGTGTCCATTCCATCAAAGAATTCACAAAAACTATCAGTAAAACAGACATGTGTAACATTCGCATGGTATTATGGGGTAGCTGTTTGAACAAAGTATTACATGAACACAGAAGAAAGAGCTGCCTGAGGGAGGCGAAAGGGGAACAGAAACAGACGGTAACCTTCCAGCTTGACTTGGAAAGACACAAACCAGAAAAACAAAGGTATCCTCAACCATGAATAAGCCCTAGACAGTAACCTAAGTTTTAGGATCATTTCAAAGCATAAGCTATGAAAGTAACTGAGAACAAAGATAAATCATAGGTTGAATATGTGATGAGATACTTTGTTGTTTGCAACCCCATGGACTGCAACACACCAGGCCTCCTTGTTCCTCACTATCTCCCGGAGTTTGCCCAAGTTCATGTCCATTGAATTGGTGATGCTACCCAATATCTCCTCCTCGGCCACCTTCTTTTGCCTTCAACCTTTCCCAGCATCAGGGTCTTTTCCAATGAGTCTGCTGCTCTCATCAGGTGGCCAAAGTATTGGAGCTTCTGCTTCCCTTAGAATTCAGGAAATCTCCAGGCAAGAATACTAGAATGGGTAACCATTCCCTTCTCCAGGGGATCTTCCTGACCCAGGGATCAAACTTAGGTCTCCTGCCTTGCAGGCAGATTCGTCACCGTCTGAGCCACCAGGGAAGCCCTGATGAGAACCTTAACTGAGATAAATTAGTAAAAGGAGCTATGTCCATGAAGGTGGTATTCTCACTTAAACCATGAGATTGCAGGATGAGAAATCATGCTTCACCCCGTATGGGAAATGACCATGAGAACTGTCTTCCCATGACAGAGGTGACTGGGAGTGACTTACTGGGGCTTTCAGCATATACTATAAGGGAACCTGTGGAAAAATAATCATCTTTTAAGAAAGGCTTTAGTTTATGGATGAGCAACATAATTGTACAATAAGCCATAGGGTATCAGAAAACAATGTGTGATATTTATCTGGCCCCACTCCTCAGGGCTGAAATAGAAGGGATTTCCAAATGACACTTCAGGGCTCTGAAAGCGGAAAGCACAATAGAATGGATGTCTCACTGATCAAGCCCCCAGAGAGAATTCCTCATAAACACTATTTTCATCAGAAAGGATCAGCATCCAGACACCACCTCTGAAAATAAAGATAACCCTGAAATTTGTCCCACTGTCTCATGAACACAATCGATGGGTAATATTAGGATTTTACTATCTGCCTGCTCAATTGGTATATCTTAACCACATTCTTCTACCCTGTGTATTGCAGAGTGAGTTGGTGAGAAATCAACTGAGAAACACTAAGCCTTCTGGAAATAAGATCTCTTGACTGTCCCTATATTTATTTTTAAGGGGGGCCAATATCAAGTATGGAGAAGATTTGATTAAAAAATTAAAAAGCATCAAGAACAAAAATTTTTACTTTTAGTCCCAGATACACTATTCAAAGTATTACCTTATGGAGAAAGCATGAAATATTTGTATAACATAGAGAAAGAAAAGAGACCTCAAAAATGTTCTCTTTGCCAACAAAGTCCTGAGGAAACAATTTTTTTATTAATAATAAGATTCTTCCCAATGCATCATTTGTCTAGATAAATGTAGCCCAAGGCTACAAAAACACATTCTTAATAATGTTGAAATGCACAGTGAATATGCTTTCTTTATAATGCTCATATTTTTCTAGCAATTTTTATTTTCCTATCATTCCCAACATTTCTAATTTCCCATGTGCCCAGAACAGAATGTGAAATTAAAACAATTAAACCAACTCTCCATTGAAGAGCTTTCTAGATAAGCACAGCAAAGGTTTGCTGATTTAATAGGCAAACATGTTTATAATTTGCTGGTGGTATGAAACACACTCACTACTGGGAAATTCTGAGATCTAAGATCTACATATTGATACGCTGGAAGAGAACTAGAGAGGATGTCTATGATTTTAATTTACTTATCCTATTTAGAAAAAAAGTCACTTAAGTCATCCTGGCTCACTTTTCTTACCATTAGTCATACTGCATTTCCTTAAGCCTGTGAGTGTGTTTCTATGTAAATAAACTATGTAGTTCACTTGGGGATAAAAGTCACAGTATTTAGAGATTATAAAGACCTATTAGATCATCTGGTCTGGCCCACAAGAGATAGTCCCTAGATAGGGAACGTAATTGTTGATCTTTGCCAAGAGGCCAAGAAGAAACAGTTGGCAAAAATATTTTCCGTGCTTTTTTGGTTTTAACTTATCTAACAGAGCTTTGGTCACTTCCCAAGTGGACTAATAAAATTATCATTAAACAGTTTCACTTATCAAGGAGACACAAAGTTTAACTTAATCTAAGTTCACAGTGTTTGAACCCCTCCATTTGTTGAAGAAATGATCCTGTTTTCAAAATATGAACAGTGAGGAGTCTGCTCTTTGAACTAACCAGGCAGTTTCCCTTCTTTGGAAGTCAAAAGGCAAATTCTTCCAAACTGTTTTTCCTATTTTCACAAATTTTGGAGCAATTAGATGCTAAAACATTGGCTTAAGCAAAGTAGGAAGTGAATACAGTAGAATACAATTCGATAACAGCTTACTACTTTCAGAATCAGAGCGTTTTCTATTTCTATATTTGCTACGTTTCATAGAATTGGGAATAATTTTGAAACAAAGTATGGAGAGGTCTGGCATTATGGTGAAAGTCAAAGAGTAAACTGGCAATGTGAACTACAAAGAAACAGTGAAGATACCTGTTCTGGTAACTATTCTTTTTATTCCGCAGTTCTTAAGTCCTATTTTAACTGCACCAGGCATGTTCCTTCTACCCACATTATTTTCAGAAAACTGTCAACACAAATGAAGAGGTAAAAGTCGTATAAACAAATATACAAAAAACTACACAAATAGGAAAAAATAACAAATAGTAGGGAATGACAACGTAAAAGAAAAATCAGATCTAAACATTTTAAACATAATTCTTTCTCATCTATAAACACAAGTCAACCTAACCCATGGAGTAAATCTTCTGTTTTCATTGAGTTAGTATTTCATGTAGGTACAATATTTGCATCACATGACAGTATACTAAAAATGTTGCTGAAAAAAATGTGGTCCTTAACTTTCTGAAGTATACATCCTACATCAAGAGCTTACAATCCGTTTTAAGCCAATAACCAATTTAAGGATCCCAAAGGAACTCAGTACGACTCTCCGTGTTCACTAAGCATGCACCATGGGCTAAGCCCTAACACCTAGGCCAACCCCCAGGTGTTGCTGAAAATTATAAAGGGCATTAGACATGGCCCCTGCCCTTCCAGAGCTTATAGTATTATGGAGAAGATACATATCTACTCTGCTATCTCTCATGTCCCATTCAGGGTGGCACGTGAGGGACTAATTTCTGTTATCTAGCTTGTAAAGACTTAGCTGGAAAAGCAGTCTGGACAGGAAAATGGCACACTCTGATGGGGAAGCAAAGGGAAGTTAGTCAAGGTATTATTTGCAAAGATCAGGCAGAGTTAAGAGAGATTAAAAAGAAATGGCGAGGTATCTGAGGATTGACAATAGAGGAAGTCATCAGCCACCCAGGTCTGAGAGAACAAGGCCAGGGGGGTGATATGCACTAAAGTGACCTGCATGTTCCCTCGGGTCTTCTGCTAGTGCTTCCCTCTCGCCAAACACACCCTGAAGCCAGAGGCAAGAGATTGTTGAGATAGCCCATGAAGGCCAACCTCCCAAGAGCACAGAACAGGATGGAACAAGGTAGACAGGACATCTGGCAAGGCAGAGAATAGCCGAGAGAACTGGCTAAATTTAGAACCACCCAAGATCACAGGATAATGTATATGCTGTATTCATAACTAAGAATTTTGGTAGATTGGTTAAGAGGAGCGTTTCACTTGCAACAGAGAATTTTGGCACTTTTCCATTAGATGAGATCACAGTCAATATTAACACAAGTTTCCAGCTTAAGCTGTGGAACATAAATGGTGAAATCTAATTTAACCAGTATTCTGCCAATGTAAGGTCTGTAATTGGCACTTCTACACATCAACTATTAAATAACTATACAAGATAATGGTGGTCTTGAAGCATACTGAATTCTAAATAACTTATAAATCTTCAAGAATATCATATTTAGAACAACCTTAGCCTTAAGCAGAATATAATCTTTATTTTTTAATTTGGTCATTCATGAATCTCATATATGGCGATCTTGTTGAAAACTATATTGTGTGTGTGTTAGTCACTTAGTCGTGTCTGACTCTGAGATCCCATGTACTGTAGCCTGCCTCTACAGTAGGACTCCTCTTTCCATGGGATTCTCTGGGCAAGAATACCGGAACGGATTGCCATTCCCTTCCCCAGGGGATCTTCCTGACCCAGGGATTGAACCTGGATCTCCTGCATTGCAGGCAGATACTTCATCATCCAAGCCACCAGGGAAGTCCCCAAAACTATACTGGTTAACCAGAAAATTCTGCTTCTTGGTGGTCATGAAAGTAATAAAAAGTTTACTCTCCGAACCCCAGCCCACCCCACCTCACCCCACAAAGTTTAATTCCCATAAGTTCACTCTGCACCTTTCTGTTCAGTCTTTGGGGATATATACTCTCCTGAATTATGCTTGATTTAATGTGTTTTGCATACGTTCCAGTGTATTAGCAGCACTTCATTACTCAATAACAAAAAGCGACAAATGGATTAATGAAGAACCCTTAGAGGATTCAGAACACACAACAGGAGTGTCCCATTTATGCTTGGAAGTTGCTTATTAGCAGCTGACCAACAACAGTTTGCTATTACCCTGCAGCCTCACAACTGAGCATGATCTGCTCCAATTTGGAATTCATGTTATGGTTTGGATTCTATACATTTTCCTCAAGTTTTAAAACAGCAACCACAGAACACTTGGGGCCTTATTCATTAAACAATGAGCCATTCTGAAACTTCTTTCCTTGTTTCCCAGACTTGATGAACTTTTATACATGAAATTTGGCTGCCCTGATGCAAAAGAATCAACAATTAGAGTACTAGTATTGAAGGGCATCAGCCTGGTTTGAAAATGCATCCCAAAAGTGTCCAGTCCAATGCAAAAGCTGGATGCAAATACTTACTCTTCCCTTCCCAGTGGAGTCATCTAACTGAATCGAGTGGTAATCGATAATGTATATCCTTCAAGTGCTTCAAAAACTATGTGTGTGTGTTAGTCACTCAGTCGTGTCCAATTCCTTGTGACCCCATGGACTGTAGCCTGCCAGGCTCCTCTGTCCATGGGGTTCTCCAGGCAAGAATACTGGAGTGGGGAGCCATTCCCTTCTCTAGGGGATCTTCCTGACCCAGGACCCAGGGATTGAACCTGAGTCTCCTGCACTGCAGGCAGATTCTTTGTCACCTGAGCCACCAGGGAACTCCCTCAAAAACTATACATAACATTAAAAATTTTGATAATTATTTGGTACATCTAAACCTGTGCAGATACCCTCCCAAAATGGATTCTTGACCCAGAATTTTTAACTACAGACTGAAAAGTCTTTAGGTCCTAAAGAACAGAACACCCCAATTTTAGCTTCTGATTGCAACTCATAAACTATAAAACGAACTTCTTTTTAAAGTTCTATAGGAACAAGAAGTAACCCTAAGATTTTCCTAAGTGACATTCTCAAGTGAATGGATAATAAGATCACACTGATCTTTATATGGCCATATAAAACATTCAGTCTACTTTCAGGTAATTTTTAACTAAAAATCTCAGCATAATTATAATGTGGGTTTTGGGGGGTTTTTTGCCTTGGTTCCCTGTCACAAGTATATTGGTCCATATCCTCTACCTGGGAGCATGGAAGCACACAACAGGAAAAGGGACAATACGTAAGAGTAGGATGAGAAAGGGTGCTATGTCACCATACATCTCTTCCTGCCACAGTTTAGAAGATACCCCATAAAGGCGCCCACTATTCTTATCCAAAGAGTCCTCCTTCTCTGAATTTGTACCTCGAAAGATTAAATCTCACTCCCCCCCACCCCCTGCCATAACCGGAAGAATTTATTAATATTAGAGCAATGGAATGAAAATGAAGGCAACAGAAAACTCCCTCTAGACAAGATTCAAGCTTTATCAAGCATGATGTTACGTGCACCTCTCCCCTCCCCCATCCTTCCTTAATGCACCATATAGAGAGGGCTCTCATGTTGTAAAGATGTCATATATATTTTCTCTTCACTCAAAGCTTCCTGAATAAAGAGAGATCTATTTGTCTCCATGGTGTTTTCACCATTAACAGTATCAGAGCTGCAGGAACACAATGGGAGATGTGTTTTCCGTTAACCTCTTGACTCAGAGATGTCCTGATGCTACACGTTATTGCATTTTGCATTAGCACAGAACAGTGGGAGCTCTGTGACTGATGTAAAAGGGTTGAGAAGGGCCACAGAAAATCTCGTGTGCTCCATACTGCAGTTGGCGGTGGAGCACGAAGCACACAATTTTTGTTTAGAAAGAGCTCAAACAGGAACCAGGGAAGGAGGTGGTGAATTTCACATGCCCGACATAGCCCCCTCTCGCTTTACCACTGAGATAATCTCTACTGTAAAATGATATTCAGTGCTTTTAACCCTGTTCACAGACATTAACTAGGCAGAAATTAATTTTCTTTATTATCCTAATGATCTACAAACCATGGAAGGAACAAGGGAATTAATATTTACTGTTTTCTTAGGCTGCTTTTCCCATTGCCTTAATGTGGCTTTCTGTGTTAGCATATTGGTGTGGGAACCACTACTGCAAATTGTTTCTTACTCTTCTGCTCATGTCTCTTTGACGGTACGGACACAGAACTGGAAATTTCCACTTTTATGTTCTAAGGCAGGAGAATACGGAGGCTAAGAAGTAAAATTCAAGTCACTGCCATCTACCATTCTTGAATGACAGTCCCAGAATTGCAGAATATTCCTTTGAAAAGTCCTTCAGAATAGACCAGCTCTAGTCCAGGGATTTACGTAACTGGGCACTGATGTTCAGGAGGCTCATATTACTTGAGTAGGGCAAAACCAGGTTTGGTACCTGCACTCATGCCCCCAGTGGGTTCTCTTCCCAGGCTCTGTTGAGGGTGTGTACGCTGAATGAATAACCAGTGTCATAGGAAGATCTTAGGACTAAACTCAGTGTCACAGGGTCCTTGTTGCTAAAATGGACTTTCATAGTGTGGCATCTTAGGGTTCTATATCAGTGAAAGAAACTAAAATATTTGTAAAAGATAAACTGTGCAATTGCAATTAAAGGGGAAATCTGTTGTACTTATCTAAAGATGGGAGTGAGTGAAATTGCTTAGTTGTGTCAGACTCTTTGCGACCCCATGGACTGTAGCCCACCAGGCTCCTCCATCCATGGAATTTTCTAGGCAAGAGTACTAGAGTACTGGAGTGGGTTGCCATTTCCTTCTCCAGGGGATCTTCCTGACCCAGGGATCAAACCCGGGTCTCCCGCATCCCGGGCAGACGCTTTACCGTCTGAGTCACCAGGGAATCCCATTAAAGAGATGGGAAGCTGTCTCCAAATGTTTTTCCTTCAGCCTAACTGTCTGACCATCTTGGAATTTAGAAACATTTGATTATGTAAAACTTTGCTACCCAGTAAGTGTACTCCACACACCAATGGCACCAGCCTCACTTGAGAATTGGTAGGAATGCCACATTTCAGGCCCTGTTCAGATCTTCTAAATCAGAATCTGCATTTTAGCAAGATCCCTGAGGAGTTCACAGTAATTAAAGTTTGATAAATGCTATTTAAAGGAAGTGTTTGATAGAACTTAGAAGAACAACTATTAGAGAAAGAAACTATTAAAGATCATCAAAGATCAGTCTCTCTCAGAACAGAAATTCAAGTGTTGTGGTGGAGTTAGAATTTGGAGGACAAGAGATGTAGGGAAATAATGGGACCAGAATAGTAATGAGGTAGGGCATTATTCTATTTGCAGTCCAAACTTGCACTAAATAGCCAGAAAATATTGGGTTGGCTCGAATTTCATTAAGATGTCAATATCGTATGTAAAAACACAAAGGAACTCTTTAGCAAACCCAATACATATTAACTGAATTAACAAAACCTTGGTTTACTTACTCCTCCCTGGGTCTTTCAGAAATGCTCAGTGAAGACATGAGCCAAAACCAACCTGGAGAAGGCTAGTGTTTGTCCTGACAAGAACGACTTTGGAAATGTATAATCACCCAGTTCCAGGAGGGGTTGACTGTGTTATCACATAATAGTTAAATGCTTCTACTGATAAACCAAGTCAAAAAGAATCTGATATGTGCAAATAAAGAAGTACAGGTGACGTGTCTTCAGGAAAGTTTATAAACTCACCATACTAATGGTCAGGGTCTCCTTAAATTGTGCAAGCAAAACATTTCTTGTTGATGAAGATGGTCAAGTTGCCAGTAACATGTCTATGCTTTGAAACTTATCAGCATGCTAGAAAATAGCTGCACTAAATCACTAGATTCTGAAAAGTTAAAATAGCATTCACATCACCCATTATAGATATTATAATTTTTGAGGGTATTAAAAAATGTAGCATGCTGCAACGATTTTTTTTCTTCTTAAATCCCAAGATTAATTCTCAGAAGATAAGCTATGGTTATTGCATTGTGTACTTGGGATTTCTGGGACTAAGAATGACTTTCAGATATAAAATTCAGTGAAGAGTTTCCTTGAGGAAACAGAACCCATACTCACCAAAGATGAAGATAGTTTTCAGAAACAAGACCCCCAAATACTACTTTGCCTTTGGAAAGTATGGCTGTGTGAAACCACTCAAGTTTATGCCACAGCAAAGGAGAGGAAATTATTGTCTTGTAGGGGAAGGTAATTCGATTAAAAAAAAAAAGCTTTATAAATGTATAAACAATACTAAGTAGGTCCTTATATGTCAAGTGGCTACAGACGTTTAATATACAAACTCTTAGCCAACACAGACGCAGGTAGTAACCGTGTTTCCCGTCAAACTCATAATAAATGTGACAAAGTAATGACAGTATCTTCCAGAGCAAGGCCGCAGGCTCCTCTAAAGGATGGATGACTTAGCTAAGAAATGAAGACCATACATAAGCGTGATGGTCTTGCTCCTATTTCTGCTGTAGACCTACACGGTGGGCTAATAACAGTGGACCTTTTCCTGTGCTTCATCGTCAAATTGGGACTAGTTATCCTTGACCTGTTAGTGATGTCACAGTCACTATGATTCACCATGAAAATACTTGAGCATGGAATTAAAATGGTGACACAGTGATCTCATCTTTTTAAAAATGTAGCAGCAGGAGGTGGTGGTGAAGACAGAGCTATAGTTAGATAGCAAAACCATTCTCTTCTATGTATTCAAGTGTCAGAAAATAGTAAAATAAATACAATAACCTCATTAATCACTTTCTGATTACCTTTCTGCATTTTCTACTGAGAAGTATCTAGACTTGGAGCAAACAACTTCAGCCAAAATACTGTTATAGTGCTGCTCATATGCTGTGTAGGTTGTATGAAAGTGTTAATCGCTCAGTCGTGTCTGACTCTTTGCAACCCCATGGACTGAGGAGCCTACCAGGCTCCTCAGTCCATGGGATTTTCCAGGCAAGAATACTGGAGGGAGTTGCCATTTCCTTCTCCAGGGCATCTTCCCAACCCAGGGATAGAACCCGGGTCTCCTGCATTGTAGGCAGACGCTTTACTGTCTGAGCTACCAGGGAAGGTTGTATGAGGTCAGTCTAGATCAGGCAAAATCTCCACTGTTCATTAGTTATCACCATGAAATGACAAGACCTTGTATGCTGATACAATCTATCCACACTACTGCCATCTCAGTCTCTTGGTATTTTCCCCAGGGAAGTTGGTTGGAGCATATCACACTCATTAACAGGGATATAAACAGCATTCAGTCAAAGACTGGCTTCACCCAAAATCCAAAGCGTGAGTTCACAAACATAGCTCTTGATCTTGGGAGCTTCCTAAGATGGAGGATACATGGTTGCTTTCAATTTGGTGAAACTCATGAAAGTGGAATGTGATTGCAGAAACAGTCTGATCTGTCATACCTTTCTGAGTTCATGCCCTTTACCATGAAACTTTGTTGCCATGCCTGGTCATGTGACTTCTTTTGACCAATGAATTATTAGTAAGCATAAAGCAGGCATAAGCTTGCTTTAAAAAATATTTAAGTCATTTGGCCTGTTATTGTTTCTTTTCCTCTTCCTCCACCATGAGAATGTGCTGGGACCAGCCTGTTGGAGTCTGTGACACATGGAATAGATCCGAATTGTCCCAGTCATCCTAGTGTCCCCATCCTACATCTGACAGCCAGAGTGAATGACAACAACCAAGACCAGAAAAACTTCTCATTCTCAGTCATGCATCCACAGACTTATGAGCTAAATATATATTTATTGCTATATGATACTGAGCTTTTGTGTTGTTATTCAGCAATCTTTTGACAATGGATAACTGATAATCTGAATCTCTCAAAGTCTCATGTTTTTGGTAAAACAAAATCCAACCCAAAGAAACAAAACATGAAAATATAGCATGGGTGTAAGAATTAAATGAAACATGAATTCTAAAATACCAATAAAATAACTACCCAATCTTACCTTCAATAGGCTTTCCTAGGGGAAAAAAACACCTGGAGGAACCATGATCATTCTTGGCATGTTGCTTTGTGCAAGACCCAAGGAAAGCTAGGAGGCTGTACAGTTATCTCCCTTGATGTAATTCTAAACTATACAACCTACTACCTCAACCTGGGAGCATGCAGTCACAATGGCTGGAAAGCTACCATTTCTTAAGCAATGAAATTACAAGTTAGTCTTATAATTCTTCTTCATGATGTCACTTATTTGGGCCACTCACAAGAGACCATCAAAGGGCTCAATGGTAAAGAAAATAACACAAGAACCTTGGCATGAGATTACTGTGCAGAGAGGAAGGAAGGAAATACTTGAGATCAATCTTCTTGAAATTATTTGTGCATGAAAATTATAGAAAGATTATATAATGGCTGTTGTTCTGATCAATCTAGCATTCTCTGGTATCTGTTAATAGAACAATGAAAGTAGACCAGTATTTAAACTCTCATCGTTGGAGAGAAAATGGGAAAGACAAATGTGAAACTGAAAAACCGGAATCTCTAAAGGATCAGTAGACAAAAGGAAATAGTTTAAGCCAAAATATGGTGAGAAAATACAGAAAACAGGACAATGAACAAATTAGAGATAAACTAATAATATAGAAGTTACAGCAAACATTTACTCAATAGTATTTATCAGGTATATCATGTAATTGACATATTTATAAGGTGTCAATTTTCCAAACTAGACTACTTCAGCACTTTTTCACCAAGTTTATCCCTAGCAGCGTTTTCCTTTTAACAATGTATAAAAATGCTGACTTTATTTTTCCCTTATAAGGAATAAATTTCCCTGGTTATACTTTTCATTTTAAAACTGGGTCTTTTCTTTACCTTCAGGCCCAGTTCAGTACTGGAGCTGACAGACTCACCAGGTTGGTGACTTCTCATCTCTTTGTGTTCCCATATTTGGTCACGTTTGTATTTTCCAATGAGGACTACGCTGTGGCCATCTCGCCTCATTGCTTAGGTGGACTCTGGTTTTGCCTGGTAAAGGCTGTTCCTCAGAGGAGCTGGGCTTAACCTATACAGTTGGAGGAGAATCTGTTTGGGCACACAGGGATTCAAAGAGTGATAATTCTATGGTGGCAATCAAACACTGAAGTTAGCGTTACTCAATTAACTTGGCGAAGGATTGTTTCTCCAATTTTTCCAACCCTATTTCCTCATACTGACATCAAGGAGGTAAAAGCTGCTTTTTTGAGAGGCTGCCTCTTTTGAATCAATGCTACCTGGTTTTGGGGAAAGACTAGGAACTTACTTTTACCAAGCAAACTCTCATTCATCCTTCAAGCCTCAATTTAACGAGTTCTTTCTCTATCTCATGATTTCATACACACACTTCAAATGTACGCATACACCATTACATTATCACTTCTCTGTCTCCTTCACTAGACTTGGAGCTATTTGAAGATGAGGCTTCACTCCTTACCTTTGCAAATCTAGTGCCACCTGCATGCCTACTAACTGCTACATAGTAGGGACTTCAAAGTATGTTCATGAAAACAAAAATGTATGAATGAATGGATTAAGTGAGAGTATAAAGGAACCTAAAGTTAAGGGCCAGGTGATTTTTTATTTTATGTCAGGCTCCCTGTTCTTCCACTTGCATTGCAACTGCGATCACAGGAAGGTGGATTTGCTATCAAGATTCCAGAGCGGGGAAAAGTGCAGAATGACTGTATTCAACCTGGCAAACATGCCTTAAGTCCTGGATCTCATATGGAAATTCAAGAAGTAACTCTGAGTCCCCTGCCTCTAGATCCTAACTTATGCATATAATTTAACATCCAGTGGGACATGAAAAGAAAATAGAATTCATTTTCTTTCCTTTGAATGTCAATTTCCTTCATTTTCCTTGCACTGATTGATCATTTGCCTGATTCTATAAACACAGCTCGGATATAACTCTTATAAATGGGAAACAAGGCAGTGGAAGGGCAGGTGAGAGATAGTGAAAGAAGATATAACAAAGAGAGGGTAAGTTTCAGTGTGCTAAAACACTAGTATATTCATCTAAACGTATAGCTTACAGAGCTGTTAAATATTTGGAAATGGAAACATTCATCCTTCTCCATGTACCTTCTTCTTCTAGGGGTCAAAGATAAAAAGATGTTGCTCTTAGAATACTAATGGTTTTCAACACCCTGCTCTTTTGGTTGTGTGAATTTCCATGTTTATTTACACTGATTTTAGCCCATTATCATGTATTAGTGCAATTATGGCTCATTACATAATTAGTGTAAATATTTGTAGGCATGTAATAACAACATGCAATTATGATATGGAATGATGTCATAAAAGTCTTATTGAAAAAAAAGGAAAAAATAAAATAAGTAGCATTTATAGGAGAACAGTAGTTACATATCTTTAGGTATAGAGAATCTATTATACTCTTTAACTTTAAAAAATACACTTTAAAGGTTTTCTGAATACATACAGACAGACTCTCAGACTACTGAACATTGAGGTTTTAAGCACTACCAGCAGCAATCTTCTCAAATGAAGGGAGAATGAATCTTGAACAATGTCTGAGATTATGGAAAAGCAGGGACTCCCCACTAGTAAACATATTCTGTATTGATTTGGTGTTTGGAAGTTGGACAAACGTTATGATTAAAATATGTGATTCATTACAGTATGTGTCAATATGGCTGACAAGCAATTGTGCAGAGGGACCCCTGACCAGATAATCAGTTTTGTGGCGTCAGAGTAATATCTTCACCCTCTAGCAAAGTACTGAACACAAAGTAAGCATTCATAAAGGTTTGTTGAGTGAATACATCTTATAAATTGTCTAGCCATATGGTTACACTGAAATATAAAAGTGGCTTTATTCCAACTCATACTTGACTGAGCAACATGTTAGGTGTTAGTGTGTGTGTTCAGTCTTTCAGTCATGTCCGACTCTTTGCAACCCCCTGGACTATTGCCTGCCAGGCTCCTCTGACCATGGAATTTTCCAGGCAAGAATACTGGACTGGGTTGCTACTTCCTACTCCATTAGGTGTTAATAAATCTTTGCAAATTTGGAAGAGTCATTCATACTGAAATCTTTGTAAAGTTTCAGCACTATTACAGACATAAGAAACTTTTAAAATCTCAATTAGAGAGGCTAGGTGACATTTGATGGAGTTAAATAGCATAGCAGACAAAGATCCAGAGTACATAATAAATGCCGAGGAATGATTGGTAAGTACACTGAAAAATAAGAAATCATATCAACTTAAAATTAAAGTTAACTCTGTCCTATAAATATCATTGTCTTCCCATGAAGAGAAATCTATTTATTAATTTAGAAATGCAAATAAGAAACCCTTTCAAAATTAAATATCAGTTCCCCCACTCTCCCCAAACTCTGGTGCTGAAGGGTGAATTGCTTTATCAAACACAATTCTTGGAATAATAATTTTTTCTGTTAAAAAAAAACTAAACTGCATCCTGGTATTATAGCTTCATGAATATATTTTGATAATGAGAATTTGAGAATTTTAATAGAACCAGTTCATTTTACACCCATTTTCTCTATACCCTCATGCAGCCATGACTACTGAATATATATTTTAGACTCTAAAATTTAGAGTCTTTCTGAGGAAAACCTGAAATTATTTTACTTTCTGCAGTTTCCTGTAAAATATCTAGTCCACTCTGAGTGAGTCCCAAGGGAATAATTAATAGCTACAGAACCATTCATTCATGAACATAGAAGAAGGGAAAAATACTGAATTTCATCATCCTGTAAAATATTTAATATCCTGTTTCTTGTGGCCAGTGTCCAGGGGCTTTGGGCTTTCCACTAGAATATTTTCTAGCCAGGTAAATCAAAAAATCATATCCTAGGCCTTTTAGAAACTTTGAAAAGATGGACTACTTTGCATAATCTTTATTCTTAGGGTAATGGGTTTTTAAAACCCCCTTAAAAGAAATGACCTGACAGTCACCTACCAGTCACCCTGCAGTCTTAACATTGTTCCTATAGAGGGAATTTAGACTGCTCAGCAACCCCTGGATTCACGAATGTACTCCTGGTCCCACTAGTAGCACAATTAATAGCAGGTTAAAGGATGAAGTGTAGAGATGTGATTTTGCCTTTATAAAACCTAAGCACTTATTCAGGGAAGGTTCAGGTTTAGTTTGCTAGCAGCCTATCCATTCTAAGTCAACCGCTTCAAAGAGGCATGCAAAACCAACCAAATAGATTGTTTGCTTATGGGTAGATAAAGGCCTTGGGCAAACAATTATACATGATACACACCAATGGGGACAGACTTTTTCTTTGGGATGTAATGTTCCATCATTCTAGAATAAAGCTCTGATTTCTTGCCAAGCTGGAAGTTGAGATCTACAAACTGCCTTCCTCAATGCTTTGCAGAGCAAACACAAAGGAAACACATACAGACAACACCCTTGGGATGTAGCATTTGCAGAGCTTGGTATTCTTTAAACAACTTTCATCTATATCTGGGCCTTCCTAATTCCGACATACAAAATTTCATTTGATAGAAGAAAGAGCTCTATCTACCCCTGAACTGTGTGGCTCTTAGGAGAAGATAGCACTTAGTGAAAAAAAAAATAGAAGTATCCATTTGAATGTCAAACTTTTTGCTGATGCTAACTCAGTAACTACTTCATATTGACTGTTTTTGTTAAACAAGGCTTCACCTATACACACACACACACACACATCTTAAGGGGATTCTTGGTGCTATGTTTGACCAAAAGGGAATGCAAAAGTTTTGGAGTCATCCAAATCTGATCAACTTTTCACCCTGGGTTCTGTTTACAGACTCTTCAGCTCACATTGTTGGAATGAGACAAATATAGCCAGTTTTGCTTTGATCTGGAGTCAGTTTGGCTTTCCAATCCTGGCACAATGGTGACATTTAAGAGGCAAGGGGATAAAATTATTTTCATTCCAGCCTTTTAAACATGGTGAGGAGTTATAAAACAGCTCTGGACAAATATGAAGCTGGACCTAAATGGGCCATTTCTGTTTTATAAAAAATTCTTTTTCTTACATGGTTGGTCCAGAAGTATAAATAGTTAGGCAGATCCATTCCCCTCGTTAATTTTATTTTTAAAGATAAAGACTGATTTGATGGCACTTGGAGCACAATGGGAGAGGAAGAACTGCTGTAAGGTAGAACCCAAACCAGGGTGAAACAGGTCTTATACACAAGTCTCTGTCACTTTCCAAAAAAGATCATGATAACTTTGAAAGCAATTAGGCAGGCTCATAAAAAACAAAACAAACCCTTATATATGTGTCTATACTCACCGCTCAACAGTACATTGTCTGAGTCACCCCAGTTCCTGCTGCCTCGCCTGCAAGCCCAGGTTCTTTGTTTGACAGCTTGAGAGGAGTTTGAAGAGAGAAGGGACTGACGGTGAACCTATAGATTGATCCCTGAAGAGCCTCATCCATTTCGGGACAAAAGGTCTCCTTCCTCCTCATCGGCCCCTCTTTCCATATCTACCCCTCATAGCAGAAACTAAGGGAAAGGGAAGCGGAATCAAGGAAATGGGACGGATGTGGACCGCAAACCAGAAGAGCCCGTGGTCTGTGAGATCGCCCACAGACACATACCTATAGACACAAGCTTGTGTGGACTATCACCACAAGTTCGGATCTACGGGTTTGTGGCAACAGGCCTCAGTATCTTCTCTCATGTGGGGGTCTGACATGTCTGAAAATGAAGTGTTAACGTCGTTAGTCCAACCAAAGACTCTGCCATTCCATCGTTTCATGCCAGAAATGGAAAGACTTCGTCCTGCTCTTAAAAGGGCAAAAGTCGAGCAGCATCTTCTGTGCTCTCCCCCACACACTTCCCTCTCTTTTCACTTTCCCCCACAGACACACGGGCTTTGGGGTCAATGTCGTCATTTTACTGTTTCATACTATGGAAGACTCATTCATTCAGACCTTAACACACAAACTGAACATAGTGACATACGGATGGCAAAACAGCAGAATAAGGAAAAGTCTTTCAATTATGGGGAGAGAAGGAGAGAAACATAGGCGAGCCCAAATGCAAGTTCATTCTTTTAAATACCTGTAATTACATGAAAAAAAGACGGTGAAATTTTCCTTTCCTATATGCTTTCCAGAAAACAGAAGTAGTAAACTAGCAAGCACCGCCAATAGGCTTGTTAAGTATTTTCTGAAAATTATGCTAGAGGAGATGTCTAGTTCTATTAATTTGAAAGATTCTTCTTCAGGAAAAGTTTATATTTCACCTTCACCTCACCCCCATTATTGGTCCAAACGCCAACACTGAGCAAGTTTGGGCATACTTGATAAAATCCAAACCAGAAAAGAAAATTGTATAGTGGCTCCTTGCATAGCTGTTCCAGGTTGTGGGAATGAATATATTTCTAAGGACTTCTTATAAAAGGGTTCTGTCAGTGTAACATTCTTTCTTCAAAACCAATGTTCTACAAGTAAGAATGGGGTAGCCAAGACAATGATCTTTCATTAATGGCTCCTTTCGTGAATTTTATTGAGGACATAGTCTTAAGCATGACTATTTCAAGGACAAAGGATGGAAAGCAAAATCACCTCTCTTCTGAGAAGCTGGGAAAAACATATGCCTCCATCTCTTTGTAGGACCTAAAAAGAGATCTTTTCAATTTTTGTAAGCAATGTCTATAGATCTTGGTTCTCAAAGAAAAAAATAGAACTTTGCCTTGACATATGAACATTTATTCTCATCTCAAGAATGGGGGAGGCTCTCCTAATAACAAAAAAGACAGATGAATTTGGGAATTATTCAGAGAAAAGAGGAGGCCCCTAGGCACACAATTTAAAAGGTAAAAGCAGGAAACCAACAGTGGGTCAAACAGGGATGAAGAGGCAACCATTCATAGACACTTCGTTGTCTGCCTGTTTAATCGTGGTGGAGCCGCGGGCATGACTGTGAAGGTTGCCAAGACGGAGAATTTAGTTGCAGCTCCGTGGCTTGACTTTTAGATCCAAAGAAACAACAACCCCAAGTGGAAGCAAGCAGGATCCAAACCAGTCACTTCAAAAATGGTTTGGACTTTCTGTTATTTTAAAATGTTCATTTCCTTTATAAAATAAAAGATTTTAAAATAAACGCCAAGCCTCTTATTTTCCTTTGATCTCCCTGACAAGGGCATGGGGCCAGAGGTATTTGAGGATGGGCACTTTGAACACCGCTAAGGATGGCTGGAACGGGTGTTGACACTGGAGCTCTTATTAAAATAAAAAGGAATAGGCTTAGTGATGAGAACTAATTGTTGTTATCATTTGTTAAAAATATAGCACGCAATATTCATCAGCGATGGATGAAGATCTGTCAAAGTATTACACTGAGTCATTCAAGAACTAATCACCTTTGTAAATGTTAGTTTCAATTGGGGGCCTCTGTCTTTTTTTTTTTTTTTGGAAAATATAGGACAGAGAAAAGTTATTCATTCTAAAGGCTTTGTAATGTTAACTTTCAAATAATCTAGAGTGTTACTTTTAAAAAGTAAAAGAGCAATCAGAAGATGCTTAGGTTGCAGAAAAAAAAGAAAGTCAAATACTGATCTAGTAGAAGAATGGTTTATTTGGGAATAGACATTTTCCTCCCAATATTAACTGAATACCTCCTTCAAGAACCTTCTTTGTGTTGAGCAGAAAAATAAGGGCTCTTTTCAGAGCAAAGTTTGGCCTGCTTTCTTAAGCAAGATTCTGCGGGGCTCTCGGAGATAGTAACAATTAAGTTGGGAAATGCAAGCTAATAGTTAAAAACAATGGTAAATGCAGGGTAAGGTAATTCATCAAGTAAATATATCATTTGCGTTATTAAACATATTTAAGTGGCACAAAGTCTTTCAATAGCATCGAAAACAATCTACCTATATCATGACAGCTGAACTCAAATCTTTGTCACTGGACCTATGTAAGCACAGTTTTATAAAATTCCAGACAGATTACTCATCTAGGACTAAAGTTAAAACATCAACCATTATGCAATTATTATGTTACAAAGCATCAATTATTATGCAATTTTTAGAAGCCATATCTTCCACGAATTCAGAGCATACACTAGGCTTTTCAGAAGCAATCTTCCAATACTTCTAAGTACAATTACTGAAGATAGCCACAGAGTTTAAGAATGACACCTGATGGTTTCAAATGAGTTTTGCCTAAATTGTTGTCAAAAGAAATAAGCACTATTAAATAATAACTTTCAAAATATTTTTCTGAACCACAGGGAATTGAACGTTCTTTTCATTGAATATTATAAAGCTGGTTGCTATTGTCAGAAAAACAAAGCTTAAAATGCAGTTAATCTTCATAATTAAATCACTCAAGCATACTCTAAAAACTTGTAATAACTTGAAGAAATGGAAGGTTTGGGAGAAATTTTAGAAAAATGTAGTTACCTGAAAAAAGGAACTTCCTATGAATCCTATTTTTTAAACATGTTGCCATCTTGCTAGGCCAGCATCTTCAAACCATTCACCCGCGTCTGGAAAATAAAATTATTTTAAAAGGATCAAGATTCTTTGCTTGGTTTGTGGTTGGTTTCTTTTTGTCACCCAACTCTTTTACAAAGCTAAACTAGAATTAATGCCAAAGTGAAAGTAAAAAGGAACACCAAAGACTGAAATAAAAGTAACTCTAGAAAAACACTGGGCTGCGTTATGCTTTCTTCATTTCCAGAACTACACATGATAGAAAGGTTCTGTAAATAAGTCACTTTCATATTTTTCCCGGAATTTCCCTGGCTACCGATGAAGCTTGAGAACGATTTTACCAGAAAAATGATCAAATAGGAATGGGACGTCTCGGAATACTCCCAAATTCTGACGTTTTATACCAAACTACTCATTTGCTAAACATGATTAAGAGATAGCCTATCAATAATTAAGCACAGTTAAGGTATAATCAAGTTGGGCAAGTCATTACCTGGCACGATGTAGCGTCACTGAGACATCATTTTAACTTTTGATTCTGAAATGATTCAGGAGTCATTATTCCTCTCTGCTGATGGGGCCGCTAAAATAGAAGTAAAATATCTGATTGTGGTGGCTTCAGGAGTCTGTCCCCCTCCACCCCAGCAGGATTCTTGGCTTCCAATCCAACAGTTTTTCATTGGCCAGGTTTTAGATGCAGGGTTTGCTTTTCCTCCATTGTTCCTTTACTAAAGGAAGGAAAACTCACTGAGCAGCTGCTTGTAAAGGGAAAATGTACTTGAGTTTTGCCTGGCTGTGGACTTGAACACCAAATTCATGGTGATGTCAGCAGAATGACACCAACAGAAAGATTCCCTGCCCTCCACCCTCCTTCTGTTTAGGAGGGATCTCTCGTACAGAATCTCAGCAGATCTCCTTTGTCCTGGCAGAAAAGAGCAATTCAACTGAAAAGAAAGAGCAATTTCAACCTGTTATGAAAGAAAGAAAGAGAGGGAGGGAGGGAGGGAGGAAGGAGACAAAGAGACAGAAAAAGAGAATTAGAAAGTGGGAGATGGAGAAAGAAGAAGGGAGGGAGGGAGGGAGGAGGCAGAGGAAAAGAAAGGAGAGGCAATTAGAAAATGAGAGATGGCAAAAGAGGAAGGAAGGGCGAGAGGGCGAGACGGAGGAGGAAGAAACAGAGGAGGAGGAAGGGCAGGAGAAAGAGAGAGAGAGGGGAAGAAAGGTGGACAGAGAGAGAGAGAGAGAGAGAGAGAGAGAGAGAGAGAGAGAGAGAGAGAGAGAGAGAAAGAGAGAGAGAGAGCTCAAGTCTACCCTTGGCATTAACTCAACATAACGAAGCAGGAGACATAGCTACTCTTGGTCTCCCTGTGGCTTTCCAGTTCTCCTGATGTCTTTTCTCTCACCCTCTGCAGCCCTTGCTCTTTGTAGAAAGATCCAATCACCTCAACAAAAGAGGTGCATCCAGCAAGTGCTGCTCCAAGAGTAATTCGTGGGTGCCACGCGTCCCAGCACGTTTTCTCCACCTGCGATCTGGCCACCAGGACACCAGCCTCTATGGTGGGAGTACCCCACGCAGAGGCTTCCGGCACCCCGGCCAGCCAGCTTAGGTAGAAGGAATCCTTCCCTCCTCAGGAAAAACTGACCAGAAAGGGAGGGAGGAGACTGGCAAAGCAACGCCATGGTTTTCACGTTCCTTTCGGGCAAAGGGAAAATCAGGAATTGCTATTTATAACCTTCCTACCAAACGCTCCCTGTATTAAAAAGAAAAATGAATATTTTACGTACAATGCAACATGAAAGTGTGGCTAGCTCGGCTAAGGAACAAAGACGTGAAAAAGGGCGTGATAGGATAAAATAGATCAGACTAAAACAAAAGATGCCCTCAGATTATTGGAGTAGTGGACTTTTTTGGTGGCAAGGGGGGGATCATTTAAAAATGATCTTAAGCCCACTAAGTGTTCATTTACAACAGATGTATAACAGGGACCAACTACTGAAGAGTGAGAAGTTGGAAGCAAATCTGCTTTTGACACACCGAGGAAACAAAAGGGAGAGAGCCTGCCAGTAACAAGTTGTTTCGTGTGCAGCTGGCTGAGGAGAATGCTTTCACTTTTGAAAGCATTAAGTTTGCTCAGGATGGCAATTTCTCCTCCTCTTTAAAATGCAAGTAAGGATGCCAGCCTACAACTTCCTTTCTAGCTCTAGGTTAATAAAGCCAAAAGGCTTTTACAAGAATTAAAATTTTTAGACAGAGAAAACCCTGCTTCTGGTATGGAAACATGAAGACGTATTTAAAAAAAAAAAAAATCAGATGTCTGTCATTTCTTGGGTATAAATGAATTATCTGCTGCACAAAGCTTTCTATATGCCAGGCTACTCTCACACACTTGCATGTTCAAAGCTATGTTTTGCTTTTGAGAAAGCAGACCACAATTGGATTAGAAGGTTACAAATTAAGTAGAGGTACAGGGCGGCGGGGGGAGACTGAAGTTGAGAACACTTGGATACTTCAAGAAAGGAGATAGGCCATAGGTAAAGAGTCAGTATTCCTTAGAACCCTGGCTGTAAAACAAGGAGATTCTTGTTTTGGGAAAAGTACAAAAGAGCCTGGAACCTCCACAGTGATGCTTACAAAGAGAAGAGACCAGCAGACACAAGAAACTAAGTTTAGCTGAAACAGGGACCTCTGCCTTACTTCAGGGCAGAGATACCTCTGGGGAGCCTCCAGCCCTCTCTCTATACTGCACCCCAGGAGAGCTTAGTTTTTCTCATCCAGGGCTCTTCACATCTACTGATCCCCACGTTTCTCCCTTCTTTTGGAACAACAAAATTCAACCAAATAGAATAGGATTTTATACAGTCTCCATCAAATTGAAGTTTGGAAAGAAAAAAAAAATCTGCATCTATATTACCTCAACTTTTCCCCAAATCAATCTGGTTTTACCTTCTGGCCCTTGATCTACCCCCCAACACACTCTTTTTCTCTCCTCCAAGCCTCTCTCTCTCCACCCCCCACCCTCCCTCCTTCTTCTGTCTCTCTCTCTCTCTCTTTTTTTCTCTCTCTCTCTCACACACACAGATACACCGACATATACACACACACACACTGCTGCCTGGTCCAATCTGGTGCCTACTTAACAACAACAGAATGACAAGCAACATCTGTTTGTAAAAAAGCCAGAATCAAACCTTAACGGTTTTTTGGCTAGGATTCTTTTTTTTTTTTTCTTCTTTCCCCTGACTCTAAAAGGAGAAGGGTCAAGAAGAAGAAATATGAAGATTTATATTCAACATTGGCTCCAACGAGGCAGCAATCGTACTTCCTGAGAGTTATTTCCAGGTAAAATGCTCGTAGGGAAAACCACTGCAGTATTTATGGTCGTTTCCCCTGAAGCAAGCCTGGGTCACATAAAATCCAACATATCAGATTCCTAAAAGGCAGGGTTTTTTTTTTTTTTTCTCATAGCTTTATATTCATCTTCTAGTTAGAATTACAGGATCTTTTGTGTGTGTGTGTGTGTGTGTGTGTGTTGGGAGGTGATGAAAGACAGAAAGGGAAATGAACAAGACAGAAAAATTAAAAAAAAATAGTTGAGATGGAAGGAGTGGTGCTGTTTCTCCCTTAGTTCACAACAAGCTGGCGTGGAAACAGGCACAGGTACATGGATGCCATACACGAGGGCAGGCACCAGGAGCGGGGGTTGCGGCAGAAATCTGCACAGCTGTGGCCATCAGACACTGGTCCCATCCTTCCCCCACGGAGATGGAGGCGAGAATTTCTGGAAAGCTACCAACAGTCCACAGAGTCACAAAGCAGAGAATCAGAGCCACCTCAATGGGGGAGGGGGTGGGCGGGCAGGCGCTGCTGGTGAAGGAGAGAAAGGCTCTGCTCACCAACTCAAGGATTTCACCCTCAGGGAAGGGGAAGGCTGGGGGGGACTCAGAAACTCCACTCCCCTTTCACTCAGGGTTTGGAAGAAACCCACACACATTAAGGGAAAAATAAATTCAGACAAGTTGCTAAGGAGACTTGTGTAAACTCCAAGCACAGACATATTTCTTGGCCTTTCCCCCTGCACTCCATCTTGTATTCTGATCACGCTGCTCTGCGGCAACGTTGCACCAACCTTCTGCATTAATCTTGGCCTTCGCCGTGCACACTGGCAAAGCGCGCTGGTTGTATATATCATCATTTTTCAAGCTTAACAAGTGAAAAGGGTGCGTGCGTGTGTGTGTGTGTGTGTGTGTGTGTGTGACTAGTTGGAGGGAGAGATTGGGTGGGGGAACTCAATTTGGAATTTTAAAAACATAGGTGTTGAACGAAGAAGAGTATTTACACTGTGTGTTTTGGGGGCAGAGGGGAAAAGGGTAAGTAAAGCACCTAACTCTGGAAATTTCCCTATGCCTGTGGTTTCCGTCTTCTCTCCACTCAGCTGGCCCTTTCCCACTGCCCACTCCCATCTCCAGTTAAAAGCCTGTATCTCGTGGCAGAGGTAAGCTGTGCCTGCATCACTGCAGACGCCCCGAAGGGGCCCAGGCTTCTGCAGGAAAAAACACGTTCCCCCACAGGGAACCCTGGCCCCTGATTCCCTGCTCAGGAGGACGTCCCGGAGAGATCAGCTTTTTAAAAACTAACTGGAACGATTTATGAAACCTCTAAACCAAGCCTGTTTAGATTCTAAACCAGTTAGCGTTTCAGAGGACAGACTCTGGCCCAATACCCATGCTCTGGAGCAGAGACCTTCTCCTACCCATAGTGACACATCTTCGAGCCGATAGATGTCAACATTTGATTTAGGGGAAAATTAACATTTTCTTTCAGGACAGAGATGTTTGTACTGTTGAAGCCAATATTTTCCTTTCTCAGCCTCCTGTATTAGAAATTCTAAAATCTTCTCTAGGACCTCGAAAGGGGAGAAAATAAATAGCCTAAATCATTGCTCAGGGTGCTAGGACACACCACAGTCAGGTCTGTGTGCCTCTGTGTGTGTGTGTGTGTGTGTGTGCGCGCGTGCGCCTGGGTGCATGTGCCTGTGTGTGTGTGTGCCTGTGTATGTGTGTTCTGGCCTCACTGTCACGAGATTAGGAAGACACACACCAGAGAGTTGGAAGGGGGCATATGTTGGACCCTTCCCAAATGAGAGAAATTCACAGCATCTGCCAACCAGCCATGAGAAAGGAGCCCCAATAAGGGGCAACCAACCAGGCCTGCTGCTGTGTTCGTCGCAATTCTCAGGAGAGGCCACAGGACAAGGGATTGCTAAGGGAATGGGAAAAGTTTCTGTGTTCGGTGCATAGGGCTGAGTGTGTGCCTTCATGCTCCAAGAAGGCTACATGGCTCCCTTCTCTCCCCTTTGCCAACCTGCATTTGGTATTCACACTTCAAAGCTAAAGCAAGCTGTGCTGCCTCAGTTGAAATAAAGACGCCAGGCAACCCTGAAGCTAGCAAGATGGAGGGTTTGCTCCCGCCACTTGCAGAGAGAGACAGAGCCCCACAGCCAGCGCTGCCGGCCCATCCTTTACAACAGACTGCACGCAAGTGAGCCCTGCATTTTAGGGAAGGGGAGATCCTTGGTGTCCTTTCTGACCTTTTCCCTACAAGGCACATCCTCAGATGTTTTGTGGCACTGAGCCATCATGACTCAATCAACATGAAAAATGAACCTGGAGGGAAAGGAACAGGGTGGGCCTCTCCCAGCGGGCAACTGGGCAATTGCCCTGTGACCTGCTTGGCCTGGGGGCAGGGGAGTGTCACCTGCATATTTTCATTCGTTCAGGAAGCTGCAGTAGCTCAGACCCCAGGAAATCCAGCCTTGTCGCCTATTGGCTATTTGTCCTGCCTGCCAGGAATCAGAGGACTGTCTGTCTTGCCCTGAAGTGAAGACACATTTGCTAGGACACTGTGTGATCCTAGAGCATCAACAAGAGGAAGAACTAATTTACAAAATCAGTGCAACACCAGTCCTGCGATGGAGGATTCTTTTCTGTCTAGATTGCCAAAATAGTGCTTTTCCTTTATAAGTTGGCTTACTGCTTTCTCAAATTCCCTCAAGAACAGAAAACATATTAGATACCTCTCATTACAGCACCACCTGCCCTCCCCTCCAACCCTGCCAGTCCTTTGTGGAAAAAGGGAAAGATATCAGTAAACAAATGATCAACACAGCCAGGCTAGTCTGGAAGAAAGGTTACATCAGATGCACAAGAAGCTGATTCAGACAGCACTCAGATTTTAAAAATATGGTTTTTCACATCATCTTGGAAAATCTTTAAGGAGTCTGTTCTTTGAGATGCAGAAAGAAAAACAGCCATGTTAACAGTGGCTGGCAAGCTAAAATGCTGCCTAGAGACACATCTCAAAGTATAAAGTAATACAACTTCTAATTTAACATGGGTATAGGTACATGTTCATGTGTTCATATATAAGCATACACATACCTATATATATATATATATGCATATATACATACAGGCATACACACACACACTTGCCCTCCAAATATCTCACCTCTAGCCCTGAGGTCAAAGACCACATCTTTTTCACATTTTGTAAACTGACCTTCCCTTATTCTACCCTGAAATTCAGTCTTATACCCTGCATGCAAGGTAAGGAAGAGAATGTTTGGCCTCTCCATTATATATGAGTTAATGCCTCAAAACTGCAAAATGCTTTACACATCAATAAGTCTAGTTGGTATTATCACTCCATATTATGGCAGAGAGCTGACATAAAGGAAAGTAAATTGTCTTCCCAAAGCTCATATATTATTGTAATGACAGTGTCAGAAGAAGACTCTCTTGGCCCCTAAACTAGTGAGAGGGTCCTAGGTCAGACTGAAGGAATTTTATGCTGTCCCTTCTCTCATTCTGCTTTGTTAGTCAGGCATTTGTATCACCTATAATCCCCAAATACAGGAGACCCTGGCCACATGTACTCTTGCAGCCACCATCTTGGTTAACACCAAAGACTAAGCCACCAAAAGTTCATAGTGGGGTTTAATGTCAGAGGTCAACTAAGGTTGAGAAAGGTCTCCAGCAGCCTGTTCTAGTCAAGCCTGTCCAACTGTGTGGTCCTATAACTCTGACCAGGAGTGACAGATAACAGGTTTCAGGTTCCTGATTCTGCAAAATGGTTTTAGCCCATCTACACTGAGACTAAAGTCAATCTATCCACCACCCGGTGTAATTGCTAGTGCTTGCTGAGCTTCTATTTGTTTTCACACATGGGGCAGGATTGAGGAGAGGATGAGCTCAAGATTTGAAGAGAGGGCAACCATGTGAAAAAGGTTGACATATTTTCTATATATTACCAAGGCAGGTGGTCATTAAAGGATAACTGCGGAAGTTCTAGGGTCTCTCAGGGGGATTCAAGATGGTTGAGATGCTCTTCTTGGGTAGGATTAATATCCATAATATAATCACATCTCTATGTTTCCTTCTCACATAAATAATTTATTTCTGACATTTAATATGGACCAGACATCACCTCATGGATGGCTCATAAAAGCATGGTCATATTTCCTATTTCTTTTGGTGTGATATTTTTGGGGTGGCAGACAAGAATGGGTGGGGTAAGTGGAAAGTTGAGTCTTGAATCCCATCTAAATGATTGGTAAACAGAAAAGGCTGGCAAACGCCACAGATAGAGTCCAAAATCCCTTCCTGAAACATTTTAATGATGCCATGAAAAATTCAAGATGCCACTTTTTTCTCTTTACAAATGAAACCGCTTGTGCCAACGCAGACTGACTGGTAGAGGGTGTCTGGAGTACAAACTGAGAAGGAGTCCGAAATCCTGCTTGATCTCAGCAGGAAAGAGTTTTTACGAGTGTAAGTTATCACTGCCACGGGAGAAGAAGGTTGATGAGGAAACATACACTGTGTATTGGCCATTCCTGACTGAGCCCCTAATCCTCTTGCATCTGCGTTTCTTTGTCTTCCTCATGACAATGGGAGGAGTTATTCAGCAACCTCTATGAGATCAAGTTTTGAATTCCTGTAAAGTTTAATTGCTATTATTATATTATTTCTGGACACTCTAGCTAATAAAGAAAGGAGTTCATGTTGAATTTCTATCTTGCATGTAATAGGTCTTACATATTTTATTCACACATTCAAAGTTACTAGAATAAGGTAGGAAAAAAATGGCAAAACAGTTCCCATCCTCCACCCCCAAACACTGTGAGATACAAACCTCCTGATAAGTAAGTCTGCTGAAGACAAAGAAAATCATGACAAAGAAAAATTTCTGTGCAGACTGGGATGCCAAATCTATTTATCTTAATTCAGTTCTCCTCAGAAGTTACGTGAGATGATGCATTTTGTAAGAAAGACCTCTCTCTGGGCAATGCAGCTGGTCCTGACTGGCATTACCATTTCTCCTGGGAAGCTTGGAAGGTTCCTGGTGCTAGGTGAGGGCAAGCAGGGGCAAGGATACAACAATGACAAGATATGGTTGTTTCCATCCTACCTTGTTGACTTTGCCAAGCTCCCTGCTGCTAGGACATTAGACATCTGTGATGAAACAGGACCTGAAATCAGGGGACTTGCCCTTTCTCCAGGACACTCAGCCACAGACAGAGTTCACAGACAGAGTTCACAGACATCCTTAGGCCCGAGGAGGCTCCATCATTGTAAACAAGGTCTCACTGTGTTTCATAGGTTCACTAATGGATGTCTATCCCTTCAAGAAGGCAAAACTTTTGTCTATGGTCCAAGTCACTAAACTAAAAGTCACTTTCCAGAAATAGAAGTCTAAGGGGACCACAGCAGAGACTGTCACTCCTACTGATCTAGCTTTCTCTGTCAAACTTCACATTGTGGGCTATGAAATCCACCTTTCCAAGAAGCAGGGTGGGAATTTCCCAGCGGGCAATTAAGTATTGATTCCAACCTGTGGGGAGCCAGTTTTATTTTCATATTTCTGAGATGTGGGAGAGGACATTTTCCTAGTCTCAACTGCGGGAACTCAGCCTCACAGCCTGTAAAAGTGGAGATCTTCCAGCCATGGGAGGGAGGTCATTGATCCTCTTTTGACTGAGCAACACAGACTCAGGGGTCCTTCCAACATCAGGCCATTACCTAGTCCATCGCTGTGTCTCCATGGAGGACCACAGATGGGCTCGCTGAGTTCCTCCCTGCTTCAATACATTTGGCAAATGGACGCAAAGGGTCAGGGCTGCCAGATGTTTTTCAGTGACCTGTGCACACGCAGCGAGGGATTAAGATCAAGTCACTGATGAGTTTTCCTTGTGGACCTGGAGCCCCAGCAGAAGTCGTGACTACAGCAGTCAGGAGCCTCTTACCTTTGAGATCGGAATTTTCAAGGAGACCGAGAGGCTTGACCTCCAAAGGGAAGGCCCGGTTGGAGCTCAGAAATAAAATACAATAAAAACTCTGTCTGGGCCAGGTTTACACAGGATCCCCCGGGTAATGGAAAATTACGAGAAATTCCATCCGGGAGTTCAGCTGAGCATCTCGACGTCGGTTTGTGCACATCTGTAAGTCCTATTAGCGCTTATGAGATCGACATGCCTGTGGGTTGATTTGGAACTGCAGTTATGCCAAAGGAGCCGTGAGGATCTGAGTGTGATATGGCTTCCTCTACCCGCTGCTCTTTGCAGGGATGAGAGTAGGGGAGCACGAGATCCAGGGAACCCCCTGTCCTAAACAATCCCCCCAACCCTGGGCAGGAGCGTAAGGGTGCATCTCCCAGCCTCTGCTCAGTTCCCGTGAGTCTGTGGATAGACATGTTGGTATGCTGCTGCTGAAACCCAGGGCTGGATTTTCTTCTTAGCTTGCTCACAGCCCCTCTAGACCCAAGGCAGACAAAGGCACCACCAAATCCTCACTAAGCGAACATAAAAGCCCTGAGAAAGAGAAATGCTGGCTCCCTAACTGCCTTTCTTACAACATATGGCCTAATGTTAATGCTAATATGATGAAAGTCCTGCTTAAACATCTTAGCCAAGGGCTCCAACATGGCCTGGCTCCACCGTGCTTGTTCTTTTTCTCAGTTAGATCTCTGCCTTTACTAGAGTCCCACGTCCCTGCACACACATACCTCACAAATGGGCTGTGCCAGATGGACTCTTAATCACAGTAATCAGCTGGGAAATTAAATGTTAGAAAATCCAGCTAGTCTCCTGAATTTTCCCACTTGAGATCAGGGCCTGAGCTACTGCAGTGCCCCATAGGAAAACCACGCTGCCTTTTCAAGGAGGGTCAATGTGACGGGCCCAGGGTGGGCTTTAGTCTTTGTGGCCCTTTCTGGGTTTTTCTCAGAGAACTACAGTTCATGTCAGTTTTGCCTGGGTTCTGATGGCTGCTATTAATACCTCTTATTTACAGAACACACACCTTGGAGGAACTCAAAACATTTACAGAAATTAACCAAACTTTGCACCATCCCTGACAAGTAGGCAGGGACTAGACAGTACTTCCTTCATTTCAGAGAAAGAAACAGAGTTATTAAGAGGGCACGTTTCTTTGCCACACCATGTAGACAAGACCCCACAGCCCACTCATTTCCAGGGCTCTGCTGAAGCTGCCAAATGAGGTGGGTGTAAGTTTATACTATGCTCACTAGCTTATTATTCTAGTATTTTTCTCACGCACATTCACATAATCATGCTGCAAGATTCCAGTGTGCAAATACCATGACTTTTTTCTGTGAATCTCCATACAGTGTGTATTGTAGGTTTCCTTTAGTAGGTGATCAATACATATGACTGGTTTGCAATAAACCTGTACCTCCTTCTAGACTGGCTTTTCTCCCTCTGCCCAGAAGACTCCTAAATTCTGCTCAAATGTTATTCCCCAGATGACTCTGAGGCTCTATCAGTAGCTAGGTTTTAGGAGCCCTATAGTAACCACCTTGTCCAGCACTCACACCATTCTTCTGTAATCATTAAAAGGTATAATAGTGAAAAGAAAGCAACTCTGTGGTCTTTGAGACATAAAAGCCTCAGTTTGAATCCTAATTCTGCCATTAAGAGACCTTGGACAAGTTACTCAACTTCCCTCATCTGTAAGATAGGGATAACAAGACTTAGTTTGGAATCTATCATGACACTATTTGTAACAGGAGGCAATAGAAACAATTTAGTATCCATCAAATGGGAATGGTTAAGTATATGATGGTATGCCAATACTGGAAAATACGCTGTAGCTACTATAAAGATTAGTATATATAAAGAATAAAGAGAAATACTTGAAAGACATATTAAGGGTAAAGAACAAGTTTCAGAGAATATGCATGATTCTCTCTCTCTATATATATATGAACAACTCCCAACTCAGTTTCTTATTACGCACAGGCTTACCTAAGGGTAAGGAATGAGCTAACTTCTATGAAGCATGAATAAACAATGGAAATAGTAGCTATGACTCCTGCTATGGATGGTTTCCTTGGAGGTGGAGCTGTGTTTTAATCTTTATATCTCTAGCACCTGGCACATCAGAGGGGCTGATGGATTGAGTGAAGGAAAACTACTCAATGAGTGATCCTTTCAGGAATTAACTGTTGAGTCAGGAAAGAAGAGCCCTAATGTGAGTCACCAACAGTCTTATGTCTCGTTTGGATTTTTTTTTTTTAATGTGGGAAGACAGCCTACTCCTTTGGGAAGAAATTGGACTGAGAGTCATAAGGCCTAGATTCCAGAGTCATGTTTCTTAAAGTGTGGTCTCAGGACCACCAGCTGCCAAATCACCCAAAAGGCTTATTAATCATACAGACTCCTGGGCCCCACCCTTGATCTGAATCAGATTCTCTGAGATTGTGATTCAGGAATCTGTATTGTACCAATTTCCTTTTTATGTATAGATTAAAAAAAAAAAAGTTGGAGAATAACTGCTTCAGATCCTATCATGCCTTCCTTTTTGACTTTGGGCAAACCACTAACCTTTCCAGAATTCAATTCTTTCTGTACAATGCAGAGGTTGCATGGCAAAGTCTCCTTGAGGTTGTAGAATTCTATGACCATGAATGATCCAGTTCCCTGCCTTGAGGCAGTCCTGTCCCTCAGCCATATAAAATGGACTGTTCAGACCTGGTGCGAGCTGCTTTTGGGTCCCCAGGCTGTCATATGGATACTTTCAAATTCAGAAGTTGCTTATATTGTTCATTCTTATACCTTATATTCTTCAATTACTAAAACAAACCGTCAAGGACAGTCTCTCAGCATCGGTTCTTAATGATCAAAATTTACAATTTCTGAATTTTAATATATTTGTGTTAGAACTGTGATACATTACCTAATGCAATTACTGTAAGAATTAATATAACAAACACATATAAAAACACACACACACGAGAAAGGGAAGGTGGTATCAAGACCCCGGAACAGATGCTAAAGACAACGTTAGGAAATATTACTGAAGAGAGCCAAGAGGATGTCTCTCTAGCCCTGGGTATGGATGGCAGAAGAGGAATGTGTCCAGTCATTTTTATGGAAATTGAAAGCCAAGAGCACAGATGGCTGAGTTGAAGAGGGACCCTCTAGCATGTTCTGTGGGTAGCAGGCCAAGATATGGTAAGTGATAGCATCCTCCAAGAAACCCCAAAGGTCTGTAGAAGACAAAATCCAAGACCAAATTAACCCCTCCTCAGTCTTCAGACAGAGAAGAGCTTCTCCGAGTCATCAAGAAAGGGCTCTAAGTCTTAAAAAGGATATTCTGAAAGACAGTTTCGCCTAAGGCAATGTTGGAAGTCAGTGAATCTGGATGTAAGCTTTCTGCCAACGTGCATCCTAAGTCGCTTCAGTCATGTCTGACTCTTTGTGACCCCAGGGACTGTAGCCCACCAGGCCCCTCTGTCCATGGGATTCTCCAGGCAAGAATACTGGAGGGGGTTGCCATGCCCTCCTCCAGGGGATCTTCCTGACCCAGAGATCAGGCCTGTGTCTCTTAAGTCTCCTGAACAGGCAGGTGGGTTCATTACACTACTGCCACCTGGGAAGCCTGTCTGTGTTCTCTGCCCCTTTATGAGGGGTATTGTCTTGGGTGACCGCCTTATCAGGGCCCCAGAGGCCTTGCCTGTAAAATGGGGTTAATAAGATTTATTCCATAAGGTTATTGGAGAGAATTGAATGAAATAATATGTGTAAAGTGCCTAACCCTGTGTCCAAGGCACATCAAGCGTGAGGTCAATGTTTAAAAGAAACCACTTTTCTTCAAGTGACAGTACAGAGGCCAACTGTCCTTTGAGCCTCTCTTGCCTTTCTCATAGGAGCCTGATAGCCTGTTGACTATTCTTTACCACTAGCGTCACCTGGGAAGCCCAAACACCAAATAAATATGCACTAAAATGAATACAAGATCTAATGTTCCCAGCTATTGTAAAAGAGACAGACTTAAAACTTCATTTAAATGGTCGATAGTGTGTGGATAGAGAGATGGCTAAATGTGAAGATTCTCTGGAAATCTTAGGTCAGAGTTAAGTCCCCTGGAAATGAGCTAGTCTCCAATAATTTAGACTGCTGGAGTTAGACATTTTTCACATTTCTATTTTTTTTAATTCACATTCTATCACCTCAAATGTATCAAGCTCTTTCCTGAAAACATTTCTCAGGGAGAAAGTTAAAATTCCTGAGTTCAAAGCTCCCATCTTTTGACCCCAACAGGGGAAGGAGAAGGAACCCTTAGACTTGGTTGCTTTCTTCCCATCCCCATTCATTTCTTCTCACCTTTACTTTTCTTCTCATTCACCCTTAATTTCACTTTCAGGTATGAGTCAGACACTCGTCTTCTGGCCTGCACCTTCATAGAAGCAAGTTTCACACTTTGCATTGCCATGTGTCCAACCCTGGCATAGCATCGAACACACAGAAGTACAGAAAAAATATGTTATGTAAATTACATACTGGCTACAGGCATCAAGGAGATCTGTAAAGGGAGAAAAATTCATTGCTTTACCTCTATGAGACATCCTCGCCATTTCTACCGAACCCCATCATTTGCTATTACTAGGCTTATATTATCCTATATATTTCATATCTTTATTTGTTCACTACCCCATGAGCTGTGAGAGCCTTAAGATCAGAGTCATGTTCTCCTCCTCTGCATCCTCCCCCAAAGAGCCACTTCAAGTTTCCGCTCCCAGTGGCTGGTGATTCATCAAGTATGGCTGCCTGACTCAGAACCAACATAATCAGTACAACCCACTCTGGACCTTCCAAGCAAGTAGGGACCATGTCTCACTCATGCTGACATAGAGCCCAGTGCCTGACACATCAAAGACTCTCAATAAATATTGACTGAGGAAGGCAGAGAGGCAGTAAGAATGAATGATACTGAAAAGGAAAAAAACCCAAATGATTCAGTGAAGCCAAACATGCAGCAAAATAAACAAACCTGTCTATTCATTCTATCTTACATTCATTCAACAAACATTTACTGAATGTCTGGTTTGTGCTAGCCATGTACTTGGCACCAGTGACTTGCACATGAATTATATTTAAGTGGGAAAACAGGTCTAGATGGAATGTCCACTCTAGAGGTGAAGATGGATGGCATACCAGGGGTTGTGTGTGTGTTTGTGTTGCCAATAGGCAAGGAGAGGTGCAGAAGAGGCATGAAGGAGATGGGGGTGATCAGAGAGAGACCAGGAAACAGGAGACCAAAGAACAGACAACAAAATTCATCTTTCCCTGAAACATGGAACTTCATGTAAAGACAAATGGGCTCCGGATGTTAGGCACTTTTTAAACTGATGGTTTAACATGATGGCAAACCCTGGTATAGCAAACAGACATCTTTATATACAGTAATGTGGATATGCGTCCAGCCAAGAAGCCCCAACATTCCCATTTGACTGACTCATATGACAGACTCAAATGCCTGAGCTCAATTGTGGGCTGACCTCCTTGACCTTGGCACTAGCACATGAGCTGTTTTGGGATGTTTTAACAAGTACTGGGAAGTGGTAAGCTTTTGTTTCTCCTGATTTTCACAGAGATATCTATTGACGTACACCTGGCATTCGGTGTACTATTCTGCACCAGGAAGTCAAACTCAGTGGAAGAAGAGTGTCAGGGAGAGAGGATGAGGAGGAAGGAATCTGAGAAATTATCAGGGTGGGAGCACAGGCACTTCAACATTTAATGAAGCTACTTGAATAAGGAGCCCAGAAACGGGTAATAATATTGAGTTAGAGTAAATTCAAACTCAAGTGCAATGACTCTGGACATCAACATGGGTGAGAGGAAAGCCAAAGTGCTCTGGCATGTGGTCACCCAGTCCGACACTATCGAGCCATCCCTCTTCAGCTTCATCACCTCCCACGACCATCTTGCCTGCCTGACACTGGAAGTGCAGTCAGAGACCCTGATCTCTGCATCTATGGGACGGAACCTTTGCTGTCGTATGAATAGGAAGGAAACTTACACTCACACAGGTGGGTATACAGATGAGTGTAGCTCTGTGTGGGTCTGTATAGAGAAGGAATTCAAGGAAGTAAAATGGTACATCTCCAAGTTGCATGCTGTTTATCACCAAGCAAGTTCTTGCACTCAGTTTCCTGGGATTTTCTATCTGTTCTAAGGAGTTCCATGGAGAAATGCAGAAGTTTGATAGCCAAAGTTTCTTTTCTTTCCTTTTTCTTCTTTTTTTTTTTTTTTTAAGTTTTGGCTGTGCTGAGTCTTCATTGTGGCACATGGGCTTAGTTCTCCCTCAGCATGTAGGATCTTAGTTTCCCAATCAAGGATAGAACCTTCATCCCCTGTGCTGGCAGGCAGATTCTCAACTACTGGACCACTAGGGAAGTCCAAACAGCCAAGGGTTTCAAATCCTGTCCCACCACTTAGGGGGCAGCTCTGAATAAGTTACTTCCTCATACTCATTTTTATTCATCTAAAACTCATTGGATTGACAAGGATGTACAATTTCTTAGCTCTTACAGGTGCCCGATAAATGCTGATTACTTTTCTTCATTCCCTAACAGAAATATAAGGCAAGGGCCTTGTTTGCTTAGATGTTTTGTGAGACACACACACATGCACACAACACACAGCACATGTGCTCAGTTATATCTGACTCTTTGCAACCTCATGGACTGCAGTTCACCAGGCTCCTCTGTCCATGAAATTTTCCAGGCAAGAATACTGGAGCAGACTGCCATTTCTTCCTCCAGGGGATCTTTCCGACCCAGGGATCGGACTCACATCTCTGCATTTTCTGCATTGGCAGGCGGAGGATTCTTTACCACTGCACCACCTGGTAAGCCCTCGACGAGGATTAAAGAGCAGCATCAGTGATGAATTGGGAAAACACACTTGAGATATGGTACTGAGTATCAAAGGTGAAGACAGGGCTTAGGATAGCAATAAAAGAAAGAAGAAAGAAAGACATGGTTCACTTGAGGGATAATTTCTTTCTATTTCATTACCTTTTACTCTCTTAATCTCCCAGTTTCTATGCTTCTCCAACATAACCACTGGCTTCAGGATACCAATTCTACAGACATAAGTATGCCTCATGAGAAAACTGGAGACTGGAGGGAGCCCTTCTGGCCACATGGCCATCTTTCCCCAAATCTTCCCAGGTAAGTCTGCCCCCTGGGACTGGATGCTCCAGAGACTTGTTGCTGAATGTGCTGCTGCGCTACATGGTATGAGGCCTAAGTCAGGTAGGCCAGCGCCATTCTGATTCTACAGTTAGTTCTCTTATGAAAGAGGAAAGGGGACACACCCACAAGACTGCAGAAAGCTCCTTCTGAATGGGTGTAACGGCAAAACTCACTGTTAACACACTAAATGGCAATTCATACTCACTCAACAGCCTTACACCCATCTTCTCTAAAATTTCTATCTGTCATAGAAAAGAGGTGCAGAGGCACTTTCTTTTAATGGTTTATCAGTCAGCTGGGCTATAGAAATAAATGTCCATAAAGATATTATATGGAAAACTACTGCATTCTCCTTACTCAGTTAAGTTCAGTCATTCAGTCGTGTGACCCCATGGACTGCAGCATGCCAGGCTTCCCTGTCCATCACCAACTCCTGGAGCTTACTCAAACTCATGTCCATCGAGTTGGTGATGCCATCCAACCATCTCATCCTCTGTCGTCCCCTTGTCCTCCTGCCTTCAATCTTTTTCAGCATTAGGGTCTTTTCCAATGAGTCACTTCTTCGCATCAGGTGGCCAAAGTATTGGAGATTCAGCATCAGTCCTTCCAATGCATATTCAGGACTGAATTCCTTTAGGATGGACTGGTTGGATCTCCTTGCAGTCCAAGGGACTCTTAAGAGTCTTCTCCAACACCACAGTTCAAAAGCATGAATCCTTTGACACTCAAAGTTTTCTTTATGATCCAGCTCTCACATCCATACATGACTACTGGAAAAACCATAGCTTTGACTAGACGGACCTTTGTTGGCAAAGTAACATCTCTGGTTTTTAATATGCTATCTAGGTTGGTCATAGCTTTGAAGGAGTAAGTGTCTTTTAATTTCATGGCTGCAGGCACCATCCACAGTAATTCTAGAGTCCAAGAAAATAAAGTCTGTCCTTGTTTCCACTGTTTCCCCATCTATTTGCCATGAAGTGATGGAACCAGACGGCATGATCTTAGTTTTTTGAATGTTGCGTTTTAAGCCAATGTTTTCACTCTTCTCTTTCACTTTCATCTAGAGGCTCTTTCTTTAGTTCTTCACCTTCTGCCATAAGGATGATGTCATCTGCATATCTGAGGTTATTGATATTTCTCCTGGCAATCTTGATTCCACCTTGTATTTCATACAGCCTGGGATTTCACATGATGTACTCTACATATAACTTAAATAAGCAGGGTGACAACATACAGCATTGTCGTACTCCTTTCCCAATTTGGAACCAGTCTCTTGTTCAATGTCCAGTTCTAACTGTTGCTTCTTGACCTGCATACAGATTTCTCAGGAGGCAGATAAGGTGGTCTGGTATTCCCATCTCTTTAAGAATTTTCCAGTTAGTTGTGATCCACAGAGTCAAAGGCTTTAGCGTAGTCAATGAAGTGGACGTTTTCCTGGAATTCTCTTGCTTTTTCTATGATCCAGTGGATGTTGGCAATTTGATCTCTGGCTTCTTTGCCTTTTCTAAATCCAGCCTGAACATCTGGAATTTCTTGGTTCACATACTGTTGAAGCCTAGCTTGGAAAATTTTGAGCATTACTTTGCTAGTGTGTGAAATGTGTACAGTTGTGTGGTAGTTTGAACATTCTTTGGCATTGCCTTTCTTTGGGATTGAAATGATATAAATATAAAATAAATAAGGTATACATATTACCATAGAACTATAATATGAATCCATCCAACAAGTATTTGTTAAGTAGCTCCTGTGAATTAGGCAATGAGCTAGACCAACAATAATGCATATATGCAGAAGGAATTTTTATACATTCTTGAGTAGTACTTATTGGTATAGTTAAGATATAGATCTCATGGGTACAGAGTAAAGTCTGCTGTCTTCCAGGGCATCAAATTTAGCTCTCATGATATTTAAATAAACATAGTTTTTTTCACTCTGTGCATTTTCTCTTCAAAAACTTTTTTTGACCAGTATCAAAAAACTGTAATCTCTAGTATAAAAAGAAAAGGGTTCCCCAATTAGGACAATTTTACACTTGTTATAGAAATACCGATTTTTAAAAAAAGAGATGCTGAGATTAGATATTGTTGGCCTCAGATCCCGAATAGAAAAGCAGCACTTGATACCAGGACGATATGTGTGTATGCTAAGTCGCTTCAGTCATGTCCGACTCGTAGTGACCCTATAGATCATAGCCCTCCAGGCTCCTCTGTCCATGGGATTCTCCAGGCAAGAATACTGGAGTGTGTTGCCACGGGATCTTCCCAAGCCAGGGATTGAACCCATGTCTCTTATGTCTCCCGCATTGGCAGGCGGGTTCTTTACCGCTAGCACCACCTGGCATGGCAAGTGTCCTCAAATAGAATCATTTTCCCCCTAATTCCCAAGGTGAGTCATGTTTGTGGGGGTCTTTAGAGGCAAAGAATGGGAAGATGAGGATGGATGAGAGAGTGACTAGTGAAAGAACTAATGTTCTCAAGCATACATCTCTTGCTTTTTGTTTGTTAAGATTTTCCGTTTCATTCATTCAGCAAACATTGAGCAGGAGATGAAGTAAGTTATTGCACATGATATAAGGTAAAGAAAAATGTCTCCTGCTGAAAATATACACCATATACCCCTTTTGAAGAATTGTTAAAATTCATAAAACATGATTTTTCTAAAGAAACTAACAAATGTAAAATGGGATTCCAGGGGTCTAATGCCTTCTTTTGCCCATAAGAGGTAGATTAGAGGATTGGAATGTGACATCTCTTAAGACTGGTGTGTAGATCCTGCTGATGCTTATCAGGACTGTGAAATGCAGCTAATGACTCAGTGATTAGACAAACACAGGAGATAACTTTAAAATGCAGCAAGGGAGAAGACACACGGGATTGGGCACCACACCCCGTGCTCTAGAGATATGAATTCCACTTGACTCTTAACCACTGCTAGCCACTGTTGATGGAAAAGTAAACAAATGCCAGGTACAACACAAGATTTATATTGAATATATCCCTCCCTCAAGTCCCACAATAGCATAAAAGGGAGGTGATATTTTCCCCATTGAGTAAACAAGGATGTGAGGCACACAGAAGTGGAATTTCTAAGCATGCAGAGTCAGGAAATGGAAAGCCAGGGTCTAGGCCAGAATCGAGGTTATCTGACTCCAAAGTTTACCTGATGTTTCTAACCTCTGATCAAGTTCCATCTAAAATCCAAAGTTGGAAATTCAGTCAGAAGAAAACAAGAGATGCTTCAGAACATTTCCTTCATCTACAATAGTGACTCTTACTACTTGCTAGACCTCAGACTTTTATAATAATTTTATGAACACTGCTCTCCCTACAAAGAGACGTGTATGTTTACAATTGGTGAGCATATACACATTTTAGGAGGATTTCTAGAGTCCTCAAAACAAAGGCTAAGAACCTGTGCCCTGAGAATTGCAGGACCCAACAGGGATGTAGTGAGTAAAAATACCTCCTTGGCCAAACCAACAAATGCTATAGTATCATATAAGCAATTCCTTAAAAACACAGAATTCACCCCTAATAACAGTTAACCATGACACAGACCTCATGTTACAAAGATATTCACAAAGAACACAGATTAGCTGATTCTTGCTGGACTTTTGAGTAGGAGTGAGTCAGAGGAGTGTCTAAGGGAGCAGGAAAGAATGTTGCTAGAATGAATGTTAACCATACAGTTGGGCTGAGCCCCTTGGTCATGACCTTGAGGCTCAAGGAATTGGCTCAGGCAGTTCTGAACTGAGTAGCCATTTCACAGACAGCCCACAGCCCGGCAGGACACCACTCTCTAACTCTGCCATCATGACACTGCCATCTGCAGCAAGCGAGCTGAGATGTCTCAAGACCAAATTTATCACACCCGAGATTCCATCCTTACGTAAGAATCACCTGTCGCTGGTGCATAAATTTTAGCACCTAGCTGAGCCAAGGGTAATCAAGATTTAAAAGAAAGAGGCCTGAATAAATATCAAGCAGATTTCCTCTCTGTGGGGCTGAGTTCTGAAAAATCTTTGTGCCCTCATATGCCCCTCAAAGGAGACTGCCATTTTTCTACTTTCAGTCTGCCTCACTACTGTTGAGGGAAGGATGCCCTAAGAGCCATAGGCAATCTGTCTTCTTGGAGGTTCTGCTCAAGCTATGACCTCGGTTTGTTCCAACTTATGTCTGTCTTCACAAGTTTCAGCTTGCTCTCATCATCAGCTAAATTAACCACAAAGCAGAGCCTTGACTCGAATTATGGAAGCCTGAGAGTCATCAGTACCAGCCCGGAGCTATGCATCACTGTTTCCAAGGGTGCAGACTTAAGAAGAAATGCAGGAGTGGCTCTTAAATTTATATAGCACTTTGGGTAATCTAGAAAATTCCTTTAGCTTCAGACCTTGGAGGGGACATTCAAGTGTATTGTCTGAAAGCTAACAAAATGCCACTGGAAAGTGACAGAAGGAAGCAGGGTGACGCAGGAGTATTGGCACTGGAATAACAATGAATGGCAGGGCAGGGCACAAGGAGCAGGGGAGACTCCTGGACTTAAAAGGGGCCCAGGGGCTTCCCTGGTGGTCCAGTGGCTGAGAATCCACCTTCCAATGCAGGGAACTCAGGTTCAATCCTTGGTCATGGAACTAAGATTCCACATGCGTGGGGCAGCTAAGCCCTCACTGGGCAACTACTGAGCCTACGCTCTCTGGAGCCCATACTTCACAACAGGAGACACCCCTGCAAGCTGCAACTAGAGAAAGCCTGCACACCGAAACAAAGACCCAGCGTAGCCAAAATAAAAAATAAAATAAAAAATTTAAAGGGCCAAGAAAATTCCCTACAGCTCCATTTGGTGAAATTAGGAAAAATTAAATTAGGATTAACAAATATCTGGGAAGGTTTGAATCTGTGACCCGGGGCAAATCTTCCCTCCTCTGGGTTTCCATTTGTAAAATGTAGGAATAGGATGAAGGTTTCTTCCTGCACGAGCATGTCGTGATGGAAGGTAGAATAAAAGGCCTTTGAAGCCAACAGAATCACTCCTCTGTCCAGGGAAATATAAACAACAATAACTCCATCAGCCTTCAGCTCTGCTTTTGAATGAGTTCTTTGCTTCTGTCTGAGAGGCAAAGTAGTTCATTCCTTGGGGGAAAGTTGAATGTGGAATGGTAGACCATGCCCTTTTGACTCCAGTTTCATTATGTTATTTTGAATTATTATTAATACACAGAACACTCAATATAAGTTAACAAGATTTTACTAAGCATCTTCCATGTACCCAAGACTGCCGTAGGTCCTCTCGGGTAGATAAAGAAAAACTCTATGACATGTTCAGGGTCTTCAAGTATCTTAACATTTTCTTAGAGGTTTATATGTTCCATTTTATTTATTTGCTTGCTCACTTTTTTATGGCCATGCCACATGGCATGAGGGACCTTCGCTCCCCAACCAGGGATGGAACCTGTGCTCTACACAGTGGAAGCACCGTCTTAACCACTGGACCACCAGGGAATTCTTTACATGTTCCATTTCAAAAGCCAAGCAGAAAACAAGCCATTATGTTTTAAAAGTCTAACTTGTAAGATAGATATTACTTTTTTCTATTAATGTAAGCAATTGAGTTTGACTGAACTTGTTTTTATACTTTTACTAATACATATTATTGTACTATTTATCTTGCTATTCATGTCTACAAGAAGCCTCACTTATAGATCTTACATTGGCTTAAATTCTTGTTGGATGTGTCTAGGTCAAACACAAATAAAAGTGTTTGAATTTCCAAGCAAATGCGTATTTGTTCATTTTGAAGTTCTACTCAAAGAAATCAAAATGAATCATTTGGGGAAACTACTCTAATTCCTGAGTGTACACTTTGGTTAATATTTTTGAACATCTTTTGAACACTGATGTTGCCTCAGTTAATGGACTATCATCCTTTGTTGTGTTATTTCCTTTTTGGATAGCAAATAGATGGTCAGTTATGTCATCTTCCCCAGACTATCTTGTTTCCCTTTGAAGACAAATCACTAATCCATTTATTGTAAATGGGAATCCTCTCAAAAATACGCCTTGGGTGCAAAACAGAACTTTTCAGGCAGTAAAGATGTTTCAAAGGAGGTCTTTCCAATGCAAATTATTTTTGTCATGACTTGAAAGTAATTGTCCTAACTGTTCCGTATGAATATGCATTTGTATACTTTCAGTTACATATATTTAAACATGTAAGAATGATGTAAAATGGCATATCCACTAGTGGAACTTGCCAGTCACATTATATATTTCTAAGCAGTTTATTAAAAAATGTACCAAAAATTAAAGTATATTCTTACTTAAGAAATGATACATTATATTATCGTGTTTTTCTTCCAACAACCTCTAGCACTATTTTGGGAACTTAGGTGTTAAGAATTGGGTTGCCTATACTCCTCAGTCCATGAAACGCCAAAACACATTTATGCCCTCTGCCCTTATTGTGAGCCCCATAAGATGAGATGTGGATGTTCAGGGTGACCAACCATCTCAGTCTCCTTGGGGCTGAGGAGGTTCCTGAAACATGGCTGCTGCTGCTGCTGCTGCTAAGTCGCTTCAGTCGTGTCTGACTCTGTGTGACCCCATAGACGGCAGCCCACCAGGCTCCGCCGTCCCTGGGATTCTCCAGGCAAGAATACTGGAGTGGGTTGCCACTTCCTTCTCCAGTGCATGAAAGGGAAAAGTGAAAGTGAAGTCGCTCAGTCGTCCGACTCTTAGCGACCCCGTGGACTGTAGCCTAACAGGCTCCTCCGTCCATGGGATTTTCCAGACAAGAGTACTGGAGTGGGGTGCCATTGCCTTCTCTGTGAAACATGGCACTTGCCATGGAAAGGTCCCAGCAAGTGGGAAACAGGTGGATCATCCTGTGACTGTTATAACCCTTCTTCATATTGCAGAAATTGAGGCACAGAGAAGCAGAGTGCTCTTCCCAGTTTACCCAGCAAGCTAGAAGCAGTCTCTGTATTCCAACAAGAGAACATTCACAACTAGGCAAATTCTGCTATTTCCTCTATATCTTACTTCCGCCTGGAACTGTAAGAAAACCAGTGTCATCTTTCATCTTTTCTGTGTGCTACCATTCCAAAAGTGCTACGATGAAATAGTGGGTACCAGCAAATAGGGTCCTTTATCAAAATCCCATATTATTTGGGAGGAACAGCATTGCAGCTTTGTGTTTTAAAGAGAATGACAGAGAGACTGAGAAGTTATGATGATCACAGCTCTTAAGAGGGGAGGAAATATTAGTATAAGGTCTGTGTATCCCATCAACTACCTCTTGAGATCCCCAACTATCTCCGGCCCTGACTGGATCATATGTGTAATTTCATGAAACAAATCAACTTAAAGGACTCTTAGAAAAAATGACCAGGTAGCCAGCTTTTGAATGTAACACTGTAATAGCTAATACTGACTGAGGGCTGACTGTGTGCCAGGTGCGATGCTTAGAGCTTTACGTAAATTCAGTCAATCCAGCCTCACAATAATCCCAAGAAGGAGCAACTAATATTCCCACTTTACAGATAAGAAAAATGAGGCTGAGAAAGGTCAGGTGACTCATCCAATGCCACACAGCTGATAAAGGCTGAAGCTTGTATTTAAACCTAGGCAGTGTGACCTTGGAACAAGTGTTTTTAGCATCCACTGTATCACTTTTAATAAAAGCATTAAACAGCACAGTTCCCAATGTTCAATCACTAGGACAGCGCTTTGTCAGGACAGACCTAAAACTAGCTGGACCACATATTCCTTAGGTATACAGTGAGTACGTTGGTCTAAAAACATGAGGCTTTCTGGTCATAGTTATTAAAGGATCTGAAGGAAGAGATTTAATCTATTGATTAATTTCACAGTAGGATAAATTGTCCTGCCAAGCTCTTGCTATTTATTCAGGACCTCTATTTCTCTTTCTGGAAATGTAAATAATATGTCCTGGGCTTCTATGAGAAATGACTGGGTAAAACAATGGGCAAGCACTATGCAAACTGTAAAGTGCTTTGTACAATTCTCCCATATGTTAAGGAGCTTCCAAAATAGCAATTTCTTCCAATGCCCTTGCAAAGCAAATGAGACACAGCTGCTAGAACACTCTGCAAAGAGACAGAAATCCAGCACTTGAAAACTTTCAAGGGGGGAAACACACACCATAAAATTACTCTGAAGACAAATTTTACAAGAGCTCGGAAGTGTCATCAAGTTTTTCCGTGGTTAATTCTAAAAGAGTGCCAACGTCGCAAAGATCAAGCAAGCAGTTCTTCCATAGAAACCTTGGTAAAACGCTGTTTAATGACACTTGCATAATAGTTAGAAATATAAATTGTACTCACATGATGAGCAGAAGTGAGGAAGCCAAGTTAATGGGCTCTTCTGAGTCTTTTCCAAAGACAAGTCTGTAGGGGAAATAAAGGGAAGACTTGTTCTAAACCAAACAAAAGGAAGAATTCAAAAAAGAAAAAAGTAAAGTTAGAATGATGAGGTGTTGGTAGAATTCTGTGAAGCATTGAGAATGACTCAGCACTTGCCAAGGGGCACCAACAATTAAACAAGTTTGTTGAAAAAACTCTAATAAAATCGGCATTCCCTGTAATCTCAGAACAAGATGGCACCACTAAAGAAAATGTCCAACAATACATTTGGGGGGCTATGATTTGATGGAAGGTGCTTGGGGGTGGGGAGAATTCAGGGATGAGTCATAGACTTCTCAAATGAAGTGGACTAAAGCTGGAGGAAACTGAGTTGAATCTCTGCCCTTTTCCCTTTTTTTCTCCTCTTGAGGGATTTCAGCCCTTCTGCAATCAGCCAAAAGGAACAAGTGAGCTGGCCACCGGGCAATGAGAAACTGTCAAAAAAGTGAAATCAAGTTTCATTTGTAATATAAAATATACACACTGTATAAACAAGTCTTGAGATGCAGAGGAGGAAAGACTTTCCTAGGATCCTCTGCACCTGTGAGACTCATTCCTGCCAAATCCTATCTCTATTATAAAATGATGCAGCAAGGTGGAAGGGTACCTAGGTTATCCAATTTGGAGGCTAAACAGAATTTTAAGTTCTTTGGGGAAAAAGAAAATCATGATTCCTCTTAGTAATTAATTTCTATCTTTCCATACCCTCTAAGCCACTAAGTTCTGTGCAACAACTAGTTTAAGTTTCTCTAAAGTGATCTTGGGCTTCCCTGGTGGCTCAGATGGTAAAGCGTCTGCTTACAATGTGGGAGACCTGGGTTCGATCCCTGGGTCGGGAAGATCCTCCTAAGAAGGAAATGGCAACCCACTCCAGTACTCTTGCCTGGAAAATCCCATGGATGGAGGAGCCTGGTAGGCTAACGTCCATGTGGTCACAAAGAGTTGGACACGACTAAGCGACTAAGTGATCTTTGTGGACATGGACAAGTGATTTTAGCTTTGTCCATTGAAAAGGATGCATCCTACATATATTTGCATGTAGGTATTCTCATATTAAACTCCTAATGAAAACCCAGAAGTTTTCCTGTCCCTTCTCAAATGAGAACTTCTCACCCCTACCCCAAGTTATAGAAAGGAAAACAAAACGAAAACATTTTGATGTCCTGGCATCATTTTTCCTATTTCAGGTGCCCCAGTATAGACTTAGTAGATAGTTTATAATTTCATATCTTAAGAATAAACAAAAAAAATTGAGAAGGTTTAAGAGCTAGAGATTTGACATTTCCTTATTAACTTCCTCCCCTCCCCCAAAATGTTGGTGTTGATTACTTTTTTGTTTTGGATTAAACTCTGGTGGCTCAGATGGTAAAGAATATGCTTGTAATGTAGGAGACCCAGGTTCAGTTCCTGGGTCGGGAAGACCCCCCAGAGAAGGATATGGAAACCCACTCCAGAATTCTTGCCTGGAGAATTCCATGGACAGAGGAGCCTGGTGGGCTATAGTCCACAGTGTCACAAAGAGCTGGACAGAGCTGAGTGACTAACACTTTCACTTTTCACTTTCAAGTGTAAAATATTGTATTTCACATATTCATTATTGAATGAATTTACTGAATTTACATAATATTCATGAACATAATTTTGTAAGTTGCTCTGCCAGCAAAACTGTTTCTCCTCCATCCTTAACAGTGTTAATCAACGTTTACCACGAAAAATTCTCCAAAAAGTTGTTAAAACCAAGATACCACCATTTGGTTCCTCTTGAACAAAGAAATTTATTGCTCTTGGATTTTCTTTTGTTCTGAATAGAAAAAATTTTAAACTTAGTTGGATATTCTTTTGGGGTTTCTCATTCTTTCAACTTCAGCATTCCTCTCGCAAGAGAAAGAGAATGTTCTCTTTTTCATCAACCAGACCAATACTAGTTTGAGTATGGAATGCAGCCATGTCCAATAGATTATGTTACAGCTTTCAGGAATGGGAGGAGCTTTGTCCCTCAAGGGACAGAAGGTGAGCTTTTCCTTTTGTCTTCAACCATTTAATAATTTTAATTTCCCTGACAGCTCAGTTGGTAAAGAATCTGCCTTCAATGCAAGAGACCCTGGTTCAGTTCCTGTGTCAGGAAGATCTGCTGGAGAAGGGACAGGCTACCTACTCTAGTATTCTGGCCTGGAGAAGTCCATGGACTGTATAGTCCATGGGGTCGCAAAGTTGGACACGACTGAGTGACTTAAAAAAAAGCTAATAACAAAGCGTGAACCACTCCTTTACTTTTCTTTTCTTTTTTTGCCATACCTATGCTCGCAGGACTTCCTGGAGAGCAGATAGAACCTGGGCCTCCTGGGAAGCACCAAGTCTTAACCCTGGACCACCAAGGGAAGTTCTTTTTTGGAACCATTTCTACATACATGTTTGGAAGCATGAACTGAATGCCATGAGATAGCAAAGTAAGCTGCCTCCTTGATTCTAATCTAGCTAGCAATAGGCACCTGGACTTCAGTTGGGTTTAGATGAACTATGCAATCACTTATATAGTAAGACTGGGAACTTAGGAATCAAACCACACCGTGATTTTGGTGGATTTTGCTCTTTTGTGAGTAGCTTAGTAGATGAGGTCAACCTTTTAATTTACTTAAAATTTTACAGGGAGTTTTCCTGTGATAGCACTGAATCATTTCTCCTCAATTCATTCATCCTCACAATTGGGTTAATATACCTTATGGTACAGGTCTATCATAAGGACCAAATAAAATGTATACGTTAGATGCTGCCTATAGTGCCTGTGGGCTTCCCTGGTGGCTCAGATGGTACAGAATCCATCTGCAATGAGGCAGACCTAGGTTCAATCCCTGGGTCAGAAGATACCCTGGAGAAGGGCATGGCAACCCACTGCAGTATTCTTGCCTGAAGAATTCCCATGGCAGAGGAGCCTGGCAGGCTGTAGTCCATGAGGCTGCAAAGAGTTGGACATGATTGGGCAACTAAGCACACACAGTGCCTGGGACACAAAAGCTAAATGATTGTTTCTTGATCACTTGACCCCTATATGGTTCCATTGCTAAACATTGGTTCTTAACAGTGTTAGGCTACAATAACATTCTGTCATCCTCTTCCTGAACCTCCCCCTGGAAAAAGAAGAAAAACCACAGCTAATTAAGAACAGTCAATTAGGGAACTAGGCTGCTGCTGCTGCTGCTAAGTCGCTTTAGTAGTGTCTGACTCTGTGCGACCCCATAGACGGCAGCCCACCAGGCTCCGCCATCCCTGGGATTCTCCAGGCAAGAATACTGGAGTGGGTTGCCATTTCCTTCTCCAGTGCATGAAAGGGAAAAGTGAAAGTGAAGTTGCTCAGTCGTGTCCGACTCCTAGCGACCCCATGGACTGTAGCCTACCAGGCTCTTCCGTCCATGGGATTTTCCAGGCAAGAGTACTGGAGTAGGGTGCCATTGCCTTCTCTGAGGGAACTAGGATATATACATTATTGATACTATGTATAAAATAGATAACTAATGGGAACCTACTATATAGCACAGGGAACTACAGTCAGTGTGGTAGAGTTGACCTAAATGGGAAGGAATTTCAAAAAAGAGGGGAGATATATATAAACATATAGCTGATTCACTTTGCTGTATAGCAGAAACTAACGTAACATTGTAAAGCACCTATACTCTAATAAAAATTAACAAACAAAAAGAACTGCAGCCAATATCTACAAAATGTAAAACTGACCACACTGATAAGATGGTAGGGGTCATCCATACTGTTAACATGGAGAGCAAGAGATCACTGTAAAAGAAGTCTCATGGAAATTTCCTACCCACATTTACCATCTGAAAAAAATGTTACAGATATTCATGCACACAGAACTGGCAAATAAAAATTTCTATACAAATAGCCCTAATTTTAAATCAATATGAAGGTTAGCAGAGCAACAAAGAATGCCTACGCTTTAGACAGAGGCAGTCTCCAGGAGAAGAAGAGTCCCTACATGAAAAGATATTACGTCTCTATTCAAAAACCTCAGTCAATTCAGTTCATTTAGAAAAAGCCCCCAAAAGAAACATTTACAGCATACTTTTCATATTGTGTTTGGCTTTGCTTTATTTTCTGAACAAATATGTGTGGAAGCATATATGTGGGCTTTATTTTCTTTTGAATCCTTTTTGGTATTTTATGAGATAATGTTGGCTCTTCCCTTATGGAGAAAACTGAAACAATCAAAAGGGATTTTGCCCACAGTCTCAGTACCACACTTGCCACCCCATCAGCACTACTCCCCCCAAACATGCCTGTTACCACCGATGAAAATGCCTGCCTTCCTGGACGCCGAATCTTCTACCTGGATCTTAGATATTATCACCGCTTGCCAACCCAATGTAATTGCTTAAGGAGCCCTTTCTATCGCGCCTAAAACATTAATCTGTCCCTCTTTACTGGATCATTTCCAGCAGCACACAACCATATTGTTGATTCTCCCAACCCCACACAAACACAAACACCACCACCGCCAACACACCCTTAGCTGGACCCCACTCTCCTCACCTGCTTCCCGCCCATTTCTCTGCTTTCTTTGGCAGGTGCTTCAAAATTTGTCTTTCTTCACCATTTCCAATTCTTCTTCTACCATTCTCCCTTATGCTACTTAGACTAGACTTTAACCATCACCACTCCACCAAGCATGTCCTTGTTACAGTCCTTCAGTTGTGAAACTCAACAGTAAATTTGGAGTTTTCATCTCATTTGACCTATCTGCAGCATTTAACTCTATTTTTCACTCCCCTCTAATGGGTACATTTCCTTCTCTTGGCTTTTTAGGACACCATCCACTCCTGGTTCCTCTACTTGGATTGTCACTCATTCTCAATCTCTCCTTCACTTGATAATCTCATTCAGCCTCACAACTTTCAATGCCATTATGCTGATGACTCCATCTTTAACCCAAACACATGCCACCTACTCTCATAAGCCCCACATGTCATAAGCAACAACCAACTCAACATCTCCCAGCAGGTATCTAACAGTCATTTCAAACTCGGTATACCCAGTTCAAGATCCCAACATTCCCCACAAACTTGATCTTCCTATAGCCTTTTATCTCTCAACTGACAGCAACTTCATCTTTGTAGCTTCTCGGGTCAAAACCTTGATTTCTTTTCCTTTGACATTCTCCATCCAATCTACAAGGAAATCCTATTGAACTTCAGTTTCAAAATATATACAGAACTGAACTGCTTCTCACCATCTCTAATGATCAATAAACCCATGGCCCAAGCTACATCATATCTTGCTTTGCTTACTACGTAACCTTGTAATTGGCCTCTTAGCTCCTTACTGGTCCTACTCACTATATTCTAAACACAACATCTGATCAGGTCCGTTTTTGAAAGTCAACATTTTGCAGTGACTCTTATTTCACTCAGATTAAAGTCAACATCTTTTTCAGTGACCTATCAGGCCTTATATGTCTTGACATTACCTCAATGTCACCTCTCCTATCTACCACTATTTCCCCTTCACACATTTCACATCAGCCCTCTTTGCTTTTCCTTAAATGTGCCAGACATGCTCCTGCCCCTTGGCCTTCACACGGGCTATTCTTTCTGTCTGGGATACTCCTCCCTAGATAAATACATGCTTATAGTCCTATCTGTCTCAGGTCTTTGCTTACATGGCCCCTCTATTTAAAAATGCAAGTGCATACACAATCCTCTGGGGCCAGTCACTGAAGTCCTGAACCTCACTAGCCTGCTTTATTTTCCTCCTTTCCACAGCATCTACTACCAGGAACTTAATATATTGCTTTATGTATTAAGTTCACTGTCAGCCTCAGCTAGAATGTAGTCTCTGCAAGGGCATGAATTTGAGCAGACCTAGGTCATGTCTTTTCCTAAACATCTGACTTAAAATAGTGCCGGCGTATGTAGTCACTCAGTGGGTATCATATTGAATTGAAATGCATTGGATGAAATAGGCTTCCAGTAAGAAAAAGAAATCCTGAATTGATAACATCATGTCTATAGGAAATAAGTGCTCAGCTTAAAATGGCTTGTTAGAGAACGGTTGTCCAGGTACGTGGTCCACTTTCTGGGAAAGCGCATATGGAACCAAAAATGACAACCTGGGAAAAAAATGGAGACATGTCTTCCCTCTTTTGCTTTTAAAGATTCAGGTAATCTATTTTCAGATGACTCAAGAAGGAATTTGGAAAAGACCACAACAGTGTGTTCTAAAACGTCATGAAGGAACTCAAAGTTCAACTTAAAACAAACAAACAAAAATCTGGCTTTCTCTTTCATCGTAGTACACCATAGTTCTATTCAGACACTCTGACCCATGGATGTCCACCAAGAGCTTGTGCCATTGATAGCTATCTAGTTCCATTTTATTAAAGCAGTCTCAATAAAGAGGAGCAGTGCATGAGTATGTTTGTACCAGCCTTGACAATCATAAGGGAGTTCAGGAAACACAACAAGCTCAGTGTGAGGTCCTTGGACCTGCAGCATTAGCAACACCAGGAAACTTGTTAGAATTGCAAATTCTTGAGACCCATCCCACCTCAGATCTACTCTATCAGAAACTTTGATGACAGTGCCCAACTACCTGTGAATTAACAACTCTTCCAGATAATTATAATGTCTACTTTAGACATTTGTGGAAAGCTTTGGTTTAAGAAACATGGAGGAAACAAAATGAGAGACATCATAATTGTTCACTTTCAAGTTTACAAAGATCTTTTTTTAAAAAACAAGTCAACATTAGAATACAGATTTCCTTCATTGATAAATGCAATACACTGTTAGGTCATCCAGCACCCAACACTAACATTTATGAAATACTCTTTCTGGGCATTCTGCTTCAGATTAACGAGAAAGTAGAAGACTACTCACATATTCCAGGAGCCTAATTTAATGATTTCACAATGCTCTGAGCTACTTAGCTCTTAGCTCTTCCTGTTAAGATTTATGAACCCAGATTGCAGCAAACCATTTTTCAAATTAGCTTCAAGTTGACAATTCCATTTCAACAATAAAGACGACCACAATGGAATGTGAATTAAAGGAAAAAATAAGATATTGAGGGTTAGAGAAATTTGTCAAAAATGACATACTAATTACAAACATTAATCCACAAGTAGGTCACCAAGAGTCCTTTTGCTTTGATCATTTGCTTGACAGAGGATTATAACACAAAGACCATCAGTTCATAGAGTATTTATTTAAAGAATAGAACCCTGCCTGGTGCGTGGAACCCAAACCCAATAGTCTGTAAAGTCCAAGTTCCTGTAACTCTCACATTCTCATTAGTTCTTTAAGAATAGACACATATCCCGTTTTTCTGGATGACAGAACAAAGCTCAGTGACCTATCCAAGGGCACACTGTTATGGACAAAGTCAAGACTAAGTCTCAGATGTCTGGATTTTCTTATGGATGTCAGTTAAATATAAGAAATACGTGTTAAGTACCTGCTCTGTGCCAGACCCTGAATAAGGGGAAGGCAATATATAAATTTCTGACATAGTCCCTGCCATTAAAGAGCTCAATTTAAGAGACCCTGTCTCTTTGACCATTTAATACCCACCTTTGTAAGTTCTGGGCTTCCCTGGTGACTCAGCTGGTAAAGAATTTGCCTGCAGTGTGAGAGACCTTGGGTTGGGAAGATCCCCTGGAGAAGGGAATGGCTACCCACTCCAGTATTCTGGCCTGGAGAATTACAGGCACTGTATAGTCCATGGGGTTACAAAGAGTTGGACATGACTGAGCGACTTTCACTTTGTATATTCTAGCAAAGTGAAAGGAATAAATGGTAAAGATGGTTGATGTCAACACTAAAGAAATCTTGGACCAGCAAGGGACTGAATCATGAGGTGTCCCAACACCCTTACAGCAACGACACAGCATTCAACCAGGGCACCATGTACATCTTGATGAAGGGTTTAAAAGTGCCTTGTCCTGTCCTATTAATAGTTCATGTCCAGAACAAAATAGGGACATGCCATGTCAAAAAAAAAATGATAAGCTTGCAGAAAGGCAGTGGGAATTGGAGTTCGGGGCCAGAGAAGATGGAAAGCTATCTATGAAGAAATCACATTTTACAATGAAAAAATAACATGATGCTCAGATATGTCTTCAAACAAAGACATGTTAGAAGTGGTATGTTCTCCTTCCATTACGTGATCATTATCGGAGGATAAGGTTGAGTTTGGGGGTTTATATTTTTCAAAACACTACCAGCCCTGCTTTAGAAAATGTTCAGGTCAAGTCAAGAAACTCATGTGACTGAGACTTGGAGACCTAAGTTCAGGTCTCTGTTTTACCTCTGACTGGCTTTGTAACTAAAAGGAAGATTTTTTTTGTGGGGGATGCTACTGCTGCTAGGTCGCTTCAGTCGTGTCCGACTCTGTGCGACCCCATAGACGGCAGCCCACCAGGCTCGTCTGTCCCTGGGATTCTCCAGGCAAGAATACTGGAGTGGGTTGCCATTTCCTTCTCCAATGCATGAAAGTGAAAAGTGAAAGTGAAGTCACTCAGTTGTGTCTGACTCTTTGCGACCCCATGGACTGCAGCCTACCAGGCTGCTCCGTCCACGGGATTTTCCAGGCAAGAGTACTGGAGTGGGGTGCCATTGCCTTCTCCGTGTGGGGGATGGGGAATGAAAATAAGAGAACCTCAGATAATTTTTGAGGAAGTTAAAGCTTTCCATAAAATATTAGAAGCTATACAAATATGAAGCCATATTTATGCATTCAGTCAATATTTATTCAAGCAGTTGTGATGTACTCTGAGCGGCACTAGGTCCTGGGGGTACCCAAGCAGATATAACAAAGTGTTGGTGTTTTTTATTCTAGTATGAGAATATCTGAGGAACACCTTCAAAACAGTAACCCAAAATGACACAAAGCGGGGAAAAATTAGACTTAAGACAGTTTTTTAAATGAGTTGAGATTGCTTAAATAGAAAAATAAAAACACTAAGGGGTTAACTAATAATTATCTTTAAAAAAATTTACAATCTCATTTTAAGATGAACTTAGGCCAGACAATATGAAAGATAAAAAAGAGAGAAGAGTTAGTTTCGAATTATAGCAGAAAAAGAGGGGAGGTTTTGGAGAAGAGATTAGGAAGAGAGAACTTTTTCTGGAACCCTGGAGCTAGCGATTGAATTCCTTTGCTGCTCTGCTTAAGATATTTTGGAAGTGATTAGCTAATTCTTTCTCAATGGGTTTAAAGATGTGACTAAAAGTGGGGTGCTGGAATAGCCTTTTTTTTTTTTTTTGACTTTCACTTCTAAAGCTCTGTGAATGGTAACTAGGTGGATTAAAAGTCTGTTTTCTTCCATCTCCCTTATTTGGCTGATCTGTCTTCTTCCAGATTTGGAAACTCATAGACATCGCTATGAAATGTATCACAGACCATGACTCACTACAAAAAGGACAAGTGTGTAAACGGCCTTACCAGTGAAAAATCCTTTGCTGTCCTCCCTGTCTTTTTTTGGGACAAGACTTCAGTTTTTTTCTCTCTGATTCATATCCTGGGGAAATCAAATCACAAAATGGCTATGTTCAATAAAAAACATCTCCAACTCACCACACTTTCAGAATGTAAATTTTTAATCCAGATGTTCATGATGTCTACCCACCCTCAAAAAAGAGCCCTTTCTTCAGAAGACTTTGGTGCCATTTAAGAGAGAAAAGGGACTTCCCAAGTGACTCAGTGGTAAAGAATCTGCCTGCCAATGCTGGAGACGCGGGTTCAGTCCCTGGGCCAAGAAGATCCCCTGGAGAAGGAGATGGCAACCCACTCCAGTATTCTTGCTTGAAAAATCCAATGAACAGAGGAGCCTGGCGGGTCACGGTACATAAGGTAGCAAAGAATCGGACATGACTGAAGTGACTTAGCATGCAGGCACACAGGTGGGCTCCAACGTTTATGTTCTAGACACAGAGATAGTGAGCCCAAAAGAGGAGCTGCTATCTTCATTCACATTCAGCTTCACGTCAAGTATTTTTAAATCAATTCAGATGTACAGAGCACTACATATGAGACTGTGAAGCTAACGTGAAAGATATAAACGTACTGTACCTACCTCCAATAAACTTTAAATTCTAGTTGGCAGAGAAAATACATATATGAATGGACTAAGGCCAGTTACAAAGCAGAGGTGAAAAGATATCCTATAAACTGAATAAATTCTGAACCCGCGCAGGGAGAGCAGTCATAGGGGTAGGAAAAAGTCGATCAATGAAAGCAGAGAAGAGGAATAAAATGAAGGACATGATGAATGGAGTTGATCCCATTTCCATTATCTTCCTGTTTTGTCAATAGAAAGAAAAGATACTTTGGGGAGCCTATGGAGAGAAAACACAACCTTAGCACTTATTAAAAAGGTTTCATTAAAGACATGACTTATGATCATAGAACAAAGCAAAGACTGAAGAACAGAAAAGGATTTTTCTGTGATTATAGATAAAACTACTAGTTATTACTCTTTCCCTTGGCAAATAGGTTTCCATAGGATTCCATCAAATACAAACCATAATAGTTATAAATCAAACCCATTCATATTCTCTACAAAAAAAAAAAAGACAGAAGGGCAGAGGGGAGGAAAGAAAGTCAATTTCAATATTTTTAAGGGATCTTCCATGAGATCTATCCAGTGTAACAAAAAAGAAGAGAAAATTTTTTTCTGAATTAATCTTGGAAATAAGAGCTTTACTGGATGAAGGGACTAGAATGCCAATTGCTGGTTTCAGCTCCCCTCCCTGCAAACCACTGTTGAAAAGAATCTTTGGAATGGTAGCAAGAATTCCCTATTGACAAAGTTGTATCTAAGCTCTATTCAACTTTTCTCCAATCTAAGACATAGACCTCAGCCTTTAACGGGAAGATTCACTGAAGCTTCTCTGAGAATAGCATTTTCCAAACTGTACTAAAGAGGAACAAGAAGTATACAAGATGCTAATGAATATTACAAATAAAACACTTCTACAGTCAAATAACTTTGGGAAAGCTGAATTCAATATTTTTTTTGCAGCCTTAGATACATGCATGTATATTCTGTATCTTCATTGGGGACATATTCAGAATTTCTCAAACTGATTTGACCTTAGAATATCTATTTACTTGGTGGACCTTGTAATCCTATCTCATAGGTCTAGTATTCCAAAAAGGAGCCATGTACTCTTTCCTTATGTAAGTTTTAGAAAGGTGAGGTTAATTGAATAAAAGGTGGAGAAAGAAAACTACCAACTGGCCATGGCTTTGACCTTATGCCTGGGAGTGATGAGTCTTTACTTTCATCGTCTCTGGGTTCATCACTGAAGTGACAATCTCTAATGCCTCGTTCCATGATTTTCAGGGCCACCCTCACAGCAACATGAAGAAGCATTAGAATTACTCTCTCTTACAATCATCAGATCAGGGTTGGCCTTAGTGGTGAACTTGGGACACAAGGCAGGGGTTTCTTTCCATGTTGTGGTGGCTAAGAGCTCTGGAATACTGAAGAAGCACATGAAGTGAAAGATTTGGTAAAGAACCTGCCTGCAATGCAGGAGACGCTGGTCCGATCCCTGGGTCAGGAAGATCCCCTGGAAAAGGAAATGGCAACCCACTCCAGTATTCTTGCCTAGAGAATCCCACGGACAGAGGAGCCAGGCAGGCCACAGTCCATGGAGTCGCAAAGAGTCGGACACGACTAAGTGACTCACAGAGAGAGAGAGTTATGCCGAAACCACTGGACAACTAAAATTTAGTGTTTCATCCTAGTCTCTGAGATATACTCAAAGACTCCAAGTGCAGATTCCTTTGGTGGAATCTGTTCTGTACCTGCTGGCTCTACTTCCCTGCCTTTAGAATCTAAGATAGATTCACCCAGAATATAATGGATCACCCTCTTTCAGATCTTCTAGATTAGTGTAATTCCTTAAAATGCTATCATTATTTATGATGATTGAAAGAGCAGGAAACAGAGGCACCTAAGGGAAGATTTCATCTCTTAAGAGAATTATAGCTAGAAGGGATCCCTAGGTAAACCTTCTGTCTACAGGAATATAGCTCACTTGGTAGAAAGAACACTTTACAATCACTATATCCAAATGACTTAATTCCTACTCTATCACATGGCCAGCTGAGTCAGACTGCCCTATCCTCAGAGTCAGAAATGTATGAGATATCAGTCAACTCATTAACATGTGATTCATTTTGCAATGCCATCAACCACAATGTTTAGCCAGCAAGTAAAATTAACATAACTCTCAATGTGAATAGTGTATCTTTCCATGTAACTGCATTTATTCATTTTTCATATTTTAAAATATTCTTGTCAATTAAGAACTCTCTGTTGTAACAAAAAACAGATTTAAAGAATAGCAAGTTTGTACTGTGCTTTATGGTTTATGAAGTATTTTCATTTGTGTGTCTTATTTTATCCTCAGTATAACTCTGAGAGACAAATCTCAGCATCTTCACTTTGTGATATAGAAATTAGAGACTTGAGGTATTACCACCAAACTCATAGCTGGCAGAGTGAGACTGAAACCCAGCCTCTCTGATTTCAGATTTAGCACTGTCAACTCCCCATGAAGTGACGCAGTGCCCACGTGTCCTGAAAGTGAAAATGTTAGTTGTTCAGTCATGTCCGACTCTTTGTGACCCCATGGACTGTAGCCTGCCAGGCTTCTTTGTCCATAGGGATTCTCCAGGCAAGAATACTGGAGTGGGTTGCCATGCCCTCCTCCAGGGGATCTTCCCAACCAAGGATCGAACCCAGGTCTCCCACATTCCAGGGGGATTCTTTACTGTCTGAGCCACCAGGGAGGCCCAAGAGTGCTGGAGAGGGTACCCTATCCCTTCTCCAGGGGATCTTCCCTACCTAGGAGTCCTGAAGGATGGCTCTTATAAGTCCATGATAATCTCAATTTTTTTTTCTATACTCCTTGTGAAAAAATAAAATAAGTACTTCATTGGAAACTGTCCAATTTTTCAATTATTTCGTGTATGTCTGCCTTATCTGTCCCACTCAAACATAAGCCTGTGGTTACACTGTACTTTCAGGGATCCCTGAAGAATGTGCCCTCCCTCTAGACTGTACAACCACGTTCAATCCTATGCAACAGAACCCAAACCTAGCACAGACCCGGGATAGGCCCTTGCTACCTCTCAGAAACCCTCCCTGACCTTCTCAACCCCGTCCTTGCTTAGGAAGGAGCCTCTCCTGTGTGCCCTGTGCTCCTACAGACCAGTGTGGACATCCGTGGAGGACTCCCACAACCTCACTCTACCCCAAGTGCCTGTTTATCATACGTTTCCCACTTGACCTTGGTCATCTTTAGAACAGTGATCTTGGGTTCCTTCTCTTTTGACCTCCCAGAACCTAATATACAGTAGGCTGTCAATCACTAATAAATAAATAATCTAATAAATAATGTAACACAAAACCAATTAAGGCAGTTGGGGCCTTTGAGGAGCTCCCAGTCTCATGGGGAAGAAAAATCTATCAACAGACCACAGCGGGCAACATGAGGAGTTGTCCTTTCCAGGAAGAGTTGTCCTTTCGAGGTATAGATGGGTTCAAGGTGCCCTGGGAACACCAGGGAGGTTGGGAGGGATGTTGCTACCCAGACAGTTAGCCCTCAGAGACAGTGAAGCTGGGCAGAAGCTTCAAGAAGAGTAGAAGGGGCCCAGCCAATACGTGTGGAGCTGAGAGGAACATGGGTGACAAATGGGGTGGCAGGCTTTCCAGGGGCTCCATTTTGGGGCTGTGCAGCAGCCCTTTCTCTGGGGGAGCCACCCCTCTCTCCAACCAACCTCGTGGTTAGAATAGCAGCTGCCAGTCACATTAGCTTGTTCCCCTGGCCCAGAGGACTTCCCAGAGATTGTGCAAATTTCTTCAGGCTCACCAAGGAAGCAGATTTGAGAGAACAGAGCTGACCTGGAGAGAGAAGCCCAGGACAAGCTGGAGGAAGGGTGTCTGGGAAGGGTTTGAATCCCTGACTTGGGTTATTTCTGGAGGTTGGTAGACCCTTGCTTTGGCTGAGGTTTGTCTTTCTACCTCAACTCAATCGAGTCGGGTTTCTGTCACCTGAAAACACAAGAATCTGGATTGACACTAAGACCTTATGAAAATAGCCCACAACATGCACCGAGTTAGGGGCCAAGTAGCTCCTTGATATTTTATTTCTCAGATGGGCCTTTTCCCAGCATCGAGTTCAACCTCTTTAGTTAAAGATGGGGACGCAGGCTCACACACTTTTCCCAAAGTCAGCCATCCAGCTCAATGCAGAAGCTGAATTCTCTCCCAGCTCAGTGTCACATCCACACAGACTGCTGCCTTGTTGCCACATGCTGGGCAATTAGCCTCAAGGTAAGAAGTGATCACAGGGTTCATATTTGGTAAAAATATCAAAACAAAGAGTTCATGACACGACTGTAAACTGATGCCATTATTGTTAAATTCTATAAATATAAATTAAATATAATTAATATATAAATAATTCTAATATAATTAATTCTAATTATAGGATATAATTAATTCTATAAATATAAATTTTGTTTAATTTTACAAATAGCCCCTGGCATGCACCTGCCCTTGTGGTAGATGGGTATTTTGAGACAAGGTGCACTCCTTGACCTCAAGCAGTTCACCAAGTAGAATGAGGAATTGTACAGCTAACCAGAGCTCACAGACCCACAAATTAGCCATCTGGGAGAATATGTACTTGTTACTTTTGCAAGTGCTGGTAAATCTCCTTTGAACTAGTTATGAGCCAAACAAAAATGTCACCTCATCATTTCACAGCTGCATTGAAATTCATTTTCAATCAAAAATGGTATCATTCTGCTGGACCAACTGGATACAGCACTTGGTTTGTAGAAAATGCAAAACAGCCTCCAAAGACAACTATTTCCTCCTCCAAAGTATATTCAAAAGAATATGCTATGGGTTCTGAGGTCTAGTGTAGACTAGGAGGTTCAAAGATGTTTTGCCTGAGGCTAGGCAGCATCATCGCCCTGAAGGGAACTATACTATTCAGGATGGGCAGATTCTTATGTATTGTTAAAATAATGACTTCTAGAATTTATATTAAATTTCCAGACAGGCATATATCTGCCTGGAGGCAGGTGCCAATAACACCTAAGTCACCTTGAGTCCCTTCCAACTCGATGATTCTGCAGCTGCTTATACTGGATTTCTCCAAGTCTGTGATGGGCTGAAGAACTATTTCTGTCCTAGTTCTTTCCCTTATATAGGTCAAATCCCGTTCCAATGAGTACCATAACAATAACCACCTCATGGCTGGGTTATTTTAGATAACCTGATAAAATGAGAATCAGTGTGACCTCCAAGCCAGAGTTGGCTGTGACAGAATTTGACCTGGATATTTAAGCAAGGATGCAGCCAGTGTCTTCAGTTTTAATGTTCATGGCACTGGGCTACTGCAGGACAGTCAGACAGAGGTACAGAAAAATCATCTGTGAGTTCAAACCACAGAACTCGGATCCCTGAAAACAGTGATGCCAGTTGCCCGATAGGCACTGCAAAATCAGAAAGTCTGGGGACTCAATGGCACAAGTCTCCATGTGAGAAGAGTCTCCATATTCTGTCAACTCCTGCCAAAGAATATCAGGGCGACTTGCGCATCCCGTTTCAGGTCTATAAATAAGCCCTCTTGTCACACTGGGTACTCCTAAACCCGAGCATTCTCTCTCTATTCTTTACTAGTAGGGTGAGATCCATGCTTCTTTTTGACTATGTTGTTCTTTCTTTGAATGAAGTGCAAGCTCCCCCGCCTCTGTAATGTTCCTCTTGCTGCTGCTGTTGCTGTTTAGTCGACAGAGCCGACTTTTTTGGAGCTCCATGGACTGCAGCCCGTCAGGCTCCTCTGTCCATGGGATTTCCCAGACAAGAATACTAGTGTGGGTTGCCTTTTGCTTCTCCAGGGGATCTTCCCGACCTACGGATTGAACCCATGTCTCCTGCATCTCCTGCACTGGCAGGTGAATTCTTTACCACTGAGCCACCTGGGAAGCCCGTAACGCTCCTCTATAAGTAAATTCCCTGAGGACAGCAATGTGTTTGGCTCCCAGCCCTATTTAACATCTGAGTTGCAAAAGCATGAAATCTCATGCTCATAACAATGCTTGGCATATGTGTGTGTGCCTAGTCACTCAGTTGTTTCCGATTCTTTGTGACTCCGTGGACTGCAGCCTGCCAGGCTTCCTCTGCCCATGGGATTCTCCAGGCAAGAATATTGGCATATAGTAAGTCCTTGATAATTCATTTGCCGAATGAATGCATGAATGAATGATGAACAGGGCAGGACCCAATTCCAATGCTGCTCCTCCTTTCCCAGAGCAGTTATGGGTCTTTCCTCTGACCTTTTTGTACTGTTTGTATCTCTCTATGATAATACACGTTACACCTGTTTTCCTAGCTAAACTGGAAAATATTTTACGGCAGGAACTATGTTTTATAACTCCATGTCTTTGTGTCTAAAACAGTAAGAGTTCACTCAATATTTATTGCTTCAATGAGTGAAAAGAATGAATAAAAATGTTTCTCTTGTAACAATGAACACCAAGGATTTATGATTTAACATCATACCTCACATTCTGCCTGGACTCCAGAGCTTTCCAGAGTGAAGAAGCCATGAGTCACTGGGCTTGGAGGGGAGGGGTGTTTGTTTGTGGAGGACTTGTTTCCCGACCTCGATGAATCACATGTATAATCACCCCAACTGCATCCTGTCTGGGGAAGTAACCAAAACCCCTATTTCTAGCCCCAATGGCTTTTTGGTTTTATGAGTAAATGCCACTGGCATGCCATTAAATAAATGCCCTTGGAAAGCCCTCAGCCAATGCTGTAACCTATGACAGCCAGGTTGTAGAGGAGCATTCCTGAAAATATAGCACAAGACAAAAGAGTTAATGTTATTCACCTTGCCTGGATCACTGCTCTAGCTGCTAACTGATGACCTTCCATGCAAGTTCTTTTCAAACATCTGTTACACTCTTTTCCAATAAATCACAGGTATGGCCATGTAATTCTGCTGCAGAAAAATATGTGATGGTTTTCATCATCTATAGAATAAAGATCAAACTTTTAAATCTGTACCTCCCTTTAGATTCTGACTCTGACCTATTCTACCTTGCATACCTTCCTGGACACCCACATAACCATATGCTCCAAATAGGACGAAAGACTTTCTGATCACACACAAATCCTATACTTTGCTCTATGACTTTGCTCCCTTTGTTTCTTCCTAGCATGCCCAACACCTACCTTTTCCAAATGTCTAAAACTTACAAACTCTTTAAGTCTCACCAAACACCACTTCCTCCACAGTATCATCAGTGATTACTCAATAAGGAAGACAATGTCTTCTTGAGCATGTGCACATTTTATCTCTGTTCCCTTTCCTTTAATTACAGTAAGTCCCCTACATACGAATGAGTCCCAAGAGCATGTTCATAAGTCCAATTTGTCCATGGGTCCAACAAAGTTAGCCTAGGTACCCAACTAACACAATTGGCTACGTAGTACTGTACTGCAATACACAAATAATGTATAAAAAACAAATGAACACATGAAAAATAAACATTTTTAATCTTACAGTACAGTATCTTGGAAAGTACAGTACAATAGCTGGCTCTTCTTAGTAGTACCAGCTACATCAATGTTTCTTTTCTGTTTGCTTTTGGACATGCTGGGCTTGAAATAAAGATGCTGTACTGCTGTACTCTATACACCACTGCATGGTAAAGTGCACAAGAGCACAACCACTTGTAGAGGATGCACACACATGACAGTGTAAATCAGAAATGTGAACTCTTACACGATTAGACATGAGAATGCACATTTGCACCTTTGAAAGTTCACAAACTTGAACTTTCCTATGTAGGAGGCTTACTGTATAGACACATATGTGTGGGTTCATTTCTCTAACAAATCATTTCTGAAGAATATCTGAATCTTAGTCAATGTGATACTCTTTCAGCTCCTAGTGGTGCCTGCCAGAGAGGACACTCAAGATAAACACTGTTGAGCAGAAAAGCTGAGTTAGATCAATTGTTTAAATCCTTATCTTTTCAATATAAGAAAAACAAACAACCCAATCAAAAAACTAGCAGAAGGCCTAATAGACATTTCTCCAAAGAAGACATACAGATGGTCAACAAACACATGAAAACTGTTCAGCATCTTTCATTATTAGAGAAATACAAATCAAAACTACAATGAGGTATCATCTCACACCAGTCAGAATGGCCATCACCAAAAAATCTACAACCAACAAATGCTGGAGAGGATGTGGAAAAAAGGGAACCATCTTACACAGTTGGTGGGAATGTAAATTGATACACCCACTATAGAGAACAGTACAGAGATTTATTGTAAAAAACTAGGAATAAAACTACCATATGATGTAGCAATCCCACTACTGGGCATATACCCTGAGAAAATCATAACTGGAAAAGGCACATACACCCCAATGTTCATCACAGAGCTATTTGCAATAGCTAGGACATGGAAGCAACCTAGATGTCCATTGACAATTGAATGGATAAAGAAGCTGCAGTACATATATACAATGGAATATTACTCAGCCATAAAAAGGGATGAATTTGAGTCAATCTTACTGAGGTGAATGAACCTAGAGCCTGTTACACAGAGTGCAGTAAGTCAGAAAGAGAAAAACAAATATCATAGAATAAAGCATATATGGAATCTAGAAAAATGGCACTGATGAAGCTATTAGCAGGGTTCTGGAACATAGAGAACAGACTTCTGGACACATCAGGGGAAGGAGAAGGTGGGACAAATTGAGAGAGTAGCATTGAAATATACATTACCATAAGTAAAATAGATAGCTCATGAGAAGTATAACACAGGGAGCCCAACCTGATGCTCTGTAATAATCTAGAGGGGTGGGATGGGGTAAGGGGTAGGAGAGAGGCTCAAGAGGGAGGGGACATATGTATACTTATGGCTGATTCATCTTGTTGTATGGCAGAAACCAACACAACACTATAAAGTAATTATCCTCCAATTTAAAAAAAAAAAAATTAAAGACCAAAAAAAAAAAATCCTTTTCTTTGACTCAGAATCTTCAGGAAAGGTTTGACTTGGAATTTTTTTTACTCTCATCTCTCTTGCTTTATACCTTATCTCCTTTCCAAGAAAATATAAGATTAAGAAGATATTTGGTCTCTGCAGAGAAATTGATTTAGATCCATAGATCTCAAAGGCAAGATCCCAGCCTTCCTGCCTCCCATTCCTAGCACCTGTGGTCCACCTTGCTAGTAGACAGAACAAGCTTGGGGAAGAAAACATAATTTTGACCATAAACCAAGGAAAAGAAAAAAATAACTGAGAGGTATCTACCATTTCAAAAAGCAAACTTTACAAAAGATAGCATATTCCACCAAGACTGCTGTTCCTGGGTGTTTCATAATATCAGCACCCCAAGTGCCAATTTCAGGGCAGACACATTCCTTCAGTGTGGATAAGCAAGAGCTGACGCAATAAAGCTTAGCTTTGTTTGACTGCAAAGCACTTTCCTCTCCGTTTTGTTTACTGGTACCATTCTGGAGAGAGGAGCCTGGCGGGCTATGATCCATGGGGTCACAAAGAGTTGGACACAACTGAGTGACTGATACTTTCACTTTTTCACCATTCTGATTACGAGAATAGGGACACAGAAGTGGAACAAGGTTAAAATCACCCAGGTCAAGGTCAGATAAAGAGGGAACAGAATGTGAAGAATTTTGCTTCCTCAACCATCTTTCAGCAGCAAGCACTTTTGGGCGGATGAAAGAGATGGACGGCCATCACTTCAGCCTGAGAGCCACCTCCATGGACCGCTTCCCTCCAGGCTGCCATGAGGGCAGAGGCCAAGTCCTACCCACACCACATAATGGCTGAATGACCACAGAAAAGTCTGCAATCTCTCATCCGTTAAGTTGCAAAATAATGCTGTCAGACTTTATAAACTGTAAAGTGCTGCTTCAATATTACTTGTTGGTGTACATTCAAAGATAACTGCTTTTTTTTTCATCATCCTGCACCTGGAGTCAGCAAACTTTTTCTGTAAAGGGCCAAATAAATATTTTAGGCTTTGTGGGCCATATGGCATCTACTGCAACTGTTCAATTCTGAGTTTATAGCAGGAAAGCAACCATGGATAATATGCAAATGAAAGGATGTGCTTTATTCCAATAAAATTTTATCTCAAAAACAGGTGGTGGACTGGATTTGGCCGATGGGCCATATTTGCAAATCCCAGGCCTACATCCTTGAAGGAAATGAAACACCAGAGGCAGACAGAGGGGCTAAAATCTTTCCCAGTGCTAAGAACGATACTGTCAGCTTTTGTGAGCAACTGTCCTGAGACTTACATCTCTTTCAGTACTTCCTGAAATCAGAGTTTTAGTTTTGTGTATTCCCATCACCATCTTCATCAACATCATTTTGTACCTAACAGAAATATTAGGGATTCCCAGGTGGTGCTAGTGGTAATCCCTAGCACCACTCCTGCCAATGCAGGTGACATACAAGATTTAAATTTGGTCCCTGGGTTGGGAAGATCCCTTGGAGGAGGGCATGGCAACCCACTCCAATATTCTTGCTTGGAGAATCTCACAGACAGAGGAGCATGGTGGGCTACAGTCCTTGGAGTTGCAAAGCGATTTAGCACAAGAAATATTATTGAGAGCAGGCATAAAGGAACCCTAGCTTTCTACACCTACCAGTTGACCACACTCTCTTCTGGGAAAGACAGCTCTGATTATTGTTAAAGAAAATATCAATCATACTTGTGGTGAAAGGTCGCTAGTTTTTTTTTTTTTAACAAATTGGTCCTTTGAGCAAGATGAATTTTAATGGATTGGTTTATTAACCTAAAGGTTGAACCAGGCTGAAAGTAATTGAATGATTTGCTCATAATTAGTATTATTTATAATTATTTTACTTGGGAAAAAATATCACCTAAAATGTCAGGATGTTTTTTAATTGCTTCAAATGAGTTTCAAAATAATTGACTTTGCAAATGTATTTAAAAAAAAAACATTTAAAATTATATGAAGCTGCTGAGAGTCTGTCTGGAAGAGGCAAGATATTGATATTCATTACTAGGAACAGGGCAGAAATTGATCCATGATTTTTTTAACCACGTGAATTGTGTATTGCGGTCACTTTGGGACTCTAAAGGAGCTGGAATGCTGATAGGGTTTCTGTTCATTCCTCTTGCCCATTAAATCTGCTAAGTAAGTATGTTGCATGAATGTCAGTATATGTCTTTTGCTCAAATATAAATTTGTGTATATTTTGTACTTAAAAGGGAATAAGTACATGCTTGAAAATAGAAGGAATATATGTTTGGTGGTTTTAGAAAAATACAGTCTATGTACACATTGTACATGTATACATCTGATTTGTACGTGATACCAGTTTTTTGAAAGTAAGTGTATCACTTAGCATCTCTGTAAATATTTGACTCATCAGCCAATTGGTGGAGATGAAAAGGAGAGTACATTAACATCCAGGAAAAGATAGCTTTTAAAATAAAGTTGTGAAAGGCAGGTAAATCCCTAGTGAAAAACCTGCAGAATAGCAATGGTGATACCTTATAATAAGGTCACACTGTAGAGTTACAGACTTTCAGGGGGTTCAGGTATGATCTTAGGAGTACCTTACATCTATCTTGGGTGTCCCTACACGAAGGGGTACAGGAAGGAAAGGGAGTAGTGACTCCACCTGACAGATGGGGAGTGAAAGCTCAGTAAAGTCAAAGGATTTGTCCTGGTCTACACTGCCTTCCCCATATACCACAGTCATCTGGAAAACCCCAAGAAAGAGTGAATGTGTCCACAGGTATCAAAGCCAAGCTCAGCAGCCTTCATAGGTTGCTTGAACCAGCCTGACTCAGAATGCAGAACCCAACCTCCCATGTGAGGCATTTCTGTGAATAACAAGCGGACTGGAAAGAAAGTTGTCAGGGAATATGATGATGGGATTATAAAAACAACCTCTTATTTGCTTCTTCTAAGCGTATTTGGTCTAATCATGTGCCTAAGGCATGGTATGACATTGACCCAGGCAGCACAGTGTCCAGGACACAGACAAATCACTTGTCCAGGGAGCCAAGTAGACACCATCAATCATTATTCGCGTGTTTGAAAAATAGAAAAATGCAGCAGAGGCCGCAAAAAGGAACATTTGAAGGTGGCTGAAAGCGAAAGAACACAAAGTTTCCCACTTATCTGTCAAAGATACACATATATACAGACACACATATGCACTTAGACACACACACATACTCACACAGGTTCTTTCAAAGCCCAGAAGGAAAACACCCCATTGAGAGTAGGAAGGGTATATTCACTGATTAATTACTATTAATGCCATCTTTTATTTAGCTAGCAATTATAATCTATTAAGAGCATTTATTCACATTATTGTACTTACTCAATCCTCAGAAAAATCCTACAAGGCTCATCAGTAATATATTATATTATTATCTCCCTTTACAGACAAGGAAAATGAAGACACTGAGGTTTCCCTGCTTAAGTGAATCTCACTAAGTGGCAGAATGAGAACTTGCCTCCTAGTCATTCTCGAGAGTAACTGTGGGCATTGGAAGTATGGAGGGAAAGCCCGAGACGGTGGTTCCAGGTGGAGAGAACCTGAACACACCATCAGACGAGGAATCCTCCTGGTTTAGGTAGAAAAGCTGGAGTAGGTGTGGCTCAGTGACACACAACCCGAATGGTTAGAGAGACTCCCAGGCACACCTACTCACTTTGAAATTTCTTGTGCAACGGAGCCTTTGCTCTCAAACTCTCGGCCTCTGATGTCCTATAAAGTTTCTAGGGCAGCCGAGCTGGAACCAACTTCAAATGAAGTCTCTGAGTCAGCCCCCAAACCTTCCCTCTCCAGCTCCAAGGTCACTCTTTTGCATCACTTTTTCTTCTGCACTCTTTTGGGGCTCCTCCTTCACTCTCCCTCAACCTCCCAGGTCCTGTCTGCACTGCTCATCCTCCTTCCCTCCTGTCCGTCCACTTTTCCCACCATCAGGGGCTCTTGGCCCCGGGTGCCCCTCTGTCAACCCCTCCCAGGTACCTACCTGGGCTTTGCAGCCACAGGCACATCCCAGCTGCCCCTCAGCTTCCACGGTTCTCTGTCCGAAGCTGCCTGATGCTGCCTGCCTCCATCCAGGGCCTGGGAGCCATGAAATTCTTCAAGTTCTTTGTTACTTTTCCTCCTTAGCTGATGATGCTAGGTAAAGAACAACAAACCAGGAAAGATGGCAGATCAGCTGTGGTTCTCACCCGCAGCCTCCAAAAGTGTCAGCTCAGGCCCCAACATTGCAACAAAGGAATCTAACAGTTGGGTTCGGGAAAATCAGCTAGAGGACAGGAGGAGAAAACTTCAGCGCTTCCCAAATTCCGCTGCCCTCCGGGGGCTCCCCCTTGTGGAAGATGCAGGGCATGGCAAGGCGGTACCCAGCCAGACCAGGGCCTCCGGGAGCAGCGCAGCGGGAGAGGTGTGCACACACCCCAGGGGCGTGCCCCTGCCCAGGGCTGTGGAGACCCGTTCCAGCCACAAATAACAGTCCCAGTGTGAGCTGCAGGGTCGAGGTCCTCCGTAACTGATGAGAGAAACAGTTTGGGGAGACAGTTCCCAGCGCCTGGGGGTCTCTGGTCCAGGTGAGTATGGCATGAGTCATGAGCTTGCACAGTTTATGCTCTGTGTGGATGTGGTGACTGGCCACCCCTTGCCTCTGTTTCACGTCCAATTCCCTCACCGGCCCTAACGGATCATGAAGTCGGATATTCACACGGGGCTCTTCTGGGGAGACGGGGGTGATGTCCGCCATCTGAGGAGAGGAGGATGGGCCAGGCTCCTGGACTCGCACTGGTGTTGACATCTGGCCTTTTGGAGCCCTGGCAACTTCCTGCTCCCCACCTTGATGGAAACAGACTGTTATGTTCAAACAGTGTCTTTCTCTGGAGAGACCATCTCATTCATTCCCAACTACCCTGGTGGGCAAGTAGTAGTGAAAATCAAAGCATCAGTGGCTCAGTCTTGTCTGACTCCTTTGTGACCCCATGGACTGTAGCCCGTCAGGCTCTTCTGTCCATGGGATTCTCCAGGCAAGAGTACTGAAGCGGGTTGTCATTCCCTTCTCCAGGGAATTCCTTCTTCTTCCTGACCCAGGGATGGAACCCAGGTCTCTGGCATTGCAAGCAGACTCTAAACCATCTGGGCCACCAGGGAAGCCCCACCCTGGCTGGCAAGGAGGAAATCAAATATACCACTCTATCTGAAAACAGAATCAGAGGATCATGCACCCAAGAAAGGTGTCCAGTGCCCTAGAGAAGCCACTGGTGGAGTTAAGGGCCCAAGTCTCTCGACTTCCTTGCCCTTCCCCCACTTAGACTGTGCTCAGTCTCTGGAGAGATGGGGATGGGGGGATTCCCAGACCTTCCTTGGTGCAGGGCAATAAGCTGCACCCTGAAGGAGTATTGATATTGATCGACTGGACAATCATGAGAACAGTGTGCTGGGTGTGACACAGACAGGAGATGCAGAGCAAGCCTGCTGGAGAGACTGCATCATTATGTGATTATATCAAAAGCAAAGGAAACAGCCAGTGGGCCTACAAATAAGATGCTCTTTATTTGCTAGAACAGAGTAAGGAAACTACAGAATGACAACAGTGCCCTGGCCAGAGTTCACATGCCACTACATGTGTGGTGACACACTGTCTCGTTTACCCTCGTACCATTCTGAGATGGAGTTGGGTTAGCCCCATTTTACAGATGAAGAAACTGAGTTCAGAGTGGTTAAGTGCCCATAAAATAAGTGACCATGATAGGGATCAAACCTAAATCTGTTTCAGCCTGGAGCTCTTTCCAACATATCATATTGCCTCCATGACTCTTCTAGCTATCCTGGCCAGGGGACTTGGGCCACCACATATTACTTTCAGCAAGCCAAAATTCAAGCCAGTTCCCACCGATCTCTATTTAAACTCCATTACCTCCCTGATGTTGGTAGCAGCTCTGTGCTGAACCACGTGGAAAAACTGAACTGGGAGTAAAAATAATAGACTTGGGGGTTCGAGTGGGAGGGGACACATGCATGCCTATGGCCAATGCATGTTGATGTATGGCCTTTGTTCAGTAGCCAAGTCATGTCCGACTGTTTGTGACCTCATGGACTGCAGCATATCAGGCTTCCTTGTCCTTCACTATCTCTCGGAGTTTGCTTAAACTCATCCCCATTAAAGTCAGTGATGCCATCCAACTATCTCATTCTCTGTTGCTCTCTTCTCCTCCTGCCCTCTATCTTTCCCAGCTTCAGGGTCTTTTCCAATGAGTCAGCTCTTCACATCGGGTGGCCAAAGTATTGGAGCTTCAGCTTTAGCATCAGTACTTCAATATTCATGGTTGATTTCCTTTAGGATTGACTGATTTGATCTCCTTGCAGTCCAAGGGGTTTTCAAGAGTCTTCTCCAGCACCACAATTGGAAAGCATCATTTCTTCAGTGCTCAGCCTTCTTTATGGTCCAACTCTCACATCCATACATGACTACTGGAAAAAGAACAGCTTTGACTATAGGGACCTTTGTCAGCAAAGTGATGTCTGCTTTTTAGAGACCATCACAATATTGTAAAGTAATTATCCTTCAATAAAAATAAAAAAATAAAAATAAATGGCTTCTTCATTGGCTCATTCTCCATAAGCAACCTTGACACCATAGGACTGAAGATAAATCAAACACACAAACACCCTGAGCAAAAGAAAATGAAATGATGTGATGAAGGAGAAATGTCAACTCATAATACAGACTCATTAAATATTTCTCAGACCTATACTGGGCTCTGGACCGAATACAAACAAGGCAACCCACCCTGAAGATGCTTGCTGTTGTTCAGCTGCCCAGTTGAGTCTGACTCTTTGTGACCCCATGGACTGCAGCACACCAGGCCTCCCTGGTGTGAAGATGCTTACACGTTGTTATAAACTGAAGTCAAGTAAAAAAAAAAAAAAACAAAAAAACAGCACTAAGGATTTGGAGAATTCATGGAAAGCTGCAAAAACAAAGCAAAAGATTCCTTTTCATGTAATTGGATCTCAACTTGAGGACCTTCAGTGACAGGTCTGCTACGAAGGATGGAATAAGAATCCAGGAATACTTCTAAAGGAAGAATAACAGAGGGTCTGGAGCATGTGAAGGACACAGGGTCAGGGGTAGAAGAACAGGAAAACAACGGGGGTGGGAGGGAGACTCTTGTTCCCCTTTGGGCTAGTCGGAGCATCCCCTTCTGCTCCGGACCCCACAGCAGGCAAAATCAAGCACGCTGACGATAGAACAGCCCTAGGATAGAAGAGACCAGCAGTAATCTCAGGAGGACTCGGGAAAAGTGGAAATGTTTTCGCAGGTGAAGACACAACTCCATACAGGAAATAACTGCCATCTCGACTACCCAAATGGCTCTCGCGTAGAAAGTGATGGGGTTTCCTCTAGGTTTGAGGGAATACGGTGGAACCAGTGGGGAGAAACTCCAAAGAGAATGCTCTTTGACTCACAGAAGAAAAACATTCTGCTAGCTCAATCCAAAAGTAAAAGGATCGCCTCTGTCTGGAGAAGATCAGGAAGGTTCTGTTGTTGGATGTTCCTTGGTCAAAGGATGGGCCCAGGCTCCAGGAAGCCCTCCTGGACAGAAGTAACCCCAGGCATCCCTCTAGCTCTGAGAGCATTGGGGTCTCTGAACAACCTGAGTGCCAAAAGGAGAAAGGACAAAAGAAGCAGGAAATCCTCCCATAGAGCATGTAACTCCTACTGAGGGATCTCACACCCTAATATATTCAGTGATCACCTAAATAAAAAATGTGCTTACTTCTTTTCCTCTCTTTCCCTGAACAGAATCATTTATTTCTCTCTCTCAGGTAATTCCAATATTTAAGTACTTCCTAGGTAAGGCAAATACCATTTAGTATAGTGCAAAACACAAAGGAGAAGGCCACATTCCCATACGCTCATCAGTTTATGGAGACTCTCAGGTTTTAAAAGAGATGTTTAGAAGCCAGCTTGTCAAAGATCCACCCCCTCCTCTTCATGTCTGAATTTCTTCCCTATCCTCTCTGTTTGAGTGTTGCCTGATCTCTATTTGAAGACTGTTTCCAAAGTTAATTTCATTGTTGGCCATTCTAATGGTGAAATGAGCAAAAATATACACATGTAAAATGCATCAGTAAGACATGGAAACAAAGGAAAAGAAAAATGGTATGCATTATGTTCAGAATATAAAGGCAGAACCTAAAATTAATAAGGATTATAAAAAGCCAGATTATAGTAAATTTTAACAATATCACCTCCAATGCAAATAAATGTATTTACAAAACAGAAATAGACCCACAGACAGAAAACAAACTTATGGTTACCAAAGGGGAAATTGCGGGGGAGGGGGATAAGTGAGGAGGATGCAATTAACACATTACTATATATAAAACAGACAACCAAAAAGGACCTACTGTATAGCACAGGGAACTATCTCAATATTTCATAATAACCTGTAATGGAAAAGGATCTGAAAAAGGATAGATATGTAGAACTGAAACACTAGCTACAACCTGAAACTAACACAACATTGTAAATCAACTGTATTTCAACTCAAAAAATGAAAAAATAAAATAAAAATACCACCTCCAGTGTGAGTGTATCATGACACACAGTGCTGATAAAAAGCGTAGGTGAAATTGTTGCCTGTCATGGTATCTTTTGAGTGCATTTGTAAGACTTCCTGCGCCAGGTGGGAAGATGGAAGAATAGGGACAGGAGAAATTTAAAAGGTGAAGCTTGCTAACAAGGAAGAAAGCAAGGTATGGGACTTTGAGGGATGCTGGTATATGGTATGTGAGTGGCTTGTGTGTATGATGAGGGCTGGGGCAGAGTTGTAAAATGAGGGCAAAGCTGGTAGCAGACGAGAGAAATGATGCATTAAAGAATTGACTCAGAGGTTAAAGCATCTGCCTGCAATGCGGGAGACCTGGGTTTGATCCCTGGGTTGGGAAGATCCCCTGGAGATGCAAATGGCAACCCACTCCAGTATTCTTGCCTGGAAAATCCCATGGACAGAGGAGCCTGGTGGGCTACAGTCCACGGGGTTGCAAAGAGTCGGACACGACTGAGTGACCTCACTTCACTTGAGAGGACAGAGGGCTTAAGTGGAGGAGGGAAAAGACACCGAGTTTAGGGTTGGAGGAAAAGGAAGAGACAAGAGACCAGTAAGGGAATTCAGCGGTAGGGAGAAGTGAGGAGAGACCCTCAAGGGAGGTCCAAGATGCTGGGGATGTTTCCAAAACCGTCGTGGGTCTCGAGAGATGGTGAGAGGTAAATGTTGAGGGGTGTAGCAGAAACAAAGTACTTAAAGATCTCCTGAGTGGAAAGAAGCAGAGAGGAAGCCAGACTCATCATAAGACTTAGTTTCTTCCTGGCTGCAAAAGATCATTAATCCATCAGGAAGATCTGAATCCATCATGTGTTGACTGAACACCTCCTATATGCTCACACATGTGAGAGAAATAGAAATACTAGTAAAAAAAAAATCATGCTAAAGAATGTCCCGTAGTAATCTTAATTACTGTCAACTAACAATCACTGATTTACTAACAGCTACAGCTGGGGACCATGGTCAGCACAAGGTATACAGTTGGGTCACCAGGCCTGTGGACATAGAGGTCACAAAGTTGGAACGGGGGCAGGTGGCAGCCAAATGTAAAACATCTACCAAGAAGTATAGGGATATTTGAGAAAGTTAAAGTGTTAGTTGCCTGACTCTTTGTGAATCCAAGGACTGTAGCTCACCAGGCTCCTCTGTCCATGGAATTCTCTAGGCAAGAATACTGAAGTGGGGATTGCCATTTCTTTCTCCCGGGAATGTTCCCGACCCAGGGATCGAACCTGGGTCTTCTGCATTGCAGGGAGATTCTCTACTGTCTGAGCCACAAGATGATGTACAAAATAGGGTCTGTGCTCCTTTTACATTTTTAACTAAAAAAGAGATGTGAGGAGCCACAAGAAGCAGGAGGAGTCAGGTCATGGCAAGGCTCTTCCTGGCCTCAGAAGAGCTGAGAGCACCCCTGACAACTTCTCAGGATCCAGGGCAAGGTGGCAGATGCTGAGCCCAGCAGAGGACCACTGGGGCACCGGGGAGGAGCCGGACTGGGTAAGAAATGGGGCTCTGCTCCTCAGGGAGATCAGGAGGTTCAGGATGGAAGGAGGAAGGCTTCCACCCAACCTCCTTCCACTCCAGACCCCACTCACCCTGCCGGGTATCACCTCATCAGCTCATGTGGCCTCTGCCCATGGCTCAGTGAGAAAACCTTCTCTAAGGAGCCTCTCCGATTTCCTGAATGTTCTGTCTGCCTTGCTTTTTCCTGCTTGGGTTCACAGATGAGCCCATCACCCTCAACGCCTGTTTCGGGGAAGTGTTTGCATTTTCCTTGGCAAAGGTGCAGCTCGCTGAATTCTTTTAGGCCAGGCCAGTCACAACAAGCCCCTAAATCGCTGAGCCAGGCAGTTTCTTTGGGGATCTGCTTACATTCCCTCCCTGAAAAGGGCAGGGGCCCACCCCGTGCAGTCTCCATTCGCAAAACGCACACACTCCACGTTTAAGGTGGTAGAGGCATGGGAGGCCTCGACCAAAGAGGGGACGAGGCGCAACTGATTTTCACTTTGGTTTTACCTTGCTTGATTGGGTTTCATTCCACTTAAGAGGATGGACCAGATAGCTCAGAGTCAGCTCCCTTGAAGACTGTCTTGAGAAAGGACTAGGGAAGCTTTTAGTGCAAGCCCCATGGGATCCCAAGTTGGCAGAAGAATTTATATGTGTCAATACCCTCTCTCATTCCCAAGCTTCCCCTCAGTTTAGGGTTTAATATTGCAGTTGCATTCTTGTAAGTTGTGGCTTTGGGAGAAAGATGAAGTCAGGCTATATATTGCTTGATTTTTCTTTATTATTTTTTTTAATTATCATAGAGGGGTGTTTGGGTAGAAATAATCCAATTCCATAAGGGATTACTCCAAAGTTTTTTTTTTTTCCTGTTTTGGAAATTGTTACATTTGATGACTTTTCAGTCAGTTTAGTTTCCCACTTATTTTCTATCACGTGAACATTAGAATGTGGACTGTTCCCCAGGTGTCCCTGGATGAGGGGGGAAACCTTGAGGAGTAACTTCATGGGAGCCTGTCAAGCAGTCACACAGCCAGTTTGGAATTAAAAATTATCTGTGAATAATTCACAAAGCGTGTAATCCATGGGCAGATCATTGAGAACTGACTGCCTCTGAGAGGTGCCTACAAGTTGAGCCAAATAGCCCTGCAACAACAAGAAGAAGATGATCATAGAATTGCATCATCAATTCTTGGCATCAGTGTATGGATAACAAAGGTAACACAGTTGCAGGTTCACGGTCAGAGTCTGACAGAGTCTCTTGAAAAGTAAGATTTGGACACATTCTCGCAGGACAAGATGACCCATATGTATCCAGAAATACCTAGAGCAGTCATTCAGTACTGAGCTCTCCTACTCAGATGGAAAATAAAGGGTTCCAGGATCCAACTTGTCATTTTCAACCTAAAGAAATCAGGGCAAGTCTCATTTGTAGATGGATAAATACCTTCTAGGAAACTAAGATGACTTCAACAAGTTTATCAAAAAACCTGGCATTATGAGCAGGAGGCTTGATACTGAAAACCCTCCTAGGAACGGGCTCAAACAAAGCATACCACACTGTCTGATCCAGAAGCTCTCTAGCAGTTTCCAGCTGTAGTGAGAACATGACAGGCAGAAGTAACCCCATCTCCATGCTTTGGAGGGAAATTTACGAACTGAAGGTTACCTGACCTAACAACAAGGATGCTTAGTTTTCCTATATTAACTAATGAAGAGTAGACACTGACATTTCTAACCAAGGGGGAGGGGGGGATACTTTAGGCTAAAAGCAGCCTCAATGTGGGAAATCAAATGAGGTTGTGAGAAGAGTCAAATTTCTTGCCCTTAATTAATACAGCTGGATCCTTCAGAGATGCTCATCTTCAGGGGATTTTCATAGGTCCTTGGCCAGAGACCAACCTGGATCCTAAGAGGAAACCCCCCGGGCTTTTTGTTTTAAAGAAAGAGCTTTAGTCATCTGGGCTTTGCTTACTGAAAGAATATTCTTTCTTGTTCTGGAGTCAGGGTAAAGAATGTGACGCTGGGTTATCTGAGAGGCTGACAGGGAGATGCCATGGAGACAGGCCCAGTGGTCCCACGCTGAACTCTTTCACCTTGAAGGCAAATCGGATGCCATCTTCACTACCCTTCCCAATGCCTGCTGTCTTCAGGCTGCATGACAGCAATGAACACAGAACCTAACTGCCACTCATTTCCCACTTCAGCATTAACACCAAGGAAATCTGGTACCAGAGCCTTGGAATTATGAGTTGGAAAATGGTAACAAGAAGAGTTAGTGTGTGAAGTCATTCACAACGCTGAATGTCATCCAGTGCTATTGGTCACGCAGGATACTGCCATGGCACTTTCTGCTAAAAAAATTTTTCCCTCTCAGTTCTTTGGAGAATTCTCCCTGCTTCTGCATGCAGAGAGCCCCAGCAACTCACAATAACCTGAGGGTCAGAGAGCATCACCTTTAAGAGTGGGGCCACAGCAGTGGCAGTGGAGTCATATGATCCCACTCACCCTATGTCAAGGCCATGGTGTACCCATAATGATAGGTTATAGGGGTGAGTTTACAGAGCAAATGGGCCACTGCTCTTCTCTTCCTTGTTTCTCAGCGAGAAAAGTGCAGAAAGTTCAGTCACTCCCACTGGCCACTGGACAAATGCCCAACTGCTCCCCGGGGAAATGGCATAGCGACTGTGTCATAGTGAATTCCTCCCTCCCAAGCCCCTCCTTCCTGGCTGCTTAGTTGCCAAGCTCTGTCCATTCTTTCTCCCTGTATTTCTTGAATCAGTCCTTTTCTTTGATTCTTGCTGCCATCGTCCTTGGTTGACGGTCTCATTTTTTCTCTGCTGGACTCTTCCTCTGTCTTCCCATTTTGTTTCCCATTACCAGCTTCTACCAGCTGTGGTCCATGTTACACATGACTCTCAGTTGAGTCTGCCCGATACATGCCTCTCCGCTCACTCTCGGTGATGCTTTGTTTCCTACTGTTCACAGTCCAAATATGGTGATTCTGCATTGCTTACCAACCAAAATCCAATGGATAAAGGGACAGCTTTATTTACAAAGAGGAAACTGTCCAGAGACTCACATGTCACCCTATGAATAAAGGACTGAGACTCAGAAAGTTGCTCAGGCTTCAGTAGCCCATGTACTAGTGGTAAATTTCATTTGTGCTATTTCAATGGGTTTCTCTCCTCTACATTCGCCTTGTCACAATCAGAAAGTCCTTTCCCATGTCTATCCTGAATTATCTCTCAAGCTCTTGAATTCTGCTCACTTTAACACTATTACATCTTTTAAAGTGAGTTCCACTCTCAGAAATGAGATGAGCACAGTAAAAAAGGAACAAGGGACTACTAAGAAAAACACTCCAGAATGACCACAGCTTGAGTGGAGAAGAGCTGGAACAGAACGGGGAGCTCACGGGTGTTTGTGACTGTTGTTTGTTTGATACCCTGCATCTCAGGGCCTCAAATGTCCACAGACTATCCTCTTGACTTCGAGGGGGATTTCTTTGCCATGCTTATGCTTCAGTTACTGAAAACACAAGTATTTATTATGTATCACCACAATTAGACCATAATAATACTCCATGATGATGGGAATGGTTTCATGGAGAAATATGTTTGGGTAAAGATCCTTGGATATCACAGCAATGCATAAAGATCATAGAAAGCAACTTGGAATATAATGCATAGAAAAATTACTCAGTTACTTCACACATCTTGACAGCACTGTCATTTCTGGGGCTAAATGCAGCAGTGGCTAGGAGTGGATATTAACTCTTCACAGTGGGGGAAAGAGGGGAACACACCATATCACACACAACTGTGAGGATTCCAATTCTATACAGCTTCTTGTCATGTGTGACAGATGGACATAAAAGAATCTCCCTCTCCATAAGGCCTCTGACACTTTCATTCCCCTTTTCCCAGAAGTAGCATGTACTGCAATAAGAGCCTAGGGGTGAAGAGTAATCTTTTCTTTAAAAAGAAAAAAAAGAGGAGAAAATGAAGAAAAGAAACAAGCAAATACAGACTCTAAAGGACAATTTATTGTGCCTGATTGTCAGTATACCATGATACACAACTGGGAAGTTCTTCTCCAGATCTAAACTGCATTCTTTCTGCTGTTTTTGTCTGTTTGACCATAGATGGCTCTAGCCTCTCTGCCAATAGAGAAATACTCACAGCCCTTTCCAGCTGGCCATTTGGCTCAGCTAACAGGATTGTTCTAAAATCCACGGTTATAATGTCTGTGCCTGAAAAGGGCCACTGAGCTTTGCTACGTAAGATTGCCCTGGACCACGTCTCTCAAGCTAGGCAGCCCTGCCAGACGCGTGTGAATACAGATGGCCATGACCACTGCTTCTATCTACTAAGAAAAAAGTCAAAGCCAAACTGGTGCCTGAGAGCAGTGAAGATTCGGCAACCTGGAATTAAGCTCTATCCCCTCATGAGAGCAAGACGCTGAACCACAGCAGAGGGTCACCCCAAGGCCAATCCTGGGCTCTAGTTTTCAGTCGTGTTTGCCTCACAAAACCATTTTGTTTCCCGAGAGTGAGGGTAGGGTTCTTTAGCAAAATTTCCAATATGGAAAATTTCCTCAATTTTTTCCTTATACGTCCCTGTGTGTGTGTGTGTTAGTCGCTCAGTCATGCCTGAGTCTTTTCAACCCCATGGACTGTAGCCTGCTAGGCTTCTCTGTCCATGGGATTCTCCAGGCAAGAATAGGGGGGGAATTGCCATGCCCTTCTCCAGAGGATCTTCCTGACCCAGGGATCGAACCCTGGTCTCCTGCAGTGCAGGCAGATTCTTTACCGTTTGAGCTATAGGGAAGTCCCTACTTTCTTCTATCTCAAAAAATAAAATGTTACTCTTGACTTTATTTTAAAAAAGAGCACAAAGGGGTGACGGTATAAACAAGATGAGACTTGAGAAAGCCAGAGGCTGTCTGCCTTTTGCCAGAACTAGGCTTTGCTTCCGTTTGGCTTTCCCTGAGGCAGCCGGCCCGCTGAAGCCTGGTGATTGCTCGAGGGGCCAAGCAAGAAGCAACCCTAGGACTTTCGAGTCTGGTGAGTGATGTCCTGAAGGCCATTCAATCTGTGTTCAGAATCACCAGGGTAAGTTCCTTAACACTCCTGACCTTGGTTTCCTCACCTGTGAAATGGGGATAATAATGGGGACATATCTCATGGGATTGTTGAGAAGTCTTAACTCAATGGGATAAAACCTTTATTAACACAATGCCTGGCACATAAGGTGGGACCATTTAACTGCACCTCTTGGTATTAATATTAGTAGAGAGTCACCTCTGGGGGCAAAATATTTAGCAAAGAGGGAGAGTGGAAAAGAGAGCCCCAGGAAGGGACCAAGGCACCACCATCCCCATGGCTCTGGCCATGACCCCACTGTGTAGGGGTGAAGAACATTCTTCCATTCACCCGGGCCCCAGCTCGCTCCCAGATAACAGACCAGGCCAGCGGCAAAATAAAGACCCGCCTCCCACAAGATGGGCAGTGCGCCGAGGGGCGCCTGGACCCAGAGGAGATATCTCGGTCCAGCATTTCAATCAGAGCTCTGCCCAGCCAGCTCCTGGGGTGCACACAAAGCCCCATTCAGGAGTTCTGAGAGTGAGCAGATGAGCGGAGGGGCCCTGGCAGGGGGTGGAGAGGCGACACAGCGCCTGGCACGGACCCTGCGGGGCCGCCTTGGGCGAGTGGGCGTGGAGGGCTCTGGTCCGCAGCCGGGGCTGCACTCTTTGTCCTCCCTCGTATGAGCCTGGAGACACCAGCTGCCATGGCTGGGACTGAATGACCTCCCTGGAGGAGGCTGGGAACCCCCACCCCCACCATGCCAGTCCAGTAAGCCGGGTATCCAGTGGAAACGGGCCATTACTAACTGGCCCGCCATTTCAAAAGCACTTCTTTCTGGGAAAAATGCCTCTCAGAGGTTCCCACCCTGGGGAGGTACTAGCTGCAGCACTGAAGTGACAAACAAGAGGCTAAATTAATACATGGCAGCTACCCATTATTCCCCAGGACCTAGGAAGTGGCTTCACGTTCTTTAGCCTCAGTTTTCCCATCTGTACAATGGGGCCTGGTAAAATAATCTGTTGGAATTCAAAGGGTAGCTGTTTAAATGAACTAATTTACAAAACAAAATAGAGTCACAGATGTAAAGAAACTTAAGATGAAAAGAAAGGTTACCAAGGTGGAAAGGGGCGGGGAGGAATAAACTGAGGGACTGAGATTGACATAAACACAACACTATATACAAAGCAGACAACTATAAGTACCTACTATATAGCATAAGGAATGCTAGTCAATACTCTGTAATGATCTCTATGGAAAAAGAATATTTAAAAAGTGGATATATGTGTAACTGGTTCACTTTGCTGTATACCTGAAACTAACACAACATTGTAAATCAACTATACTCCAGTAAAAATTAATTTAAACACACACACAAAGACCAAGGAGTAGCTATTGAGAGAGCTTCTAGGTAGCAGCCTGTCCGTTCTCGTCAATCAAGCAGGCAGGCTGTGGCCCCCGAGACTGCATGGAGAATACCCATTCTAGGGCTCCTGTCTGCACAGCTCTGTGTGCAGCCCCCAGATATGTCAAATCTGATGCATTCAGAGCATGCCAGCTCTGAAGTGCTCAGGATTTTGAAACACAGAGGCTGCTTAAAGGACCATGATGCGTGGATAAAATAAAATTCCCTCCTTTACTTTTACCATTCTAAAATTATGAAAGGCTATCCCAATAATGGAACAGAAAACTGAGCACTCTTTTGCCACCAGGATTGTAAGACATTTCCTATGAGACAATATCATTCTGCAAATGACTCAACTCAGAAGGACTGAAGGGATTTTCTGTGATCTACAGATGTTTCTACATCAATTAACCCAACTATCAACCTTTTCTAAAATGCACTGGTTGCATTTTTCATTGAGATCGCTCTCACCCAGTGGTAAAACACAGTACATATACCACCTCTTCCAGGAAGCCCTGACTACATAGCTCGAACCAGTGCCCCTTCATCATGCTCCCACAATGCCCCAGGCACACCTCTCTTGTGGCACTTAGGAAATGATTTGAAATTGTCTGCTTATGTGTCTCAGTTTTCTCTGTGGTCAGGAATCATACGTTATCAAGCTTCTAACACAGTGTTGGCAACATGTAGGAACTTAATAAATGTTTATTGAACCCACTGGATGTGTATCTATCATGATTGCTGGCATAAACCCCCATTTATAAGAGTCTCCTGTAACCTCTGCTCTCAGGAAGTTCTATCTCTTATCTAACCCAACTCTCCCCTGTACACACATGTTGCTACTTTTTCTAACCTCAGCTGGAGACAACAGCTGATGGCCATCCTCATCCTTATCAGAGTACTAACAGAAATCACAGCTATCACTCATCATTTCTTTCTACCAAGTCAGACTTTTTTTTTTTCAGGCTTAAATCAGGAATGAACTATCAGAATCTCAGATCTGACAGTTTTTACTTTAAATAGGAGAATAGAGAAAGACTTTCAAGAAGGATTTTGGCTGGAGAGAATCTGCATTTCAACAAGCTTCTGGGAATCACCTACTATGTGCCAGGCTGTGTGAGAGAGAATAAACACATGCCAAATTCCTGACCATCAAGAGATCTGTAACCTGCTGCTACTGCTGCTGCTAAATCGCTTCAGTAGTGTCCAACTCTGTGCGACCCCATAGATGGCAGCCCACCAGGCTCTGCCTTCCCTGGGATTCTCCAGGCAAGAACACTGGAGTGGGTTGCCATTTCCTTCTCCAACGCATGAAAGTGAAATGTGAAAGTGAAGTTGCTCAGTCGTGTCCGACTCTTAGCGACCCCATGGACTGCAGCCCACCAGGCTCCTCCGTCCATGGGATTTTCCAGGCCAGAGTACTGGAGTGGGGTGCCATTGCCTTCTCCATCTGTAACCTAGAATAGGGAATAAATAGCAGCACTCCACTTTCTTTGGGGTGCTTTAACTAGAATTACCAAGTTTTGCGAGAATATAAGAAAGTCCAGAGTGCTAAAAAAAAAAAAAGTTTCTGGTTCCTGAGCAGTTTGGGAGAAAACTAGTGGCTAAGTTAGGGAACATGTTGGGGACATGTTGGTGAGCCCATGAAAGGATCAGTGCCCTGGGTGTGTTGATATTGTGACAGAAACCCATTTGCATTTTCACCACTGGGCAGAGGCTGGCGTCCACTGACCACATATTCAGCAAGCTGGCAGGAGCCCCTGATCACCAACCAACCCCCCACTGGCAACCTCCCTTCTTCTGGCCAAGGAGCTCAGGGTCTGCGTGACTTAGGGCAAGTCATCTGGGGACATTTGGGATTCTGATCGGGCGAGCCAGTGGAGGCAGCACAGATAAGACCAGGACAGAAATCTGGCAGCCTAAGAAACATCTGCTTGGGCTGAGGTTTTGGCTCTGGCTCCTGTGGGGAGCCTGGGACTGGAGCCCGGAAGGCTGCATTTGGAGCAGGTTACAGCAGGTGGCGCAGGAGAGCAGAAACCAACCCTCCGTGGGGCCCAAAGAAAGTATGGGATTAACTCCACCCCAAAGAGGTGCAAGGGCCAAGAGAGGCCAAGGCGACCAGGCTCTCTGCGTGGTGCCAAAAAAGGGAGATTGTCCAGATGGAACATACAGCCAGATATGGGCATTTATCAGGTAAAGGTAAACCAAGAGAGGTGCTCAGAGGTCTGAGTAAAATCCTTGAGAAGTCAGCACGTTTAGCAAATACATAAAAGAAAGAGGAAAACAACATACAGTATTAACTGAGGGGACAAGGTAAACACTGCTAGAGTTGAAAAGCTCAAACCACTCTGAACCCTTAGACTCTGAACCTTAGATGGATAAAGTATAATTTCCCCAATAACCTCTCCCCACCACCAACAAAGCAAAACAGAACAAAACCACAACCCACTTACTCTGGTTGGTGAAGCTCTGGAAAGCAACATTTCCAAACATACACACAAAAGGGACATTTATTCCCATCTTAAAGCTACTAGACGAAGCCACCTTCTCCACCTTCTTATCTCTGGGGGCCAGTCGCTCAGTCATGTCTGACTCTTTACAACCCCATGGACTGTAGCCCATCAGGGTCCTTCTGTCCATGGGACGGTCTAGGCAAGAATACTGGAGTGGGTTGCCATTTTCTTTCTCCAGGGGATCTTTCTGACACAGGGATCAAACCTGGGTTATATGCATTGCAGGCAGATTCTTTACTATCTGAGCCATAGGGAAGCCCACTATCTCTGGGTAAGTTGCCCCTAAATCATACAGCTATGGGAAGAATATGGTGGAAAAGTCCTCCCATAGACACCCGAGGTTTCTCAGTTTCTCTGCCCCAAAGGGCAGAAAGCGTGGTCCTACTTATTTAATTATGCAGCACCATAACTTGAAGAACTGTAATGGGGAAGTTCTAAATGGGGGGGGGGATAAAATTACTACACACATGAGTATAGGACAATCTCTCTCCTCTGAACATTCAAGAGCAGTAGACTGTTGAGATGTGCAATAGAGAATTGGCCTTCTATACTGAAGCAGTGTGGGTTAGCTTGGGGGTAAGTCTTAGGGAATGCAAGGAATTTTACTTATTTTTCCATTTGGTTTAGTTTCATGTTGTTAATTTCTCTCGTGGGGAAGCAATCCTAGATATTTAAAGTCTGATGTTTTATAAATCAGTTCTCTGTGTTTATTTAACTACATGGACATATATGAAAAATTCTGCATTGAGAAACAAAATATTTGATGTATTTGTTTTTAGTCTTTTGCAAAAAGCAGGGTCTGTTCTGCTGGGTTTACTGCTCAACTAGGACAGTAGATGAGTCTGTTCTATAACCTGCCCCTTTATAACTTGATAGGGCCACAGCACAGACATCTCAATAGCAGAAAGCATAAGAGCTCAGAGATTTGTTGTTGTGTTCAGTCGCTAAGTCGTGTCCGACTCTTTACAACTCCATGCCAGGCTTCCCTGTCCTTCACTATATCCGTGAGTTTACTCAAACTCATGTCCATTGAGTCGGTGATGTCATCCAACCACCTCATCTTCTGTCACCCTCTTCTCCTCTCACCCTCAATCTTTCCAAGCATCAGGGTCTTTTCCAAGGAGTCAACTCTTCGCATCAGGTGGCCAAAGTATTGGAACTTCAGCATCAGTCCTTCCAATGAATATTCAGGGTTGATTTCCTTTAGGATTGACTGGTCTGATCTCCTTACTGTCCAAGGGACTCTAAAGAGTCTTATCCAGCAGCACAATTTTGAAAGTATCAATTCTTTGGCACTCAGCTCAGCAATTAGGCTTCATCAAATGGCCGTGAGAACACAGAGGAAGGGAGATCAATTCCTCTGGGTGGGACCAGAAAGGCTTCATGGAGACAGATATCAGAGCTATTTTACCCTCTGTGCCTTGGACTTGCTTTGTTCTGCCTGGAATGTCCTTCATCAGCTCCCACCATCTTCCTTTTGTGGGTAATTTTTCATCTTCTTCAAGAACCAATAAAGATCCTATCTGAAGCCCTTCCTGACCAGCACCCTGTCCTGTGCAAATCTCATTCAAAGTACGTGACATAGAAAAGACGCTGCTGTCCCCGTCCCCGATAAAATCTCCTTGCCGTGCTGTAGACTTCTGCCCTTCTACTTCATGTTTCCTCAGATCCCTTTCCTGTCAACTCTGAAGTAGGGTTGCCAGATAAAAACAGAAGACCCAATTAAACTTGAATTTCAGATAAACAAATAATTTTTAGTAGAAGTATATCCCCAATATTGTGTTGCTGCTATATTTGCTAAATATAGCAGCCCCATTCCTGAGACCCCTGAGTTCATGACTGGTTCCCCCCCTCCGCCATCTCCTTGTGGCAGGGGATGGGGGTGTGCATTCAAAGCTGCAAGTACACTTGCTCAGCACTGATCTCTCTCCCCAGCCTACCTTCTAGAAGAAAGGGGGTACCCTTTACACACTAACCTCTAGAATACTGGAGGAGTAAGGTCAACTTCAGACCCATTTCTGTTTTTCATCTGTACTGACTGGATGTATTTATTCAATAGAAATGAAGTTTAAGTGTTTTTTTCAATATAAAAACACTTGCTCAGTTGTTTTTAAGTAGGAGGGTTATCACTTGCTCTTCATTTAAATGTGGATTCATGAATTGTATGAATTCTCTGACACTTTGAAATCTATTAAGTCCATGTTGACTTTCAAGGTATAGCCAATTGGATGTAGTGATATATACCTTTTCAGTTTCTGTGGCTCTTTCAACCCATTCTGTCCTGGAAGAAGCAGGAAGATACAGCTGGCAAAGTATGAACCTGCAGGAATACAGCCAAGCCCATCATACCATGTCCATCACTGTGAAATATCTTCAAGTTCAACGTGCCCTCTTTATTTCACTATTTTAGCAAATGGAACTTTAAAAGCGAAAATAGCAACATCTTGGATTTCTCCAAAAAAAACCTTTCTGCCAAGATTAACATTCTTTCCACTGACACTCCATCTCCCAGGGAAAAAAACTGCAACAAGAATAATTTATGGCAATGTTGCCCTACCTTTTTGACGTCACCACACACAGGAAGTTATAACTGTATAACTGGGATACATTGGAAAGACATCAGGAGATTCTATTTGAGACTTAGTAATAAAATTAACTAAATTTCATTATTTATGTTTTAAATTAGAAAATGTTACAGAAGATATTAAATATGGACTTTCATAAACTCTCCCAGTAAATAAATCATTTTCTTTCTAGAAACATCTAACATCTGCTTGTACAATGTAATAATTAGGGAATTCCCTGGTGATATACCAGTGGTTGGGACTCCGTGCTTTCACCGACAACAGTCCAGGTTCAATCCCTGGTTGGGAACTATGCTTTCACAAGCCTCGCAGTGCAGCCAAAAACAAGACAAAACTGCAATGATTGAAATCACTTATGTCTCCTATATTACGAAACAGAATATTAAATACAAGAGCAAATGAAATTAGGAAAAAATCTAATATTTTATAGGACGAACAAAGCAAAGAACATCACTGATGGTTAAAAAAATAAACCATGACTAAAAACTAATCAAATCAGGACGTTTTAACAGAATAATCAGAGGAAAGTCAACTGTACTGAATAGCTTCCCAGGACACAGTATGGGTGGTGGGGGTAGGAGCGGGCAGTGATTGCTATTCATAGAGTTTCAGACACCTAAATAGTCATTATAAAAGTCAGGAAGTTTACAGATGAAGCCATACAATGAATGCTCACATAACTAGAATGAAAAATCTCTAAATAGTTAACAAAATTGCTTTTACATATTTTCCCACAATAAGAAATTTTCAACCATCTATACCTTGGGCAAATGCCTATAAACCATGCCAGCCACCCTGAGCCTACCCACAGTGCCCCTAAGAAGCTCTGCCTTAGAGAATGAGATCATTCTGATCTATTTCTAGCCCACTATTGATAATACAAAGGCAGAGTCAAGATGAACAGATACCAAAGAAGAGAAACAGTTTTGTCTTTTAACCAAAATTAAATCTTCCTCAAATATTAAGGATTATGGAACACTGAAGTTCCCCACAGAGGACCTAAGGGTTACCTTCCTTCCTTCACCAGCCTTAATATGTGCAAAGCGCCAGTGAACTATTCCACTCCATCATATACCTGGAGCCACGTGAAATGCCAACACTGGCACAACCACTACGGAGAGAAAAACAATGCAAAAATCTTGGTCCTATTTGGACGAGCTTACTTTGTGGCGACTGAGACCAGAATGTAAACAGGGTACAAGGTTCACTTCAGTCATTCAGCCATGTCCAACTCTTTGCGACCCAATGGACTGCAACACACCAGGCTTCTCTGTCCATCGCCAACTCCCAAAGCTTACTCAAACTCATGTCCATGGAGTTGGTGATGCTGTCCAACCATCTCATCCTCTGTCATCCCCTTCTTCTCCTGCCTTCAATCTTTCCCAGCATCAGGGTCTTTCCTAGTGAGTCAGTTCTTCACATCAGGTGGCCAAAGCATTGGAGCTTCAGCACCAACCCTTCCAAAGAATATTCAGGATTGATTTCCTTTAGGATAGACTGGTTTGATCTCCTTTCTATCCAAGGGACTCTCAAGAGTCTTCTCCAACACCACAGTTCAAAAGCATCAATTCTTTGGCACTCTGCTTTCCTTATGGTCTAACTCTCACATCCATACACGACTACTGGGAAAACCATAGCTTTGACTATACAGACCTTTGTCAGCAGAGTAATGTCTCTGCTTTTTAATATGTTGTCTAGGTTGGTCATCGCTTTTCTTTCAAGGAGCAAGCATCTTTGAATTTCATGGCGGCAATCACCATCTGCAGTGATGCGGAGACCAGAAAATTAAAGTCTGTCATGGTTTCCATTGTTTCCCCATCTCTTTGCCATAAAGTGATGGGACTGAATGCCATGATCTTAGTTTTTTGAATGCTGAGTTTTAAGCCAACTTTTTCACTCTCCTCTTTCACTTTCATCAAGAGGCTCTTCACTTTCTGCCCTAAGGGTGGTGTCATCTGCATATCTGAGGTTATTGATATTTCTCCCGGCAATCTTGATTCCACCTTGTGCTTCATCCAGCCCGCATTTCACATGATTTACTCTGCATATAAGTTAAATAAGCAGGGTGACAGTATACAGCCTTGATGTACTCCTTCCCCAATTTGGAACCGGTCCATTGTTCCATGTCCATTTCTAACTGTCGCTTCTTAACCTGCATTCAGATTTCTCAAAAGGCAGGTAAGGTGGTCTGGTATTCCCATCTCTAAGAATTTTCCACAGTTTGTCGTGACCCACATAGTCAAAGGCTTTAGCATAGTCAATGAAGCAGAAGTAGATGTTTTTCTGGAATTCTCTTGCTTTTTTGATAATCCAAAGGATGTTGGCAATTCGATCTTGGGTTCCTCTGCCTTTTCTAAATCCAGCTTGAACACATGGAAGTTCTCGGTTCACGTACCACTGAAGACTAGCTTGGAGATTTTTGAGCACTACTTTGCTAGCGTGTGAGGTGAGTGCAATCATGTAGTAATTTGAACATTCTTTGACATTGTCTTTCTTTGTGACCTTTTCCAGTCCTGTGGTCACTGCTGAGTTTTCCATTTGCTGGCATACTGCATGCAGCACTTTAACAGCATCATCTTTTAGGATTTGAAATAATTCAGCTGGAATTTCATCACCTCCACTAGCTTTGTTCATAGTGATACTTCCTAAGGCCCACTTGACTTTGTACTCCAGGATGTCTGGCTCTAGATGAGTGATCACACCATTGTGGTTATCTGTGTCACTGAGATCTTTTTTGTATAGTTCTTCTGTGTATTCTTGCCATCTCTTCTTAATATCTTCTGCTTCTATTAGCTCCATGCTGCTTTTGTCCTTTACTGTGCCCATCTTTGCATGAAATATTTCTTTAGTGTCTCTAATTTTCTTGAAGAGATCTCTAGACTTTCCCATTCTATTGTTTTTCTTTATGTCTTTGGATTGGTCACTTAGGAAAGCTTGCTTATCTCTCCTTGCTGTTCTTCGGATATCTGCATTCAGATGGATGTATCTTTCATCTTCTCCTTTGCCTTTTACTTCTTTTCTCAGCTATTTGTAAGGCCTCATCAAACAATCATTTTCCTTTCTGCATTTCTTCTTGGGGATAGTTTTGATCATCGTCTCTTGTACAATGTTATGAACCTCCATCCATAGTTCTTCAGGCACTCTGTCTATCAGATCTATGATCCCTTGAATCTATTTGTCATTTCCACTGTATAATCATATGGGATTTGATTTAGGTCATACCTGAATGACCTAGTGGTTTTCCCTACTTTCTTCAATTTAATTCTGAATTTGGCAATAAGGAGCTCATGATCTTAGCCACAGTCAGCTCCTGGTCTCGTTTTTGCTGACTGTATGGAGCTTCTCCATCTTCAGCTGCAAAGATTATAATAAGTCTGATTGCTGTATTAACCATCTGGTGATGTCTATGCGTACAGTCGTCTCTTGTGTTGTTGGAATGGGGTGTTTGCTCTGACCAATGCATTCTCTTGGCAAAACTGTTAGCCTTTCCCCTGCTTCATTTTGTACTCCAAGACCAAACTTGCCTGTTACTTACCTGTTACTCCAGGTATTTCTTGACTTTCTACTTTTGCATTCCAGTCCCCTATAATGAAAAGGACATCTTTTTTTGGTGTTAGTTCTAGAAGGTCTTGTAGACCTTCTTTCTAGGTCTTCAAGAACCATTAACTTCAGCTTCTTTGGAATTAGTTGGTTGGGGCATAGACTTAGATTCCTGTGATATTGCATGGTTTGCCTGGAAACAAATAGAGATCATTCCATCATTTTTGAGATTGCACCCAAAACTGCATTTCGGACTCTTGTTGACTATCAGGGCTACTCCATTTCCTCTAAGGGATTCTTGCCCACAGTAGTAAATACAATGGTTATCTGAATTACATTCACCCATTCCAGTACATTTTAGTTTACTGATTTCTAAACTGTCGATGTTCACTCTCGCCATCTCCTGATTGACCGCTTCCAATTTACCTTGATTCATGGATCTAACATTCCAGCTTTCTATGCAATATTGTTCTTTACAGCATCAAACTTTACTTCCATCACCAGTCACATCCACAACTGGGTATTGTTTTTGCTTTGGCTCAGCCTCTTCCTTCTTTCTGGAGCTATTTTTCTACTCCTCTCCAGCAGCATATTGGGCACCTACTGACCTGGGGAGTTCATCTTTCAGTGTCATATCTTTTTGCCTCTTCATACTGTTCATGGGGTTCTCAAGGCAAGAATACTGGAGCGGTTTGCCATTCCCTTCTCCAGTGGGCCACATTTTGTCAGAACTCTCCACCATGACCCGTCCATCTTGGGTGGCCCTACGCAGCAGGGCTCATAGTTTTATTGAGTTAGACAAGGCTGTAGTCCATGTGATTAGTTTGGTTAGTTTTCTGTAACTGTGTTTTCCATTCTGTGTGCCCTCTGATGGATAAGGATAAGAGGCTTGTGGAAACTTCCTGATGAGACTGGCTGTGGGGGAATCTGGGTCTTGCTCTGAAGAGTATGGCCATGCTCAGTAAATCTTTAACCAATTTTCTGTTGATGGGCGAGGCTGTGTTCCCTCCCTGTAGTTTGGCCTGAGGCCAAACTATGTTAGGGGTAATGGTGGTAGTGGCAGCCTCATTCAAAAGGGCTTATGCCAGGACTGTTGTATTCAGTGCCCCTGACCCCACCACAAGCCACTGTCAATCCACGCCTCCAGCAGAGACTCCAGGACACTCAAAAGCAAGTCTGGCTCAGTCTCTTGTGGAGTCACTGCTTCTTGCTCCTGGGTCCTGGTGCACACAAGGTTCTGTTTGTGACCTCCAAGAGTCTGTTTCTCCAGTTCTGTGGAAGTTCTGCAGTCAAATCCCACTGGCCTTCAAAGGCAAATTCCCTAGGAGCTCTCAGCTCCTTTGTTGGATCCCCAGGTTGGGAAATCTGTTGTGGGCCCTAGAACTTTTGCAACAGTTCGAGAACTTCTTTGGTATAATTGTTCTCCAGTTTGTGGGTTGTCTGCTCGGTGGCTCTATGGTGGGGCTCACATGCTATGCCTCCCAGGTGTTGATTAAAAAAGATGCACAACTTGAAAGTTGCAAATTAAGTTTTATTTGGGGCAAAATAAGGACTGTAGCCAGGGAGGCAGCATCTCAGATACCTCTGAGAGACTGCTCCAAAGTGGCAATGGGGGAAGGTCAATATACAAGGTTTTGGTGAAGGGGGAGTTCAATACCATTAAGCACTTATTTTATAAAAGGTTTTTGCTAGTCATGAAGATCTGATGTCACCATGAAGGGATTTAGTGCTTCTCTAGATATGAGGAGATGGAAGGAGTGAGATCATAAAATTTGTTCCTAAAAACATCCAACTATCTAAAGACCTGTCCCACCAGATTCCCTGGAGCACAGAGTACCTCACTCTACCCTGAAATCCCTCAGGGGTTGTTGAAGATCAACAGCTATAGCAGCACAGGGTTCAGTCTCTGTAGAGGCAGATGGCAAATGCTTTTGTTCAGTTGTTGGCAATGTTCTTGGTAAGTGCCAATTTGTAGTTGACACAGGTCTGCTGCAGCCAGAGCCCCTGTCCCCATGGCAGGCCACGGCTGACCCGTGCCTCCCCAGGAGACACTCAAACACTCCAAGGCAGGTTTGGCCCAGTTTCTTGTGGGGTCCCTGGGTCCTGGTGTGCACAAAATTTTGTTTGAGCCCTCCGAGCCTCTCTGGCGTGGGTTATGATTCTAAACACGATTTCGCCCCTCCTGCCATCTTGTTGGGGCTTCTCCTTTGCCCTTGGACATGGGGTATCTTTTTTTGGTGGGATCCAACATTCTCCTGTTCAGTGGTTAGCTGCAATTTTGGACTTCTCACAGGAGAAGATGGGTGCACATCCTTCTACTCTGCCATCTTGTGTGTGTATCATTGCTTAGTAGGGAATGTTTATAATTCTTAAGATTCAGTGGTTCTTTCCTGCCCATCCTCACTTTATGCTATAACCAGACACATGCTTTTACAGAGCATCTGACTTCTTTTCCCCTGAATACTTCTCTTTGCTCCAAGAACCCGTCTCAAGTTTGACACTTGAGAGTGTTTTTCGCCTCCTGAAAAGTATGCTGCCTTTCCCCTTCTCACTTTCAGCCAGCCTATATGGTTTCCCTATATGGTTTCAGAGCTTGGGAAGAAGGGCCTAGCACCACCAGCTACCACTGGGTGACTGTTATCTCTGCATGCCTGGAATGTAAAACCCAGATGACTGGGGGGAGCGTAGAAGATGCACCTGCCCGTTTCTAGGACAAAAAGGTTTTCTCTACTCACCCCACTACCCAGGGCTCAACAGGGTTTCCCTGAGCAAACAACTTTAAAATTGTCAGTTAAGCCTATGCCTCTCCAGAGCCCCTCTCCTCTAGTTCCATCCCCGGAAAGATCAAAGTTTTGAGCCATGTGGTTTCCATGATTCTGTCATGGATGGCACATCCATCAAGGAGTCCCATCTGAGCCCCCAGCAAGGCAGAATAACTAATATGCATAAATTAGCACCAACATCTACTCCTTGGAGAAGTGCCAAAGCCATGCTTTCCTACAGCAGATAACTGACCATCTTCATTTCCCATCAGCCTCTTTTTCCAACAATGAGCCGCCCCCTCCCTCATCTCATGTTCAGTTTTCCTTTTTTGAAGTTTTTTTTTATTTTTTATTTTTTTGTGATTATGCTTTTTATTGATTTATTTTTTAATAAATTTATTTATTTTAGTTGGGGGCTAATTACTTTACAATATTGTAGTGGTTTTTGCCATACATTGACATGAATCAGCCATGGGTTTACATGTGTTCCCCATCCTGAACCCTCCTCCCACCTCCCTCCCCATCCCATCCCTCTGGGTCATCCCACTGCCCCAGCCCTGAGCATTTGTCTCATGCGTCGAACCTTTGACATGTGAATGGCAACGGCATAGAAGTTTTATTTCCATTATGTAAATGAGAAAAATAAAGCTCAGAGGAGTCATGTGACAAGTCCAAGTCACATAGCTAAAATCTGCAGGGCTGGTTGTCCAACCAAGGTCTTCTGACTCAATCTGGTATTCCAGGGCACAGTTCATAACCAGTGACAGAGAAGGAGAGAAACATTTGAGAAGGCCAGTACAGCAAAGCTCCTATATACAAACTAGTTCCATTCCTAGAGCTCGTTTGTAAGTCCAATTTCTTCGAAAGTCCAACAAAGTGAGCCTAGGTACCCAACTAACACAATCGGCTATGTCATACTCTACTGTAGTAGGTTTACAACACTTTTCATGCAAATAATACATAGAAAACAAACAGAAAAATAAAAACATTTTCCACCTTACAGTCCAGTACCTTGAAAAGCACAGTAGTACGGTACAACAGCTGGCATACGGGGGCTGGCATCAAGTGAACAGGCAAGAAGAGTTACCGACTGGAGGAGGGAGAGGAGGTGGGGGATGGTGGAGCTGATGGATCATCAGCAAGAGGAGACGGAGGGCAAGCTGCAATTTCACTCACGCCTGACACTGACAGAATGAACGTTCGCATCTTTAAAAGTTCACAACTTGGAAGTTCTTATGTAGGGGACTCACCCTACCGAAATTGAAGGAGCCCCTATGTCCTTTCCTGGTTTTGCAACCCCCCAAATCCACAGTGCACTGGAAGTCCCTGACAAAAGTTCCATGGATATCTGTGTCACCCGTGGGGCACAACTGATTCTAAGTAAAACTGCACAGATGCACGCACACACTGACACATATTTATATGTGTGTAAACTTATTATCCTCTCAGTATTTAAAACTCTTTCCCGTATTCCACATTGTTCTCCAAGCAGTAAGTGCCTGGAACATAGTGGAAGTTCAACTAACTATTGGTTGAATGAACAAATTAATGCTTTCTCTCTCACCCCTTTTTACATCTTAGAATCGTCCTTCTGTTTCAGCCAGTCCCATCTTCTCGCTGCCTCGCCACCCACACTAAAGTACCGAAACAGGCTCAGTGTCAGGGGATGCTGTAAGTAACCAAACAGGCTGGTGCAAAAGTAACTGCAGTTTTACATTGTTGAACGTTGCTGTTTGATTCTGGGATACATTCTTAAATGTGGCTATTTTATACGTCATTTTAATGCGAATTTTTTGCCCTGTATTTTTTGCTAATGACTTATTACTTGTTGTTTATTTTGTATTTTAGACTATAGAAATGATGTGAACGTGTACACCTATGGCTGATTCATGCTGATGCTTGGCAGAAACCAACACAATTCTGCAAAGCAATTATCCTTCAGTTAAAAATAAATAAATTTTAAAGTTTGAAAAATGATGTTATATAAAAGGCAAATTCAAGCGACTTTTTTATTTGAGTCCAAAATGGGTCATAAAGCAGCAGAGGCAACTTGAAACATCAACAATGCATCTGGCCCAGGAACTGCTAACGAAAGTACAGTGCAGTGGTGGTTCAAGAAGTTTTGCAAAGGAGATGAGAGCCTTGAAGATGAGGAGCTTGGTGGCTGGCCATCGGAAGTTGACAACGACCAATTGAGAGCATGATTGAAGCTGATCCTCTTACACCAACACAAGAAGTTGCTGAAGAACTCAACGTCAACCATTCTACAGTCATTCAGTATTTGAAGTAAATTGGAAAGGTGAAAAAGCTTGGTAAGTGGGTGCCTCATGACCTGACTGAAAATCAAAAAAGGCATCAATTTGAAGTGTCATCTTTTCTTATTCTACACAACAACAACAAACCATTTCTTGATTGGATTGTGATGTGAGAGGAAAATGGATTTTATATGGCAACCAGGGATGATCAGCTCAGTGGCTGGACTTAGAAGAATCTCCAAAGCACTTTCCCAAAGCCAAACTTGCCCCCAAGAAAAGGTCATGGTCACTGTCTGTGGTCTGCTGCCAGGCTGATCCACTACAGCTTTCTGAATCCTGGAGAAACTAATACATTTGAGAAGTATTCTCAGCAAATCAATGAGATGCACCAAAAACTGCAAAGCCTGCAGCCAGCATTAGTCAGTAGAAACGGCCCAATTCTTCTCCATAACAATGCCTGACCACACGTCACACAATCAATGCTTCAGAAGTTGAACGAACTGGTAGTTTTGCCTCATCTGCCACGCTCACTTGACCTCTCGCCAACTGACTACCACTTCTTCAAGCATCTCAGCAACATTTTGCAGGGAAAATGCTTCCACAACCAGCTGGACGCAGAAAATGCTTCTCAAGAGTTTGTTGAATCCTGTAGCATGGGTTTTTATACTACAGGAACAAACATTTCTCATTGGCAAAAATGTGTTGATTGTAATGGTTCCTATTTTGATTAATGAAGATGTGTTTGAGCCTAGTTATAATGATTTAAAATTCACAGTCCAAAACAGCAATTATGTTTGCACCAGCCTAATAAAACCATAGCTCTCATTCTGCTGAAGCATGATTTACAAACTCTAGCTTCAGAGACGACTAGGGTAAATGACTGTCTCAATTCTTTGGGACAGGTAATTCTTTAGGAAACATTCAAATCTCATTTTATAAATAACAGATACCAGGAAATTAAATGATTAGCCAAACCTCACCAAACTTGCAGGTGACAAAAGCAGAATTTGAATGCAGTTCTGACCATTGGGTTACCACATGTATAAAGTGTCTGGCATGGTAACTGGCCTTCTGGTACTTCTTGAAGGTGTCTGGGACATGACACTCATGGCTCTTTATACTGTTTACTCAGCCTACAAGGTTCTTTCTCACATGACCAGCTCCCACACCTCCTCCAAGGCTTTGCTCATTTTCTACCTGCTCACTGAGCCCTTCTCTCATCACCCAAAATTGCAATCCATCCTTTCCCTCATCTCCATCACTCTGGGTCCCCCACATTCTATTGGGTTGGCCAAAAAGTTAGTTCGAGTTTTTCCAGAAGATGGTATGCTGCTGCTGCTGCTAAGTCGCTTCAGTCATGTCCGACTCTGTGCTACCCCATAGACGGTAGCCCACCAGGCTCCCCCATCCCTGGTATTCTCCAGGCAAAACACTGGAGTGGGTTGCCATTTCCTTCTCCAATGTGTGAAAGTGAAAAGTGAAAGTGAAGTCACTCAGTCATGTCCAACTCTGAGTGACCCCATGGACTGTAGCCTACCAGGCTCCTCTGTCCATGGGATTTTCCAAGCAAGAGTACTGGAGTGGGCAGAAGATGGTATAGAAAATCCCAAACTTTTTGGCCAACCCAATATTTTTTTTTTATCCTAGATCATATCTCTTTGCAGCACATCATATAACTTAATTATTTATTATGTTTACAGATATTCCCCACATAGGCTTTGCTATGGTGTGAATTTGTCTTTTTTAATTCATTGAGAATACCATCAAGAAGACAAATGTCCAACAGATATTTTCTAAATTGAAGGAGTAAATGAACAGCAAACAATCAGTTAATATTTGTTGAATGGAACGAAGAACTTATCTAAGCCACCTCATGAATGGATCCCACTTGTTAAACGCCCCCTGTATGCAGGCCCAGTGACATAAGTGATCTCACTGAATTATCCCTTAAGTCCTTTGAGCTAGATATCAAATTCCCTGTTATAAAGATATACATGCTCAGAGAAATTAAATAATTAGACAAAGATCATACCACTGGTAAGTGACAGAGGCAGAATGTGAACTCAGTTCTAACTCCAAAGCTTGGAGGTCATTCCATCCCAATACAACACTTATCAATGTACCCACAAGGATATGAGCCACCCAGAAATGTACTGCTTCCACAAATGAAATATGGCCCTGTATGAGATCGGTAACTCTTAGTCATCAACACTGTCTCATTCAACACAGGTTAGACATGAGAGCTCCCTCAGCCGAGTTGAAGCCGGTTGTTCTCCACTCTTACGGAGCCCAGAAGCAAGGTCTGTTGCTCAATCCAGTCTGGTAATTTGCATTTCCAATCACTCAAAAATTTAATTAGTATCATGGCCTTAATCAGGTGCACTGCAAACACAGCTGATGTCATCAGAGCTTAATTAGTTTGAAGGAGACGAAAAAGTTTTTAGTCTGAATATGTCTCTAGTGGTATAAAGGTGAAGGGTCTCAGAGGCTTGTAGAAGGGGAAAGAAACCAACTTAAAATCCAGACTGATTAAAGACTTCAAAAAATATTACCTGGGAAAAGTTTCTGAAAACGTAACATCACTATGACAAAAACACGAAGGCAACAAAGTGCCAAGGCCCTGCAACCCGGTTTTGAAACATGTCAGTCACCACCGCCCCCCAAATCTCCTCTCACCTGTTTGCAGTCAGTTCCTATGCTCCTACCTGCCAATCCTGTGCAACCACTACTCTGCTTCGTGTCACCATCAATTTGCCTTTTCTGGACATTTTAAATAAACGGGATAACACAGTATGAACACCTCTGTGTCTGTCGTCTTACTCGTAGCACGGTTTTGAGTCTCTCCTATGTAGTGGCAGGCAGCACTATTCTATTTTTATTGTTGACTAGTGCTCCACTGTATGATATACACCATTTTGTTTCTCCATTCACTAACTCATGAACATTTGAATTGTTTCCACTTCAGGGGTATTATGATTTTGCTGGGGTGAAAATTCACATACAACTCTTTAGGTGCACATGTATTTTCTTTTCTCTTGGGTCAATTCTTAGGGATGAAATAGAGAAGTCTCATATTAAATTTCCACTTCACATTATAAGCAACTGCTGAACTGTTTTCCAAAGCAGCTGTTCCATTTCATATCCCCACCAGCAACACATGAGAGCATTTCTTAAATTGCCTCAGACAGTAGAATTGAAAGTCTTCAACTTTTTATGTCTAATCTTTGAACTTCAGCCCTGAAAGAAAATAGTAAAATGCTCAAATCACACTGTAGACAGAAGGAATGATGCGAAATTAACTGCAATCAATGAGGTTTAGACAAGAGAATGGATTTGTAGCAAGTACGTCTTCTCAGGGATAGGATTTTCAGATTTCATTTGCTAGGCAATTAAATTAATCAATTAAATAAAATAACTCCCCAGAAAGATCAGTTACATTGCCACATAGATTGCTCACTTACCCAAATTTACCCTGCGGTTTATATAACAAAGACACTGGTTTCATTTATTTCATTCTCCCTATTTTTATCTCCACATCTCGAAGGGAAGGAAGACTGTGGGCTTTGTACAGTTTTAGTATGTGTTAGTCAAACTGGATGGAACCCACTCACATGTGGAAAACTCTAAATGATTTCATTTTGCTTTCAATCTTCAAGACTCTTGATAAGATTATATATTATCTTATCAAGATAATGTAAGATGATGTGGCCAACTCTTGAGCTGCAAATTTAGTCTGGGAATCGACTGAGGCTCCACATTGTACAATTCGTGGGTTCATTCATTCATTCTGGAAAACATCAATATGTTTCTTGAGATACCAAGAGGACACAGACCTGGGCTGTGCTTTTAAAGGAGTGACAAGACTTGTCAACTAATATTACACTGGAGTGTTGTAAGTGCTGTCATCAAAGAAAATACAGGTGGGAGGGAGGATGCAGGCACAAAAAAGGAATAGGACAGAAAAGTCACTCAGACGAGGTAATTCTTGAGCTATTCTATTAAAGCAGGCATTTGTCAGAGGGTCAGGTGTCGGGTAATGGGAGGTCATTCGAGCCAAATGCCAGAACAGAAGCAAGGACCTGGTGCCCTGACACTGTGTGTTCAGATACCTGTCCTCAGTGTGGCTGGACAGGGGTACCCTGGGGGGTAAAGCAGAAGGCAAGGCTGGTGATGGCTTTACCTGTCCTAGTAAAGAGACTAAGTCATCCTACAGAAAACAGGGGCTGACTGTAGAATCTGACACTATAAGATTTGAATTATTTTTAGCTTATTTTTACTAGTAAAGAGGACAACTAGGAGACCAATTAAGGAGAGAGTTAAAGGAGCCAGGTTAGACATATGATCTAAGGCAATAGCAGCAGAAGTAGTTAGGAGGCCTAGGGAGAGGAGGAATGTTGAAAGGGCAGCATCTAGAGCAGGGTGTGCTGTGGACAGCAGTGATCCAAGGCCCGCGATGAAAGGCTAACTTCCTAGGTCCCAGCCCTGTGATTTATTGGACTTGATTTTGACCTAGGAATCTTCATTTCTACAAGCACTCCAGGTGATTCTAATGCAGGGTGACTTGACGATACTTACCTCCAGAAAGCAAATACATCGCACAGAGGAGCCTTGTGGAGAACCATTAATTCCAAAGCTACCACTGCAACCAGTGGGGTGGGGGGTGGCTTCTGAGAACAGAATGCTGAATTTGAGTGAACTTTGCCATGGGTCTCTGCTCAATTGGCCCCTCACTCTTGTTTGGCTCACTCTTAAGAAGAAAACTGCATTTCAAGGAAAAACGATTTAAAATGTGTCAACCTAGGCAACAAACTTTAATCAAAGCCTACTGGCCCATGTATAAGATTCCCAAGAGGCTAACTCATGGCCACCTAAAATGAATTTCTGTCTCACAACAAAGGTGAGGAACTTCACATTTCTGAGTTAGCTCCTGGTACAAAATTTTTTAGTCTGCCTTCAGAATCTCTGATCTCTTTCCACCTATGCTACATCTCAGTATCAGGTATATCTCTGACATACTGTGGGTTCAGTTCCAGAGCAATGCAATAATGCCAATATCACAATAAAGGATGTCACATAAGTTCTTTTGTTTCTCGGTACCTATAAAAGTTATGTTTATACTATCCTATAATCTGTTGAATGCAATAGCATTATGTCAATAGAAACAATGTATATCCCTTAATTAAACAATACTTTCTTGCTAAAAAATGCTACTACCTATCACCTCACAACACAGGGCTGTAAAACCCTCCATTTTTTTTAAAGCAATATCTGTGAAGCACAATGAAACAAGGTTTGCCTATACCATCTCTTACATACCACAAACTCCAAAACAGTAGAAACTAGACTTGTCCAAAATCATTTTGCTTTGGTATGCCTACGGAAAATAGGCACAAAATGAGTGCTTTGTGTTGATGAAGCTGCATCTATGTTAATGCTTTATTTGTATATTGCTACAAGTGCTGAATATATAATTTGCGTATTATGCCAATTTGAGAGAGTGGGGACTGTGCTGTGTTTTGTTGTGCACAATATCTTTAAATGCAGAAAACACCAGGGTAATAAATTAAACATTTTAATTAAGTGTTATGGCACCCTATTCGTACACTTCTGTTATATGGTTCAGACAACTGTGTCAAATAATGTCCTCATTAAACTTCTACATGCATGACAAGCCTGATTGAACATGGCGAGTCTACATCTGATCAATTTTTTTTATCATGTCCCCCAACTAGAATGATAAATACTGACAATATAGCCAATATTTACTGCACAATCATTTCATGCCAGATATCACATTCAGTGCTTTAATGAAAGATTACACTGAATGCTCATGGCGACCTTAAGCAGTAGATTCTATTATTAGCCCCATTTTACAGATGAGAAAATCAATGCTTAAAACAGTTAAGTATATAAAAAAGGTCAAAGCATGTGACAAGCAATCACAGAGCAGGGATTTTAACTTAGGTGTAGCTGAACAGGCTCTAAAAATGAGCCCATCTTGTTTCTCAAGTTTCTATTCTATCTAAGCAATGAAACACGTGGATGTAATGTGATGGAAAATGAAGAAAAAAATCTAGAGTGTGGAAAATCCTACTTTACAATGGTAATCTCAGGAATTATCAGCTGGGAGTTGACCCCAAGTCTCTTCTAGGGATGTGACTGTCTGTGTTTAATGTGCCACTCTCCAGGGAGACAAAACCCGTTGGTAGCATTTTTCAGACTTCCTGCTATGCAGACCCTCACTCCCCCTGTCATTACTAAAGGTAGAGCTGGGAAGAAACACGCATTGTGCCCATTTCCTCCTAAGAGTCAGGTTTCTCGTGGTCTCCAAACAAGTCCCAGAGACCTTGGACCAGGGAGAAAATAACCTGCCCCTGTTCTGCGGGAGCACCGAGTGCACAGGAGAGGATGGAGTGTGAGGTAGACAGCTGAGTAGGGGAATGCGAGCACCACCAGGCTATTTTAATTACAAAGTGATGACAGCTGAATATATTCCCTGACTCTGCGGCTAATAGCTTCCTGACCTAGACCTCACTCGCTAGACCCACTCCCGAAACCAGACCACAGTCATCCCCGTGGGGCTTCTGTTACTGGCTGGCCATCTCAACAGATGCAGGTCCAACCAAATCCGTGTTGCCTATGAGTGTGCAAAAGGGGAGACAAAAGGGAAAACGCGTATGAGATGAATCACAGTCCACAGAGGGAGGAGTGGGTGTCTGCGGCTGCTTGGGAGGGCGGACACCAAAGGTCACTGTCACGGAGTCCCTCAGCAGCACACGAGTAATTCTGTCCAGCTGTTGTTCATAGCTTGAACTTTTATCAATTCATTTGACACATTAAAAATATTCGATTGACTGTCCTGTGATGAGGGCAGTGTGTGTGTTGGATAAAGTATGCTTTTTACAGTTAAAAATGCCCACAGCATTTCATCTGCTCCCAATACCATTTAATCCTCACAACTATTGTGCCCACTTTTGGAGAAGGAAATGGCAACCCACTCCAGTACTCTTGCCTGGAGAATCCCAGGGACGGGGGAGCCTGGTGGGCTGCCATCAATGGATCGCACAGAGTTGGACACAACTGAAGCGACTTAGCAGCAGCAGCATTGTGCCCACTTTACAGCTGGGTGCCTCAGACAGTAAAGAATCTGCCTGCAGTGCAGGAGACCCAGGTTCAATCTCTGGGTCAGGAAGCTCTCCTGGAGGAGGAAATGGCAAGTCACTCCAGTATTCTTGCCTGGAGAATTCCATGGACAGAGGAACCTGGTGAACTACAGTCCACGGGGTCGCAAAGAGTCAGACACGACTGAGCGACTAACACTATATACTATATAGCTAAGGAAACTGAGTCACAGGACATAAATGAGAGTTTCTGAACTAAAACACACCCTTCCTGTAATATTTTCTTGGGTGATTCTAACCTGAGTAGATAGCCCTTTCACATTACACTCACTGACTCTGTACAACTGGCATTAGATTTGCCTTGCCTCAGGGGTTCCCTATTATGGAAACTGTTCAGCTGCTTTACTGGCTTAAAACATAAATTGTCATGGGTAGAAACCATGGGCAGATCTCATGAAGCTAAGCTCCATGGAGATGCTCAGGTTTCTAAATTGATTAATAACACTGTATCCATAGTCTACTAACAGCATGAAGCTCTGGGAATTCTAGAACTGGGAGGAAGTGCCAATAGTTGTGAATGCTTACTACATAGCAAGCCCTAAGCAAGGCATTTTACATATATGGTTTTATTTAAAACAATATGGTTGGTATTGTGACTTCCACTGTAAAGATTTTTTAAAAGGCTCAGTGAAGTTAAGTAATTTGCTGACACCACATTATAGGGCTGCTGCAAAGCTGCAACTTAAATCCAGGACACTATGACTCCAAAGGGCAACAATGCTGCCCTGGAGGTCATCATGTCCATCCCACTGCATCTCAGAGAGAAGACACCTAAAAAAAGCTCCAGTGGATGGGGACTGTACCTCTCTTGGAAAGTAATTGGGGATCATACCTTACTTGGAAAGTAATTCCAAATGTTCCCTCGGTAACATCTTCCAGGTTCTATTAAGCCTAATATGCAGGAATGAGTTCTTCATGTCTGTCTTAATAATCCTCTCTGGCTTCCATTTCATCCCATTCCCTTTGTTTGGTTAGGCTAGAAGATGGAAAACAGCTGGGTACCATTTCCTGGACAATAATCCTTCTTGGACTGGAAAATTCCTATGACATGATCTCAACTTCCTTTTCTCTGATACAGAATATAGCCGCTTAGAGTGAAGTCTGTCCTTCCTGATAGGCTTTCCTGCCCAGACAGAACAGCCCCTGTCGGCAGGGAACATGAGTGAGAGCCACCAGCATGACTGGGTGACGCAAGGACAGATGCTCCTAGATCAAAGATTCACGCTGAAAGCAGCTGTCAGCAATGTCCATGGAGGAAAGAAAGATGCTGGGAACCCGTGTGCAGCCCCACCAGTTACCCACGGTCACCACGGGCCTCCAAATAGACTCAGAGCCAGGGCAGGAGGTGGGGGTTAGAGAAGGGGGGGCAAGAAGCCACTAATCTGGGGGAACCATGGGTTGGCAGGCAGCTCCCAGCCCCTGGCACCTGGGGAATAAGGGCAACTGCTCAGAAAACACAAAAATCCAGTGGAGACCAAAGGAGGGGAGCCTTTCAAACGACAGTGTTAAATGCTGGGAACCCAGTGGCTATGAAAGGCTTTGCCAAGTGTCAAGCTGGAAACAGGAAAGCTTTCCTGGGCCCTTGGATGTAAAGGCCAAGAAACAAGGAAGGGGAAGCCGGTAAGGAAAATAACAGCCACACAGAAGCCTGCACTGGCCTGGGGAAATCCCTTCTTCGGTTCTTCCAGAAAGCACAGGAAACAACAGACCAGGAGAGGGCCTGGCCTCCTGGCGTCCTTCCCCACGGGCATGTGGTGTGGGCAAGGGCAATGGTGGGGCCAGCTGCCCAAAAGGGATCAGAACAGCCCATTTCAAGAACAAAGCCTGTGCCCTTTACCTGCAGATCAAAGTTGGCTCTTAATAAGATGTGCGTGGGGCTGGAAAGGGGCAGAGAGAGGAAGGCTGACCCTTCATTCTATTAAAAAGGGATTATGGGCTAACAGACCAGGTGAGCAGCGTGATCTGTGTACAGAAACCCATCCTTTAGGAAGCTAGGACTGTGACTGAAGGAAAGCCTTACGAGACACAATCAGCACCCATTCCCTGCAGCAGGGAAAGCATCAGGTCTGTGTTTGCGCATGTGTGCAAGGGCGTGTGCAATTCTTCCTTGCTGTTGCTAAGATGGTTTCCCCCCTCTCTGGCCTCTCGCCCAATCAAAAGATAGCGGCTTCTCATTGGATGCCTGGCTTTATCGAATGACCGTGACGAGCTGGAGTTGAGCCGCCTCATTGGTTCGTTCCTTTGGCCCATTGTCAAGGGAGAGCAAATCAGACACCTAATCAATATTTTGTGAAGTGGCACTAGACTCCTGGCTAAATTTGCATTAAATTTCTCCCTGTCTGTGTCTTTGCACTCAGATAGCATCATATTAACTTCAGAGGTAGAGGGAGAGGCAAGCAATCAAGCACTGCCATCCTTCAGCCACTCTGGATGTATTCCTGAGTCTAGGCAAAAATCCTGGCATGCCAAACATGTGATGGAGGAATTAGTTATAAGCAAGATGTAACTCTCCTGAGCAGAAACACATGATACTAGGCTGGATTAGTAGTGTCTTTTCTAGATGCAAATTGGATGTAATCTTCTTGCTTTCTTCTGTCCTATAGCCATTCAACAAATACTTATTGAACACCTACCCAGCCAGGTTCAGTGGTGGCCCTACTGGGCCACTCCATAGCAAAGCAGGACATTAGATGGCCCGGGTTTAACACATTTCAAACAAACTGCCTCTAAAGTAAACTGGGCTCTAATCATCATCCACGGAATAAAAGAGGACCGAAGTTCTGCCATTTGATGTCTCCTAGTGGGAGACAACAATGGTTCAGCAAGTGAAGAATGCGCCTGCAATGCAGGAGACCCAGGTTCAGTCTCTGGGTCGGGAAGATCTCCTGGAGGAGGAAATGGCAATTCACTCCAGTATTCTTGCATGAAAAATCCCCTGGACAGAGGAGCCTGGCGGACCACAGTCCAACAGGTTGCAAAGAGTCAGAAGCGACGGAGTGACTAAGCACACGCACAATGGAAAACAGACATTCTGAGTCAAAAGCTGATCTAAGAGGGAGTGGATATATGTATATAAATAGCTGAATCACACTGTTGCACAGCAGAAACTAATAACATTGTAAGGCAACTATACTCCAATAAAAAAAAAAAAGTTGGTCTAGCAACCAGGATGTCTCCAGAATTCTACATAAATCTCAGATAAAGTGTGGGTGATTCTGAGGAAGAGAAAAATGTGAGGTGACAATAAACTTCCTCTCTTTCACAGAGAAAACAGAAGCAACCATGCAAGAAATCCCACACACCCTCCACCACCACATGACAGCTCTCCTTGTGTGCCTTCCAGTCCTAAGGAACAAAGAGATTGTGTCTCAGTCAAAACCAATCCTCTCACTTATGTACCGGCCCCATTCTCACCCACCAACTCAAGGAGCTCCTGTAATTCTGACCCTCAACTTGCTCTCTGATATGATCATGTTTTCCAAGTTTCCCTCTCTTTTGGTTATTTACATCATGGTGGAAATATGCTACAATATCCTCATCTTGAAAAATGAAGATAACACAGAAAAAAATTCTTTCTGTATCCAAGGCAGAAGTTCAGCTAGAACATGCTGGTACTGCTATCCTGATTAAGAAAACACTGAGACACTTTTGGATCTGCTTATAAGCACCCACTATCCTGAGCTTCCCAAGTATTGCCTCTCCCACTTTGCCAACCCAACCTCTCCCCTGGGGCCTCCTGGACATTCCACAGTCCAGCAACCAAAGGGTTGAATTCTCAATCAGTGGGCCCGCCAGACTCTTTACCAGACTGACAGCCAGAATCCAATGTGATTCATCATTTTTTAATAGCACATCTGCTTAGACCTTACATTTTCTTTGAGTCATTCTCCCCTCCGCCTCCATTACTTTCTTGGCCTTCAGAGCAAAGATGTCTATTCTCACAGTCTGTTTCTCTTCCCCTTTTGCTCTGAACACATTCCAACCAAGTCACCTTTCCAATCTTTCTAGCATTTCAGCTTTTGTTGAGGTCATCAAAGGACCTTCACTTTGCCAAATCCAAAGATCAGTTCTCAAAAAAAAATCCCAAAACCCGAAACCCCAAAGATCAGTTCTCCATCTTCACTTTATTTGGCTTATTAGCAGCATTTGACACAGTTAACCACTTTCTCTCCTTAAATGCATCTTACATTTTAACCACCTTTCTCATTTCTGATGCACCAATTTCTCTCTGAGTTCTTCTCTTTCCCATCAGTCTGCCTTTTTTCTGCTTTGCACTTATTAATTGAAATATAGTTGGTTTACAATGTTCTATTAGTTTCAGGTGTACAGTAAAGTGATTCTTTTTCAGACTCTCTTCTCTTATAGGTTATTACAGAATATTGCATAGAGTTCCCTGTACTAAACAGTAGGTTCCTTGTTGTTTATCTGTTTTATATATAGTACTGTGTACTTCTTAAGTCCAAACACCTAACTTACCCCTCCCCACCCTTTCCCCTTTCATAACCATAAGTTTGTTTTCTGCGTCTTCACCAGTCTGCCTGCCCTGTGTTCTCCTTTGCTGGTCCTTCTCACCTTCTTGACCTGTAAACATTTATAGGCTCCAGGGCTCAGTCTTGGGACTGCACCTTCTTTTCTCTATACATTAAGTCTCTGGTGATCTGTTCCCTTGACATGGAGTACCATCTATACTCCAGTGACTGTCAAATTTCTATGTCCTGCTTCAGTATTTCCCCTGAAGTTTAGATTCAAACATCTAATTGTCAACTTTGCATCTTCTCTAGAGTATTTAATATATGCCCCACATTTAAGTCATACAAAACTATCCTTGATCTTCCCCTCAAAATGGTCCTATTTGCTTCTAGTCTTATTCATCTCTATTTGGTGAAACATCATTCTTCCCATCATTCAGTCCAAAATCCATGAATTCAGGTTTGAGATACTTTGAGTTCTTTCCCTCACACCATACCACACCACCATCCACCAGTAAACTCTATAATTTCTATCATCAAATCAGATTAAGAATCTGACCATGTATTACCACCTCCTACTACCGCCACTCAAGACAAAATCAGTATCATATTTCCCCTTTATTATTGCAATGACCATCCAAGTCATCTGGTGTTCACCTTTGCCCCCTTAACCATCTCTTCTCCACATAGTCACAGAGGCAGAATATGTGGGCACGTTCTTTTAACCCTATGGACTGTAGCCCGCCAGGCTTCTCCATTCATGGGATTCTCCAGAATACTGGAGTGGGTTGCCATGCCCTCCTCCAGGGGACCTTCCCGACCCAGAGATCAAACCTATGTCTCTTACAACTCCTGCACTGGCAGACAGGTTCCTCACCACTAGAGCCACCTGGGCAAAGTCTCTGTGAATACAGTCAGTTCATGACACTCTTCTGCTCAAAATTTTCAAACAGCTTCTATCTCCTCCAGAATAAAATCTAAAGTCTACATGCAATATGAGTGAGTAATGAGTGAAGTTGCTCAGTCGTGTCTGACTCTTTGCGACCCTATGGACTGTAGCCCGCCAGGCTCCTCTGTCCATGGGATTTTCCAGGCAAGAGTACTGGAGTAGGGTGTCATTGCAATACACTAAGCAGCAAAAGGACCCCATAGTTTATTAGCTAGGTTCCAGCTTTAATCTACTATATGACCATATTGCAAACATGTTGTTAATCACAAGGAAGAATGGGCAAGGATATGAATTATTTATCATACAAACCTAAAAACAAACACCAGACAAAAAAATCTGTGTGCAACTTAAATCTTATCGGTCAGTTATGAACATTAACTTGTTATTTAGGGACAACATATTTCCCTGCATATGCATTTCCATGATTTCATTTTGTCTCCACTGGTAACATAAGCTGACACCTGTTGTTTTCAGTTGTGTCCAACCCTCTGTGACCCCATGGACTGGAATGCGCCAGGCTTCCCTGTCCTCCAATATCTCCAAGAGTTTGCTCAAACTCATGTCCACTGAGTCAGTGATGCCATCCAACCATATCATCCTCTGTCACCCCCTTCTCTTCCTGCCTTCAATCTTTCCCAGCATCAGGGTCTTTTCTAAACAGTAGGCCCTTCACATCGGTGGCCAAAGTATTGGAGCTTTAGCTTCAGCATCAGTCCTTCCAATGAATATTCCGGGGTGATTTCCTTTTGGATTGACTGATTTGATCTCCTTGCTCTCCAAGGGACTCTCAAGAGTCTTCTCCACACCCCAGTTCAAAAGCATCAATTCTTCAGCACTTAGCCTTCTTTACGGTCCAATTCTCACACCTGTACATGACTACTGGAAAAACCATAGCTTTGACTAAAGACCTTTGTCAGCAAACTGATGTCTCTGCTTTTTAATACACTATCTAGTTTTGTCATAGCTTTTCTTTCAAGGAGCAAGCATCTTTGAATTTCATGGCTGCAGTCACCATCTGTAGTGATTTTGGAGCCCAAGAAAATAAGGCCTGTCACCGTTTTCGTTTTTTCCCCATCTGTTTGCCATGAAGTGATGGGACCAGATGCCATCATTTGTTTTTTGAATGCTGAGTTTTAAGCCAGCTTTTTTGCCCTACTCTATCGCCTTCATCAAGTGGCTCTTTAGTTCCCTTTGCTTTCTGCCATTAGGGTGGTATCATCTGTATATCTGATGTTGTTGATATTTCTCCCAGCACTCTTGATTCCAACTTGTCCTTTATCCAGCCCGGCATTTCGCATGATGTGTTCTGCATATAAGTTAAATAAGCAGGGTGACAATATACAGCCCTTACGTACTCCTTTCCCAATCTGGAACCAGTCCGTTAGTTGTTCCATGTCCGGTTCTAACTGTTGCTACTTGATCTGCATACAGGTTTCTCAGGAGGAAGGTAAGATGGTCTGGTATTCCCATCTCTAAGAATTTTCCACAGTTTGTTGTGATCCACAAGGCTTTAGCATAGTCAATGAAGCAGAATTCTCCAGAATTCTTTCTGGAATTCTCTTGCCTTTTCTATGATCCAATGTGTGAACAGTATGAAAATGTGACAATAAATCTATCTAACTTCCAACGTATGCAGCAAACATTCAAAATATCTGTTGAATAAATGAATGCTTAGGTAATGGACTTATTTCCTACCTGTGATACTATGATGATAACGAGAACCAGGAATTGAGTATCTACTGTATAAAGTATGGTATTTTATATATTTAAATTAAATTTTTATTCCACCAATTTTATTCTCTCCATTTTAAAGATACAGTAGTAGTTTTGTGGCTCTGAAAAGTTGAATATCTTTCTCAAGGTATCATAATAAGGGGAAGGGTTTGCGATTTGAACAATGATCTATATGGCTTCAATGCTTTGTATGTTTGCCATGGCCATATCATGATGATTTGTTGTACATCTATGATGCAACATTATCATATTCTCATCAAACCCCCTTAAAAAAAGTGAGAGACTCCTTGCTCTATGAGAAAGGAAAGTATAAAGTGTTAGTCGCTCAGTTGTGTCTGACTCTTTGGGACCCCATGGACTGTAGCCCGCCAGGCTCCTCTGTGCATGGAATTCTCCAGGCAAGAATACTGGAGTGGGTTACCATTTCCTCCTCCAGGGGATCTTCCTGACCCAGGGAGCGAACCTGGGTCTCATGGATTACAGGCATATTCTTTACCATCTGAGCCACCATCAGGTAGAGGGAAGGGACAGAGAGAACATGCTAATTTCAAACAAGCTCAAGGTCAAGCAAGGAGATTAAAAAGCCTAAACTTCTGCTCCCCTCTCCAAGTATATCCTCACTGGGGTCTTCTGCTATCTTACCTATGTGTTTCTTAGCTAAGTAAATTGTACTCATTTACCCTTTGAGTTCAGAACAGATTCCCTAGAGTCTATAGTTCCATAATTTTTACAGTTTTATTAATCACCTTTCTCACAAACAGTGCTTTAAAATGCCAATTTCCCAGGAATATAATGCTATTTTCTTTTTTTGGGGGGATATTCTTATGTGGACCATTTTTAAAGTTTTTATTAAATTTGTTACAATATTGCTTCTGTTTTATGTGTTTTGGTTTTTTGGCCACAAAGCAGGAGGGATCTTAGCTCTCTGACCAGGGACTGAACCTACACCCCCTGCTTTGGAAGGCAGAGGCTGAATCCCTGGACCATCAGGGAAGTCCCTGTAACACTATTTTCTAGAGATTCTCTGAAGCCCTTGGGAAGCTGAGTCTAATTTATCAATCTTCTAACATCATATTTCAATCAGTTATTTGCTGTAATATGAAAAAATCCAAATGAATCAAAAATTTGTGCACATGAACTTGCATATTCTGACACAATCCAATAAAAAACCATATTGAACGTGATAAAAATTCCCTAGATTTTTGAGAATCAAAATCTATTATTAACCATTAACTAATTATGATTTTCCCCCAAATTAGGGTTTCCCTGGTGGCTCAGACAGTAAAGAATCTGCAAGCAATGAGGGAGACCTGGGTTTGATCCCTGGTTTTGGAAGATCCCCTGGAGGAGGGCATAGCAACCCACTTCACCATTCCTGTCTGGAGAATCCCCATGGGCAGAGGAGCCTGGCAAGCTATATAGTCCATGGGGTCACAAAGACTGGGACAAGACTAAGTGACACAGTCACAGCACAGCACCCCCCTATTAATACCCAACATATCCCTTTTTGTCAGTAGCCTCTGTGTTGAATGATTCTTCTGTGCCCAAGGGGAAGAGCCCAAGAGGGGAACTCTGTGGAGACAGAAGAGGAGAATGACAGTGTGCAGCTTCGGCCAAAAGAAGATTGATCCACAAAGCCAGGTAACTCTGAAGCCCCAGCTGGCTAAGTGAATCAAAATGAACATTTAGTGATTAGGCAAAGCATAGCTTTATTTCAATTCTCCAAGGAGAAAAATCCATACAAGGCTCAACATGGAACAAATAAAACAAATTAATGGTCATTCAGTCACTCAACAAGTATGCCTGCTGTCTTTATGGTGCTGATGTCAGGGTTACAAAGAAAAACCCTTTGTGAAACGCTCCATTGTATCTACAAGTAGTAAGTTACAGAGCCCCTTTGAACTCTGTGGCCAGGCACTTCTGCACTTGTATTCTTGTACATCCTGCTGGAGGACCCTGGAAAATCAGGGTTAGAGACATAATAGTATAGTAAGTATCCTTGCAAGTGGAGTCCATGGAAAGAATTTAAATGTATATAAACACAATGGAGAATGTGAAAACAGGCCAATCTCTTTCAAATGAAGTACTAAGATTTTAGGGTGCTTAGAAGAAATATTTTGAGACAAAGCTTAGTCCAGTGGTTGCACAAGCTGTGTATTAATAAGTCCAGCTCATGGTTCAGGAACCCAAATAAACGCATTTCTCAAAAAGTAGGTTAATTCTGGTTTGGCTGAAATTAACTCTGCAGCTGATTATTCAGAAATCGATCCATTTTCTTAAGACACTCTAGAGATACAGTAGATGCTATTGCATTTGTACAGTATTGTTAAAATGCTTTCTTGTATTTTCCACATGTGTGACCCATGATCACAGAATTCCTGAGGGTCACATTAGGGCTGTTTTTCCAAAGATTTCTTATCCCCTAGAGTTTTATCAGTGCTGAGTACAGAAAGAACTCTTGTAGGAAGTCCACAATCTAAATCAAATGGCCTCACAAATGGGAACACTTCTACAGACTGGAAAGAAATTACCAAGACAGCAAGAACCAAGTGCAGAGAAATGTTGAGGACCTACCAACTCATATGACTCAGAGTTGGCAAGAAGTTAGGTAGCTCCTGCCTGATGCTCTTGGCTCCTCCATGCAGGCTGAAGGACCCTGCAGAGGAAAGTTTGAGGACCACTGATCTAGCCCACTTCCTCATTTCTCAGAGAGAGAAACCAAGACCAAGAAAAACAAAGCGTCTCATGCAAAATCACATAACCAGTCGTTGCTGAGAGGGACTAGTTTCCTGCTTCTCGAGATTGACTTTTTCTCATACCAGACACCTCTCCATTTCAGAGCCTACTGTAGTCTCCCTAAAGCAAGATTTCCTGTCTATTTCAGGCAACAAGGACAGGCCAGCTTGGGTTCGAGCCACCCAGGGCCATTTGTCAGTGCCAGTCTCCCACCAGGCCATGCCAACCCTGGCATCTGGTCCTGCTCCCTAGCACTTATGCTCTTTTGATTATAGGGCTGACATACACAAACAAACCATAACTTACGCACGACATGGTTAGTGAGGAGAGGCCAAACGTGGACGAGTGCTGACTCATAAGGTAAGAAGGAGTCAGTTTGCAAATTTCCAGTCTTATTTGCCTCTGGTGACAGGTACATAAATACTGCAAAGGCTACAAAGAGCCCTTTATAACTCTTAACTCAAAATATTCCTCAACCCCATGGCAAGTTTAACAAAACTTATGTTATCCCATGTTGGTTAGGTGGGACTGCCTGCGGGCCAGTGGGTTATAGTTACTTTCAAGTCTGAGTTAGGACTGACTGACTCAGTGAGAGCTGCCAGGGGCAGCATGAGGGAAGACTCTCAGGGGCTCTTTGTAGAACACCAGAACCACCTATTGGCTCTTACTACCTGTGACTGTATATGACTTTATCTGCTCTCTTCTTGGGACAGACCTCATTCCCAAGAGGCCCCACCAAGATAAGATCTGAAAGACCACCACCAGCAGCATAATCTGGGACGTGCACTGTCTTCCTCCATTATAATCTGGTTGTGGCCATGCCATTACACTAACAAGCTGTATTTCCAGGAATAATAAATAATCTGGGAATAATGAATATCATATTATCTTCTGGTTTAAAGTCCTCTAATGATTCTGATAAAGTCAATACTTGCAAGTTTTCGAAGCAAGGTCTTTGATGATCCTGCTTTCCCAGACCTGCCCAATTCTATTTTTCCCACTTTTATACCCCTCTCCTTGTATATATGCTCCATACCTCTCCCTAAGCACAAGGTGCCTCTCTGCTGGGAATACTTTCTTTCTCTGCCCATCAACCTGTTCTTATCTTTTAAGGCCATGGGATTCTTTTTATCCCCTCTGTGAGGCTCTTCTTGACCATGACTCTACCACCGATGGAGAGCTAATCATACTTGGAGCTAGATGGCACTTCATCTTTTATCTATCTACTTCATCTATTATCAGCACTTCTACTGAACTGCAGTGTTTGTCAGCTTGTCTCTGTCCCTGCATTGCTCCATGAGCCAAGAACTATGTCCCATTCTTCTTCGGTATCTTGAGGATCAAATGCTATTGTCAACATACAGTAGGAACCCAATGACAGTCTCACGAATTACATGATTAACTGAATACAGTTACTGTGGAAAATATTTATCACTTTATCTCTGAGAACTGTGAAAAATACACAGCAACCACAGATCTTGTGGAAATATTTTCAGTGGATTAATCTTCGAGATTCTCCAATGATGGATATTAAGGAATTGAACTGGTATTAGTAGTGAAAATAGCTATTATGTTAGCTCTGCCACCACCTTAAAGGGAAATGAGCTACCTCAAATCATTTATTAAACATCTATTTATCTGTATCATCTACAGATCAGCAGAATTACAGCCTAAAGCAGAGCCAACGGTAAATGTGGACATGAACCACTCTCTCTGGTGGTCATAGAGCCCTATCCTTTTGGGCTGGATGTTATTGTCAAAAGGAGAGCATGAGCTAAACTGGAGCTAAACTGAGAGGTGAGCTAAACTGGAGAAGACAGTTTTAGAAAGTGGGTCTCAGCCTCTGCTCCCCCATATGCCCACACTGGGTTTTATGTTATGCTTCAAGTTCAGCTCAGCTTGTCTCCAAGATCAGTGAGGTCCCCAAGTGGGAAGAATTCAGGAGCGCCAGCTCAGCATCATTGCTCAGAGTTCAAGCTACATTCCTACCCTGTCTTCCACCTCCCCCTCCTGCTACTGAGACCCAGAAGTCACCTCATCCTCAAGTTTTTGCTCCTGAAAACAGTAATAATAATGCTATTTCACAGGTTAATATAGCCTGACCAGTCTGGGTACTTCATGTATTAACAAGTATAACCTTCATTACAAACCAAATTACTAGGTGCTGAATTCTTTTACAGAAGACAGAAGTAGAGACCTAGAAAAATTTCTATCTACTGCTTGCTTCTTGTTTTCTCTTGATTATGAACTCTCCATTGACTACAGAGTGCATGAGTTAACTTCTTTGCATCTCCTCACCCCTCAGATAATATGCTCTAAACTTGGAAATGGATCTGCACATCCTCTGTCCCCAGGCAACATGCCTGCCTCCTGCCACCTCCCAGTCTGGCCATCCTATTTTACTGATTAATCTGCTAATTCTAGCCTTGTCCTAAGGACAGTTACAGGGTCATTTATTTTCCACTCTATTTAATATGGGTACTTAATGCTGTTGGAAGTAAACTCAGGGTGTGTCATATGGATAAAATGCTGCATGATGACAGGCAGCCACACTATATAATATCTGAATTAGGGAAAGAAGAAAGACATAGTGATGTTTGTAAGAGGCACATGAAAAGATGTTCAACAACATTGCTAATTATTAGAGAATCACAAATCAAAACTACAATGAGATATCATCTCACATCAGTCAGAATGGCCATCCTCAAATAATCCACAAACAACAAATGTTGGAGAGGGTATGGAGAGAAGGGAATCCTCCTCCACTGTTGGTGGGACTGTAAACTGGTGCGGCCACTATAAAAAACAACATGGAGGTTCCTTAAAAAACTAAAAACAGAGCTTCCATATGATCCTGCAATCCTACTCCTGAGCATACATCCAAGGAAAACCGTAATCTGAAAACATGAATATACCCCAGTGTTCATAGCAGCACTATTTACAATAGCCAAGACACGGAAGTAACATAAATGTCCACTGATAAAGGAATGTAAAAAGAAGACTATATATATATATATAATGGATTGTTACTCAGCCACAAAAAGAGAATGAAATAATGCCACTTGCAGCAACATCGATGGACTTCTGTAAATTCAGTCGCTCAGTCATGTCCGACTCTTTGCGACCCAATGGACTGCAGCACACCAGGCTTCTCTATCACCAACTCCCGAAGCTTACTCAAACTCATGTCCATGGAGTTGGTGATGCCATGCAATCATCTCATCCTCTGTCATCCCCTTCTCCTCCTGCCTTCAATCCTTCCCAGCATCAGGGTCTTTCCTAATGAGTCAGTTCTTCACATCAGGTGGCCAAAGCATTGGAGCTTCAGCTTCAGCACCAGTCCTTCCAAAGAATATTCAGGATTGATTTCCTTTAGGATTGACTGGTTTGATCTCCTTTCTATCCAAGCGACTTGAGTCTTCTCCAACATCACAGTTCAAAAGCATCAATTCTTGGACACTCTGCTCTCCTTATGGTCCAACTCTCACATCCATACACGACTACTGGGAAAACCATAGCTTTGACTATACGGGCTTTTGTCAGCAAAGTAATCTCTGCTTTTCCATATGCTGTCTAGGTTGGCCATCGCTTTTCTTTCAAGGAGCAAGCATCTTTGAATTTCATGGCTGCAATCACCATCTGCAGTGATTTGGAGACCAGAAAATTAAAGTCTGTCATGGTTTCCATTGTTTCCCCATCTCTTTGCCATAAAGTGATGGGACTGAATGCCATGATCTTAGTTTTTTGAATGCTGAGTTTTAAGCCAACTTTTTCACTCTCCTCTTTCACTTTCATCAAGAGGCTCTTCACTTTCTGCCCTAAGGGTGGTGTCATCTGCATATCTGAGGTTATTGATATTTCTCCCGGCAATCTTGATTCCACCTTGTGCTTCATCCAGCCCACATTTCACATGATTTACTCTGCATATAAGTTAAATAAGCAGGGTGACAGTATACAGCCTTGATGTACTCCTTCCCCAATTTGGAACCGGTCCATTGTTCCATGTCCACTTCTAACTGTCGCTTCTTGACCTGCATTCAGATTTCTCAAAAGGCAGGTAAGGTGGTCTGGTATTCCCATCTCTAAGAATTTTCCACAGTTTGTCGTGATCCACACAGTCAAAGGCTTTAGCATAGTTAATGAAGCAGAAGTAGATGTTTTTCTGGAATTCTCTTGCTTTTTCGATAATCCAAAGGATGTTGGCAATTCGATCTCGGTTCCTCTGCCTTTTCTAAATCCAGCTTGAAGATATGGAAGCTCTCGGTTCATGTACCACTGAAGACTAGCTTGGAGATTTTTGAGCACTACTTTGCTAGCATGTGAGATGAGTGCAATCATGTGGTAATTTGAACATTCTTTGACATTGTCTTTCTTTGGGATTGAAATAAGAACTGATCTTTTCCAGAACTGTGGTCACTGCTGAGTTTTCCAAATTTGCTGGCATACTGAGTGCAGCACTTTAACAGCATCATCTTTTAGGATTTGAAATAGTTCAGCTGGAATTTCATCACCTCCACTAGCTTTGTTCGTAGTGATACTTCCTAAGACCCACTTGACTTTGTACTCCAGGACGTCTGGCTCTAGATGAGTGATCACACCATCGTGGTTATCTGTGTCACTGACATCTTTTTTGTATAGTTCTTCTGTGTATTCTTGCCACCTCTTCTTAATATCTTCTGCTTCTATTAGCACCATGCTGCTTTTGTCCTTTATTGTGCCCATCTTTGCATGAAATATTTCTTTGGTATCTCTAATTTTCTTGAAGAGATCTCTAGTCTTTCCCATTCTATTGTTTTTCTTTATGTCTTTGCATTGGTCACTTAGGAAGACTTTATCTCTCCTTGCTATTCTTTGGAACTTTGCATTCAGATGGATATATCTTTCCTTTCTCCTTTGCATTTCACTTCTCTGGAGGGACTTAGAGATTGTCATACTGAGTGAAGTAAGCCAAACAGAGAAACAGTAATATCACAGGATATCACTTATATGCAAAATCTCAAAAAAATGATAGAAGTGAACTTATTTACAAAACAGAAATAGGCTTAGAGAAAAACTTATGGTTACTTGGGGGGAAGGTTATAGATAGTTTGGGACTGACATGCACACATTGCTATATTTAAAATGGATAATCAACAAGGACATACTGTATAGCACAGGCCTCCTCAATATTATGTAATAACCTAATTGGGAAAAGAATTTGAAAACTAGTAGATATATGTATATGTATAACTGAATCACTTTGCTGTACAACTGAAATTAACACATTGTTAATCAACTATACTCCAACATAAAAACTGCATCACTTTGCTGACATTTCCCTAGACATATATCCTGGCTACATAGACACTGTCTGTAATAAAACACAGGCTGTCAATTAACAAACTGAAATAACTATGCATAATAAGACACAAGTCATTACTGCTCCATTACCAGGGAGGGGCCTTTAGTGGACACACCTGGAACAGAGTTGGGATTTTTGTCCCTAACAAGCCTTTTCAATGAACTCTATGCTCACTTACTCGCATGTTTGTATAGGTCAGATAATAACAGGTCTCTGTTTCATGCACAGACCTGAGGTCAATGTCGCAAGAAGCCGTTTGGCAATAATTCCCCTTTCAGACAGTTAGGCGATCAGGTAGGAGATAAGATTTGCAAAAGCAGAAGAGGGAACAGAAGCCGTCCACTGCCCTGGGCTTGGACCTGGTCAACATCCTGTATTTCCAACCACATGTGCATAGGAGTGTGTATCAATGTCCTCTGGAGGACTCTGGAAAACACAAATTAGATTGCACTGTGCTCCTGTATCTCTCTAAATCAGAACCTGCCTGCTATGGCCTGGAGATGTAGATAGAGAATTAAATAAGTAATTTTAAGAGGAGATTCTAATACATATTACTGATTAGGAAATATCACTAGAATTATTATCTAGAAAAAGCAAGAACACTAATAGTATATACATTTTGTTCCAGTAATATCAAGAAATATAAGTGGGATGTTGATAAACTAATCCAAAAGCCTCAGGAACACAGAAAGTGTTCTTAAATTTTGAGCATTCTGATCACGTTGCAATGGACTCTGTAAAAATTTCACCAGTAATGACTCCTTCTCAAACAAATCTAATTTGAAAAAATAGGTAAGAAATGAATGTATAGCTGACTCTTGTGTAAGAGAAACATAAAAAATTCTTAGATAATAGAGAAATTAAGAGTATAAATACAAGTTTGAGAGAAGAATCATGGCAAGGTTTTTAATTATCAAGGCTTTTTTTTTTGTTTTTTTTACTGATCTAGTGCCTTTAAATTATAACTTAATTTACAAGTATTTGCTGAGCACAATTTGAGGAAGGGCTTAATGTGTCAACTCTAAACTGATGCCGCACTGTACATGTCCAAATCCTCAAAGGCAAATTTTCCAAAGTCACAACACTGACCAGATGTTTCTTCTCTTTGGCTCCCCTGCTGATGACAGCAGTTGCCTGAATCCAGAACATCACCAAAGACAAAGCTCTGACCCTGTGATGGATCGCTCAGGTCTTATACAAGCAGGACCTGCACCAAACTGCCAGAGCTTTGGGTCTTTTTTAACTGAGACAGGTCATTAAAAGAAATGAAAAGATGTCTTCTGGAGCTTAATTAAGGAAGTTAATTCTGGGCCCTATCACAGGCCCATTAACCTTTCTCTGTCCCTAAAATATCTTATGTAATGTCAAAAAGAAGCAAAGATGGGAAAAGGAGCTGTGTAATTAAACCTACTTAACCTTAAAATGGAAATGTGTCAAGGGATAGACGCAATTGGTATCAAGCTCCTAACCTGTATTTATGACCTCAAAACCCAGAACCCACATGCCTCATTCTGCTACGCTTATTCTCAATTCCTTTGCCATGGTGTTGGAGAAATTGACTAACTCACTTATCATGTCTGGCCTGAACCATGAGAAGTCAGTTCTGAAAATGCTGGAAGGGCAACCCTATCCTGGCATAAAGAACAAAAAATCTGCTGATTTCTATACGGATTTTTTTGGGCACAGAACATTTCTAAAGTTCTCCAAGGAGATGGTTTTCTCTGACCCAGAACATTTTTCTTTCCCATCCTGGAAGAGAATGTGGCCAGGTTGGGGGTGAGTTTGATTCAAGATTGAAGAGAAACTGACATATTTTCCTGAAAGTACCTAGTTATGAATGTAGATTCTTCCAGAATGTCAATGGAGTCTGAAAGGGCAGAGGCATTGCAAGAACTTGGCAGACCCTTGCAAAGGAAGTGTTTCCAGTAGGTTTCTGCTCCACTAGGGAGAATGATGGGCTCTGCTAAGGAATCATCTCGGGGCTGGGGAAGGCTGATAACAGTTTTGTCTGTTCTGCTTAGTCACCTAACTTCTGCTATGTCCTGGGTTCTGGTCTATATTAACAGGGAGAGGAGCATTTTCCACCAATGCAATGTAGCATTTCCATTCTGAAATGCTACAAGTTCCAAAAATGACCAAGAGCGGTCACTCTATTATGTGGCATCAGGACCATGCACACTACAATTATCTCTGATGACTCTGGATTCTCCAGGGACCTCTCAGTATAACTTCTAATATCAGGGTTGACAAAATACAGGACACCTGTATTTTCATTTACTGAGTCTGGCAACCCTGCCTAATGTCCAAATGGTAATCATCACCCATCATTTAAAACAACATTTTAGAAAGCACTTTGAACCAAACTACTGCCTTGTTTTATTTATGAGAAGGTTGAGATTATGGCAGAAAGTGAAGAACTAAAGAGCCTCTCAATGCAAGTGAAAGAGGAGAGTGAAAAAGTTGGCTTAAAGCTCAACATTCAGAAAACTAAGATCATGGCATCTGGTCCCATCACTCCATGGCAAATAGATGGGGAAACAGTGGAAACAGTGGCTGACTTTATTTTTTTTGGACTTCAAAATCACTGCCGATGGTGACTGCAGCCATGAAATCAAAAGACACTTGCCCCTTGGAAGGAAAGTTATGACCAACCTAGACAGAAGATTAAAAAGCAGAGACATTACTTTGCCAACAAAGGTCCGTCTAGTCAAGGCTATGGTTTTTCCAGTGGTCATATATGGATGCGAGAGTTGGACTATAAAGAAAGCTGAATGCCAAAGAAATGATGCTTTTGAACACTGGTGTTGGAGAAGACTCTTAAGAGTCCCTTGGACTGCAGGGAGATCCAACCAGTCCATCCTAAAGGAAATCAGTCCTGAATATTCATTGGAAGGACTGATGTTGAAGCTGAAACTCCAATACTTTGGCCACCTGATGCGAAGAGCTGACTCATTTGAAAAGACTCTGATGCTGGGAAAGATTGAAGGCAGGAGGAGAAGAGGACGACAAAGGATGAGATGGTTGGATGGTGTCACTGACTCAATGGACAGGAGTTTGAGCAAACTCCGGGAGCTGGTGATGGACAGGGAGGCCTGGCATGCTGCAGTCCATGGGGTTGCAAAGAGTCGGACACGATTGAGCAACTGAAGTGAACTAAGCTGAACTGATATTCAGAGCTTTTTGGGATGGGGAGAGGGTTGTTTGTTCTTAAGTCTCACAGCTACTTAGAGATGGTGTTTGGACTAGAATCCAGACAGGTTTATACCCACTACCCATCCCGCTTCTCTAATAACAATGCAATACTATTTTTTTTATTGTTGCAGTTGTGTTAACTAGACTTTGCAAAAATTTGTTCACAAATCTGAAATTTCTTGGGCAGAACCTGTTCAGGCCTCTCTACTACATTCTGTAGACAGACAGAAGATAAAAGAAGTGAACACACTCTGCCTGGATCTTTAGAGCTTTCATAGTACTAATTGGTAAAGAGCTAAGGAAAATAAATATGTTAAATCTTAATACAGCCGCGAGATTTCTCCAGGTCTTTTTCTCTTAGGAATAACTGATTGTGTGAAGAAAGTGAAAGTGCTAATTGCTCAGTGTCTAACACCTTGTGACTCCATGGACTGCAGCCTCCGTCCACGGGATTTCTAAGGCAAGAATACTGGAGTGGGTTGCTATTTTGCTCTCCAGGGGATCTTCCCAACCCAGGGATCAAATGTAGGTCTCCCACACTGCAGGTAGAGTCTTTTTCTTTTTTTTTTTTCTGCAGACAGATTCTTTACCAGGCTCAGGTGTAAAGAATCTGCCTGCAATGTGGGAGACACAGGTTTGATCCCCGGGTGGGGAAGATCCCTTGGAGAATGGAATGGCTACCCATTCCAGTATTCCTGCCTGGAGAATTCCATGGACAGAGGAGCCTGGCGGGCTACAGTCCATGGGGTCACAAAAGAGTCAGACATGACTTAACAACTAACTGATTGTGTACCTCAATAAAAATGTAGTCTTGGACTTTGAAATAACACAGGCAATACATAAATGCTAATATAAATACTAATACAAGTGAGTTTAATCTAAGACACAGATAATACTGATACTAATTCAGTTAGAAATTCAGATTTTATTCATGTTTTTAAATAAAGAATTTACATTTTCAGGTGATCAGTCCTGTGGACTGAACTGTATCCTCCCAAATTTCATAGGCTGAAGCCTTAATCCTAAGAGTATTCGGATACAGAGCCTTTAAAAAGGCAAATAGGATCAAATGAAGTAGCAGCAGTAGAGCCCTAACCCATCAGGATCAGTGTCCTTGTAAAAAGAAGACAAGATGCCAGGGATATGTATGCACAGAGAAAAGGCAGTATGAGGACACTGCAAGACAGTGAACATCTGCAAACCAGCAAGAGAGGCTTCAAAGGAATCCAACCCTGCCAGCACCTGGATCTTAAGACTTCCAGCCCCCAGAAGTCTAAGAGGATAATTTTTTGTTGTTTAAGCCACTCACTTTGGCTTTTGGTATGGAAGTTCCAGAAGACTAATACAGTCAGAACATCTCTTGTGAGCATCAACCAAATAACCACTGGAGTGCAAGACAGATGAAAGCAAGGATTCTATCTCATGCCTGCGACACACGCAACACCTCATATGCTGCTACTGCTGCTAAGTCACTTCAGTCATGTCCAACTCTGTGCGACCCCATAGACAGCAGCCCACCAGGCTCTCCTGTCCCTGGGATTCTCCAGGCAAGAACACTGGAGTGGGTTGCCATTGCCTTCTCCCAGCATATACCTGGTACTTAATAAATAGCTGACAAGATAGAAGAACAAGTGAATGGACCCAGACTGATGCCCCATAGAGCTCTACTGTCCATACAATGGACCTCAATATGAGATTGGAAAAGCGGAGACTTCAGAGCCAGATAGATTGGTTTCTTTCTTTACTACCTGTGACCATGGGGAAGTTTCATAACCTTCCTGGGTCTCAGGTTCTCATCTGTAAAATCAATGCTGCTGCTGCTGCTAAGTCGCTTCAGTCATGTCCGACTCTTAGCCACCCCATGGACTGTAGCCTACCAGGCTCCTCCATCCACGGGATTTTCCAGGCAAGAGTACTGGAGTGGGAAAAACTCATTTGGTTGCTGTGAAGATTAATTGAGGTAATGTGCCTTGCATGTGACAAGCCCATGTAAAGTCACGGCTGCTATGACGGTGATGCTAATGATGGTGAGCTTCATCTTTCCATTCATTTATTCATTCAAAAACTATTCATTGAGCAACACCCTTTTGTGAACCCAGTATCGTTTCCAGCATTGAGAATAAAAAGGGTAATAAGACAGTGGATCATATGTAGAGACATGGATGGACATAGGGTCCATCATACAGAGTGAAGTAACTCAGGAAGAGAAAAACAAATATCATATATTAATGCATTATATATGGAATCCAGAAAAATGGTACAGATGAATCTATTTGCAGGGCAGGAACAGAGATACAGACGTAGAGAACAGACATGTGGATACAGAGGGTGAAGAAGAGGGTGGGACAAATTGGGAGATTAGGACTGACATATATACACTATCATGTGTAGAACAGAGAGCTAGCGGGAAGCTGCTGTATAGCACAGGGAGCTCAGCTCAGTGCTTTTGATGATCTAGAGGGATGGGATGAGGGAGGAAGGCTCAAGAGTAATAGGATATATATACACATAGAGCTGATTCACTTTGTTGTATAGCAGAAACTAACACAATCTTATGAAGCAACTATACTCCAATTAAAAAAAAAAGACAGTGTCTTAGCTCATGCGTGCCTTACATTCTAAAGAGAGGGATCAAAAATAACAAGGAAAAATACAATAATTTCAAAGAGTGGTAAGTGCCACCAAGAAAATAAGACAGAATCATGTAATGATGACCGCGTACAAGAGTGCATGTGCAAGGGCGTAAATGGTCAAAGTCTCTCTGAGAAGGAGATATTTAAGGCTGAGTCCCGGATGAGAAGGAGAAATCAGTCTGAAGAGTGTCTGAGGGAGCATTCCAGAGAGAACAGTGGTACCAGTCGATTCATGGAACAGAAGGCTGGTGTGACTTCAGGTGGTGATCAAAGTATAGAGAGGGACAAGGTGAAGTCAGAAATAATAGCGGGAGCTGAATCACATAGGAACTTTCAGGCCAAGGTGAGGGGGTTGGGTTTTCTGTAAATGCAATGGGAAATCTCTGCAGGGTTTGAAGCAGCTATGTGACATGGTTTGATTTATACTCACAACAATGTTCCGCTGCTCTGGGAGGGGATGCTGGTGATAGGAAGCCATGAGTGGAAGCAGACAGGTGTTCAGGAGTCCTGCCCAGTGTCCCGGGGAGACACTGTAGTCTTGGCTTAGACTAAGGTGGTGGTCAAGATGGAAAATGGCTGAATGGCACTGCTGTGAAGGCAGGTGGACAGGGCATATGACGGACTGAATGTCAACACATAAAAAGATAAGAGGGACAAGGATGAACCCAAAGATGAAACTGAGCAACTTAAGTAACAAACTGGGATGGTGCCATTTATTGTGAGCAGTTGGGGGTAAGGAGAGGAGGGAAGAATCAACCCTAACCCCAACTCTGTCTCTACATATCAGTAGAGTTCATGCAAACTTCATGACACAGCCAGTAGAAGAAGCCTGTCTGTTGAGAAAAACCACTGGTACTTGGCATTCAATATTTCACATCAATCAGGTTACTTATCAATTCATTGATCAACGCTAAGCCTTACACTTTAAGTGGCTGCAAAAAAAAATGATCTGACTGAAGCTTGGGTTTTTCACCGGGCTGTTGTTCTAGGCTTTGGTTTTCTTCCCCTATGGAATGAACTTTTTTTGTGTGTTCACTTTTAAGTATTTTCCAATTGAACCATATCATCTCTCCTCACTCTGAAGAAGCAAAACCAGAAACAGAGGCCTCTCCTAAGACCTACAAGGATGGAAGAGCAGACAGCGGCCAATACTTGGAAATCATAGTCCTTGTGTAGAGTTCAGGTTTCTCACTATTCCTCATTCCTCTCTTTGCTCTGCTCCTATCTCTTTTCGGCGTCAAATTCACTGCCTCATCTCCTGCACGCAGAGTCACACGACTGCCACTGGCTGGCTTTAATTAGTGTGTGGTACTGAGCATCATTAAACAAATGAAATAATAGGTGTGCTTTTTAGCCACCAGTAGATATTCATTTTTACTTACTTTGAAACTACCCATTAAATCCTCCACTATCCCTGAAGGTAAGTGTGTGCTTAAGTCAAAGGCTAATATTGTGCACAGACAGTAGTTTTCTTTCCATTTTACTGATTAGTAGCTAACTGAAATTCACTGATATATGGTAAAGATGATATTCTTTACTTGGGCAAATGTCTCAGTAATAGGCAGCCACCAGACATATTCTTTTTTACTTACTTTGAAACTCACCTACCCATTAACCTCCACTATCCCTGAAGCTTAAGTTAAGTGCAAACAGCTCTGATTAGCAAACAGAAAATTGCCTCTTATGTGACTTGGATAAATCCGTTAGCCTTGTTGGAAATCAGGGTAAGAGTGAACTCCAGGAGATGCTATTGTGGGAGCAATAGATTTAAAAAAAGGCTATAGATGGCTTTGCATCTAAGACCAAAGCAGATAAATTTGGAAAACTGGCCTATAACACATGGACTACTTCACTTCCAGATGTAAAACAGTTCCAGACAAAAGTAAAGAAGTAAGTAAGTAAAGTAAAGAAGTAAGTAAGAAGAAAATCAATCAGGTGTGGCAACAGGCAAAAAGGTAAGGAAAGGGAGTGTCCAGGAAAGGTTCAATTTAAAATGAAGCATGGAAAATGGAAGGCAGCCCAGCTAAGAGGAAGAGAGGGAAAGAAAAGAACAGGTGCAAAGGTCCTGGGGGAAGGGAAGAACTTAAGAGTGCTCTGGGAAGTGTCAGAAAGCGAGGGGGGCGCTGAGCAATGCTGACTGAGGGGACAGAAGCCTGGAATGAGGTTGGGCAGGAGTCAGATGCCACGTGGTGTTTAAGGCAGGGTAAGGAGTTAAAATGCTTTCTAAGCCAAATTGGAAGTCATTAAAAGAAGGGGACATGGGTAAACCTATGGCCGATTCATGTTGATGTTTGGCAGAAACCAATGCAATACTGTAAAGCAATTATCCTTCAATTCAGTTCAGTTCAGTCACTCAGTCGTGTCCGACTCTTTGCGACTCCATGAACCGCAGCATGCCAGGCCTCCCTGTCCATCACGAACTCCCTAAGTCCACCCAAACCCATGTCCATCGAGTCGGTGATGCCATCCAACCATCTCATCCTCTGTCGTCCCCTTCTCCTCCTGCCCTCAATCTTTCCCAGCATCAGCGTTTTTTCCAATGAGTCAGCTCTTTACATCAGGTGGCCAAAGTATTTGAGTTTCAGCTTCAACATCAGTCCTTCCAATGAACACCCAGGACTGATCTCCTTGCAATCCAAGGGACTCTCAAGAGTCTTCTCCAGCACCACAGTTCAAAAGCATCAATTCTTCGGCACTCAGCTTTCTTTATAGTCCAACTCTGACATCCATACATGACCACTGGAAAAACCATAGCCTTGACTAGATGGACCTTTGTTGGCAAAGTAATGTCTCTGCTTTTTAATATTCTGTCTAGGTTGGTCATAACTTTCCTTCCAAGGAGCAAGCATCTTTTAATTTCATGGCTGCAATCATCATCTCCAGTGATTTTGGAGCCCAGAAAAATAAAGTCAGCCACTGTTTCCACCGTTTCCCCATCTATCTGCCGTGAAGTGATGGGACCAGATGCCATGATCTTAGTTTTCTGAATGTTGAGCTTTAAGACAACTTTTTCACTCTCCTCTTTCACTTTCATCAAGAAGTTCTTTAGTTCTTCTTCACTTTCTGCCATAAGGGTGGTGTCATCTGCATATCTGAGGTTATTGATGTTTCTCCCAGCAATCTTGATTCCAGCTTGTGCTTCCTCCAGCCCAGCGTTTCTCATGATATATTCTGCATATAAGTTAAATAAGCAGGGTGATAATATACAGCCTTAATGTACTCCTTTTCCTATCTGGAACCAGTCTGTTGTTCCATGTCCAGTTCTAACTGTTGCTTCTTGACCTGCATACAGGTTTCTCAAGAGGCAGGTCAGGTGGTCTGGTATTCCCATCTCTTTCAGAATTTTCCACAGTTTGTTGTGATCCACACAGTCAAAGGCTTTGGCATAGTCAATGAAGCAGAAATAGATGTCTTTCTGGTACTCTCTTGCTTTTTTGATGATCCATCGGATGTTGGCAATTTGATCTCTGGTTCCTCTGCCTTTTCTAAAACCAGCTTGAACATCTGGAAGTTCACGGTTCACGTATTGCTGAAGCCTGGCTTGGAGAATTTTAAGCATTACTTTATTAGTGTGTGAGATGAGTGCAATTGTGTGGTAGTTTGAGCATTCTTTGGCATTGCCTTTCTTTGGGATTGGGATGAAAACTGACCTTTTCCAGTCCTGTGGCCACTGCTGAGTTTTCCAAGTTTGCTGGCATATTGAGTGCAGCACTTTCACAGCGTCATCTTTTAGGATTTGAAATAGCTCAACTGGAACTCCATCATCTCCACTAGCTTTGTTCATAGTGATGCTTCCTAAGGCCCAGTTGACTTCACATTCCAGGATGTCTGGCTCTAGGTGAGTGATCACACCATTGTGATATTTTAGAAGAAAAAAAAAAAGATTTAAGCATGAACAAGACATGAGTTAATTTGGTTTTTTTTAAAGATCTTTCCAGATACTGGGCTATGGCTTGTCAGGGGTGGGATGGAAGGGCAGAATGGCAGCAGGGAGCTAGGTTAGAAGTCGCTACAATAACCTGGGCAGTAGATAATGATAGTTTGGGTCGGGATGATATTAAAAGGAGAGGAGGAGGAAAAATCAGTTTGACATACATTGTAGGAATACAATCAACAGGACTTGCTCACAGACTGGATGCTGGGAATGATGCAAAGACAGAAGAAATTAAAAGTAATATCTAAGTTTCTGGGAGCTTGCTATGCCCTTTGTCTTTAGAGGCAAGACTGGGAGGGATGGAGGTTGGGTGCACTGACAAAGAATTTGGAAGCAGGAAAAAGATCAAGAGCTCCATTTTGGATATTTTCACACTGAGATTCCTATGAGGGATCTAATTCAAGCCATCATCTATTGTTAGTTATTTAGCTACATATAAGAATCTGGAAGTCAAGTGAGAGGGCAGGGATGGAGATACAAATCTGGCAGCATCATCAGTGATGACATATACAGTCACTGGGTTGGGTGAGCTCACCTAGGCAGAGAGTAGTGACAAAGACAAGAAGTGACAGGGACTTCCCTGGTGGTTCAGTGGGTAAGAGTCTGCCTTCCAACACCAGAGGGCAGGAGTGGGTGGTGAGTTTGATCCCTGGTCGGGGAACTAAGATCCTCCATGCTCCATGGTGCAGCCAAAAAAACAAAACAAACAAACAAAAAGCCACACAAGAGGACAAAGAGTTCAAATAGAGGAGGAGGCTCTTACCTTCCTGAAAGGAAGAAAGGGTGATTGATTGAAGGCATAGCACCAACCCAAAGTGAAAGGAACTGAACCAGAGAGAACATGTCTGCCACCCTAGAGCCTACCTAGAAAACCACTGCCCATCCTCATGAGGACTTGGTGGAATAATACATAGATAAGCATTTAGTGAACTGCAACTTACTCTTGAAATAATATGCAATAGAATTACTAACTTATTGTCTGGGATCCTGAATTTATTTATGTGTTTCCTGCTTTTCTTCTCACTAAAAGGTTAAAAACTCCAAAGGACAATAATATCATCATATCCATTGATGCTTCTCCAGCACCTAGAACAAATCAGTGTTGACTGACTGATTGACTGTTACTCTATATTCAAGGGAATAACTGGCCAGTGTCTGCTTCAGGTTGGCTTCTGATAAACCACCATTCAGTCTGTCCTATTGCCTGCACTTCTGCATCTGTAGGGCAGACATCAGACCTCTTTAATTCTTATGAAAGGATGCAGCAGAAGCTCCTTTTCACAAATCGATGTGAGCAGGAGAGATGCTCATCTTCAGGATGGATTTTTCTCCCTCTTAGCTTTGCCAAGAAGATTCAAAATCACACACAAGAATAAGACAACTCAAACTAAAAGGAAACAGGATTTAATGGAAACTCTTGTAAGAGCTCTGGACTTCAGCATCCTTCTGAGTGGGGAACATCAATATGGTAGACCATCAAGAAGAGCAGAGCAAATGTTACTGGAGACTTTTGTGAGAAGAAAAAAATGAATTTTTCTACTTTTTCCTCTCTCATGTTATTCTTGCCAATTTTTCAAAGAAGCTCTTTTCTTCGCTCTGTCTTGTTAAAACCAAACACAGTCTCAAGAAACAAAAAGAGACAAACACACTCACCTATATTAGAAATTCACCCTCCCTTCTTGCTGGGCTTCTAAATTTCCTTCTCCACACAACTGACTTCCAGGGAAGCCAAGGTAAGAAGAAATTAATCCTTACTGCTAAGTGGAAAGAGGCTTAGAGGTGGAGCCATCTCATTAGCAAACAACAGAACATACTTCTAAAACATATATTGACACACACAACTACCACCCACTCCCAATAAGAACAAAAACTCCAAGACAGCAGTCAACATCTGAAAGGTCTAGAATTACAACTGTAAGTGATATCAACCTGACATATTGGAAGTTGTCTAGATTTTGTAATTAGAGAGAGTCCTGATCTGCTGGCTATAGGCCTTGAACAAATTATTTCTCTGTGTCTTTTTTTATTTTAATCTTCAAGATAGATGGACAGCACTGACCTTGCATGGCTTTTATGAGCTTTGGATACAAAGCATAAAAAGTTGACACAAAGCATGGCAGAAGGTAAGAGACAGGAGACAGTCAGACACAAGATGAGTGCCTGCTTCCTGTCCCGGGGGGCTGTAAGGACTCATGGAAAACAGGGAGATACAGTAATGGTAGCGGATACTATTTTTGAGCTTCGACTATATGTTAAACACTGAGAGAAGTGTTTTCATGAAAATTGAGACATTTCCCTCAAACCCAGTAGGAAGGGATGGAGCTGGAAGTCATACCAAGCCATATGCATCCCAGAGTTCCTGGTCCTCCCTGCTACAATATGCTGCCTCATGGACACGGAGAAAATTAATACATAAAACTAGGGTACATGAGTTCCGGTGTTCGTTTCCTTCAAATTACGTTATTTGATACTGTGAAATCATCTGATTTCTTGCTCAGTCTTCCCAATTTTCAAGTGGGGACATTAGATGCTACTGGATTGCTAAGATCATTCATGTCTCTTCTATAGTCCTGCGGTCCCATGATTTTTTTTCCCCAGTTTTATTAAGATATCATTGATGTATAAGATAGGTTAAGGTAGACAACATAATAATTTAATCTTTGTATATATTGTGAAATGATCACCACAATAAGTTCAGTTAACATCCACCACCTCACACAGTTACCAATTTGGAGGGATGAGAATTTCTTAAGATCTAGTCTCATCAAATTTCAAATATACAATACAGTATTTATAACTATAGCTTCCATGCCTTACATTAAATCCCCAGGACTTATTTATCTTATGACTGAAAGTGTACATTTTGATTGTGGCCTTCTAATCGATGCTGATTTTAATGAATTAAGGTCATTCAGCTTTTCAAAGTTGGTGAATCGCTTCGCTGATGGAACAGAAAGCATGAAAGTCTGTAAGATGAAACATGTCTCAGGTGAGTTTTAAAAATCCACTGGTTCTCCCATGAACCTCCAGAAATGAAAGGAAATGGCATTTTTCAGACATAACAATGAAACATTCTACAGTGCTTCTTGATCTCATGGTCTTGACAGAGTTTCCTGCTACACTCAGACATGAAACATTTCAAAGTGTAAATGCCAAGGAAAAGCGATGGGTTTGCAGAGATGAGGATGGATCTATAAAGCAAGGGAAGCCACAATCACAGCCCCTTGTTGCTAACCAGTCATTACCCATGGCGTCTATGGGAAAACAGGGCCAATACGTACCTAGAAAACACAGCAGTCGGGGGCATAACCAGAGCTGGAAGCCAAACGTCTAACATTAACATGCTGATCACTTCTTTTGACTTTTCTGTTTAATGTCATCAAGCAGGAATCAAACATCAGCTTTTGTGTTTTTTTAACTGTCACTGTTTATTACTATTTTGACCACATTTTAAGCAGCATCTTAAAGAGATGCTACAGTTTCAGCACACCTTAATGTGTCTATGTACAATGAAAGATCAAAATGGATTGCAGTATCAGAAATTACAGCTACAGTTTAACTGTACAATATTAATGAGAATCTGTGGTAAGCAGAGCCTCCTTTTTTTGCAACATGGACAACTTACATGTAAGTATATGCCTTATGAATGTGATGATAAAGAAATTCCTTAGAGGAGTGAAATACAGCATCCTGGAAAATAATGGTTTCTCCCATTCAAGGCAGTTAGAAAATGTTCACATTTTAACAAATCTGTACAAACCACAAGAAACTTGTTTAAGGGACTATCGTCCCACATTGAAACATCAGCTTTTCTTGATCAAGATGATTAGGCCTCAAGTTTTCAGGTGTAGAATGATAGTGTCCCCCAACCCCTGTAAACAGTCATGATGAAGTCCCATCAGAACTGGCTGGCAGAGAAGCCCAGTTGCGACTCTAGTCTAAATTGCTGAAGCATCGGAATTATATAGTGCTTTTATTATCTTGTGGAATGTGTGTCCCTGGGGTACTCCTTTGAGTTCAACTTAAATGACAGTTTAATTCTCTGTAAATGAGCACTAATTAAAATGCTAGGGGAAAGACTGTCATAACTGAATAATGAGAATAATGCAGCATACATTTGTTTAAAGGTTCCTGTAAGCTGAATTTAGGGATCAAAAATTGGTCTCTAGGAGCTCACAGGCAAAGCCAATTCCCTGAAAAGTCTTTACTGTTCAGTGCATGTATTCACTAAGCTAAGTCTGTGTCTTGAGTAGGAACTGTTTTCAAGCTGCTGTGAGAGTCTAATTCTTACCTTTGCATTTGTCTTTAGCAAAATGTCTGTGAACATGATCCTCAATCTTAGACTTTGTGAAATAAAGACTGGAGTGGAACCACAGTAAGGAAATCTCTTTCTGATTTCCCTTAGGTATCTGTGCTTGCCTCTCTAGATTCAAGTCTCTAGGAGGGAGTACTCTTTGACATAATGACACTTTTACAAAACTGTAGAATCAGACAATGCCAAGACTCTAAAAGTGTTCAGAAGAAAGCAATGTGACTTCATGGAAACACCACTGGATTCAAATCTTAGCCTTGTCAGTAATTCTAAGACAGGATGTAACAGCCGAGATCCTCATCATTTAGTTAAGCATGTTTGGAGGATAAAATGAGATGATGCATTTAAAAGTAACTTCCAGAAAAATGATATAGACAATCTTATTTGCAAAGCAGCAATAGAGACACAGAGGTATGAATAAATGTATGGATACCAAGGGGGAAAGGAAAAGTGGGATGAATTGGGAGATTGGAATTGGCAAATATACACTGTTGTTGTTTAGTCGCTAAGTCGTACTGGATTCTTCTGTGGGCCACCAGACTACTCTGTCCATGGGATTTCCCGGGCAAGAATACTGGAGCAGGCTGCCATTTTCTTCTCCAAAGGATCTTCCCTACCCAGAGATCAAAGCACGCCTCCTGCACTGGCAGGCAGATTCTTTACCACTGGGCCACCAGGGAAGCCCATAATATATTACTGTGTATAAAACAGATAATTAATGAGAACCTACTATATAGCAAGGAAACTTCTCTCAGTGCTCTGTGATGACCTAAATGGGAAGGAAACCCCCCAAAAAAGGGGATATATGTATACGCCTGGCTGATTCTCTTTGCTGTACAGCAGAAACTGACAGTGAAAAAGCATACTTCAATAAAAAATAAATTAAAATGAACATGAAAAAAATAAAAGTAACTTCAAAAGACTATATATATACATATATATATATATATATGTATATATATAAATGAAATAATGCCTTATCTTTAGCAATTGGTTGACTCTGGTATAAATGATGTAAGCCTTCTATTTCTTTTCCTAACTCAGATGACTCTGGTATATACATACATTTTAACAAGTTAGAGCCATTTGGCCAAGCTCATTGCACTGGTATATTATTAGGAAAATCTGAATTATCCTAAAACACAAAATATATCCTTCAACCCACACAATGTCCAATTTATATACTAGCCTCCACCCCCAGCTGCTGAGATAATTGGATTGACTTTCATGCTTCTCACTTCCTACGTTCCCCTTGGCCCTTCCATCCTAGTAATAGTTAATTTCAAAGGTTCAGGACTGTATTGAACCCAAGCTATTCAGTGAGTTTCTGTTCTGTCCTTAAAGATCTATGGGAAAAATAAATTCTATAACCTTCTTCTATGCCTAACAACTTTTACAGTGAGTAAATTCTGTACAGTCTGAATTCTTCAATTGTGAAAAAAAAAAATGTCCCCAGGGCCACCCATTGGGAGGCCTCCCATACACACACTAATCCAGCCCAGCTTAGCGGCCCTGACAGCTCCAGCAGTGCTGCTGAGACACCCCCCTTATGAATATTCAAAGGCAATCTTTCACTTACAAAAGAAACTGATATAGCCATTATGGCCTGTGGTTAATCAGACCTCCATTCACTTTCCTCTGCTTTGAGAACTGTCATCAAGAAAACGTGTTGCTAAGCAAACTTACTGGTAAGGACCTGGTTCCCGTAAAAATGATTGCCCAGAGGCCAACTTGCTTAGAAGGAAGGAGCAGGATTTTTTCAGACTCTAATTTGATTTCCTATAAAATCTAAGCTCATCATTCAGTTAAAGGAAGATTGGAAAGTTGCTCATACATTACTCATTTTAACAAGTTAGAGTTTACACACACTCACAACCACCAGGTCCTTCCACTTGCTTCTGTAACTGCTTTTTGGAAGACATCCAAGCTTAGGCCAAGGAAATGCATAATAGAGAAGCTGCTGACTTTCCAAGCATCTGGTGGATTCACAACTTGCATTGAGCCTTACATAATATATCATCAATATTCATTCTTTCAGAGACATCTATCTTAGTCATTTCCACCTCCCCCAGGAAACATGATCAGAGGAAACATAAAGGACTTTACATCTCAGATTCTTAATGAAGAGGACACAGGACTAGAAATTCACTTCCCAGCTTTGCAATTCATTTTCAATCAACCTTAAAAGATCACTTAAAATTATCTGTGCCAAGAATTCCAAAACCCCCCAGTGAAGAATAACACTCTCTCTATGACACCAAGATGAGGCTTTATGCCTGCCCACACAACAGCTTAGTAACTTCTGTAGGTATCTGGATTATCAGATTCCATCAAGGTTAACCAAAACCTCTACAATCTGCGTACTATTTCCTCCAGTAAGTGGTGGGTCAGAGGTCTCCATTTCCCATTTCAGGCAACAATTTCAGTTTTCCACTTGAAAAATAATTCAAGGAGATGTGACAGACTCCCAGGCTAGGATTGTTGTTATTGTTGTTCAGTCACTCAATAGTGTCTGACTCTTTGTGACCCCACAGACCACAGCTCTCCAGGCTTTCCTGTCCTTCACCATCTCCTGGAGATTGCACAAACTCACGTCCATTGAGTCGATGATGTCATCCAATCATCTCATCCTCTGTCGCCCCCTTCTCTTCTTGCCCTCAATCTTTCCCAGCTTCAGGGTCTTTTCCAATAAGAAGGCTCTTTGCATCAGGTAGCCAAAGTATTGGAGCTTCAACTTTAGCATCAGTCCTTCCAATGAATATTCAGGGTTGATCTCCTTTAGGATTGACTGGTTTGATCTCTTTGCAGCCCAAGGGACTCTCAAGTGTCTTCTCTAGCACCATAGTTCGAAAGCATCAATTCTTCAGTGCTCAGTGTTCTGTATGTCCAATTGTCACATCCATACATGACAACTGGAAACATCATAGCTTTGACTATATAGACCTTTGTTGACAAAGTGATGTCTTTGCTTTTCAGTATGCTGTCTAGGTTTGTCATAGCTTTTCTTCCAAGGAGCAAGCATTTGAATTTCATAGCTGGAGTCACCATTCACAGTGATTTGGAGCCCAAGAAAAAGTCTGCCACTGTTTCCATTTTTTCCACATCTAGGAGTGGAATTTGGAATTCCTTGGAAGTGGAATTCTGACATAAATAACCAAATAGATTAACCTCCAAACTACAACATTTATTTTAGAAAAATTACTATACTACAAAGTAGAAATAGATTACAGATTTTTCATACAATATCAACATTTGATTGCTATACTCCCAATAATATTGCTTATAAACTTTTCCTAGTATTTGTTTATTATAATAAATGTGATTAGAGAATGATGTGTAACCCCTCAAACTAGTTTGTTTTGGTAGTAATACTGTTCGATATAGGATGAGTGATAACAAGCACTAAACTGCCCTCTAGGACTTTTAAGCTCCACTCAACTCTAAGCATCTTAAGAGCAGAAGCTGTATAATATTAGTCTCTGGATCCCTGGCACAGTACTTGGTATGTGTGAGATTTTGATTAATCAGTTTGAGTTAAAAATTTTTGAATTGGCTAATGTGATATTTTCCATTAGTTTGATGGTGGCCATAGTTTGGTGTTTCTCAGAATATGGTCCCAAATCATCTGAGACTTGTTAAAAGATGCAATTCCCAAGTCCTACTTGAGGTTTACGGAATCCCAGTGTCTCTTGGTGGGAGAGACAGGAACCTGTTAACAAATTTCCAGGTGGTTTTGGCCACATCTTGTTTAGAGAACCTCTGCTTTGCTTTTTGTTTTGTCTCAAAAGCATCATTTTGGAATTTGTTGGAACCCTTGAGTCAGCATGAAACAAATGATGGTTGCAATACATGAGGAATTAGATACATTTAGATGCTTTTTCTTCTGTTTACTCAATTTATTCATCAGCTTGCAACTAGTCAAGTGTGACTTCTTAATAGCATGGGTCACGATTACTCCTTCAATCAACTCTTGGTGTCTAATGCGCCCATACTTTTCTTAGAGCATTTGTATAAGACTTTTACCTGCTCTGTCTATATCTTCTGGAAAGGGTTCTTACGTGGGGCAGCTGTGGGTTTTTATAGTCTGCTATGAGTAAAATGTGAAAGAACCCTCAAATGAATATTTGAGTCTACTCTCCTGAAAGCCATGCTCCTTGGGTGTGCCATGGCATAGCTTTATGAAGAAGCCCTCCTCCAGTAACAGCTGATATGAATCAGGTTCTCATAGAAGCCTTCAGTTAAGTTTTTCATCCAATCATCTTTGTTAGAACTGACATGTCTGGCACTTCTGTCAACATTGTACTTACAGCCTCTGTGACATGCCTGAAATTACTCAAGGGTAGTAAGCAATAGGATATCTTTTCTTCCTTTCATCTTGTACTGTGTCTCCCCTAAGCATCAAGAAAAATGCAAGATGAGATGCTTATTTCTACACAGGTGACAATGTAGCCACGGGAATTAGGAGTTAAATATAACTCGGCTTCTCAGACCCCAAAGGTTCAGAGAGTTAAAATCAAAGAAGGGAAAGGGGTATACACTGAGTCCCCTAGCAAATCAGCCGGAAAACCAGCTTTTTCAGGACTAACTCTGGGCCTCTAGACATTTCTCGTGTTCTCCTTGAAGGGTCAAGGGCCCCCTCTGATGGTGCTGATCAGTCTCGCTGCTTCATGACCTGCATTCTATTCTGGCTGTGCTGGGAGTTGTTGATTTCATTTAATGATGACCATTGTTGTTAAACTGTTATCTTTTAAATAAGACCCCTGATTCTGTAGTCACCTTGGCCCATATGTGCCCTAGACCACTACCAAACGCGCAAGGTACAAGACTGGGGTGGAAATGAAAGAAAAGAGTAAAAAAGAAGGATTCTACCTCCCCCAGCATTAGAGTGACTTCAGTAATTCCCCCCCAAAATGTGATTATTTCTAGGTCTCTCATTGGTATGAAAATTATTTCAGTTAATTATCTTTTTCAGTTTTTAAAAAATGACATCCCTTAAAGAATAAAAATAAAAACACTAGCCACGGGTTCTCTGACTCAGAGTCAGAGGCACTGACCACCCCCAAGACCAAGGTTCTCTGCTCCCCACCAATCAGGGGCCTGGGACAAGAAGAGTGCAGGGGCTGCCCCTGCTAGTTGTCCTGGTCACCGCTGACACTACAGCTCCTGCCTGTCCACTCCCCTAAGAGATGCCGAGGAGTCTCATAACCTGCCCAGCTGGGCCACAATGCCCTAGAGCAGCTCCCTTCCAGACCCTCTACTGTGTCCGACTCAGCCAGATCTGCCGGAGATGAAGACGAGCTTCCTCCAGCTATCCAATAAAATTGGGAATTACATCAGAGAAACCGAATTGGAGCAAGTGGTTGTCTCTGACTCAGCTGGCCCTGGGGAAACAGTGACTGCCAGCAGGTGGCTCAGAACAGCTCTGTAATATTCATTTCATGTTGCTTAAAGATGTGAAAAAGACCATGCCGACCAGCTTCTGGTGTATGACAAACCAGACTGCTGTTGGATCATATTTGAACAGACAGCTGTGTCTGAGTGTGCCAGGGAAAGACTTCCCAGGCAACCGAGTAAGGTCAGTATAAATTCCCTAGCCTAGTAAAGAGCTGGGATGTACCTTATCCTCTGAAAACCTACTGGAAAGTTAAATGTGCTGCTGATTCTTTCATATATGCACATTGATTCGTTCAGACATCATTCATTCACTGGTCACTCAACAATTACTTCTGGAGCTCTAATCCATGCCCATCTATGTTGCTGGAGCTGGGCACACTGTCCTGGCCACCACAAAGCCTGAAGGCTAGTGGTCAATTCTGCCCATACCTGTACTTTCTCATGCATCAGTCAGAACCTTCCCTGGACAACCTATTAGCTGAAATTCTTGCTAAAAAAACAAGATTGTTCAGATTATTTTTTAACTACAAAATAAGCAGGAAAATGAAGCATGTATATCCTGAATTCTAAGTCAAACAGAGGTTTCTGTCTAACCCAGGGATGGAGCTAACATTGCCCAATATCTAATCTCATCCTCCCTCCATCTTTTTGCAAGAGCAAGCCTGTATAAAGCACCATATCCCTATAGTCAGAGAGAATTTAATTTAGATTCTGTCTAGAAATAAAACAAAGCAATAAAATCACAATCCTATAAAAGGCAATGCTTTATTTTCTGGATAAAGCCTTAACCTAGCAATGCTGCTGCTGCTGCTAAGTCGCTTCAGTCGTGTCCGACTCTGTGTGACCCCATAGACGGCAGCCCACCAGGCTCCCCCGTCCCTGGGATTCTCCAGGCAAGAACACTGGAGTGGGTTGTCATTTCCTTCTCCAATGCATGAAAGTGAAAAGTGAAAGTGAAGTCGCTCAGTCGTGTCCGACTCTGTGCGACCCCATGGACTGCAGCCGACCAGGCTCCTCCGTCCATCGGATTTTCCAGGCAAGAGTACTGCAGTGGGTTGCCATTGGCTTCTCTGAACCTAGCAATAAATAAGGGCAAACAGTATCTGAATTCCAAGTCAAGTGACCACTTTGTCAACTGAATGCAAAAGCACCCATCTTCCTGTACATATTGATCACATAAAGTTGGTCAGTCAGAGCCTTCCTAGCTCTCACTGCATATACTTCTTAACAGCTTATTTACTTGACTGTTTAGAGGATATCAGATTGTAAACAACAAACTAGTAGGAGAGTGAGAGAAGCTTTTAAGTCAAACATGATGACAAGACAAGTGCAAGTTGATAATGTGGCAAGAAGAACTGGCATTAGGCACACAGCTACTCTCAGCCATTAACCATCTAATACAACCTGAAACCCAACCTATTTAAATCCCTTCGCTTGACAGATGAAATAACCAAAATCCAATCCAAGAGAAGTCAAGTTTTAAGATGATAAAACATATGATACATTTTCTACAGATTTCTATTCACAAAGAATTTTAAATAAAATTCATATTTGCATGCATTTTCAAGTAATGTATTTCCAAATAGTACCATACTACAGAATGACGGTTTGTAAAGTTTGTTAAAGTTCTTAGATGTTTATCAAACCCTTCAATCCTCATAGCAACCCTGTGAGGCAAGTAGATGGGTGCTCATTTAGCCATTATTCGTTCATTCGTTTCATTTGTGTGTGTTTTTTCCCCATTGTACTGGATCTTCACTGCAGCATGCAGGCTTCTTGAGCGGTTGTGCATAAGCTGAGTTGCTCTTCTGCACATCAGATCTCAGCTCCCTGACCAGGGATTGAACCCACACCCCCTGCATTAGAAGGCAGATTCTTAACCACAAAAGAAGTGTCAGTCAATGAGCATTAGCGCAATAGCTTCCTATTCCGGGCATTGTGCGTGGCTATTATCCTGTTCTCGGGCAGCCCCGAGCCACAGGTAGCCATTAAAATTAACAAAATCTAAACAAAACTACACTTCGAAGACTACATGTTGGATATGGTGGCAAAGGAGACGAGGAGCATGAGGGTATCTGCCTGTTCTGGTCCAGAAGATGGCTCAGCATAGCCCCTGCTCCATACCTAATCCCTTCTCTTGTTAGTCACTTTTGTTTTGTATCTTCGGTACATTCCATCCACCTACCTGCAGGGAGCACACGGCCAAAACCAGTTAGGCAGGTGACTATCTCTCCTTTTCATCAATGATTTCCAGGAACCCCATATCCACAGTTGGTAACCTATGCTAATGTTCTGCAAATGGTTTAAAAACTTCTTTTGTTGTTGTCAACTGAGAATGTTCCTATTGAAGCAACCTAAGTTCCCTTTCTCTTCTTTGCCTGGACCTTCAGTTTTCAGAGAGAGCATCAAGACAATAAAACTCTCATTTCTCAAAGATGCACTGCATCACCTTTCACCCCAGCTATGTTCACTGCTGCTGCCTTCCTCCAGAACAAACCTGCTATCTGATGCACCTCCCCAGGGAACACTCATGTCTTTCTCTCCACCAGGAAATTACATGTTGAAAAGGAATGGTCTTTGGTAACTCAGAGCTTTGCAAAAGTTTAATTTCTTTTTTCTTTTTTAATCTTTATTGAATGATTTTTTTCCCCTCGCCATGCAGCATGTGGGATCTTAGTTCCCTAACCAGGGAGCAAACGCATGCCCCCTGCATTGGAAGCGCAAAGTCTTAACCACTGAACCACCAGCAAAGTTCGAAGTTTTGAGGAAGAACTGAAGAGCCTCTTGGTGAAAGTGAAAGAGGAGAGTGAAAAAGTTGGCTTAAAGCTCAATATTCAGAAAACTAAGATCATAGCATCTGGTCCCATCACTTCATGCGAAATAAATGGGGAAACAGTGGAAACGGTGTCAGACTTTATTTTTGGGGGCTCCAAAATCACTGCTGATGGTGACTGCAGCCATGAAATTAAAAGACGCTTACTCCTTGGAAGGAAAGTTATGACCAACCTAGATAGCATATTAAAAAGCAGAGACATTACTTTGCCAACAAAGGTCTGTCTAGTCAAGGCTATGGTTTTTCCAGTAGTCACGTATGGATGTGAGAGTTGGACTGTGAAGAAAGCTGAGTGCCGAAGAATTGATGCTTTTGAACTGTGGTGTTCGAGAAGACTCTTGAGAGTCCCTTGGACTGCAAGGAGATCCAACCAGTCCATCCTAAAGGAAATGAGTCCTGGGTGTTCATTGGAAGGCCTGATGTTGAAGCTGAAACTCCAATACTTCGGCTACCTCATGCAAAGATTTGACTCATTGGAAAAGACCCTAATGCTGGGGAGGATTGGGGGCAGGAGGAGAAGGGGAGGACAGAGGATGAGATGGCTGGATGGCATCACCGACTCAATGGACATGAGTCTGGGTAAACTCCAGGAGTCGGTGATGGACAGGGAGGCCTGGCGTGCTGCGATTCATGGGATCTCAAAGAGTCAGACATGACTGAGTGACTGAACTGAACTGAATTGAAAGAAGAAAACAGTATCTGCATGCAGAAGAAGCATTACCATAGCCTAGCAAGAAAAAAATAGAGAAACTAGGGTAGGTATGATGTATTAAGCATCCCAGGGGTTAACCCCAAGGATAATCTTGAGGATTTTAAAAAGACAAATGTTCTCTATGAAAGAAATTTTAAAAAATAAAGAACAACAATGCAAAGAGGTGATTCTGTGATCCGGTCAGAAGATGCTTAGAGAAGCTATGAAAATGAAAGCTCAAAGAAAAACGTAGACTCTGTTGTCACCGTCAAAGGCTTATTATAGATAAGGACACTGAGGAAGCACGGCAGCCTTAGCCAAAACCTGAAACTGCCTGGCCCTGAGTGTGAGTTCCAAGGAGGTCCACAGCAGGTGGAGCCCACAAGGAATCATTCCGCCCTGGGTACACTTCAGCCCACGAAGCTGAAGCCCTCCTTTCTCCTTCCTATTGCAGCCACTGGTTTCCAGAATGTAAACCTGTTCCCTCTTAGACTGCAGTCCTATTCCTAACCCAGGTGATTTGGGTGTGATCTACATATACAACGTACGCACAATGTATATTATATAGAGGAAACACAACAAAACCTGGGAGTGGTGCTGATGACACAGGGCATCAAGTTCAGATAAATTTCTAGACCTGAAGCCAAGTCTGTAGACACACCCTAAACAAAGTCTTGAAATGCAAAGTTTGATTAAGTATGGATACTTAAAATACTAAAACTTATCATTGAAGGAAATTTCCAAAGAAAACTGTAAATTAGTATAAACAGTATAGCCACTGCAGTAACAGTATATGTGAAATTTCTTAAATCCTATAATCACAGCAAGGGTTCTTTGTCGACCTGAATTATGACTTTGTATGTAAATAAACTATTCTCTGGTAGGAAAAAGTCAGGAACTAGAGATGTCTGTTGTTCTGTGGTCTTTCCAGTTTCAACATTTTATCGTTCTATCACTTTATACCATGTGTTTTGAAGATATATACAAAAAATATGCCATGCTTTCCCCCATAATAAAATGAAAACAAAATTCTCAAATTTGCAATTTGAGACAGATGGCTTGGTTATGCAGTACGAGCACCACTGTCCTAACTAGACTGTTGATTTCATTTGTGAAATATGTCTCTGAACAATGAGAGACAGCTCTTGGATTTTTTTTTTTTAAGTTCTGAATAATCCCACTAGAGTATCAAATTATCAAACATCTTGGTCCCAGATAAAGTAAGATCAAAGACAAGTGCAACAGATACAACATGCGCTTGTACCCCAGAGACCATCAGAGGCTAAGCATGCTTGTGCTTCAGGTCTTTTATTGTATCTGCTTCAAGACAAAAATGAAAGTAGTGTATCACCACATGAATTCCAGAAATGAGGCTAAAAAGTCTCCAGCAGCCTCCAAAGAAGTCATTTCAAACACAGGATCTACTAGGTTTCCAGGTTGGAAGGAACATTCAATTGCTCTTGTAGTACCTGAGAAGGAATTTATACCACCAGCATCTGCACACATCTCTCCTAAAAAGGTTCCCTTCTGGTGGCTGGAAGATGGTGACCAGGCTTTCTGCCAGCATCACGTAACGGAGCCAAGAGAAGGCAAGGCTGAGAGCCAAAGAATTGATGCTTTCGAATTGTGGTGCTGAAGGAGACTCTTGCGAGTCCCTTGCACAGAAAGGAGATCAAACCAGTCAATCTTAAAGGAAATCAACCCTGAATATCCATTGGAAGGACTGATGCTGAAGCTCCAATACTTTGGCCACCTGATGCGAAGAGATGACTCATTGGAAAAGACCCTGATGCCGGGAAATATTGAAGGCAGGATGAGCAGGGGACGACAGAGGATGAGATGGTTGGATGGCATCACCGACTCGATGGACATGAGTTTGAGCAAACTTCAAGAGATAGTGAAGGATGGAGAAGCCTAATGTGCTGCAGTTCACGGGGTCACAAAAAGTTGGACATGACTGAGTGACTGAACAACAACAGTCCAAACCAAAAAAAAAAAAATGCAATAGCATCAACTCCATGAGCTCAAAATAAACAAAAAATCTCTATATTGAACCATATTACACATGGCATACATAATTCCTATAGTCTGCCTAGAGGCAGTGAGCACAAGGTCCCCGCCAGGTCTATCCACTTGGTACAATAGATTTTTCGTGCTTTTGAAGTTGATATCCAGTAAATTGATTTATTTTTACATTCTTTTTCAATAGTCCTTTACAGATAATGAATGCAAAACCAATGCCCTTGAAATGCCTTTATACATTCCTCCTTTAGCAAATTTTACCAATTATGATGTGATACAAATTCGATAAGGATTTGGCAGACATCCGTGCATTTTGGTTTCATCTAAGTCATTCACCAGAAACACACACCCATTTGGTATGGTGGCAGGGGGTTACACTAGTGTCAGAAGTCCTGAGTGTATGTATGGTGCCTCCACCCACTAATTGCACATTTCTCTAGCCTTTCCATGCCTCAGGTGCCTGAGCTAGAAAATGAAAATTAGCCTACCTCACAAGCTGTTAGAGGTCTGAATACAATTATCCTTTTACAAATTGTAACTTGTGTAGAGGAATGCATGTTCCATTGGTTATAAAATTGAGACAACAGGTAAAATCTCCCAAATGGACCTGGAAATGAGACATGTCTCATCAACCTCCAGAGTCAGGAGAATTTTTTTTTTTAATTCAGAGAGGTATGTTTGGTAACAAAGCAAATAATAGCTGAGCATTCACTATACACCAGGCTTCGACCTCCCCCGTGCATCGTCTCATGGACTCCTCCCAGGAAACTCCAATTTTATAAGAAAGATGATGGAAGTTTAATGAGCCCAGCCTTTCTGCCCATGGTCATTTTCCAGTAGGCAGGTGAGCCAGTGTCCAAACTCTGCTTATTGTGACTCTGAGATCCATGCTCTCAACCACTCTGGAGCTGTTTGTTTACAGAGCTGTGGATTCATGAACCCAGCCCCCGAGTCTAACATCCACCCTCCCCACCCTTCTGCATCCTCTCAGTGGTCGTCTCCAGCTCTACACTTTTTACTCTTGTTCTTCTCCTTTCATGAATTAGTCCCCTCTGCTTCACTGAATCGTCTGCATCCTGTCTGGCCCACTGGAAGCCTTGCCTTTAGTACACGTCTCTATAACAAAATTCTATTTCACACTCATCATTCTCTGTCACATTCATTGGTCAGTCAGGTCTTAGAACCATAATATACTTTGCTTGGCTTTCCTGTGAAGGCATAGAATATGTAAATGTGTCTCTTTTCTCTTTCTACCAGTTTCCAAGACAGTAGGAGGTTAACAGAAAACTTCTCAAATAATTACTGGGAAACATTAACGAAATCTGCCTTACTTGAGTCTAGCCTGGGGATCCCACTTCTGATACTATTCCACAGCAAAGAACACCATATACACTATGCTGTGAGCTGGTGAGCAAGACAGGGCCCCTTCCTTCACCAATCTGCTCAGTTTATCAGAGAATATAAAGAAGCAACTCTGTTAGGTTAAGAGAAGGACAGGTACTGTAGACACACAAAGTAGCAGCAGCTACCCCAATCTATGAGGTGACAAGACAGTTGTTTGGTGAGTTTGGTACCTAGCATGAAATTTTAAGAATTATGTAATAACAACAATCAATGCATATTAAAAGTGTCACTTCACCTAATCCTCTCACTCCCTCTGTGAAGCAGATGTTCTCATTATTCTTTTCTACTATTAGGAAAACTGAGGTTATGGAGAACAATTTGCCCAAGGTTACTGTCAATGGTCAGAAGATCAGACCCAGGCAGCCTGGCTCTCAGAGACCACACGTCTCAACAGTATCCTGCCCTTCTGCTCAAGCATCGAACAGATGAGTTGTTTAAGAGGGAGAGAAAGAATGGTCCAGCCAAAGGCCCCATGGATATTAAGGACTCATGGGGAGTTCAAGCAGTCTATGTGGATAAACTGAAGGAGCTTGATATGGGCTCTACAGTTCCAGGTGAGTCTCTGGTTACTCTGAGATGGACTTCTCCCAGTTGGGGCATAGGACAGTGACTGAACCCTGGAGAGCCAGCCTCTCTCTGATGAGAGGCTTGTGGTTCTGCTACACAGAAGCCTTTGGTGAGCTGGGCCCCCAGGGACTGTGCTCTGCTGTGTCTCCCCTGCCGCCTGCCCCAGGGCCCGGTGGAGTCCTCCCCACCAGTGGATCTCTGACTCTCCCTGCAACACCAGCCTGCCCCCAGCCCATGGCATCACAGGAACTCGTATGATCCCAAGGGCCATTTTAATTCATGCCTCTGCTTCCAGACAGGATTTTATTATACGGTCAGACTAAGAAGATTCCATAACCCATCATCTCCCATTTCCAGGTCAGATGGTCCTTTCCATGAAGATATGCTTACTTAGGTCTGATCTAAACCCTTCACGCTAACAAGGCCTGAACTCCCAGCTCTGCATCTTTGTGTGGTAGCAATAGATCATCACTGAGGAGACTCCCTCAAATACCTGTGATGTAGCCACACTTGGACCGTGGAGTCAGGATCTGCCTCTTGGCTCTAGCACTTTGGGGCTATGAGACATTAGCCAAATTCCTCAACCTTCTACAAATTCAGCTTTCCACCTGCAAAATGGGCACAATAATAACACCAACACATGGATTTGTTTTGAGGATTAAATATAGAGAAAAGGCTGATTAATACATTGCCTAGCTTATCATACATGCTTATCAAAATTTAGCTTTAAAAAGCAAGCGAAAAACTAATTTCACCTGCATCTTAGGTAAATATGTACACAACACAGGGACATATGAATCTCTGGTCAATTGTTTCAGGTTGAGCAACAATAACAACAAAAATCAAATACCTAAAAATAGGTACTATACTTTTAGTCTTATTTGCCTCAAGTGGGCAGAAGAATAGAAATCTACTTTTAAATGGCAGCTTTATATCAGTTACAAAGGTGTTAAATAAATCCAGAAACGCAAAAAGGCAAGACTGCAGACAGGAACCATCCCACAGTTGCCATGACAACGAGGCAGGTTACCTGGACAAAGATTTTTGGAAATCTCTTAAAAGAATAGCCAGAGATGCTTCCGTATATTTTAGGAAGGACAAAGTCTTCCTTTATCTCCAGCTAAAGACAAACATCCACTTGTTTGCTAAATATCTCCCAATTAACACAGGGCGAGATCTGAGAAGATCCGGGATGTGGTGCACAGGCAGGTGGTGGGGTGCAAGGGGACTTGGCAGGGGGCTTCAAGGTAAAGGCAGTATCGGTAGAAAACGCAAGATCAAACTGCCCAGGATCCCCATTGTTTCATTTCAAATGCCCATGCAGCATTCATTAAAAAGCATCATTCTCACACATGGAGACCCCCAAATGCTGCAAATTACACTTACAAGAAACTGAACACTTAGACTTTTATTAACAGTACTGACACGAAGAAAGTGATAAAAACTCTGGTGGGCAAGACTTTCTCTGCAAGTCATTTTTAATATGTAAAGGAATAGAGAGCTTCTGATCCCCCACAGGCGCCTTCTCTCCAGCTCCTTGGGTGTCGCACATAGGTCGTGAGTCCCAGTGGGTATGTGTTTCCCTGCAACAATCTGCAGTTTACACTTAACATAATAATCTTGCATACCTCGCTCTCATCTTTCAGTTAATCGATAGTATTTTTAAAGCAACAAATAGGGGCTATTTGTAATAGTATTTCCTTTAATTGCATATTTTTCAAACATGAGACTATTAAACTAGCTGTCTATGAAAGCGGTCATTCAATTCTCCTCTGAGGTGCCCCTTCACTCTGAAAGGGCCTCCCTCATCAAACTCAATAGCATCTCTTGGCTGCCTGAGAAAAAGCACTGGAGGGAGAAAAAAAAAAAAGAAGAAAGAAAGAAACCTCTTTTCCAGATCAAAGTAATCCCTACTCCATTGCCATGGCTCCAGACGTCTCTTTCTTCTTTTCACTGACCAGACAAGGTTCTTCTCAGCAAACCTGCTTCATTTTTTTTTTTTTTCGCCTGAATTTGTTTTCTCATTGGGAAAAGCGGTCATTAAAGTATTAGTTTAGGTTGATTGGTTCTTCAGCGGTGGAAGAGGCTTCTGATGCTTTGTTATCTTTGACATGATCTCAAAATAGTGGCCTGATTATTATACAATATAGAAATAATAACTCAAGGCAGCAGGTTTGCTTTTGGAAGCCCACGCAGGGTGTCGGGGGTATGATGATGCCCCTCACCTACTGGTATTTTCATAGATGCCTCCAGGGCCTGAGTGCCTGGCCATACCACTGGATGCTGCTCCAACTTCCCCCCCATCCCGGCCATGGAGCCCCCCTCCCGTGGACCAGAATTCTCCCCAAGTTGTCGAGGCTGCGGAACACTTGTCTCCATTGATATCGACCAGTGGTGCATTCAGTAAGAAGAATGGGGACAGAGAGAGGGCCAGCTTTGATGTCTCCAGGGGCAGGAAATCACTCAGATGATTCTTCCAGGGCCACTCGGCAGCAGGTAGAGGGTGTGACAGCTGGTGGGAAGGTCGGTGACTGGGATGTGACTGCTGAACCATATCGGGGAACTATGCTGCCCTTGCAAACAGAAAAGTTCATTCCTCTAGTCTGGTGGGGGGTAGGGATGAGGGAGAAAGATCAGAGGGCCTGGCACACCACCACCTGGGAACAAGAGAATTCAAAATTGTCCAACAATGACATGTCAGAAGCTTTCATTACTTTGCAAGACCAACTGGCCCAAGTCTTCAAGTCAATCTAACAAGAATGTATGACTGTCAACACCTAAGAGGTGGGATTCATTGCGGTTAATCCATGGACCTTGAATCAGAACTTGAAGCCTCTCTTTACCCATCTGTTAAAATAGTTTATAACATGTTTTTGTGAGAAATAATAATTACTACATACTATGTGCCAAACACAGTGCATAACACTTGACATGCGTTATCTTATTTCCTATTCACAACAACTCTACAGAATATTTACTCCTAAATGCCCTTTTTCCTTATTAAGAAACAGGCAGAGAGCATTGAAGTAACTTATCCAGAGTCATGCAGCTGGTAAGGAAGCCAAGATTCAAATCCAATCAGCCCAAACTCTAGAGCTCTATTAGCCACCACTTAGGAATTAAATGGAATAATATATAAAGTATTGATTCTGGTACCAGACACAGCAATATTACTGATCATTCGTTTTACTTTGCCAACATCATTATTAAACTCCCTCTGTTGCTCTGTCCAGATGAAAAACAGTATATGACAACGCTTCAAGAAGTGAAAGGGCTTTATGAAAGCAAACAAATTAAAAAATATGATGATAACTGGACCTGGCCCATGGGAAAATTCACAGTATTTCTTGATCTGAAAGTTCCATGGAGATGATGCACTTAAACAGAACTCGCTGGGGCGATGAGGGGAATGAAGGGGGCATGGGAACGAGGGCTCGTTTCTAGAGGTGGCTCAGCCAAGGGTGTGGAGGAAAGGTCTAGACACTCTGGTATCATGCCTACCTTAGCTGGGTGGAGGTACAGATGTGGGTGATGTTTCAGGGGTAGTCAGAGTTGGGGGGAAGGAGTAGACAATCCAGGGAGCCAACCACAGAATGCCCAAACACACATGCACCACCCTTCAGGCTTGGAAAACACACACTCCCAGGGACGAAATCTTCGCCCATTCTTACCTCAAGCCCCCAAGGAGTCAAATGTTATTGCCATCTGCAAATTCTTCAGGCGACTCAAATCTTCATTCAAAAGCCTCCTTCATTTCTTTACTGGATTAGTACTTACTGAGAACTTTCTATGTGCTGAGCACAGCGAGGCACAAAGGAAATGAATCAGGCTGATAGGTCCCTGACCTGTAATGGGGGGAAGTCGTCTAGACTCAAGGCTGGGGTGCTCTGTTGTCAGGAGTGCTAGGGGCGGGCGGGGCACACCGGGGTGGGAGGAGGTGGGGTGACGGCAAGCAGTGGGACCTGGGAAGTCTTTTCAGAGGAGCTGCCACTAGGGGTGAAGATGAAGGGTTTTGTCACTAAGGTCCTTCAAACTGAATTTGCTTCTGTCAAATCTGGCCAGCAGACTTCCCTGGTGACCCAGTGGTTAGGACTCCATCCTTTCACACTAGTGGCGCAGGTTCAAACCTTGCTCAGGGAATTAAGATCCCACAAGCCGTGTGGTATGGCCAAAAAAAAAAAAAAATTTAAATTATAAAAACACAAAAACTTTCCGGCCTGTTGTGTGTAAGAATAAATGTTTGAACACAGTGCTGCCTCAGATGCCAGAGAGGGCACATAAATGAAGTAAAAGATAGTACATACCTCAAGAGCATAAAATGTAACAGTGAAGCCAAACAAGCGTCAGCAAAATGATTAGAGAACCCAGGTGAACGCAAGGCAATGCAACTACAATTGCGGCTTTATGACTGTATAAAACTCCATAACTTCTTAAATTCCACATAGCAACACAGAGTGGGTATTCACCACAGAGCAACGTTTGATGGCTGTGGACTGCTTTCACGGAGGCTGGGGAACATTCCTCAATGTGTCAGTCACCTGGCACTTAGGAAACATCTGCTAAGAGCACAGTGGTTAACAGTCACCACATTCTGCCACAGACCAGCTCTGCCACAAGCCCTTGAAGCTGGGGAGGCCTTCTGGCCTCTCAGAGACCATTCTGTCTCGCCAGCAAAATGAAGATAAAATGGCACCTATTTCTAGGGCTGAGGTGAGGATGGAATGAGATAAAGCAAGAAAATGATTGACCCCAAGTCTACCAAGAGTAAACTCTCAATGGTAATAATGAACTTAATTAAATTTTGATTATTTGTAACTGTTTATTTTTAAATAAGTGTATATAGAAATAATAATATTACTCATGAGCTGAGTGCCATGGCGGATGTAAATGCAGCTAATTAACAATTTTAGACTCTTATCATGTTCCAGTCACTGTCCCAGGCACTTCATATGTGCTAACTCATCTGATTCTCACAACAATATTTTCAGAAAAGTATTGTTACACTTGTTTCAAGGGCAAGGAAGCATGCATAGAGAGCAAAGAGTAATTTATTTATGGTAAGGTCCACACAGCAGAACCAGGATTCAAATCCAGGCAGTTTGGCTCAGACTGCATTCCCAACCACTATGCAATGTTGCTTCTTGTCATCAGAAATAAGATAGAGGCCTTGTAATGAATACTATAGAGCAAGTTGGCCTATGGTAAGACTCAGGAGAAACAAAAATCATAAAACTATGGAAGAAAGAGCTAATGAGAACTGCCAAATCCAAATGGGAAAATCCAGGAGGTGCTAGCAAGAGTGAGAGGACATAGCAGCTAAGAGAAGCAGCAGAATGCTGTGCCATAGAAATACAAGGAAAGGAAGTTATCAAGCTAACAGGTGAGTCATGTGTCACACACTACATGGATGAAAGGAGGGTGAGCCTAGAGAACAACTAGGTGGTACACAGTGAGGAGTGCAATCAAAGGAGCTCAGATCCCATGAAGGGTGGAGGATAAGGTCAAATCACAAGGGATGGTGGAAGGGCGATGCTACTGCGTGCAGACTCACCTTTCAAAAAAGTTGGTAACAAAAGGGAGGCGAGAGATGAATGTTAGTTCAAAGACGCTTTTCCCCCTCCCAGATAATGTTGTACCTTGTTCATCAGAGTGGAACTTGTAAGCAGAGAAAGAATAGAGATGTGGGAGAGAGCTGTGGCCAATCTATGAACGAGGATAGAACCTAGAGAGTTCATTTGGCTCCTGTGGGAGCTCCAAGGTTGGCAAAAAGGAAGACACATCCTCCTCTGATTCAAGGAGAAGGAAGGGAAGAGAGGTGAAGATTGGGAGAAATTTGTATATGGAGGGAAGTTGAGGAAACTGACATCAATGAGATGGTACCCACCTTCTTAGCAAAGAGGGTTCTAAGAAAGGAACCAAGGATGCTGCTAGAGATCACTTAGGTAAGTCATAATGGAAAATGCCATTGCCCTATTTTGGCTGCCTGGCAAACTCCTACTAATTCTTCTAGGCTCAAACCACCTCTCTAGCCCCCTAAGTGCCCAAGCAGAGATGGAGACTTTGTCACCTGCACTTGTTTACTTACTCCTGTCAGATATTATCAGTCACATGATATGATCACTATTTTTGTATATGTCTCTCTCCTCTTCTAGACTCAAGACCTCCATGATAGAGCTGTGCATGCATGTTCAGTCGTGTCTGACTCTTTGCGATCCCATGGACTGTAGCCCTCCAGGCGCCTCTGTCCACGGGATTCTCCAGGCAAGAATACTGGAGTGGGTTGCCATTTCCTCCTCCAGGGCCATGATAGAGACCATATCTTAATTTCTCAAACATCTAACCAATACAAAATGGTATTTGGTAACTGTTGAATGAATAAAGAAATTACTCCATAAGTCATACACAAAAGAATTGCAATTCAGATCCAGAAAGGCTGGGGAATAGCATTGTAGAACTAGTATCCTAAACATCTGGGTTCATTTCAGATAGAAACAGTCTGCTCTTGGGCAATTACCCTAACCGCTCTGTATCTAATAACCCAGGCTCTGAAAAATGGGAACCGCAGTCCATGGAGCTGGGAGCTTCATTAGAGAATGCCAGTAAAGGGCTTTCTAAGTGGCAAAGCAGATGATTATAGAAAATTCTTCTGAAGGGAGAAGGATGACAAAAATGTGTCTCCAACACAATGTAGCAACTTCCTTCCAGGGTTTCCACCACATCGCACTCTAACACAAGCAGTTACAGAGGATGCAGGGCTCTCTCGGAGTCCTTGGCATTGCTAGCTCCTGAGGTTGTGTGTTCACTGAGTTCAGGAACTGCTGTGAAAGAGCATTTGTGAGAAAGTATGAGAGCCGTGTCATGCGGTGCCTCCCAGCTCAGGGCCACCCTGCTCCCTGGTTAACTTCACGTGCAGCTTTTCCTATTGTTCTGTCCTGTGGCTCCTGACTTCCCCCTTGAGAGAATCACCAGATCACTGAAATGGATTTGACCTTTGGAAATACATGTGCACTCCTGGGAAGTACATGATCATTTGTCACTGCCATTCACCAAGTGTTAGCTAGATAAATAGATACCCAGTAAGCCCTGGAAGCAGCTACCAGCCCATGTGCACAAAGTGTGATACAATCTAGTTCAGATGAGCTGCAAAAACAATATACACTGACCAATAAGACGTGTTAGTGCGTGGGCATGGTCCGAGGCTTCACAAAACAACAACTTTATGACTGACATATTCTGTACTCATTTCTAAGGCTGTAGAAATCTAAGACATAATGTACTTCAGATGGCTGGTCCTAATATAGAGGAGCAACGCTATGGGAAAAGTTTAGAGAGATGGTAATTCTGAATATCTGTTTTACAGCTCAGTTGGCAAAGAATTCGCCTGCAATGCAGGAGATCCCAGTTCGATTCCTGGGTCAGGAAGATCTGCTGGAGAAGGGACAGCTACCCACTCCAGTATTCTTGGGCTTCCCTTGTGTCTCAGCTGGTAAAGAATCCGCCTGCAATGCGGGAGACCTGGGTTTGATCCCTGGGTTGGGAAGAGCCGCTGGAGAAGGGAAAGGCTACCCACTCCAGTATTCTGGCCTGGACAATGCCATGGACTGTATAGTCAGTGGGGTCTCAAAGAGTCGGGCACGACTGAGAGACTTGCCCTTGCACTTTCTATACACACAAATACATGCATTCAAACCTGCTTCTAGGGTTGATTTTGCTTAAGATATATTCAAAATTGGCTGTCTCCCAGTACACACACTCCAGGTTAACTGTACCTGTGATAAAAATGGGTAAAGATGGTCTGGGGTTTTTAATTGTCAAGTTAATCACAAGGTATCTATACACTGGAGAACAGATCCGAGTTGAAAAGATCAGTAGGAGAAAAAAATGGGATTAGAAGAGAGGAAAAGAACATAAGCAGAAAGAGGGATAAGCAGCAGAAAATATTGGCAGCTGTGGGTTTCAGTCAGTGGTCCTAATTCCTTCCCATATTTTTCATCAATATTCATTCAAACTTTCCCAGAGTAAGGACATTTCAGATTTGAGGAGAGCCTTCAATGACCACATACCTGATACTGAAGATCCTTTGACTTCCTAAAACTCTAGAGTCTATTTCTTATTAATAAAGCAGTTAACAATCAGTGGTTACTCCCCAACATTAAATGCAGAATATCTGCCACCACCATATTGGTTGGTTGGTATCTACATTATCTAGTTGATCTCAATGTTAGTTGCTCAGAGCTCTTTTCAAACTTACAATTAGTTGGGAGAGAGATAAAATGGCAGGATTTATTTGTTATTGATATAACTTTGGGGTCCACACAGAGGCTGAATGCTCTTTAGTCAAGAACACTCTATGGAAGCACATTGGAAAGTTAGAGTCAGTGACTTTGAATACCACTTCTAACTGGAAAGTTGTATGATTGAATGACTTCACAAGAAAATCACCAATACTATTCTGTGATATGGACATCACTGCAACATCCCATCCCTGCTGGAAAGGCCTCTTGTTCATTACATAGAAGAAACTGTTAAAAATGGACAATTATACTCTCACTCAAACACCCTGTAGTGCTCCTTTATGATGTCTGGGCCCCAAGGGACTGACTCTGCCATGAGGCTCAACTCCCCTGGCCCCAGCTCATCACTCAGACACATTTGTCTGCAGTGGGTCTTAGCTTGTGTCCTTTTCTGGCCAAAGTCAATGTAGATGTTTTAGAGCTCAGCATTATCTTAGAAATTTGATGTCACCTATCCCATCAACAATCAAACAGAGAACATAAAACTTCATTTAAAAGATTAAATTGTTTAACAAGTACATCATCAATGTTACAAATGTAAGTTAAAAGAGTTAGGGAGGCATTCGTCTTTTTTGAGATCTAGGACTTAAGTCCAAGCACTGAACACAAAAAGATTCAAATCCAGAAGGAAAAAACAAGAGGGTGAAAGGAAAACCAGCACTAAGAGAAAAAGTGGAGTGGAAAGGCTACATCATGATTAAAACTTCCATTATGCAACTAATCAAATGTGGGGTATATCAGAGGCAACTGGAATAAAAACTAGAAACACATGTACTCTTAGAATCCAAGACCTCTAGAAAAACATTATCCATTTATAGACTTATAGAAACACAGGCTCAGGCTGCCGAGTGACCATTTTATATTTTTTAGAGAAGCAGAAAGTAAAGTGAATATCTTAGGGAAGCTTATATTTATTACTTTTTGGTCTATGACTTTCAATATTTTATTAAAATACTATTTTAGAGTGAAAGCGCAACAAAGCCATGACCAGAACTTAAGGGCCAAGTTCTGAAAACCAAGTTAAACTATGAAATTCTCTTTTTCCCTTAAAAAGCTTTCAAAGAGAGAAAACGAGTTTGTTAAATGGCAAAATATATCAAAATGTACAGTATTCATAGAGAGGGGTTATGATCCAATTATTTGCCTCCATTTCTCCTGCCTGTTTATGCATTTAAATTCATGCTTCATCAATTATTACCTTTGTTGTCTCCCAAACCAATCTCCAAATACTTGAATGCTTTTCTTTCATCCATCTTAATCTTTTGCCATGTCTACCATGGTTGGCAAGCATCTCAAAGAATCACTGAAATGCTTTGAAACCACACAAACCCAACTTCTGCTTTTCCTTAGGTAAGACAGATTACTTGAAGTGCCTCATACAAATGTCACTAGAGAAATTCTCCACTCCAAATCATTACTCTGTTCTGTCTTTCATTTGTATTGAAGTCATTATAACTTTTCAAAGCATTTTTACAATGACCACTGCATTTTGGTGTTTGTTTCTTGAACACACTTCAAAGAACATTACAACCACAAATCCTTTATCAATCACCTCACCCACCAATCAAAGTTATGTCTGGAGTCTTGGAGCCTTTTGGTAAACTGATAACTGGTCATTCTCATTCCAGCCAAGTAGGTGTCTATTTCAATTTACCTGGCTGGAACACAACAGTAGTCAGCACTCAAAAGAGACAGTGCTCAAGTGACAAGTTATATCAATTCAAACTGTAGAAGAATCCAGAAAGTCAAAATGCATGCTTTCTTAATCCTTGTAATGTTGAAAGTAGAGATCAGTGTCCTTCAATGACTCCCCTCAAGTAATGTGTCCATGGTGTGTATGGCCTCTTCCCATCCTGACATGTCCTCATAATTTAACATTCCTGCTAAGGCAGAAATGAAAACTGCATGTTTTATTGGAGCTAGGTCATGCTGACAGTGATAGCAACTGACAGGAGATTAAAGGAAACCAAAGATACTGTGTTGAAAATGTCTCATCAAGGTCACCCACTCATGATAAGGCAAGTGGAGAGTGAAAGAGAAAAACAGGCTTATCACTTGAGAATCAGCAGAGACAACTTTGCTATCTAGTTATTCCTCTTCAATCCCATCTCCTCTAGCCCATATGCTTTTAAGCAAGTCCATTATTTTAAAACTACTAGAAGCTATGCCTCCTATGGGCTTCCCTGGTGGCCCAGTGGCAAAGAATCCGTCTGCAAGGCAGGAGATGTGGGTTCGATCCCTGGGTCGGAAACATGCCCTGGAGAAGGACATGGCAACCCACTCCAGGATTCTTGCCTGGAGAATCCCACGGTCAGAGAAGCCCAGCAGGTTACAGTCCATGGGGTCACAAAAGAGCCAGACATGACTGAGTGACTAACAACAATGAACATGTCTCCTTAACAATGCAAGCTACCCTGCTGAAATGGCACTGCCACCAACCTCCCCAATTCTGCCAAGTGGAAGCAGGCTCTCCCATGGCACCCAGCTCACCTTTTACTACCGCATGACTTTCTCCACCCAAACTGTGAACCTTCATGTGTTTGAAGCACACCTTCCTCTTCTTTCTATCTTCCTGCACATTGACAGAGCTAGCCAGCTACCTATGAAAATTTATGATGCTCCTGCTATCATAGAATTACTGCTGAGAAACTCCTACCAAGTCACAGACTACATTTTCCAGGTCCATTTACACCTAGTGGCAGCCATGTGACCTAATCTCAGCCAATGGAAAATGAGAAGGTATTCATTTCCCTTCAAGGCGTTTACAACACAACACATCTCCATGCTGTCTTCTGCCTGCTGCCAGCTATATGCCGAGGCTGAGAAGGGCTCAGGGGCTGGCTGAGCTGTGTGATGGAAAGAACCTGGGTCTCTGGATCACTGCCCTAAAGAAAGTTACTGTCACCAAAAACAGAAATCCATGTGCCTGATGCACAGAGAGGCCAAACTATACCAAAATGTTGGTCTGGAACAGAGAAAGATTTACTGCAGGGCCCTGCAAGAAGATGGATGGCTCACACCTTCAAACCCCCAAATTCCCCGAAAGCCTTCAGCAAAGCTCTTTTCTAGGAAAGGTGAGGGAGGGGCACGGTGAGTTGTTGCAAACATCCTGACGTAGATCCTATGTTCTTGAGGTCAGGTCGTGGTCAGCTAATGATGTACATATAAATCTCCACCAAACAAATGCTATCCTCTGTTCTGACAAGAAAGGGCCAGGTCCCAAGGTACAACTGTCATTGTCTGAGGTGCCAATTCTGGCTGAGAGGAGGCAGATCTCAGCTGGCAGTCCCTCAAGGTCAGGTCCCCAGACCCTGCCCAGGTACCCATGACTCAACTGGCTCCCAGGCTCTTCAGGGTGCCCAGACTGTGGGGGGCAGACTGCATCCTGTGAGGACTGCCACTGCCATCAGGTGATGGGAATGGCAGACAGGGTCACCACTGCCTCAAGGTCTGGCCCCACCAGTGGGCAGCTTTGATGAGGGCTCTGGATTCCTGCAGGACACATCCCTCAGTTTATTCCCTGGGCCCCCAGGTCATCTACTGACCTGAGGCCAGATGAGCTGGAGGCCTCTAGGAGAAGGCCAGGATCTACCTCTTACCTCACTCTGCCTGATGACCATCACTCTGCTGACCACTGGCTGAATCACCCACTAATGGTCACTCATTGACAATTGATCACTTGGGGAAGGAGCCAGCTCTGGTGCTGACCAATGGCTGAGCAGGACCACTAACCGTCACTCATTGGCAGTTGGTTGCCTAGGGGAGGGGCCCACTATGGCATGTAACAATGGCTGAGCAGGACCATTAACTGTCACTCACTGATAGTTGGTTGTCTGGGGGAGGGGCCCACTGTGGCACTGACCAGTGACTGACCAGGACCACTAATGGTCACTTGGGGTAGGGGCCCACTATGGCACTGACCAATGGCTGAGCAGGACCACTAACAGTCAGGGTAGGGGCCCACTGTGGCACTGACCAATGGCTGATAAGGATCACTGACAATCACTCACTGACAATTGGTCACTTGGGGAAAGGGCCTACTGTGGCACTGACCAATGGCTGAGCAGGACCACTAACAGTCACTCACTGACAGTTGGTTGCTTAGGGGAGGGGTCCTCTGTAGCACCAACCAATGGCTGAGCAGCACCAGTAATAGTCCTGGGGTAATGGTTGCCTAGTAACAGGCTGCAGGGTAATGGTGCACAGCAATGGCTGTGTGTTAAGCGCTGTGCAGGGCCACACTCAACTGCACTCATACTGACTAGAAACAGTGTACTGGATTACTACAAAAGAAACAACTGTACTTCCATTTTTAAAAAACCATAGTTTTGAGTTGTTTGTTACTAGAGAGCACCCTAACTGATACATGAGTCTAATGCAGTGGCATACAAGACACTCAAAAGATAATGAATAGGGCATTCACCTATTTGCCTATGAAAGAACCTGATTACACTGTACTTTACCAGGAAAGATTAACTATGGATTGCATTTTATGTCATTATATGCAGTAATTGTTATTATGAAAATCATCTCAGAATTCCATACAAAACAGACTGATGTTAGTAGAGTTTTATTCTATCTTATAGTTGTTTCTTCAAATTCATAGATACATATTTAAATTTTGTTGCTGTGAGAGAATGCTGAGGTTGTCATGGCAACAGGTTTAAGCAACAGAGTATATGTGATGTACTGGGATGCCTGGTGCTAGCCATGCCAGCAAAAACATAAAATAATTATATCCTCCAAAAAGAACTATACTAAGGGTAATGTGTGATAGTCAACTATTTGTCTTTCACCTTCAAGGGACCATAACTTAACACAATGATTTGTTAACAATTTTGATAATATTGCCAGTCCTGGCAGAAAATGAAATTTAGACTAAGGATGAGATTGGTAGAGGATCATCACTTAATTTCCAGCCACCTAGAAAAATACACACACAGAAGAAGTCGGGGGAGAGAAAGAGGTGGTGGGGAGAGAGACAGAAACTGACAGAGAGAGGAGATTGGACCTGCATAAGTAACATCTGATAAACTTGATGAATTTAGGGGACAATAAATTTAAAGTAAGCACTCAAATTAAACCCCTCCTGAGCAGAGGTTCTAGAGAAAATCTGTTCAGTAATTACCCCAACTCTCTGATTTACTTCATCTTGCAAGCACAACCTTTACTGATCCTCTCTCTGTGGACCAGGGGCCTATTTCTCTGCTATATATTTGCTACTGATTTAAGTTATCATCATTCTCTTATGAAAATTAAATGTTTCAAGCAGGGCTATTCTGGGTCCCCCAGGGTTATTATTACTCGTCTCTCTGAGTGACCTCAGGGCTTCAAAGAGTCCAGAAGTCATCATTGTGAGATGGCACAAACAGTAGGTGTCTTGTATTATCACATAGGATCCAGAATAAAAGAGAAAAAAAAATGGGTTTGAGTTCATGAGCTGTGGTAAGCTGCAGTAGGGAATTCTGATGGTCCAGGGAGACCTAGGGAGTGTAATATTTTGAGCTGGTCTTTGGATGGGTAAAATAAAACAATAAAGAAAAAAATTTCACCTGGCTTCTCTTCTCACTAAAGCCCTGGAGATAATTCAGGAAAACCTTCAATTCTAAGAAAAAAGAAGGAAAGAAGACAGCACCCCTACTTTTAGCCTTTATTCTCCTTTCCTTCCCACTTATGCTACCATTTCAGTTTATATGCACTCATTAAATGATATCTTCTCAGAACTTCCTGGGTGGTCCAATGGTTAAGACTTCTCCTTCCAATGCAGGAGGTACAGGTTCGATCCCTAGTCAGGGAACTAAGCTCCCACGTGCCTCATGGCCAAAAAACCAAAACATAAAACAGAAGCAGTATTGTAACAGATTCAATAAAGGCTTTTAAAATGGCCCACATCAAAAAACATCCTTAAAAAATAATTTTATATAAATAACATCTTCTTTCATCCCCTCCTAGTTTTATTCAGAAACTATCCTGACCACCTTCCTCGAGAACAAACCCAAGCTTCAAGAGCCCTTCCCAACTTGGAACAACCCGATCCATGCAGGAAAGAGTCTCACCCCCGGAAGAAGTTGTTACTATACTGCAAGGTGTGACACAAAGGAGGCAGGCTCTGGACCCCACCTACAATGGCACAAGCCATTTCAAGGCAAAATGAAAAAGGCCTTTGCAAACATCAAGAGGAACTGAATTCAATCCAGTGTCAGGCAGTCTCGGGCGGCTTCTCCACTGCTTGTGGTGCAAAGCAGGGTCAAAGACATCTGACGTGGCTCAGCAGACAGAGGAGATCAATAATGCTAAAGAGCAGTGTCTGCAGTAAGAAGCAAATCATTGCAAATTTAGATAAAATGTCCCCCATGTGCAGGGCTCCTGATGGAAGCCCTACATCTGCCATATCGACCTTGTCACTGGGACACCCCTCCCTCCTTGGGAGGGGAGAATGCGAGAGAGGCAAGGAGAAAAAGAGCAGGAGCCGAGGATGGATACCGCATTGCATTGTCTTTAACAGAGAAGCCCCAAAGACTGCAATGCCCATCCAGCTAATCCAAGGCGTAAACACTGAGAATGTGAACTGTTTTTAGAATGATGGGTATAAACTACATCTCAGTCTCAGAAGAGACTGGGAGGTAGCTAAATGAGATTACTAACAGCAGGATAAACAGAAAGCAAACTTCTTTTAATGACTGAAATGTATTGAGAACTTATTACGTGAGCCAGATACAGCTGACTAATAAGGAAACTAAAGCTTGAAGATTGTCAGCAGTAAATCTAGGACTCAAACCAAGGTCTGCTTCGCTCCAATGTTAAACAGTCACTTGCAAATACAACGTGTTTCAAAGCCATTCTCTTCTTCATGATCTTCATCATGTCAGAGTTACTGGCAAGCTCTTGACCTGTCTGGATTCACAAGAACAAGAACAAATACTTCTGAAGGCGACTGAGTTATTTAGGCAGAGAGTCGAGGCATAAAATAATGGGTTATGAAGAAATGTAGAAAGCAAGGAGATTTCAGCCTTGTACTCTACCATTTGCTCCCCTTGACTGAGTCTGCTTAGAGAAAACTGGACTGTTGCATTAAAGCAATAAGCTGGTAAATTCTACTGTGGGTTGCTCAAATCTCCACATCTGTGTGGTTATTGTTGTTGTTCAATATATGGCCTATCACTGTGAGACACTGGCAGGAGCAGGAATAATGTAGGAGGCAGCGAGTTGACTGTCTGGACATAAAAAAATTCCACATTGGGAGCACATTCTCAGGACCCTTTTGCCAAGGTAAATGATCTGAATCTCTTCAACCCTCTCGACCCATTTCACAGATGCTACACAAATAGCAAAAGTTGGAAAAATTGTAAATGACTAATATCCATTTTGTTTTACTTGTGTTTAAAGATTAACTTTCTGATTTATGAAGAACACTAGGATTGACTGAGCAGGTACAATGCACATCCCCTGCACCAGGTAATGGATACACATGCTATCTCTCTGACTTTTCACAATGACCTTTTGAGGCACTACATGCCTATCTAGCAGCTGATAGAACTGAAGGTTACAGTGATGGTATATGCCTAGAGGCAGGACCTGTGGGTTGCACTGGGGGTTCAAGCCAAAATTCTTAAGACTTTGTAAATCAGTACTTTTTCTTCTATGCTCTTCCTTGGTTCTCTTTAATGATTTATGTCCCTGCCACACTTCAGGGTCATCATTCTAAACTCTGGAAGTCATAGTTCAACAGAGCAGAAGTATATATTATTGAGCTGAAAAAAAAATGTACTGAAATAAATGTACATCCAAGAAGCAAATGCTTTGCTAAACTCCCAAACTATGTGGCTTAACTCTCCTTTGTATCTTTCATCTAATATTGAAATATATAAGAATCATTCCAATTACTTGAGGCTTTGGGTTAGTTGATTCCAGATTTCCAGAGACTTAACGAGAAGTTTTTCATGTCCAAAAGATCTTTTGTGGATAATGGCTTTTGGGAAAGGATCTCAGATGAGCGGATGTAATGGTTTCACAACTGTTCCACCCATGGGAAACACAGGGTGAAAGGGAGAGTGCAGGAACCTGGGGGTCATCCACATCTGAATGAGAACCATGACTTCACCACTGGGTGAAGCTGAGCAAGACTCTTCCCTTCTCTGCACTTCAGTTTTCATCTTTAAAGTCAGAATGATGCTATCAACCTCAAAGTGGTATTGTGAGAACAAACTGAGATGGTCTGTGCAGAAAGGCCAGCACACAGACGTACCCACTCAAACTAGAAACTAAACTTCCTAACAAACTTTTAGAAATGAAAAGCTCAGTTCCTTTCTCAATCCCTTCTTCTGCCCCTCAATTCCTTCTGATATGGCTGTTTACTGACATAGCTGCTTATTATGATTGAATAAGCTGGGTTAAGGGGAACCTCCCTGGTGGTCCAGTAGTTAAGACTTTGTGCTGCCACTGCAGGGGGCACAGGTTCAATCACTGGTTGGGGAACTAAGATCCCACATGCTACATGGCGTAACTAAAAATTTAAAAAAAAAAGATGCGGTGAGGGCATGCATGGTGCCTACTGCTGGGCCAGGGGAGAGTCTATCCAGGGAGGAAAGGAGGCATCCATTGTTTTGATTCTTATTTTCTGCGATTTTTACTGGCTGGAGGAAGAGGCAGTTTACAACCTTCATTTATAACCATGGCTACACTGGTGTTCATGGCCAGGAGGGTGGCATCTCAAACAAAGAGCATCTGTCGGTCGTAAGGCCCAGTGATTACTTGACTATTACTTGTTGTGTTGTGTAACAGATCCCCACACTGTGTCATTCGGAGCCTCTCACAACTGCCTGGCTCCCACAGATGCTGTCTCCGCTTTTATCCTGCCCTACTTTCCCAGAACCTCGACATCTCCAGGGCCATTTACTGCCTCCTGACTCTCTCACACTTACCCTATTATGCTATTATCTTGCACCCAGCACTGGCTGTTTAATTTTCCACTTTCTGCCACAATATTATGGGCCCTGAGCTGCAGTCGCTTAGAGAGTGTCTATCTGCTTGCTGTTTGTGTACTCCGCCGGGGAAAAGGGAGGTGGGGAGCATCCTTTTGTGTACACATTATCAGAAGAGAGACAATGCCAAAGCATTTCAGGGAGCGGGGAGCATCTTGATGGGAATGCCACTGGCAGAGGCAGAGGTGCAGCACTGCAGCCAAAATAATTAAAACTTATGGTTTAAAGTCACCACATACCCTGATATATACACAATCCGGACTGAAAGGGAACATTAGCAATTAGCTGGTAAATTATCTTTACATGCATTCCCCTTAAAAAAAAATCACTTTGGAGTATTCACTTTCTAAAGCGGCTGCCTACACAGAAGTCTCTGCCTCTATCACAGCTGTTTTTCTATGTAGACGGAAAAGGAGAGAATCCAACGGTTGTTCAGACCCAGTGCCAGGTTCGAATTACAGCTTGATTTCTAGGCAAAGTTTTATCACCTGAATTATAGTCTTAATTCTGCAAACAATCTACCAAACTATTCAATGTCTTTGGGCTTCCACTTCCTCAACTATAACATGGGAATAACACTGCTTATCTTGCATGGTTTGGGAAGATAACTGAAATATGTATAAGCTCAGGAGATCATGCTTGGCATCAGAGTAATAAATCTTTGCTCATCCCTCCTCCCTTCCTTAAAACTCCAATTGGCGATCAATTCACACATAACTTTATCATGTAATTCCAATGGCTCATCTTTCCAGTTAAACTGGTCTCCATGGGGCTGGATCCATCACATGTTATTCCATCCAGGGTCTCAGAATAAGGGCTCAACAAATATCAGTGGAATTAGGGACAAGTGGAATGATAAGCCTACAGAACAATTGGTGAGTTCAAAGGAAGAGAGAATCCCAGTTTTTCAAACTAGATTTTTCAGCCATGGTACCTTAAAGGGTACCATTAATAATACAGTACCCTCTTCCAAAATGAGTTTTGTCTTCATTTTAGGAACAGGAAAGAGAGGGACAGAGGGGAGGGAACAAGAAAAGGAGAAAAAAAGAAGGAAGGGTGGAAGGTGGGAGAGAGAGAAGGAAGGAGGGACAGAAGGAAGGAGGAAGACAGCCAACCCCTGGGAGCTTCACATGTCAAAGAGCGACCTCTCGCCACCCATCCTAAGCACAGTGCTCACAGAAAAAGAATTAGTTTCACTACTAACTACTCCTAAAGATAATTAAGAAGGAAATGTGATATGGGAAAAGAGGGAGGAGATAGCCTCCAATCTCTAACTTCCACAGCTAAACAGAAATGACTTTCAAATTCTCTGCCATCTTAATATTATCAGTGTTATTATTTACTTTCTGGTGACAAAACACAGGGAAAGCTGACGGGGCTTTCCTGGATGCCCAAGTGGATCGTAATCAGACATCATCTTTATTTACTGAGCACCTACTACGTGTTCACAACTCAGCAGCCCAGAAACTAATTCAGATCAGCTTAGCCCCAGTGGGATAAAGTTGGAGCCATGCATGATAAAGCTTGAATTAAACACTTTTTTAGGAAGAAGGAACAGGCAAGCTGCCTCAGAAGGAAGGGAAAGGGCACCGGACCCTGTTTGGGGAGGGACGTCTTGATCTCCCCTCAAAGGAAGTCTTCTGTGTGGAGCCCAGGTGCTGCTGAGGGGGGCCTGGCGGGGCAGTGGGGGATGAAAGGCTTTCTGGAGGCCCTCTGACCCCAGCCGTCCCGCGGGAAATGAGCCAGGAGGCTGCTGGCTGGCAGACAAACAGGTGTGCCCTTAAGAAGCCATGGAGATTAGCTGGGGCTTATCCAAACCTCTGCAGGAGGCAAATCTCTCCTGGCTCCTCAGGAGACTCCAGCACTCCTCTGGCATCAAATAAGCCAGATGCAGAATGGACGTCAACTTGGCCTTTTGTGAACCCAGGCCCCGGCGTGGAAATCTGGACACCATCACACTCACCAGGGGCCCCAAAGAGGACGAGGTTTTGAAGAGTTATGTTTAGAAAAAGGAAGAGAGAGTAAAAGAAAGGACTGCAAGGCCAGAGCACGGGTAGATGAACCTCACTTGTGCTTGGATCTTTGCACTGGGATTGTTTTTGTCCCACCCCGGGTGGCTCAGACGGTAAAGAATTTCTGCCTGCAATGCAGGAGACTGAATTTCGAGCTCTAGGTCAGGATGATTCCCTGGAGAAGGGAATGGCTACCCACTCCAGTATTCTTGCCTGGAGAATCCCATGGACAGAGGATCCTGGCAGGCTACAGTCCATGGGGTTGCAAAGAGTCGGATGCAACTGAGCGACGAACACTTCGTCCCACCTACCCCCTCAAATGTAACCCAAAGTTACTTCTTTCACTTGAAAATATGGTTTCAAGTTCCCTTTCTCAGGAGCCCTAAGGAAAGCAAATCAGCACTGGGAGCAGAGGAAGGAGAGGGTGAGGGGGGCCCCCATCAGTGAAAAATGCACCCACTCTACTCTACATCCAGGTCTAACAATGTGGGGAAGGCACTGGCTTCAGGCCTAGCAGAGGTGCACTGCAGTCCTGATTCTGCTGTGTGCATAAGCTGTGTGGCTCTGAACTAAACACTTCACCTCTCCAGGCATCAATTTTCCCATCCTAAGAGGAGTCTAATAGTGGCTCCTTCATGGAGCCATTTGAGCAGTAAACAGGATAATTTGTATAAACACACAGCACAGGACCTAGCACCTAGAACATACTCAGTAAAAGCTAGTTATTCCTTTTTCAACAACCCAATTCTCTATACAAAACAGCAGAGAAAATCTCTACTTTTTCACACTTGTGGAAACCCATTCCTAGTGAGAGTAAGTCACTTTTTCAAAGTGTTCAGATGGAAATAGTGGAGGCAAGAACCCAGATCTCCCCAATGCCCTCACTAGGCCTTGCTATTTGACTGGCACCAGGAAGATGACCCAATATCCAGATTCACACAGGTCCAATGATGGCTTTGGCAGAGGCAGCCTTGGGGTCAGATATCAGTGCAACACAGACTACCTCCTGCAGGATGTTTACCAGGGAGGCTGTAGTTGTAACTTCCCCTCACTTGGTGGAAACTGGCCCAGGAAACATGTAGGATGTATGGCATTTTGGACGTAGCATGGCATTCACAGTTTTAGCCAACGGTATAAATAGGAGCTCTCATATCTTTTAAGCTGGTTGTGCCACACACACACACACAAGCATGAGACAACTGGCTCTGGAATACCGAGATGCAGAGATGATGTCCTTGATTCAGACCACACAACTATAATAGGAATTTTGTTTTCAACTCATCCTCTGCCCCCGTTGCCTACACATGGGGCACAAGCAGGAACTTAACTGCAAAGGTGGCATTGTGGCTCTCTCTACCTGACTCTCAGGTCATTTCTCAGGCAGGAAGGTGCTCAGGAAGAGGCTGGATGGTGGTGAATCTTGTCTTTATTTCTTCCCAGAAGTGGCTGAATTTTGACTCTTTTTTGAAATGTTCTACTGCCAGTACCTGGGCTTCCCAGGTGGCGCTAGAAGTAAAGAACTCACCTGCCAAGGTAAGAGACGCAGGTTTGATCCCTGTGTCAGGAAGATCCCCTGCAGGAGGGCATGGCAATCCATTTCAGCATTCTTGCCTGGAGAATCCCATGGAGAGGGAAGTCCGGCAGGTTACAGTCCATAGGGTCACAAAGAGTTGGAACGTGACTGAAGCAACTTAGCATTCACACACACACGGCAATACCTAAACTTTCATCATCATGTTAGGACTAGAAGGAGTGGTGGTTAAGAATACTCCTTGCAATGCAGAGGATGTGGGTTCAATCCCTGGTTGGGGAACAGCAAGGGATCCACATGCCACAGCTCAACTAAGCCCTCGCACCACAACTACTGAGCCTGCACGCCACAACTAGAGAGCCTGCAGGCCGCAATGAAAGATCCCGCATGGTGCAGAGGAAGATTCCACATGCTATCACTAAGACAGCCAAGTAAATAAATAAAACGAGAAGGAATCTTATACAAGCTCTCATTTTATCAAGAAAACTAAGGGAGAAACAGAGGTGTGGGAATAAGTTTCCCAAGGCCAGTTAGCAATCCAGTGCCCACCTCCTTCACTGGCTGAAGCAGGATTTTAGGGACCCACGTGGATGGCAGAACGTGTGTGCTCAGTCACTCAGTTGTGTCTGACTCTTTTCGACCCTATGGACTGTAGCCATCCAGGCTCCTCTAAACATGGGATTCTCCAGGTGAGACTACTAGAATAGGTTGTCATTTCCTCTTCCAGGAGATCTTCCTGACCCAAGGATCGAACTCACATCTCCTGTGGCTCCTGCATTGGCAGGCAGATTCTTTACCACTGCACCATGGATGGTAGAATACCTTGTCTAATTGTTTCATCTTGAAGGAGCTCACCGTGTACAGAGCTCATGAGAAAGGAACTAGAGGTCAAGTGTGATGAGAACACAATTAGTGTGACAAATATTCAAGCGTACTATTCGACATCCTCAAGGAAAAGTAAATAAATACAATACCAAAAAGCCCTTGAAACCGGTTTGACATTTTTATTTCAGAGATTTCTTTATGGGTCTCCAAGACAGTCGGCTATAATTATTATTATTATGAAAATGGCAAATCACTATAAACACAGGCCTTCATTTAGTCTCATCATATCTGATAAAGTTGCTTCATTCAACTATAATTTACTGAGCACCTATCCTGTGTCAGGTATACCCTAAGCACTAAGAATATAAAAATGAACAACCACAGTCTCTGTGCTTAAGAAATTCACTGTACAGGAAGGGGGGAAAACAAGCACTACAGAAAGCATGTGTGTGTGTGTTTGTGTTAGTTGCTTAGTCGTGTCCGACTCTCTGCAACCCCATAGACCGTAGACCACCAGGCCCCTCTGTCCACGGGATTCTCCAGGCAAGAACACTGGAGTGGGTTACCATTTCCTCCTCCAAAAGGAACTACAGAAAGAAAGAAAGTGAAGTCGCTCAGTCGTGTCCGACTCTTTGCGACCCCATGGACTGTAGCCTACCAGGCTCCTCCGTCCATGGAATTTTCCAGGCAAGAGTACTGGAGTGGGGTGCCATTGCCTTCTCCTACAAAAAGTATATCAAAGACCTAAATATAAGACTGAAAACTACCAAACTCTTAGGAGAAAATATACGGGGAAAGTTTCAAAACAGGATTTGGCAATTATTTCTTGGATACAATACAAAAAGCCAAACAGAAAAAGAAAAAAATTAATCAGATTCTATCAAAATGTAATACTTCTATGCATTAAATGGCATGATAAACAGAGTGAAAAGGCAACCCACTGAATGGAGGAAAATATTTACAAATCACATATCTGATAAGGGATCCAGAATATATCGAGAACTCCAACAGCTCAATCACAAAACAAAGAACTCGATTCAGAAAAGGGCAATGGGCTTGAATAGGCATTTCTCCAAAAAATGGCATACAAATGGCCGATAAGCACTTGAAAAGATGCTCAACATCACTAACTGTCAGGGAAATGCAGATCAAAACCACAATGAACTACTAGCTCACACCCTTTAGAGTGGCTACTATCAAAAAATCAGAAAGCTTAAGTGTTAGAAAAGATACGGAGAAATCAGAACTCTTGTGCACCGTTGGTGGAATGCAGACACAAGCCTGTGTGGGAAACAGGGTGGTGGCGCCTCCACCAAAACTTAAAAATAGAATTGCCATTTGATTTCACAATCTCACTTCTGGGTACATGCCGAGAAGAACTGAAAGCAGGGTCTTGAAGATATACTTGTACATCCACGCTTATAGCAGAGTTTTTCAAGATAGCCAAAAGGTGAAAGTGAACCAGTGTCCATCTGAAGATGAACAGATGAATAAAATGTGATATATACATACAATGGAGTATTACTCAACCTCAAAAAAGAAGGAAGTTCTGATACATGCTGCAGTGTGGATGAATTTTGAGGATGGTGTGCTAAGGGACATAACCCAGCCACCAAAAAAAAACCAAAATACTGTCTGATTCCAGTTCTATAAAGTACTTAGAGTACCTGCCATTTATAGAGACAGAAAACAGAATGGTGGTTCCAAGGGCAGGAGAGGGAGGAAGGGGTGGTACCTGATCCATAGGTGCAGAGTTTCATTTCTGTGAGATGAAACGAGTTCTGTGGATGGACTAAGGTGATGATAACAAGGCAATGTGACTGTACTTAATGCCAGTGAGCTGAATACAAAAATGGTTAAGATGGTGATTTTTATACTATATGTATTTTACCAAAATTAAAAAAAAATACAAGCACTGCAATAACCATCATCAGCAAACTCATCAGGAGGCAATTTAAGCCTCTGGTGCCCCAGCCACACTGCAAGAGATCAGGCTAGGAGAGGGCCCAATAGAAACCACTCAAAAGAATGTTAAGACTCTAACTACTATGGAAACAGTATGGAGGTTTCTTTAAATATTAAAAATAGACCTACCATATAACCCATCAATCTCACACCTGGACATATGCCCTGGGAAAGCCATAATTAAAAAGATTTTGCACCCCAATATTCATAGTAGAACTGGCTATCTACAATAGCCAGGACATGGAAGCAACCTACGTGTCCATCAACATAGGAATGGATAAAGATGTGGTACATATATACAAAGGAATATTTCTCAGCCATAAAAAGGAATGAAATTGGGTCATTTGTAGAGACGTGGATGGACCCAGAGACTGTCATACAAAATGAAGTCAGAAAGAGAAAAAAATACATCTATATATACACACACATATATTTAACACATATATATGAAATCCATAAAAATGGTATAGATTATCTTATTTGCAAAGCAGAGAGACAGATGTAGAGAACAAATATATTGATACCAAGCAGAAAAGAGAAGAGGGTGGTGGGAGGAATTGGGAGATTAGGATTGACACAAATACATGATTGATATTATGTATAAAACAGATAACTAGTGAGGACATACTGCATGGCACAGGGAACTCTACTTAATGCACTGCGGTGACCTGAATGGAAGGGAACTGCAAAAGGGAGGGGATATATGTATATGTATGGCTGATTCATTCTGTTGAACACTAGAAACTAACACAATATTATAAAGCAACTCTATCCCAGATAGAGATAAATTAATTATTTCCTAAAAAATAATTGAAGAAAAAGAAGGTTAAGACTCTCTGAAAGTGTTGAACACTGAGAGAAGAGGAGAGTCCACGTGGAATAAAGCTGGTCACCTGCAGAATTCTGCCAAGTCTTCCTTGCAGACAATAAGCCTCACCAGAGGTTTATAAAATCGACCATGTGAAATTTCTGCATTAACAGTCAGAAATCGTTTCAAGTGTCATTGCCACAGGAGAGACATAGTAGGACAAACTAAAAAATTTCAAATCATTAGCTTTTGCTTTTGACTGTTAAAGAGGTTTTTGCTTTGTGTCCTCAGATGAGGGCAACAGGTACTGAGAAGATCTCTGTAATTCTTTTCTTTTAGAAGCTTGCTGGTAAGGACTTACCGATCCTTTCTAAGAGGTCCTCTGGGCTGTTGCTTCCCCCTCAGCAGGGAAATTTTCCTGGAGGGCCACAGTCCTGGAGAGAGGAGACCAACAGGATGTGGGACACCAACATCTCTATTGAGAGGGAAGAAAAGAAAGACAAATTACCTGAGGCAAAGCTGAAATGGCTTCCCTGAAGAGTCAACATTTATAAACTTCATGCAACTTCACAGATGCCCTAAAAAAGCCACACCTCTATCCACAGTGGTTACCAAGCTCCCTTTCATCTCTTGTTTGGGCTGAGTGCTGTGCTGAGATGGGGGCATAGGGGAATAAGATGCGACCACTGCCTCCAACAACTTGATATCCTCAGGAGTGAAAAGTGAAAGTTGCTCAGTCGTGTCCAACTCTTTGCAACCCCATGGACTGTAGCCCGCCAGGCTCCTCTGTCCATGGGATTCTCCAAGCAAGATACACAGGAGTGGGTAGCCATTCCCTTCTCCAGGGGGTCTTCCTGACCCAGGGATTGAACCCAGGTCTTCCACATTGCAGGCAGATTCTTTACTGTCTGAGCTACCAGAGGAGTCTTCATGAGTGAGAATGCATTAAAGTATGAATTGCACTGTCACCATCTAGGATACACCTTCCCAGATGGCTCAGTGGTAAAGAATCTGCCTGTCAATGTAGGAGATGCAGGAGATGCAGGTTCCATCTCTGGATCAGGAAGATCCCCTGGAGGAGGAAATGGCAACCCACTCCAGTATCCTTGCCTGGGACATCCCATGGACAGAGGAGCCTGGCAGGCTTCAGTTCATGGGGTCACAAAGAGTCAGACGCGGCTGAGCACACACACACACACACAATCCAGGATATACTGTTTTTACGTCTGCAGAAACTAAAGGAAGGATGAGCACCTCTCCTCATTCCACTGTCAGGTAAGAAAGATAAACCTCAGAGAAACAAAAGGTTACTCGGGAAACGAGCACCATGTCCTGCATTTTGCTTGCCGAGATGGCTGTCTCAAATTTTTGTTCCCTAGTACCGAGTGTCCTTCTCTCCTAGATGCCCAGTCTCTGTTTGGACTTGGTCAGAGGCCAAAGCTGAGGCTGACAGCACAGGATTCCCTCCCTTCTCCAGCCGGTCAGCCTCCCAGGAAGGAGACACTCCCTGTCCCTTTGGCCACAGAACACGCAGCCATACCTTTGACTGGAAAGGCCAGCAGCCAGCGAGTGCAAATGGCACACCCATCAGCACCACCATTCAGACAGTGCTGTCTTCACGAATTAAATATGACACATCACAATGATTCCGAGGCTCATACAGACCTCACTGCCTGACAGACTGGGTCAGCCGACTTTCCAGCCTACTTCAGACACCCAAACAAATTAACACATGTTCCATGGTGATACAAAATTGCATTTCTGTGTGTGAGTGTGTGTTTTAAAGCCTCCGTGCAAGCGCACGATTGTCAATTAAATATTTATCAAACTCCCGCTGACCTACAAGAGGGAAGCATCATCCACTGGCTCTCAGAGCATCAGTATCAGCTGTTTTTAAAAGGCAGCTTCTCTTCTTGGTCAGTGGAACCTATTTAAACCTCAGTGAAGAGCCCTCACTATCTTTTGTACTGGATCCATCTACCAGGCTGAATGAGGCTTTTAGAACCAGCAAGAACCAGATGGCCCTCCAAGAGCATTTCTGAATGTTTGGATCTGAGTCATTTGTATGCGGATGTCTTCACAAAACAGCAATCTGGGTAACAGGCTCCAGGCTGAGTCCAGCTTTCCAGACAGCCCATCTTTGCCCACAATTGAGAAGACAAGCACAATATTGTAGGGTACCAGAAAAATATTGCAGCGTTTCTTTATATGTGTAGCATCAAATACAGGAAGAGTCCCCATCAGGCTGTCACGACAATGTTAGTTTGCCACAACAACATCCCTTCCTGATAACTTTTCTTTTTCCCATTGCACCTATGATTTCTCCCCAGGCTTAGGCATAAAGCCGGCTTTGTAAATCAGCCAGCAGAGGGCACCTCAAAACTGGTGCAACAATCCAAATCACTGCAAATTCAGAGCCGAGAAAGATGTTAGACTAATCAAAATGGGCTCCAGCTTTATGATGTGCTGGGAGCTCCTAGCCAGAAAGAAGAGAGCCATGGGAGGGAAGAGATGGAGCCAAAAATGTATTAGTTGATGGACCTGCTCATCTGAGGAAGAAGGAAGGCCGCAGAGAGAGTCCAGTATCAGAAATCCAAGGGGAGGGGTAAACCTAGTTCAAAAGTGGGAACTGATCAAAATGAAGAGGGTCAACCCAGCACCGCAAACTTCTCAGAATTTTCCCTAGAGAAAACTTACGTTTTCACAAACACCTGTACATGGATATTTATGGCAGCTCTATTTACAGCCATCCCAAACTGGGAACCATCCAAATGTCCTTCTCCCAGTGAATGGATAAACCAAATGTGGTACATCCATACAGTGAAAAACCACTCAGCAATTTTAAAAGGACAAGTTATTGATATATACAACAATATGCATGCTGTGCATGCTATGTCGCTTTCAGTCATGTCCGACTCCTTGCAGCCCCAAGGACTGTAGCCTACCAGGCTCCTCTGTCCATGGGATTCTCCAGGCAAGAATACTGGAGTGGGTAGCCATTCCCTTCTCCAGGGGATCTTCCCAACCCAGGGTTCAAACCCACATTTCTTATGTCTCCTGCATTGGCAAGCAGGTTCTTTACCACGAGTGCCACCTGGGAAGCCCTACAACAATATGGATGAACCTCAAAGGTATCACATGGAGTGAAAGAAACCATTCTTAAGAAAAAGTTCCATTAGCATGACTCCATTTGTAAGACATGTGCAACATCTCAGCATTTCCAGGGGCTGGGGGGAGGAAAGGGGATGACTACAAAGGAAACAGCACAAAAGAATTTTCTGCTCTGTCCTGCTTTTGGTGATGATTACATGAATGTATACATGTGTTAAAATGCATTAAACTGTACAAGCAAGTCAGTTTCACTGTAGGTTAATTAAAAAATAAAAATTTTTTAAAGAAAAAAACTGAGCCATAAAAGAAAATTAAAGGGGTAGAACTCAAGGGGCAGGAGAGGATGCATAGATAAAGAGTGAGATCTAGGGACTTCCCTGGCAGACCAGTGGTTAAGACTCTAAGCTTCCACTGTAAGGGGTGCAGGTCTTACCCATGGTAGGGGAACCAAGATGCTGCGTGCCACACTGTGTGGCCAAAAACAAAAACAAAAAAATCTTTTTTAAAGAGTGAGATCTAATAATGCTTAGGTCCTTGTCTAGAATGTAGGTAAAGCGCAGAGGGCAAGGGCAGAGTTGAGCCCTGAGGACAGGCTGCTGGGGATCAGGTAAAAAGATCAGGTTCCCACTGCTGATTGGTTGAGGTGGCGTTTCCGCTGAACACCAGCAACGCAAGCAGAAGGGAGCAGAGGAGCCAGCTGGACGCACAAGGTGCTGACTGAGCACAGAGGCTGCCACTCAATGCTCCTGCAGCCCCAGGGGCTCTGCTCACCCTTAGGAGCCCACATCCATGGCAATGCAGAGCAACCCCACATCACTGCCCCACCCCACTCGCTGGTGGCTCCATAGCTTTCCATGACGACATGTGGAAAAACTTGCTGCCTCCCTGAACCTCTTTATTTGTTGCTGTTACATTTATTCTTTTTTTCAGATGAAATATTCACTACTTCCTGTGTTTTGAGTTCTCTGTCAGGCTTCTCTGACCCATGCCACTAAATCCAATGATTTGATTGGATGATTAAAAAGACAAAGTTCTTACCTATCAAATCACCTCTTATGTCCTATCCACATTTTTCATTTCCATGAAGCATTGGAAAGCTCAGAAGAGGGATGACTGTCATGGTTCCCTTGGATTGAGTGTTATGAGAGAAAAGCTTTGGTGGAAGAAGTTGAGGTCAAGGTTACTGGCCCAGCTCTGCTAGTAACTGGATGTGAGATTTCAGGTATGACACTTCCTTTCTTGAGAGTGAATTTCCTCCTCTATAAAGTGAGCTGGTTAGATTGGAAAATTATTAAGATATTTTCCAGTCCTACAAAGTTACATATCATATGTAGTCTTTGTGTGTGTGTTTGCCCAGTAGTGTTGGGCACTTTTCAACACCCTAGACTGTAGCCAGCCAGGGTCCTCTGTCCATGGATTTCCCAGGCAAGAATACTGCAGTGGGTAGCCATTTCCTCCTCCAGGGGATCTTCCCAACCCAGAGATCGAATCCACATCTCTTGCATCTCCTGCATTAGCAGGTGGATTCTTTACCAGTGTGCCCCCTGGGAAGCCATTTAGTCTTAAGAGTAGATAGCAAATAACTAAACTGATATACAAAAGAACGGATACATTTCAATAATTCAATAAATGTTTTTTGTGAGCCTACTGTCTTTTCAGGCTACACATTAGCCGGAAGGTATTTAACAACATATAAGAAATGATAACTGCCTTTAAGGACATACAATCTCATGGATCGAAACAAGAGTCTAGGTTTAAAGGAGCCACTGTTTCACTTGTCCTCATGTGGGTCATTTGTTTAACCTCTCTGAACCTATTCCTTCATCTGTAAACTGTGAATAATAATGGCTCCTTCTAGGAGTGAAAAATAAATGAGAGTATATTAGGTTTTATTATTAAGTCATTTATATTACTGTCCTGCCCACTCGAAACAGCATTTTTCTTTCTTACCCCATACTCTTTTTGCAAGTAACCTCCACTTTTAATCTCATCACTCAAAATTGAATTTTCTATTAATGCTTTGAGATGCAACTCAAAGTCCATTTTTTTCACAGAGATGTATCTGCCTGCTCCAGCCAACACAAATCTCCCTTGTCTCTGGTTTTCTGTTGCCTTTTAAAACACCAATGTGGTGTTTTCTGTTGCCGCATGATTGACTTGGGTGTCTGTGGTTTAAATTCTCCTAAACTCCAGCTTGGGCTTCCCTGGTGGCTCAGATGGTAAAGAATCCACTTGCAATGCAGGAGACCTGGGTTCAATCCCTGAGTTGGGAAAATCCTTGCAGGAGGGCATGGCAACCCACTCTAGTATTCTTGCCTGGAGAATCCCCATGGACAGAGGAGCCTGGCAGGCTACAGTCCAAGGGGTTGCACAGAGTCAGACACGACTGAGCAACTAAGCACAGAGACTCCAGCCTACGTTACCAACTGCCTCCAGTGACCTCAAACTCTACATGTTTCAAGTAGAATCCATAATCTTCTCAAAGACCTTACTCCTCTTCGTGGGATCATTTTGGTTCATAGTTTCTCAGTTGCCTATACTAGGTATGTAAGTGTTTGTTATGTTTTGCCTCCATCACAGGCTCCTCCTATCCATCCCATTAATTCCAACTCTCATGCATCTCACATCATCCTTTCTCATCTTCATTGTCTCAGCCTTCCTGGAGCCTCTCTAGACTAGATTAATGCAATAGTGGAGGGAAGTATGTATCAACATCACCCAGTAAGCTTTCCAAAATATCCCTATTAATGTTTCCATCAGCCCATACAGGATCTGAAATTTTAGTTGAGGGAAAAGACAGAAGACGAAGGGAAAGCTAGGCTTGAGTCTCCTGCAAAAGTTTCCAAGGTATTCTGGTAACATTGCTCATCACTGATGAGCAATCCCTTCCTCCAATCCCTTCCCCCTCCACTCCCCTATCCAGTCCATGGAATTCTCCAGGCCAGAATACTGGAGTGGGTAACCCTTCCCTTCTCCAGGGGATCTTCCCAACCCAGGGATTGAACCCAGGTCTCCCTCACTGCAGGCAGATTCTTTACCAGCTGAGCCACAAGGGAAGCCCTCTCTACTGCCCAAATTACTTTTCAAAACCTCCAGTTATCATGGCTCTTCACTGCCTTTCAGAAACAAGCAAACAAACAAGAGATTCTTTAGCCTGGCTTTCACATTCTGGTTCCAGGCTACTTTCCTGAACGGGATTCCCCAACTCCTTCCATGCCTCATGCGTTCCAGCCAAAACAAATTTGACCTTGTTCCTCTAGACACACCATGCCCTCTCAGACCCCAGGTCTTGATTCATGCCATCTCGTCTTCTTGGAATTCTCTTCTGCTCTCACCTCACTATCCTTGCCTGGGAAAATTCCATGTGACTTTCAATGTTCAGACCTATGCCATCTCTTCCACAAAGTCATGACCCATTTTCACCCTCTTCCAGGCAGAATTAGTTCTTCCCTTCTCTATATCCCATCTCAATATATCCACAGTGCTCATCTATTGAGTAACAGCTCAAGAAGGTCACCTTTTTGGACTCTCTCTGAAAGGATATAAGTACCTCCTCTGGTCCTCTTAGTAACTGCTTACACCTGTTTCATACTTACACCCTATTCTATTCCATGTGTTGGGGAGTAGGGTGGTTCATAACCTGTTCATCTAGTAATACAGACCATGAACTCCTCAAAGATAGACACCATCCTATCATTCTTTGAATCCCCAGCACAAGTAAGAGTATGGAATTTTATTGGGTGCTAAACAAATATTACTTCAGTCAAGATCCAGATTGGAGGGTCCTCCCTGGTGGTCCAATGGCTAAGACTCTGAGCTTCCAATGCAGGGGGCCCTGGTTCAATCCCTGGTCAGAACTATATCCCACAGGCTGCAGCTAAACTCTGCATGCCACAACTAGGGCCCAGTGCAGCCAGATAAATAAAAATATTTAAAAAGAAAAGATCCAGATTGGATATCATCCCCTCAGTAAGCATTTACAGGCTCTAGAAGTAGCAGTGCCTTCCTTCTGCCACCACAGCATGCTGCCAATACCACCTTCTATTGTTATTTACGAGTTCATGGCCTTACCTAAGACAGTGAGTGTACCAGGGATGGGAACCATGTCTTTATCTTTGTCTGACCTGTGACATGTTGCACAGTGCCCAACAAATAGCTCTACCCACCAAGCTTCTGAAATAACTGAACTGAACTTACTGGCATTTCTTTCCAGGTGATAAGCTCTTCCAAGACCCTCACTGTATCTTTTATTACCCCTCTCACAATTTCAACATCTCCTCCAGTCCTGGGTTGAGAGCAAACATTCAGCAAAATATTCGTCCATTGATGCATTCTTCTTGAATATTCCTGAGTAAGTTGAGGCCTGCTTGAGAGGGTGCCATGTCCCTATTGGCTGTGTTTCCAAGAAAGGAGGGATTTAGTCTTGCAGTGACCATCTCCTAACTCTAATTGTCATCCTGTATATATCCTGGTATTTCATCACGGTTCATCATGTCACTAGAAAGATCACATCTGTCACTTTGCAATTCCCAGCTTATTTACCTGGTCCAATACCAACCACCTCCCTTCTCTCCAGTTGTCCCAATGTGTTCATCAGAATGGCATGCACCATATTAACTTCAACCAGGAGTGAAAATAATGCCTACTGATGTGATAAACTCTAGTCCAACAAGGCTGAGGGTGGGATCACTGTTCAATGTATTCATAATACAGAGGCCAACTGGATAATGAAAAACATTCCTTTACCCACAACTGAACATTTTTGGAGTTCTGTTTTTAAAAACTAAAACATCGCAATATTTACTGAGGTTTGACAGAAAACAGCAAAATTCTGTAAAGCAATTATCCTTCAATAAAAAATAAATTAAAAACAAAAACAGAAAAATAAACTCAATATCTCATTATTATTCAAACAATGAAGACACTGAACAGTATGCTCTATTTTAGGTAGTAAAAATAATCACGCTTTTAAAAAGCACTAACGTGATAAAAGTTCTCTCTCCACTGTTTAAATCAAACAACGCAAACATGGTCCCGTAAGTTGATAAATTGCCCAATCATTCTCGAACGCCTAGGTACAACTTAGCTAACACCATCATTCAAAACATTAAGTTAGGAACTGAACAACCAATGAAGAAATAGTTTTTCTGGAAGTTGCTAAGTTATATTAACTTGAGTTAAATAAAAAGAACAGATTCAGCATTGATCATAGCACATCAACTGAGAGGAGGGATGCCAAGCAAGACTGCCACCATCATACATCACGACAGCAGAGATGTCACAAAATTTTACGAGTTTCTTCCAGATAGGTCTACGAATGAAATTACTTGGAAACAGAAAGTAGTGACTGTGACATGGGATACTGGTGAACTTTAATTCACATTTTATCACCATATTTAAACATCCCCGGAGTCATGCTTAGTTTTAAATCCTATGATCTAGGATAGATCATTTTCTTTCTGCAGTGAGACCATTTGTGTTGTTAGCTGCAATGCACTATTTTAAGACTCCATCAAGAAGAATGAAAGGAAATCAGAAACTGAGGCAACAATGTAGACTAGTCTTGTAAAATCTGACAGTAGAAAAAAAGATTGCTCTGGGCTTGAATGATTCTGACTGATTATCCATACAACTGAAATTCACTTGAGATGGAGTGATCTTGCATATCCAAAATGACTAGTCCTAACACAAAAAGGAGAGGTCTTTGTTAAGGTCACTACGCTGCAGACTTGAGTTGTCATTTCAGATCATTTCTCAGATTTCCAGGAAGTGAAAAGAAATAAACATTTTGAGAAGTTTCAACACTTTTAGCATTATCCACTCTCATGTCCACTGGTCCTACTTTGTTAACACTTCATGTGCAAAGAAAGCTCAAAACTACTCTAGATGCCTCAAGTGGGCCAAACGGTTGATTCTCTCTACCAGGAAATTAGTTCCTGAAATCAACCAAGTGCATCATATTGAAACAACTTTTCCTTTTGATTGTGAGCTTCTTAGGGCAGTCTACATCAAGGATCCCACCATCCACCCCAGAGCAGCCACTGAATTCCTCTACCAACTCAAGCATAACCTTGAAAAGTGATACATGCTGCCACAAGTCACTGAACTGAGAAGCTAAGGTCTTTGTCTTGTGGTTGAGCATGATGTTTTTTGATGTTTTTTTAACCCTGGACAAGCCAAAGCTCTCTTTGGTCCTCAGTGGTTCCTTATGTATATTGTGGGGGGGGGAGGGGGAACAACACAAAACTCTTCCAAAGTATGAAGATGAATTAGATTGTGATAGTCAAATGACTTTAGCTTTTTGGGAAAAGATTTCGCAGCAGTAACAGTAACCTGTTTCCTTCTAGGGGTGGAAAAATTTTTCTATGAGTTCTTGATTTCTGTTTGGGTGAGCTAGTTTCATGGGGGTCATAGCACTGGCGATTCCTGTTGGGCTTTTAGTTCTACTTTGCGAGTGGCTGGGGCAAGGGTGGGACAAGAAAACCCAAAGGGATGGGGACTAGCAAAAGGGATTGAAGGATAGAGAGGCATTACAAGATTGCTCCCTTTTCGAAGAAAGGCTTATCTCAAACTCATTTTTAATTTATTTTATTGAAGTATATAGTTGATTTCCAATGTTAGGTTAATTTCTTCTGTACAGCAAAGTGATTCAGTTATGCATATGTATATGGGCTTCCCTGGTAGCTCAATGGTAAAGAATCCGCCTGCAATGCGGGAGACCTGGGTTCGATTACTGGGTCAGGAAGATCCCCTGGAGAAGGCAGTAGTAACCCACTCCAGTATTCTTGCCTGGGAAATCCCATGGACAGAAGAGCCTGGCAAGCTACAGTCCATGGGGTTGCAAAGAGTCGGACATGACTGAGCGACAAACACTTTCATTTTTTTTTCATTTTCATATATATATACATATATATACATACATATATACATATACACATACATATATATACACACACACAGACACACACACACATAAATATATATACACACATACATCCTTTTCATATTCTTTTCCATTATGGGCTAATCACAGGACATTGAATACAGTTCCCTGTTTAGCTTCCTTTCTACTACCCTCCCACAAACTTTCTTGCTGGCAGTTCTGGGGCAGGCATTTTTACATTTCCTCTTCCATACTTCCAGACTGACACTTAGAGAAGTGAGTACAGGAGGAATTGTCTCCAAATCATCTCTTTCACAGAATTTCACATTAAATGAACATGGGGAAAAAGTCCAATCCTGTGGTAATGTTCTCTTAGAACATTCTTGGGAGTTTTATGCTGTCCTTAAAACACCAACTGTCAAAATAAGATAATGGTTTTTCAAGGAAATCCCAAACATCTACAATTAGCCTAGCAAGTTTATATAAATGGAAGAGTGTCTTCATGTCCCCCAGCTAAAAAAAAAAATAAATCTGGGGAGAAAATAGAGCTTCATCGAAGCATCACTCCCTATCGATGAAATCCTCATTTTCCAGATTTGCTTATTTTAAAATCCAACTCCTTGAACATATAACACCACATCCAAGTGCTACCTTTTTGCTATTTTAACAAACCATTACGAGCTTTCTGTTTGCTTCCCAAAATACCACAAGAACAGTTTGTTGTGCTGGTTCATTAGCAAAATGAAGACTTTCTTCAGTGCTAATGTGTGCCACATTTCTTAGGAGGACTAGGAACCCTACATGGCAAAGGAAGTTAAATGAGCATTTTCTTTCTAAAGGCCTTATACAGTTAAGTAGAGGAAGGTGTGCTATTTATTTAAAAGTGGGGCAGGGCTTCCCTGGTGGCTCAGTTGTAAAGAAACCGCTTGCCAATGCAGGAGAGGTGGGTTCAATCCCTGGTCTGGAAGATCCCACATGTCGTGGAGCAACTAAGCCATGCACACCCCAGAGCCCAGGAGCTGCAACTGCTGAGCCCATGGACCACAAATACTGAAGCCTAAGGCCCTAGAGCCCGTGCTCCGCGACAAGAGAAGCCACTGCAACGAGAAGCTGGTGCACCGCAACTGGAGAGTGGCCCCCGCTTGCCACAACAAGAGAAAAACATGTGCAGCAGTGAAAGACCCAGCACAGCCAAAAATTAAAAGAGGGGGGGCGGTGGCAAAGCGGAAGCAGCTCCACTTCGTTCTCTCAGTTTGGAGGGAAGAAAACTCTGAAAAGGTTTACAAAGTGATGAACCCTGAAAGATGTGTCAACTACTGAACTGCAGTGTCTCAATGGAGTATATGCTTCTGAAAAGGAAGCTCTTTTAATGAATGAGGGGGTTGTAGGTGAGTTTCATATTTTGGACCATATGCTGCCATTTTAGTGGTTATTTTAAATCAGCCTGCAGGCATATGGGTGAAGAGAAGTAGAAGAAGCTATATCCTACTTTAGCTGCCATATACACACACCTGTGACCCTTTGCTTGATTCTTGTTAAATTGTTCTAACATGCCAAAGATGCTCTTTTTCCCCTTTAGTTTTTAAAGATATTTATATTTTTAGGACCTGGGAGATTCAAGGCACAGAGAGTATTTTGACCACATTGTGCTCAGTATGTAAAATATGAGAAGTGGGGTTTCCATTTTCAAGAAAAGCCCAGGTTGGGTCTTCTGCATGATTTGGAAGTTTAACATCAACTGGAGCAACTACAGACTATTGTGTGAAATATCTGGATTAACGGCTGAACTTGAACCCGTGCCTTTAAAATATCTAGAGACTGACCTTGGCCACAAGCTTAGCTGTTCCTTTTAAGTTGAGCCAGCAGAAATTAGCTATCTGCAGGGGGCACAGGCTGAGAGATGGGGTGCTCTCCAAATCTGTTCTCCCATGGGGATGAGCATTCCTCCCAGCTCCATGGAGAACTATACAGTGTTTCAGTGCAAAAGGGACTGGTTTGAACTACTTCAGTCATTGAGACCCTGAGCCTTTCATGAACCTCTTTGTCTTTGGTATTTTCAAGTGGAAATGCTAGCCAGCCTTGCGATACTTTTCATTTTCCCTTCATTTCCCCATTTACCAAAGAAGAATTGGTCACAAGTTGGAGCTCTCCATTTCTTTCTGTCCAAAACGCTCTGAACAAGTTAGCAACACCAGTTTCCCAGGACACAGAGGCGTTGGCAACATGTGTTTAAAATTTGACTTTGGAATCAACCCCAAGTGGACTGCTCCTTGGAAAAGATATGCTTTATCACAGATAAATTCTCCTTGCTCACAATTCCTGGCCTGGAGTTGCTGTAGGTTCATGTAGATGTGTGCTGGAAATTAAACAGTGTGCTACCGGGGTGGCCGCAATTAAATTCAGACTTGCATTCAAACCATGGCCCACACTGCATTTCTTGGAGAAGTTAGATTTCTATAGACATTTCAGAATGTCTCTTCACAAAAGAAGGAGGCAGGGTGGCTGGGCCCGAGTCCCCTAAATCAAGGCAATGAAAATGGGCAGGAAGAGAATGTATTTGCAGGGTGCCGAGAGAAGGTCTCATACTTCCAATTTAGGGTGTTTTCTTACGGAACCCAGAAGGTATTCTACTCTGACATTCACATGCAGACTACAATCATTATTTGGAAAAGAAAGAAATCATGAGCTCATACTGAACGTCAACCCAACAGCATGTGTCATAAAATGGAATGGCTCCTCAAAAGAAAGAACAACCTCCTCTGCATGCAGATGTACTCCCTCTGGACTTAAAATACATTTTGGAAGTGAAACGCTGAATCGTAGCAAATTCTGACAACAGTCAGGAGTCCTGGGCTCATGTCAGAAGTTAGATGGCTTGAGGAAAAAAAAAATCAACTTAGAATAACTTTTTTCTAGATAATTATAGATAGTATAGTATTTAGAAGGGGAAAAAAAAACTATGGACAACTAATATACGTATGTGATTTTCCTAAGCTAAAATGTAGGCAAATGTGTTTTTTAGCAAAATTTTGTGAAAATGGAATTCAGATTTAATCTGCTTTCTGATTCCTTCCACATGGAATCAGTTTTCATCACTTTTATTTATTTGAAGAAATACAAATTATAGGAAGCTAAAATCCCTGGGAAAAAGTCCCAAGATTTTCATGCTATGTCAGATGCCCATTTGAAATACTTTGCTGAAAATCTATTTTGAGAGTGTGACTTTGTAACCTTTGACAGCTTTGTGAGTTATCAGAGGAGTTGGCCCAACTAGAAGGTAATCACTTGGGCATAAATATCACCCAAAAGAACAGCTATGGTTAGTTTAGGTGCAAAACAGCATAACCCCAAGATTTATAGCCATACAAATGATAGTCAAAAAACAGTTTTTGTAATCTACATTGGAAAATTTACTATGTACATTTCACATGCAAGCTTAAAAGACAATCACCAATTCATGCTGAACTGATTTCAGCATCTGAGTAAATCCCAAACAGCAGATCTGGCCTGGCTTAAAATGTCCATCCAGTTGTGGAGCCGAAAAGAAAATAAACATGCGGAATGCATGACAGAGACATGAGCCTTGTCTCATGATTTTTTAAAACTGTAAATGTAGCCAGAAACACACACAACCACGGAAGTCCTTGTGAAGAAACTGCCTTTGGCATCTAGGCTGGAGCAAATAGCGCCGAAGACCCCTGCTCCTCACTCTTCCACCAGAAACCCCCATTCTTGCTGTATTTCCTAATTTTGTGAACCGAATTGCTAAGCTGTTTCTTCAAACAGTGTGCAAAGGAAATAGCTACCCTCTGCTACTCTACAGACTCTTGCAATTTTTTCCCTCCTCCTGGACACAGGCCACTAGTAAGGGAAAGACTCAGGAAAAAAAATAGCAGAGCAGTGAAAGCAAAGAAACAACAGACAACAGTGGCTTTGACAAAGCCTCCCTCAACCCTTTCTGCTCCTGCTGTGTCTCTTGCTTTCAAGAGTAAGGGCGGCTGCCATCGATGCAGGGACAATGCATGGAGGAATACAAGGCAGGGGGGAAAAAAGGAAATCAGATGAATTCAGAGCTAAGATGGCAGGGCTCTCACCTTTTCTTGGTTTGCGTGTGCTTGTGTGTGTGTTTGTGAATACTCTGGATGGAGACATCCTGCCGAGAAGAAATACAAAAGGGTGTCTGCATTGTTGGATGATTCTGAAGGCTTCTACATTTGTACATGCATTTTAGAAGTATTTTGCAGGGGTATACTTGCTGTCAGCCATCTGCCTCCCACTCCACCCCCACCCTCTTCTATGTCCTGTGGTCTCCATCGCACCTCTGTTAGTATGAAACTTTCTGCCATGTAAGTGAGAGTGTGCATTCCTTAGTGTTTGAATCAAGACCCATATCTGCATGCAATTCTAATCTGAGGAGCCCACAGTGGTTAGTAAGACTATATCAATTAGTCAGCAATAGCAGAGACCCTCATTGCCTCTGAAGGAACAAAGATAGAAAGACAAGCAAATACTCCAGCACCAGGATCTTGCTGGATCCTGGGAAATTGCTGGCTATGAATAACAGCATCTTTCCCTGTTTAACTCCCCAATCCATGTAACATGACAGGATATTAATGTATCCAGCTGCACAATTAGGCACAGAGTGTCTAAAGGCATACATGTTTCTTTGACACAACTGGGAAAAAAATATATTAAGCTGAACTAAAAGGAAATACTTGATTACAAATAAGAGTTTATGACACATTTGATCCATGCTCCATTTCAATGAATTGCCACTAGAACTTAACTCTATGGTAGAGTTCTTTGTCCATTTCATTGCCTTTTATGAAATAAACCAATAAAATAACAATGAAAGAAGAAGGAAGTATTCAGCCATTAAAAAGTATATAAGAAGACTAATTCTTCTCCACAATAGATGAAACTGTTCTGGTTTAAATTCAAATCTGGATTTTGTTTAACATTGGGTGGGTTTCTTTTGGAGCGTGTATATGTGTGTGTACATGTGTGTGCATGAGTATATTTTTTCTAATTGCACATCTTGTGACTATCAGCTTATATTGGATGTATCCTGCTAACCATCTGAAACAATACAAAGAATTCTTTTCTTTCATTTTGCAGAAACCTCAAAAAAAACTAATCTTTGGAAAAGCAAGGCTTTGCCTTTCAGTTTTCAAGGCCATCAAAATATTGTTAACTTGAATATATAAGAGGAAAGAGGGAGGAACAAGTAACAGTTGATCTTACTCACTTTTGCATAGGGGTCATTGCAAAGGGAGTGGTGTAATTTGTTTCTGATGTGATCTGTGATTTTACTCTTCTTTTCTGTCCCATAAAAAGCTGCGTTTCTTTCCTCAGCACTTGTTGTTAGAATTGAAATTATTTTCCAATAAGGTATGGGAGCTATCATGAAGGTTAATATATTTTCCTAACTCTGTAAATAAGACAGAAAGTCTCACCTGAAGACATACATTTACAGCCACACTGTGATAGGGGCCCCAAGAGTCCACCTGATTTCCCTATGCTACGGATCCCTCTTCTTAGGACTATCACTCTAAAGAGCCATTTCTGTTTTCTTTCTTCCTGGACAAAATTATTTCAACAATCATGTTACCCCCTTTTAACCTGGGAGGCGACTACAGAAGCTGAGAAATTTGGAGATAACACTCAAACAGAAAACCCCACTGAGTTGAAGGAGCAGGATGAATAATCTAGCAAGCTCTGGAAATGAGGAGAGATGGTAGAAATCAGGAGAAAGCAGGTCCCCATCAAGATACAGCAGAGATAGCGAGGGAGGCTCATGAAACACCCCCCCCACCACCACACACACCACCACCCATCAAACCCTGTCACTTAAGACAGAAAAAAAATCCTAACCACGTCGAGAGAGGGGAAGAGAAATGGTGCTAAATAGCTGGAGAGGTGACCCACCGTCCTGTTTGCTCCTTGGCTCTTGCCGAAGGGAGTAACAGCCACAGCAGTGACAACGGAGTTGAAATGTGCCAAGTGCAACCTCTGCCCCGTGCTCTCTGCCTCCCAAAAAGACAAGAAAAGTGTGGCTGGGACAGAGCACAACCGAAGGAGCAGGCACCGGCAGCGAGTCACGGACTCCATCAGCACCGGCTGGTCTCTGAAAGCCCTGCATCGGGGGTCCCGGTCACAGGCAGCGAAGAAGCAGAGACAATGGCAAATCAAAACCCTGGCAGGGCTTCTGGGATCATTTAATCTCTCACTCCAGCATCTAGACGGGGACAGCAAGGAACACAGGCGACAGCTCCTTCACACCGAGGCGCGAGCATATGCCTGCCTCTCTGAGGATGTATTTTTAGACACAATATCGGGGTAAGGCAGTCTGTGCACTCAGCGGCAGTATTCACATCCGAACGCGGGAGCAGCCTCTTTCTCACTCTCAGAGGAGCTGAAGATCAGAGGAAGCAGCCCACGTTTCTCACCAAGCCAAAGGTCAGTGAAGAGGACCCCAAACTGAAATCCATTGTCTCTGCACTCAGACCATGAAATACATTTTCAAGATGTGCTCCAGACCAAGGTCACACCGTGTGGCCATTTGCTCACTTCACATCTTTCCACGGATGTCTTATTCTACCATCCAACAGTACAACCAGGAGCAGCATTTGCACCTTGAGAAATACCACATCTGAATGCCACAAACTAGTGATGAAAAAATATTTGGCAGGGCATGTATTATGAGTAACATGTCCTAAACTTCAAAACTTCTCCAAACAACGATTATTAAAAGCAAGCGACAAGACGAGTGATGTCTTGTGTCATGTTGACGTGCTTTGAATCTGAGTGCTCCTCCCGTTCACATCAAGCTTCAAACATTTAAAACAATAAACAGGAGAGAAAAATAGCCCAGCTCATTAAAGCATAAGCAAGAAAGCAAGGAGACCAGCTCAGCCTCTGCAAACAAATCAGACATAATCTGATATGCTTTTGTTTGAGCCTGGGAATTTTTCGTTCACATAGAGGATTAAAATATTTTAAAAGATTCCTTATTAAATATGTATTTGGACATATCTGTACACATATAAAATTCCCAAGTTAATTTAAATTTATGGGGGAAATTCAAGGGATTGCAGGTCCAACAACCCCAAAAGAAAATAACCCTAAAAAACAATCTCTAACCACATACCAGTCTCTGAAGTTTCACACACCACAAAAATGAGATGGCTGCAATGGTGATGAATGAAAATAATGTTTCACAACCACAATATTCCAAATAAAAGTACTTAAAACAAAGAGCAAAATGTCCACTTCCTTATTTTTGAGTCAAAATTTGTTTCTGTCAGAACTGGCTATTTTTGGAAATGTTATATATATGGTATCTATAAAAGGGAGGTACAAAATGGATTCTTGCCAACTCTACAAATAAACAACCTGAGTGTTGGTTTTCCTTTAAGAGTTGAAACAGTTTATAATTTCACGTTGTAAATCTCACTAGGACTGAATGCTCTCACAAGGACTCACAAAGAAAGAAGAATTCACGTCAGACCAAAAGGCTGCTTTCGGTCAGTTTCCTGCAGCATTCTTCCAACAGATTTGGGCCAAAAAGAATACGAATCCTAAGCTGAGCCATCCATCACATTTTCCCCGTCTTTCAATTAATACACTGCAATCAGATCGATAGGATGTAATAAGAAAAGAGCTTTGTATTTCTATACCTATTAATTTGCTGAGTAACTCCAGCAGTAAAACGTGATTTGAAAAGAAAAACACTCAAAGAAAATGAATTCTCTTAGCATATTGAACAAGGACTCCCTGACCCAAAACTGAACACTGATGTTTCTACCTTCCAACCAGGGTTACTAGCATCCAAAGATTAGTCTACTTGGTCAGAAGCAAGCTTAGTCTTTTTTCTAAAGAGTCTCTGCAGTATTCTCACAAGGCCACAGGTTGGTCTAGTTAAATTGGTTGTTTGGGGGAGTTTTAGAACAAACACCCTTGAAATGCAAGACAGAGGCAGGGCAGCCATCGCTCTCTGCTTCTTAGTCCAACCAAACTGCCAAATTTGTGGTCCTAGTTTTCGAGAGCATTCTGTAGAAAGGAATTAGGCTTAGGAAGGGGGGACAGGGAAAGAATGATGAGAATGCTAATAATGGTCGGCATTATTAATCCCAAATAGTTGCCTTGGTTGGAGACAATGTGAACAGCACCAGACAGGAATAAAACCTGGTGTCCGATCCTCTCTGTCTATCACCACAGACAGAGGACTCAAGTATGAGTTCTCTGTTGGAAGGAGGCAGAGAAAGCCTGTCCTAAGATGTTCTCCAGATTCACGTGCATGTCTACATCACAGGGTTACTAGGGGTGAGCAGTGATTCCCTGAGCTCATGAGCAGAGGGTGAAATCATGGTTGCCAGAGCCTGGGGGTAAGGGAAATGGGAAGAGGTGAGTCAAAGGGTGCCAAAGGATACAAACCTCTAGTAATAAGACAAGTAAGTTCTGAGGATCTAATGTGCAATATGGTAACTATAGTCAACAGCACTGTACTGCATACTAGAAATTTGCTAAGAGAGTAGACCTAATTGGTCTCACAGACAAAAATGGTAAATATGTGAGGCAATGGATATGTTAATTAGCTTGACTGTGGTAACCACTTTATAATGTATGGATATATCAAATCGTCACATTGAGTACCTTAAATACATACAATTTTTATTTGTCAGTTATACCTCAATAAACCTGGGGCGAGGGGAGGAGAGCAGAAATCAGTGACTTCAGTCCTAAGAAGTAGACTCTACAGAATAAAGGTTACTATAGCATTGAATAAACCACTGGTGTAGTGAGAGGAGCATAAGTTTTGTTGCCAGACAAACAAGAGTTTGAGTCTCAGTTGTATTATAGTAAGCATCTCTGAACCTTGGATTTGTGTTGGTACAATAGAGATCCTATTGCTTACCTCCAGGGCTGCTATGAAGTTGAATGAGATAATGAATGAGCTCTTTCTCCTTCCAGTTCTCAGACTGCTGCATAATGTACCTAAGCACATGGCACAGACTAGCTAGCTCTTTCTCTCTCTCCCATAGTTGAAAGATCAGACTGCTAAAGCCCATGCAGCCAAATAAATAATCTAAATTTTTAAAAATACATACAAAAAGGGACCTAGTCATTCATTTAAGAAACACTTGTATGTCACTAAAATATCCATAAAGAGTAGAATAGGTAGGAGGGCTAGTAAACAGTGTTTGCCCTCAGAGAGCTTAGAGTCTAGAAAAGGAGACATTTAAATCATAAAATGAAAAGAATTACAAAGCATTGAGTGAGAAAAATACTACAGGTATCAGAGTAAAATTTTGTGGTAATTGGTATTTGACATCTGAAATATTAGAGCTATTTTTAAAGGACCCTTTTTGTTACTTTGTCATGACAATTCTTAACTAATGAAACAAGATGATAGATGAGAGAGATTAAAATGCTGCAAAATAACAAGCTTTATGAAGACTTCAAGTTTATCATTTATGCATGGTTTTGGATAGGAAACATTGAGAGGCACACAGAAACCAAAATGTACTAATTCCATAGCTGCAGTTAACTGCAGAGGATGTCTGCTGATTTTTGGAACAAAAACAATAGAAGCTATCATGCATATATCACTTACGCTGTCAAGATGAGTGCTTTATGTGTCATAATAATCCACTTAAGCCTCACAGCATCCCTTTGAGGTACATTCATTCTATTGTTTTCATCACTCCTTACCGATGAATAAACTAGAGCACAGAGAGGTCAAGTGACCAGCCCAAGATCACACAGCTAGCACAAAGCAAAATCAAGCTGCACACCCAACCAATTGCATGCCTGAGCCCACACTCTTGACCACTAGAGTCAATCACCTCTCATCCTTTTCCCCCTTAGATCCTCATCAATTCTGATTTTCACTGCAAATTGGGGCCAAGTGGACAACAAGTTAAATCAGCCATGGGTGAACCCTGAGAGAAAAAAAAAGAGACGGCATCTACATAGTCAAGTAAAACCTACAGCCAAAACCAAAACATTAACAGTGTGAAGCTGCCACAAAGGCAGTCTTCTGTTTATCCTCTAGTTCAGTTCCCAAGTTCATTCATTCACACTTTCAGGTATTATCACTGAGCAATACTCTACCAGACAGAGTAGGTCCCTAGCCCAACAGAGCTTACAGGCTGGTATAAGAGCACTGTCACAACAATGACAACACACGGAGATGAGGGCTTTGTTAGAAAATCTAGAACTGAAAAGCCGGATACTTGTTTTGCATCTAGGATAGCTTTTAGGAGAACAGGTTTGTGAGATTAGTATGTCAGGATACAGAAATTTCTCAGAGAAGTATTTTCATCTGGCTTAATGCTAACCACAATCACTCTTTTTAATTTCTATCTTTATTTTCTCTGGCCCTGTGTGATACATGCTGATGTAAGCTGCTCACCAGGACCCCCTTTCAACTGCCCTGGAGACATGCATCCCCTGTGTGCAAACAACCTGCTCCAGCCCAGATTCTACAAGGAAAGAAAGGAAGACACCTTCCCGTCTTCCTCTCTCGCCTCAACTGGAACAGATGCGCAAAAAAAATTTTTTTTCAGGTAAGGCAGGGACTCACATTTTAATAATGTTTATTACTTTTCCTGATCATAACAGTTAACACAGAACACAGTCGCTATCAAAATTTTAGAAAAAAATAAAAATTTAAAGATGACAATTAAAATTATCCATGATGATAGTAATTAAAGATAACCACTTTTGGTATTTTAATAGAGTTTCCTCTAGTCTTTTACATATGTAGGTGTTTACATGTTAATATTTGGCTTTTTTTTTTTTTTTTTACAGCACTTGGATCAAAATGTAAATAATTTTGCCTCTGACGCTCTTAGTTTAACACATCAGAAGCACTTTTGGTGTTTAAATATCCTTCAAAAACATATAAAAATACTATGTAATATTCTATTCCATGGGATATGCTATTTAACTATTTTCCCAATATTAGGTATTTAGATGTATTTAGGATTTGTATTATATAAAAATGTGTAAAAACCATCTTATTATGTAACTATGTGGCTACTTTTCTTAGTACAGATTAGGAGTAGGGTTATTTAATCAAAGTGTTTTTATTAATGTCTTGTTAGATTGCTTTTTAGAAAGCTTCTGACAATTTACATATTTAACTACTGGAGGAAATTATTTTGCCATAATCTCACCAGCCTTTAGTTTTATTTACTTTAGTATCTACTTTTTAGTAGTGCTGATTAATTAGTATTTATTTGAATTCTAGTGAGACTGGACTGATATTTTAAGAATTTATTCATCACTTATTTTTTTATTAATTACCTGTTTATCTTTTTTCATTTCCTTACTATGTCACTACTGTTTTTCCTACTGATCTGCATGATTCATAATATATATGTATATCTTATAGACACATAGATAGCTTTTGTGAACTATTGGAAATATATTTTCTAAGATGTTTATGAATTTTTTGGGCTTGCAGAACTTTTATATTCTATATGCAAATTTATTGATATCTTCCCTTGTGATATCATCAGATGTTTTTGAAGCACTTTTCATTCAAAATTATTCACCTATATTGTCTTAAAGTTATTTTACATGAAAAATCTTTGCATGTAATATTACTAAGCTTCAGCTAGTGCATTTTGTAAGATAAGGATATAACAGGAAGATTTTCTTTTCTCAATTGGTGATTTCCCTACCTTTCACCCTGATCCCCATTGATATTTTAAGTATAATAAAATATATATATTCAAACTTGTTTCAGGACCACCTAGCCCATTCAGATGTTTATATTTAAATTCTTTCTAACGTATGAAACTATCAAAGCATTTTCTATTTCATCATCTCGGGAAAGAGTTCTGCCATCAGAGAGACAAAAATATCCTATTATTACGGATTGGGCCAATCACATTGCTGATGTTGGTGATAAGACTGCTGCTAAAACCAGCTGGGTCTCTGGATGAGCCTCAATGACCAAGAGCTGAAATTGAATTCAGAGGAGTTGAGATTAAGGCAGAAGATTTCACCTTCCAGCAACAAGGGAAGGCAGGAGTCATAGGGGTTAATCAAATAAAAATCTACAGGAGAAAGTCAAGACCCAGGTACTGACAGGAGCACTTAGAAATTATAGTTTGAAGAGATCAGCCAAATTTGAGCTCATCCTTATAGACCCAGATGAAGAAGGGAGCCAGAGCATCTCGAAGAGAAGATAGACCCTGCAAGGGGATGGGGGTGGGGAGGGGATTCTGCTCACCTCCTGAGCAAGCATAAGAATGACGCAAGGTTCTTAGTCAGAACCAGGAAGCATGAGTTCATCTGGATATCTAGTTCGCAGAAACTTAACTACTATGTGTGTAAGTGTGTGCATGTGCGTTGCTCGGTCATGTCCAATTCTTTGTGATCCCGTGAACTATAGCCCACCAGGCTCCTCTGTCCATGGAATTCTCCAGGCAAGAATATTGAAGTGGGTAGCCAGTCCCTTCTGCAGGGGATCTTCATGACCCAGGGACCAAACCCAGGTCTCCTGCATTGCAGGTAGAGTCTTTACCATCTGAGCCACCAGGTAAGCCCAACTACAGTTTAGATTTCCCCAAAGAAATATGTGATGAATTTGTTATATAGAACTGTGCTGGGTCATTTAAATTTCTTTATTTTTCACTGGTACGAGGACAGAGTTTGGTCCAAAATTAAAAGGAGGGATACCCACCCCAGGTCACCTTCTCCCTTTGCAGTGCCCACATCAGTTCAGGTGAGAAGGATGAAAACTGAAACAGCTCATTTACCAGCACTGTGCTAGTGTTGGAAACATGGAGGGTTCCAACCAGGGGAAAACAGGTCAATTGACAACGCAGGGTCGTCAAAAGAAAGAACGCTTCCTCTTTTTAAGGTAGAGGGAAAAAGAAGCCTATGGCATATGGTAGAAAAACTTGTTGGCTTTCTTCTGCTATTGCCTGGTACACAATTAACTAGTCCTTCCATGCTACCACATTGAATGGTCCACACGTGGCCTTTCTGGGACAGCGTAGGTATCAAGGTACAGTGGCTGGAAACATGGCCTTTAGAGGAGAGCCAACCAGTGGTCGAGTCTATCTGTGCCAATAACTAGCTGTGAGATCTTGAGTAAGTTCCCTAACCTCTCTGAACCTCGGTGCCTTCACCTGTAGCATGGGCAGAGTAGCTGTATTCACCCCATAGGGTTGTTATAACAATAAATAAGAAAACACACTTGGACAATATATATGGATCTGTTACATGGGGAGCATTAGAATGCTGGCCTATGTTAGGAGACAGGAAAGGGAATGTGAGGTGGAAAATTCAATCTGGGCTCAAACGCCAACTCTATTGTTTGTTCTTTTTCAAATCATTTATTTTTATTTTTACTTTTGGCTATGCTGAGTCTTTGTTACTGCATGGGCTTTTTCTAACTGCAGAAAGAGGGGGCTTCTATCCAGTTGTGGTGCACAGGCTTCTCATTGTGGTGGCTTCGCTCTAGTTGTGAGCACAGGTGTGTGGTGTGTGGGCTCAGTAGTTGTGGCATATGGCTTAGTTGCTTGCAGCATGTGGAATTTTCCTGGACCAGGGATCAAACCTGTGTCCCCTGCATTTCAGGGAGTATTCTTAACCACTGGACCACCACTGTTGTTTGTTCTGATGTCTCCCTCGTCCCCCCTCTACCAAATGGGTATTTGATTACAACTTTACTTACTCCATGTGCTTAGTTGCTCAGTCGTGTACAACTCTTTGTGACCCTATGGACTGTAGCCCACCAGGCTCCTCTGTCCATGGGATTTTCCAGGCAAGAATACTGGAGTGGGTTGCCATGCCCTCCTCCAGGGGATCTTCCCAACCCAAGGATTGAACCCAGGTCTCCTGCACTGTAGGCGGATTCTTTACCAGCTAAGCCACCAGAGAAGTCCAAGAGTACTGGAATGGGTAGCCTATCCCTTCTCCAGGGGATCTTCCCAACCCAGGAATCAAACTGGGGTCTCCTGCATTGCAAGCAGATTCTTTACCAGCTGAGCAACTAGGGAAGCTATCTACTCCATAGTGCTGTTTTGAAGACTCAATTAAATGATATACATACAAACTTAAACAGTTGTGCCTACCTATAAAAAATCAGCCTTTATTGTTATTGTTTCAGTACTCAGAAGGCATGGTGGAACTCCCCAGGTCAAAAGTCAGTAAGAAACTGAAAACATAAAGGGAAATTCCTTTTCCTCTGGAAATATAAAGATTAAAGGCAAAAGAAGAAGAGGGTGGCAGAGGATGAGATGTTTGGACGACATCACTCACTCAGTGGACATGAGTCTGAGCCAACTCCAGGAGATAGTAAAGGACAAGGAAGCCTAGTGTGCTGCAGTCCATGAGGTCACAAAGAGTCAGACACAACTTAGCTGAAAATCAACAACAAACCTGATTTTCTGAGCTGATTTCCCCATCCTTAATGGAAAATCTGCACTGCAATAAAATGGATTCCAGTGGCAACGCTAGAGTATCCAGCCTGTAATCACTGTAATCACACAAAAGGTAACACCTCTAAAACAGCTGGGATGGCAGTTCCAAGGGTCTGCTGAGTTAATTCAGAGGGCACACGGATGACATTTCTCTAGAATGCCACAGCAGGCTTCTTCCTCAACTGCTTTATTTGAGGTCCTGTGGGTGATTCCAGAGCCAGCAGCCAGTAAACCTCCCTGCCTGTGATAGTCATCCCAAGGTGTCCTAATTCCCAGGATCATGCATCTCTACCCACTCATGCATTTATGTTTAAATTCATTCTTCCAACCATCAAACATTTATTTCTACAGCTAGGCTAGGGGCTGAAGTGTATAGTAGTGAACAAGACACACTATTTTCCTGACTCATGGATCTTTCCTTCTAGTGGGAGACTCAAAAGTGTATCTGGTAACCACACAGGTAAATATGTCATCACAAATCATGACTGGAGTACCACAGTTGAGCAGAGGAAAGAGATTATATGGATTTAAGGACAATCTCCCTGAGGAAGTGTAACTGAAGCTGACATCATGATGTAAAAGATGCAACACTAGCTTAGAGTATAAAATTTTCATGAACATTGGCTGGAAGGAAGCAGTCCATGAGGCTGATGAAATTACTGATACTGACCTTCGGAAACTATAGTGTAAATAATGGGTCCCATGCCCTGAAGTGCAAAAACCCTGACTATCTTAGTTTACCAGCCCTTAGCTGGAGGGAATAAAGGTAGAAAGAAACATCAATCTAGTATTGCCCACCAGTAGGGAAGAAGAGCAAGGTGGGCATTCAGCGAGCTTTGTCCATGGAACCAAGTCCTCCTATGGCACCTAAGCTGCATCTCATAGACAGGGTCCTGTTTGGAGAACAGCCAGCACAGAGCTCTTCCAACGTGAGTAATAGAAGTCTTGGTGGCAGGTGCAGGATGGAGAGTATGGGTTATAAGGTTGGTGGGATAATCCCTACATCTTGCATAGGAGCAGTCACTAAGGAAGAAAGAAATGGAATCCTAAATTCCTATACACTCTAAACAAAAGGTCAGATGTTTCTCCCAAACCCTCACCTTCTACCAATTGAAATCCATTCCTCAAAATCAAGACTGGCCTTGTTCCATGACACCTTCCTCTTTCCCACAGCCTGTGGCGTCACCCTGCTCCACCCGCCACCCCAGAGTCCTACTTCCACTGCACTGGGCTGCACTGTTCTGTAGACACTTCATGAATTATTTTCTTGCCTCTGCAATATGATATACTTACTTCTCAAGAACTAGGGCTGTTCTTTTATTTCCTTTGTATTCCCCACAGTGTTCCATTTAGCACTGTGCCCACTCTAGGCACTTAATGTATCAATACCGGTTGGATAAATGAATGATTTAATTAATCCACATATCTGTAAGATTCAGTAGGTTAAAGAAAAAGAAAAGGAAGTGTTCTGAGAATAACAACATGGAGACATTGTTTTCTAGGTAGAGCTGAGTAGTCATTTCAGAAGTATGTTTAATACTGTATATTAGTTCTTATTTAAAGGAAGGACATAGGGTACAGTAGTGGAGATTTTCATCTGTGGCTTCCCCCAAATCCATCTGCAATGCAGGAGATGCAGGTTCGATCTCTGGGTCAGGAAGATCCCCTGGAGAAGGAAATGGCAACCCACTCCAGTATTTTTGCCTGTGGGAAATCCCACAGACAGAGGAGTCTGGTGGGCTACAGTCCGTGGGGTCACAAAAGAGTTGGACACAGCTTAACAGCTAAACAAGAGCAACAACAAGATGGACAACTGAAGGACTTCTCAGCTAGCAATGTGTGATGGACAAGAAAGACCTCACAGAGTCCTTTCCATGTACAATTCTGATTCTACAGATTCTGATTTGTTATCATCTTAACTCAAAGGGTCCACGATGTGAGTATGAGCCAGTCCTTATAATAGTCCCTGAACCATCTTACTTGAAAGATACCCTGCATATGTCAGATCCCTCTTAGCTCTGGGATGGAAGACCATCACATCCACCACCACAACCAGTGCCTTAACTACCACCACCATCATAACTACCACCATCTCAACCACCACCTCCACCATAACTACCACCACCACCACCATCAACTACCACCATCACTGCCACCACCACTGTCAAATCGAAGCATATTCTCAGAGGACCCCAGAATGCAACCACTGTTTTGCATTCACTAGTGCTAGACTGACAAGAGAAAGAAGAGATTGTTGCCTTAAAATACTTGTTTAAAAATAAGATGAGGAAGATTCAGGCTGGAGTGCAACACTGTTTTATTCTCTTCATGTCTTCATGGATCTAGCATGTGGTAATCTCTTTTTTAAGAAAGGCTAGGAGGGTTGCAGTGATTTTGCTGTGGTTTTACCATTATAATCAATAAAAAGTCTCAGCTCTGGCTCCCCATTAGGATTAAAGGGCTCCTTTCTACTTACTTTTAACAAACTTTAATAAGAAACATAAGAACATATGTTCCTATACAACATATTGGGCTTCCCCGAGAGCTCAGCTGGTAAAGAATCCGCCTGTAATGCAGGAGACTCCAGTTCGATTCCTGGGTCAGGAAGATCCCCTGGAGAAGGGATAGGCTACCCACTTACGTATTCTTGGGCTTCCCCGGTGGGTCAGACAGTAATGAATCCACCTGCAATGCGGGAGACTTGGGTTTGATCCCTGGGTTGGGAAGATCCCTGAAGAAGGGAAAGGCTACCCGGTCCAGTATTCTGGCCTAGAGAATTCCATGGACTATATAGTCCATGGGGTTGCAAAGAGGCAGACACAACTGAGCAACTTTCACTTCACTTCACAGGAACATAAAGTTTGCCTCTCTGAAGATACCAAGAGCCTATCAAATCTGATGTCACTGCTCTGAAGACACTGAAACAAAAGCCCAGACCCACTCCACCCCCGCAGCCAGTCATCTCACGGGGCCCAGGAGCAGCACAGCCACAGGGCAGGATTCTCAGAGCCTCCTCAGTACATAAAGCATCCATCACTCCCAAGACTTGAGCCCCAGCACAAAGAGCTTGGTTTGCTCTCATCCTGCAGCACCGCGTGCCTTCTCACAGACCTCAGTCACACTCCGTGACCTCCTCGGCTGGTGTAATCTGTTGAGTAATCAACTCAAACATTTCCCCCTGTGTAACCCTCTGTCCCACCTTGCATTTTTCACCTCTTCCTACCATCTCTGCCTTAGCCTGGCCCTCTCGCTCATTCAGCAATCTTTAATTTCTCCTCTGCCTGTCTGGTTGCTTATGTTTGGGGGCAGACAATAGAGGTGATATAGGCCATTATTCATGAGTAGCTTCAAGAGTAACGTGAGAAACGCCTCATCTCCTGACCCCTCTTAGCATAAGAATTGCTGATAAAACTCTGAGCTGAAAAGAGAAGCTCTTCTGAGAAAAATATCCAGAGAGCTACCCATTCTGGAATAGCTTTCTGGAGAAAGGAACTTAGGGAATGGGGGTTAATTTTTATATATATATATAAAACATGTCTCACACACAAAAAGAATATTGACCATAATTAAGATGGTCCATTTTCCACCATCCCTAACAGCATCTGGGAATGGAGACACACATTCAAGAATAACACGACAGCATCATGATCACCAACAGTTTGAGGGGTTCATCTCCAGCCCTCATGAACTATGGGTCTTTCCCATGTAGCCCAGTGGACTCTTCTGTTTTTTCTCTCCTCATTTTTATTTGATTCAGTCTCAGAAGAGCAGTGATATGGCAGAGGTGAGCAGTGGGGAGGAGGAAGCCTCAATCACCTCCTGGCTGTCTCATCACTTTCGTCACTCTGAGAAACGTGCAGCCCCAGTGAAGTGCCTGGACCTCTGGTTCTCAGAGGAGCTTCATTCAACAATCTCATTCATGGGGTGAAACTCCCTGGTCTCTGCAGATACAGGGACAACAAAACGACTTCTCAATCCCATTCCCCCTGGGCCATCTCTGCCATAGCTGAAGCTACAAGCCCTTCACACTTTCCTGAGAGTGCTCACTCACAGTCCCTTTGTCATTCTAGGATTCTCTCCAGAACTCCAGGCAGATACTTTCAAAGCCCCCCAAGACTTCTTTCAAAGACCTCCAGGAAACTAAAACTCAACATCGCTGAAAAAGAACTATTAATATCATCAGTGAGTGCCCTTTTCTCCCCCGCTAATACATGACATTTTATGGCTTCTGCCAACAATGGCCAACCATCCAGTCTATCCCCAAGCCAGAAACCTGGGAGTCAGTTCTACCTCCTTCCTCTAACTTCTCCACTCCCAATAAACAATCCCCCCAAATATCTCCAAAACAGCTCATCAACCTAGAGGCAATTTTCCAAGGTTGCAGTCTCATTCTGTATCCAAAGTCTCTCTTGCCTAAAAGGTAGTAGTAAAAAAAGAAAGAAAGAAAGAATCTGACTTCCCAAACAGATTTTTCAAGGGGCAATGTGGGGCTTTCAGAAATAGTATCTGAAATAATTTCAAGCACAGCACTTTGCACACAGTAACCTAGTCACCAGTGAAGTCTAAACTCCACAGTGTGTCAGAACCATAGCAATCTTGTTTGTAACTGGCTCAGTGGTAAAGAATCCACCTGCAAGGCAGGACACACAGGCTCGATCCTTGGGTGGGGAAGATGCCCTGGAGAAGAAAATTTGGCAACCCAGTCCAGTATTCTTGCCTGGGAAATCCCATGGACAGAGGAGCCTGGAGGGCTATATAATCCATGGAGTGGCAAGAGAGGCAGACACGACTTAGTGACTCAACAGCAACAAACAAGTCTCCTAAGGTACTTCCCAACATGGCTGAGAATTGTGCAATTCATATCTAGACCAAATAAAATAATTTTATTAACCTGCTTCCAGTAACTGCACTCTCCAGTCCTTCCCCACGTAAACACCGGAACACTCTTAAGATAAGAGAACATGCCATTTTTTGGTGGTTCAAAATCATGAAATGTTACTCTGTTGCCTTCAAGATAAATGTCCATCCCCTTATGGCATACACAGCCCCTTTGCTACAGGACTCCTACCCTCTTCCTCAGACTCCACCTCTGTCAACCCCTCAGACCTTGCTGGGCTTCAGGCATACAGAGGTACTTGCATTTCTGGGTGCACAGTGTTCTCTCACGTTCTTTCCTCTGTACACACCATTCCCACTATTTGTAATGCCCTTCCTTTCTCCAACCTTTTGCACAGCAAATACCACCTCATCACTCTGAACTCTCAGCTCAAATATAACTTTGCCAAATTCCCCCTGGCACCTAGGTGCCTCCTTCTTTATTCATGCCAAGGCATCTTGCACCTGCTTTCTCTATTCACTTACAATAACATTTGTTAGGGACTTCCCTGGTGGTCTAGTGGTTGAGACTTCGCCTTCCAATGCAGGGGGTGTGGGTTTGATCTCTGGGCAGGGAGCTAAGACCCCACATGCCACACAGCCAAAAAACCAGAACATAAACAACAGAAGCAATAATGTAACAAATTCAATAAAGACTTCAAAAATGGGCCACATTTACAAAAATCTTTAAAAAATAAAATAACTTTTGTTAAAAGCCTGGCTCACTGTTTTTAACATTTCTATCTCACACGATACACGTGAGTTCTCTGCACACAAAGACAGGGCCATGCTTATATTTTAGCCTCCACAGTGCCTAAAGCAGAGTAGGTAACTGTAAGATATATTGCGTGGATACACTGAGTACCCACAGACCCAAGATCAAAGTCAACAGTCCACTGTTTGCCCAAAAGAAATTTTCCTTCCAGTTTCTCTCAGAGACCTTGAAAAACAGGAGAATGTAGGAGTAAGAGCACTTCTCTTTGAGTTGAGCACCGAGGTTCTCAACTAGCTCTGCCATCAGGAACGTGTAGATCTGGAGGAAGCCACCAGAAAATAGCTGGCACATACTCAACACTGATTACGCTGGTGGACTCCCTGCTAATCACATTATGTGCGTCAACTTATTTCTTCCCCATGGCCTGCTGCGGAGATAGACACTAATATTATGCACGTTTTTTTCAGATTAAATAACTCGAACCTATGCTTGATGCTGCCTCCATTCATCTGGGTTACTGAGAGAGAAAATGAGACACAGTGCACAGTGGATAATGGGGCTTTATAAACCACTGAGAGCTACACAAACTTAGGACAAGTGGAGAAAGCACTGAAGGTTGTCTAAGTGTAATTGATGCTTTGTGACTAGAGTGAAAAATAAGAAATGAAGATCTTACAAGATGAAGATCCAGCTCATATCCCTGAATTAAGGAAGACTGAGTGGAAGCAGACACCCAGATCAGAGGTGAATTATAAAAACATAGACTAAGGAATGCAACATGTCCAGCCCCTTCTCATTTTGCAAAAAAAGGAAAACCAACATCCAAAGTTGCAGAAAACCATATGCAAAACCATACGTGATCAATGCACTTCCCTTTTGTATCCATACATATTTGGACACTGTAGACAGGCCAGGACTCTTGAGTTGATACTATGCTATTTTTTGACCCACCTTATAGAAAGAGAATAGGAAAGTGGGAGGATAAGACCAGTGAATCTGAGTATTCCCTTAACAGAGCACCTGAGTATTTCAGTTGTTGATGTTTAGTCACTAAGTCATGTCCAACTCTTTGCAACCCCATGGACAGTAACCTGCCAGGCTCCTCTGTGCATGGGACTTCCCAGGCAAGAATACTGGAATACTTCAGAACTGCCATTAAACTCTCAACATTCTCCTGACATCTCTTCTCCTCATAGGCATTTTTAATAACCAGATCTGCCTTTATGAGGTATTCAACAGAGGCAACATATAAAAATCAGAAACAACATGTATCCACAAAACTGAGCTTAATAAGAAGCATCAGGATGTACTAGAGAGAGCAAAGGCTTTTGAGTCACACAGGTGTGATTGGAAATTCTAACTCTACCACCTACTGCCTCATTGGTAACTGAACAAACTACTCTTCTGAGCTTCAGTTTCCTTACTTATAAAGTGAACAAAATGATGTCTTATCATTGAGAAAATAAAATCATAGCCACAGTGTTCAATAAATGTTGGCTTCTCTTCTATTCATTACAGGCTGCTGATACAAGACTTGGCCAATTTGTCAACTCACAATATAACTTTACTTCTCTACTTTTAAGAAGTGGAAATGTTTGTCTGGTGTAACTACACATAACTGCAGACATATCAAAGACACAAACCATGTTTCTCCTCTCTCCTATCACAAGTATCAATGCTCCATCTAGGCAACTTGAAAGTGCTTGGCACATCCTTATTTTATTTTACTTTATTTTAGTAGTAACAGATTTTAATTTACTTTCCTCAGATTACAACAGGTCAAAATATTGATATACCTGAGGAAATGGAAGACCTACATAATTAATAAGTTATATCTCATTGATACATATTAAAATCTGTAGGCTAAAAACAGAAAATAAGCACATCTTTATTAAATGATAGACTTAGTGTGTGTTTACTGATGGTAAGTTCCCCTGCATAACTCTTCAGAAGTGCAGAGAGGATGATAAAATGTGATAAACAGTAATTAACATTGGTTTAATACACTTTGATGCCAGATTGTACGAAACATAGTAAGTAAGAGTTTGGATCTGCAATCAGATCAACATAGGTTCAAATTTCACCTCATTAAATACTTGGGCAAGTCTCTTCTCTTTAGATACAAAATTTCCTTATCTGTAGACTGGGCAGAAGGTGGCACCTGCCTTAAAGATATATGAGAATTACACTGAGGTTTGACAGAAAACAACAAAATTCTGTAAAGCAATTATCCTTCAATAAAAAATAAATTAAAAAAAAAAGATATATGAGAATCACATAATCAATATATAAAGCAGTTAGCACCAGGCCTGACTTTACACCACTGTTCAGTAGAGAATAAAAATGTTAAAGGAAGAGACATTTCAACTCTGTTGAAAGAGTTGTGGTTTCGTCATCCTCTAGCTGCACTACCTTGACAGCTGGTGTATAGGACTATATTGCTTTGCATGGGAGTTTCTCAAGAAGTTGGCTTGTTTACATGTCCTACATTTGTCAATTGACATCATATGTCTGGGAAATTCCCAAGTCTCAGTCTCTTTCTTTCATTAGGAAGCCTTTAAAACAACTCCTAAGGACTCCTCACTCCCTGAAACATTACTGGAATCACCAAAGGAAGAATGACAGCTTGTCCCAATCATGCCTTACCAAAAGAGGTTCTGAAGACTTCACCATGTATCCAAGGTGCCATCAATGCACTTTCTTTTGTATCTGTACATATTGAGACAATGTCCTCTGCGTTCTTATCTGAAGCAACTATAGATTTGTAAATACTGCGCTCAAATAGGCATTAGATCTGGAGCTCCAATCTCGGCCCTCTGCTCACTTTGACTTCGGCATAGAGCCTCATTTTCCTCATATGAAGATGAATATAATATCATCCAGACAATGGAATATTATTCAGTGCTAAAAAGAAAGGAGCTATAGGGCTTCCCTGGTGGCTCAGCAGTAACGAATTTGCCTGACAATGCAAGAGACATGGGTAAGATCCCTGATCCAGGAAGAGCTCACATGTTGCCGAGCAACTAAGCTCATGCACCACACTATTAAACCTGTGCTCTAGAGCCCAGGAACTGCAACTACTGAAGCCCCCATAGAGCCCTTGCCCAACTACTAGAGCCCTTGCTCCACAAAGAGAAGCCACTGCAATGAGAAGCCCATGTACCACAACTAGAGAAAGCCTGAGCTGCAATGAAGACCCAAAACAGCCTAAATAAATAAATAAATAAAATTATTTTTAAAAAGAAAAGGAGCTATTAAGCCATGAAAAAATATGGAAGAAACTTCAGTGTACATTTCTACGTGAAAGAAGCCAATCTAAAAAAGGCTTCATACCATGGGATTCCACTTACATGACATCCTGAAAAAGGCAAAACTATGGAGAAAGTAAAAAGATCAGTGGTTGCCAGGAGTTGTAGTGAGGGGTTGGGAAGGGATGAATAGGTGGAGCACAGAGAACATTTAGAGCAGTGGAAATACCCTGTATGATACTGTAGCTGTGGACACGTGCCATTATACATTTGTCCAAATCCATAGAATTTACAACACCAACAGTAAACCTTAAGGTAAACTATAGACTCTGGTACATCCATGTAGGCTCATCAATTGTTAACAAACGCCCCACTCTGGTGGAGTGTGTTGATAGTGGGAGAGATTGTGTCTGGTGAGGGGAGGATGGACGCGGGAACTCTGTTTTTTGTGCTCAGTTTTGTTGTGAACCAAAAAGTGCTCTAAAAAATAGCCTCTTTCTTAATGGGTATAATATTATTACACAGGACCGTTATAAAAAAGATAAAAGAGGATAAAGCACATAAACCTGCTTCAGAGAGCATCTACAACAATGTGTGTGCTCACTAAACTTCAACCACCTCTAAATGTCCCTGCAGGTATACACATCTATGTGGCTAGATTGCAAATTCCAAGACATCACATGTGACCAAAGCCTTCTGGAAAACACCTAGCAGAAATCTAAAAAGAATCACTGTTACTATAAGAATAATGATTTATTCTATGGTTTTGGTGGCTACATTGTATACATTCATTACCTTCTTAATTTATGCTTCCTTAAAGAAACTTGTACTCTTTCTGGAATTGAGACAATATTTAAACTATTTCATTTGTTACCAGGGCACACACAGATAGGCACATTAAAATCAAATGAGGTAGAGCTGGAACTAGGTTCAGATGAGCAAGGCACTTACCTTAGGCATAGATTTAAGATGAAGTCAAAATCTCAGTTATCAAGATAAATTATATTTAAAATGGATAGCCAACAAGGATCTACTGCATAGCACAGGGAAATGCTCAATGTTATGTGGCAGTCTGGATGAGAGCGGAGTTTGGGGGAGAATGGATACATGTATATTTATGGCTGAGTCCCTTTGTTGTCCACCTGAAACTATCACAACATTGCTAATTGGTAAACTCCAATATAAAATAAAAAGTTTTTAAAAAGACAAATAATATTTCATGCACCCATACACAATAGTGTCTGACTCTTTGTGACCCCAGGGACTGTAGCCCACAAGGCTCCTCTGTCCATGGAATTCTCCAGGCAAGAATACTGATGTGAGAAGCCATTTCCTACTCCATGAGACCTTCCCGATTCAGGGATCTAACCCGCGTCTCCTGTGTCTCCTGCGTCTCCTACATTAGCAGGCAGATTCTTTACCACTGCGCCATCTGGGAAGCCCAAATAATATTTAATGCAGCATTATAAAAGTAAAATTAATGCCAGAAAATCCATAATGAACATAGTACATTTTTTGTTAAGACAGGATCAGCCGCTGTTACGGATTTTGGACTTACGCTCCAAACATGGCTTGGTGTGGCACTGAAGTGACACCCAGACGCCCACCTCAGATGTCCCACAATGTAAAACGTATGCTCTTCTTATGCAGGCACTTCAGTTGCATGAATATCACCAGATGCATCGCTGGCCCTTCATTTTGAGTACCAGTCACTTCCACAATAATGTTCAGAGCTGCTCTTTCATCTTCATAGGCATGTCTATTCGAGGACATGTCTCAGATCATGACTTTAATAAAACACTAAAAACCAAGAAGCACAAAGCTATCTATATCCAATTTCTAACTCTGACCATCATTCTCTCCCTATAACAAGGTGGAATAGGTTACTGGCCTTTGTCTTCTTCATCACAACCAAGAAAATATACTCAACCTGATAACACATCCTAGGTCTTCTGCTTGGGCAAAGGGTCCAAGGGCTTAGCCAAGTATTAGCATCAAAGTAAAATGAATGGCAGGTGTTCATGGTTCTGCTGTTTACTTTCTAAAGCACAGAGGCAGCAGCAGGACACAGGGAATAAGTAATTTTGAGTGTGAATATATGTTGGGGGGGGGGGGGCTTGAGGGGAAAGAGCTTGAAACATGATCTCACATTTCAGGATGATCCCTAGTCTCAGTTGTCAACAAACAAACCCTGTGGGGACAATGAGCTGGCTCCCCCTCTTTCCTGCAGAGATGATTCATCATTCATTCGAGAGATATTTCCTGAGCACCTGTTATGTGCAAGGCACCAGACTTCAAACCGTTCAGGATGCAAAGAGAAAGTACCTGTGTATAAGATGTAGATCTGGCTTCCTTTAGAACTGCAACCTTATATCAAAGATGAAATATAACAAGAACCCTCTTACAGTGTATAGGACTTTCACACAAATACCATTTTCACACTTGATCTCTACCATACTCTAACAAAGGTAAATGGGTAGCTATCACCAGTCCCACTTCGAAGATGAATAAGTCATTTTTATCAATGCTGAAACTAGAACTAGAACCCAGGTGTTCTAGGTCTTCAAGGTAATGCAGTATGTGACAAGTTCAAAGTGGTTGGTATAAACCTACGTGTTGCAGGGGAAGATCAGAAATTGTGGGATCATTTCTGAATGGTGTGGTACAAAAAGGAATCCCAAAGTAGGGTGAAAAAAGAAGAGTGAGGGCAAGCAGAAGGATGTGGGGAGGGCTGTAGTGCTGATGACTGAAATGAAGAAGGCAGACATTTCAAACAAGAGCCTGGCTGGGTACATATGGACCATGGTAAACAGTGCAGGTGGTTATAACAGAAAGCTTTTGCTTTGGGGGTAGTGTTAGATAGAGCAGCAAAATAAGCTGAGGAACAGATTTTGAAATCTTAAATACATGGCTAAGGAGTTTGAACTTTATTGGGTAGGAAAAAGAGAGATTAAAATTTTAGACTGAAGAGTGGTATAAATATTACTTTTAGAAAGATTAATCCATTTACAAATTGCATGGAGAGTGGTTTGGTGGAGAGAAAACTCTGGATCCAGGAAACATGTTCCAAGGCGATTTCAAGGATCTAAGTAATAAGATCCTGGCCTAATGATGGAAATGGAGAAAAATCAAAGGCAGTTGATTTCAGAAAACCTGGTTTCAACTCTCTTTCACCGTATTCATTCCAAAATGGACTGGGGAAAATTAATACTGACATGTCATTCGATGTACATTTGTATTAATCAAATTTTAGAATGAACTGCCTGCCAGACACTATATTAAGCATCAAGATACTGAGGTGAAAAAATACAAGTCCTTGCCTCTAAAAGGGTCACAAGGAGCTGAAGAAAGAGCCACTACCTGTCCTGGGGGAAAGTCAGGGGAAGTTTTATAGAAGGATTGAGAGCTTGGGCTGAGTCTTGAAGGATGAACAGAAACTATGTTTGGCAAGGAAAAAAAAAAGGAGTCAGGAGATTTAGTCAAGAAGGAAAGAAAGAGAGAGAGAGAGAGTATGCAGACATTAAGGCATAAATGGCACAGTGAGGTTTAAGAATTTCAAGTAATTTGGTAGGACCAGAATAGTGGTGAATTTTACCTTGAGAAGAATATATTTTCTGTTGCTTTTGGATGAAATAGTCTATTATGCTAAGTCCTTTTGGCCTAATGTGTTGTTTAAGGCCAATGCTTCCTTACGGCTTTAATTTTCTGTTTGGATGATCAATCCATTGAGGTAAATGAGATATTAAAGTCCTCTACTATTATTGTATGCTATTTCTCCCTTTAATTCAATTAATGTTTGCTTCATACCTGTAGGTGCTCCTATGTTGGGTGTATAAATATGTACAAATGTAAGAACTTCTGGAGGGATTAACCCCTTTATCACTATATAATGCCTTTCTGTACTTATTACAGTCTGTGTTGAAGTCTGTTTTGTCTGATATACATGTAGCTACTCCAGCTTTCTTTGGTTGCCACTTGCATGGAACTTTTTCCATACCTTCACATTCGCTCTGTGGATTTCCTTACATCTTAAGTGTCTCTCTTGTAGGCAGCATACAGATAGGTTCTGTTTTTTAATTCATTCAGCAACTCTGTCTTTTGATTGAAGAATTCGGTCCATTTAAAGTAATTATCGATAGATATGTGCTGATTGCTCTGTTGTTAACTGTTTCCTCATTTGTAGTTCCTCTTTATTCCTTTCTTCTTCTCTTCGTCTCTTCTCTGTGGCTCCATTACGTTCTTTAGCAGTATGCTTAATTCCATTCTCTTTACCTTTGATGTATTTACTGTAAGTTTTTGCTCTGTGGTTACCATGAGGCTTACATGTAAACTTAAATCTATAACAGTCTATTTTAATAAGTTGATAACAACTTAAGTTTGATCCCATTTTCAGGCTCAGTGTTTTTAATCTCCTCCTCCATGTTTTATGTGTTTGATGTCACATCTTACATCTTTTGACCCTGTGAGGGTTGGTTGCATGTCATTTATTTATCCAAAAAACGTTTCCTCAATGGTTGCAGTAGACGTAGGAGCAGCAAAGATCAACTCCAGTCGCTGAACAGTGGAATCCCAACACACCGAGCAGGTCATAGCCTTTGAGTCCGCCGGGATCCTCCCTGACCGACCCTCCCATTTCCCCCAGCACCTCCTTCACACACCCTGGCATTAGGCAGAGACCACAGCCTGGATTCAGGCGTCTAAGACTGCGTCTCACTTTATCCTTCTCTTCTGCCCCCTCCTTCCCCTTCACTCCTCCCTTCCCTCCCCTTCCCTCCTCCCCTGCGTCCTGCCTTTCTTCTCTTCTGCCCACGTTCACTGTGTCATCTTATTTTTTTCCAAAATACAATGATGAATGGCATTCCCTTACATATGTATCATTTTTTTCAAGCACTTGACACATTTCAAAATATTTCCTTGGTTTTCTCATTTGATCTTTTGTATCAGTCCCCATGAAGTAAAACAGAGCAGCCGTTTTTACAATAAACAGAAAACCCAAGGAGGTCACACAGTGAGTCAGCAACAAAGCTAGGAAAAGGACACATGTCACTGGTTAATTTACTCATATTGAGATCTGTGTTGTAAAATTGTGAACTCTTACACAGACCCTGTCCAGGTCAGAGTTCTATGCCAGTGATCCTCACTAGCAACAGGTGCTCCTAAACCACCAGCACTGGGAGGTCAGCTGGGTGGAATGTAGGCTTTTCATAATGATTTCTAGGAAGCGCTAAGAGAACACATGAAAAAGTGCAAGGTGCTTCTTAGAGAACACTAGACTTTCCATTTCTGTGTTAATTTCCTGGTGAGACCAGCCACAGGAAATGCTAAGTGCCCTCTTGCATCAAGCACCTCTCATGAAGACAGAGGTTCTCTATTTCTCCCCGTTGTTCCTACAGACATTCTATTATAGCATGTATAATACTTCAGTTCATTTACTTGTATACATGTCAATCTTGAACAGCTAATTCTTAGCTCTTAAATACTGATTTAGCCCACCATCCCACATACTATAAGCACCTAGACCCACATACTACATGCGCCTAGAGAGTGTGTATTGAATGAATGGATGGTCTTCCCTGGTGGCTCAAACGGTAAAGAATCTGCCTGCAATGCAGGAGACCTGGGTTTGATCCCTGGGTCAAGAAGATCCCCTGGAGAAGAGAATGGCTACCCACTCCAGTATTCTTGCGAGAATCCCATGGATGGACAGAGGAGCCTGGAAGGCTAGTCCATAGGATTGCAAAGAGTCAGACACAACTGAGGAACTAACACTTTCACTTTTTCATGTCTATCTTGAATAGCTTACTCATAGCTCTTAAATACTGATTTAGCCCACCATTCCACATAATGTAAGCACCTAGACCTACATACTATAGGCACCTAGACAGTATGGATTGAATGAATGGACTAATTAATGCTCTACTATACTATACCATACTTCCTCCAAGATATAGCAGGAACCCAGAAGCAGAAGGAAGGTTATTGAGTTGAATGCAGTTTCTTCTTCCCTTTGGACCCTGATGTTTAGACTGAGTGAGATGCGGACTGACATTCACCATCAGACTTAGTAAAGGACTCACTGGGACAACATGAGAGGAGCATTTGATGTTTGGCTCCTCACTGATATGGAGACAAAGGGGCAAGGGGGATTGTTCTTAGTGCAACATATTATTATCCAAATTTACTCAGAACATAAATTATTCTCTCAAATAGCTCTCAATGCTTCAAAAATGTTCAGAGGAACAGGTTTTCGCTTACTAGTTAGAATGCTTGAAAATGTTTAAGTACACTCTTTGGTCTGAAAGAATTAGCAATGCTTCTAAAGGAAATTAACTTCTTTTAGAAAAACATCTTTTATGGGGCGGGGGGTGGGGGGGGATCTGTACACTTAAGCCAATGTTTATGAAAAATCATCATGCTAAGAATAACTCCTGAAGAAAAGAGAATAGAGAATGGCACTTTGTTCTAAGGCTTTGCCATTGAACCCTTCAGCTTCCTATCATTTCTTCTGGCTCTCAATTCAAGGATTTGAAATATAGAGAAAGAGGCCAGTGGATATCCAGAAAGACACTTTCCATGTAAATAAGTACAGTTTTCTTCCACTCTGAACACAATCAACTATCTGACTTACAAGAGACACAGGCTGGGAGCTGGAGAGAAGGATGTTGTTGTAATTCCCTAAGACAGTCCTGAAACAAATAGGAAGCAGGGAGATGAACGCTGGCGAATGCAAATGAAGGCTGCCTGTGTGTTGAAGCCCTGGGAGAAGAGGAAGGAATATGAATTATAAAAAATTTTTGCTTAATGCAACAACAAATAGCCCAGATAAAAAGAGACAAAGGACCTGAATAGATGTTTCTCCAAAGAAGATATACAAAAGGCCAATGGGTACATGAAAAGATGCTCGGCATCCCTAGCCATTAGGGAAACACAAATGAAAACCACAGTGAGTTATCACCTCCATGCTTGTTAGAATGGTTATCATCAAGACGAGAAGAGGTAAAAAATGATGGTGAGGATGTGGAGAAAAGGGAACTCCTGTAGACTGTTGCTGCTAAGTCGCTTCAGTCGTGTCCGACTCTGTGCGACCCCATAGACGGAAGCCCACCAGGCTCCCCCATCCCTGGGATTCTCCAGGCAAGAACACTGGAGTGGGTTGCCATTTCCTTCTCCAATGCATGAAAGTGAAAAGTGAAAGTGAAGTCGCTCAGTTGTGTCTGACTCTTTGCGACCCCATGGACTGCAGCTACCAGGCTCCTCTGTCCATGGGATTTTCCAGGCAAGAGTACTGGAGTGGGGTGCCATTGCCTTCTCCGTGTAGACTATTAGTGAGACTGTAAATTGACATAGAGCCTCTACAGAAAACTGTGTGGATGTTCCTCAAAAAATTAAAAACAGAACTACCATATGGTCCAGTAATTCCACTTCTGGAAATACATTCAAATGAAAACACCAACCTGAAAAGATATCTGCACTTCTATGTTTACAGTAGCATTATTTATAATAGTCAAGACATGGAAACAACATAGGTGTTCATCAGTGAAAGAAAGGATCAGAAAGTTGATATATATAGAGCGAGAGAGGAGAGAGAGAGAGATTCCCTGGTGGTTCAGTGCAAAAGAATCCACCTGCCAATGCAGGACACACGGCTTCAATCCCTGGGTCAGGAAGATCCCCTCGGGAAGGAAGTGGTTACCCACGCCAGTATTCTTGCTTGGATGCAGGACACACGGCTTCAATCCCTGGGTCAGGAAGATCCCCTCGGGAAGGAAGTGGTTACCCACGCCAGTATTCTTGCTTGGGAAACCCCATGGACAGAGGAGCCTGGCAGGCTACAGTCCATGGGGTCACAAAGAGTTGGAAACAACTTAGTGACTAAACAACAACAGATATATAAAGAAATATTATTCCGCCATTAAAAAATGAGGAAATTCTACCACTTGTAACAACATGAATGGGCCTTGGAGGCACTATTATAAGTGAAACCAAACCCAAAACTCATAGAAAAAGAGGTCAGACTTGTGGTTACCACAGGTGGTTGGAAGGGGAATTGAAAAACGTGGTCAAAAGTTACACACTTCCAGTTACAAGAGAAATAATTACGAGGGATGTAAAGTACAACATGATGACTATAGCTAACAGTCCTACAAGATGTACAGAAAACTTATTAAGAGAGTAAATACTAAGTTTTCATCATGAAGGGAAAATTATTCTCTTTCTTCTTTATTTTTATTGTATCTTTATGAGAAGATAGATGTTAGATGAACATATTGTAGTAATCATTTCACAATATTTTTAAATCAAACCATCATGAGGTATGCCTTAAATTAATATAATGACATATGTCAACTATTTCCCAATAAAACTGGAAAAAAAGAAAAATAATCTAGGTAAGAACACAACACTTTGCTATACTATTTACTTGATGTCCATGAGCTGAGTTTTGGTCTCGTTTTAATAGCCTTTTACAGAGTGAAATTAAAAGAAAAGTCACTTTCTTTGATGTGAGCTTAGGTTCAATGTGCATCTTTCCTTTGATAAGCATAGCTTCAAAAACTTCACACAAATGGAAAAAGAAGACATTGTATACAGACACACACACATACACACACACACACACACACACACACACACACACACACACAGTGGAGTACTACTCAGTCATAAAAAAGGATGAAATTTTGCCATTTGCAACAACATGGAGACTTAGAAGATATGTTGCTTAGTGAAATGAATCAGACAGACAAAAACACATCCTATGTGTTATCAGTTATATATAGAATCAAAAAGATAAAACTAGTAAACAGTACAGAAAAGAAAGACTCACAGATACAGTGAACAAACTACTGGTTACCAGTCGGGAGAGGGAAGTGAGGAGGGACAAGATGGGGTAGGGGTTTAAGAGATACAAACTACTATGCATAAAATAAATAAGCTACAAAGATATATTGTATGGCACAGGGAATACAGTCAGTATTTTATAATAACTATAAATGGAGTATAATCTTAAAAACTGAATCACTATGTCATATACCTGAAATGTATATAACAGCGTGAGCCAAAAAAGTTCACACAGTTGAGACTGTTCAACCCAAATGAATAGGCCTTCTTACAAACTACATTTATAGCTATTATTTTTTATTTTACACAGAACATTGCAAACAGAGTGAGACCCAACAGAAAAGCTTTAAAAATAAAAAGATATTCACTGTAAATGAATCCTCAAGTCCACAGGAAAATACTAAATTAATGTTCTTTAGGAGGTCATAGGATATGTAAGAGAAAAAGAACAATTTTATAAGGGACATGGAAATTGATTGTCAAAGGATTATTTGAAATATCCCCTGAATTCATCAGAACATCTTCGTGGTGATACTATCCTCTTTAAAAACAGTCAAGTAAAATTCCATTAATTTTGGTCTTACTAATTCAAATTACAGATAATTCAAACCAGACAGCTCAACTTACTTTTCTACTGCCAATTCTCTTTCAAACAAAAGATGAAGCTTCTGCATAGCAAATGAAGTCATCAACAAAAGAAAGCAACTTATGAAATTGGGGGAAAGTATTTGCAAGCCACATACTGAATAAAGAATATCCAAAATATACAAGGAACTCATATAACTCAATATCAAAAACCCAATTTTAGAATGGACAAATATCCAGAATAGATGTTTATCCAGGGAAGATATATAAATGTTCAACAGGTACATAAAAAGGTACTTGACATTATTAATTACGAGGGAAATGCAAATCAAGCTCATAATAAAATATCACCTCATACCTGGTAGACTGGCTCTCACTGCAAAGACCGAAGACAGCAAATGACTGTAAGGGTATCAGACACAGATACGGTTCATCAGAATGTAAACTAGTGCAGCTGTTACAGAAAACAGTATGGAGATCACTCAAGAAATTAAAAATAGACTACCATATGATATAGCAATCTCAGTTCAGAATATATGCTCAAAGGAAACAAAATCATTATCTCAAAGAGAAATATATATTTCTGTGCTCACTGCAATATTATTCACAATAGCCAAGGTACAGAAATAATCCAAGTGTCTGTTGATGAATGAGTAAAGAGGATGTGATACACACATACACAGTGAAATAGTGTTCAGCCTTAAAAAGGAAGAAAACTGTCATTCGCAACCACATGGATGAACATGGAGTCCATTAAGCCAGAAAAATAAAACCATAATTGAGGTAAAGCACTTTAACAGCAGTCACTTATATACAAATAAATGTCATGTAATGATTTTTTAAAATCCATTCATGAGAAGTTATACGAAAAGGGCGATATTTTGTTCATTTTAAATTCAGTGTACATGGGAGCAGATAGCCCTGTTCTTGGAAGACTAGATTCTGGCATTTCTCAGATCACTTACCAGCTAGGGAGCTTGGGGAAAATCATTTGATCTCTCTAGTCTCCATGGATTTTTTTAATAAAAGGACACTTTAGTCTTATGTTACCCAAGGACTAGAGATCTTCTTGAGCCCTCCAAGTGTCTCTGCTTCAAGTTCCTTGTAAATAACAAAAATGTATTTCTTTTAGATCTCTTCTTGGGTTCAAATTTCTTATTAATTTACATTCTCCCTCCCATCAATTAATTCAAATTAACAAGATCTTGTTGTACTACATACTCATCTTTCAGGACACAATTTGAAACATAGGTTGGGGACTTCCCCGGTGCTCCAGTGGTTGAGACCTCTTCACCTTCCAATGTGGGGGATGTAAGTTTGATATCTGGTCGGGGAGCTAAGATCCCACATGCCCTGGGACCAAAAAATCAAAACATAAAACAGAAGCAATATTGTAACAAATTCAATTAAGACTTTAAAAATGGTCACCGTTGGAAAAAAAAAAAACTTAAAAAAAAAGAAACATAGGTGGACCAAAGAATAGATTTATCTTCAATGTTGCTCTGAGCACAAAAAGACTAACAAGCCAAACACCGCCTGCTGTTGGTGACTCTTCTTCTCGGCTTTTTAATTTCCGTGGCAAAATCTCTGCACGCAGCATCTAGCAGATCCGCAGTCATGGAATGGCAATCCTTGCTGGTTACTACTTTCCTCTCTTCTGTTTCGTAGCAAATTTATAGTTTATATTTGAAAAATTTTCTAACTAATTCAACTCCCAATGAAGGGCAATGCCAAAGAATGCTCAAACTACCACACAATTGCACTCATCTCACACGCTAGCAAAGTAATGCTCAAAGTTAGGCTTCAACAGCACATGAACCAAGAACTCCCAGATGTTCAAGCCAGATTAGAAAAGGCAGAGGAACCAGAGATCAAATTGCCAAAACCCATGGGATCATAGCAAAAGCAAGAGAGTTCCAGAAAAACATTTACTTCTGCTTTATTGACTATACCAAAGCCTTTGACTGTGTGGATCACAACAAACTGTGGAAAATTCTTAAAGAGATGGGAATACCAGACCACCTTACCTACCTCCTGAGAAATCTGTATGCAGGCCAAAAAGCAACAGTTAGAACCAGACATGGAACAATGGACTGGTTCCATGGCAAAGGAGTACGTCAAGGCTGTATACTGTCACCCTGCTTATTTAACTTATATGTAGAGTATATCATGCAAAATGCCAAGCTGGATGAAGCACAAGCTGGAATCAAGACTGCCAAGAGAAATATCAATAACCTCAGATATGCAGATGATACCACCCTTATAAAGCAAACAGGAACTAAAGATCCTCTTGATGAAAGTGAAAGAGGAGAGTGAAAATGTTGGCTTAAAGCTCAACATTCAGAAAACTAAGATCATGGCATTCAGTCCCATCACTTCATGGCAAAAAGATGGGGAAACAATGGAAACAGTGACAGACTTTATTTTCTTGTGCTCCAAAATCATCCAGATGGTGACTGCAGCCATGAAATTAAAAGACGCTTGCTCCTTGGAAGAATAGCTATGACAAACCTAGATAGCATATTTAAAAGCAGTGACTTTTCTTTGCCAACAAAGGTCTATATAGTTAAAAACCATCGTTTTTCCAGTGGTCATGTATGGATGTGAGAGTTGGACCATAAAGAAAGTTGAGCGCTAAAGAATTGATGTTTTTGAACTGTGGTGTTGGAGAAGACTCTTGAGAGTTCCTTGGACTGCAAGGAGATCAAACAAGTCAATCCTAAAGGAAATAAATTCTGAATATTCACTGGAAGGACTGATGCTGAAACTGAAGCTTCAATACTTTGGCCACCTGATTTGAAGAGCCAACTCATTAGAAAAGACCCTGAAGCTAGGAAAGATTGAAGGCAGAAGTGGACAACAGAGGATGAGATGGTTGGATGGCATCATCAACTCAATGGACATGAGTTTGAGCAAGCTCTGGGGGATAGTGAGGGACAGGGAAGCCTGACATGCTACAGTCCATGGGGTCGCAAAGGGTTGGACATGACTGAGTAACTGAACAGAAACAACAAATTCAACTCTTATATGAGTAATTCAAGTGTAACTTTATGCTCAAAGATCTCATACACCAGAGAAAGATTTACTATAGGTTAAAAGGTATGTTTTCTGTGTATATAATAACATACGGTGATATTCTCCCTCAAACCAGGAAAATTGATGCCATAACATTACTTCTCGGAGAGTCTCTATAGTCAATTACAGTGTAAACAAGAAAAATGGGGCATGGAGAAGCATGGTATTAGTCAGAAAAACGTTTTTGGAATCTATTTGCCATTTACTAACTGAATTTGATAACTCCACGGGTGGCTCAGTGGTAAAGATTCCACCTGCCAATACAGGAGACACAGGTTCAATCCCTGGGTTGGGAAGATCCCCTGAAATAGGAAATGGCACCCACTCCAGTATTCTTGCCTGGGAAATCCAATGGACAGAGGAGCCTGGTGGGCTATAGTCCATGGGCATCGCAAAAGAGCCAGACACAATTTAGTGACTAAAGAACAGCAAATTGGCAATAACTATTTCATCTCTCTGTGCTTCAGCTTCCTTATGATGTGAGCATAATTATACCTGATTCACAATGGAATGCAGGGAGTAAATGGAATGTAGGGAGTATCATGTCTACCACATTATCCACCACAGAGGAAGTATTGGTAAATAATACTTTCCTTTCATACAGAAATCCAGAAGCCCCAAGAATGTAAAAACATTCATCTCTACCTGTGACAGGCAGGAAATTAAGCCTTCTCATAAAGAGAGAGGTATTTTCAGAAAGTTTGTCATTAATACAGTCAGAAGAATTAAAACTCTCTGCAAAGAATAGAGAAAAACAACTCTTCTGACTGTTTTTGGCCCAGAATGATGGCATTTTTTTTCATTCTCTCTACTTGACTGTTGGTTCCTAAAGGTCTGGCACAGTTCTATCTTCACATCCCCTGCTGTCCTTGCAGAATCCTTGCATATAACATATGTTATGTGAATATCTGTTGAGCTGAATTTATCTTAGGATTCCTGTGTCCATCAAGACTTAAGATTGTTTTGAACTAATATGGTATTTGGATACAAAATGGTCAACTTCCATGACCCCAGATGGGTCAGTAGACCAGACACTGCACAAGAAAAATATTTGACATCTGTGAATTCCAACTAAGATATTCATATGTCTCGGTACTGTCAAAATACCCTTGTGTATAAATAGAAAAATGGCTAGTGTTCTGAAGGCATGTTGGACGTTTCCTATTTGGTCTTGCCCTAGCTCACAGTCAGCACTCCATTCACTGATGACAAAAAGACTGCAACTAATTTGTTACAGAATTCTGAGCTACCAACCACTTTAAAGAGTCTTAAAACCTGTATTTTCCCTTGGCCTTTCAAGCACCCACTTCCACCGGGAAGAGCTTCTGCCCTTAACCAAACAAGTACCTTTTCTTTTTCAAGTATCATCAAAACTCATATTAATGAAAATTTGATGATGTTTGAAGATCGTTCATTGATTCAATATAGATTCCAGTGACTACTGCAAGCCAGGTAATGTTCTAGATGTTGAGGATTACTGTAGTATGAACAAACCCACACACACACACACACACACCATGCCCTTTTGCAGTACATTCTACAAGGCAGGGACAAACAGTAAACAAGTGAAATATGTAGTAAATTTGACAGTGAGAAATGCTTAGAGGAGAAAAAGGGAGGGGGGATCAGGAGAGCAGAGAGGAAGTGAGGTCTTGTAAATGGCAAAAGTATGCCAAGAAGTAGCAAAAACACTGGACATATATACATACATATATATACTCCTATATACAATATATAAAGGAAATCAACCCTGAATATTCATTGGAAGGACTGATGCTGAAGCTGAAACTCCGATACTTTGGTTACCTAATGTGAAGAGTCGACACCCTGGAAAAGACCCTGATGCTGGGAAAAGTTGACAGCAGAAGAAGATGACAGAGGGTGAGATGGTTGGATGGCATCACTGACTCAATGACATGAATCTGGATAAATTGTGGGAGACAGTGAGGGACAAGGGGGCCTGGCATGCTGCAGTCCATGGGGTCACAAAGAGTCAGACAGGACTTAGCACGGAACAGCAACGAAAAAACAATACATATTATATACAATGTGTACAGAGTATTCTATTTATATCATTTATATGATACACACAGTATACATATGAATATATAGGATACTTTATACAATATACACATATATAATAACCTCACAGTGGTTATCATAATAACTATTGTTATTTCTATTAAAATCTTTCCAGGAAATGGAACAATTAAGCTTAGATACAAAGTCTATGCAGAAGTCTAGCTAAGGATAATAACAAACAGTGAGCATCAGGCATTCTACAGAGTGATTCCATGGCATCAGAGTAATCCTTACAAGACTAGGGTGTTCCTGTTTTCTTTTAACCTATACAGATTTAAAAAGCCAGCACAATGATTTCATTAGCCCAGTCACAAAGTTAGCAGGCAGAGTTAGACATGACTCCAAGAGCCAGGTTCATGATATTGAACTGTCCTTTGCCCCAAGCAAAATATTATCTGACTGATTTAGATAAACATCTCCAAGAAATACGTTCCTTATTTTCCATCAGATACAGTATTTTTTTTAACATTTTAAAATTTATTTTCAAATGAGTGCCTGTAGACTTACCATAACCTTTTATTTTATACTTTTTTAAAAAACTTTTTATCTTCTATTGGAATATAGCCAATTAACAATGCTGTGATAGTTTCAGGTAGACAGCAAACGGACTCAGTCCTTTGAATGGATATACATGTATCCATTTTCCCCCAAACTCCCCTCCCATCCAGGTTGCCACATAACACTGAGCAGAGATGCCTATGTTATACAGTAGGTCATTGTTGGTTATCTGTTTTAAATATAGCAGTGTGTACATGTCCATCCCAAACTCCCTAATCCTTCTCCCCATCCTTTCCCCTGGGAACCATAAGCTAGTTCTCTAAGTCTATGAGTCTGATTCTGTTTTATAAATAAGTTCATTTGCAGATACAGTATATTTTTGATGCTCCACTTTTGGAGAAATCTACTAAACTGCATCCTATCACTTCATTCTAAATTACAGTAAATTACATGTACATCTTTCCGGAGTGAAAGCACACAGGATGCTACAGCTTTGACTTCTTCCTTAAGCTCATCTGTTTAAAAAGGAAAAAAAAGCTGCTGTTATTTATAAATACAAGGCAAACCTGAAGAGTAAGTGAATAGTGAGCTTCAGAGGAAAAAAATATTACTATAAAGCTAATTAGGTAAGTTTATTGGCAAAGATTTGGGGGCCACTATAAGCCAAGACAGAGGATGAGATGGTTGGATGGCATCACCGACTTGATGGACATGAGTCTGAGCAAGCTCTGGGAGTTGGTGATGGATAGGGAAGCCTGGCATGCTACAGTCCATGCAAAGAGTCAGACACGACTCAGCAACTGAACTGACTAATAAGCCAAGACTGTCCTCTGCTCCCTGAGCACCTGAAATCCTGAACTGCCAACTCACAAGCAAAAGCTGTGGTCCCAGGGAGGAGTGAGTGAAATGATGTGGACAAACTCACCCTCCAGCAGCAGAGAACAACAAAGCATAACATTTAAATTCCATGCTATGTTCAGGTAATTTAATGACATTTTAATTGTTTATGTCCTGCTTTATTCCAGGAACAGTAGGATGAACTAGAGGTGGGGAAAAAAAAGAGGAAGAAAAATAAGACTAATACCATAAAACAGAAACAGGAGTGGAGCTAATACAAAAATACATTCCAAAAATACCTATGGATTTGCAGGAGACATAGGGAGAGGCAGGTGCAAATTTAGCTCAAGCGGAGAGGCGGGTACAAATTTAGCTCAAAACTGGCCAGCAGTCCATTAAAGAGGAAAACTTGATCAGTTATACAATCCATGGTATTCAGAAGATAAAAGACCTCAGTCTTCATATAAGGAATTGTTATTAAATAACCTCCCCTCTCCCCACAAATCAGTGCTTTCCAACTGTGTTTGAAGGCAGAAGAGGGGTGAGCTCTCTTCTTCACAAAGTAGGTGATAGGATGAGTGAAAAGAACATGGGTTCCTCCTCTTCAGGTGATCCTGGTTGTTATGAGGGTTATGTGACCCCATATTTGTAGAGTGCTTGGTAGTATCTGACCAATGGTAGAGGCTTTGTTAACAATAGTGGCCACTGTTAAGCAGATGAAGATGGAGAAGATGAAGATGCAGGGCAGTGTAGGGAAGAAAGCAAACCACTCGAGACTCAGTTCTGGCTCATTACTCAAGAAATCTTGGTGAAGTTATCACATCTCTGAGTCTCATCTATAAAGCCAGATAATGTGATCTATTTCACAGGTTTACTGTGAGAATTAAATTAGATAATACATGTGCAAAACAAAGACAGAAATATAGATCAATGGAACAAAATAGAAAGCCCAGAGATAAATCCACGTACCTATGGACACCTTATCTTCGACAAAGGAGGCAAGAATATACAATGGAGAAAAGGCAATCTCTTTAACAAGTGGTGCTGGGAAAACTGGTCAACCACATGTAAAAGAATGAAACTAGAACACTTTCTAACACCATACACAAAAATAAACTCAAAATGGATTAAAGATCTAAACGTAAGACCAGAAACTATAAAACTCCCAGAGGAAAACATAGGCAAAACACTCTCCGACATAAATCACAGCAGGATCCTCTATGATCTACCTCCCAGAATATTGGAAATAAAAGCAAAAATAAACAAATGGGACCTAATTAACTTAAAGCCAGTCCAGGTTCGAGGCATGAGATAGGGTGCTCAGGGCTGGTGCAATGGGATGACCCAGAGGGATGGGATGGGGAGGGAGGCGGGAGGGGGGTTCAGGATGGGGAACACATGTACACCCATGGCTGATTCACATCAATGTATGGCAAAAACCACTACAATACTGTAAAGTAAAAATAAATAAATTAATTAATTAAATATTAAAAAAAGAGAAAAAATGAAATATTGGCATTGTTAAACACAACCATTATTTTAAAATAAATTGTACAAACTTGTTATTAAATAAATCATATTAAAATCAAAAAAATACATAAATAAAATTGCCAAAATGAAAAAAAAATACATGTGAAAAAATTTTTTAAATGAAGTTACTTTTGCAGGGTGGAGAAGGAAATGGCAACCCGCTCCAGTACTCTTGCCTGGAAATCCCATGGACAAAGGAGCCTGGTGGGCTACAGTCCATGGGGTCGCTGAGGGTTGCACAAGACTGAGAAGCTGAACAACATTTTCAAAGTAGGGAACCATTGATAAGCACGTGCTCTATGACAGCTCACAGAGCCTCACAACTGACCCACAGGGAAGGTCTTCTTTTGATGATGATGAAAAGCAGCTGAAGAAGGTCGTTTACCCCTTGCCCTTTCTGCTCTAGTCCCATCCTCTGGCATCTGAAGCCCTTCACATATATTACTTCCTTTGTTTTCAATAATTTTCTTCCACTTCCACCCTTAACCTGTAAGAACTTACTCACCATTCAGGGCTCAGCCCAAACTGCCCATCTCCCAGAAGTCTTCCCTGCCCCTCCTGACTATGCTCCACAAATTCCAGAACTACCCTATTCGTCTCTGGTGGCAACTCTGCCTTTTAATATTCTGTTTCCTTGGCCACACCCTTCCACTGAACTATAAACTCCTTGAAGGCAGAGAATGCATTTCTCCTTTATTACTATAGCTACAATGCAGCCATGTAATAGTGCATAGAAGGCACTCAGTAAATATTCATTGAATTGTGAGATCATGCAACTGGATTCAAAACAGAGAAGACTGGTCACATGGTTCTTCCTTTTTTTGTAGGGTGCCACAACGCTAAATTGAGTGCCATCCTTTCTTGCACTAAAATCACAGTGTCCACATTCTCAACTGGAATTATCAAGGGCCAGGCATTATGGCTAAATCTATGTTCATTCAAGTTTCAAAGCCATCTTCTAGAAAACTTACCAACATAAAAAACATGAGTTCAGATATGAACTTTTCATCCAAGAGCATTTGGAAGGGTGCAATAAATCAGTTCAACAAACATTTATCTTGAATGAAGTCCTTTTTCTCTAAGCTTTTTACAACTTTGTATAGCTCAAAAGAAATGTAATCCCTTATATTGTCCCCTTATTGGTTCATAAATCATTAATATGCTGGTTCAAATAAGCTTTATAAGATAAAAAAAATCACCCTCTCATTGAAGTTGTTGAAAGCAGATTTTCTTCTTAAATATGGAGGTCATTTTTTACAGAAGAGAAACCTAAATCTATTATAATACTGTTGCCTATGAATCTGAACTATCAAATTTGACTAAGTACATTTTCCCATTATTTATCTGTATTTGCAGGATATTCCTACGATTGCATTGGACCATTCTAAACCACTCAGCAAGTCAGACATATCAAAGCTTTCAGACAATGGTGAAAGTTTCAGCGAAGAGTCGAAAGGGAGTCCACGTTTTGCTCATCTACAGCAACAATGAGCTGTTGAATGGAAAAATTAAATCACCAGGGCAGCTCACACCCAAAGTAAGACTTCTATTCACAACCTTATAAATAACCTCTGCATCACAAGTACTGCCAGGATTGAATAAAGAGATTTTAAAAGAAAGCTGTTGATAGATAATAAGCTATTATCCTCCAAGACTTGGCAAACTGGCTATCAGCCAACCTTATATTTGGATACTCCTGGAAAGATAGAATATGACAGTTAATTGGTTTATGTGAGAAAAGCCAAATATCTTAAAAATATAGCCCATGCCAGTAAAGTGCTGCTGGAAGAATATTTTCTCAGAAAGTCAACATGTCAACAGCATCAGCCAGATGTAAGAAGAATATCTTCAATAATTGCTAATGAGGTATCTCCTCTGGGTCTTCTCACCTTCTATTTACTAGCCATTAACAAGGCCATCTTCTTCCACTGAATCAAACTTGCAGGTCCCCCAAAATCACTGCAGTGGGTGGTTAAGAGATCTAATCTATTTCTATAATAAATTCCCACACGTGTTATTCCCAAATCATGCTAAGTTGATCTATCTTACATGGACAAAATCGGTGAAAGATGCCAGTGTCAAATAATTTGACTCCATAGTTTCTAGCTAAGATTTCATGGAGACTGTGACTGTCCTCTGTCACACAGCAAAGGGTAGCAGCAGACCTAGGTACAAAATTCAGGTCTGCTGATCCTTATCAAGGACTCCGTCCATTACCTCATGCTGAGATTCTATGCCTGTTTTGTATGAATCAGGAGCTAAATCACTATTTTGAAGCGGCACTTATACACATAAACACAAACACACACCACACCCCTCTAAAGAGGATCTACAGTTTGATTCAGGAACAATGTATACACTTCCCTGAATTTACCCAAAAGAAGTGGAATGAAATGTCACCTGAATGGGAGGTGCTGTGGAAGAAGTTTCTAGAAGCAAAAGAAGGGATTATTGCCTCAAAGGCTGGTGCTCAAATTGAACAGGATTATTACCTGAAAGCTTGGTGCTCAAACTGAACAGGAGAAACAAAGGTAAAGCAAGAGGAAAACTCAGGTCTTACAGACAGTGAACAGTGTGCTCACTCAGAAGACGGAGGCGTGTGCACCACAGGTGTGGGCAACGAGATGAGTGGAAAAGAGGATGAGACCATGGCTGGGGCATTGTGAGCAGCTGAGGACCTAAACGACAAGTTCTGGACATGTGGTGGGGTGTTCCCTTGAGTGAAGTCCCCTGCATTTCACAGCTACTGCAGGATTCCCTAACGCAGGCAAGCTGGTGAGAACATACTCGTTGTGCCTGACACGAAGAGCCACCTTTTGCGGGCACATCTTGTCGCTGTGATTCTGTGATGAACGGCATGGCCCCTGAATCAACAAGTCCCAGCTGGAGGAGCTCCTGCCTCCAGTTGAGAGCTCAGGTTCTCACTGAGCCCTGCTTCCTCGTCTACGGAACACATCACTATCCAGACTTCATGGAGGCCAGGGCCAAACACCAAGTCTAAGAATCACAGGCAGAATGGAGTTTAAGACTGCCAAGTCAGGCCTTTTGAGATGGGCTGAGATCAGATCCAAGGAGCCTGGTGGCGGCTACAGTCCCTGGGGTTGCCAAGAGTAAGACACGACTGAGAGTGCACACGTAGGACAGATGAGAACAAAAGGCAGCTGACAACAGCACATAAGGATATGTTTGCAATGGGTGTTTAGGCTGGATGAAAGAGCAGAGGCAGAGAAGGTATGCAGTGGGAAACAGGGAGTGATCTGACTGGTAGGCATGTCAAGAATGCAAAAAGGAAAAAAAATTATAGTCATTTTACTGTACAGTTTCCAGAGGAATGAGAACATCCAGTAAAGCTGCCTGCTACAGTTATCTTCTGATTTGCAATCTGCAATTGGATAATGTTTTCCCAGTTTGAAGAATATTCTTATTCGTTCAGAGAAACAAGATAATATCCTTAATTTTCTATACTTCCAGTGGCCCCAGTTATTTCCAGGAAAAAAATTGAAAAATAAATAAAATCCTAAATTAACCCAAGGAGACATCCTAAGATATCTGTCATTGGTAGCTATTCCCTTTCAAAGGCATTTGTTCCCCTGATGAATCATGAGCCCTACAACACCCAGGCACTTTCTTTCTCTAAATCCTTCCTGTCTCATCTGCAAAGCTAAGGCACTGGCTCCAAAGACGGCTTGGTTCTCTTCTACTTTAACAAGCCATAAATCCAGGAATATACTTGGGTTCAGCCCGAGTATATCTTTACATAGGCATTTTATCTATTTTACTACAATAACAAGAACACACCCTAGATAGGAAAACTATGCTGAAAAAAAACAAGGCTCTGTCAGCACAATGTATGGGTGTGGTGAAAAAAGGCAATTAGACTGTGTGCAAGTTAAAAAGAAATGATTTTTTTTTAAAGCAGTTTCTGATAAACAGTTTAAGCTCATAGAATGTGGTTAAGAAAGATGGCATATAAAATATTCCCTAGATTCAGATCTGTTGTAGCATGAGTCAGAGAGGACGGGGGAAAAATAAGAAAGTAAAAGATGCTTTTAGAATGACTATACAGGAAAACATTGCAAATGACTGCACAGCTATTGTTCTGACCCTATATTTTCACTTAGGTGTTTTTAAAATTTTCTTAAATCCACATTATATGGCCAAATCTCTTTACTTCTCATCTCTCTCACCCCAAAATAAAATTTTGCATTATTCTAGAATGTGCAGTTTGCATTTGAGAAAATCTTGAGTCATCAAATGATGAGATTAGATTTGAGTCAAATAAGACAGGAAAGAAACATCCCTCCTAATTACTTCCGCTCTGCTGTGTGCTCAGTCATGTCTGACTCTTTGCAGCTTCATGGACTGTAGCTTCTCTGTCCATGGGATTTTCCAAGCAAGAACACTGGAGTGTGTTGCTATTTCCTTCTCCAGAGGATCTTTTTCCTCCCAGGGATTGAACCCATATCTCTTGTGTCTCCTGCTTGGCAGATGGATTCTTTACCATCAGCACCATCTGGGCAGCCCAATATTTCCACTCTAGATGTGTAAAAAGGATAGCTGCAAAGAACATCAAGACTTTCATAATCTCCACCGTTCTCTCAAAAATTTCTCATCACTTATTTCATAGCTGGAAAATGAACAGAAACTACTTCTCATCCCCATTATATGGCTGAAGAATCACAGGTTGAAAGAAGTCAAATAACTTATCACACAGCTGAAAACAGGAACTCAATGCTCTGGCTCTAGGTTTCTCTAAGACTCTGCTGCCTGGCTTGACTCTTGTTTGGAGCAAAATGCTAGGCAACAAAGCTCCCACAGGCAGTGTGTTGGCAGAACCTTCTCTGGCTGGGGGTGAATGTGTTGAACCCCAATTGCTCAGAATAGCTCAAAGCACCTTGGAAGGAGTGCTGGTTCCTAAAGACATTCCCACTTGGGGAGTGCTCCTGCTTCTACTCAGCCCATCTGTCATTATGAATCTTGGGTAACACATCAGAGATTGTGCAATATATGGAAACATATTGAACATATTATATATGTCAGAGATGTCTTCTCTCTTATTTCCATTAAAAGCTCCTAGCTATGCCAAAACTTTCTCATTCCCAAGTGAAGTTCATTTCAATAAATGAGATAATGGATGAAACTTAAAGAGGGAGAGTTGGAAAGGAGAAGGGGGACTTGTCCCCCACACAAAATAATAATACAGGCATCTCAGAAGAAAGGATATATTTCTCTGATGATATGCCATCTTTTAAGGCCTAAAACCTGTAACATACAACTTTCAATTCACTTTCCCTAACTACTTCTTCTAACCTAGATAACAAAGATCAGAAGACCAAAAAGTGAACAGAAGTGAGTCTACATGGTATGCATGTGCATAGACGGAAAGCATATGGGTGTTTCGGTGGCGCTAATGGTAAAGAATCTGCCGGCAATGCAAGAGACATGGATTCAATCCCTGGGTTGGGAAGATACCCTGGAGAAGAAAATGTCAGCCCACTCCAGTATGCTTGCCTGGAGAATCCCATGGACAAAGGAGCCTGGTGGGCTACAGTCCATATGGTTGCAAAGAGTTGAACACAACTGAGTGACCTGGCATGCATGCACGTGTGGGTCTGGGTGGTGGTGGTGGTGGGGAGGTAGGGGAGTGTCCTATTGTGAGAAATGTAATGATTCTGAAAGTCTTTATTTCCAAGTCTTTTTCAGACTAAAAACGAATGGCTTCAGAGTTTTATGGTATACATTCCCAAAGACATGGGAATACTAGACCACTTTACCTGCCTCCTGAGAAACCTATATGCCGCTCAAGAGGCAATTTATAACCAGACATGAAACAACAGACTGGTTCAAAAGTGGGAAAGAGTATGTCAAGGTTGTAGAGTGTCACCCTGCTTATTTAATTTATATACAGAGTACATCACGTGAAATGCTGGGCTGGATGAATCATAAGCTGGAATCAAGACTGCCAGGAGAAATATCAATCTCCTCAGATATGCAGATGATATCACTCTAATGGCAGAAGATGAAGAGGAACTAAAGAGCCTCTTGATGAAGGTGAAAGAGGAGAATGAAAAAGAAGGCTTAAAACTCAACATTCAAAAAACTAAGATCATGGCATCTTGTCCCAGCACTTCATGGCAAATGGATGTGGAAAAAAATAGAAGCAGTGACAGACTTTAATGAAAATCACTGCAGTTGGCGACTGTAGCCATGAAATTAAAAGACGCTTGCTCCTTGGAAGAAAAGCTATGGCCAACCTAGACAGCACATTAAAAAGCAAAGATATCATTTTGCCAACAAAGGTCCATACAGTGAAAGCTATGATTTTTTCCAGGAGTCATATGAGAGTCGGACCATGAAGAAGGCTGAGGGCCGAAGAATTGATGCCTTCGAACTGTGGTGTTGGAGAAGACTCTTGAATGTCCCTTGGACAGGAAGGAGATCAAACCAGTCAATCCTAAAGGTAATCAACCCTGAATATCCATTGGAAGGACTGATGCTGAAATTCCAATACTCTGGCCACTTGATGGGAAGACCCAACTCACTGGAAAAGACACTGAAGGCAAGAGGAGAAGGGGACGACAGAGGATGAGATGGATGGCATCATCGACTCCATAAATGTGAATTTGAGCAAACTCAGGGAGATGGTAAACATCAGGGAAGCCTGGAGTGCTTCAGTCCACGGGGTTGTAAAGAGTCGGACACAACTTAGTGACTGAACAACAACATAATCTTTTATTTCATCTTCAAACCATGTGGAAAAGGCATCATACTACCCATTTTACAGATTAGAAAATGGATTTCAAGAAGTTCAGAAACTTGCTCAAGTTAAAACATCTGCAGAGTGACAAGAGAAGAACTCAACACCAGTTCCTTCCAGTTCTCAGACCAGGCTTTCACCACCCCCTATCTCCTTTCCACATTCTCCTGGTCCACCTCAGGTGTCTAGAACATGCTTTCTCACTAATGTACGTATTCCTGAGAAGGGATGGTCAGGGGGAGCTTTCTCCTTTCTTCCCAGCAAATTTTCCACCTTCAGCAATTCCTTCCAAATTAGAAGAAGGACGGCATACATAAAGCCAAGACCTAAGAGGGGAAATATTAATATTTCACGTGTGCTTTCTTTAGAATGCCACTTCCTGGGAAATATTAACTCTCTCTCAAATGCTCTCGAGGGCTTGGCATACATGTGGAGGCTTGACACAACTTATAATCATGGAGGAAGGAAACATCTGACAGTGTGTCCCAAGGAAAGAGTGTGTTAGGATGGAGGGCAGACCCCAGACCTCCTGTCTCTAATCACCCGGGAACCTTTCCCACTGAGCTGTAAATTCCAGCCTTCTCAGTTGTCTGATGCAAAGAAAAGCCATAAGCAGGAATTGGCAGCACTGTATGAGAGGGCAGCCACACTCCCCACTCGCCCACAAGACCTTATCCTCTGGTAGGTCAAAGAGCAGAAATTCTGCCTGATTGCTGAGCCCAGGGATCCTGTCTCATTCATTCCAGGTCCCTGGTCCCCTGCCTACAATACTTACAGTTGACATTAAAACTGACTGTAAGGGACTTTCCTGGTGGTCTAGTGGCTAAGAATCTGCCTGCCAATTCAGGGGAAAAGAGTTTGAGCCCTGGTCTGGGAAGATCCCACATGCCACAGAGCATGTGTACCACAGCCACTGATCCTGTGCTCTAGAGCCCATGCTCTGCAAAAGAGAAGCCACCACAGTGACAAGTCTGCACCACAACAAAAAGTATCCCCCACTCGCTGCAACTAGAGAAAGCGTGTGTGTAGCAACCAAGACCCAGCACAGCCATCAACAGATAAACAAAATGTTTAAAAGCTGGTTGTGAGAGAATTACAATTTAAGTTTGTTGACAAAAGTATGTCTACTCAAGATGAACTTGGTCATGTCCATCATTTGGCGTCAAGTAGGTCTCTGACCTGGAGGCCATCCCACAATAAGACCCTCTCAAACTAATGTAGAAATCTAGACCATCCTCGGTTAATAGAAACATATGGGTCTTGATAACCAAATGCCCTGGGTAGGTCTTATTTGTATTTTGATTCAAGTAAATTCTCTATAAAGCCATTTGGGGGCAAGTAGGGAATTCTGACTATAGATGGGATGTATCAAAAAAAATTATTGCTTTGGATAATGCGGTTGTATAAGAAAGCAAACTTTCAAAAATTCTAATCTAACATTTAATGGTTTCAAATGTCATGTTTTCTGGGATTTCCTTTAAAATACTTCTCCCCAAAAGAAGAGCTAAAATCTAAATATTGGGTACATGAGGGATCACTACACTATTCTCTTTACTTTTATGCCTATTTGTAATTTTTCTTATCAATTTAATGAGTGCAAATCAATCATTGCAACATGACATGGTTCTGTTTTTACTTACAAAAGTGCTATTTTCATATATGATCCAATACTGATGTATACATATTCTCACATATTCTCTAAGAAGAGAGCTGCATTTTGAATATTTTATATGCAAGTTTTTTTGAAGTAGATCATTTAGATATTCTGAACTAAAAGTGTTTTTAGCACTGGCTAAAGTAAAATATAAAACATGTACAATCCCAGGTCAGGGCTGCCTACTGCAATTGTCGTTCATGTCAGTGACACCATGGATGCATTCAGCCCAGGTGGACGACAAACAAATTCACTCTATCATAAAAAAAAACAAAAAAACAAAAAAAACCACAATGTCCTGATCACCTAACATTCACCCAGAAAACTCTTTGCCGTCACCAGCCACTAAAACTTTGTGTAGTGCCTTCATTTAACAAACGTTTAGGATACTTATATTGAAGCAGACACTCTTTTATGCCCTTCCCCAATCTTAACTCATGACTAAGAACAATCTTTGAGGGAGGTGCTAGTATTATTTCTCCTATTACAGATGAAAACACTGAAGGACAGAGGAGCTAGATAGCACAGTTTTAAGTGGCAGAGCTGGGATGTGAATCTATGCACTTCAACTTCCAGAGTCTGCCCTTAACCTAAGGACAGAGTCTGTCCTTAGCGAGGACATGGATCCTCACTATTACAGCAATTAAACCAAAGCAGTCATTGATGTGGTACTTTTTAAATAATCATGAAAAAATAAATTATCCACCCCTCAGAACTTTTAATAATTTTTTCAACATCCACGAACATAACACAGGCAGCATTTGAATCAAACGTCCTAAGACAGTTGAGATCACAGCACGCCCAAGTGTGACTTTTCTCCAGGGCTCACCAGCTCCAGTAGAGAAGGAAATGGCAACCCACTCCAGTATTCTTGCCTGGAAAATTCCACGGATGGAGGAGCCTAGTAGGCTACAGTCCATGGGGTCGCAAAGAGTCGGACACGACTGAGCGACTTCACTTTCTTTCTTTCTATAGTTCCTTTCGGAGAAGGAAATGGCAACCCACTCCAGTATTCTTGCCTGGAGAATCCCATGAACGGAGGGGCCTGGTGGGCTACAGTCTATAGGGTTGCAGAGAGTCGGACACGACTAAGCAACTAACACACACACCCACAAACACACACCAGCTCCAGAACCACCTTCACCTTCCCTCCTACCCCTTTCTCTTCAGGCTGCTTCCATCTCCCTTTCCTGCCCTTTCCTGTTTTGAAAGCCAGCCCCATCATCCTTACCTCTGAAGACATGACTGCAGCTTAGACTGGAGGTCTTACTCTCTCCTTCCTCTGTCTTTCTGTAGGTCTGTTTCTCCATTATATCACATCTCACATGGCACGGCAGGTGGTTTTTTCACCCTTATCTCACAGTAGATTAGGATATTGGTAAGAAGAGAGACTGTCTTCACCTTAATTGTCACTGACACCTAGTCAGTCTCCTGGCATGACACAGTCCTTAATAAATGCTGGTTCACTGTATCTGACAGCAGTGGTCCCCAACCTTTTTGGCACCAGGGACCATTTTGGTGGAAGACAACTTTTCTGAGGACCTGGGCAGGGGCTTGGGGATTCTTCAAGCCATTACATTGATTATGCACTTTATTTGTATTACTGTTACACCAACTCCACATCAAGGCTGTATATTGTTACTCTGCTTATTTAACTTATATGCAGAGTACATCATGAGAAACGCTTGACTGGAAGAAACACAAGCTGGAATCAAGATTGCCAGGAGAAATATCAATAACCTCAGATATGCAGATGACACCACCCTTATGGCAGAAAGCGAAGAAGAACTAAAGAGCCTCTTGATGAAAGTGAAAGAGGAGAGTGAAAAAGTTAGTTTAAAGCTCAACATTCAGAAAACTAAGATCATGGCATCTGGTCCCATCACTTCATGGGCAACAGATGGGGAAACAGTGGAAACAGTGTCAGACTTTATTTTGGGGGGACTCCAAAATCACTGCAGATAGTGACTGCAGCCATGAAATTAAAAGACACTTACTCCTTGGAAGGAAAGTTATGACCAACCTAGACAGCATATTAAAAAGCAGAGACATTACTTTGCCAACAAAGGTCCGTATAGTCCAGGCTATGGTTTTTCCAGTGGTCATGTATGGATGTGAGAGTTGGACTATAAAGAAAGCTGAGCGCCGAAGAATTGATGCTTTTGAACTGTGGTGTTGGAGAAGACTCTTGAGAGTCCCTTGGACTGCAAGGAGATCCAACCAGTCCATCCTAAAGGAGATCAGTCCTGAGTATTCATTGGAAGGACTGATGTTGAAACTGAAACTCCAATACTTTGGCCACCTGATGCGAAGAGCTGACTCATTGGAAAAGATCCTGATGCTGGGAAAGATTGAGGGCAGGAGGAGAAGAGGACGACAGAGGATGAGATGGCTGGATGGCATCATCGACTCAATGGACATGGGTTTGGGTGGACTCAGGGAGTTGGTGATGGACAGGGAGGCCTGGCATGCTGCGGTTCATGGGGTCGCAAAGAGTCGGACACGACTGAGCAAATGAACTGAACTGAACTGAACAACTCCACCTCAGATCATCAGGCATTAGATTTTGGAGGTTGGGTACCCCTGTTCAGGACCTCAGGGTCACCTCGTACCCTGTTGATACCTCGGCTCCAACACTTGAGAACCTCAGCTAGGACTCCATGTGTCATCTCTTCTTCATGATCAAGCTAAGCTCTTCAGGGGCAGAAAGGATGCCACCTCCATTTCATTTCTCGTCACACCTACCACAGTTCATTGTTGATGTTCAATGATAAATAGTTCTCACTGTTAACCATCATTCTTATGTAGACGGATGGAAATGCCAATGGCTGAAGTTCTAGCCAATGGAATGACAGACAGACCAATTATTTGTGATATCCCTCTCCCTCAGAATGAGACACTTGGCCCAAAAATGTGGGTGCCCAGCCTTTGGAAAGTGATGTGTAGCCACCTCAGTGTCTCTGCCTCCTTTGGTTGTGGCTGCTGCCCCCTGGAATTCCTTCAGTTAAGGTGAGAAGCTACAAGTACAAAAAGTATGCTTTTTTGTTATGAGAACACAACCACATATAAATAAGCACAGAAAGGACTTCCTCAGTAGCACAGTGGATGGGAATCCTCCTGTCAATGCAGGGGATGTGGGTTCAATCCCTGGTCCAGGAAGATTCCACATGCCACAGGGCAACTAAGCCCATGTGCCACAACTACTGAGCCTGCTTGCTTAGAGCCTGTGCTCCACAACAAGAGAAGCCTCAGCAATGAGCAGCCTGCACCCCACAACAGAGTGGCCCCTCTCGCCACAACGTGGGAGAACCTGAGCGAAGCAACGTAGACCCAGTGCAACCAGAAATAAAAATAAATAAAATCTTTTTTTTAAATTTTAAAAATAAAGTTCATATCCATAAAAAAAAGAAAAAAAAGTAAACACAGGAAGTTACTTTGGAGGATGATGGCACCAAAAAACTAAGACTGTGTGTGCAAACCACTTCAAGAGCAGCAACAGTGTAAGACAGGGCTCCACTCAAACGTGACCAAATCCTAATCTTGATCTAAAATCAACAGTCTGGGCATTTCTTGGCTCATACGTAGTTCTGAGGTCAAGGTACAGCCAAACATAAAGCAAAATAGGGAGGGTGGGATCATAATTCACTGATGCTATCTTAATTCCAGAATGAATGGTAGGTTTGAGAGAACATACATTAACCCCTTTCCTGTGGATAAACACTAGAACCTTCTAACATCCCCCCATTCCTGAAAAAATAAAACAAGGGTTACTTTATAAAGAGAAAGCCCTGAAGCAAAACTTACAGCAATTTATATCAGAACTTCAGTGTGTAAAAAATAATTCAGAACTACTTTTTAATTTTAAAATATTTGTTAAAATATCATCTACTATGACTACATGCTGTCCAAGACTGTAGCTATAAGACACATGAAACACGGCTAGTCCAAATTGAGATGGTTGTATAAGATGTTGTCAGTATAAAAGACACATCAGAATTTATCAGTTTGGTAACACAACTATACTTCAATAAAATTAAAATAGTAAAAATATTAAGTATACAGTTCAAAAAAAGAGAATGGTATCACAACTGCCATAAAAAAAAAATGAGTTTCATGGATAACAGAGTGACCAATAATGGTGAATGGGGCAGTTCAAATAAAGATTTTTTTTAACCTCAAAAAAAAAAAAAGAATTCATCAGTTTGGTTTTTAAAATGTCAAATATCTCATTAACTTTTATACTTACTAGATACAGAAGTAATAAAATTTTGAATATGCTAGATTAAGTAAAATATATTATTAAAATTAATTTCACCTCTTTATTTTCACTTTTTTAATGTAGTTACCAAAAACTTTAAAATTATAAATGGCTCATGATATGGTTTGTATTCTATGTCTGTTGGATAGCATTACTTTAGACCATAAGACAACAGAAACCCAGTAAGACATAGCTCCTGCTATAAATCAGATTGTCTTCCTCACAACACACGTGCAGCTAGAAAAGTCTTGGTGCAGCTTTAAGTATGTGTGGTGCAATTCACCACAGCAGAAACAAATTCACAGCCAAGTCTAAATGGAATGAAGCTGATAAAGGGGAGAAGATACAGACAATACAAAAGAACAGAAAATTCCCAAACCGTAACTTTTTGACGCTAGAAATTGGAGATACGAAGTCCATTGGAAACCCACGCTCAGACCCCACCTTCCCTTAGCTCAACTCTAGACACACAGCTCCCTGAGAAGACCCCTCCCAAAGCATCTTTCCACTCAACTGTCCCCATGAGAATAGAGCGGGGTAAAGGGAGACAGACATTCCCTCTGCTATGACAGTGAGGTAGTTACTGAAGGTCATTAATCTCTGATGCAAATTTCCAGGTGCTCTCTATGGAAAGAATGGTGGTCTTTGGCCCTTTCAAAAGAGTAGGTATAATTTATTTCTTGTTTCCATTAGGAGCATGAGAAGGGAGACCCCATGGGGAATAATACTTACAAAATAGAAAGCAATTTTCTTTTTCCCCCAACTCCCAAGATGCAGAGGAAAATTCATTGATGAGTATTTATTAGCTAATGGTGAAAGAGCACTTCAAAAATGAAAATGGCTCTGAGAGGCACTGAGTTATCCTGATTGCAGAAACTGGAGACCCAGAAGAAAGGGCGCTCTATAAACTGTTCCCTGCAATTGGCTCCGTCTCTCATGAGCCTCTCAGATTCCTTTGTCCCTCCCACGATAATAACTTGTCTTCATGGCCATAGCCAAGAACACATTCTTTGTTTGGTTACATAAGCTTCTAAAAATAGCAATTTATCATGGAAATACTAAATGACCCTTGAAGATAGTGTTTTGATGGGCTATTAAGTTATTGCAGTGTCTGTTTTCTGTAATATATTATAATTAAAGAGAAAAACATCATTTTTGATGCTTTTCAAACCTTAAGAAAAGTAGATCAGTTTCATGCCTTGGGCATTTTTAATCTTAAAAAAAAAAACATGAAGAAAGGTTTCCCATGGTCAAAGAAGTTTTACCCCAGACATGGAGATGAATATTCTCCTCGTTACTGAGGTCTAATGAAAAAGAGGAGGCTCATTCTAAACGTAATTTATTTTTTTTCTGTCTGTCTAGCTAGGTTTGATAAATGAATTCAAAGTAAAAGAACCAGAGAATTTAGCTGACAGACTATTTAAAGTAACCTAATAATGAATTCCTTATTTCTTAAATCTAGAAATTTAAAACTGAAAGAATCCCAAGAAATGATCTTGTTGATATCTCCCTAAGACTAGAGAAGTTAAGATGTTTGCCAAGGTTACACAGCAGGGCCAGCTGTCCTCTGTCCCAGATCACATCTTAATTGTCATTCTCCTGGACACCAGGTGAATGAGTGAGTCAGGAAGTGAATGAAAGAAGTTACTCAAACAGAATCTGAGTCTTCATGGAGGGACAGAAAACCAAGGTCTTAAGATGGGACTACAAAAGGCAAAAAAAAAAACAATTGTAAGGAGATAAAAGAGACTGTCTTCACAGACTCAGCAAATGACCAAGAGTATATAAATTATAGTCAGGAATGCTTCCTAGACAGTTAAGTTATTTAGGTGGCTTTTTTCTCCCATAGCATTTTTAAAAACTGCACATAACATAAAATTAACCATTTTAAATTCAGTGATATTTAGTACATTCACTGTACTATGTAACCATCACCTCTATCTAGTTCTAAAACATTGTTATCATCTCCAAAGAAAATCTCATACTACTGTTACCTCCCACGTCCCCCCTCCTCTCAGCCCCTGGCAACCATCAATCTGCTTTCTGCTTCTGCAGATTCACCCATTCTGGATATTTCGTATATATGGAGCTATATAATAAGCTTCGGAGACTGACTTCCACTTAGTATAATATTTTCAAGGTTTATCCACACTGGTAGCATGCATCACTGTCACGTTTCTTTTTATGGTTGAATAATATTTCATTGTAAGGGCTTCCCTGGTGGCTTAGCAGTAAAGAATCCACCTGCCAGTGCAGAATATGTGGGTTTGATCCCTGGGTCGGGAAGATCTCCTGGAGAAGGAAAGAGCAACCCACTCCAGTATTCTTGCCCAGGAAATCCCATGGACAGAGGAACCTGGCAGCTACAGTCTGTGGGATCACAAAGAGTCGGACATAACTGACAGACTAAACAACAATGACTATTCCATTGTATGTATATACCAGTTTAGTCAACTCCTATGTGCACCTAAAGCATCCATGGTAATTTTTGATCTCCCTACTATCAATGAACATACTCTTAAGAGTCCTCGCTCCAAAGCCAGTCACCATCTATTCAACAAAACAGAAAGCTCTCTGAATATTGTGTGAAGTCAGGATAACAACTCTCTTCGTATAAACTGTAGTTTTCTCTTTTTAATTTTTAATTAATTTTAACTTTTAATCTCTAATTAATTTTTACCGGAGTATAGTTGCTTTACAGTGTTGTGTTAGTTTCCACTGTAAAGTGAATCAGCTGTATGTACACATATGTCCCCTCTCTTTTGGATTTCCTTCCCATTTAGGACACCAAAGAGTCTTAAGGAGAGTTCCCTGAGCTATACAGTAAGCTCTCATTAGTTGTCTATTTTATACACAGTATCAATAGTGTATATATGTCAACCCCAACCTCCCAATTCATCCCACCCTCCCAAAACTGTTTTTTTTCCTATGATGCATTTCTAACAATAACCATCCTGGGAATTGAGTTCTATTATCAACATCTTTATTTTGTAGGTGAGGAAACTGAGAAGTAAAGAGCATAAGTAGCTGTTCAGTGTCACAGCCGGCAAATGACAGAACCAGGATGGGAACCTTCCCTTTCCATGCACCCCAGCATCAGCGGTCATCCAGCTACTCACACTAACCTGGTCACTACTCACAACGTTGAGCATAAAATAGGTACAAAATAAATTTGGAAGCAAGGTTCTCATATTCAGGACAAGAAAGGCCTCAAGTCACAACTCAGTTCAGCTCTAAATATCCGTTTGTCAGTCAGTCCTTGTAATTCACAAAGCATTTTCCCAAATACACAATTGTATAAACGGTTTTTAGAGTCTCATATTAGTCTACCAACTAGCTAATCCATCACGTGGTAGAACTCCATCAAGTTATCAGACTTAAAATGCATGTGTTCTATAATTTTTATTAGAAAAACCATTCCAAGTTGAGGAATGTCTGAAAATGTCTGAATGGCTGTATGAAACTCAGCCTCCCCTCCCAGCAGTGGTTCTCTCAGCATCCTGCCTGGCCCACCCCACCCCACTGTGCTCCAATAACTGTGTGAACTCCGAGAGCAGTGGGATAGAATTCCGCTGATGATCTTTAAACTAAAGATCTTCCCAGGCAAACCTCCAAAGATAAACAGAAGTGGATATGAGGGTTGCATGAACTCTCAAAGCAAACGGCAGGATATTTAGAAAATATAAGGAGAGGTAAAGCCGAGAAGGGACAAGGCTTATATTTCATATTTAATAGTCAGCTGTAGTCTAGACAAAGATATGGGTTTTCCAGTAGTCATGTATGGATGTGAGAGCTAGACTATAAAGAAAGTTGAGCGCCAAACAATTGATGCTTTTGAACTGTGGTGTTGGAGAAGACTCTTGAGAGTTCCTTGGACTGCAACGAGACCATACCACTCAATCCTAAAGGAAATCAGTCCTGAATACTCATTGGAAGGACTGATGCTGAAGCTCCAATACTTTGGCCACCTGATGCAAAGAACAGACTCATTTGAAAAGACCCTGATGCTGGGAAAGATTGAAAGCAGGAGGAGAAGGGAATGACAGAGGATGAGATGGTTGGATGGCATCACTGACTTGATGGACATGAGTTTGAGCAAGCTCTGGGAGTTGGTGATGGACAGGGAGCCCTGGCGTGCTGTAGGCCATGGGGCTGCAAAGAGTCAGACATGACTGACCGACTGAACTGAAATGAACTGAGTGAGCTGTAGGCTAATTCCAAATCATAGCCTCACACAGACTCTAATGCTAAATAATGACACTCTGGATGCCATAATGCCATTTCACCACCACGATCACACAGATAATGGAGATAATACTGATTGCACTTTTTTTTTTTTTTGACCACTGCGAAGCACACGGGATCTGGTGTCCCTAACCAGGGCTCAAATCTATGCCCCCTTCAATGGAAGCATGCAGTCGTAACCACTGGACCTCCAGGGAAGTCCCTGTGTATACATTTTGAGAACTCAAAATAATAGAGGGTAAATTCTTTCCTGTACCATGCTTTCGAGTTTACAAAACACTTCACCACCCATTGTTACCTGAGGTCCTCACAACAACCTGGTGAGTTAGGATAGATATTAACATACCCATTCCACCCTTGCAGAAATTGATCATGAGAGTTTAAACTCTCTAGCCACGCAGCACACAATTTAATTTATGGAAACAGGACTTAAAATTCAGTCTTTTTAAATCACCCTAGGTCAGTCTGCAAAAAGATAAAGAGTAGAGAAATAAAAACTGCTCCAGGCGAGAGAAACAGCAAAACATATCACACAATGTTGATGTAGAAGCAAATATGATCTTCTTCTAAGCATTTCTTACTTTTTGCCTTACTCATCCCTTCCCAAATCCTGAGTCCTGAGATGAAGGTTACCTCAGAGATGGCGGGAATATAGTTTGCTGACTACAAAGAAAATGTACACATTTCTTTTCAAAGTCCAGATCTTTTCAAATCAAAGTAACTTCAGTTAATCCAGGGATGTTCACAGTAATATTTAATTCCTACACATTGGATATGAAAGTGTCTTAATCACCCAGTCATGTCTGACTCTTTGCGACCCCATGGACTTTAGCCCACCATGCTCCTCTGCCCAAGGGATTCTCTAGGCAAGAATACTGAAGTGGGTTGCCTTTCCATTCTCCAGGGGATCTTCCTGACCCAGGGATTGAACCCAGGTCTCCTGCATTGCAGGCACATTCTTTACCATCTGAGCCACCAAGGAGGCACTTTTATTTATCCACAAGATGATCCCTTCTTTCATGACAGACACTCAGGATAGACATCTTTTCCATAATACTGTCATGCTTTGTTTTTAAAAGTCAAATAACCCTTTAAGGAGGCTCTGAGGCTCTGTTAGGCTCTGAGGTGGCATGCAGATCATTTTTCTGGCTACAGGGAAGATGAGGTAGGCTACTCTTCTCCCAGAGTTAGACAGTTCCAGTTAAAGTAGGTCCAGGTTGTGAAAGACCCACCAGTCCACCATCCCTGCCATCATGTTCTCCTACCAACATCTCAGAAGCCCCTCCATACATCACACCATGAAAACAGAGGGGGTTGCAGAGTGCCTGGGATGTATAAGCATGAACTCCACTAGCCAGCCTCACAAATAACTGCTATTCTAATGCCCAGCCCAGAGTACATTATAATAGATGGTGATACATAAAGTGGTAATGATGACTTGTTTTATTTTTACTCCCTATAAAGAATGACAAAGAATCTGTATATAAGTTGGGGAGGTACTAGAGACTGGTATATGGGAAACAGGGAGAAAATACTCACTAGTGATTTTTGCCCTGCTTCCTAAGGCTTTTTTACACTTCAGATGGACTGACCTTCGGCATAAAACATATGAGTGGAAGCTTAGAAGGGTACATGTTTGGTTTAACTCAAATTCATTCCATCAACACCTTTCTAAGAGGGGTACAAATTTTGACTCATGTGCCTCTTACTCTCCAGCTTCTGCTTTTCAGGGGGTGGTCTTGGTAGAACAGAGTGACCCCACATTTCCGGGGTGTCATGTACTGCAACCTGAATCTGGAGCCAGAAAACCTGCACTCTGCATTTGCTATTTATTAGCCACGTGATCTTAGCTGGGCTAATAAGCCAGCATTTCTACAACTGTGAAAATAATAATTGTTATGGAAATGAAATAAAGTATATGAAAAAAAAATTGAAAACTTTAAAATGCCCTTCACGTGTAACACATCCACTCACTTCACAAACATGTCTCCATCTAGGTGAAAGTAATAAATAACCAACATGCTTCCTTGTATAAGTTTATAACTAGAATTTCTAAGAAGATATAAGCTGTTTTCACAAGGAAGAAAAAAATGAAGTGGTCATTCTAACAGTTATCTAGCAAAATCAGACCATGGAAAGGGTAACTCAGTCCGTTCTAGGCACGCAGGGGAAGGAGGTTTATGTTAACGTGGTTCGATTTAATATCGCACACGTCTGTCACTGTAATCACAGTGCCAGGACTGACACAGGAATGCCCTGCTGTTGAAAATCTCATAATGAAGAAGAGAATAGGACTTCACCAGTCGCCCCCCCCCCCCAACCTCGCCCCTAGAAGAGTTTTCCATCATTTCATTAAAAGAGAAAAAAAAAAAAACCTACCACATCCTGCTCAATAGGGTGACTGGCTCCTGAACAGGCAAGAGATTATTTCCAAACACATTCTCTCCTTGCTTTTCCATCCCCATGGGGCCCTGCTATCATTCCCGGCCTCCTGAAACCCCGTGGCTGCAGCCTCCATCTTACTGAGCAGATTTTCAAGCAAAGTCTCCTTGTTGCCGTGCCTGCCCTCCGGAGCTGCCGGCCTGCCTGTCGGGGGTTCCAGGGCTGAATTTATTTCCCACATCTTGGACGCACAGCTCTCTCGCCACCCTCCCTCTTTCCCCTCAAGTCCTCGCTCCCCTCCCTCGCTCCCCTCCCCCCTCATTCCTAAATCCTACAGCCATGACAGAAATAAATTAGCTAGAGGTACAGGTCACACCTTGGAGAGCAGTAAACGTTCTGTGGGAAATCAATAGAGAAGATGGGATTCTCAAACAGCTGAAGCAGAAGGAATGATGCATTGATGGCTATACATAAACCAAACAAAGGAGCCTGAGCGCAGCCTGCCAGGGAGGGGCGGGTGCTCTGCGGGTTCATTCATCCCAACACCTGAACCCAAGACAGCACCGCGGAAAAGACGCATCCCAGACACCTGTGCGTCTGGAGCTTTTTGCCTCGGGGATGCTAAAGGTTGCTCCGCCAGTATTTGTGAAAATTAGAAACGACGTTCAGATTGTGAATGCTAATGCTGGGGGACCCCTGGACGGCCCTAAGCAGAGTGTGTGAGATCTGTATCTATTCTAGGAAGACCTCTCTGGCCTCTGACAGCAAAGCCAGGGAGGGATCACCTAGATTGTTAACTAAGGAAACAATTTCTAAAGCCTGAAGGGTGATGCAACAGAATAAGCTTTAGGCTCTCTCGGACCTGGGTTCCAGTCCTGGCTTCACCACTCGGCAGCAAAAGGATCTTAAGAAAGTCACTTTTATAAAATGCCAACATGAGATCTACCTTAGAGGCACCTCTACCTAAGAGGATTAACTGGATAATACACATAAATAGGCATAGAATGGATGCTAGTTATTTTTCTTCCCTCCCTCAGCCTGATTATTGAGTAGCTTTTTCACTGCTCTTGAGTTCTGCAAGTCTTTTCACCACAGATCACTCACAAAGGTGAGGGCTGATGAAAATTTAATCTGAGAGAAAGTTCAGGGTCCACCAAAAATAGGAGGCTCAGAAGGGCTTTTGGTATCTCTATGTATCAGCTGCTAAATGCCACCCCAAATAAATAGCCTGTGTTAAAGTGAGATACTTGCTATGTGAACACAGTGTCAAAACAAAACCCTATGCCTAAGTACCTCATGGAGAGAAATTTTGGAATTTCCATTGCTCTGTTCCAAGAGCCTATTTTTCTCCCGTATCTGTTCCCTCATTTTTTTAATTCCATAAACTGCATTTATTGAATGATATTATTCTCTCTTTCTTCTCAGTTTGAGCCTAACCTTCTCCCTCATATGCAGCTGAATTTCAGTAATGAAACACTTTCAGTGTCTCAGCCCTCACAATTATCTAATAGACTGAATTTTTTATATCCTCAATTTTGTAATGGCACTAAAATAGCTTCCCCTTGCAGCTCAGTTGGTAAAGAATTGGCCTGCAATGCAGAAGACCCGGGTTCAATCCCTCGGTTGGGAAGATTCCCTAGAGAAGAAAATGGCAACCCACTCCGGTATTCTTGCCTGGAGAATCCAATGGACAGAGGAGCCTAGCGGGCTACAGTCCATGGGGTCGCAAAGAGTTGGACACGCCTTAGTGACTAAATTATCACCACCATACATAATACAAATGCTACCATCTTTACCATTTTTTAATATACAGTTTAGTAACACTAAGCACACTGATATTATTGTGCAACCATCACCACGATCCATCTCCAAAAATTTCCATCTTCCCCAGCTGAAGCTCTTGTACCCATTAAACAAAAACTGGCCATTCTCCCCTATCCGAGCCCCTGGCAACCACCATTCTACTTTGTCTCTACGCATTTGACTTTGGCAGGGACCTCCTGTAGGTGGACTCATATAACAGAGGTATACCCCATTTTCTTAGTTTTACTGTGCTTCAATTTACTGGGCCTCACAGATACATTGTGTTATTTATAAATTGAGGGTTTATAACAACCGTGCCTTGAGTAAGTCTGTTGGCACCATTTTTCCAACAGCATTTATTCACTTAATGCCTCTGTCACATTTTGGTGACTCTCATAGTATTTCACTTTTTGCTTATGACCATATTGAATATTTGTTACAGTGATCTGTGATCAGAGAACTCTGATGTTACTACTATAATTGTTTAGAGGTGCCACCAAGTGCACCTAAATAAGAGGCAAATTTAACCAATAAACCTCCTATCCCTTCTGACTGCTTCACCAACCAGCTGGTCCCCAGTCTCACTCTGTCTTGTGTGTGTTTGTGTGAGTTGCTCAGTTGTGTCCAACTATTTGTGACCCCTTGGACTGTAGCCCACCAGGCTCCTCTGTCCATGGAATTCTCCAGGCAAGAATACTGGAGTGGGTTGTCATTCCCTTCTCCAGGGGATCTTCCCAACCCAGGGATCAAGCCTGGGTCTCCTGCATGGCAGGCAGATTTTTTACTGTCTGAGCCACTGGGAAAGCTCCTATTTCCCAAGACACAACAATACTGAAATTAGGCCAGTTGATAACCCTAGAGTGGGCCCTAAGTGTTCACGTAAGAGTTGCATGTCTCTTACTTTAAATCAAAAACTAGAACTGATTAAGTTTAGTGAGGAAAACATGTAGAAAGCTAAGTGCCTGAGCTTCCCTGGTGGCTCAGTGATAAAGAATCGGCCTGCCAATGCAGGGGACATGGGTTTGATCCCCGATCCAGGGAGATCCCACATGCTGAGGAGCAGCTAAGCCTGTGCACCACAACTTCTGAGCCTGTGCTCTAGAGCCTGGGAGCCATAATTACTGAGCCCATGTGCCACAACTACTGAAGTCCGAGCGCCCTAGAGCCTGTGCTCCCACAAGAGAAGCCACTGCAATGAGCTCAGGCATTGCAACTAGAGAGTAGCCCCTGCTCGCGCCAACCACACAGCAATGAAGACCCAGCACAGCCAAAAATAAATAAATAAAACTATTTAAAAAAAAAAAAAAGCTAAGCCCCTTGTGCCCAAGTTAGCCATGTTGCAAATGCAAAGTGAACATTCTTGAAGGAAATTAGAAGTGCTACTAAAGTGAACAACAAATCATAAGAAAGTGAAACAGCCTTATGGCTGGTTTAAAGCAAGTTTTAGTGGTTTGGACAGAATATCAAACCAGTCACAACATTCCTGTAAGCCAAAGCCTCATCCAGAGAAAGACCCTAATTCTCTTCAATTTTATGAAGGCTGAGAGAAGTGAAGATGCTGCAGAAGAAAAATTTGAAGCTAGCACAGTGTGGTTCATGAGGTTTAAGGCAAAAAGCCAACTCCATAATCTCAAAGTATTTTACAAAATGAAGCAACAAATGCTGATACAGAAACTGGAGCAAGTGATCCGGAAGATCTAGCTAAGACAATTAATAAAGATGGCTACAATACACAACAGATTTTCAGTGCAGACAAAACAGCCTGCTCTTGGAAGAAGATGCCATCTAGGACTTTCATAGCTACAGAGGAGAAGTCAATGCCCGGCATTAAAGCTTCAAAGGACAGGCTGATTCTCTCGTTAGGGATGAATGCAGCTGAACTTAAGTGGAAGCCAGTGCTCATTTACTATTCTGAAAATCCTAGGACCCTAAGAATTATGTCAATTCTACTCTGCCTGTGCTCCTTAAATGAAACAAAGAAGACTGGATGAGACAATGTGTTTTTATCATCATTTACTGAAACTTCTAAGCCCACTGTTGAGAACTACTGCTCAGGAAAAATATTCCTTTTGAAATATTACTGCTCATTGACTACATACCTGGTCACCCCAGAGCTCTGAGGGAGAAGTACAATGAGATTGATGTTGTTTTCATGCCTGTTCATACAACATCCATTCTGCAGCCCCTGGATCAGGGTCATTTTGACTTTCAAGTCTTATTATACAAGAAATACATTTCATAAAGCTATAGCTGCCATAGATAGTAATTCCTCTGATGGATCTGGGCAAAGTAAATTGAATACCTTTTGGAATGGAAAAAATGCCATAAAGAGCATCTGTAATTTATGGGAAGAGGTCAAAATATCAACACTAATAGGAGTTTAAAAGAAGTTGATTCCAACACTCCTGGATGACTTTGAGGGATCAAGACTTCAGTGGAGGAAGTAATTGAAGATGTGGTCGAAAGAGCAGGAGAACTACAGTCAGATGTGGAGCCTGAAGATGTGAACGAATTGCTGTAATCTGATAACAAAATTTTCAGGGATGATGAGCTGCTTCCTGTGGATGAGTAAAAAAATAAAAATGGATGCTTAAGATGATATCTACTCCTGGTATAGCTGTGATGAAGACTGTTGGAATGACAACAAAGGATTTGGCATATTATATAAATTTAGATGCTAAAATAGCTGCAGGGTTTGAGAGAACTGACTCCAGTTTTGAAAGGAGTTCTACTGTGGGTAAAATGTTATCAAACAGCACTGCATACTACAAGCAGTGTAGTACTGATGAAAGAAAGAGTCAGTCTCTGTGACATACTTCACTGTTGTCTTAATTTTAATAAATTGCCATAGCCACCTCAATCTTCAGAACTACACCCTGATCATTTAGCAGCCATCAACAGTTTCCACTAGCAGAAGGATTACGACTCACTGGACAATCAGATGCTGCTTAGCATTTTTTAGAAATATTTTTAATTAAGATATGCACACTGTTTTTAGACATAATGCTATCTCACAGCTAATAAACTATAGTAGAGTATAAATATAACTTTCATATGCTCTAGGAAACCAAAAAATTTGTGACTTGCTTTATTGCTATCCTCACTTTACTGCAGTGGTCTGGAACCTAATATCCAGTATCACTGAGGTATACCTATATTTGTCTATGTCTGATTTGTTTCACTTAGCATAATGTCTTCAAGGTTCATCCATGCAGTAGCATGTGTCAGAATTTCCACCTTTTTTTTAGATTGAATAATATTCTATTTTGTGTATATACTGTTTTTTGTTTAGCTACTCATCTGTTGATGGTCACTTGGGTTGCTTCCACCATTTGGCTCCTGTGAATAAAACCACTGTGAACATGGCTATACAAATCTCTTTGAGATCCTGCTTTTACTTATTTTGGTTATACACTCAGAAGTGGAGTTGTTGTATCATATGGTAATTCCAGAGCTGCCCTAGTGGCTCAATGGCAAAGAACCTGCCTGCCAATGCAGGAGATGTGGGTTTAATCCCTGGGTTGGGAAGATCCCCTGGAAAAGGAAATGGCAACCCACTCCAGTATTCTTGCCTGGAAAATCCCATGGACAGAAGAGCCTGGCAGGCTACAGTCCATGGGATCGCAAGAGAGTCAATTATGACTTAGTGATTAAACAACAACAATGGTAATTCTATGTTTAACTTTCTGAGAAACTGCCATACTGTTTTCCATAGCAGCTGTACCTAATTTTACATTTCTACCAAAAGTGCACATGGTTCCAATTTCTCCACATCCTTGCCAACACTTGTCATTTTTTTTAAAGTAGCCATCCTAATGGATGTAGTTGTCCTCCCATCGTCTCAGAGAGTTTGGGAGAAATATGCATGTGTCAACAATTTGTCTGGTAACCTGACTTGTTAATTTCTAGTTTGCACACAGGAACTTCTTATGCTCAAACAAATGTTGCTCTGGCTACAGTTTCTATATAGTCTTCCTGTCCTTTCAAAGTCTTCAGTCTTCCACTAATTTAGGAAATGTAAAGTTAATTTGGGCAATTAAAGAGAGGCAGGGGAAGGAAACGAAATGTCCATTAACAGATGAATGGACAAAGAAAATATGAGATACACACACACACACACACACACACACACACACACACACACACACACACACACACACGAAATACAACTCAGCCATAAAAAAGAATGAAATTTCGCCATTTGCGACATGGATGGACCTAGAGGGTATTATACTAAGTGAAGTAAGTCAAAGTAAATACCAGATGATTTCACTTACATGAGTAATCTAAAAAACAAAAAATAAATGAACAAAACAGAAAGAGACTCACAGATACAGAGAACTGGTGATTTCCAGAGAAGAGAGGGGTTGGGGTATGGGTGAAATGAGTGAAGGGGAATAAGAGGCACAAAGTTCCAGTTACAAAATAAATAATTCATGAGATAGTAATATACAGGATAGGGAATATAGTCAATAATATAATAACTTTAAATGGTAACAAACGGTAACTAGACTTAGCATGGTGATCATATCACAATGTATATAAATGTCAAGTCACTATGTTGTACACCTGAAATTAATGCAACATCGTATGTCAACTCTATTTCATTGTTGTTTAAAAAAAATAGTTTTTAGTCCTCTGATTCAAAGCAGTTTGTCTAGCTCTGTTAATCATGCCACCTACCATTTAAGTAAGTGAGGCAGAAAGGCTTTTTAGAAGCAAAAAAGTGAGGTACTAGAACTCTGAGATAACAGCCAGGGGACAGGTGTAAAACAGATGCTTGCATAGCAGCCTACATTTTTCTAAATCACTTTAACCTTTGATCTTCCCACCTGAAGGAATTCCTGCTTACATTCCACTTTTCAGATGTGAAAACTGAGGCGCTGTGAAGTGAAATCATTGATTCAAAGTCACACAGCTGGAAGATTTCAGGGTCAGGACCCAAATCCTAGTCATGTCACTCCAATCCTGTTTTTAAACTACATGATACTACCTAATAATGACTGAGGTTTTCATTTCTGAAGCTGCAAAATTTTAAGGATCTAACTATAGGCAGGGGGTGGGGGATAATTTCTATCTGTTGTTCAACAGCTCCCCAAAGGCAGGCAGTGCACAGAGCATGAAGCACTATCTCTTCCTGGGACCAGACTTGCCCAACTCTGGACAACTCATGTTGATGGATCCAGAATTAGACAAGAAACAGGTCCTTAGATCCTCCATCTAAGAAGCTTGGAGAAGTATTACTCAATAGCCAAGTCTACTGGACCACAGTCATCTTTTTTCCAACTAAAATGCTTTGTGGATGCTTTCCAATTAAACAAGACAAGGTATGCCCAGTTGTTCAATTACATGAACGCTTTTTGCCATGTGCAGCTGGCCCTGGGTATCCACAGGGTATCGGTTCCAGGAATCCCCACCTTCCCGCAGGTACCAAAATCGACACATGGAGACTTCCTTGTTGGCCCAGTGGCTAAGACTGCACTCCCAATGCAGGAGGCATGGGTTTAATCCCTGGTAGGAGAACTAAGACCTTGCATGTAGCAACTAAGAGTTCACATGCTGCAACTAAAGTGTCCTGCAAGCTGCAACTAAGACCCAGCACAGCCACATAACTATTTTTTGTTTTTAAAAATCCACACATGTTTAAGCCTTATGTATAATAGGGTGGTATAGTTGACCTTGGCAGACAATCCCTGGTTGGTTGAAACCAAGGATGCCGAACATGCAGATACAGAGGACCAACCACATCCTTCTACCCTCGGGGCAGATTTCCTCCTCTTTAAGCTTCCCATGGTTATTGTGAATTTTGAAGACTGTTGGTAAAATAAAATCTAGTGTTGGGTACATAAGAGATGCTCAAGAAATTGAGACTCATCTACCCCATCTCCTGGGAGTGACCTTCCCTTCTCAGCAAGGACAAGTGGCTGAAGGCCATGGCGAGGCATCTGAAGGAGAACACAACTAAAGAACTTAAGAAGATTACACCTCTACTCATCCTCCACTGCTCCTGCAGACTGCTTCATGCTTCTGCTTCTCCATACTTGTTTTGTTAGTCTGTGCTTCCCTTTACATGCACCATATATTCAGCTAGACTGAACGTGTTCTGAGGGAAACGGTCCTGCCCTCCATTGCATTTTGCAGCCCTGTGATGGTGGACTTGGGGCTTCCCAGGCTCAGCGGTAAAGAATCCGCCTGCAATGCAGGTGATGCAGGGGACGTGGGTTCGATCCCTCGGTCGGGAAGAACCCCTGGAGGAGGAAATGGCAATCCACTCCAGTATTCTTGCCTGGTTCTGGCGGGCTACAGTCCATGGGGTTGCAAAAAGTCGGACACGAATAAGCATGCATGCATGCCATGATGGTGGATTTACATTTCTCTATCCAGAGAATACTCAATGAGAAAGCACTGGCTTGGTCAGAAACAAGCGTTTGAGTTCTCTAGGGGGATCTTGATAACACAATGCCAAGGGTAATCCCAGGAGTTTCAGGGTCCAGATAATCCATCAGTGTAAACAGCCAAGTTGGTGCTGTTCAGAAGGGCCAAGAAAAACAAAACTCATGACAATTCTATGGCTTGCCTGTATGTGTGCCTTCCCTCATTTTTCTATACCTACCAGACCCATGGTCTGAGAATAACTCGAACTATCCATTCTTCCCTTCATAGAAGATTCCTCCCATGCTAGAAGCCTGCACTTGAAGGGCCTCAGAGATGACTAGATGTGACCCAACAGCACTGGTCCTCTTAGACAATGACCTTCCTCCAGCCTGTCCCTCAACAGAGACCAAGGAGACCCCTGCTCTTGTCTCAGTTATTTCCTTGGGCCATTCAGCACAGTTTGAGTTTTCAGTCAATATGCCTAACTCATCTGATGATGTTAATTCACCATCACAACCATCCTGAGGATCTAGGAGTTGAGCTAAGAGCTGATTGAAAGTGAAAGTGTTAGTTACTTAGTCCTATCTGACTCTGCAACTCCGTGGACTGTAGCCCACAAGGCTCCTCTGCCCGTGGAATTCTCCAAGTGAAAATACTGGAGTGGGTTGCCATTTCCTTCTCCTGGGGATCTTTCCAACCCAGGGATCGAACCCAGGTCTCCTGCACTGCAGGCAGATTCTTTACCTTCCGAGCCACCAGGGGATGGGAATCGCAATCAGAAGAGCTGACACTTAGCTTAACATAGAACACAAACAACAATGAAAGCATGCACCGTTCAAAACACTGGAAGGTTTACTCTGTGTGAAGCATCATCTCATATAATCCTCATGGCCAACCCTGTGCTAGATACCCCCAATCTACATACAAGGAAACAGAGACACAAAGAAACTCAGAAAAGCCCGTGCACACTAAGACCATGCGATACAACTAAGCCCATGCACCACATCTACTGAGCCCGAGAGTCTGTGCTCCACAATGTGCCACCGCAACAAGAAGCCCGTGCACCGCAACTGGAGAAAGCCCACACAGCAACAAAAACCCAGCACAGACAAAAATAAATAAATAGGATAATTAAAAAAGGCCATGTGCTTTGTCATTACTCCAGATAGCACAACCCAGAGTCCCACAGTCAGGATTCAAAGCCAGCTCCCCAGTACCCTGAGTGTGACTGTGGGTGATGTGCATAGCTTTTCCAGCCCGAATTTTCTCCTTCACCGTGGGACTAACAATAAAGTTCCTGGCACTACCACTCATCTTACATTCATAAATCATGGAACTCCTCCTATTGTATTATCCCTACACCTCGGGAAGTCCAGAGGGTCCCATCTATATTCAGGATGGTCAAGAACTTCAGATCCTGAGTTGAGCAACCTGAACTCCCATCCTCTTCCTGATCTCAGGTGGCAAGTCAGTCATTCAGTCTTTTGATGTTTATCATTTGTCAAAGGAAAATGTCAACACTGGCCTGATCTCTTGTAATGAGTAGTGTTGATGGTAATATAAAAGGAAAGAGGCAAAAGATCCCTGAAAGTTTTGCAAGCACTTCTCCAAGTTAAGAAACCATCCTAGTTTGAGAAATTGTTGCACAAAATAACTACCATCATCTAAAATGTCAAAGTGAATGGGGAAACTGAGTCCAAGATACAGAAACTCAGCCCAGATTGCTCTTGATTACTGCATAGGTAGAGTCTTGAACTGGAGCTTGAGGGCTCTGGCTGCTGGTTCTTACTCGGCCACTGCTCTGGATGAGTCACTAGGCTTCACTGTGAAATAAGGATATGATGCTTGCCTTCCCCAAGCCCAGAAGGTAGGGTGTGGGCAGGATGCAGAAACACTCAGAGCATTTGAGACAAGAAAACCTCTAGAAAGTCAAGCATATGCATTTTTTTCAATGTGATGTCAGACTTTTTCTTTTTGTCTCCCACTCACTTTCCCTTGTCACAGTCTAAATTTTATCCAGATGTGAACATGAAGAGGCCTGTCTTTGTTTGCTCTCTGCCTCTATGCATACCCTTTCATTATCCTTTGTGCCTCAATAGGTTTCCATACTATTCTTTAGAACACAGGCCATGATGAAGGGAACAAAGTTGCAGAGGGACGCAGGGGAGTCAGGAACAAAAGAGGTATAGAAAGCTCCAGAATGTGTGTTTCCCCTCTCTTAATACAGATGGAGGCAAGACAGTGAGAGGGTCCTTGAGTCCAGACAAATGCCATCAGCCATGCAAAGCCTCCCAGGCAGCACTGTCCCAGAGCCCACAGTGCAACTGGCGTGGAAGTGCGCGCGCGCGCGCACACACACACACACTTTCATAGAAAACTGTGCTCTCCCATCCCAGAAAGGATTTGTTGTTTCAATTAAACCCATCAAGATCTACACCACATGTTAGGAAAGAAAGGAAAAACCAAATCAAGCCTGAATTACTGTGGCCATCTCCTTGGGGATCAATCTATATCAAATAAACCACCATCTATGCATTGGAGAGGCTTTTACTTATGAAAAACAGAGGCAGGTGCAGAGTGGCGGCACTGGTACTAAATCCAAACCCTGAGAGCAGAAGAAAGTGGATTGAGATGCATCCACTTAGCTCCTCTCCTTATGTCGAAATTGCAGGATGGGGAGTGAGCAGACCACAGCCCTGGTGGGGTCTGGCTTCTTCGTCCTCGTCTCCCTGAGGTCCCTTCCCTCTGAGTTTGCTCACTGCTTCAGCTGCCCAGTGAGAACAGATGGATAGAAGTTAAAAGAACAAGGTCAGCCCATCAACTAAAGTCTTATTTCACATGCTGCCCCACCTCTATCATCCGTTTCTGGGACACAAAGCTGGAGAATGAAGGGCAGAGGTGCTAATGCATTTGGTTTCCTATGAGACTGTGGTCTTTTCATTTACATCCCCTGAACAGCTGGCCAGTCTGATTTACACATTGATAATATGTGATGCTTTGTATTCCTGCAAATATTTAATCCCTGACTGATCAATAATCCCTGTCTGGCTGTTCTTTTTGTGAAAAGAAATAAATCCCCTTTTTACTCTTAAAATTCTTGAATAAAATTAAACTGCTTTAGCCCAGGATGCACTGTTCCTACGCGAAGCCATGTGGTTTCATAACCTCAGTCCTCGGATGTTTTAAAGGGGCTGCCTTTGCCAACTTGCTATTTCTGAGATCCCAACAGCTCTCTAATCTGAGTTTTCTGTGTCATCCATTGATATTAAAGTCTGATCTGCCCTTTTTTAATTAAAAAAGTAAAATTATTAACTGAAATCAGTGAGTATATAGCAGGCAATATTTTTGCATTTACTTATTTTCACCGAGAAGGTCTTGATTTTAATTCCTTCATTACAAACCTGTTTCTGCCTTTCTAAATACTCTTTCCCTCCAAAACTATATTTAAAAAAAAAAATAAAGTTCCACTCCTACCCTGATTCTAAAGTAAAATCTGTACTCCTTTCCCATTTTCTCAGCGTTAGAGTTGAACATTACAAAAAATGCACATTAAACATAGAAAGAGGTGGCTCTCCTCTCTCTAAGGGGCTCCCAGTGCAGCCTCAAAGCCCACCAAAAGTTCCAAAACCAACAGCAACGGAAAACAAACTCTCTTTCATCTTTGGCAGCAACAAAAGCAATAACTTTCACCAAACCAACCCACGCCAAGAATTAATATAACACAGAACACATCCACATTCAGACCATTATGGCTACATCAGCTTACCACAATATTTGTTTGAAAAACACATAATTTGCGGTAGAGAGAGAGAACCTCTAATACAAAAAAGAGGTTCTTTCAAATGCAAATGAACCAAAAGACATATCTTCCCTGTGTTTGGAAAATCACTCCAACATATGAAAAACATACTTGTTGTGTGGAAAAAAAAATTTTTTTGATGTACACCCACTTAGTTGAAAAGGCAATTAAATTTGCTGTAGATTACCTTAACAGTTGAGAAAAGTTTAACTCCTGGCTCCAGAAGTCCTAAGGACTTTATTAGCAGACCTAAGTAGTCTTCTGTTCCCAGGTAGCAAAGTTTCTTTTCTTCTCCACTGAAATGCTCGTGTGAACACTGAAAGACATTGTACTACTGAACTGATCGGAAAAAGATATTGTTTCCAATCTTCTGGCAGGAAGAAAAGAGAGAGAGAAAAGAAAGAGAAAGAAAGAAAGGGAAGAAAGAGAGAGAAAAGCAGGGCAAAATGCAGTCTAATCGAGCATTCTTCCTCGTGGAAAAAAAAAAAAGTAAATCCAGGATTCTGGACCGGGTTCAAACATAGCTTGACAGGCTACAGGAGAATTTACACTGAGCATGCTTAGCCCCGCACGGCTTGCATGAGACACACTTAATGAATATTACTTCCTTCCCACTGGCTATTCCTGCTGGAAGTCCACACCCACTCCGCTTTCAGAAGTCAGGAATTTAGCTCCAGCCAAAGTCCAGAAAACACGCTTATGCGGAGACAAGGCCTCACCGATCCATAAACTTTCAGGTTATGACCTGCAGGTCAGTTTGACAAATAGAACATGAAGGTGAATTTTTTTTCTGCCCTTGGTTGTGTTCCCAGCCTTGTGCCTGTCCTAAACTGCAGTTCCCCTGGAGAAAAAAGAAACAGCTTTTTTTCTAAAGAACACCACGTCTTAAACGGCAGTGTAAAGGCCTTCCCAGATGAAGCTTCCAAACCCAGATTAGAATAAAGGTCATCTGTATATCAGAACACACCGTGACAATGCTTGGACTTTCAGGAATTTTTTAAATTTCTACCCCAAATGTATTCTTTCTGATAACTTATACATCATGTCTTTCTAAAATGCCATACACCAGTAGACAGTGTTAAAAATATGTTCAAAATTCAGATTTAATCTGCCCTGCTGCCCAGGTCATACTTTAAAAAAAAAAGGTTTTAATTTTCAAACAATGCTTTCCCTTTCTCTAAATCCCTTTGTCATGTTTAATGATGGGAGGCCTGAGATTCTGAAAAAATGTAAAAATGGACTATTTCTCTGATAGTCCAAGAAGGCAGGATTCTTACCCTGCAAATGAAAAGGGTTGAAGAGAGAGAGAACTTAATATAGACAGCATAGTAATGAAAGGGTATTTTATATTTAAAATAATCATAATAATAAAATATCTTTTGTTTTTCTTCTGACATTTTCAGGGTACCATTCATGGGTTTCTGTGCTTTATCAAATTACAAATTATAAATATAATTAAATAATCATTTGGAATTAAAGTACTTATTTGCCTAGACACACACACAAACACACCAATTTGTGTTTGAAAAGAAATGACGTCACAGAGGATGAAAAGCAATAGAAATTTTCTAAGTGTAGAGGGAAATATGATGCACCGAGCCTCTAATACAAAGCCTGCCTAACTAGCTTTGATTTCATGGATTAACACAAGGGGCTTCTGTATACCTTATGAGTAAACCCATGGCTTCTTCATACCTGTAACATTTTTAGCAGCCACTCAACTGCTAGGACATATTTCCTTATGTAAGAGCCTTGCAGCATAAACTATCTCCTTGCCTGCTGTTGAATGAATAAAATTTCCTCAGACACATTTTCCTTCCTGTAATTATGAAGTCTGGAGTGAGTACAGACTCACTATGAGGGATGACGGGGTGTTTTGTTTGTTTTCGGCTTTGCCTAAGGGAAAAATTAGATTTAGCCCCCTGTTCCAAGTGTGTTTATTCGTCCCCTGTTACAGAGCAAACTAAGTTTCCAACATGGACTTCCCTGCTGGCTCGGTGGTAAAGAATCTATCTGCCTGCAAGGCAGGAGACATGGGTTCTATCTCTGCGTCGGGAAGATCCCCCTGGAAAAGGAAATGGCAACCCACTCCAGTATTCTTGCCTGGGAAATCATATGGCCAGAGGAGCCTGGAGGGCTACAGTTCATGTGGTCGCAAAGAGTAGGACATGACTTAGCAACCAAACAGCAAAGTTCCCAGCAGTTAGATGAAGCCCAGGAGAAATGGAATTTAAAAATATGTAATAGGGCTTCCCTGGTGGCTCAGTGGTAAAGAATCTGCCTGCCAATGCAGGAGACATGGGTTTGATCCCTGGTCCAGGAAGACCCCACATGCTCTGGAGCAACTAAGCCTGTGAGCCACAACTGTTGAAAAATAAGATTTAGCCCCCTGTTCCAAGTGTGTTTATTTGTCCTGGTACAGAGAAAACTAAGTTTCCAGCACGGGCTGCCATGTTGAGCCTGTGCTCTGGAGCCTACGAGCCACAATGTGCCACAGCTACTGAAGCCTGCATACCCCAGAGCCTATGCTCTGCAATGAGAAAAGCCACCACAACAAAAAGCCCACACACTGCAACTAAAGAGTAGCCCCTGCTATTCTTAACCAGAGAAAAGCCAGTGTAGCAACAAAGGCTCAGCGCAACTAAAAATAAATTTTTTTTTAATAAAAAAGATGAAATAATCTCATCGTCTGCCATACAGTAAAATAGGAAGGACATTTGTCCATTTGACCCAAAGAGATGGACTAGAGATCAGAGAGGCCCCACAACACAAAGATGAGGGACCCTCGATCAAGGTTGGTGCTCTGACCTTAGACAGCCAGGCCCCCCTGCCATCATAGTACAGTGGGCTTGTTTGTTTGTCTTCTCCCATGAGAATGAACATTCATCTTGAATTTAAGGGTGCTGTTGACGGAAAACAGTCATGCCTTTTTCAGCTCGAATTTTAAAACAATTCTATGCAAAGCTATGATGGTTTCTACAATGACAGCACACTCATCCATTTAATTGAAAGAACATTTACTGAGCCCCTACTCTGACACTCATCTGGGCCCTAGAAATTGGGTAGTGGCTGAGACAGACATGGTTCCTCTCCTGGGGGAGCTTACATTCTGGTGCAAGTATAAATAAATAACCATGTAAACTAATATATATGAACATAAGCAAAGGGAAGGAATCAAAGGGAAATGACGAGAAAGAATAAGTTATGAAAACCATGTTGGGTGGGTGGGTGTGTGTCAGGGCTTGAAGCCACAAAACCAGGAAAATGGGAGGCATATTTGGAAAACTAATTATGCCAATCTAATGTGTGTTAAAAGAGAAGGGTGGTACCTTTAGCAGAAATCTAGAGAAAGAAAATCATGTCTACTATATGGTTAGCTCAAATATTTACTGGATTGAGTATGTTGAGTTTAAGGGTTATAAGGATATCCAGCCTACACTATTATTTTATTCAGAAATTATGTGTAACTATTAGTAGGAATGTGATTACAGTTTCTTAAGTACCCACAGGTTTGTTTTTCTCTCATTTAAAAGAAATTCGGAGGTTGACAGTCCAAAACTTGGCCACTCAAGTCTTTGTAATTTTTTGGTCTACCATCCTTAATGTACACGGTTCCTGCTTTGGTTTGCTTTATAGTCCAATATGGCTGCTGGAACTCCAAACATCGCATCTACTTTCCAGAATTTAGAAAGAAGCAGGGGTGAAGTAAAAAGTAAAAATGACTACTGTAACAAACTACTTTAAATTTAGTGACTTAAAAAATATAAACACATTACCTTAAGTTTTATAAGCTAAAAATCTGACTTGGTCTCTTTCAGGTATCATTCAAGTGTGAGAAGGGCAGCATTTTCTTCTGGCCTATAGGAGGGAACCTATTTCCTTGTCTTTCCCATCTTCTGGAGTCCACTGCATTCCTTGGTTTTGAGCCCCTTCCTCTACTGGGGTTGAGTCCTTCTTATGTTGCACTACTCTGAACTCTTCCCTCTCTTTCAGTTTTTGGGATCCATGAAATTACATTGGGTGCACCTGGATAATCTAGGATGGAGCTGATAATCAACACTATCGGCAACTTTAATCCTTCTTTTCCATGTAAGGTAATATATTCAAAGGCCCAGGGGTTAGGACCTGGACATCTTTGGGGAACATCAGCCTGCTTTCTACACTTGCCTTCAACTGATTTACCTCTCTCAATATAGTTTTCTTAAAAGCTTTATCCAATGTCTTTCTCTTACATCAGCGGCCCCTCCTTTGACAATATTGCAGCCTTTCCTAAGGAATGAGGAAGGCTAGATGTTGGATAGGTAATTGGCAGCTTCTGACACAAATATCTAGCATTTGAAGCCAGAACCAAGCCTGGATTATTGCAAAAGCATCTTAATCAGTTGGCCTTGTTCTGGACTGTACGGTATGTGAGCCATTGCAAGTTTAATCTTTCTAAATCACATACGATTAAGACAATTGGTGTTTTTAATCTCCATCACTTACCTATTTTCTATGAGACAAGCCCAATGCCTTAGCTAGATCCATAGGGCTTTTCATATGCTAACCCTTAATTATCTTTTCAGATTAATTTCTACCACTTGCTCTAACTCCAACAACCCTTCAGCCCCTCAGGAACCTACAATTTGTTGGTCCTGCCTCTTTTTCACTATCCTTACCCCAACTTTTCTCTTGACCAAGGCATGGGCAACCATCCGCGTTCTCCCTCTGTGGACACCCTCAGTTCTCCTGATCCTCTCTCAAGTCATCGTACTCACAGAGCAAAGGGGATACTGTGGTAGCCTGGAAGAGTCAGTCCTGAAGGACCCAGTACAATACCCAAGCCAGGGGGTGTGGGGGGCATTTGCTGCTGAGGGCTCACAGGTGAGTCTCTCCCTGAGCACTGTCCTCGGCCAATGGGAGCCACTTCTCCAAGGCTAGACCCCATCCCTTGAGACAGCCCACATCCTGATCAGTCCCTGAGCAGGTACAAAAGCCAGGCCCCCTTGGCCTCATTTGGAACAATGCTGCCAGTTCTCTGGCAATAGCACCACACTTCTACCTCCCTCTGCCTCATCCTGCTACCCTCACTCCTTTACAGGTATTTCTGCCAAGAGCATCCCCCAAAGCTTCCTACATGCACACATCTACCTCCAAGTATGTTTAAAGAAACTAAACCTAGAGCTACCATATGATCTGACAATCCCTATCCTGGGCATGTATCTGGAGAAAAACATGGTTCGGAAGGATACATGTACCCCAATGTTTATTGCAGCACTGTTTACAATACCCAAGACACAGAAGCAACCTAAATGTCCACTGACAAAGGAATGAACAAAGAAGATGCTGTATGTGTGTGTATGTACATGTAAATACATATATGGCTGTGTGGTGGCTCAGTCAGTAAAGAATCCACCTGTAATACAAGAGACATAAAAGACATGGGTTCGATCCCTGGGTCAGGAAGATCTCCTGGAGAAGGAAATGGCAACCCCACTCCAGTATTCTTTCCTGGAGAATCCCATCGACAGAGGAGCCTGGCAGGCTACAGTCCATGTGGTCACAAAGAGTTGGACACAACTGAGTGACTAACACACACACATACAACATATATATTATACACACACACACACACACAAACACACACAATGGAATATTATTACTCAGCTATAAAAAAGAATGAAATAATGCCATATGCAGCAGATGGATGGATTGGAGATTATGATACTAAGTCAGACAGAGAAAGACAAATATCACAATACTGCTTATATGCAGAATCTAAAAAAAAAAGTGATACAAATGAACTTATTTACAAGGAATATAAAAAAATGATACAAATGAACTTATTTATAAAACAGAAACAGACTCACAGACTTAGAGAATGAATATACGGTTACTGAAGGAAGAGGGTGGGGGGAGGGATAGATTGGGAATGTGAGATTGACATATACACACTGCTATATTTAAAATAACCAGCAAGGACCTACCCTATAGCACAGGCAACTCTTCTCAGTATTCTGCAATAACCTAAATAGGAAAAGAATTTGAAGAAGAATACATGTTTATGTGTAACTGTATCACTTTGCTGTACACCTGAACCTAACACAACATTGTTAATCAACTATATTCTGATATAAAATTTAAAAAAATTTTTTTAAGAAATTCTGACCCAAAACAATTGGTCCCATGAGTTCTTGGAAACAGACTCTAAAATAAATTTTGGAGCCAGATCACCCACCAGCTAGCTGGCAGTGAAGACCCCATCACTGGGGTGAGAGGTATGAGTAGCTCCTGGCAGGCTCCCACAGTACAACTGTTGTAACTTCCACCAGCGGTAAACTGGATAAGTTGCTGGTGTAATGAAATGCACTAGGAAGGATATCTCAGGAACATGAAAGACACAGACCATGAAGTTGAATAGCTGTTGTTGGGGGTTACTGACGCGAGGAATGACAGTGAAAGGCTGTGGGTGATTAATCATCAATTAAAGGTTAAGTGTGAAAGTCAGTAGGCCTCTTCAGATGTATTTAAAGAGAACTTCTCTTTTGCAGCTGGAGAAACAGAAAGCTGAGGACCAGGGCAACTTAATGATTGCTGTAGCAGAATTCCAGAGGAGGCTGAATTCTCAGTCCCTGGGGAGCTGCTACTCCACAATTAGGAAGCAATGGAACCCTGAATCTGGGGACAGGGACATGTGTGGTGATGAACTTGAAAATCTAGAATCCCCAGATACCCATGGACCTCCTAGACCTGCAGCAGTGGCCCACTCTTCTTTGTTAAAAGCTGGCATTTATGCCTTTATAAGGACATTTATGCCTTTTTTAGGTCTTGGTTTTACACAAGAACATGTACCACCTCTTGAAGGACTGCCACGGAGATGACTGATAAAAAATGGTTCTTACTAATCCTTAGGGAAAGATGATGTGCAGCCAACAAGGAAGTTGCTTAATTCATAGAAATAAAAGAAATCAAGCATGGATCCTAGAAACTGAAGGTAGTCACTCCAATCGAGAGTCAAAATCTTTTGGACAAATCCAGAACCCATTGCTTGAAATACAGGCTGATTTCCCATGAATAAAATGTATGGAATAAAGCAAGTATTTGTTGTTTTTCAGTCGCTCAGTTGTGTCCGACTCTTTGCAACCCCACAAACTGCAGCACGCCAGGCTTTCCTGTCCTTCACCATCTCCTGAAGCTTGCTCAAACTCACGTCCACTGAGTCAGTGATGCCATCCAACCATCTCGTCCTCTGTCATCCCCCTCTCCTTCTGCCTTCAATCTTTCCCGTCATCAGGGTCTTTTCCAATGAGTCGGCTCTTCAGGTGGCCATTGGAGCTTCAGCATCAGTCCTTCCAATGAATATTCAGGGTTGATTTCTTTTAGGAATGACTGAGTTGATCTCCTTACTGTCAGTAAGTATATGTGAAAATAATTTTCCTGATCCTTCCAGAGAAACCAACGTGAAAGAAAGTCATTTATTAAGAAGATGGGAGTAATGAGGCATTTTGAGGACACTGAAATCTGATATATTCATGGCCACTTATGAGAGTGAGGGGTTTGAGGACCAGTTAATACATGGAGTCTTATCCCAGGTCCAAATTACAATAGGTCCACTTATTCAAAGATCCACCAGTGGTCATTTCTCTGATACCTGAATGTGCAATCGGAATGGACATACTTGATAACTGATAGGATCCACATATGGTTCCTTGGACTGTGGAAGAAGATTTATCAACTGAGAAATCCAAGCAGAATCCTCTAAATCTTATCCTCTGGCTAAAATAATAAATCAAAATAGTATTTTGTCCCAGGAGACAATGTTAGAGATACCTTACCCTAAAGACCTGAAGAATGAAAGGGTGATGGTCCCCATCATATCACATTTCATGCACCATTCTGACTCCTACAAAAACCAGATGGATTGTGATATCTGACAATGATATGCAGCAAATCTGACCAAATAGTAACCCTGGTTGCAGCTACTTTTCCAGATGTGGGATCTTTGCTGGTTACACAGCCTTAAGCACATGGTATTTGGATATCCACTTACTTGGCAAATGTGCTAGTTTCCTTCTCTATCAAAAGTAGGCTCAGAAAGAGTTTGCATCCATGTGCAATGGACAAAAGAACACAGATACAAGTTTGCCCCAAGGTGACCCTTCCCCTTAATACTGTCTAAAAGGACCTGAACACTTCAGATTCTTCACTGGACATCACATTATTCCACTATATTGATGATATCTCATTAGTCCAACTGGGTGGATAAGAACTAGCGAGTACATTATTAAGATGTGTATGACAGTTAGAAATTCAACTTTCAAAGACCGAGGGGACCACCATTCTTACAAAGAATTTGGTCTGAAACACCCTGTCTATATTAAAGCTCATATTATTGTATCATGTACCTTCCACTACTAGGAAGGAAAAAATGCCTGGTCAACCTCTCCACATTCTATAGGCAGCATATTCCACTCTTGGGATGCTTCTCTGACCCACTTACTGAACAATATAAAAGTCTTTCAGCTCCAAGTAAGGTCTAGAACAGGAATCAAGACCACACTGCAGGAAGCCAACCACTTGGGCCATATGACCCAGCAGAGTCATGGATTGTCCATCATAGGGACTTTACACCAAACTTGGATAAAAGAATCACAACACAAACTCTTAGGCATCCAGAGCAAGGCTATGCCTTCTCTTACAGATAACTATAATTTATTTGACACAATGTTCCTTGCATTGCTACTGGACCCTGGTTGAGATAAAGAATTTGACCATTGAACATTAAGAAGCCATGTGGCCAGAACTACCAATATGGGCTAGATCCTGCTAGCCATCTGGAGAGATCTATGTTTTGTAAGGTCCAGAGGACCCAAAGGCAATTTGCTGTAAGATGGAAGTGGTCTATCAGGATCAGGCATGAGCAGGACTACAGGCAGGTACAAGTTGAGCAAGCAGAGAGCCCCGCCTCCTGTGTTATCCCCACAATTGCACCAATGCCTGTCTCTAAGCTCACACCTATGACTACATGGGGTGCAGGATCACTCTGGCAGGGGGTGAAAAAGTTGTGAGTTTGGATCATGGCTGCATCAGTTCAGTATGATGTTGCAAGACAAGTGAGGGCCACCGATGTATTATAGCCTCACTCAAAGGTGACGCCAAAGACAGAGGTAAGAGGAAGTTTTCCCAATGTGTAGACTTCAGGGGGAGAAGTTGTTCATCTACTTTGTACGGAGAAAGAAGTGGCCCAATATAAGAATATACATGACTCATGGGCAGTGACAATGAACGTGGCTTGTTGGTCAGAACCTAGCAAGTTTGGAAGATCGTGGACAGGAGGCCAGGGGAAGTGATGTGTGAATGGAAGTATGCTCCACTGTGCTGATCAGTCATGTCCAACTCTTTGCGACCCCATGGACCACAGCCCACCAGGTTCCTCTGTCCATGGAATTTCCCAGGCAAGAATACTGGAGTGGGTTGCCATTTCCTACCCCAGGGGAATATCCTCAACCCAGGGATCGAACCCCCATCTCTTGCATCCCCTGCATTGGCAGGCAGAGTCTTTACCACTGCGTCACCTGGGAAGCCCCAAATGGAAGTATGGAAGGATAACAAAGTAAGGAAGTCTTTATTGCTGTCTATGCCCACAAGAGGGCACCCACCATGGAATAAGCACTGAACAACCAAATGGACCGAATAATTTTTCCATCCATTGTTAGTAGTCACCCCAAGGCCAGCATAACAGGCTTCTGAATAGAGTAGCTGTGGTAATAGAGTTAGAGGCTATTCATGAACCCAAGAGCATGAAACACCAGTCAGCAATGCCAATCTAGCTACCAATGCTCCCTACTGATACTGCCAAATGCTCAACTTGCTAGCAACAGAGACAAATAGGCAGCCCCTGATGGGGCCCTGTCACTAGAGGAGACCAATAAGACATTGGTGGTAAGTTTATTACACTGAATCTCTTCCATGCTAAAAGGAACAGCAATTCATTTTCACAGGAAATCCAAACCCAATGTGGGTTTGCCTTTCCTGCCCAAAAAACCTTGATCAGCACTGCTAACCAAGAGCATTTGGAATGTTTGATCCACTAGCATGAAATTCCATATAACACTGACTGTACCAAGAAACTTTATTTAAAGCAGATGTGGCAGAGAGCACCTGAACTTAAGATCCCATTATATACTGCACCACCTCACCTATAAAACTGATTCAGTTCAGTTCAGTCGCTCAGTAGTGTCCGACTCTTTGTGACCCCATGAACTGCAGCATGCCAGGCCTCCCTGCCCATCACCAACTCCCTGAGTCCACCCAAATCCATGTCCATCGAGTCAATGATGCCATCCAGCCATCTCATCCTCTGTTGTCCTCTTCTCCTCCTGCCCTCAACCTTTCCCAGCATCAGGGTCTTTTCCAATGAGTCAGCTCTTCACATCAGGTGGCCAAAGTATTGGAGTTTCAGCTTCAACATCAGTCCTTCCAATAAACACCCAGGATTGATCTCCTTTAGGATGGACTGGTTAGATCTCCTTGCAGCCCAAGGGACTCTCAAGAGTCTTCTCCAACACCACAGTTCAAAAGCATCAATTCTTCGGCGCTCAGCTTTCTTTATAGTCCAACTCTCACATCCATACATGACCACTGGAAAAACCATAGCCTTGACTAGATCACCTTTGTTGGCAAAGTAATGTCTCTCCTTTTTAATATGCTATCTAGGTTGGTCATAACTTTCCTTCCAAGGAGTAAACATCTTTTAATTTCATGGCTGCAGTCACCATCTGCAGTGATTTTGGAGCCCACTGATTAGGCAACAGAAAGACCTTTCAGAAGTAGAACTGGCACCAGCTTGGAGATGATACTCTGAAGGATGAGGTGCTATCCTATAAGACACAGTGTACTCCTTAATGCAATGATGACTTTATGATCCCATGTCCTCAGTATATGAAACGTATGGGTCTGGGAACCAGGTGGCCTGCTTCCTAGCATCCCAGTGACCCACTTGGGAACATGAGCATTCTGTTGTCACATCAGTGCCCCACAGGTTTAAAGTTCCTCATTCCCGAAATGGAAATCAATAAAGAAACATATTGCATGCATGTGTGCTTAGTCACTCAGTCATGTGCAACTCTTTGCAACCCTGTGGACTGTAGCCCACCAGGCTCCTCTGTCCATGGGATTCTCCAGGCAAGAATATTGGAGTGGATAGCCATTCCCTTCTCCAGGGGATCTTCCTACCCCAGGGATTGAACCTGGGTCTCTGGGGTCTCCTGCATTGCAGGTGGATTCTATACAGACTGAGCCAAACTTTAAACTCTGTCACTTGGTCACTTTGAGCTCCCTGTACCACAGTACTAGAAACTGAAGAAAGCTGTCACCATCCTGGTAGAAGAACTGACCATTAGAAGACAGGATGGTTTTTCCATAAGGGGGGAGTGAAAACTGGGTTTGGAAACTAGGTAATCCACTGTGGCATCTCTTGGTACTTCTCTACCCAATTTTGATGGTAAATGGACAAATGCAACAGCCAAATCCTGAGAATGGGATGGTCACCGCGGGCTCAGACACCTCATATATAAAACTGGGTGAGCCACCTAGATACACAGAGGTGCCAGCCAAGGAAAGAGAGAATCTAGAATGGGTACAGAATACAGAGATGATGCATATCAGGCACAGCCTCCAAGCCAGTTATAGAGGTGGGATTAGTCCCACTAACTTTCTTCTTGGAAGTTTGCCTGGGAAAAGGAGACCAATCAGAAACTCAGAGGCGCTCTTCCTAGAAGGGGCAAACTTCGTACACCATCAAGCAGAGCGCAGGGTGAACTGTAGGGGGCTGTGTGGTCTTGGTTGTGTCCCCTCCCCAGAGAACTGAGGCACTGTTACCTCAGCTCCTAGGAATACTGATGACTTTCCTCTCACAGCCAAGTCCCTGCTGCAGAATTCCCTTCACCCGAAGGAAGTCGCCTTGCCCAAGACAGTACCTCTGCCCCAGGGGAATCCCGTATCTAAGTATCTACAAAGGCATGCAAACCACCCCCCTTCCCTCAATTTGGGACAACTGAAGGCATTCCAGCCCCATAACTGCTCATGGAATTGCCTGAGACTCTGTTACACGTGTGTTGGCCAGTCAACCTCCCCTTCCTCTGGTCGGTTCCTCCTTCCCGCTCTTCTTCACAGATGTCGTCTCTGAGAGCATTCCTCCATAAACTTCCGGCACACAAATCTCCACCTCAGAGTCTGTTTTCTGGAAACCCAATCTAATCTGGTAAAATCAAAACCCTGGCTAAACTCAACTCTTAACTTACTCCATGCCTCAACCCATGCAACTGAAAATAGCTGGAGAGAAAATATACAAGCAAGCCAATTAGTCTCATCTTACACTCAGGCTCACTCAACCTCATATGGGTCTTTAACTCGCCTCAGAAATCATTCTTACCTTCCCTAATTCATTTTTTTTTTTTTTACTCTCCAGGACAACTATTTCAGATTTTTTTCTCTGATTTCCAGCACCTCTTTCCCTACCTTCACTCTGAGCTAGTCAATCTTGCTTTCTACTATAATTTTTCAAATGAAGCAGTTAGAACAGAATTTTAAATTCCTCCAACTCCATATCTACCTACCTACCAGAACCAGAGTGAATATACTCCACTTTCTCTGTTATTATTTTGTTTGAGCTCCCCATACTCCCTTCACCAGTGCCCTCTTTTATTTTCTCTTGCTCCACCAAATCTCTTTGCTATATCATCAAACTTTTCCTTTCCGTTAGGTCATCTGCAATATCATAAAACATGCTGATAAATTTCTCTGACTTAAAAATTTCCTTCCTTAATCCAGTTTCCCTCTCCAACTTATTTTTCTCCTTTCCTCATAGTATGACTTTTTTAGAGAATTTTACCGGGATATAATTCACATACCATACAATTCACTCATTTACAATATACATACCATACAATTCGCTCATTTACAATATACAATTGAATGGTTTTAGTATTCAGAGTTGCAGTTTTTAGCACATTCTAATTTTAGAACATTTTTATCAGCCCCAAAGAAACATCCTATCAATGAGCAGGTCATTCCCTATTCATCCCTGTCTCCTACCCTCTAGACCCAGGCAACCATTAGTCTTTTTGTCTCTATAGATTTGACTATTCTGGACTTTTCATATACATGGAAATTAACATGTGGCCTTTTGTGACTAGATTCTCTCACTTAGCCTAATGTTTTCAAGATTCATCCATGTTATATCATGTATCAGCGATGCATTCCTTTCAATTGCCAAAGAGTATTCCGTTTTACATAGTCATTCATTAGTTGATGGGCATTTGGGTCATTTCTGCTTTTTTGGTTATTATGAATAAAGCTGCTATGAACATTCATGCATACATTTTGATGTTGATGTATGTTTTTATTTCTCTCGAGTACATACTAGGAATGGAATTATTTATTGGGTCATATGGTAACTATGTTTAATATTTTGAGGAACTGCCAGACTGTTTTCCCAAGTAGTGGCATCATTTTACATTCCCACCACCAATGTATGAAGCTTTTGATGTCTCCAAATCCTTTCCTTGCCAATTCATGGTATTATCCGTCACGTTTATTACAGCCATCCTAGTGGGTGAAAAGCAGTAGCTCATGGAAGCTTTGATGCATTTCCCTGATGGCTAACGATATTAAGTATCTTTCTTTCTTAAACACATTCCAATCAAAATTCTGTCCCCATCACCCCACTGGAACAGAAAACTACCAATGACCTCCACATTGCTGTATCCAAAGGTCATTTTTCAAGCCCTCATCTTTGTTTACCCATCAGCTGCTTTTGACATAAGTGAAAACTCTCCTTGAAACATTTCATATTCTTAGCTTCCAGGACAGCACATTATCTTTGTTTTCTTCTTCATTTCTGGCTGTCCTATGCATTTGCTTTCCCTGGTTTGTCCTCATCTCTCTTACTCCTTAATGTATAACTTCTGAAAGCTATCCCCCATTGCTCAGTTCTAGAATGTCTTCTATTTATACTTATTGACAAAAGATATCATCTACAATCTATATTACATAACCTCTTCAAGATTCATGACTTTAAATGCTATTGATATAATTAGGATGACACTTTATCTGGTTATGATGACTCTCAATATTATTTCTTCAGCCTGGATCTTGGATTTCTCCCAACGTACCCCAAACTACCTATTTATTACCTATTATCACCTCTTGGATATTACAGTTTAACATGCCTTCAAACTGAGCTCCTGTTGTTTTTCCCCAAACCCATTCCTTTCCTTTCTCCATTTATGGCAACTTACTCAGGCTTTAAAACTGGGAGCTGTTCTCGATTCTTCCTTCTCTTGCATCTCATGCCAAAATGTCATGAATTCTGTGGCTCACTGTCATAATAAATCTAAGATTTGACCACTTCTCACCAACCCCTCTACCTCTACTGCAGTTCCAGTCAATATCAACTCTCGCCTGGACTGTCAAAATAGCCTATGGATAGAATGCTAGATTTCTAATTTACATTCACTCAAAACTTTGATATAGTTCCATATATTTTGGCATCTGGTATGACTGCTAAAAGTCCAGAAAGTTTATTATCTTAGTGATTTTTGTTTTATTGAATGAGGCTTGAAAATTTTAATCCAATTCTTAGAATATAAATATTATGCAGCAAAAAATTAAAAAGCAGGAAATTAACATGTGATACATTATTAATTAAAGTTATTGAAATTTCACAAAATTTTATGCTAGTGTTCATTTTTTGTTTTCATATCTAATTCAAGACGCCATACTGTATTTAACTGCACTGAGCAGCTTTAGCTGCATGCAACAAATTCTGGTAAATTCTCTTTTCATTTTTATTCTGTTACAACTACTTTCTAATTTTCCTTGTTATGGCTTCTTAGATACAACCACCATTTAAAAGTGGACATTTAGTTTCCAAATACATGGGTTTTTAAAGTATCTTTGATTCTAATTTCTCATTTTGATATTAATTTCTCATTTAAAAGCTTTCCTCTCTGCAGTCACTCTCTGTGGTTTGTCATTCCTCTAACTTTACTGAGGTTTTCAATGACTAAGCCAAAGATCTCCCTTGGTAAATGTCACATTGCACTTGAAAATATGTGGATTATTTTCAAATATCTTTTGATATTGACATCTAACATGATTCCACAGTGATAAGACAACAGACTCTGTATGATTTCAACACTTTTAGACCACGAAGTTTTTTGCACCTTGTTTTATGTCTTTGGATATGTTCCAGTGTCTCCAAGTTCATAGTCTATAGAAATTTGAATAGAATTTGTATCCTACTATTGTGTGAAAATTGCATAAATCTTAATTATGTTGAATTAGTTCACAGTGCTTTCCAGGCCTACTATGTCCTTTTAATTTTCTGTATATTCATTCTATTCATTTTTGAGAGTTTGCTATTGAAACTCTAACTAAAACTCTTTAATTTATCTACTTAAAAAATAATTGTAATATATAAAGGTTGTTGTTTATTTAGTTGCTCAGTTGTATCCAATTCTTTGCCACCCTATGGACTACAGCCCACCAGACTTCTCTGTCCATGGGATGTCCCAGGCAACAATACTAGAGTAGGTTGCCATCTCCTCCAGGGGGTCTTCTTGACCCAGGGATCTAACCTGTGTCTCTAACATCTCCCATGCTGGCAGGCAGGTTCTTTCGCCACTAAGCCACGAGGGAAGCCCTAAAAATACAGAGGAACTATATGTAATTTTCTTCTGTATTTTCCAAGTCTCTTGTAAATGTGTTATCTACTTTCATAATTTAAAAAGTAAAAAACAAAGAGAAAAAAATTGTAAAGCAACTATACTCCAATAAAAATTAATTTTAAAAAAGACAAAATAAAAGGTTACTCTTCCTCCAAATGTTTCACATGTCTCATGTCTGCTTTATTCTTGCTGTTTACCACTTATCATATATAACTTACTACATATTTTAATTATTCATCTTATTTTCTGTCTCCCTAACTAGACTGTAAACTCTGTAAGCATGAAGACTGTTTATTCACTGATATACTCCATACAATCTGAAAAGCACCTGATCCATAGTAGGTGCCCAGTAGATATTTGTTCAATGAATACCTTTCCCACACTTTCCCTCCCTAAAACATTCTTCCTCCTCTTCTCTATTCAGACATAGTTACCCATTCAGATATCAAAGATTACCTTCTCTCTGCAGCTTCCCAGCTTTGTTGACTTCTCTTCCCCATCAGAGTTCATTGCTCCCTCCTAGTGCTTGTTTTAACGAGCATGTTATATTTAACCTCTGCCATAATAATCGAGACACTATGTTGCAACCTTCAGTATCTAATGTTCCCACATAATGAGTTTCTTCAATGCAGAAGCATCAATTTTTAATTTTTTTTCCATCACCCTGGAGCCTGGCCCATAGTAAAATTAAATAAAAGTATTGAATGAATCACCAAACATATCCTCTTTGCTTTTCAGTCCCTCCTTCCCCTTTTTACCACCCCTCACCACTGTCCAAAAGCCAGCCAGTTCCCCTGCTCCCAAATTACCCATGACCCACACTTGGACCAGATCTTAGAGACACGGTTGATTCCCACTTCCTAGGTTCCCCCTTCCACCCTCCTACCCCTGGTCAGACCTTTATTCTCTCAGGGCTCCTCTAAGTAAGACACTGGGTTGGCCAAAAAGTTCATTTGGGTTTTTCGGTAAGATATTTTTGGCCAATTCAATACTATGACAAACTCACCAGTGCCAAGATGTTAGTAAGATTTAATGGATTGACAAGTGAATATTATCAAAGTTGCCACACGTTTTATTCAGGAAATGGAGCAACAAGTGCCGAGGAAGGAAATTAGGGGTTGGGAGACATGTGGGTCTTTTGAAAGTGCTGCGTGGTGGTGGCCTGACCACTGTGATTTGACAGGTTTTGAGGCCAGGTGTCCTTTGAGTGCTATCAGTCATTCACCTGTGGGTGAATTAGCTTATCAGATTATTTCCTAAGAACAGAGAGGTCATTCTTGAGAATAGAGAAAAGCGCAAACACACTGGACATCTTAAGGGGAGAGAGGGCAGCTACACCCAAGCGATGACATAGAAGAGCTGGGTGATGTCACCATCAAAGACAGACCCGGGAGATCTCTGGTCCCCTTCCAGCCACTCCACTCTGCTTTCAATAGGAGCAATCCCAGGGAGAAGCCATGATGCAAATCATCCAATGCAGTAATGGCCCCACACAATAGGAACCCCATGAAAATGCTCTGGAAATCAGACAGCAGTATTAATTCAGCAACAAACATTCCCTGAGCCCAGAAAGGTAGAAGTAGCTCATATTCTGAGTACTGAGAGTTGAGTACTGAGTACTGTCAGTCGCTCAGTCGTGTCCAAGTTTTTACAACCCCATGGACTGTAGCCCACCAGGATCCTCTGTCCATGGGATTTCCCAGGCAAGAATACTGGAATGGGTAGCCATTCCCTTCTCCAGGGGATCTTCCCAACCCAAGGATCAGACCTGGGTTTTCTGCATTTAAGGCAGATTCTTTACCATCTGAGCCACCAGGGAAGCCCACTGAGAGTTAGCTCTGTGAAACAATTGGGCACCAAAGTTACAAAGGCAAGTAAAGCTCATATTCTGAGTACTGAGAGTTGAGTACTGAGTACTGTCAGTCGCTCAGTCGTGTCCAAGTTTTTACAACCCCATGGACTGTAAACCAATCCTCTGTCCATGGGATTTCCCAGGCAAGAATACTGGAATGGGTAGCCATTCCCTTCTCCAGGGGATCTTCCCAACCCAAGGATCAGTGGGTTTTCTGCATTTAAGGCAGATTCTTTACCATCTGAGCCACCAGGGAAGCCCACTGAGAGTTAGCTCTGTGAAACAATTGGGCACCAAAGTCAAAGGCAAGTAAAGCTCATATTCTGAAAGTGTCGTGTCCAAGTTTTTACAACCCCATTTCCCAGGCAAGAATACTGGAATGGGTACCCCAACCCAAGGATCAGACCTGGGTTTTCTGCATTTAAGGCAGATTCTTTAATCTGAGCCACCAGGGAAGCCCACTGAGAGTTAGCCTTGGGCACCAAAGTTACAGATGAGTGAACTGGAAGAAAAGTGAAAAATTACCACAACCTAGCAGATCAACACACAACAGTACAGAGGTAGCCTTCAGCTCTGGTTATATGAGAAACACTCTCTTAATAAGTAACACTGAAGACAGGTCTTCAATAATGAGTAGGAGTTTTCTGGGCAAATGGAAAATGGTAGAAGGAACAGCATATACAAGGCATAGATTCATGAAACAGCCTGTCTTGGGGGAAAATATTAGTCATATGATACAACTGGATTAGAGGCTCTGAGAATGTGGTGGTAGATAAGATTCAGAGATAGTAAGGGATCAGGTTATAAAGGATCTTGAAACCATACTAAAAAGTTCAGACTTTCTCTTTTAAATGATAAGCTATTTAGGAATCTTGTGCAATGGACTAACATGTTCAGAATTTAATTTCTGGAAGATCACGCTAGCTGTAGTGTGGAAAATGGATTGGAAAGTGAGGAAGATGGGACTTAAAAAGATCACTTTGTGGGCAACTGGAGTAGAGTCTGAGTTAGGTAACAATAGTACAGATGGACAAGAATGAGAAGATGCAAGATATTTAGGAGACAGTCAAATAAATCTCAATATCAAATTGGCTATAATGGGAAGGAGTCATGAATGATATGGTCATTTGTTTTGATTGATCTAATAGATTTGCTGATGTGGGTAACAAAACGCCAAGAAAGATTTTTTTGTGGGACAGTTATATACATGTGCTGGGGTATATTGCGTCTGACACTTCTGATGTAAGACATCAAGATAGAGGTTTAGCAGGCAAACGGGATGTGGACAATCAATCAGAAGACAGGTCCAGTTTGAAGATGTAAACTTCAAAATCACATGAATACATGGTTCTGATGGAAACCCAAGGTATAGCTCAACTGTCCTACGGAAGTTATGATAAGAGACAACCACAGTATGCCCAAATGTGAAGACTGGCTGAAAAGGGGAGCATGCAGGAGATTAAGATTATCTGGAGATACACAAACTACTAGATATAAAATGGACAACCAACAAGGTCTTACTGTAAAGCACAGGGAACTGTATTTACTATCCTGTGATAAATCATAATGGAAAAGAATATAAAAACAAATGTGTGTATATATGTATGTGTATGTGTATATATATAACTGAATTGCTTTGTTGTACAGCAGAAATCAACACAACATTGCAAATCAACTATGTTTCAATAAAATTATTGTTTTAAAAAAGATTATCTGGAGATAGAAGAAAATACAGAGAATACTTTTAATGAAGAAGTGTCAAACACATAGCAAGGTCAAAAAAAGAGATCTTAAAAGTCTAAAAATGTTCATTGGTTTATAACAACATAGAGGCCACTGGTGCCCTTGGTGGCCACGCTGAAGAGTAAACAAGAGGGAAACAGGTAGGGTCAGCAAGCTTACCTGTACTGCCCTGACTCAAGTTTTCCATCTCTTTCTCCTATGAGTCACCCTGAAAGGGTAGCTTTAAGCTACCATGTTTTGTCTTATATGAACCCCAAAACAGGCCACATTTGACAGCCCATGCGTGAACATCTGATCCAAGGGGAGCTAATTCTAAACCCTCTGAACACTTGAGTCAATCATATTTCTTCTAAGACTTTGAGCAAGAAAATACCACAAAAATTCACTAGTGGGCCATAGAAGAAAAGCTGAAGAAAGGTTATCATTTAGAGGCTAGAAGAGCCACAATGGGTCACACACAGACCAAAGTTATAGAAGACAGAGTATGAGGGGGTTGGATGTCATCACTGACTCAATGGACATGAGTTTGAGCAAACTCCAGGAGACGGTGAAGGACAGGGAAGTCTGATGTGCTGCAGTCCGTGGGGTTGCAAAGAGGAGGACATGACTTAGCGACTGAACAAACAATAGAAGACTGAATGATAAGGGAGCTAAGGAATTCATTGGTAGAGAGAAAAATGGACTCCAGTAGCAGACAGAAGTGGGGTCACTCAAGAGAAAGAAGTCACTGGTCTCTACAACGCCTCAACTCCAGAGAGCTTCCTGTTTCCAGCGCAAATACATGCCCATTAAGTTCCTTTATTCCTTGAGTTAGTCTGAGCTGAGTGTCTCTCTTCTTTGCAACCAGAAGAGTCTGACTAAAGTTATTTTAAAGGAGCCTTGTCTGTGAAGTGAAAGAAAAACGTAAGGCAATAGAACAGGAGTTGTACAAAACAAAAGCCATTTGAGTTCTTTAAAATGGAATGAAGAAAAAAAATAATCAATAAAAATGGAGTGAAGAGATGTTAGTAAGCTACTTTGAGCAACTCAACCAGCGACTGGTCCTACTGATTTGTTCCTCAAGTTCTCTGGATTGGGAAGGGGGCTGATGCTTGCCCAATTCATTCCGTTATTTAACAAGTCTCTTGGTTTGGGTCTTCATTTCCTTACCTATGAAGTAGTGATGTAAACCTTGACCTATTTATCTCATAGAATGGATAATTGTATTGGAAGATTAGGTATCATATTAAAAAGTGAAAATATAAGGTACTAATAAAAATAATCATGAGTTGTATCAATTACGGGAACAATTGTTTACATTCTCTTTTTAGTCACACCAGCTGAAGATTTACTGAGCGGTCCTACATCCATCCCATCCCACCTACCTACCACTTCTTTCTCTTATAGTACTTACTCTACCATTACTGTCTTTTATTTCTGGCCGAGTTTTACTAATATCCAATAACTGAATAATCAACACATCTCACCTTGAAACACTCTAACATGTTTGTTTGACTGAAAAAAAGTTATTCCAGCTATGACACGCAAGAGAGTCCTTTAGAAATGGTAAATATTAGGTGGTAATGGCCACAGTAGTGACAGCAGTAAGCACTGGCGGTAGCGGTGGTCATGTCTACACTATAGAAAATTACATCTGGTAATGTGAAATTGAACTCAACTCTTACACCTTTATACCTCACACAAAACTCTATGCTGACTCTTTTATTTTTTAAACCAGTTTTTTCATGCCACAATACCATTTTTAATATAATTGGGGAGTATCATAAACCTAATTCATTAACAGACAAGAATAACCTCATTATAACAGTCTCCTAGACTGCACTGTCCTCTACTCCCTGTCCATGAAGGTCAAAAGCTAGTTCAGAAGAAACACCAGTGTATGCTATGAAAACCTCTGCAACAGCGGCAGCATTTGGGATTCTATCAGAACAGCGGATCCATTTTGTCACTTAATATGAAGATGAACGACGTTTTTCAAAGGTTGAGGACATTTTCTGGAACCCTTCTCTTGGTCAACACCGAGAGTCCATCTGCTGGTTCAGACTACTTGATGATCCAGTCTGTAAATAGGGCCTGTGTAAACCAAAGAAAAGTAGCATGGCTAACAGAGCAGAACGACTGAGAGGCCAGCCACCTTTGGCTGCTGCTTGGATGGATACATGGGTGTTCTGGGCATCCCCAGGTCTTCTGAATAGCTGATGGAGGGGAGAATAAAGCAGAACATTCAACACCTAACCCAGTGCTTTAAAGGTACCCAGGCAGTGCCCAGTACTTCCTCTTCTGTGTAGGTCCTGAAGGAATCTTTTACCCTGGCTTGTTGAGTAACCCTCTCTTGCTAAGGATGAGGTAAAAGAGACGGATACAAAGGCTTCTTTCTGCTCTGTATTTACCTGTCAATTGAGAAGAAGGTTGTAAATGAGTACCCAGAATCCCATGACACTATTCTCCCCACTTCTGTCAATGTTTGAAATCTTCGATAATAAAAAATTAAACTCAAAAGAAAAGGCAGTTTATATACTATTTAACTTTAGGGTTTGGGGAAAAGGGATCTTTCTTCTCCAAATGTTTTCCACTCCCTCCTAGTCAATGCTTTTCACTTCACAGTTGGAGATAAGATTGGAAATACAAACACAAATACGGATGAACAGTGACTAGAATTCACATTCAGATGGAAACTATTGAAAGCAGATCCTTTCCCAGGAGGGAGCAGCAGGGTATGGGGCACCTGAAGGGAGAGTGACGGGGAGAACAGGACATGGAGATGAGAAACTGGGCATTTCACAGTCATATTTTATTGACTTCACAGTATGGCCATCTCTCAGCCTCAAAAGATTCTTTGCGGGGGCAATCGGTACTGACTGGGAACCCCTCTTCTCCCATGAGCTTGCAATCCTGCCCCATCCCCGCCACAGTTATCCTGAGCTTCAGAGACAAAGTCCTTCGCTGGCTTTTGACCCCTGCCCCCTTAATAATATTAGACCATAAAGTTGCTTAGCAGAGAGGAGTTGCCATGACAACGACATCCCCATCTCTGTAGCAGTGCCAGCTCTGAGACCCAGGGGCTCGGGCACATGGCAAAAGGACAGCTTGTGAGGAACAATGGAGGGAGCCGATGGCAGATCCTTTTCATGCCTAATTACCCATGAGCACATGGCACAATGGCTTATTTAACTCCGCCTTGGCTCGGAATGGAGACAGGTTCTTGTTCCAGTTGGAAAGGATTCCAGCCCTGGCCCTTGCCTCCACGTCAGGGAGGGGCAGGGGGACAAGATGAGTAAGTTATTGAAATGCACAGACCTTGTATTCTTAATTATTTTGCATTTGGCTATCTTTCCTTGTCCCAGAAGCTAATTATTCCCAGTCAGGAAAATCGTTCCACCGAAGGTTAAGCTGCAAGCTGAACAGTGACGACTGGTGTTGGGAGCCACCGTTCCCTAGGTCTTGCAAGGCAGTAGACTACCATTCTTTCTCAGAACTGACCCAGACAGGCAGAGGGGAGAATGACTTATTAAATCCTCAGGATGTATAAGGTAACCGTCCTGGCTTCTTTCTCACTGTTCCAGGAATCCTAGAATAGAATTCAGGCCTCGCCCCGTGGAATGTTGCAGACTGTGGAGAAGCAGTCCTGCCAGGACCAGGCTGTAGGAGGAGCCCAGGAAGAGGAGCCGGAATGGAGCTGGGGGCAAAGAGAGTCTCCACTCTGTGCAGGCTCAAGACTATGCCGTTTCCTCTACATGGAAAGTTGACAACTGACTCCCCAGTGCATTAAAGATGGGTGAGCAAAGGAGGCCGTTGCCTCATAGAAATTAGGAAGACGAATGGTTTTCAGAGATTCATGCCACTCTTCTGGGTTTTCTGCCATAAAAGCCAAATACATAAGGTAATCAATTACCAAAACTACACCCCAGTCAACTCAGATAACTACTTTAAACATCAGTTTGGATCCCTGCTCCAGCTCTATTCCTTATCACTTTCCTTTCAACCTCAAAAGGTTCTTTGCGGAGGAGGGGGAGAGGTGCAACCGGTGCTACTGAGATCCCTTCTTGTCCCATGAGCTTGCATATTATTCCTTACCTCAAATAATCACAGACAGAGAGACAAAGGCTTTCCAGGCCTCCTTCCTGGGTCAGCAAAACCCAGTGGGCTCCGCTGTCCTCCTTCTGCATATTTTCACCTCAGCACTGAACACACTAGAATATAAGAGTTTAGAAACCATTGTTCTGGGAGAACCCAGAGCACTCTCTCCTCACTAAGATAATAAGATACGCACTGGTGGTGGGGTCACCGCCCTCTTTGAGAAGCTCAGAGGTGGCCATCCTCCACAGAACAGAACTGACAGGAGATGCAGTCATGAAATTGAACATCGTGATATTAAGTGCAGTTTCAAATGAGGTTCAGGGTAAGATAAGGCTTTGCTGCAGGTCCAGCCTATAGTTCAAATTCTGGACTAGATTCAATTGCCACTCAGGACCAGATTCAATGGTATTGATACTAGAGACACTAGACATGGATAAAGATGTTGTGTAGAACTGTAGGCTACACTGGGACACTGAGCACAGACCGTGACTGCAGAGGGAAACCATGTCTCCTGCAGCAGAAATGACTGGTGACTGCCATTTGAAAAGAAGTGCATGAGTAAATGAATGACAACAGGATACCAAGCATCTGTGTGATGAGGGCTGCCCATCAGAAGCTGGGTATTACCTGACCAACTGAGAGAGAAATTCCTGTGTGATGGAAATTGTGCATCAGGCCTGGAGGGATTTAGATAAATGATATCACCAATAAATGATATGAGTAAGTGGCCAGACTTCCATGCTCCTTCCTATTTCTCCTTCAATTCACACCTGTGAAGGACACATAGCTCAAATATGACCCAGCAATGCCACCACTGGGCACAGACCCTGCTAATTTAAAACAACACTTGTAGTCCAATGTTCACTTCAGCACTATTTTAACAACAGCCAGTACATGGAAGAAACCCAGATATGCATCAACTGATGAATGGATAAAGAGGTTGCGGCATTAATACTTATATACAATAGAATATTATTCAGTCATAAAAAGGAATGAAATTGGGTCATTTGTACTGATGTGGATGAACCTGGAGTCTGTTATATGGAGTGAAGTAAGTCAGAAAGAGAAAAACAAGTAACATATATTAATGCATATATATGAAATCTAGAAAAATGGTACTGACGAACCTATTTACAAGGCAGGAAAGAGACACAGACATAGGGAATGGACTTATGGACACAGTAGGGGAAAGTAGAACAAATTGAAAGAGCAGCAGTGACATGCATACACTACCATGTGTAAAACAGACAGCTAGTGGGAAGCTGCTGTTATAACTGTAACACAGGGAGCTCAACTCAGTGCTCTGTGATGACCCAGGTAGGGGGATGTGGGCAGAGTGAGGATCAAGAGGGAGGGATATATGTATACTTACAGCTTATTCACACTGTTGAACAGCAGAAACTAACACAACACTGTAAAACAATTATACTCCAATTTAAAAAAAATAAACAAAAAACTAGTTTAAAAATGGGGCTACACCAAACGTGGACAGTTGACACTTTCCAGCCTCAATCAGGAGAAACACTAAGGACATTGGTAAAGGATAATCCCCCTAGAAATCAGAACTTCAAAGCAGCAATCCAGGCCATACACTTCTGAGGTTGGGATATGTACATGAACTCCTGAGAAGTGGCCAGTTGCTTGGCTGAAAGGGACACCACTAGAAAATGTGTGTATTCATTCCCTGTGGCTGCTGTTACAGAGTACCACAAACTTGGTAGCTTAAAGCCACAGACATTTATTCTCTCACAGCTCTGGAGGCCTGACGTCTGAGACCACTATGACTGGATTTACAGAAAAGTGTTGGAGGCTTGAAAGGAAAATCCACCCTCTCTTCTTTCAGCTTCTGATGACTACTGGTGCTCCTGGGCTTGTGGCCACATCACAGAAGCCTGGGCTCCATCTTCACACGCTCTGCTCCTTAGTTTTTATCAAATTCCTCTGCCTCTTTCTTATAAAGACACATGTGTTTTTAAGACCCACGCAGATAATCTCTGAATCTCAGGATCCTTTATCTAGTCAGATCTGCAAAAACTACCTTTCCAAATAAGATCATATTTATAGATTCCAGAAATGAAGGCCAGATCCCTTCAGCGGCTCCTATTAATCCACCACAATTTGGAATGAGCAGGTCCTAGAAAGAGATTTGTGAGTGGACCTACGTGAGTGGGCACAAAAATTATGAGAGAACAGGCTTTTGGACATGATTGGGGGGGGGCAGGGGAGGGCAGGGGGGGACAAATTTGGAGAGTTGCACTGACATGTATACACTGCCATGTGTAAAACAAAGCTAGTGTGAATAGAACCAGGAGTTAACTCAGTGCCCTGTGATAACCTACTGGTAAAAGACACATCACAGGCTCCATGGACTTCATTTTGAGTAGCACTGCCCTATAAATAGGCCAGCACTGGTGTTAGATCAGTTCCATTAGGTCTTTCCCACTCTGAAAGGAGCAGAGGTTCTTCTTTATTCAGGGTTATTTCTATTCAGAAAATGGGTTTTCATTCCCTGCTCCTGTGCATGTTGCTTCCACCAGCACCACAATCCAGATGTCTACTGCACTGATGAGGTACAACACTTCAAGACTGCCTCAGACCAACAGAAATATTTTACAGTCAAGGAGGTGCAACACTGGACATATAATCACGGGATCCACTGTACCATGCACCCCATCACACACAGCCAGCCAGCCAATTAGCTTGATGGCCCGTGACTCTAAAAGCTGGAATACGTGAATCCGGGAACCCAAGGAGAGTAGTAAGATTGAACCCTCTCAGAATCACTCCCAGTGACTTACTTGCAAAATGTATGTTTCCCCGTTTCTGCATCATCAGACTCTGCCAGGTTAAAGGTCCTGGCTCTTTGGAGAGAACGCTTCCACCGGTTTTACTAAGATGAAAGCAGGAGTAGCCAGACAGCCACTTATCTCCCTCACCTCAGTGGAGTAGAGGTCAAAGAAAAGAACTGCTGGACTCCTGGTGGTAATTAAACCTGATTACTATGAGAAATGAGGATTGTTGCTCCACAGTTGAGAGCAGGGAGTCTGAGGGATTGCCTGGAAGCTAGGGATCCTCTGAGGTTTCTCTATGTTTTTATGTTCAGTGGCTAGAGCAAATCAGCAACTGCAGTGACCATAACTCAAATGGTCAAGGTAACTTAGCGTGCCAACCCCACAGGAGTGGAAATCTAGATTTCCCCACTGGACAGCTAAAGGGGTGGCTGATGGAAAGGAAAATCTAAACGGAGTGGAGGAGAGGAGAGATGATGATCAAAAACAGCCTGGGGACCAACTGCTGCTTATTTCCACGATCTTCTTGACATAAGTCTTATGCCAGATTGCTGCCACTGGCCACTATCCTGAGGAGCTCTTTGTGATTAGCTGGGCTTTTACCAGCTCTGTCTGAAAATAAGTGAAAATACTTTGTTCTCACAAAAATGGAGGTGCCATACTGTAACTAAGAACCAGATGTAAGAGAAGGACTCAACGGGACACTTCAATGGTGCAAGTGTTATACTGTCAGTGACTTATTCTGAGCCATCCTCTCAACTGTATCAGTTTTAGGGAACCCTTTACTACCTGTTCCACCCCAGTTCCCACTGTAACAACAGACTTTCTGTGGACATCAGTTTACTAAATTCCAAGCAGCAGACACCTCAGTAACATAGCCCCATAAAGGCACATCTTCTGCCTCACTCCTTTTTCTTCACCCTTCCTTACTGTGATTATATTCCTTAACGAAGTGGTAGCTCATAAACTTTTGTCTCACCCTCTGTTTTCTACAAAGACCCAGGCTAAGGTATTAGCCAGAGGTCCTGTGACTTGAAGAATCTGTGCTGTCACTATCATTCTGCCTAGGGTGGGTCACCAATTATTGATACTATAAATAATAAGGATCATCGAAAAAGCAAGAGAGTTCTAGAAAAACATCTATTTCTGCTTTATTGACTATGCCAAAGCCTTTGACTGTGTGGATCACAATAAACTGTGGAAAATTCTGAAAGAGATGGGAATACCAGACCATCTGACCTGCCTCTTGAGAAACCTGTATGCAGGTCAGGAAGCAACAGTTAGAACTGGACATGGAACAACAGACTGGTTCCAAATAGGAAAAGGAGTACGTCAAGGTTGTATATTGTCACCCTGCTTATTTAACTTACATTCAGAGTACAAGATGAGAAACGCTGGGCTGGAAGAAACACAAGCTGGAATCAAGATTGCTGGGAGAAATATCAATAACCTCAGATATGCAGATGACACCACCCTTATGGCAGAAAGTGAAGATGAACTAAAGAACCTCTTGATGAAAGTTAAAGACGAGAGTGAAAAAGTTGGCTTAAAGCTCAACGTTCAGAAAAGTAAGATCATGGCATCTGGTCCCATCACTTCATGGGAAATAGATGGGGAAACACTGTCAGACTTTATTTTTTTGGGCTCCAAAATCACTGCTGATGGTGATTGCAGCCATGAAATTAAAAGACACTTACTCCTTGGAAGGAAGGTTATGGCCAACCTAGATAGCATATTTAAAAGCAGAGACATTACTTTGCCAACAAAAGTCCGTCTAGTCAAGGCTATGGTTTTTTCCAGTGGTCATGTATGGATGTGAGAGTTGGACGGTGAAGAAAGCTGAGCGCCCCAGAATTGATGCTTTTGAACTGTGGTGTTGGAGAAGACTCTTGAGAGTCCCTTGGACTGCAAAGAGATCCAATCGATCCATCCTAAAGGAGATCAATCCTGGGTGTTCATTGGAAGGACTGACGTTGAAGCTGAAACGCCAATACTTTGGCCACCTCATGCGAAGAGTTGACTCATTGGAAAATACCCTAATGCTGGGTAGGATTGGGGGCAGGAAGAGAAGGGGACGACAGAGGATGAGATGGTTGGATGGCATCACTGACTCGATGGACATAGGTTTGGGTAGACTTCGGGAGTTGGTGATGGACAGAGAGGCCTGGCATGCTGCAGTTCATGGGGTTGCAAAGAGTCACACATGACTGAGCGACTGAACTGAACTGAAATAATAAGGTATATCTTTCCTGCTAAAATGGAACACCCTTCTTTACTTTAGCTTATCCAACAGTTAAAAGAATTTCTAGACAGACTGAAATATGAAAGTCAGGTAAAAAGAGTTTAAGGAGTCAGAGAGCAGTCACAAAGATCAAGAGGTTGGTGTAGAAGAGAGGAAAAGGAAAAAGTTCTCTATCATCAGCATAATACAAAGAATATGAATCTCAATTTGGTGTCACCAAGCTGCTGAGCAGGCAGGCAATCTTTGTCTCATATGTGACTTTTCAATAGCGTTAATAAGCACGTGAGCGTGCTCATCGCTCAGTCATGTCAGACTCTTTGTGACCCCATGGTCACAAAGCCTATAGCCCACGAGGGTCCTCTGTCCATTGGTTTCTCCAGGCAAGAATACTGGAGTGAGTTGCCATTTCCTATTCCAGGTGATCTTCCCAACCCAGGGATCAAACCCACATCTCTTGCATCTCCTGCATTGACAGGTGGATTTATCTCCCACTGTGTCACCTGGGAAGCCTATACTTTATTCATTTCTTCAGTGAGAACTGCTGTTGTGTCACAATGAGAAAATTATTAATAAATGCAAATTAAGTGTTATTAGATTGTGAAAGTACACCATTTTTCAAGAGAACAAGCAAAAAAAGTGAAAATAAACAAAAATAAAAGAAATAATCCTATAAAAACTTGAAAATGTATTGTGTATTAGTTGAAAGGACTGACTACATGTCAGGTAAATAAGCTACCTTTAAAATTTTTCTTAACTTCATAACCATGTCCTAGCAATTCTTTAAATTATAAAGAAAAATATTCTCTCCATGTGGGAAAAAATAAAATCAATTTAAAATTCAGTGAATTCTCTCAGATCTCTGCAATTCTAAACAATAATACAGTATCTATAAAAAAAAAAAGAAGAGAAAAGTATTTTGACATAAAAATAGTTTTCCATCCAAAGTACCTTTCCCATGTAAAGCATAGAAGACAGCAGCTAAGATCTTAGTCCAATTCATATCTCCCATCCTGATCAAAGGCCAAGTCTGAAGCAAACCACAGTATTCTAGCCTTCCGACTATAGTAGCTGGACATATATTCAGAAATATATGATTTAAACTCTGTCAGCTACAATCCGCCCTTGGAATTATATTCACTAAAGTTGGAAGGAAGAAAAAGAAACTCCTGCTTCTTCAGTCATGAAACTAAAATGACAAAAACTTCAGAGTTGCTGCGACCAATGTTCCCACCAAATGGAAAAAAAGCATTCTCTCTAGATATAGATAGTTATGTATATATGTCACATATATGTGTGTGTGATGTATGCGTCTATGTTACAGTCAAGAGATACAAAGAAACCAAGTAGAGAGAATCACAGATGAGAAGAAAAAAAAAAGACAGCATCTAGACAGTGGCTAGAGTTTTGTCAAGAGAACGCACTGGTCATAGCAAACATCCTCTTCCAACAACACAAGAGAAGACTCTACACATGGACATCACCAGATGGTAAACACTGAAATCAGACTGATTATATTCTTTGCAGCCAAAGATGGAGAAGCTCTATACAGTCAGCAAAAACAATACCAGGAGCTGCCTGTGGCTCAGATCATAAACTCTTTATTGCCAAATTCAGACTTAAATTGAACAAAGCAGGGAAAACCACTAGCCCATTCAGGTATGACCAAAATCATATCCCTTACAATTATACAGTGGAAGTGAGAAATAGATTTAAGGGAATAGATCTGATAGACAGAGTGCCTGATGAACTATGGACAGAGGTTCGTGACATTGTACAGGAGACAAAGATCAAGACCATCCCCAAGAAAAAGAAATGCAAAAAAGCAAAATGGCCGTCTGAGGAGGCGTTACAAATAGCTGTGAAAAGAAGAGAAGTGAAAAGCAAAGGAGAAAAGGCAAGATATTCCCATTTGAATGTAGAGTTCCAAAGAATAGCAAGAAGAGATAAGACAGCCTTCCTCAGTGATCAATGCAAAGAAATAGAGGAAAACAACAGAATGGGAAAGACTAGAGATCTCTTCAAGAAAATCAGAGATACCAAGGGAACATTTCATGCAAAGATGGGCTCAATAAAGGACAGAAATGGTATGGACCTGACAGAAGCAGAAGATATTAAGAAGAAGTGGCAAGAATACACAGAAGAACTGTACAAAAAAGATCTTCATGACCCAGATAATCACAACGGTGTGATCACTCACCTAGAGCCAGACATCCTGGAATGTGAAGTCAAGTGGCCTTAAGAACCATCACTACAAACAAAGCTAGTGGAGGTGACGGAATTCCAGTTGAGCTATTTCAACTCCTCAAAGATGATGCTGTGAAAGTGCTATACTAAATATGCCAGCAAATTTGGAAAACTCAGCAGTGGCCACAGGACTGGGAAAGGTCAGTTTTCATTTCAATACCAAAGAAAGGCAATGCCAAAGAATGCTCAAACTACCACACAATTGCACTTATCTCACACGCTAGCAAAGTAATGCTCAAAATTCTCCAAGCCAGGCTTCAACAGTACGTGAACCATGATCTTCCAGATGTTCAAGCTGGTTTTAGCAAAGGCAGAGGAACCAGAGATCAAATTGCCAACATCCACTGGATCATTGCAAAAGCAAGAGAGTACCAGAAAAACATCTATTTCTGCTTTATTGACTATGCCAAAGCCTTTGACTGTGTGGATCACAACAAACTGTGGAAAATTCTTCAAGAGACAGGAATACCAGCCCACCTGACCTGCCTCCTGAGAAATCTATATGCAGGTTAGGAAGCAACAGTTAGAACTGGACATGGAACAACAGACTGGTTCCAAATAGGAAAAGAAGTACGTCAAGGCTGTATATTGTCACCCTGCTTATTTAACTTATATGCAGAGTTCTTCACGAGAAATGCTGGGCTGGATGAATCACAAGCTGGAATCAAGATTTCTGGGAGAAATATCAATAACCTCAGATATGCAGATGACACCACCCTTATGGCAGAAAGTGAAGAGGAACTAAAGAGCCTCTTGATGAAAGAGAAAGAGGAGAGTGAAAAAGTTGGCTTAAAGCTCAACATTCAGAAAACTAAGATCACGGCATTCGGTCCCATCACTTCATGGCAAATAGATGGGGAAACAATGGAAATAGTGAGAGACTTTATTTTGGGAGGCTCCAAAATCACTGCAGATGGTGACTGCAGACATGAAATTAAAAGACGCTTGCTCCTTGGCAGGAAAGTTATGACCAACCTAGATAGCATATTAAAAAGCAGAGACATTACTTTGCCAACAAAGGTCCATCTAGTCAAGGCTATGGTTTTTCCAGTAGTCATGTATGGATGTGAGAGTTGGACTATAAAGAAAGTTAAGCCCCAAAGAATTGATGCTTTTGAACTGCAGTGTTGGAGAAGACTCTTGAGAGTCCCTTGGACTGCAAGGAGATCCAATCATCCCATCCTAAAGGAAAACAGTCCTGAGTGTTCACTGGAAGGACTGATGCTGAAGCTGAAACTCCAATACTTTGGCCACCTGATGGAAAGAACTGACTCATTTGAAAAGACCCTGATGCTGGGAAAGATAGAAGGCAGGAGGAGAAGGGGACGACAGAGGATGAGATGGTTGGATGGCATCACCGACTCAATGGACATGAGTTTGAGTAAACTCCAGGAGTTGGTGATGGACAGGGAGGCCTGGCGTGCTGCAGTCCATGGGGTCACAAAGAGTCAGACACGACTGAGCAACTGAACTGAACTGAACTGAGACAGTGGCGGGATTTCTGGTTCCAATTCCCACTTTAGTAAGATGTGCCTGCCCTGAAATCTCTACCTTCTAGAGTTTCAACAATATTTTGTCAACAAGCCTCTACAAGTTTTCCTTCTGTTTGTTTTTTCCTAAGTTAAACTGAGCTTTTTCAATGGCAAGCTTTTTCATAGAGATTTGCTACCAGGCTTAGGGTATTACAAATGGCAGACACTAAAATATGGAATTGCCTTTGTCAAAATCAGGTGATGGGCATCGTTTTATACAAGATGACTAGTTCATTTTATTTTTTCACTTCCCAACTTTACTTCCAAATAATAATCTCAGTTGAAAAGCCATATTTTGCTATAAAATTGTTCATATTATTTGTTCCACTGCTAATTTTCTTTCAAATTTGCATTTAAGTTTTCTAAAAGCAATCTTTGTTACACAGAAAAGTTGCAGATTTCATATGTCCTTTTGGTGTCTTGAGGATTAAACAATGCTCCCTCCAAAGCTGCTGTTTTGGGAGCTTTGTCTCTGATGACTGTGGAGCTAAAGAGATGAGCATTAGTTCAAGGGAGCTGGATTTGAAATCAGAAGAGAACAGTAAGACAGAGATGACAGCTTTATTAAGAGACCCTCTTTCTGCCTGTGGCCACTGATCCAAGATCATGGCAGGCCAGAGCACCATGCAACCTGAAGAACTGCAAAAGCTGCCCGTTTCACACTTCAGTGCCAAGAAGAGAACAATATATGAAGCCCCTGAGAGGTAGGCTGAAGGCAGAGAAATATGGGACAGTGGGGAGGGGAGGTAACGGACTGGATTTCCCAGACATCTTTCAAAAATTTCCTTGCTTCGAGTCTGTAAACACAGTAATAATCCCCACCCCACCCTCTTTGTAAAATGCAGCCAGATGTCTCTGGTGGTCCAATGGTTACGAATCACCTGTCAATGCAGGACATACAGGTTCGATCCCTGGTCCAGAAAGATTCCACGTTCCTCAGGGCAGCTATTAATAAGCCCATGCACCACAACCAATGAAGTCCCCCTACCTGGAGCCCATACTGCACAAGAGAAATCACTGCCATGAGAAACCTGCACACTTCAGTGAAGAGTAGCCTCCACTTGCAGCAACTAGAAAAAGCCTGTGCACAGCAACAAAGACCCAGTGCAGACAAACATTAATTAATTAAATGTAACCGACTGAGGAGTCATGAAAGAACAGAGGTCAAATTTGCTTTGTCCACCACGTCAGTTTATTATTAATATTTCATGGTGCAGAGGTCTATTACTAAGGAAGAGAAACCACAGAGAACGGGCCTAAATTCAAAGATCATGATTTGAAAAAAATTTAGTGTTTGTTACTAGCTAACACAGGAACTCAAGAACAAAAATAGTTCTTGTTTAAATTATACGTGTTTTAACAAAGTAAATCCAAATCAGGCAACTAAAAGTTTATTTTCTACTTCCCATATTTCCTACAGGTAAAATCAGTTTTAAAAAAATAGTAATTTTTACTCTTTTTATATAAGATGATTGATTTATTTTGCTATTAGTTACCCACCTCTCACCTCTACTTCCAAATAATGTCAATATAATCTAGGTTAAAAAGCCATATTCTTGAAAAAAATTGTTTTTATAATATATTTCATTTCTAAATTTGATACTTGATTTTTTATAATGGTATTTATAACACTTACTGGTAAATCTGCATTTAATTGGTTTTGGTGCTTACTGTATAGATTTTTAATTCTTTAATGTTTTATTGAGATATAACTTAAAGCATACAAATATTGTGTCCAGTCTCTGAGAACTGCATGTCAGTTCTATTCTCAACTGCAGGCAGTTGCCTGCAAGGCAACTACTGTTCTGACTTTTTATCATGAGAGATTAATTCGTCTGTTTTTTTTTAATTTACATAAATATAACCATATCACATATACTCTTCCCCCAACCCGGATTCTTTCACTTAATGTTATGTCTGAAAGGTTGATTTGTATCATATGCAGTCTTAGTCATTTTCATTGCCATGCAATATTCTATTGTGTGAACACACTCCAACTTATTTATCCATTCAACCACTGATACCTGAGTTGTTTGCAGGTTTTGACTATGGTAAACATTCTTATAAATGGCTATGGACAAACACAAGCACTCATTTCTTTGGGGCATATATTCACTAGTGTATAACAGAATGGGTGTGTTTGGCTTTATTAGATGCTGCCAAACATTTTCCCTGAGCACTTGTAACAATTCACTCACTCGCAAGGAGTTAGACTTCCATTAACTTCACATCCTCACCAACACTTAGTATTGTTATTTTTGTGAATTTCAGTATCCTTATTTTAATTAATTTTATTAATTAATTTTATGGAAGTGCAGCTCCCCTGTTCCATGCCTCCTCCCAGGTTGTACCCCTACCCAGGCAGGGCAACTACTATTTTGACCTTTTGTCATGAGAGATTGCTTGGTCTGGTTTGAAATTCACATAAATAGAACCATATAATAGATACTCTTTTTTCTCCCTCTGGATTCTTTCTGCACGTCCTTGTAATTTTTTTTAAGAAATTAACATCCTGTTGATTCTTCTTTAAGTATTTATTTTATTTTTGACTGAATCAGGTCCTAGTTGCCGCACATGCGCTCTTCACTGCAGTATGCAGGCTTAGTTGCCCTGCAGCATGTGGGATCTTAGTTCAATGATCAGGGATGGAACTCCCAAATTCTGCATTGGAAGCCAGATTCTTAACCACTGGACCACCAGGAAATCCCTACCTCCTTGTGATTTTGTGTTTCTAAAATGCAGAGTACCTTTTCATATGCTTATAAACCACTTGGATATCTTTTCTGGTGAAAAGTTTGCTGGAGGCTTTTCCTAGGAGAAAAAGGTCATCCATGCTGAAGGGACAGGGATGTGCCAAATCACTGAGCTGAGATATATTGTTTTCTCTCTCTTTGACTTGGGGTTCATTGACCTTCTTGGCACTTTACAATTTTTAAATCTAACTTGGACTTTTGGGGGGCAATTATTACTTCAAATGTTTTTTATGCCCCCAATTTTCTCTACTGTGAGGTACAGTTACAGGAGATTATATATATATATATATATATAATATATATATAGGAGAAAAATTCAAGAAGTGGCAAATTGGCCATTGCAACTAAATGACAGGCTATATGACAGTTTGTGGTCAGAGATAAGGAAGGATACAGAAGTTTGGAACATATGACAGAAGATCTCTCACCCCCATTTCCCTGTGCTAGTCCACTGTTTTGTTTCAATAGTATTTATTAAGTACTTTCTACACATAACACAATACACTAGGATATTTAGGGAATGCAAAGAATAAGGACGGACCTATATCTCTAGAAGGTGACAACCCAGATGAGATGTTAAGGGTATCAGTCAGTTCAGTCATTCAGTCATGTCCAACTCTTTGTGACCCCATGGACTGCAACATGCCGGGTTCCCTGTCCATCACCAACTCGCAGAGCTTACTCAAACTCATGTCCATCCACTCGGTGATACCATCCAACCATCTCATCCTCTGTTGTTCCCTTCTCTTCTCGGCTTCAATCTTTCTCAGCATCAGGGTCTTTTCAAATGAGTCAGTTCTTTGCATCAGGTGGCCAAAGTATTGGACTTTCAGCTTCAGCATCAGTCCTTTCAATGAATGTTCAGGACTGATTTCCTTCAGGATTGACTGGTTTGATCTCCTTGCACTCCAAGGGACTCTCAAGAGTCTTCTCCAACACCACAGTTCAAAAGCATCAATTCTTCGGCACTCAGCCTTCTTTATACTCCAACTCTCACATCCATACATGACTACTGGTAAAATCATAGCTTTGACTAGATGGACCTTTGTTGGCAGAGCAATGTCTCTGGTTTTTAACATGCTGTCTAGGTTGGTCATAGATTTTCTTCCAAGGAGCAAGCATCTTTTAATTTCATGGCTGCAGTCACCATCTGCAGTGATTCTGGAGCCCAAGAAAATAAAGTCAGCCACTGTTTCCATTGTTTCCCCATCTATTTGCCACGAAGTGATGGGACCAGATGCCATGATCTTAGTTTTATGAATGTGGCATTTTAAGCCAACTTTTTCACTTTCCTCTTTCAGGGGAGAGTTTCAGTTTCATCAAGAGGCTCTTTAGTTCCTCTTCACTTTCTGCCATAAGGGTGGTGTCACCTGCATATCTGAGGTTATTGATATTTCTCCCAGTAATCTTGATTTCAGCTTGTGCTTCATCCAGCCCAGCATTTCACATGATGTACTCTGCATATAAGTTAAATATATGCAGTGACAATATACAGCCTTGATGTATTCTTTTCCCGATTTGGAACCAGTCTGTTGTTCCATGTCCAGTTCTAACTGTTGCTTCCTGACCTGCATATAGATTTCTCAGGAGGCAGGTCAGGCGGTCTGGTACTCCCATCTCTTGAAGAATTTTCCACAGTTTGTTGTGATCCACACAGTCAAAGGCTTTGTCGTAGTCCATAAAGCAGAAGTAGACATTTTTCTGGAACTCTCTTGCTTTTTCGATGATCCAGCAGATGTTGGCAACTTTATCTCTGATTCCTCTGCCTTTTCTAAATCCATCTTGAACATCTGGAAGTTCACAGTTCACATATGTTGAAGCCTGGCTTGAAGAATTTTGAGCATTACTCTGCTGGCATGTGAGATGAGTGCAACTGTGCGGTAGTTTGAACGATCTTTGGCCTTGCCTTTCTTTGGGATTGAAATGAAAACTGACCTTTTCCAGTCCTGTGGCCACTGCTGAGTTTTCCAAATTTGCTGGCATATTGAGTACAGCACTTTCACAGCATCATCTTTTAGGATTTGAAACAGAGCAAATGAATGAACCCACAGATACAGCCCTACTGTGGGACTAGAGTCCTCTGCAAATGAAACCCAATTCCTCATTAGTCCAAAGAGGACAAACCAGGCACAAAGGCAAATAAACACTTTCAAAAATGAGAGAATTTTAAATGATGTTAAGATATTAAAAAATCAGAGTCTGCACATAGAAAACAAACTTAGGATTATCAAAGGAGAGGAAAAGCGAAAGGGAAGTCGCTCAGTCGTGTCCGACTCTTTGCAACCCCGTGGACTGTAGCCTACCAGGCTCCTCCGTCCATGGGATTCTCCAGGCAAGAATACTGGAGTGGTTTGCCATTTCCTTCTCCAGGGGATCTTCCCGACCCAGGGATCGAACCCAGATCTCCTGTATTGGAGGCAGACGCTTTAACCTCTGAGCCACCAGGGAAGTCCAAAGGAGAGGAGAGAGAGGAATAAATAAGGCATTTGAGATTAAAATATACAGACTACTATATATAAAATAGATAACCAACAAGGAACTATATGCAGTATCTTATAATAACCTATAATGGAAGAGAATGTTAAAAAAAGAATATATGTATCTATGTATATACAACTGAACCATTCTGCTGTACACTTGAAACTAACACACTGTAAATCAACTATATTTCAGTAAAAAAATTTTTTAAAAACCAGAGTCTGCATATCTCATGTTCTACTTATCCCTTCACTGCCTCACAATAAAACCCAACTGCTAGTCAAAATTTGTGGAATTTCAAATCTGGCACAATATTTTGATTTAGCAAAGGATGGGGTTACTCCTACCTCAATCTCCAGTCTAATGGAGAAATTGTTTACTTAAATCATGGACACACATCCTCACCAGAATGCAGTGAGAATGAATTAGTAACAAAAATATCTAAACTGCAGGCTCTCTTCTCTGAAAAGTTTACATAGACCTCTCCCTCATGACGTGACTATGCTGAAGTCTGCGTCATTTAGACAGTCCCAGGGCACAAGCCATTCAAATGTGACGTCTGTAATTTAGAGGAGAAGGTCTTTCGGTGAAATTTACCAATCACGGCCTCGGAAAAGTAAACTTGGCAAACCCAGCCCTCCTTGGCATTAAACAGATGTCAGCTTCCCCAAGTAAACGGCCCCCATGACTCAGCCTCAAGCTGTGAGATGAGGACACACTAAAGCCGTTAGCATTCACTCCATCCAGCCAGCAGTACACTTACTCACACGGCTGGCTGGTCACTCTGCTTGTCTCTCAGATCAAGACCCAGGACCTCCGCCAGCCAACTTCTCCAATCCTTTCTTGTTCCAGAATTATACCTGTTGCAACTTCTTGCTTATTCTGTTCTCTGAATCTGGCAAATAGGTACTCAATACATCACTGAGAAGGGTGGATTCTGCAATTTGAAAGGATTTCCCTTCTCTCTGTATCTAAGTAAGCATCAAAGTTAGACTTGAGTTCTGCATCCATTCTTCCCTCACGCAGTCAGGCAGGAAGATCGGCCCCACGTCTTCACCAGAGCTCTTTATCCTATTCTCCTTCTCTTTAAATCCTAGGTGATACCTAAGTGTTTGCAACATATCGCATATACATATACATGTGTGTGTGTGTGTGTATATATATATAGGCTCTTGGCTAGTCCATCTCCAACCTCTTCCCACAAGCCCTCTGGCAGGTATATGCCACCATGATCTTCTCCATGTCTAGAGATTTAATACAGAGCATAAGACTATAGTTAGCATTCATAATAACTGCGTTGAATATTGGGAATTTTCTGAGAGTAGATTTCAGGGGCTCTCAAAACACACACACGCACACTAGTAATTATGTGAGAAGGTAGGTTAATTTGAGTGATTGTAGCAATCATTTATATGTATATGTGTGTATCAAAATATGTCATACACCATCAACATACACAATTTTAATAAATAAACAAAATTTCCAAATGATAACAATATGAAGCCCAAGTTGAAAAATCACTGCATTAATGGGTCACAATGTGAAGTTTGAAAATCACTACTCTGCTGAAATCCTACTGAAGTCTGTAGGTTACTGCATAGTATTGTGCCCATGTTAATTTTTTGGTTTTGTTTATTATGTTACTGTTATATGATATTAATATTTGAAGAATCCAGGTGACCATTATATGGGAGCTTTACACTATTTCTGCAACCTTTCTGTAAGTTCAAAATTATTTCAAAATAAAACTGTTCCCCCCAAAATCCTTAAATCAATACAGAAATAACTTAGATGCTCAATAGGAAGTGAACAAAAATCTAAACAGGTGTTTCTTAAAGGAGGATATATGAATGGCCAGTGTATCTATGAAGACACACTTAACCTCATATGTCACCAGGAAAATAAATATTGAAACCACAATGAATGGCTACTGCACACCTCACAAGAAAGGTTAAATAAAGAAGACCAAAAAAAATGCCAAGTGATGGTGTGGAAGTGAAGCGACTGAACTCTGAAACCGGCTTACTGGTGGGGATACAAGTTAGCACAACCAACTGGGGACAACTTCCACATCAGTGAGAGTTACACACACACAAACCCTAGGCCCAGAAATTCTACCCCCAGGTATACACTAACAGAAATGGGCATGTATTCCATAAAAGACATATTCAAGAACATTCGCTCACTTGGTGTCTTTTGTAAAAGCCAAAGCCTGAAAATAAGCCAAATATCCACCTAGAGTACAATGGAAAAATACACTGTTGTGTGATCATACTATGAAACACTCATTAGCAGAAAGTATGAATGAAAATACAACAATATGTGAACAACATGGATGAGTCTCAGAGAAACGACACTGAATGAAAGAAGCCAGACACAAAAAGATGCATTCGGCAAAATTCAATTTACATAAACTACACAAATAGAACTAATCTATAATGCGTGGCTTCCCTTATGGGGATACTGACTAGTCAGGACCAGAAGGGTGTCCTTGTAATATTCTGTCTCTTATTCTAGGCACTAGTTACATGATGAAAAGTCATTACACTTTGCATTTGTGCCTTTTTATATATAGATTACACTTTAGTAAAAAGTTTAAACAAAACAAAGCACATGGTTGTCTCCTATTATTCAATAACTTGCATTGACGTTCTGTGACCTGCCAAACCAAGGTTCCACTTTTTCATGCACACACAGCACATGCCTTTCTTTTAGCATCTTTACTTGAGCAATTCACTTGTATTGAAATATCCTTCATCCTCCACATGCCTGGTCTGATCAAGCATCTCTCTTTTAAACAGAGCAGAAAATATGCAGCATTCTACATAGGGCAGTCCTAGGTGAAAATTTTTACCTGGGAGTAATTATTAAAAAATATCTAGGATCCTTCTGGATATTTAGGATATTTCCTACTTTTTTTTTTTACAATCATCTTTATCATACTTAATTCAAGAACAAGTTTCATATTGACTGTTTTCCCAAGTCTTTCCAAAGCATTCAACTTAGTTTTCATAGAAACATCTCCTATAACATAAAATTAAATTATATCTATAGGAGAGAACAAGATGGTGGAGGAGTAGGTGGACGTGGAGTACATCTCTCTCCGCCAATACATCAGGAATACACCTTCAGACACAGAAGTGCATGCAGAACACCAGCTGAGAGCGGACAGGAGTACCTGACCAGTGGAAAAGAAAATACAGAACCACACAAAACTCAGCAGGATGAAGGAACTAAGGGGAAAAACAAAAGTGTTAGTAGGACTGCACCTGCCCTCGGCGGGTGGGGGAACTGAAGCAGGAGTCCAATCCCCACATAAGGGCAACTGTCTGAGTCAGAGGAGAAACATTTAAGGCTGAGAGTGAAACAGCTGATCTGTGGCAGCCTAGATGGAATGAGAATCAGACAGTCCTTGCCAGTCATACATACCACGGACAGGGTTGCAGGTCCCCGGGAAGGCACAGCAGCTGGCAGCTGGAGTTTAGGGATTGTGGAGCAATCCCAGGGCGAGGGCTGCTGTTGAGTTCAGAGAGACAGATCAAGGGGATGTGAGGGAGGAGAATGCGGTAGGAAATGCCTGTGGAAGAAAGTCGGGCAGCCATGGAAACAAGGTGATACTGCTGAGTCACGTGTAGTGGGTGGAGCCATCACCATAGCCTCTTCCTCCCCACATGCCAGCATTGGCAGCTGAACAATAGAGGCTGGCCCATCAAATGCCTGACTCACTGAACTACAGCGCAGGACCCCTCCCAGGGTGCCCCTTTAAGTGCCTGACGCACCGATCTACAGAGTAGGACCCCAGCCAGGGGGGCCGCTCTATGTGCCTGACGCCAAACAACAGAGAAGGACCCCATGCAAGGAAGCCCTCTAAGCGCCTGAAAGGGCAGAGCTACGGAGAAAGACTGGCCAAAGAGGCCTTCTGATCGCCAGCTACTAGAGGCTCGAAAAAAGACTCTGATAGGGCCATAACTCCTGCGGTGGAGGCAGTCTGTACCCCTGCACATTTTGGGCCGCCAGGGTCACTGCAAGCCAAGCAGCTGTGCCACCAAGCAGCTGTGCCACCATCGCGCTCAACTCTCACGGGGACAGAGCTGCCACAAGGCAAAAAAACAATCTTCTGTGTGTACAGGGTTGCTTCAGTCATGTCCAACTCTTTGTGGTCCTGTAGACAGTGGCCTGCCAGGTTTCTCTGTCAGGGCAGGTTCTCCAGGCAAGCATACTGGAGCACATTGGCCAATACTGGTTGCCATACCCTTCTACAGCACTATATTTCCTGCTGCCCTAACCGCCAACTCCCCTGAGTACCTGGTGATGCCAGAACCCCTAAGACCCAAGCAGCTGCACCACCTCCACACCTGGCCCTCACAGGGGCAAACCCAAGTCCTCCAGGGCAGCTTCAGGAGCAGTCCCCATTGGATGACCCATGTAGAGGTGGAAATAAAACCACAACTGAAACCCAGGGGCACTGTGGCTAAGGAAAAAGACCTAAAACCTTTCCATCAGCTATACAAGCTGCAGATTAAATCCACATGATCAACTAGGTAGACTCTGTGTCTATGGAATATACTAAAGGACATTGACAGCTCGCACAAAAGAAAACGCACTAGTTCTGATAGCTGTGGACATGGGAAGCAAGAAGACACAGGAGTAGGACCAGATTAAAATAGGAGCTGCCCCCACAGCAGGACCAGAGATCAGCACTGAGTTGGAGGGCATCCTAGGAGGTGAGGTGGACTGTGACTCCCAGCTAGGGAAAGCATTCTGACAGCAGTGACTCAAGAAAAACATTTATTATTCTTATGTTTTGATTTGTTCTGTAGATTCTTTTGGATTTTCTTTTTTTTTTTCTTCCTTTTTTCTCCCCCTCTGTTGTAGTTGTCGATTCTACTGGCACTATGAAATCTAATTAAGCTTTTGAGCCTTTTTTTTTCTTTTCTCTTTTATTAATTTTAATTTCTATTTTTTTAAACCTATTATTATCTTTTCTACATTTATTCCTTTGTTTGCTTTTCCTACTGTTCTTTTCCCCTTGCAGTTAATATTTAATGTATACAAATCTTCTTTATCTACTTCTATTTAACTTTGCATGTCTATTCTTTCTCTTGTCTTTCCTTTCCTCTCAACGTATTTGTTTTTATTTTCATCGCTTTATTCCCTGACACCCTTGCATTAGTTCTGTCTTCCAGTTTGTGCTTTAGTTAGCTTTGTTCTGGTAGATGTAATTTTTGGTTTCCTTTGTTCACTGGGTCAATCTATTGCACTTTATTTTTGTTGGAGTGTTTTGATTTTGCTTATGGGTGTATATGTATATGTGTATACTCAGTCACACTTTTTATTATTGTTATAAACCTCTGCATCTACGTTGGGCTTTCACAGTTCTGTGAAATTTTCCATTTTTCCCCTTTTTCTTCTTTCATTTTTTTTCTCTTCTCTTTTTTCTCTGTTATAATTTTAACTTTTAATTTTTTAAACCTATAATATTTTTTCTACATTTATTCCTTTGCTTGTCTTTCCTACTGATCTTTCTCCCTTGAAGTTAATCTTTACTGTATATAAATCTTCTTCATCTACCTCTATTTAACTTTGCATATCTATTCTTTCTTTCCTTTCCTCTCAACATATGTTGGTTTTGTTTTCACTGCTTTATTCCCCACTTGGCATCTTGCTTTAGTTTTCTTTTCCAGTCTGTGCTTTAGTTAGTGTTGTCCTTAACTGGTAAATATAATTTTTGATTTCCTTTGTTCGTTAAGTCAATCTATTGTACTTTATTTTTGTTGGACTGTTTTGACTTTGCTCATGAGTGTATATGTGTATGTGTATATTCCATTATTTTAATTATTATTTGCCTGATTTTGTAACTGCCATTTGTCTGGGGTTCATCTTTGGTTTCTCATTTTGGGATATCTGTTCTAACCTCACTTAATGCCATAACAAACCACTTGTGGAATTTTCGTTCCTGACCAGAGATCAAGCCCTGAGCCTTTGGAGTGAAAGCACTGGCTCTATGACCCTAGTCTACTAGAGAACTAACCTGCGGGGGTATCAAATGGTGAGAACTCACACAAAGGAAACCACTGGGATACAAGACTTGGCATCACCCAACCACCAGTAGCACCCTGTGCAGGACACCTCATCCAAACAGCAAACAAAAATACAAACCCAACCATCAGCAGACAGGATCACCACCTCATTCAGCCTTGCCCATCAGAGGAAAAACAAACAAAAAAACTCAGCACAAATCTCACTCTATACACAAAACACTGGACCAACCTTACGAGGGCAGAAACCGAAAGGAAGAAAGAATTCAACCTTGAAGCCTGGGAAAAGGAGACCTCAAACACAAGTTTAAAATATATATATATATATATATATGTACATATATATATAATAATGAAAAGGCAGAGAAATACTACACCAATGAAGGAACAAATTAGAAACACAGAAGTCCAAATAAATGAAGAGAAAATAGGTAAACTACACTACCTGAAAAAGATTTCAGAATAATAATAGTAAAGATGATGAAAAACCTTGAAAACAACATGGAGAAAATGCAAGAATCAATTAACAAAGACTTAGACGAGTTCAAGAATAAACATACAGAGACAACACAATTACTGAAATTAAAAATGCTCTGGAAGGAATCAATAGCAAAATACTGGGCCCAGAAGAATGAATCGGTGATCTGGAAGATAAAATGGTGGAAATAACTTCTGAAGACCAGAATAAAGTAAAGAAAAATGAAAAGAACTAAGGATATAGTCTCAGAGACCTCTGGAACAATATAAAATGCACCAACATTCGAATTATAGGGGTCCCAGAAGAAGAGAAAAAGAGTATGAGAAATTTTTGGAGTGACTATAGATGAAGATTTCCCCAACATGGAAAATTAAATAGTCATCAAGTCCAAAATGCACAGAGAGTCCCATACAGGATAAACCCAAGGAGAAACAACCAAAGACACGTACTAATCAAACTAACAAAGACTAAACACAAAGAAAGAATATTAAAAGCAGCAAGGGAGAAGCAACAAGTAACATACAAGGGAAACCTTATATCCTTAACTGCTGATCTTTCAGTGAAATTCTTCAGGCCAGAAAGGAATGGCAGGATATATTTAAAGTACTGAAAGAGGAAAATCTACAAGCAAGATTAATGTACCCAGCAAGGATCTCATTCAAAATTGATGGAGAAATAAAAAGCTTTTCAGACAAGCAAAAGTTAGAATTCAGTACCACCAAACCAGCTTTATAAAAAATGTTAAAGGGACTTACACAGTCAAGAAATACAAAAGAAGAAAAAAGATCTACAAAATCAACCCCAAACAATTAAGAAAATGGCAATAGGAACATATATATCAATAATTACTTTAAATGTAAATGGATTAAATGCTCCAACCAAAAGACACAGACTGGCTGAATGGATAAAAAAACAAGACCCATATATACGCTATCTACAAGAAACCCACTTCAGACCTAAAGACACATATAGACTAAAAGTGAGCAGATGTAAAAATATATTCCATGTAAATGGGAAGCAAAAGAAAGCTGGAGTAGCAATCCTCATATCAGACAAAATAGACCTTAAAATAAAGATTACAAGAGACAAGGAAGGACACTACATAATGATCAAGGGATCAATCCAAGAGGAAGACATAACAATTGTAAATATCTATGCACCCAACATAGGAGCACCTCAATATATAAGACAAAACAGTAACAGACATAAAAGGAGAAATTGACAGTAACACAATAATAGTAGGAGACTTTAACACCCCGCTCACACCAATGGACAGATCATCAAAACAGAAAATTAATAAGGAAACACAAGTCTTAAATGATACATTAGATGAGATGGATTTCATTGATATCCTCAGGACATTCCATCCGAATGCAGAAGAATACACCTTCTTCTCAACTGCACATGGAACATTTCCAGGATAGACCACATCTTGGGTAAAAAATCAAACCTCAGTAAATTTAAGAAAGTTGAAATTGTATCGAGCATCTTCTCTGACCACAAAGTTATGAGACTAGGTATCAATTACAAGAAAAAATTGTAAGAAACACAAACACATGGAGATTAAACAATACATTTTTACCAATAAGTTACCAAAGAAATCAAAAGGGAAATCAAAAAGTTTCTAGAAACAAATGACAATGAAAACACAACTGAAAACCTATGGGATGCATAAAAGCAGTTCTAAGAGGGAAGTTTACAGCAATACAGTCCTACCTCAAGAAACAAGAAAAACATTGAATAGACAACCTAACTTTACACCCAAAACAACTGGAAAAAGAAGAACAAAAAAAAAAAAAACCCAAAATTAGTAGAAGGAAAGAAATCATAAAGATCTGAGCAGAAATAAATGAAAAAGAAGTGAAAGAAACAATAGTAAAGATTAATAAAACTAAAAGCTGGTTCTTTGAGAAGACAAATAAAATTGACAAACCTTTAGCCAGACTCATCAAGAAAAAAAGAAGAATCAAATCAACAAAATTAGAAATGAAAAAGGAGAGGTTACAACAGACAACGCAGAAATACAAAGGATTATAAGAGACTATTATGAACAACAATATGGCCATAAAATGGATCACCTGGAAGAAATGGACAGATTCTTAGAAAAGTGCAATCTTCCAAGACTGAACCAGGAAGAAACAGAAATTATGAACAACCCAGTTATAAGCACTGAAATTGAAGCTGTGATCAAAAATCTGCCCCCCACCCAAAAAAAGCCCAAGACCAGATGGGCTTCACAGGAGAATTCTATGAAACATTTAGAGAAGAGCTAATGCTTATCCTTCTAAAACTCTTTCAAAACACTGCAGAGGAAGGAACACTTCCAAACACATTCTACGAGGCCATCATCACCTGATACCAAAACCAGATAAAGACAACACAAAAAAAGAAAACTACAGGCCAATATCATTGATGAACATAGATGCAAAAATCCTCAACAAAATTTTAGCAAACAGAATTCAGCAACACATCAAAAAGCTCATACACCATGATCAAGTTGGGTTTATTCCAGGGATGCAAGGATTCTTCAATATATATAAATCAATCAAGGTGATACACCATATTAACAAATTGAAAGATAAAAACCATATGATCATCTCAATAGACGCAGTAAAAGCCTTTGACAAAATTCAGCATCCATTTATGATTAAAGCTCTTCTAAAAGTAAGCAGAGAAGGAACCTGCCTCAACTTAGTAAAGGCCATATATGATAAGCCTATAGGAAACATTATTCTCAATGGTGAAAAACTGAAAGCATTCCCCTTAAGATTAGGAACAAGATAAGGGTGCCCACTTTCCCCACTATTATTCAACATAGTTCTGGAAGTCCTAGCTACAACAGTCAGAGAAGAAAAAGAAATAAAAGGAATCCAGATTGGAAAAGAAGTAAAGCTCTGTTTGCAGATAACATGATACTGTACATAGAAAATCCTAAAGATAGTATCAGAAAATTACTAGAGCTAATCAGTGAATTTAGCAAAGTTGCAGGATACAAAATCAATACACAGAAATCCCTTGCATTTATATATACTAACAATGAAAAATCAGAAAGAAAAGTTAAGGAATCAATCCCATTCATCATTGCAACAAAAAGAATTAAATATCTAGAAATAAACTTACCTAAGGAGACAAAAGAACTATACACAGAAAATTATAAGACACTGATGAAAGAAATCAAAGACGGCACAAGCAGATGGAGAGGTATTCCATGCTCCTGGGTAGGAAGAATCAATATTTTGAAAATGACCACACTGCCAAATGCAATGTACAGATTCAGTGCAATCCCTATCAAATTGCCAATGACATTTTTCACAGAACTAGAACAAAAAATTTCACAATTTATATGGAAACACAAAAGACCCCAAATAGCCAAAGCAGTCTTGAGAAAGAAGAATGGAGCTGGAGGAATCAACCTTCCTGACTTCGGATTATACTATAAAGCTACAGTTATCAAGACAGTATGGTACTGGCACAAAAACAGATACATAGGCCAATGGAACAAGATGGAAAACCCAGAAATAAACCCATGCACCTGTGGGTACCTTATTTTTGACAAAGGAGGCAAGAATGTATAATGGGGCAAAGACAGCCTCTTCAATAAATGGTGCTGGGAAGACTGGACAGCTACATGTAAAAGAATGAAATGAGAACGTTTCCTAACACTATACACAAAAATAAACTCAAAATGGATTAAAGACCTAAAATGTAAGAGCAGAAACTATAAAACTCTTAGAGGAAAACATAGGCAGAACACTCGATGACATAAAGCAAAGCAAGATCCCCTGTGACCCACCTCCTAGAGTAATGGAAATAAAAACAAAAGTAAACAAGTGGGACTTGATTAAATTTAAAAGCTTTTGCAGAACAAAGGAAACTACAGGCAAGATGAAAAGACAACCTTCAGAATGGGAGAAAATAATAGCAAATGATACAACCGACAAAGGATTAATTTCCAGAATAAACAAGCAGCTCATACAACTCAATACAAGAAAAATAAACAACCTGATCAAAAAGTGGGAAAAAGACCTAAACAGACATTTCTCCAAAGAAGACATACAGATGGCTAACAAACACATGAAAAGATGCTCAATATCGCTCATTATTAGAGAAATGCAAATCAAAACTACAATGGGCTATCACCTCACACCGGTCAGAATCAGTTCAGTTCAGTCACTCAGTTGTGTCCGACTCTTTGTGACCCCCATGGGCTGCAGCACGCCAGGCCTCCCTGTCCATCACCAACTCCTGGAGTTTATTCAAACTCATGTCCATTGAGTCAGTGATGCCATCCAACCATCTCATCCTCTGTCATCCCCTTCTCCACCTGCCCTCAATCTTTCCCAGCATCAGGGTCTTTTCAAATGAGTCAGTTCTTCCCATCAGGTGGCCAAAGTATTGGAGTTTCAGCTTCAGCATCAGTCCTTCCAATGAATATTCAGGACTGATTTCCTTTAGGATGGACTGCTTGGATCTCCTTGCAGTCCAAGGGACTGGCAATAATCAAAAAGTTTACACAAAATAAATGCTGGAGAGGGTGTGGAGAAAAGCGAACGCTCTTGTACTGTTGGTGAGAATGTAAATTGATACAGCCACTATGGAAAATGGTATAGAGATTCCTTAATAAACTAGGAATAAAACCACCATATGACCCAGCAATCCCACTCCTAGGCATATACCCTGAGGAAACCAAAATTGAAAAAGACACATGTATCGCATTATTCATTGCAGCACTATTTAAAATAGCTAGAACATGGAAGCAACCTAGATGTCCATCGACAGATGAATGGATAAAGAAGTTGTGATACATATACATAATGGAACATTACTCAGCCATAAAAAGGAACACCTTTGAGTCAGTTCTGATGAGGTGGATGAACCTATTATACAGAGTGAAGTGAGTCAGGAAAAGAAAGATAAATATCGTATTCTAACACATATAAACAGAATCCAGAAAAATGGTACTGAAGAATTTACTTACAGGGCAGCAATGGAGAAACAGACATAGAGAACAGACTTGTGGACATGGGGAGAGAGGAGGAGAGGGTGAGATGTAGGGAAAGAGTAACATGGAAACTTACATTACCATATGTAAAAGATAGCCAACAGGAATTTGCTGTATGGCTAAGAAACTCAAACAGGAGCTCTGTATCAACCTAGAGGGGTGGGATGGGGAGGGAGATGGGAGGGAAGTTCAAAAGGGAGGGGATATATGTATACCTATGGCTGATTCAGGTTGAGGTTTGACAGAAAACAGCAAGATTCTATAAAGCAATTATCCTTCAATAAAAAAATAAATTTAAAAAAAGTTACACTCAAAAAAAAAATTATATCTATAGAATAACAAGTAAAATGGGCAGAAGCAGACTGGGTAACAAACACCACTGGCTCCTGGATACTCAGCAGATGGAGAAGTGAGCTGGCTGCACTGTATCAAATTTGAACTGGTTTCACACAGTATGTATTACAGAGAATGGGAGCCTTAGTTAATCTGTGGTCAGTTAATTGGAGGTTAGATAAGAGAATTCCTATCATGTATACATATTTTTCTTCATATATATTTTATGTATACATGTGTGTATATATATACACAAATAGCTACCAAACACATCAGGTATAAAATGGTGGCTCAGTGGTAAAGAATCTGCCTGCCAATGAAGTAAACGCAAGAGATGCAAGTTCATTCCCTGGGTTGAGAAGATCCCCTGGAGGAGGAAATGGCAATCCACTGCTGTATTCTTGCCTGGAAAATTCCATGGGGTCATAAATACTCAGACACAACTGAGCATGCATGAACAAATGAACCAAACACATCAAGTATAAAATTAAATATACCATTAACAATGGGAAGAAAAAGCCGTTTCTGTTGGTTTAGCTTATAGCAAGACTCTTGGCCTCCTTCACACTGAGCATGGATTTAGTCAACAGATGGAAAAGGCTTCAGGTTAAACTACATTGTCTCTTGCGTAACCTAAAGTCAGCATTTAACTTCAGAGTCATTTTTTTTTTCTAATTTAGATGTGGAATTTTCAATTTATTTATTTTTTTACTTTACAATGTTGTATTGGTTTTGCCATACATTGACATGAATCCACCATGGATGTACATGTGTTCCCCTTCCAGAATCCGCACCCCCACCTCCCCCCCCAATCCCATCCCTCTGGATCATCCTGGTGCACCAGCCCCGAGCACCCTGTATCATGCATTGAAACTGCGCTGTGGAATTTAGTACATTGGTAAAGATAACCCTGTATGCGACACAGCAAAAGAGACACAGATGTACAGAACAGTATTTTGGACTCTATGGGAGAGGGCAAGGGCGGGATGATATGGGAGAATGGCACTGAAGCATGTAAATTATCATATGTGACACTTCAGAGTCATTTTACTTCCTTACACAGCCAGATTCTTGGTCCAAAACCAGCAAGTAAAGCCCATCAAGAAATGGCACCCACAGTTTTCCACTCAGCCACCACCCTCCATAAGTTCAATGTTGGCACAACCGCAGAAATCTGCCACTGGACGATCAGCCAGATCCTTGATGGAGGTCCAGGGGAAAAGGAAGGAAACCTAATGGAATTAGAAGAGCAATAAAGTAGACTGAAGCCAAAGATGACATCAGGCTTCGGGGTAGGCCAGGAGGTAAAGGGAATGTACTGCAAGAAAGGATGTTCTTAGTTCACATCGTCTTGGGAAGATTCATCTAGCTTGATGCTAAAATTCTTGGCAAGGGTTCCACATGAAATTTCGAGAAGCCCTTTCCATTAAATTGCCTCTCCACATGATGCATTTAGAAGGAAGAAGAAATCCCAGAGATGTAATTTTTACCATCTAACTGTCCAATTATCCAACAGAGGAGAAAGTTGCCTTGTTTTTTTTTTAATGTGGCAATACCCACTGTGGCTCAGTCAAGCCCGTTAGGAACAAACTGACCCAAAATGTCTCAAAGAGGAAAATTAGATCGTGATCTTCCATCCTAATTGCCTTTCAATAATGTTATGGAATTAAAAGTCTTACAAAGAATGGAATTCAATTAACTCGTTCCTCTTACTCTTTTCCGAAAGTGACTGAATGGTTTCATAAGTCCTAGGACAGAGGCACGTCACTTAACCCTGGTTGGAATGAGAATTCTTTACATATGATTATTTCACTATAGTAAAATCCTTTTTAATTGCTTTTAACTGTTCCAGAAAGTCCCAGAACCTGGTCAGCCTCCTTGCCTATCATGAATGGAGGGAATGTGGAAGAAACAGAGGGCAGACAGGTGGTTGGAAGAGGCTGGAAAGGACAAAGGCAATGTGACAGGAAAAGGTCTCTTTCCTCAAACCTGTTTCTGTCAGAATTCACAGAATTCCACCACCCCCTACCCTAACCCCCAACACACAGACCCAGGTGAGCTGCAGCTCAGCTGCCTCGCCCAGGACCTACCCATCTGCTGGGGACTCTCATCACATCCTTTGGTAAAGGCTTCACCTACATGAAACATTCCTGTTCTGCATCTCATAACCTTGGAGCTGTGAATTCCAAACTTATTTCATATCACGATAGTTTCCAAACTTAAAAAAATAAACAACAAACACAGCCAAAAAGTTATAAAAAGATAATGGCAAGTTCTAGGTGCCAAGGTGAATTCTCTATGTAGTAATTTCACTCCTTCTTCCTTTACTTTGTTCTTCTTGGCCCCTTCTCCATCCCTGCCCTCCACACAGGCCCCACCTAAAGCAGGTGACTGATCTCCTTAGGCAATACTTTATGGGGCTTGCATAAAGATGAGGACTGACCTAAGAAAAGCATGATGACAACCATTTCTTTACAGGCTTGCTTTATGGAGTGGCCTTTTTTCTTGCATACTTGGCTTGCAATTAGAGTAAGCAACTACAAGTCTCCTGCAATGTGTTACTTTGGTTTTATTGTTAACTTTCACACTTTCCCATTGTGATTAAAGACAAGCAGGTTGTTTTCTTCCTCGTTCATCCTTTTTAAAAATTGAGCATTTTGTTGAAAAATGGAGCAAAAACTAATTTTTATCCCTAATTACAAGAAAACTAGATTAACAACACTTTTAGATAGGAGGAAATGTACACATTGAAATATACATACACATACTCACTTCAAACCCCTTCATACATTCAGACACATTACACACTGATCCTCCCTTAGAGCAAACTTTTATATGTTTCAATTTTTCCCTAGTTTGCATAGTAATTCCAAGTGGATTTCTTAAATTTGAAATTGGACCTCCTCAATGGTCTGTTTCTGGAGTTTTTGACAATTTCAGAAGGTATGGAAACCATGGCACTATTTCTTCTGTTACAGTTTCTTTCCTAAAAGGGAGTCAGTCATCTGATAACCAGAGGCTGGCTGGCTCTCCTGCACTCTCTCCTTTCTCTCTCTCTCCACCTGCCACGTTCCTATATACTATCTAGGTTTCTACCTTCTTTCTTTGAAAGAAGAAAAATTGCTTCTCTTCATCATTTACTTGCAGAAAGAGAGGAAGCATAGATCCATAGTGTGCATCTGTATCAACAAGATGACACAAGTCCATCTTTTGTAATCAAAAAAGCTTAATTCCCCTTTACAACAGAGACTCCTCTCCTCCCACCTAACGAGTAAATGCTGATGGATCTAAACGCAATGGCAAGCCTCTTTCATGCAACACAGAAAAAAACTCTTCCTTCTTTTAAACATGTATTATCCATTTGGAGTTCCAAATCCTAGTTCATGCAATCACCTAAAATACATTTAAACAGAATATGACAGAATTTTAGACTTCATCATGAAATAATTTTACCCCAAGTATGTCAATAGGTCAAAGACATTTGGGCATCAGTTTAAAGTGTTCCTATAGTTTCCTGGAATTGACACATTGAACAGTGTAGTAACACTGTGTCTGTTGACCATAGACAGCATTACCTCATCTAAAAACATCCAGCCTTGAAAGAGCGGCCTCCATTAACCCTTTCAAAGCCCCTCCCTTGGAGCACTGCCAAAGTGGCCTACAATCAGTGTTTGCTTAACTTGCTGGGCATGGGTTATCCTAACTCTGCTGATAAAATGTGTGATACCAAGCAGGCGTTCCTTTCCTTTCCTTGGGGTTCAGTTTTTTTGTTTTTCTTAATGTAAACTAAAGAAACTGAACAAAAGACCTAAAAGGCCTCTTCTGGAAGACAAGAATCCAAGGTTTGAATCCTGACTCTGCCATTTGCCACCTGAGTGGCCTGGGCAAGTTACCTGAGCCATCATAGCTCAGGTTAACTCATCTGTAACATTCTTATCCAAGGTGGTTGTGAACACAGAGGGAGACACACATAACATGTGTCAACTACAAACTGGCCCTTGCCATTCACACTTGCCATCTACCTCTCTAAGGATTAAATCATGTGCTGCTGCAGCTGCAGACCTTCAACACCTCCTGATGGAGTTCAGAGTGGAGAGCAGAAAAGAGGCACTCTGTGCTCAGGGAAAAACTGGCTGGACAGGTCTTCAGATAGATATTTTCAGGAGCTGGTTTCATGAGCCCAATTCTTGTATCTCCTCATATCTAGAAACACACTAAAATCCTTCATGGTGACAACTGTTCTTCATGACTAGCAAAAGCTTCATGACACTAGTAGAAATCTTCTAGAAAAATATGTACTTGACTGCATGTACTTCCCTGCACCAAAATCACATACATCCTGAGCTTCCCCTCTGCCTCTTTGAAGCAGTTTCTCAGAGCTATCCGAGATGCTGTCTCCCGGGCTGCAATCCTCATTTTGCCCCAGATAAAATTGCAACTCTCACATTGTGCTTTTTAATTTTTTTTAACTCAACACATGTTAGATGCTGTGTCAGTTCTTTGTCACTCCCATTGAGAGGTGGAGACTAATTCCCCCTTCCTTTGAACATGGTCTGGCCATACTGACTTGTCTGAACAATAGACCAATAGGTCATAAGAAGTTTCTTAGCTTCAACCCAGGCCTCACGGAACAATAGCTTTGGGAACCCTGAGCTACTATATGAGATCTTAAACTACCTTGAGCCCACCATGCTAAGAGGCCCAGTGGAAAGACCCTTAGAAAACAGAGAGAGAAAGGGCTTTCTGCTTTGCCTGAGCTGTTTCAGCCCCTTGCTATTTATGTCATACCAGCAGAGGCCCGCAGATGTCTATATGGAGCAGGGAAGAGGCCCAGGTAACCCCACCCAGCTGCCCAAGTTGCAGAGTCATAGGCAAAGTAATGATCACCACTGTTCTTAGTCACTAAGTTTTGTTATACATCAAGAGAACACAAAAGCACACACATAGGTAAAAAAAATTTTTTTAATTTAAAAATAAATCTTTAAATTAAAAAATAAATTAAATTTTTAACATTAAAAAAGAGCACACACATAAGAGCCTTGAAGGACGTACCTAACTCAACTTCTTCCCCATGACTGTCAAATACACTTTCATAGGTGCCTCTTCACTCTGGATTGCCAAACAAATACTGTGCCTATTGGGCACAGTGGATGAAAAATAAAGTCAGTACTTTCCCAAGACAGCACTAAGTCACGTAAAGCCTCCCTGATGTTCTGATCTGTATCCCATTTGGAATAGCGACCTTAGGGTCTTTAGATGGAATTGTGAAAGCCATCTCTAGAGCTGTGGGGACACAAACTCACTAGAGAAAACCTCATGGAGAATCTGAGGAGGTTAAGATACTAGGAAATGCCTATGGAGAATGGTCACCTTTATAGCATTTGCCTACATAAGGATGAAGCATTTGGGCAGGAAAGTGGACCTCTACTTTAATTTCCATGAGAGTCGATGACTTTTGCAACATATGTATTATTTCCTGCCAAATCACTAATAGCCTGATGCATGCAAATTCCATTTAGTTAATAAAAAACAGATATGCTGACAGCACCACTGACCTGGGGGCTGCAGGCAGAGGAGTAGAACACTGAGTCACGTGGGCTGGAGAGGAGTGTTTACATCTCCCAGAAGTTCAGATGGGACACTGGGCACTCTCAGTGGATATACTCTGATTTCCCTTTCACTTGCCCTTTTTTTTTTTCCTCAGGAAGCTCAATGGAAATACACTCTGAGGAATGATGAAGGGAAAACTTCCAAAAGAAATGATGCCATCTTTCTCCAAAATGATATTTACCAAAGGAAATCACAGTGAGAGGCTATTTTCTTTGGGTGAACAGGATGTCTTCCATCCAGTTTCATTTCTCAGCCTAACTCAGGATCCAGAAACATGAATTCACTTGCCACCTCAGGCTCCCAGATTTTCACAATGACATGTCAACAGGCTCATCTTAAACTAGAAGAAAAAAATGAAACTCACACTCCTCTCCTTCCATGCAAAATACGATGTTTTCAGTCAGACTATAATTGATTTTTAAAATACTTCTGAGGGTAAGTAGTTTCAAACTTGTTTTTCTAGAACGTCTGCGCTGGAAGGAATCTTAAAGACCATTTTATTTTTAAGAACCAGGACCTTTCTTTAAGGAAACTCTGAGGAAGAAGCCCCTCTATGTAAAACAGCAGGCATAAAGAGATACTCTTGTGGGGTGGAAGTTCAGGTAGGGTGGATCCTGAAATCCTTCAACAGAACTTACAGCAGAATGTGAAGTGATTTTCACAGATCTAGGGCCACTCTGTCTTTTTTTTACAAATTAGGAAACTAAGTCCTAGGGAATGCTAATGTGAGCCAAAGGTTCACAGAGCTAAGGGCATGGCACTACCAAGAACAGAACCCAGGACTTCTCAATCCTGCGTTAGGATCCACAGGCTCCCTCCCGCAAGTTCTGAACTGGCCACTTAACCTGCAGACACTGAACAAGTGACATAATGTGAGGCAAAACATCACATACAGAGCAGAAGTAACTGGCCACCGCTATCTGGAAGTAGGCACCCCACATACACTGCCAAGAACACTTGGCCAGCATAGACTTACAGAATGGACAATCCCAGGCACCCTCAACAAGTCAGCATCACTCAAAAACAGTGCTCTCCTAATATGAGGCAGAGACAACTAACACTTTTTAGCTTGAAAAGACCCGCTTCATGGACTTCCCCGGTGATCTGGTGGCCAAGACTCCGCCCTCCCAATAGAGGGGGCCTAGGTTCAATCCTGGTCAGGGAACTAGATCCCACATGCTGCAACTACAGATCCCGCAAGCCCCAACGAAGACTGAAGATCCTGCATGCCACAACGAAGACCCAGCGCAGCCAAGTAAATAAATAAAAATTAAATACTAAATAAAAAAGACCCACTTCAATCTTCTTTCCAAAATCTAGGCTCTGTATTAGACAGGGCCCTGTACTTCATAAGAACACTTTTCCTACTAACTGTTCAATCTTTGGCCTTTTTTTTTTTTTAATAGCATTCCACTTCTCTTTAAGACTACCCTATACAGTACCACCCACATTCATATGGATATGAAATTATAGGCTGGCTTAACTGAAGCCAGCACTGAAAAGATACTCAGTGGGTTCACTGGAGAAGACGACTGTGCTCAAAATACATGCCTTTTCACTTCCTCACCACAATCTCAATGTTTTTCATTGAGTCATAATCGATTTACAGTATTACATTAGTTTCAGCTGCACAACGTAATAATTCAACATTTGTATAGATTATACTCCATTTCAAGCTATATCAGCTATATTCCATGTGTTACACAAGATATGCTTGTAGCTTATTTTATACACAGTAGTTTGAACTTCTTAATCTCCTAACCTCTGTCTTGTCCCTACCCTTCTTTCCCCACTAGTAACCACTAGTTTGTGAATTTGTTTTGTTATATTCATGTTTCACTATTTAGATTCCACATATAACTGATAAGATACACTATTTTTTTTTCTTTTTCTGGCTTATCTCACTAAACATAATACCCTCCAGTTCCATCCATGTTACTGCAAATGGAAAATTTTCATTAATTTTTATGTCTGAGTAATATATTCCAGTGTGTGTGTAACATCTTTTTTACTCATTCATCTGTTGATGGACACATAAGATGTTTCCATATCTTGGCTACTGAAAATAATGCTGCCATGCATTGGGGTACATGTATCTGTTTGATTTAGTGTTTTCATTTTCCTTGGATATATTCCTAGGAATGGAATTTATAGATTATATGGCAGTTCTATTTTTAGCTTTGAGCAGAATCTCTATACTGTTTTCCATAGTGACTGCACCAACTTGCATTGCCACCAACAGTGTACTGGATTTCCTTCTGTCCACATGCTTGTCAACATTTATTACTCGTAGTTTTTGATAATGGTCATTCTGACAGGTGTGAAGTGATATCTCACTGTGGTTTTGACTTGCATTTCTCTGATGATTAGCAACGTTAAGCATCATTTCATGTGCCTATTGGTCATTTGTATGTCTTCTTTGGAGAAATGTCTATTCAAGTCTTCTGCCCATTTTTTAATCAGGCTGTTTGGGGTTTTCTGATATTGAGTTGTATGAGCTATTTATATATTTTGGGTTTTACCAATAAGACACTTATTGGGCTTATCATTTTCAATATTCTCTATTCAGTAGATTGTGTTTTCAAAAACTTTCAAATTTAATTAGATCCCACTTGTTTATTTTTGCTTTAGTTCCCTTTGCCTGAGGAGACAGATAAAAATGCATGTATTGCTACAATTTATGCCAAAGAATTTCTAGAATTTCTTCTAGAAATTTTATGGCTTTTGATCTTACATTTAGGTCTTTAACCCATTTTGAGTTTTTCTATATGGTACAAGAAAGTGTTCTAATTTCATTATATTATGTGTAGCTGCCCAGTTTTACCAGCACCATTTATTGAAGAGACTGTCTTTTCCCCATTGTATATTCTTGCCTCCTTTGTCATAGATTAACTGACTATCATAGGTTGATTTCTGCACCATTGATCCACGTGTCTGTTTTGTGTCATATAGTCTTGATTACTGTAGCTTTGTAGCATAGCCTGGAGTCAGGGAATGTGAAACCTCCAGCTTTGTTCTTTTTTCTCAACATTTCTTTGACTCTTCAAAGTCTTTTACAGTTCAATACAAAAAGTTAATTTAGAAAATTGCCTCTAATCTCACTTTTTGCATAAAGATTTACAAAGTATCTATTCTTAGTCATAACAGGTATTCAGAAATTAAGATGAACTACACACACACACAATGGAATATTATTCAGCCTTAAAAATGAGGAATATCCTACCATTTGTGACAACACAGATGGACCCTGAAGGCATTTTGTTAAGAGAGATAAATCAGACAGAGATAGAGAAAAAGGAAAAAAGAAAAAAAAAATGAAGACTCACAGAATTCTTGAGTCAGTCTCAAGAGACTAAAACAAAAATAAAACAGATGGATCCACAGCATCTGAACCTCATCTTCCTCATTCTCCATGGGTTTGATTCATGTCTTCTGGCTGCCAGTTGGCCAAAACATTAAGCCTTACCAGTCCAAACATTTGAGTAATTCTGGAGTTTTCAACTAAATTTCTCCAAGCGAGCCAAACATCCACCCACCATACCCCAGACATGACTTCAGAAAATATTTCTCCATTTCCAATTTGTGAAACAGAACTAACGCCAATTATACTAACTTCTACCCACCATTTAAATGACTGGGTAGTATTACAGAAGATATATCAAATCAGCAACACATTTAGTAATTTAAGGCTTGCTTGGGAACTATACCTTGGGAAAAAATGTAAAGACTAATGTATTTGTGTACAAATAATTTTATAAATAAAAAATAAAGAGGAAACTGGTAGCCACAAAGAAGCTGAAACGCAGGTTTAACTGAGCAGAATGAGCCACAGTCTTGACCTTACAATGTCACTATTCGGTATTACAGTGTGATTAAGCAGGTGAGCTCTGAAATTGGACCATTTGCGTTCAAGTTGTAGCGCTATCCCGGACTACTTATGTGGCCTTGGACAAATTAAATTTCTCTGTACCTCATAGGGTGGAGATGAGGATTAAAATGAGTTAATAAGTGTCTGGCTCAGAGTGAGGTCAAAGTAACTGTTAGCTATTCACTATTTTCCTTCTGGGTTTGTTGTATCACAGGGTGGTCATAAGAATTAAATGGCAGGATTATGTTAATCATAGTACATGACACAAAGAGTATTTGACAAATATTAATTAATACATCATAGAAATTTAGAACTGAAAGGAATTTTAAAGACGAACCAGACAAAAATTCTCATTTTAAATATGAGGAAACTAACATTCAAAGAAGGGAAACAAACTGCCCATAATCTCTCAACCAGTTCATCATACAACTAGGGCTTCATTCACTCATTATGTGTTCAAGAAATATTACTAATATAAACTATGGTGGTTCAGACAGTAAAGAATCTGCCTGCAATTCAGGAGACCTGGGTTTGATCCCTGGGTCAGGAAGATCCCCTGGAGAAGGAAATGGCAACCCCACTCCAGTATTCTTGACTGGAGAATTCCATGGACAGAGGAGCCTAGCAGGCTACAGTCCATGGGGTCACAAAGAGTTGTAGAAAACTGAGTGACTAATACTTTTTCAGATATAATGTCAGATATAGGTTTTCAGTTTCAGGTACAGGATACAGTGGGGGGAAAAATGGACAAAGTTTGTTGGATTTGAATCTTGGTCTTAGTCTAGTATACTTTCCACTATAATGCTTATAGTATGTAGTTCAACAGTATCAACAACAGATCCGATATCAATCTAAAAATTCCTTGAACCAGCTTTATCTTCTTGGATAAACTGCTTCAGTTCTTTGTGCCTCAATTTCTTCCCAGGTAAAATGAGAAGGTTTTTTTAAGGGCTATCCCAGATATATTATATAATTGTTCTTTCAATGCCTTGGTCTCTTAGTTACTTATCTAAATCTTGTTCCATTGTAGCACACCAAAGAGCTCCATCTCCAAGAGAGAATAAAGCAATACTTACTGATAATCTACTGGATACAGGCAAACCAAGTTTCTATTTCTACAATTAGACAAGTTCAGATGGTAAGAAAATATAATCTCTTCTGCTTCTGAAGCAGACACTACAATTTCCCATATTTTGAGACGTTTCACTAGTTGTAAAATGCTTGGTTCATTTAGTGAAGCTTTTCCATGGAGAGGTCTGCAAATCCAGTTAATTAACTGGAATGAGGCTGATGACAACACAAGCCTTGTAATTTTCAAGGGAAACAGGAAATGCTTAGAAAACACCCTAACTTTTCAGACACTCCTGTTTCAAGACTATCTGGCACTTCATCTGAGAAAAAGGCAATAATACTTTCAGACAGGTCTGGAATCTTAAAAATCAAAGTGTGTATTAACTATTTAGCCTCTTGTAGAACCTCAAGATAAAAATTTGAGTTCACTTTTACTTGTGATATTGGGTTGGTCAAACAGTTCATTTGGGTTTTTCCATAAGATGTTATGGAAAAAACCCTGAACACACTTTTTAGCCAACCTAATATTCTAGCTTTAAGTTTAAATCAAAGAAAACCAATTTTACTATAATTTTCAAGCTTCTTGGCTAATGAGACATATTTGTTAATTTGGGCATGATTACCATCTGTGGTAGCCAGTTTTCAAAGGTTGCATTCAAATGACCCTCACCGGTATTCATACCCTTGTGTAGTCCCTTCCCTTTGAAGGTGGGATGGACCCAGTGACTTGATTCTTAGCAGTGTGAGTTTGATGAATGAAGAAGGGCACCCAAAGCTGGTGCTATGGGACAACCTAGAGGGATGGTGGGGAGGGAAGTGGGAGGGAGATCAGGATGATGGGGACACATGTATACCTATGGCCAATGCATGTTGATATACGGCAAAAACATCACAATATTGTCATTATCCTCCAATTAAAATAAATCATTTTTTAAAATACAGCAAAAGGGATAGAATGTCACTTTCATGATCAGATTACAAGAGACTGATTTCTCACTTGTTAGATTCTATCAACTTCTCAGTTCTCATCCTTTGAGGAACCAAGCCTCCATGTTGGACAGATCCACGTGGGAAGAAAGAAAGTTGCCTCTAAATAACATCCAGTGAGGAACTGAGGCCTTCAAGCAAACACCCCAGGAGGAACTCTCTCAAGAGCTCAGAAGCAGAACTTTCCAACGTGAAACTCAAGATGACTGCAGCCCAGCCAATACCTTGATTGTAGCCTGTAAGAGATCCTGGAATAGAGGACCAGCTAAGATGTACCTGTAAACTTAATTCATAAAAACTATAAGCTACTCAAATGTGTATTGCTTTAAGCCACTAGTTCAGGGATAATTTTTTTATAAAGTAATAGACATTATTTCAGACACACACACACCTCTAAAAAATCCTAATTATCGTCAAACACCAAGACACTTCACATTCAGACTGGGCACTTTCTTGAGGGGTCCCCAGGTGGCGCAGTGATAAAGAAGCCAATGCAGGAGACCTGGATTCTATCCCTGGGTCAGGAACATCCTCTGGAGTAGGAAATGACAACCCGCTCCAGTATTCTTGCCTAAAAAATTCCATGGACAGTGGAGCCTGACAGGCTACAGTCCATGGGGTCACAAAGAGTCTGACATGACTAAGCAAGTGAGCATGCATGCATTCACTATTTCTTGAGTCAAATCAGATCAAGGTGTGTAAGTCCACTGACAGTTTTATACCCTTCCTTCCCAATAGACTTGGTCTAAGACCGGTTTCTCTATAAGCCTGGCCTCCCATATGCAGAGTTGAGCCTCAGACATTAGCTTTTCTGGGCTTTTCCCTTATCCCCTGATCCAGTTTCTATTGAGTCCAAAGACAAGTTTATTGAAACTACTGCAGTAAGAGAGACCAAAAGTGTCTCAGCTGGAGTAATCAGGGGAATGTGTTTATAAAGTTTAAGGGCCTGAGTTGCATGATTTTAAGGCAGGTCTTAAGAAGGCATGGAATGAGTTGAGACTCAGCAAAGCTAAGGACACTGGACCCTTCAAGTGGTGGGCACAGCAAGTCAAGGGTCTTAAAGAGGGCCTTCATGAACAGTCTCACAGTTTTGCTTTTTAGGTGAAATTCACATCATGTAAAATTAATCATGTTAAAGAAAACAATTCAGTGGCAATAAGCACAGTCATACTGTTGTGCAGGCACCATCTCTATCAAATTCAAAAACAAAACAAAAAACCCCCAACCCACAACACTTGCTTCACATTCCCTAACCCCACCCCCAGGATTTTTAGGCTTTATGGATTTACCTTTTCTGGATATTTCATTTAAATGGAATCATACAAAACTCCACTCAAAATCCTATAATGGCCTATAGGGGAAAAGAATCTAAAAAAGAGTGGATATATTGTACAGGTATACTTGATTCACTTTGCTCTCCACCTGAAACTAACACAACATTATAAATCAACCTGACTCCAATAAAAAAAATTTTAAATCTCAGGAGAAATACAAATGATGTAGACACTTAACTAAAATATAAAAAATAATAAATTAAGTTTTTTTTTAAATAAATGGAATCTTACAATAGATAAACTCTGGTGTCAGACTAAAGAACAAGATACAGGAGAATGAACTAATTTACCTACTGTCAAGATTTCTTTGATCTCTAGATCTTGTTGGTAATGTTAAAGATACTAGGAGGTCTATAGAGACACAAATTAAAAAATCTTCTTATAGGAGACCGTTCCCTCTAGGGGGCCTGTGTTATTCAAGCTCTTTGTTGTTTAGTCGCTCAGTCCTGTCCAACTCTTTGTGATCCCATAGACTCTAGCCCACCAGGCTCCTCTGTCCATGGGATTTCCCTGGCAAGAATACTGGAGTGAGTTGCAATTTCCTTCTCCAGGGGATCTTCCTGACCCAGGGATCAAACCTGCATCTCCTGCACTGGCAGCTGGGTTCTTTACCCCTGAGCCACCAGGAATTCTGACTCTCCTGTTCCTTTCCAAACCATAACATGTAAGACCCTCTCATTTTGGGGAATTCTTGTAAAACATGAAATGAAGGGGCTTTCAGAAAAAAAAGGCAGTCCAGAGTCCCCCGTTTGGTTGTTAAAGACTTTGAACTCTAAATGAGACTTATAATTTTTTCCCCCTTCTTGAATTAAATTATCCAAAGATCTCTTTTTCTGAGAAGAAAAATTCATAGACCAAAATAATCATGGGTGATACATCACAGACTATCCTGAAAAGCATCATGTTAACAAGATAAAAGATTTGTGCCCTATTTGTGGACAGTTGTCAAAAGATTTGTACACTGCAAACTGATTATCAGATATTAAGGGCCATCCAATGATCTGTTTTCCAGGGGAAAAAATACTCCAAAGGGGTTATCAAATAACACAAGAAAGTGTTGAACCACTCATCAAGAGTGATACTGCACCAGGAGATGAAACTTGCAATGTAGCCATCATCAGATATGGCTAAATCAAAATAACTTGGGCTTTATCTTAAGTAACGAGCTTTTCTTGTAAGGTCTGGAAAAAAAAAAAATGGAAGTGTCCAAAAACAGAGCATCATTCCCTAAATTACTCCAAAGCTCTATTTCTTAAAATAAGTTTGATTACAAAGGCAAGCTCAAATGAAAGGTCCAAAATTTTTGTATTACTTTTTCTTTGATAAAGTAAGAGAGTTCAATTTTATGCTACCTAATGGACATATCAGGAAACCCAAAGATTTTGTTGAAAAGGTATCTTAACAGTTAAATTTTTCTGATTTGGGGATTTTGCCTTGGAAAGCTAAAGTCAAGAAGGGATGTCAAAGGAAACAAAATAGGAATATAAATCATCACATCCAAAGGCAAAAAATAGTTACAGACAATATTTTTAAACTCACAAGAAAAACAATGATTATTAGAAGTTTAACCTTTGTCAATAAAAGGGGAAATCTGGATCAAAATGATTCAAAATTCGCCCAAAATTTAGACATTTAGCAGAATATTTGGGCAGTGAAAAGGAATCTCTGTTATTTGGACACAGAATAATTTGGTCATTTTTTTAAAGAGAAAACCCAAATAATGGGAGGGGAGTTTGAGGCAGAATGGATACCTGTTTATGTATGGCTGAATTCCTTCACTGTTCACCTGAAACTACCACAACATTGTTAATACCCCAATTCAAAATTAAAAGGTTAAAAAAATAAATAAAATTTAAAAATCTAAAAAGAAAGCCCAAATACATTTTAATTTGATGTGTCATAGATATGATTCCTGAATATTCATTGGAAGGACTGATGCTGAAGCTGAAACTCCAATACTTTGGCCACTGATGCAAAGAACTGACTCACTGGAAAAGACTCTGGTGCTGGGAAAGATGGAAGACAGGAGGAGAAGAGGATGACAGAGGATGAGATGGTTGGATGGCATCACCGACTCAATGGACATGAGTTTGAGCAAGCTCCAGGAGTTGGTGATGGACAAGGAAGCCTGGCGTGCTGCAGTCCATGGGGTCACAGAGAGTCGGACATGACTGAGTGATTGAACTGAACTGAGACATGAGATACATGATCGATGTAACAATTTTCAGTAAAAGATGCACAGACTCTTTTTAAATAAATCCATTAACACTAGGGCAACCTTGTAAATAGTACTTTTTTTTTTTCACAATTCAGCATTTCCTTCAAACTCATGCTAGCATTACAAACCTAACAAACAAATTTTACCTTCCTCAGTCCCTTAACGTTTAATCTGACTTTAAAAAATGTAATAAAAGATTAATGCTATCTCTAAACTTTTTAGATCAATCTTAATATGCCTTTACATGTATGTATTTAGGCATATACAAATATGTAACTATGGAAATAGATTTTGTTAGCATAAAATATGTGTACATACATGTATGTATATATAAATAAATTTATCATTCTAATAAACTTTAACAATTTCCTTAAAAGGCAAACTATATTTACTATTTTTTATATGTACTTATATTTCTCCAAAATTATTGCACTTAGTATTATCTCAACAATTTACGTGAATTACTCCCTTACTAAGGCAAGCAGCTTTTGTTTTTCCAGACAGAGAACTGGAAGATCAGAAACAAAAATAGCTAATTTTTTCCACATATATATTTTACCACTGTGACAATTTCTAAGGTAGAAAAACAAGCATATTTATTATAACATTTAAAGATATTTGCATATTTTGCCAAGGTACAGTTGTTGTTGTTTAGTAGCTAAGTCATGTCTGACTCTTTTACGACCCCATGGACTGTAGCCCACCAGGCTCCTCTGTCCATGGGATTTCCCAGACAAGAATGCTGTAGTAGGTTGCCATTTCTTTCTCCAAGGGATCTTTCCGACCCCAGGGATCAAACTCACATCTCCTGAGTTGAGAGGCAAATTCTTTACCTGAGCCACTTGGGAAGCCCAAGGTATAGTAATTAATATATAAAATAAAGGTCAGTTAAAATCATATTTAATACCTAATATTTACACCTTTTTCTTAAAATTGCCCACAAATCCAAAATTTATGGATAAATTAATATTAATTTAATGTTAGTCTAAAGTTGACTAAAGGTACAGAAATTACAATTTAAGCTAACACATTACATATGAATGATTTTTAGCATTACAGGAATTCACAGGATCAACTGTTTTTAAAAGATATGTATTGTTACAATTTCATATAATTAAATATGACTCTACATTCTTATGATTTTAAATAATTTGTAGAAACAATGATAACTTACTGAGTTCATAGAATTTATGTAGGAATTTTTATATTTTTAGAATATGCATGATAAACTAAATCCAAATCTTGTCTTAAAATATTTTGCTAACACTACTTTTAAATGTTGGTCAAACGAGGGAGCAGAAATACAGTTGTTTTTAAGCTAAAGTTAAATCTCTCTAATTTGAGGCATCAATTTCAGGAATATCACATAAGTTAATTTTAATACAACATAATCTCTGTATTCATATACCAAAATATATATAACTAAGCTGTCTCAGAGATGAGAAAAAAAGAAATGTTTCCTTCAGTTCAGAACCCTTTACGATGTATGCAATCCACAGAACTGACTGACTGCCCTGTGTCTCCTGGTGGCTCAGATGGTAAAGAATACGCCTGTTATGCAGGAGACCTGGGTTTGATCCCTGGGTCAGGAACAGACTCTGGAGAAGAGAATGGCAACCCACTCCACTATTCTTGCTTGGAGAATTCCATGGACAGAGGAGACTGGCAGGCTACAGTCCATGGGGTCGCAAAGAGTCAGACACGACTAAACAACTAACACTTTCACTTTTCCTGTGTTTCCAAACTCCTAAGACACTTCCCTCCTGTTTTTTTTCTCAACCAGCAAGACTTAATGCATATGAGCAAAAGAGTACGTCTCTCTCTCTCATGCACACAGGCATGCACATAGACCTACTTCCCTCAGTGGTTCAGATCCTGACAGTGCAGACAGAGTCTCTCAAAGAGCTCTGCTTCTCCATTCAAGAAGCCCCAGTTCACACAGGAATCAGGCAATGATGGCTCACTCTCCCTGAAGATGCCGTACCAGAAATGGCCCTGACACCTTGATCGCGCCCTCAGACACCAATGTCATCTTGAGCTGAGTCCTAACCCAATGACAGGGCCTCTGATTCTACAAGCTCTAGTTTCACTTATGTCAAATGATCTATTTTTTCCTTTGCCAAAAATGTCCTAACTCTGTCTTCTCACCAGCCCTCACATCTATCCCTGAAAAGATCAGAAGACTTCTTTTTTAAATTCCAGACATCCTACCCTCCTACTCTCATCTTTAACAACAGCCAAGACTGGCCCCTAGCTGCCCTCACTGGTGAATGACAGAAGGAAACATAAGCTGAGTGCCTACTGACACTCCTCAAACATTCAGAAAATATCCACCATGTATTTATCATTATCCTCTTAATATATATTGTCACACAGAGCATCTATATCATTTAGTTGTATAGTAACATCAGAGTAAGCACTGTGGAAGTGGTCACTTCCACTTTCAGAGTTAGGAAAATTGAAGCTGAAAAACTAAATCAGAACAGTACTAAGGGTTGAGAGCCCAAATGTGGTTGAAGCCATGTCTGTCGTGATGGCAGATGCTCTTCCCAGATGCTCTGATGTTTTCCTGAAAACACTGAGCTGGCCAACCTGGGTCCCACTGTGCCAGCCATCCTTCCCACAGAGAACCAAGGGGATAAACTGCCAGTGTGTGTGGCCCACACAAGGCACTGCCCCTCAAAGATGTATTTTCTGTAAGTTCTTCTAGTGCCACAGTGATTGAAACATATTTAAGTGTAAATCACGGATCAGCAAAATAGGGGTCCACTGTCTGCTTTTTTTAAATAGATTTTTAATTGAATTTTTTTAACTGTTTGGTGTTTTTTAACTGTTTGGTTGTGCTATGGAGCATGTGGGATGTTAGTTCCCTTACCAAGGATCAAACTGAATGCCCCCTGTATTGGAAGTGCAGAGCTTTAACCACTGGACTGCCAGGAAATCCCACTGCCTGTTTTTATAAAGCCCAGGAGCTAAGGGTGATTTTTACATATCTACATGGTTGAAAAAAAATTTAAGTAGTAATATTTTGTGACAGTTGAACCTTCATGAAATCCAAATTTCAGGTTTCATACATAGTTTTATCAGAACACCTACACTCTCATTTCAGTATTGTCTAAGGCATGTGCTTCTGCACTATGAGCAACAGAGTTGGGCCATTACATCAGAGGTCCTATAGCCTACAGAGTCTAAAACTCTATCTGGCTTTTTATTTACCAAAAAAAAAAAAAATAAACAAAATTTGCTGATTCCTGGTGTTGTCATACAACCATTTTAGGAGCAAGATATTTTGTGTTGCTTGAGAAAGCTAAGGGAGAAGGAAGGGATGAGTCCAAGGATAAATGGATGTTTAAAACCAAGAGAAGTGGTGTCATGGTGAGAGGAAGACAAAGTTCAGAAAGAAAAAGATTTATCAGCCTGTAATGTGGCTTACATCCATTGTAGGCCCAGGAAATACAATGCCAACTCTCCATTTAATCAATCAGTTCTAATACAAATAAAAGTGATGGCGATAATTAACATAATAATAGCTGGCATAATAAATAGCACTTCACATGGGCTTGGCACTGTGCACAGGGCTGTGCAGGCTTATTCTCAGAGGAACCCTTACCATGATCTTATTTGATAATCCTACTGTTACCCTACTTTTCAGATGAAACTAAGGAAGAGAGAGTTTGAGTAACTGACAATCTACGGTACAAAAGAGGAAGTTCATGGACAAAGTCTTACAAATTACTATCATCCCTTGAAAAGCTCTCATTTTGTCAAACATGTTAGTGCTGCCAGCTCTTCTTTAGGAATGATCCTAGACCTCGAGGCTCAGTATTTGATTTTGATGGCAAAAGTTTCCAGCCTTAGAAGAGAGATCTGATTTTACAAGACATGTGAGGTCAAGTCCAGTGAGTGATGAAGCTGGATGGTAATGACTTGAGTTAAAAACAAGGCGTCCCTGTCACGCTGAGCAGTGACTTTCCTGGCAAGACTCTCTGCCTAAATCAAAAGATAATGTCAAGAGAGAGAGCTATTAGCGAGAAAAGAAAAAAGACTCAATTCTTGTCTTTGTAGAGTTTCCAATCAAACTATTAGCACTTTAAGTCACTGAATTTTAATCCTACCATTCCATTCTTTTTCAATAGCCTAGAGGAGAATTGGAACCAATTCTTTTTAATAGTACAAGCAACTCAAGCCATCTCGAAAGACTGAATTTTGGAGTCGGAAAGGAAAAGTTGTCATCCCTAGTTTCATCACTGCTGGCTAGGTGATCTTGAACAGCTTCTCTGAGCTTCAGTTTCCTCATCTGTTAATACAGATACCTTGCAACATTCTCAAAAGGGACTCTGAGGGCGAATTAAGACTAATGACTCAGATCATCTATTGCATAAAATTGAAGCAGCATGTAAGACACTGACTGGCTTAAATTGGTTTCACTTCCTTAAAATAGGTTGTTGATTAATCAAAACCAGAGTTACTTTACAGAGACAGCACTGAGCATTTGCAGGATAGGAACCCAATCTCCAGGACGAATCTGGAATCTTCAGTCAACAAACATAAAGAACAGAAACATTGCCACCTGAGCCCTTACAAGAAGTCCTTTAATAAAGAAGATCTGGCTTCCAGCAGCAGAAGTAGCTTATATGGACTAGCCAGTCAGTTTCCAAGTTTGGAAATTCCCCTAATCCCTTAAATTTGGCCCCAAATCCTGGATTGGGGAGAGAGATTTGAGCCCTGCCTCTTGTCTCCTTGCTGACTGATCACAAAATAACACTCTCTCTTTTCTCAAAACCTGGTGAACCATCATCATATTGGCTTCTATGTTCCCCAGGAAGTGAATCCTCACTCTTTACACAACCAATCTATTTCTGTCTGCACATCTAGAATGGAACCAGTTATTTACAATCCTTATGATAACTGAGAAAATTACCAACTCTTTTTCTTTAATTCTATGGTTCAGATGAAACCAGGTACCACATGAGAAAGACTGCATGAGAACACTATAGACATGATAAAGAATCAGCAATGGTACATGGAAGGCACTCAGGGCTATGAGCTTCTTTCCTTCTCTACAGCAGGTTAGAAAGAAACTGGGCTGAGGTTCTCATCCAAGATGGCGCTTGTGCCCATCCACACTGGGATTCTCAAGGCCAGCTTCCTGGCATTTGTTCCAGAAGGGCAGTTCTTCTCCTACAAGGCACTTTTGAAGAAGGGTAAGAGAGGGATACTGATTGGCTGAGAGGAGAGGGGGATGTATTTCATTAAGTGTTTCACAGGAGTCACTTCCTTTTAATGAATGAAGTGGTGCAGATCACACCGGTGGCTCTAATGCAACTGGCAGTTCCACAGAGTTACGCTTCCCCTTAAATGGCAGCATCCTACAGTTACTTCTTCCCTGAATTTAATCTTCTGTTTACTTATTTCTACTTCTTGATTGAAAGCTTCTGGAGGACAAGTGCTAAGACTAGTTGGGTGGGTGGGTGTGTGTTTGGTAATCTTATAGCTATAGTGCCTAGCACAGAGTCAACATTCAAGATGTCCATGATGAATTAATGAATTGATGGTTTCCAACAAAAGCCAGAAAGTATGAAACTAGAAGAGGGCTGTGCAGCAATCCCCTTGCCTTTCAGGAAACTTTCAACTTGTAAGGCATTCTTGGGAAGAGAAAGTCTTTCCAGACCAAGGAATATGGTCCTCACCTCTCCGAGCATCTCATGTGTAAGTTCCCTTTGCTGGGAGAAGAGAGAGCGACAGGATGGCTGCATAACCATCCCCATCAGCTCACACGGAAGCTGTCTGCAACCTGCAGGGTGGCAACACACCTTCAGATTATGTTCTAGCATTTCACAAGCCTTTGGACGGAGACGTTCCCTACCCTCAGCATCCCACATGACTTAAGTCCACGTTTCTCTTCTCACAGCTCATCTAATCAAGCTTGGCTAAAAATATCCCGCCAACCACCCAAGGAAACCTTGTCTTTGTCTTTTCAAACAGTCTCGATGATACCAATGCACGGAAACCTCACACGGACAGACGGAGTAACGCTAGCAGGGTCTCTTTAAAGAGGAGGTCTTTAGGAAGGCAGGACACTCTACAATGAGGACCTTCCGCAGTGCAAGGTTCAGAGCTGTTGCTGTGGCAACTGCTGCACCCTCAGCCAAGTACTACCCAAATAAATGGTCTGTTCTTCTTCCCGCCCCTCCCCAAGTGAGAGAATAAGAGAAAGGATCGATGAGGCTTGCCAGGGGCATTTTTGGGAGTTCTGGAGTTAGTGAAAAAAAATTAAGTTTCGCAAAACAACAAAGAACCACGGCCTCCGGAACACGCCCACGCCCCTCAAAGGCAGCAGATGGGAAATAGGAGGAGCCAGGCGCCGGAACCTTAGCCGCCACCGTGGCTTTGGAGAAACGCTCCCAGCCCCAAACACCCCGGCGGGAGAAAGAAAGGAAGCTGCGGGGCAGCCGACCCCGCATTCCAGCGGAGGGCTCGGGCCTCGCAGCCGGGGTGCCCCATCTCCCTCCTCCTCTGCTTCCTCCCCGGCCTCATCCAAACAACCCAAGAGCTTGGGTTAAACAAAGAGAGTGGTATGCCTTAAAAAAAAAAAAATTCTCTGCGTGTAGTAGGCGATAGGTGGAAAATTAATTACAGGAAATGCATGGGCAAAAAAAAAAAAAAATGGAGCAGCGTTTGTCTTCAAATGGATGCGATTCCCCCCTCCCCTGCTCGCCTCCGCGGTTCTGAACAGCCAGCCAGCGCTGTCACCACCCCGCCCCCAACCCTTTTATTATCAGTTGAATCACGTCTCGTGCCAAGCAAAAGGTCATTTCAGGTCATCTTGGAGAGGAAAAGACGGAGTAATGCATGCAAAGGTGCTGGAACTGGCAAGCAAAAAAGACAGAGCGAGAGATGCGGAGAGGGGCTCTGAAGCCCCGGCGTTCCAAAGAACACAGTTGTGCCAGCAAGACACAGGAAACGTTTCAAAGCGAGACAAGCGCTACCCAATCTGTAGCTAATTCCTTATAAAAATAGCAATGTGGCTTATAGATGCCTGGAGAGTAATTAAAGTTTCTAATTGTTCTCACCCTGAACCCCATTTTTGACCATCAGGGACAGAAACACTGTCCGTTGGTAAAGTCCACGGTCTGGAAACAAGTGTATGTGAACGTGGACTTGGAGGACCTGTTCAGCCGGCACAGAGGCAGGCCTTGGTGCCTGAACAGATGGGAAGGGCTGGGGTGGAGTGGAGTGCGGTAGGGGTCTGCCTTCCTGCAAGAAGTCCACAACCACCAGGGTATGTGGGCAGTGTATTTATTTGCCTTCTTTCAGGAGCAAGCACAGATCTCTTTGTTTGGAGGCAGGAGAAGAAAAAAAAAAGCAAGAAACATTGCACACAGTTTTTGTGGGTTTTTTTTTTTTTTCCTGCAATGTTTACTGGGTAGTGATGGCCTAGCATTTTTTTAATTTCTCTATTAAAGAAGATGCCACTGCCTTCTTTGAGTTTTTAATTCAATGCCATTTCAATAAAGACAACTGGCTGTCCCTGAATTCTTGCCAAGTGCACTTTCTCACTTTTTTTCCTTCCCACTACCACATTTTAAAGTCCTGTGTTTGCCTAATTTTTTAAGAAGCAACAACTTTTTTTCTTGCAGAAACACAAATGCCAACAGCAATCTATCAAGGGAGTGGGAGGTTTGGGTTACAAATTGTTTGCTTGTAGATTCCCAGAGTCTCTAACATGGAAATGCCCATCCTTGCCAATTCCCTGTCCTCTTGCTTTGCTCCCTCTCTTCTTCCTCATCAGACTCCATCTACCATTAAAGTAAGCTGATTAGTGACACAGTCTGTCATAGTCGAGGCAGAGATTAGGTGAGAGCCATGCATTTATCAACTCTTCCTGGAAAACAGCTCATTGTAGTGGTGTCATCTCAGTGTGTGACACCTGCCTCCATATGCCTGTTCCCCAGCTCAAAGCATTATATAAACACACTGAATACATATCAGTTCTTTCATTAGAGTTTATGTGTCCAGAGAAATACAAGTAGTTCTTGCTCCTGCTACTTTTGTTGTAGGTATTAGCTGCAGAAAGCTCTGGGTATTTGAAGAGAATGGACTACAATCACTTCATTCGGGGTGGGCACTGTACACCGTGGAAGGAAGGAAGAATACACAGGAGTCCATTATGGTTGGGGAAAAATACCTTGATTTAATGGAAGTCAGTACCAGTCTAATAACTGAACTGCCAATAAGTGGATGAACACTGGTGGATTCTTACACCAGTCAGAAACTATGGACACCCACAAGTAACCAAAGAGAGCTCTCAGGGCGTTATTTAGTTCCCATTGGTTAAATGCACCACAGTGAAAGACCCTCAGGGAAAATCTGATAAAGGTACACTGGTGTATGCAGCTGGCACAGAGAGAAGATGGCAAGTTTCCTCTCAGAACCATTGCTATTGAGCAGCACTGAATCACAGAAAATAAGCAAAGCAGTAATACTCTTCCACGTTCATATCTTCCTAGGTCTCCTAACAAGAGCCTTAAGGTCCACTAGAAGTTCTAACAGACTCAAAACACATCGGTTAACAGGTATTTCCCAATGCCTTCCTGGGAAGGATGAAACCTGGGAAGGAAGATAAGAAGTACCCTACTATTTCTTAAATAATCATGTACTTCATGTGACTGTAACTAATTTAGTCCTCACAACTGTGGGTAAGTATTATTTCATTCACTAATGAAGAAAGTGATAATCAAGGTTAGCAGCAGAAAACACTACTCACTTAACAAAAGAAGTGAAGGAATGTGCATTTTTGGAGACCCCTGTTTCAGAGACCATGCTTAGCTTCTTACACGTAACTTTTCAATAATCCTATGTTATGCCTAATATTGTCTCCATTTTACGAAGAAATTGAGATTCGATGAACTTAAGGAACTTAAACAAAATCACAAAGCTAGAAATAAATAAGGAGCCAGAATTAACACTCACATCAGTCTGCCACCCAAATCTCTTGCTTTTTCATTATAATTGATGCCTCAAATAGAAGCTTGAGAAGGAAGAATGAAAAATCTGTTCTGAGCCTCATTCCTAACATGATATTACATAAAATATCCCCAATCTCTAGAAGGAAGGAAAACATACCTTGGCACGTGTCCTTGAGAGGGCTTCACTACAAAGTCCCACAGGCCTAGAGGAAAACATTTCAGAATTGCAAGGAGGATGACAAATCAATCAGCCTCTAGGTCTGGTTTTAAATGGAGACCTCGAGTGACATTGGTTGATGTTCCAAAGATGCCAAAAGTGCAAGATGGGAAATTCCCAGAGCCCACTCTCATTCTAGCTTTTTACTACTGGATTTAACACCATTTCTAAATGTAGCCATCAAATTTTCATATTCAGCTATTTGGCCATCTCCATGAACGGCATTTGTTTTTTCAAGAAATACTGATACCTACTAGGTACCATACATCAAATTTGTTCAGGTGGCTAGATAATGCTGCCATTAACTGTTTATGGAACATCAGAAGAGGAGGAAGAGAAAGAGAGAAGGAGGTCGGCATGGAGTGAGTGGAGAAGTCCGCGAATAAAGATAAGGCAGATGAAGACTAAAGTGCCTGCAGAAATTCCCACTAGAAAAGCCTAGTAAACAGTTGGATTTAGGGGTTTGGCTCTCAGGAGACAGAGCCAGTCTATAAAAATATAGACTTGGGAGTGCCTGACATATGGCAGATGGTAACTGACATTCTAGTGGTAACCAAGAACATCTAGAGAAACAGGGTAAAGTGGAATGAGAAGGAGACTGAGATGAACACAGCCCTGAAAACAGGATGCTTTAAGAGACATTTGTGATCATCAGGCAATTTTCTCAATTTCACATACAGCAAAATACACACCCTTACATTCACTTACTCATTCATTCAACAAGCACTTACTGATTACCTACTATGGTTTAAGTGCTTATTATACAAAGTACTTATAATACAAATACGATATGATCCCTTGTCTTAGGGAGATTTAATAGAGGAATATTATAATTACACACAAAGAGCTACCAACCTTCTTTCTGAAAGAGAAGCAAAGAAACTGATGATACAGGAGTTCATGGTGTAAATGAGATTTAAACTGGATCCTGCATAATGAATATGGTTGAAAATATCAGACGAAATGTGATTTCTGCACCTTTTATGCAATATGGATACTTAATAAATGCTAATATTGGGATAGACCAAAGCATGCTGAGAAGGAACAGAATATAATGGAAGAATAAACTCAGGAACAGCATAAAATGCAGTAGGTGTGAGGAACATCAGAGCGATTACACATCAAGGAAATGTGTGAAAAAGAGCAAAAGAGCTTAAAAGGAGAAAATCTCTACCTTCCTAGAGGAAATGATTTCATTAACTAATGATAGACCTGCAAAGAGCATTTTGGGGACGTTTCCTTCACCTACCAGGGATGATAAAGCATCTAATTTGGGAAACTGAAGAACACATGTTAGCCACAGTCCTCCAGGTAGCACTAGTGGTAAAGAATGCACCTGCCAATGCAGGAGACACAAGAGACGCGGGTTCGATCCCTGGGTTGGGACGATCCCCTGCAGAAGAGGATGGCAACCCACCCCAGTATTCATGCCTGGAGAATTCCATTGGACAGAGGTGCCTGGTGGGCTACACAGTCCATAGGGTCGCAAAAAGTTGGACACAACCGAAGCGACTAAGCACACATGCAAGGCTCTCCAATCATGACTAACGGAAACAAACTGGAGGAACCTGAAGAAGAAAGTAGGATCAGGAGTATTTGTTATACAAGTGACATGGTAGTAACAGAATTAAAAAAAAAAAAAAACTGCTGGGTCTAAGGAAGGATTTGGAAGCATGAATTAGAAAGCTGTAGGGACATGGGTCTGACTCTGCCTTTCTCTCATCTCTGCCTGTTTTCTTCAAACTTCTTCCTTCACTAACTCCCTCCCTCTCTGGACACATGCTAGAATGTGGGTGCAGAATCATTTACATGTTGCAGTTCCTGGCCCACACAGCCTTTAATACATTGTTCTTGAAACCCGATGCCAAATTAGAAGGCAAAAAAAGGCAGCAGGCTCAGTATGAGTCAGCTGTCCCCCTGAGGCACAATCACATGCTGGGAGACTGGGCACATGGAAGATAGAAAGGACACAAGGCAGTGGCTGGTTAACTGGGCACATACCCTCCTCAAACGACCAAAACACCCTGAGTTTGGGCCTTTGGCCTGAAACCACTCACATCATTTCCTTAAAGAAGACTAAGAAACAAGTGAACTACAGGATTAAATCAGGTGAAAGCAGGAAGAGAAAACAAACATGCGTTATGTTTAGTCACTAAGTCGTGTCCAACTTTTGCAGCCCCATGGACTATAGCCTGCCAGGCTCCTCTGTCCATGGGATATCCCAGGCAAGAATATTGGAGTGGGATGCCATCTCCTTCTCCAGGGGATCTCGAAGCCATTGTAGGTGCCTGTAACACATCTCCCCTGATTGTTCACAATGAGGAAGACGAGTTTACTGCCAGGGGTCATTTCAGCAGCTCACAAGCACCTTCACCAGGGGTATATTCCATCTTGAGAAACCACTGCGCTCATCTATAAGAAGCAACTCCTCATCGTGAAAGTTTTTTCATGAGATGGCAGAAATTCGGTCACTACTTCCAGCTCCACTTCTAATTGTAGTTCTCTGGCTATTTCCACCACATCTGCAATTACTTCCACCACTTAAGTCTTGAAACCCTCAAACTCATTTATGAGGGTGGGAATACACTTCTTACCTCCTGTTAATGTTGATGCTTTGATCTCACCCCTTGAATCATAAATGTATTTCATGGCATCTAGAATGGCAAATCCCTTCCAGAAAGCTTTCCATTTAGTTTTCCCAGATCCATCAGAGAAATCACTATCTTTGGCAGCTATAGCCCTATGAGATGTAATTATTAAACAGTAACACTTGAAAGCCAAAATGACCCCTTATCCATGGACTGCAGAACGGGTATTGTGTTACCAGGCATGAAAATGACATGAATCTTGCTGTATATTTCCATCAGAGCTCATGAGTGACAATAGGCATTGTCAATGAACAAAATATTTTGAAAGAAGTATTTTATTTCTGAGCAGTAGGTGCCCATAATGGGCTTAAAATATTAAGTAAACCACGTTGTAAACAGATGCACTATCATCCAGGTTTTGTTGTTCCTTTTGTAGAGCATCAGTTCAGTTCAGTTGCTCAGTCGTGTTCAACTCTTTGCGACACCATGGACTGCAGCATTCCAGGCCTCCCTGTCCATCACCAAGTCCTGGAGTTTACTCAAACTCATATCCATTGAGTCGGTGATGCCATCCAACCATCTCATCCTTGGTTGTCCCCTCTCCTCCCGCCTTCAATCGTTCCCAGCATCAGGGTCTTTTCAAATGAGTCAATTGTGGCCAAAGTATTGGACTTTCAGCTTCAACATCAGTCCTTCCAATGAATATTTAGGACTGATCTCCTTTAGGATGGACTGGTTGGATCTCCTTGCAGTCCAAGGGACTCTCAAGGGTCTTCTCCAACACCACAGTTCAAAAGCATCAATTCTTCGGCACTCAGCTTTCTTTATAGTCCAACTCTCATATCCATACATGACTACTGGAAAAACCATAGCCTTGACTAGACAGACCTTTGTTGGCAAAGTAATGTCTCTGCTTTTTAATATGCTATCTAGGTTGGTCATAATCCAAGGGGCAAGCATCTTTTAATTTCATGGCTGCAGTCACCATCTGCAGTGATTTTGGAGCCCCTCAAAATAAGCTCTCTCACTGTTTCCATTGTTTCCCCATCTATTTGCAATGAAGTGATGGGACCAGATGCCATGATCTTAGTTTTATGAATGTTGAGCTTTAAGCTAACTTCCTCACTCTCCTGTTTCACTTTCATCAAGAGGCTCTTTAGTTCTTCACTTTCTGCCATAAGGGTGGTGTCATCTGCATATCTGAGGTTTTGATATTTCTCCCAGCAATCTTGATTCCAATTTGTGCTTCATCCAGTCCAGCATTTCTCATGATTTACTCTGCATATACATTAAATAAGCAGAGTGACAATATACAGCCTTGACGTACTCCTTTCCCAATTTGGAACCAGTCCATTGTTCCATGTCCAGTTCTAACTGTTGCTCCTTGATCTGCATACAGGTTTCTCAGGAGGCAGGTCAGGTGGGCTGGTATTCCCATCTCTTTGAGAATTTTCTAGTTTGTTGTGATCTACACAGTCAAAGGCTTTGGTGTAGTCAATAAAGCTAGAAGTAGATGTTTTTCTTGAACTCTCTTGCTTTTCCGATCATTCAGCACATGTTGGCAATTTGATCTCTGGTTCCTCTGCCTTTTCCAAATCCAGCTTGAACATCTGGAAGTTCACGGTTCACATGCTATTGAAACCTGGCTTGGAGAATTTTGAGCATTACTTTGCTAGTGTGTGAGATGAGTGCAATTGTGCAGTAGTCTGAACATTCTTTGGTATTGCCTTTCTTTGGGATTGGAATGAAAACTGACCTCTTCCAGTCCTGTGGCCACTGCTGACTTTTCCAAATTTGCTGGCATATTGAGTGCAGCATTTGTAAACATAGGAAGAGTAAAATTGGCATAAATCTTAAGAGCCCTAAGATTTTCAGAATGACAAAGGAGAACTGGCTTCAACTTAAAGTTACCAGCTGCTTTATCCCCTAACGAATGAAAGTGCAAGTGAAGTCGCTCAGTCGTGTCCAACTCTTTGCGACCCCATGGACTGTAGCCCACCAGGCCCCTCCATCCATGGGATTTTCCAGGCAAGAGTACTGGAGTGAGTTGCCACAAGAGAGTCAGCCAATCCTTTGAAACCAGGCACTGACTTCTCCTCACTAGCTATGAAAATCCTAGATGGCATCTTCTTCCAATAGAAAGCTCTTTTGTCTACACGGAAAACTCTGTTCTTTAGTGTAGCCTCCTTCATTAATTATCTTAGCTTAGACCTTCTGCATAAATTGTTCCAGTTTCTATATCAGCACTTGTTTCTGCTTCATCTTGCATGTTTATCTTAAGAAGACAGCTTCTTTCCTTAAACCTCATGAACTAACCTCTGTTAGGTTCAAACTTTTATCCTATAGCTTCCTCACCTCTCTCAACCCTCACAGAGTTGAAGCGAGTTAAGGGCCTTGTTCTAGATTAGGCTTTGGCTTAAGGGACTGTTGTGGCTGATTTAAGCTTCCATCCAGACCACTAAGATTTTCTATTTATCAGCAATAAATCTGTTTCACTTTCTTATAGTTTGTGTGCATGCTGGAGAAGCACTTTTAATTTCCTTCAAGAACATTTCCTTTGCATTCACAACTTGGCTGTTTGTGCACGAGGCCTAGCTTTCAGCTTAGCTCAACGTTCAACATGCCTTCCTCACTCATCATTTCCAGCTTTTGCAATTCTTCCCTTTACTTGAACACTTAGGGCCCACTGTAGGATTATGAACTGGCCTAGTTTCAATGTAACTGTGACTCAGGGAATAGGGAGGCCCAAGGAGAAGGAGATGAGGGAACAGCCAGTCAATGGAGCAGTCAGAACACACACAACACTTATTAAGTTCACGGTCATATAGATGTGGTTCATGGCACTCGCGAGAAGGCAATGGCACCCCACTCCAGTACTCTTGCCTGGGAAACCCCATGGACGGAGGAGCCTGGTGGGCTGCTGTCTATGGGGTCGCACAGAGTCAGACACGACTGATGCGACTTAGCAGCAGCAGCAGCAGCATGGCACTCAAAAACAATTATAGTAGGAACAAAGTTCACGGATCACCAGAACAAATAATGAAACCTTTGAAATATTACGAAAAATTACCAAGATGTGACAAAGAGACACCAAGTGAGCAAATACTGTTGGAATAATAGCACTGACAGACTTGCTCAATATAGGGTTGCCACAAACTATCAATTTTTAGAAAGCACAGTATCCGAGAAGGGCAGTAAAGCAAAGCTCAACAAAAAGAGGTAAGTCTGTATCCATGCAAAGACCTGCATGAAGATGTTTATAGCAAGTTTATTCTTAATTAGCAAATATTGGAAACAACCCACTGGTCCACCACTTTCAGATAACAGAATACCACTCCGTAATAAAAAGGAAAAAAAACACTAATATATGAAACAGTATGGATATTCTCAAAAGCATTAGGTTAAGTGAAAGAAGCCAGATTTGATTTATGTAACATTCTGGAAAAGAGAAAGCTGAAATCATCATTAACTTAGGATAGAAATAGAAGAATGAGGTTTATTACAAAGGAGAATAAGGGAATTTTTAGGGGTTGTGGGAATGTTCTAGCTCTTGTCTATGACAGTGGTTACATGACTGTAGACATCTGTCAAATCTCATTGAACTGTGTACCTAAAAAGTGTGAATTTTACTTATGTAAACTATACTTCAATAAAACTGACTTGAAAATGAAGAAAACTGGCTGAAGTGACTGACCAACGAACTGAATATATATTTGAGACAAACACAAAGTTAAATATTACTAAATATCTATTTATTTTTACTCTACAGTCACAAAACAGGAGCAAGAGCAGGTTCAGACATTTTCATACATAGATTTGTTGCAGATTTTTCCTAGACCTGCAAACTGGGTGTATCTGTGCATTAATTAAAATCTTCTCATTTCCTCTCCTAAGCACTCTGACCTCCTCTTGCTCCTAGGCTATGGTATCCAAGAACACAGATGCCTATTCACAGCTCACCCATATGGAGCTATATTCACTCTCCTCTTCCCAGACCTGGGCACCATCCCAAGAATAGTACACAAAGAGGAAAATGTCGTGAAGAAAGGTTGATTCCACTTCCGTCAGATCCACTCTCTGATTTCCTCTGGAGAATACAGATCTGACATTCACTGGGCACTTTCTCAACACTACCACGAAACACTGGCTCAGCTCTTGGCAGTCAGTCTTGTAGTTCAGAATAGGCCACCATTTTTCTTTAATGGATCACTGAACCAAATTAAAAATCAGTTCTAGACCAGACACCAAACAGATCTTTCAGTGGAGATGAACTTCAAGCTGGGTTCAGAAGGAAGACTGAAACAAGAGTTGGTAGAGAGAAAAGGGAAAGAAATCGGCCAAAACAAGGGACCAAGAAGAGACTAGAGAACAGGGCTGCCTTACTAGTTCAACGGAACTTTCTCTTAGAAAATGCAGGGGTGTCCCACAGAGTCCACCCATCCACACAAAGCACAGACTTTCTATGCCTCCTGCCTCCTCTCTTTTCAAATGATTCAACGTGGAAAAGCTGCTTTTCTCTCCAGACATTGGTGAATCTCCCTTCCCTACCAAAAAAAAAAGAAAGCATTCCCCAAATAAAGAAAACTTCTGAATACTTAAAAGTGGGATTACTTCACTGACTGTATATTTGGTTTATTCACTCAAAGAGAAAGATCTATGACACAGAACAAAACAAAACAACTCTAGTATGGGTATTCTTTATTCACGGAATTTCAAATAAAATAATTCTTTCAGATTGAATTAAAAAGAAAAACTATTCCCCTGCAGGATAGACTTGAACCATTCACCCTGACATATAGTAATGTTTAAATCTGCTCCTAACCTGTCTCTCCACCAAAATCTTTCAGTAACTACTACTTTTTTTTTAATTAGTTTATTTATCTATTTTTTAACTTTACAATATTGTATTTGTTTTGCCATACATTGACATGAATCCACCATGGGTGTACATGTGTTCCCCTTCCAGAACCCCCCTCCCGCCTCCCTCCCCATCCCAATAACTACTACTTTTTTTTTTAAAGAGACAGCTTTATTGAAGTATAATTAGCATATGATCAACTGTACATGTGCACTTTAAATTTTATTAAAATAAAATTTGATACACAAATACACCTATGAAATTATCACCACAATCAAGATGCTGAACATAACCACCACCCACTAAAGTTACTTCACTCCTCTGTCTAAATCCTTCCTCTTGCCCCTTGCCCCTCTGCTGCTGCTGCTGCTAAGTCACTTCAGTCGTGTCCGACCCTGTGCGACCCCATAGATGGCAGCCCACCAGGGTCCTCTGTCCCTGGGATTCTCCAGGCAAGAATACTGGAGTGGGCTGCCATTGTCCCTCTAGGAAACTGATTTTCCTTCTTTTGGGGGGATGTTTATCTTTTTTAAAAAATTTTTATATTGAAGTATAGTTGATTTGCCAACAAAGGTCCATCTAGTCAAAGCTATGGCTTTTTCATTAGTCATGTATGGATGTGAGAGTTGGGCTATAAAAAGAACTGACTCCCAAAGAACTGATGCTTCTGAACTGTGGTGTTGGAGAAGACTTTAGGGAGTCCCTTGGACTGCAAGGAGATCAAACCAGTCAGTCCTAAAGGAAATCAGTCCTGAATATTCATTGGAAGGACTGATGTTGAAGCTGAAACTCTAATACTTTGGCCACCTGATGCGAAGAACTGACTCACTGGAAGAGACCCTGATGCTGGGAAAGATTGAGGGCAGGAGGAGAAGGGGACGACAGAAAATGAGATGGTTGGATGGCATCACTGACTCAATGGACATGAGTTTGAACAAGCTCCAGGAGTTGGTGATGGACAGGGAGGCCTGGTGTGCTGCCGTCCATGGAGCCGCAAAGAGTTGGACATGACTAAGCCACTGGGCTGAACTGAACTGATAGCTGACTTACAATATTGTGTTTGATGATTTGCCTTCTATCACTATTTCTTGAATTATACTGTGTGTACTGCTTTCATTTGGCATAACTGAGATTCCTCCACGTTGTTTATATTAATACGTTGTTGTTTTCATTTTATAGATGTGCTACAATTTGTTTATTCATTTACCTGTTGACGTACATTTGTATTCCTTCCCATTTTGATCTATTACAAATAAAGCTGCTATGGACATTCATGGATAATTCTGTATAAGTCTCGTGTGGATGTATGCTTTTAGTTCTTTTGGGTAAATACAAAGGACTAAAATGACTGAGTCATACAGTAGGTATATTTTAACTTTTTAAAGAAACTGCCAAATTCTTTCCAAAGTGATTGTATGATTTTAATTTCCCATCAGGAGTGTAGGAGAGTTCCAGTTTCTCTGCACCCTTGTCACATTTGGTATGGTCACACTTTTTAATTTCAGCCATTCTAACAGTGAGCAGTAGTATTTCCTTGAGGTTTTAATTTGTATTTCCGTAAAGACTGATGAGGTTGAGCATCTTTTCATGTGCTTACTTGCCAATAACTACTACTTTTAACTCACTCCTCTAGCCAAACTTCACAGATCATCATTTTAGGAAGGTGCCAAAAAAAAATAAATACATTTCCATGCTTTCGCTTACACATACATCCCTTAGGGAGAAAGTTTCCTTTCTCAACTCTAGTTCTGAAGTCCTGATCTTTCTTGAAGAACTTAAGAGTGTCCCCTAGGAAAGTCACTACTCTGGGTGCCTGACGTGTGCTCTCTTAGCCAATCGTCACCCCTCTAAGATGTGTAAGAATATCACTAATCTCTAGTCAAGAAAGGAAGGCAAGTAGTTGAATCACTTAAGGAGAAACAGATACAGAATAAGGATTCAATATCAAATCTTAATTATATTAAATTTATGCTATTCTATATAGTATTCTGTGCCTCTTTATGGGACCTCAGCATATGTGTGTTACTTTGTGATGATATGTGTGTGTTTAATTTTTCAAATAAGATGGACAGTAACCTTATCTTTTGTGGATGATGCAGGTTTGATCCCTGGGTCAGGAAGATCCCCTGGAGAAGGAAATAGCAACCCACTCCAGTATTCTTGCCTGGGAAATCCCATGGACAGAAGAGCCTGGTGGGTTACAGTCCATGGGGTCACAAAAGAGTGGACACAACTTAGTGACTAAACAACAAACCTTATCTTTACATTACCTTGAGCTTTAAGGATGACATTACAGAAGTACACAATTCTTTTGGTATATTACATAGCAATATATTTGATGAGAAGCTTTCCTTCACAACTACCAGCAATTTATCCTTACATATACAAAGACATGGGACAGTAGATTCTTTTCCAGTTCTTTATGAGAATAAAATCTGAACAACTTAGTGACAAGTTGGATTTTACATTTTTAAAGTGTTTGTGGTCCATATTATTCAGAATCTTAGGTTCACAGTTTCAATCTGTCAGACAAGGGCTTAGTTGCCAGACCAGGGATCAAACTCATGTCCCTTGCATTGGCAGATGGATTCTTAACCACTGGACCACCAGGGAAGTTCCTTCAACTTATTGAAAGTGAAAGTTGCTCAGTCGGGTCTGACTCTTTGCAACCCCATGGACTATACAGTCCAAGGAATTCTCCAGGCCAGAATACTGGAGTGCGTAGCTTTTCCCTTCTCCAGGGGATCTTCCCAACCCAGGGATCGAACCCAAGTTTCCCTTATTACAGGCAGATGCTTTACCAGCTGAGCCACCAAGGAAGCCCAAGAATACTTGAGTGGGTAGTCTATCCCTTCTCCAGCAGATCTTTCCAACCCAAGAATCAAACTGGGGTCTCTTGCATTACAGGTGGATTCTTTACCAACTGAGCTACCAGGGAAGCCCCACTTATTAAGGGTACATATTTTTGTCCACAAATCTGAAAGAAGCTCTTTGAGGATGAGAGCCATGTTGAAATTTTGAGTATTTATGAGATACACAGGACAAAATTTTGCAAGCAAAATGGTGCCCACATGGCAAGTGAACCGTAAAATGGAAAAATGGTTGTGAAGTCATCAGGGCTGACTCAGAAAAGCTTGATTCACAATTGCATCTCCAAACCACATTTCTAAATCTATTCTGTGTATATAACTTTAATGCTAGGACATAAAGACGGATTTGTGTCATTATTCAGAAGTACTCGGAAACCAGCATATTTTGATTCAATTGAAAATTGAGTTAAAAAAAAAAAAAAAAAACTTGGTTCCAGTCCTATTTCTTTCATGAGTTGGCTGTGTAATTTTTTTTTAATTGAAGATAATTGCTCTACAGAATTTTGTTGTTCTCTGTCAAACATCAACAAGAATCATATCTATGGCTGATTCTTGTTGATGTTTGGCTGTGTAATCCTGCATCAGTCCCTCTCAATTTTATCTTCTACATCAGCAAAAAGGGAAATTCCAATGACATGAGTTCTGTCTTCCAACTCTAAAATTATATTGGCATTTATCTCCTACTTATCTTTTAAATTTCATATTACCCTTACCACAGCAAAAGTTAGAGTTAAGCAAAGAAGTTTACATTTAGTGTAGCTCAGATGGTAAAGAATCCAACTGCAATGCAGAAGACCCAGGTTTGATCCCTAAATTGAAAAGATTCCCTAGAGAAGGAAATGGCAACCCACTCCAGTATTCTTGCCTGGAGAATCCAATGGACACAGGAGCGTGGTGGGCTATAGCCCATGGGGTCACAAAGAGTCAAACATGACTGAGTGACTAAGCATGCATGCATATGTCATCTTGATTCATTCTCCCCATAGGCCACTGGAGGAGCTACTGTTATACAGGCTCTGAGAATATGAGCAATCTGTCCAAGTTCCCACAACTATCAAGAGAGAGGCAAGAGATGATCCTCAAATTTTCCAAATTGATCAACTCCAAGTCTTTTTCTACTACTCAAGTGACTCAACTAAGATCTGTTTTTTTTTTAAATTAGTAAATGAATAGATCAGAAACATTGACCGAGGATAAATATTGACCTATTTGCATTGTATTTAAATACAAGTCCTGCTATATAATGTTCTTTTTAGGATTCATGCCAATCTTTTATGATCTACCTACATTATTTCTCGACTATTGTACCCTTCAAGTGAGAACAGTAGACATTATTATCACCATCATATAAGAAAGGAGACCCAGGCTCAGAGCAGTGAAGCAATTCTACCTTAAACACAAGGTGTCTGGTGTAGAGATAGTAGAGTGTGTAAAGCTCTGTATTCTGAAGTTCTACAGACCCGAGCTCAAATGCCAGCTCACTGGCTTACCTATGTAACATCAAGTGAGTTACTTAACCTCTTCTTATCTAGGAAATTAAGCTACAGAATTACCTACCCCACAGATTTCTAAGATAAATAACAAAATGTAAGGCATTTATTATGTCTAGCATACAGTAACAAAAATTATCAGTGGCAGAACTCTCACATCTAAATCAAAGTTGTATGTTCTTTCTACTACATCTCTTGAACTTTCGATACTTCCAACAATCTCTTCTGGATATGATTTAAGACATAGCTTTATACTCAATTCAGTGCTGTAGTAGGGTATATTAGCAAACAATTAATAACCTACCCTCAATAAAAGGTGTACTTTAGAGTTATTTTACAAGACTGCTTGTAGCTGATTTGCTTGAACCATTCATAGACTCTTGCCCAGTACCCAAATGACCCATTATTGCACTTGCAAGATAATTCTGCCAATTGGAATGTCTTCCTAATTGAGGATCAGACTTTTTCCTCCAGGTAAAGATAGCCAGTCCATAAGGGGACAGAACACAGGAGTCTAGCCTCATTAGCACCAAATGCTAAACAACTCATTTAACAATTCCAGATTCATCAGTATTCACTCACACATACCACACTGACTTTTCAATTTCTAAACGAAGACCCTCAACAGACCCTCAGTCTCAATAAATTGAGGCAGGTTCTATTTTTGTTATGCTCCATAATAGCAGCTGGAAAGAAATCTTAGAATGAAAATACTGTTTTTTCTTTTCTTTCCCCCACATCTATTCACTATTAAAATACCTGGAGTTTCCAAATAAGAGTGTTGATATAGTAACTCTCACTGGTTGTGGGCATGCTGGCAGTGGCTCAAAATCTCAGCCAAGTTTTACAGTTGTAATTTTATTTTGATTTTAATTAGTATCAATTAGGACAAAAAAATAGACAGTTTGGATAAACAATGTGAGGTTGGGTTTAACAAGTAAATTAGATATTTTGCAGGGAAGGAAAGGGGGAAAAAATTAAGGGAGATTCCATTTTCTTCCAGCACCCAGCTTCTCCCCTGTGGCTGCTGTTGCAGGCAGCTCACGCTTTCCAAGTAATATCTATGTAAATGTCTTTAAAGAGACCCCCTATCTGGTTTAGGGGTATCAGAGGTGGGAAATTTGCACATATCAGATTGCCTCTTCACATACTTAAGGGGTCTTATGTTGTCTAGCATTGGATCCCTGCCTATGTATAAATATCCTTCTCCTGAGATTTTTTTTCAAGGTTTACAATCTGCAAGCCACTGACAAATTTCCCCTTCTTATTTATTCTGCACCCTTTCCTTTGGACCCAGATTATCTTGTTAACAAGAACTCTATAATGGAAGGCATCCAGTGAGATTATGGTAACTGTTTAACAGCTCTCTTTAAAGAAAAAAAAATGGTGTATATGTATGCATGTGTGTTTATTAAAATTTTATGAATACAAAGGACATGTATGTATACCTGACAAATAATAAATATATAATACTCTGTATAATAAATCCTATGTAACCAATTGCTTCTCAATATGCTTTCATTCACTGACTCGTTCTGAACTCTTGTATCCACAGTTGTTCAGAAAGGCAGTCCATCCCAGGCTCCAAACATCCTGGCATGTCCTTGCTGGGTGTGCCAAACTGCATGACCTAACCATCTTCTGACCCTGAGCCATTTTTGTAGCTAGTCACATAGGCAATTAAGTAGGTGAAAATCACCATAGTGTGACTATGAGAGAACTAGGTTGTGTAACCTTCATGGGGGCCTGTCATGTTGCCTTATGACCCTGAGTGGTCAATTTCAAGCTACCAACATGATGTCACTAAATGTAGAGTTAGGATGAGATGAGCATCATATCAGCATACAGTATTTCAATCATAAAGATACAAAAGACAAACAGCCTCATGGGAATAGATAATAGCAAAATGTAGTAAAATAATTAGGAAGTGACAAGTGATAGTATTTTTTGTTCTTAATGTAATTCAATATAATTATATGTGATTTAAGTTTATATATTTTAAGAATATCTATGTTTGCGGAAGAAATAAATTGGGAGATTGGAATTGACATATACACATTACTATCTATAAAATAGATAACCTATAAGGACACAGTAAAGAATCTGCCTGCAATGCAGGAGACCTGGGTTCGATCTCTGGGTTGGGAAGATCCCCTGAAGGAGGGCATGGCCACCCACTTCAGTATTCTTGCTTGGAGAGTCCCCATGGACAGAGGAGCCTGGTGGGCTACAGTCCATGGGGTCACAAAGAGTCGGACACAACGGAGCGACTAAGCACAGTACTCCATAATGACCTATGTGGGAAAAGAATCTAAAAAAGAATAGATATATGTATATGCATAACTGACTTACTTTGCTGTACATCTGAAACTAACACAACACTGTAAACCACTTATATACCGATAAAAAAAATTTTTTTAAATAAAAGAAAATTTATGTTTAAATGAATAACATACTACAAAAAAAGAAAGAATATCCAAGTTTAACAACCAACAAGCAAAATTCTTGAAAATGTAGCAGTGATCTTTTATGAGCCAGTATGAACCAGCCCAGCACATCACTGAATATATCTCAGTCTGGTGGCCACAGTGACCATCTACTTTCTAATTACACTATAGATCATTAAGGACTCTGAACAAGAGAAAACAAGATGTCCCAGAAAGTCCAGGCACCAGCCTGCCTCTTTCATAGAGACCATGTGCTTTCTCCAAATACCACCTACTGCCCAAATTTTTGTGGTGTGGACCTTATATAGATATGAGCTTCCAGTCTCAGGGGGTTTTACATTGTTAAGATGGTTCAGTCTGAAACTGAACAGAGTCCAGATCAAAGCATAAATAATGGGCAAAGTTTCCAAACTTGGGATGGGGGAAGAAATCTGCTATCGGTTTCTCAGCCTAAGCTGTTCTCTAGGTTTGAGCAAACGTAGGCCCAAACCCATGGTTTCCAGAGTTTCTCAGACAAGATCAATGGCTTCTTCTCTCACATACATCAATTCATAGTTGACCTGTCACTTGTGAAACATGATTCAAGTTTGTCTCTATAGAGTCCCATGTCTATTTTGAGTTATTTGGCTTTGAGAAAAAGAAAGCACAGGAAACCTGGCCTCCTAATTAGTAATGATTAAATAACATTCACACACATCCTCTTCAGCAAAACTGCCTTTTAATCAGATATCAATACTCAGGCCTTGTCCCTCTGGTGTCAAACATAGGGACTGCACAAGGAAAGATCTCAGCCACTGATGTCATATTGAAAAAAAGAAAAGAAAAATAGACAAAAATCATGTACTCTCTTCACAGGAATACATAATCAAATACCAAATATATGTATACATATATATACATATGGGTGTGTACAGTTATGTAATACAACATAGATGCTTGTTATATACATATACTTTTTGATCATGTAGATCAATAGTAACTTATTTTTTCTTGAAGTATAGCTGATTTACAATGTTGTGACATAATACATGTTTTTCCAAGGTACATTCATTATCATTCGTTGTTTTTTTCTGATTGTGCATTTTGTTTCATTTTATCCTTTCTCGTGGATAGAGTGTACATTTACTACTAGATGTATCGGGTTTTTTTCCCTGGGTACATAGTGACACTTCTTTTTCCTTTTATTTTTAATTGAAGGACAATTGCTTTACATTGTTGTGTTGGTTTCTGCTGTACACCAACGTGAATCAGCTATATGTGTACATATATCCCTTCCCTCTTGGTATAGTATTTTTTAAGCCAAGCTGCCTTTTCTCTGCTCATGTGACTAAGTAGAGTCATACACATTTCTGGGGTGTGGAAGTGTGACTGAGTTGTGAGTATATGTTTTTCTATTCATAGAAATACTTCTGAGTCACTTCATCCAGGTTAATCCTCTAGAGCCATGGTTCTCAACCTGTTAGATTCACATAAGGAACTTTTTAAAATTCTGATGCCCATGCCAATGAAATTTCTATTTTTTTAAGTTATCCAGATGACTCCAATGTGAAGTCACCATTAAAAGCACTGCCCTAGATAATCAATGAACTAGTATTATAGTTCAGTGCATGACCTCTTCCACCCTTTTTTCTATGTTCATACAATCATACATAAATACATTCCAATATACCCAGTTTTAATTAAAAATAGTATATTTCTATGCACAGTACTATGCACCATGCTGTTTTAATCTAAAAATTTACCATAGACATCCCTCCAGGTCATTATATATAGTTCTAACTCATAGAAAAATCTTGTTAGAGGAGTAACATACTAAAAATACCATTTTGAGATGAATAATCTGATCATATTATACAGGAAGAATTGAAGAGCAAAAAGGTCAAGTATCCATTCATGCAAGTCTAACAAAATAGTCCAGGAATGAGAATCAAGGTTTCCAACTAGAGAGGTGGAAGTAGGGATGGAAAGGGATGGGCCAATGTGAGAATTATCAGGAAGAAAGAACCACTGACCTTTCTGACTGACTGATATGGGAGACAGGAAATGGGAAGAATCAAGAGCAGCTCCAGGGTTTACACGAGTTAATCTTAAAGAATAATTCAGAGGAGAAGTGGTAATGACAGCAAACTAAAGGAGGAAAGAATGATTGAGATTTATATGATCCTCCCTGCCTGCCCTATAGATTCCAGACTTAACCTAACTAGCCCCTACTATTATGTCAATCAATTCCCTGCACTAAATCTATTAATATATACCTCATACCCGCCTGCCAGTGCAGGAGATGCAAGAGACATGGGTTGGATCCCTGGGTTGGGAAGATCCCCTGAAGTAGCAAACGGCAACCCACTCCAGTGTCCTTGCCTCGGAGCATTCTACGGACAGAGGAGCCTGGCGGGCTACAGTCCACGGGGTCGCAGAGTCGGACACGAGTGAGCGGCCGAGCACACACTGTACCTCATACAGGTTCTGTCTTCCTGGCTGAGCCCTGACAGACATGGTGGCCTCCATCCAGACAGTAAAACAAAGGGGCAAGAAAGGGAAGGGAGGAAGGAGAAACAGAGAAGAAAGAAGAGAAGGAAGGACAGAGGACTTAAGGGGACTGGAATAATCCAGAACCACCACTGGGACAGTCCTCAATAAATAAACAAGCTGTATGCTAATTCTGTCTCCCCAAATAAATGAATACATCATTAGGGGTTAAGCCAGCATATCTGTGTTTCCTTTAAAATCTTTCATTATCCCTGGCACATTGTCCCTGGACTGATACATATTCATTGCTGTATTGATTCTTCCTTTATAAACCCATGGCTGTATTTTCTTACTTCTGCTCTCCTGACATATCTTTTAAGCTAGGTAGTAGATGAATGATTTAATGAATGGTTACCTGACTTTATTGTCACAGATCAGGAGGAGCCTACGATTTTTTCCAACTGTTTCAGAACTCTGGCTTAAAAAATTGGGGAGAGACTATTGTTTATTGTGTTCCCCAACTGTCCAACAGTAAGATACATAGGGACCCTGTAAAAATGCCATCTAGACTCTTGACTACCTGGTGTCTGCAAAAATGACAACACAATCAAGGTATTGCCTAGAACAGACCTATCTGTACAATTTCTCTCTGTCACTGTTTTATAGGAATAATGAGGGAATTCGTGTCTATAATTTAAAAATAATTAAAAGCTACAGTGGACAACTATGTGTCTTATTTTGCCAAGATCTCACTTATTCCTTCTAGTCATACGAGTTCACGGGAGTGGACAGAAGACGTCAGCTAAACCGAAAAGCTAATACCTCCTTTCCTTGTCCAAGAAGGGGGCCCAGGACCACAGCCAACCAACCAGAAATCCCTGGAATTGTTCACTCTGGGGCCACAAGAAAGAAAACTCTCTTCTTTCTACACAGCGGTGAGGCTGTGAGCCCAGGCTGCATGCACCTACAGGCTGCATGCACCATTCATGCCAGGACGTCTGCCAAACAGGGGAAACAACTGGCCAACTTATCGAGAAAACTCAGACCAGGGATGGAGGAGAAGCACCAGCAGCGTGGCATCCTTGCTTTAATTGCCCCCAAGTGGTCTGTCTTCCTTCCTAGTTATACTGTTCAGTACAGGCCCCAAACAAAAGTCTAAGCTAGGTCAAGCTGGCCTTTTTTGACTCACACCCAAAAAAGTCCTAACAAATGCAAATCCTAGTCGAGGAGCGAATCCCAAAGATCAGAGCTGCATAAATGGGATGGAATATCACGTGCTAGCATGGAGGCAGGAGAGTCGACAGGGAACAAATCCGGAAGTCGGGAGCCACGGAGATCAGAAAAAGGCCAGGGATCAGAGCACAAAGCACGTCGTGCGGGTTTTTCAGCTCTTGCCTCTCAGTTCCGTACACTCTCTCCCAGACTTGGCTTCACCACAGAGGCAGGGACTCGGGACACCTCACTTCTCCTCTGCCAGCCAGATGTCTGCTGCACTCTGTCCACAGACTGCGAGCCGAGACAAAGGGATTTCTCTTCCCGTTTACTGCCTGTGAGTGTCACCCAGCAAGTTCCCCATCTCAGCAGTAGCAGTGAGTTGCAGAAACAATTGGCCTGGGATCCCGGTTTTGCTCACTTAGCACAGGGCCCTTCAGAGACACCATCACCAGCTGAGCAATGCCCTTTCTTCTGATGCCCAAGTCCCAGCTACCCGGGGTCCCCAAACTAAGCTCCTGTGGCACCAGCAAGGTCCAACCCCTTCTCCTCTCAGTCCCAGCTTCCTGGGGTTGTTCCTCTAAGCTTTGGGTTCTAATCCTCCCAGTTTGTCTCTTGCCCTCCCCAGGGAACAGCCTAGGAATGGCAGGTGCTTCCTGCAGGAACCGTCTCCATGCTGCCTCCATAGTCTCTTTTTTGCCTTTTCATTCTTGCGATATCTGTTTAACAAACTCCTAACATTAAATTCTCTTTTAAAAAATGCATTTGGTTTTTGTTTGCCAGAACGAAGCCCATTTAGGTTTGAGTCTGTGAATGAAAGCAGTTATCAGAGAACATTACCTCAGGCTCCAGGTTCCTAGTTTGTACAAGAATCTGGGAGGAAAGGGAATGGAATGGACTTTCGAGAGTTAGATTTTCGTGAGTACACTTTCTCGTTATTATTTGGGGATGTTGTATTTCTCAGTTTCACTATGTGTAAAGTGTGTTGCATACATTATCTTGTCTAATCTCATAAAGCCCCTGTTTTCATCACTTCACATAAGATACTGGAGGCTGAGAGAAGTTCGGTAATTTGCCCAGTATTATCTATCTAGGAATTGGCAGAGCTGGGGTCAGAATTCAAATCAATCTTCTATCACCTGTCAGACCCCATCTCCGTGGCTTGGGGCCCAGGACAACTGAAGTCCACCCTGATGCCCACTTTGACACACCTGTCTTAGACTGTTGCGCCCTCAATGTACTGACCGTGTGTTTACTCAGATGCCCTTTCATGACCCACTCGGGACCTGCAGGAGCCCCCTGCAATGAAGGGATATTTCTCACAGGGCGCAGGAATGGAAGGCAGCCAGAAAGGGTCGAGTCTGTCTGACTGAAGTACCCTAGTGGTGTGGGCAGGGATAGAAAATGGGAAATAGGAACAGTTAGAACCATGTTGGCTGAATCAGTTACAGTGCAACCGAGGGCTCAGTAAGGAAGAAACCCAGTTGTTCCCACCACTGACATATGCGTCACCATTACACACAGTGTCTAGCCCCAACAAGCAACAAGCTTGTTTTCCAATCCAAGCATCCTTTCAGATCTAATTGTGACTTAGAACCTCTCATTTCCTATAATACATTCTGCGTCAGCGTGGCCCTTTCTTTGGCCCTTTGACTCTCTGGTCTCCGTCCCAACCATTTCTATGTGAGCTAGCCAAAGGTCAGTGCTGACATACAACAGAGGCTTTGGAGTCAGAGTTTCCAGGAGAGAAACCAACTCTACTGCTTACTGTATGATACTGAACAAGTAACTTCCTCTCTCTGGGCTTCCCCAAAATGAGATGTAATAATAACCATCATGTGTTTATTTTATATTATTTTCTAGGCACATAGTTAATATCTGACATGCACTGTTTCAATCTAATCCTCATAAAAAGTCTTCTATCCTTGTTCTACATATGATAAACAGATGTTTATGGAAGTTAATGACTAGCCTAAGGTACACATCTAGCGAATGCAGAATCAGAACCAGAAACAAGTCTGTCTGACTCAAATGCACATGCTCTTGGCCCATAAAAGGGCCCAAGACTTATTCTTCCACTATAGACAACTAGAAAGTAAACAAAATACAGGAAACAAGTATTTTCAGAGACTGGAAGGCACAGGCAGCAACAGCATTGCAGTCCAGAAACAGCAACGTGAGCACCACAGTGTGCCATCCTTCTCCTTGGAGACAACGCTCAGGCTGCTTCGGTAGGGGGTGGGGGGCAAGCCAAGCATAGCCCCAGGGTTCTACTAAGCTGATGAGTCAGAAATGAGATTCAACCAAGAATATGAGACTTCTGGGGAAGAAAATGGAAAAGGAAGGAAGTAGGCAAAGAAAGAAATCCAAAAATCGACATAACAGCTCCTTCGAGTGTTTGTTTAAATACTGATCTGCCCAAGTTTAGAATGAAACTCTATAAGGCAGGATAAAACCGACTCACTTCCAGGGAGCTATAAGCTGAACAATTCTGTAGGTCCACACACAACTAGAAAATATTCCAGTAACTATCAACCAGAACGGAGAGGCCTTGCTGAACACAGACGCCATGGACGAAAGACCAGAAGTCACACCCTGATGATATGGCTGAATTAGTACCAAAATAAAGCTTCAAAAGGTATCAAGCTGATCCAAAAGTCATTTAACAGGCAAATATGGGAAAATACTAAAGAAGTAAAAAAATAAAACAAAACATACATATGGGTCTTCTAGAAGACTAACAGAAGTAAGAAATGAACTGGATTATAGTATATCAGAAGAAATATCAGTAAACTTGAAAACATGCAATTCCATGAACTTCTTACCAGAAATAATGCAAGTCAGAGGACAATGGAACTGTACCTTCAAAGTGAAGAAAATGCTTTTTCTTTACCTCTGTTACTCTGTCTCTCAATGAATATAGTAATAGTCCCATCACACCTTCTTACAGAAAGACTCAATGAAATAATGTATAAGAAAATAAACTTATATACTTTAATTTTAATAATACATTATCATTAGTGTATTAGTTTTATCATTATTCCTACTTAAAACTCAATCAATCATGTTTTTATGTATATGCTACAAAAGCTCAAACTTCATGGTAACCTGCCCTAATCTTCCAATTTCATCTCTACTTTCCCACAACACATTTGCCTATTGGATTATTCACTGTTCTCGAACCCACTGTTTTCTCACTTCTGAGTCACTGTGTGTATTTCTAGCTATCCATTTTTCAAAGCCCGTCTCAGTGCCAATTTGTCTTGAATTCTCCAACTAGCATCCTTCCACAAGTCATCTCTTCTTCCTTTATGTTCCCAGAATACACTACTTTACACCAGCAGTTCTCAAACTTTAATGTGCATGCGGGTCACCTGAAATGGATTCTGAGCTCTGTAGTTTTAAAAGCTCCCAAGCACTGTTCATGCTTCTGGTCTCAGAGGACTCCACTGTGTGAGCAGCAAAGTCTTATATTTTTATCATCTCATCAACTAGAAAAATAACTATTTAAAGAAGAAAGTGAGTTATTCCCACCTTTGTAATTACCATAGCATGGAATAGAGGGCTATATAGATCATTAATATTAGCTAGATAAAGAGACGAGAGATTCAGAGACATAAACAGGTTTCACCTTAGTCTTCCACTTCCTGGTGAAACCTTGACTTCTTACTTGCTGACATCTATGGACATGTATCCGATTTTCAATTGTTAAGGACAAGTAAAGATCTAGTGAAGCCTTCAAGCCCTAGCACCAAGGTTTAGCCCACTGCTCTAGGATAGATACATTACTCACGTATGATTATGAGAAATGCATTAAGAAGGATACTGATGATGATAATAATCATTTATTCTACTGAATTTTTAAACACAGATATACTGAAACTTTCCACAAACACTCTAAGTACTGTCTGTCTCTGGAGCAGAAAAGCAGCACAGGCGTGCTCTGTCATGTTCCAAGGAGGAAAATCATTCTAACTCAAAACAGAAAAGCATTCCTTTCAGACTCTCATAAACTTAATGGAGCCTCTATATTTAAAAAGCTTCAGAGACCTTTTCTTCCCTTCCCCTCCCCCACACCCCACGCTCCAAAGGGTCCTGGGTAGTACTGCCTGACCCCCACTGTATCCTGTCACATGACTGACAGCTCGGCTATCAGCACCTCGGTATTGTTTTGCACTGCAGAACTCCACATGTGTTTCCCCTTTGCAAAAATTACATCATGTCTCAGGAAGTCTCTTTTCTCCAACCGAACCAGCAGATATTCTCCATCAAGGCTTTGCAAGTAAGAAAAAGAGGTAAATGATTCCTGGTGCAGTTGTTTAAAGTGCACATGCTGGCTTGCAGAGTCCTCTTCCCACAATCCAGCCTCAGGCAACTCATACATGCACTGTGTCCCAAATGTCTCACTCCCCAAAGAGAAGAATAAGACCTGGGTGAGGAGTAGGGTTTGTACCCGTCTTTTGTGCGTTTCTCTACAGAAAATGCAATTGTTTTCTACACTGGCCTTTGCCCAGAAACAAGCCAGATGATAGTCTGACTTCCCCTGTGACAAATGCTTTAACCTGTTGCCAAAAGAGTTGAGACCTGCACAATTCTGAGAATTTCATTTCTTTCATGATGCCTTCTCCAGTTTCTCAGAGGAAAGCTAATAAAATCCCTTGCATGCCTAATTTGAAAGTAAAATTACCTGTGACTTTATTTTCTTTCCACCTGAACTATATTTGCGCTTGTTCTTCAATCTGAAATGCATTTCCCCTATCTATACATTATGTAAAAAATTTCCTTTCTAATCCCTTTCTAAAGAATCAGATTTTTGCTTAACTTTTACTAAGCTCTGTACATTCTAATCATTGCTGTTTGTCAGAGGTGATAAGCAACCAGATGCCAGGGACACAGATAATGTGGTTCCCTTTTGTCAACCCCTGGCAGAGCATCACAGATGCTTTCAAGCTTATTTGATTATCATGATCATCCTGGTGATCCCTTAAACTTTTAAAACACACGACTAAAAAATAGCTTCCTGCCTATGATATATCATTAGTCTTCATTTATTTAACGAACAGGCATTAAAATCTGCTCATGACAGGTGCCATGCAAGATGTGCACTGGGGTTACAATGGTAGAGAGGAGAAATACAGTCTCTGCCCTCATTTAATTTACACTCACTGAATATTTATTTAGTTGCCATACAGTTCTGGACACTGTGCTGGTAATATATTTAGTGAAAGTGTTAGTTTCTCAGTCTTGAGCAAAGAGTCTCTTTGCGACCCCATGATCTGCTGGCTCCTCTGTTCATGGAATTCTCCAGGCAAGAATACTGGAGTGGGTAGCCATCCCCTTCTCCAGGAGATCTTCCCAACCAAGGGATCTAACCCAGGTCTCCTGCACTGCAGGCAGATTCTTTACTGTCTGAGCCACCAGGGAAGCCCAAATAGAGAAGGTTATAATTTTCTTCATTTTATAGATCAGAAACCTGGGACCCAGAAAGGTTAAGTGACTTTCTCCAGTCCAAAGTTAGCTGTGAGTGCAAGGGATGCAGGAATTATGTCAGAGATAGACCAACACCCAGATAACCAGAGATAGCCCACATCAATTATAATTAGCTTCCAAACCAAGGTCATAAATGAGTCATGATGCCTTGCATACTAGAAAGAATATCAGTCAAGCAATCGTGATTTGGATTTGGGTTCCACCTGATATTTCCTGAATGCACTGAATACGGTTAGCAGTTTTTCAAGTGCTACTCAAGAGTCCTGGGGTTCTAAGGTAATGACACACGGGTTCTAAAGAAATGAGAGGAGTCAAGGGAGGGCAGATTGGCTCCCAACTCTCTGCTCCAGATTTCAAAGCATCCAAGTTTCGAACTGTCATATAGTGAAGTTCTATGTGCACTTTTTCTTTAAAAAACAAATTTGGAAACCAATTGACTGGATTATCTCTAAAAGTTCTTTTTCAGTTCTGGCCATCTATAACTCAGTAATCTTTTCATCATTATGACATAAGACTCTGCTTCTTCTCTATTCAAGATGGTTATCATGGGGCTCAATTCCCAATAGACTGATCAGCCCTGTAGGTTGCTTGTCCATGTGTTATTAAAGTTGGGCTGAGTAATAAACGCTATAAATGTCCTAGGAGACAGCACTCATGCCCAGTGAGCATGACATCCCATAATAGACCTATTTGGCTTGTTACCCTGGCGCCTCTCTCCACCCTGATCTCTTGAAACCAGAGAAAGGCAAACATCAGAATGTCAATCCAAAGGCACAGACAAGAGTATAAGATGCTTTGCTTGGAGAGTTTTCATAAGATCATATTTCTGGCCAGATTCCCATTACTTCTGAGTTGTAGTCGGGAGGTGATTTTTTTCATTAGCATTTCTCTTCCCAGAAGGAAAACATTATCCCTCAAATAAAATTCAAGTGAACTAAATCACTTCCAACCTCAGCATCATTTCAGGCTTGGTGTCATTTGTGGATTCAAGATCGAGTCCTATTTAATCTGCTCAAGTTCCATTCCTCACAGGAAAAATGCCAAGAAACAAAGGTGCATCCCATTTTCAGAAGCAATCACCTTCTATGTTTTAGACTGATCATAAAGCAGTTCAATTCATCAACTTCTTACAGAGTCAGCTCTTTCTGGCAAAATCGAATAGGACAGCATTCATTCTCTCAACAAAGATTCAGGGAGTATCTCTACCACGTGCCGGGCACTGGAGCTGGCCACTTGGGGGTGGGGGGGGGGGGGGAGACAGTTTGTTTTTTTTAATCAAAAAACTCATACCCTACCTCTGAAAACAGAAATATAAAGAGCAATTAAATCATATAATCGATACCTCACAGGTGATTTGAACAAGATAATATGAGAATATAATTAGTAAGCAATAAGGATCTAAATGCAAGCAAGGAGGTACTGATGAAAGAGGGGTGATCTCAGAAGTAATTGCTATAAGCAGAGTCCAGTGCTTACATTTAACTATCATTAATATGCAGTCCTTGTATGGGGAGGTGGTGTCCAAGAAAGGGAATCCAAGGTAAATGCCATCATTATTTCTGAGGAGTGTTCTTTATACATAATGAACTTCAAGTCCAGGATCCTCAACTAAAGACACCAGCTTTAGGTCATTTTCTTCATCTAAGTTGCTCCAATCAAACTGACCTCCTATACAATGTCATGAACCTCCATCCATAGTTCTTCAGGCACTCTATCATATCTAATCCCTTGTATCTGTCACTTCCACTGTATAATCATAAGGGATTTGATTTAGGTCCTACCTGAATGGTCTAGTGGTTTTCCCTACTTTCTTCAAGTTATGTTTGAATTTTGCAATAAGGAGTTCATGATATCAGTATTGAATGCAAAGAAATAAGAGGAAAACAACAGAATGGGAACGACTAGAGATCTCTTCAAAGAACTATACAAAAAAGATCTTCATGACTCAGATAATCATGACGGTGTGATCACTCACCTAAGAGCCAGACCTCCTGGAGTATAAAGTCAAGTGGGCCTTAGGAAGCATCACTATGAACAAAGCTAGTGCAGGTGATGGAATTCCAGTCGAGCTGTTTCAAATCCTAAAAGATGATGTTATGAAAGTGCTGCACTCAGTATGCCAGCAAACTTGGAAAACTCAGCAGTGGCCACAGGGCTGGAAAAGGTCAGTTTTCATTCCAATCCCAAAGAAAGGCAATGCCAAAGAATGCTCAAACTACCGCACAATTGCACTCATCTCACACGCTAGTAAAGTAATGCTCAAAATTCTCCAAGCCAGGCTTCAGCGATACATGAATTGTGAAATTCCAGATGTTCAAGCTGGTTTTAGAAAAGGCAGAGGAACCAGAGATCAAATTGCCAACATCCGTTGGATCACTGAAAAAGCAAGAGAGTTCCATAAAAACATCTACTTCTGCTTTATGGACTATGCCAAAGCCTTTGACTAGGTGGATCACAGCAAATTGTGGAAAATTCTTCAAGAGATGGGAATACCAGACACCTGACCTTCCTCTTGAGAAATCTGTATGCAGGTCAGGAAGCAACAGTTAGAACTGGACATGGAACAACAGACTGGTTCCAAATAGGAAAAGGAGTACATCAAGGCTGTATATTGTCACCCTGCTTATTTAATGTATATGCAGAGTACATCATGAGAAACGCTGGGCTGGATAAAGCACAAGCTGGAATCAAGATTGCTGGAAGAAATACCAATAACCTCAGATATGCAGATGATACCACACTTATGGCAGAAAGCAAAGAAGAACTAAAGAGCTTATTGATAAAAGTGAAAGAGGAGAGTGAAAAAATTGGCTTAAAGTTCAACATTCAGAAAACTAAGATCATGGCATCTGGTCTCATCACTTCATGGCAAATAGATGGGGAAACAATGGAAACAGTGGCTGACTTTATTTTTCGGGGCTCCAAAATCATTGCAGATAGTGACTGCAGCCATGAAATTAAAAGATGCTTGCTCCTTGGAAGAAAAGCTATGACCAGCCTAGCCAGCATATTAAAAAGCAGAGACGTTACTTTGCCAACAAAGGTCCATCTAGTCAAAGCTATGGTTTTTCCAGTAGTCATGTATGGATATGAGAGTTGGACTATAAAAAAGGCTGAGCGCTGAAGAATTGATGCTTTTGAACTGTGGTGTTGGAGAAGACTCTTGCGAGTCCCTTGGGCTGCAAGGAGATCCAACCAGTCCATCCTAAAGGAAATCAGTCCTGAATATTCATTGGAAGGACTGATGCTGAAGCTGAGACTCCAACACTTTGGCCACCTGATGCGAAGAATGGACTCATTTGAAAAGACCCTGATGCTGGGAAAGATTGAAGGCGGGAGGAGAAGGGGACAACTGAGGATGAGACAGTTCGATGGCATAACCAACTCAACGGACATGAGTTTGAGTAAGCTCTGGGAGTTGGTGATGGACAGGAAAGCCTGGCGTGTTGCAGTCCATGGGGTCGCAAAGAGTCACACACAACTGAGTGACTGAACTGAATCCAATTGGCAAACCCTGTCACGGGCATTAGAGAAGTATCATCTGGAATCTCAGAACACAATGTAAGAGTAGTAGGGACATGTGGTAGTTCTGTTTTTAGTGTAAGGAACCTCCATACTGTTCTCCACATTTTCAAAGCAGAAATAGAGACACAGGCATAGAGAACAAACGTATGTATGGACACCAAGGGGGGATGGGGGTGGGACGAATTGGGAGATTGGGATTGATATACATACACTATTGATACTATGTATAAAATAGCTAACTGATGAGAACCTTCTATGTAGCACAGAGAACTCAATGCTCTGTGGTGGGAAGGAAATCCAAAAAAGAGGGGATACATGTATACATACTGCTGATTTACTTTGCTGTACAGTAGAAACACTGTAAAGCAACTACATTCCAATAAAAAAATCTTTGAAAAAAAAAGCAGCAGGGAGCTTAGAGGCTCTTTTGTCCAATGACCTCATTTTCTGGGTGTTGGCAGAGGCCCCAAACAACGGTCAAAATTAACCACAGTTAAAATGCAGGTTGAAAGTATAAGTCGCTTAGTCATGTCTGGCTCTTTGTGACCCCATGGACTGTAGCTCATCAGGCTCCTCTGTCCATCGAGTTCTCCAGGCAAGAATACTGGAGTGGGTTGCCATGCCTTTCTCTAGGGATCTTCCCGAACCAGGGATCGAACCTGGGTCTCCTGCACTGCAAGCTGACTCTACCATCTGAGCCACCAGGGAAGCCCAAAATGCAGGTACCTAATTCTCAAATCCAAAGCACTTTCCATTACATCCAACTCTTTCTTAAATAGGAAATAAGCCTCCCCTCAAAGAACTTACACCTGTTTAAAAAAAAAAACAAAAACACTGAAACATTGTTTTCCATGCAAGGAAATATAAAACTGCATGCTCATCCTATAGCAAGACAAATGGGATAATCTTTCTTAATGACTAATAGAAAAACAAGCCTGTAGATTATGAGAATAAAATTTTCTGGCCAGCTTCAAGGCCAGGTAGTCAAAAGCCATACTTCTTGAGTTTCAGATTCCTCCAGAAGGCAAAGTTTGCCTGAGGAGATTAAAACATAAGAGATTTCTTTGTGAAAAGAAAGCTATTACTTCATTTGCCTAATGCTGTTGCCTTTCTAAACACTGCCCCCAGAAAAGCTAACCCAAAGGATTTGCAATCTTGGGTCACAGTATTAAGGGTCCAAGTATTTTAAATAGGTATAGGAATCACTGTAATAGTTCAAATCCCTCAAAGGAATATTCATGAAATCTCAAGTAATTAGTCATTTTCTCTGTTAAACCCTTTGAGAAACTAAACACAGATATTTGGGGTGTAGAAGGTAACACAATGAAAAGGTAATTCCTCATTAAAGCATCTGGACCCCAGTCTTAAATCCCTTTTTGGATCCACCTTGTTATAATACGCATAGACATCAGAAACGAGTCATCAGCAATGATTTTAAAAGATCTCTATTTTTTCCAAAGCTCATTGGAATACATATTATACTCAAACTGGGTTTTCTACCTACAGATTTTTATGTCTGTTTCCTCTTTAAGACATTTTCCAAGACCACTGATTATGCCCCATACACACTAAAGATGATTAAAATACATTTTTATAAAACCATCAAATATGAATCAAAATTAGGGAGTATTACTGTTTATTGGGATGTTACAGGATGTCAAGTCCACCTTCTATAGTGTCTTAAATCCCCACCATTGTACTCTATCAAGTGGCTCTTCCAGCCTCTACTTGAATACAGTGAACGAGAGGAAACCTACAGCTTTCCGAAGTCGCCTATCAGTTTCATGCATTACCACCCAATGAAAGCCAGCTGCTGTGATCCTACAGTTTTGTGGTTTTGCCTTCTGAGAAACAGAGGCCAAATCTGTCCCATCTCCTATGGGAGAATTCAAGTCAGACACTACCTGAGTGTGCACCAGACATGGTGCTGGGCACCAGACAGATGAATGAATGAGGCATGGCCCATCCTTTAGAGACAGGTACATTGTAGTGGGCAGAGAGGTGCCTACTAGTATACTCAGAGTGTTCACATGTATAGAACAGGGTACTTAATTCAGATTTGAAGGGCTGAAGAAAGTCAAAGTTCCAAGGAAGTAATTCCCTAAAGAAAAAATAAGGAAACAAAGCAATGAGAAATACTATTATCTATTCAAGGAAACTACAAATAGAATGATGAGAGGAGTGATGGGCAATGCGATTAGAGATATAAACAAGAATCTGATCAAGAGACTTGTATATCAGACCTAAGGGCTTTCTCGGTGAGTCAGTGGTAAAGAGCCTGCCTGTCAATGCAGGGGACATGGGACTGATCCTTGGTTTGGGGAGATCCCCTTGAGAAGGAAATGGCAACCTACTCTAGTATTCTTGCCTGGGAAATCTCATGGACAGAGGAACCTGGTGGGCTACAGTCCACAGGGTCGCAAAAGAGTTGGACATGCCTGAGCGACTAAGGAAGTATCAGACCTAGCACCTTAAAAGTGACTTGAAAAAGAGGATAAAATAAAAGTAGCTTTTTGTTAGGTTACTCTAGAGGCAGTGTGAGAAACAAGCGTTGAAGAAATGAGACTATTTGTTATCCAGGTGAAAAAAATATCGAAAACCTGAGTTCAACCTGTACTAATACATGTATACCTTTAAGGAATATTTATGAAATAAAACCGACAGGCCTGGATAACTCATTTGATGCAAATGATAAAGGAAAGGTGGCAGCTCATAGATGTCTCTGGCTTCTAACATGAAGAATTAGGTGACTGTTGATACTGCCAATTGTTGGTATACCAAGTACCAATGAGTTGAGACTGGATTTGTTTGATGTAACTTTAAAATGCCAGTTAAGATGAATGGTGAGTAAGTGGATACAAGTTAGCGGCTCAGAGGCAAAACTGAGCTTGGAGAAATAAACCCAGCATCTCAGTGAATAATGAGTTTAAGAATATGTGGGATTATCCAGGTACAGAAAACACAATCTGAGAAAGGAGAAGCATAAAATAGAACACCAGGGAACTCTAACATAAAGATGATTTCCAATATCTAGAGATAGCCATTGAGTCCCTCAGGGCCTTCTCTTGTTTAGAATAAACATTCACAGATCTTTCCATTGTCTCTTCTGTTCCATTGCTTCCAAGTATATGTGTGTGTGTGTGTGTGTGTGTGTGTTTGTGTGTGTATGTGTATATACATATATATATATATATATATATATTTTTTTTTTTTTTGCCAATTTTTCCTCCTAAAATGGAAAGCTCTGAATTGATACTAACCCACCAACTGGGGATTGGCCGAAGCTGGGGCTATCATCTCCAGCCTAGATGGACTAAGGGATGGATGGATGGTAAACAAGTCAGCAACATGGGTCTTCCACTTTCATAATATAGATTTGTTTCTGGAAAGAAGTTTGCCATCCAAGAGCTATTAGTATATTTCCTAGTCTCCCTCAATAATGAAATGTGCGAGGACATGGCATGGAATATCTTTGGGCCAAGGTTTATATGAAACAGAGGTCCTCTCTCCACTCTTTCTTCTCTCGTCCTCAAGCTGGATGTGAGTAACAGTAAATAACAGTGAGACCATAGCTTAGAGAATCGCTGGGGACCCACATGGAAGGAGCCCAGGGCCTGGGTTTCCATGTGGAAGAAAACACACAAGATGTGTGACATCTGACTTGGGACAGTTAAGTGAGCAAGAATTCAATTTTAATTATGTTAAGCCACTGAGATTTAAGAAACTTACAGCAGCTATTACCTTACTATCACACACCTACTAAAACAGCACACGAAACCATTTATTTTGAAAGAAGGGACCTCGAACCAATGTGTTATCACTGAAAACTCCCCATATAAGCAAACTAAGATCTTCCCCACTCTGTAAATCTGTATTGCTTTCTTGGATCCAATTGTAGAACAGAACTTAACATGCACCCTTATTAAATTTCATCTTATTAGATTTAGCCAATCTCTGAATATTTTAGATATCCATTTGGAGTTTGATTTTTTTCAGTCTGTGCATTAACTATTCCTTTCAATTCCCTGGCATCTGCAAATTTAATCAAGGTTTCTATCTTTGAGCCATTAATAAAAGTTATTGAAAAGCTGGGCTTGGACAAACATTTCCAGAAATATTTTCATGACTGCATTTTGTGTGAGCTCTCTACAGACCTTTTCTAACTCTGGCCTCTAATTGGAACCTTCTCTAATTAGAGCACACTTGTACCATCCTTGTACTCCTCATTACATGAGGAGTTTTCAGTGATAATACATTGATTTGAGGTCCCTTTTTTCAAAATAAATGGTTTTATATGCTATTTTAGCAGGTCTGTGATAGTAGGGTAAAGCTGCTGTAAAAAAGAGTTTCCTAAATCTCAGTGGCTTAACATAATTGAAATTGAATTCTTGCTCACTTAACTGTCCCAAGTCAGATGTCACAATAATCATGATGGTATGATTACTCACCTAGAGCCAGACATCCAGGAATGTGAAGTCAAGTGGGCCTTAGGAAGCATCACTATGAACAAAGCTAGTGGAGGTGATGGAATTCCAGTTGAGCTATTTCAAATACTGAAAGATGATGCTGTGAAAGTGCTGCACTCAATATGTCAGCAAATCTGGAAAACTCAGCAGTGGCCATAGGACTGGAAAAGGTCAGTTTTCATTCCAATCCCAAAGAAAGGTAACACCAAAGAATGCTCAAACTACCACACAATTGCACTCATCTCACACACTAGTAACTGCTGCTGCTGCTGCTGCTAAGTCACTTCAGTCATGTCCAACTCTGTGCGACCCCACAGACGGCAGCCTACCAGGCTCCCCCATTCCCGGGATTCTCCAGGCAAGAACACTGGAGTGGGTTGCCATTTCTTTCTCCAATGCAGGAAAGTGAAAAGAGAAAGTGAAGTCGCTCAGTCGTGTCTGACTCTTAGTGACCCCATGGACCACAGCCTACCAGGCTCCTCCGTCCATGGGATTTTCCAGGCAAAAGTACTGGAGTGGGGTGCCATTGCCTTCTCCACACACTAGTAAAGTAATGCTCACAATTCTCCAAGCCAGGCTCCAGCAATACGTGAACCATGAGCTTCCACATGTTCAAGCTGGATTTAGAAAAGAGGAACCAGAGATCAAATTGCCAATATGCGCTGGATCATCAAAAAAGCAAGAGAATTTCAGAAAAACATCTATTTCTGCTTTATGGACTATGCCAAAGCCTTTGACTAGTGGATCACAACAAACTGTGGAAAATTCTGAAAGAGATGGGAATACCAGAAACCTGACCTGCCTCTTGAGAAACCTGTATGCAGGTCAAGAAGCAACAGTTAGAACTGGACATGGAACAACAGACTGGTTCCAAATAGGGACAGGAGTACCTCAAGGCTGTATATTGTCACCCTGCTTAATTAACATATATGCAGAGTACATCATGAGAAATGCTGGGCTGGATGAAGCACAAGCTGGAATCAAGATTGCCGGGACAAATATCAATAACCTCAGATATGCAGATGACACCACCCTTATGGCAGAAAGCAAAGAAGAACTCAAGAGCCTCTTGATGAAAGTGAAAGAGGAGAGTGAAAAAGTTGACTTAAAACTCAACATTCAGAAAACTAAGATCATGGCATCTGGCCGCATCACTTCATGGCAAATAGATGGGGAAACAGTGGAAACAGTGACAGACTTCATTTTTGGGGCTCCAAAGTCACTGCAGATGGTGACTGCAGCCATGAAATTAAAAGATGCTTGCTCCTTGGAAGAAAAGCTATGACCAACCTAGCCAGCATATTAAAAAGCAGAGACAATACTTTGCCAACAAAGGTCTAGTCAAAGCTATGGTTTTTCCAGTAGTCATGTATGGATATGAGAGTTGGACTATAAAGAAAGCTGAGCGCCGAAGAATTGATGCTTTTGAACTATGGTGTTGGAGAAACTCTTCAGAGTCCCTTGGACTGCAAGGAGATCCAACCAGTTCATCCTAAAGGAAATCAGTCCTGAATATTCATTGGAAGGACTGATGCTGAAGCTGAGACTCCAACACTTGGGCCACCTGATGCAAAAAAAAAAAATGACTCAGTTGAAAAGACCCTGATGCTGGGAAATATTGAAGGTGGGAGGAGAAGGGGACGACAGAGGATGAGATGGTTGGATGGCATCACCAACTCAACAGACATGAGTTTGAGTAAACTCTGGGAGTTGGTGATGGACAGGGAGGCCTGGTGTGCTGCAGTCCATGGGGTCGCAAAGAGTCGGACATGACTGAGCGACTGAACTGAACTGAACTGTACCATCCTACTCAATTACTATTGATACTTTGAGTTTTGCAGGACTTGAAGAGGAGAAAAATCAAAGAATAAAAAAGGAATACATAACACATATATATTTGCAATCTAGAAAATGGTACTAATGAACCTATTAGCGGGGCAGGAATAGAGGTGCAGATGTAGAGAACAGACTTATGCACAAAGAGGGAAGGGGATAGGAGATGAACTGAGAGAGTCGTACTGACATGTGTACACTATGCATATGTGCTCAGTCACGTCTGACTCTGCGACCCCATGGACTGTATCCCACCAGGTTCCTCTGTCCAGGGACTTCCCAGGCAAGAACATTGAAACAGGTTGCCATTTCCTACTCCAGGGGATGGATCTCCCCGACCTAGGGATTGAACCTGGAGCTCTTCCATCTCCTGCATTGGCAGGCAGATTCTTTATGACTGTGCCACCTGGGATGTCCATAGGTACACTACCATGTGTTAAATAGATAACCAGTGGGAAGCTGCTGTATAGCACAGGGAATTCAGCTTGGTGCTCTGTGATGACGTAGAGGGTTGGGGAGTGATGCTCAAGAGGGAAGGGATACACACACACACACACACACACACACACACACATAGCTGATTCATGCTGTTATAGAGCAGAAAGTAACACAACATTGTAAAGCAATTATATTCCAGTAAAAAATCAAATTTTTAAAGGAATACAACCAGAGAGAGTCTGGTCTCCTTCCCCCTCTCCCTCCCCCCACAAGCTCAAGGCTTACATCAGTCCCTTATCACCCTTTTGGATAACAGTGGCATCCTAAGTGGCCCCCTTTACTGATTTCCCCTCACCCCACCTCCATTTATCCTAGACTCCTCTCTCTCAGTTCCTCTCCTCTAAAACCTGCTTATGTCACTCTCCTGCTAAAGATTTCCAACGACTTCCCATTAAGTCCAAATCCCTTTGTTTCATGTACAAAGACCTTTTTGCCATTGAATCTCAACCATCTACCCAGTCTCTTCTTCCTTCCCTCCATCATAAGCTTGTCATTCACAAAATATGTTACCTCCTTCCACAAGCCTCTGCCTTGTAAATACTGTTCTCTGGCTTGCACGGAGGTTTCTGCTCCTTTCTACCCCAGGCAGAATTAATGCCTGCTCCTCTGTGCTTTCACATTTCATCTGCTCGACTTCATTGTTTACAGGTCCTTCCCCTCCTCCAGCCTGGGAGCATGTTGAGGACAGCACTGTGGCTTTCACCTGCTTCCCTAGTTCCTCGCATTGAGTGTGCCTCATAGATGGCACCCAATAAATATCTGTGGAAATAATGAGTGATGAGAGGGAAGCACAAAGTGTGAGTGAATGGAAAAGATGGTGAAAGGCAGGCGACTGATGCGGAAACAAAGAAATTCAACTTGCCAACGTTTATGCTGCATTAGGTGAAACATACATGCATTATTATTGTTCACCTTATCACCATGAGGCTTTAAAAACCAATAATTCTCTCTTTCTAGGATGACAGTCACCATATAGGCACACAGCTTTATTATTACAAGTCCTAGACCTACAATGATACACACAATAGATCAGAAAAGTCTCTTTATAGTTAAATATAAATATATTTAAGAAGTACAAAACTCCCTTAATATTTTAGTGTTTAATATTAGCTCTAAAATCATTCTCACACCAGGTCAGGTCAGATCATTATTACTATTTATATATTATTCTTGAGTAAAATAAAGAATATGAATGAAAAATGTCCAAATACCTAGCAATAAATTGAGTAAGAATAAATCCAATAATTAGTCTGGGAGTACAAAGCAGGGTTGATTTCATTACATAAAAGTTTCCAAAGGGAACTGGCTGTCTTCCTTTTGAATCTTGATTAAAGGTGTACATTGGAAGGGTATTCTAACCGATGCTCCTTGGGGATTTCTTTCCATGATTTGGCTTCCCTTGAGTAGTTGGTATGATTAACTGGGCTGGTTTCTTTCATAATTGTCCTGCAGCCCTTTGTATTTTCAAACTGCTTTGCAATTGTTTTTTCTAAGGATGCTCTTTAGCATGAACCCATTAGGCGATGTCACGGGGCAAGCCCAGCTCGGGGAGGCTGGGGTTAGCAAAGCCAGGATAAAGCCACAGAAAGTCATTCTAATTTTTTAGGGTGCTTTTTTCAAAGCATTTTTATTTCCAAAATTAAAAGAGGTCCAAAGGAACAACAACTCGCTCTTTGGACTCAGGACAGGGTTTCCAGATAAAACATAGGAAGTCCAGTTATATTTGAATTTCAGACAAACAGTGAATAATTTAGGATAAGTATGTCCCTGTTGGCTCAGATGGTAAAGAATCTGCCTGCAATGCGAGAAGACCCAGGTTCAATCCTTGGGTCAGAAGATCCCCTGGAGAAGGGAATGGCTACCCACTCCAGTATTTTTGCCTGGAGAATTCCATAGACAGAGAAGACTAGTGGGCTACAGTCCATGTGGTCACTAAGGGTTGGACATGATTGAGCAACTGACACTTTTAAGTTTTCTTTCACTTTGATAAACAGTGAAAAATTTAGGATAAGCATACCCCATCCATACTAGGCATCCTCTCTTTTTATTGACTAAATCTGGGAACCCGAACTTCGGAAGAAAAGATTTTTCTCTCCAGAGCTTAACCTTTCTGGGTTGAAATTCCCTCATCTCTGAAAATATTATGCTGCATGACTTGTGACTTCTGTTGCTAACCAGGCTATTATGCAACATCTTTCCATCATTCAAGACCTACCCAGGTGTGTAAGTCCAGTGTCATATAATGAGTATGCATGGGGAATAAAAAAAGACCTGAATGTGAACCCCACCTCACTAATGAACTATAGTTTCTTCAGCAAATCCTTATATGCTCAGATTCTTCATCTAAAAAAATGGGAATAATGTATTTATTCTAAGAATCATATTAGTTAACTGCTTCTGTTTACATCAAGTTATAAGCAAAGGTGGCTTATTAGAAAGTTACTCAGCTTCTACCAGAAGTTACTCCCAACCATTGGTGAAGTGAGCTATTGCCAAACTCTACAGCCAGTCTTCGTTTTCCTATAGGACACAACTAAATTTTCAAGCTTGGATAAATTTTTAGAAGATGCCCATGAGTAATCATCTTACCAACTGTGCTCTTTGTTTTTCAAGAGACACAGGTTTGAATGTCGGCTCAAACCCCAAGCTTCAAATAATAAATGGGCAGAATAATATCCGCTGCACACACTTATTATGAGAACTGAGGAAACAGATACAAAGACCTGGCACAGGGTTTCTCATGAGAAACAGCAGTTCCTTCCCTTCTCTGTGGTTCTGTTGGATGCCTTGGTTGACACCTGGCCCTAAAGCCAGTGGGTGTGTTTAAGGGGTGGGTCTCAGTGTCCACTTTCTCCTGCACCCGGCAGCTCTGTTGTCACAGCCAAGCAGGACAAGGAAGGCCTCCTTCCATCCCCAGACGACCCCCAGGATGGAGTCTGAGGTGCCAACTCACGTTGTGTCCCCTGACCTCTATGGATCCACAGGACAATAACAACCTTCCCTAACCTCAACCAGATTCAAACCAGAAAGCAGCAGGAGAAAAGTCGTCTTGACCCAAGGGGTATCCAGCCTCTCCCACACCAGACTCAGTATAATGAAGTCCAGACTATACCAAATTCCCCATCTCTGATGACTGCTATTCCCTCCTCGCACTAGGTCATCCAGACTCTCTCTCCCTCTTGCCTCAGACACAGCTCTTCCTCACCCACATTTTTCAGTGGAGACAGAAAGATGTCTGCCCTAGGGAATTTCCAACCTGCACAGAGCATGTTGGATTCACCCTCTGTAGAAGCCAAAGGGCAACTCGGCATCGTGCATGCGCATCTATGGTGCAATAGTGACCTCCAGCGGCAGGTGTGCCTCTGGAAGAGGACAAAATGCCTGTACTCATTGGAAAAGGATATAAGTGCCCCCAAATCCAAGTGCCGGCCCCTGTGGTCCAAGGCATCCAAGTCTGCTTGAGCCCATCCAGTCCCGTGACACCTTGGGGCCCTCCCCAGCTTCCATTTCCTTATGTCAGGGGTCCCCAACCTCGGGGCCAAGGACTGGTACCTCCTGTCAGATCAGCAGCAGCTGAGGTTAGAAGTAAAATGCACAATAAATATAATGCACTTGAATCATCCCAAAACCATCTCCCTGACCTCCGGTCCTAGGAAAAAGGCTCTCTCTCAGCCAGCATGCAGGATGACAGGACCGCTTTCCAGAAAACCTATGCACAGCATCTTTAAAAATATATCAAAAGAGACTTCCCTGATGGTCCAGTGACTAAGACTCCATACTCCCAATGCAGGGGGGCCCAGGTTTGATCCCTGACCAGAAAACTAGATCCTACATGCTGCAACCAAAGACCCTGCATGCTGCAACTACGACCCAGCACAGCCAAATAAATAAATAGAAAATATATATATCAAAAGAAGCATCAGAGTTATGGACCACTTGAATCCAACCATGTCACTCCATTGCTTAGACCTTAAATGGCCAATGGTTCCTCTCCTGACTACAGAGTAAGGTCTGAACTCCTTAGTAAAGCAGACAGGGCTCTTCAGAATCCAGGCATGACTACCTGTCATGTCTTACAATCTCCCCATCCTCCAGTACACACTAAACTTTTCCCTAATCCCTGAATGACCTATGCTGTTTCCTCTAGTCTAAACGAACTCCTTCACTTCTCTGCCTCGTAAGCTATGACAAACAGTGTATTAAAAAACAGAGAATTCACCTTGCCAACAAAGGTCCATACAGTCAAAGCTATGGTTTTTCCAGTAATTATGTACAGATGTGAGAGGTGGACCATAAAGAAGGTTGAATGCTGAAGAATTGATGCTTTCGAATTGTGGTGCTGGAGAGGACTCTTGAGAGTCCCTTGGACTGCAAGGAGATCAAACCAGTAAATCCTAAAGGAAATCAACTCTGAATATTCATTGGAAGCTCTGATGCTGAAGCTCCAATACTTTGGCTACCTGACACAAAGAGCTGACTCATTGGAAAAGACCCTGATGCTGGGAAAGACTGAAGGCAAAAGGAGAAGGGAGCGGCAGAGGATGAGATGGTTGGATGGCATCACTGACTCTAATGAACATGACTCTGAGCAAACTCTGGGAGACAGTGGAGGACAGAGGAGCCTGGCATGCTGTAGTCCATGAGGTCACAGAGTCAAACACGACTTAGTGACTAAACAACAAGATCCTTCTTAAGAGTTGGTGGCTCAGGTGGTAAAACATCTGCCAACACTGTGGGAGACCTGGGTTAGATCCCTGAGTCGGGAAGATCCCCTAGAGAAGGAAATGGCAACCCACTCCAGTACTCTTGCCTGGACAATCCCATGGACGAAGGATCCTGGTAGGCTACAGTCCTGGTGTTGCAAAGAGTTGGACACGACTGAGCGACTTCACTTTCACTTTCTTTTCACCAGAAAATGATGTCTTGGTGACATCTTCAGTGTTGTCTCACAGCCACTGTGGGATGTTTTCAAAACATATAGCAAGTAGAGCAAACACTAATCTGTTTATCTATTCAAGAAATAATAACAGGATGTCTATTGCAATGCCAGTCATTGTGCTTGGGTATTTGCAATAAACAGGTAAGAGGCAAGATTTCTGACCTCACAACACTCACAAACCGGTGGTAAATATGTCAAGAAATAATTGCCATGTGGTGTTAGTAAGGTGCTACATGCAAGTTCCATACTTCTTATAAAAATGGGGGTTATTATTTCAGCCTTTGCAAAGGGCAACGGACCTAACAGTGAAAGGCTTTGACTGGGTCTTAAAGCATGAGTAGGAGCTAGCCAGGCAAATGAAAGAGTTTGAAAAAGAAAAATAAATGAAGCATATCTGGGGCATAAAGTAGTTTACACAGAAACAAGAATGCATTGAGAGCAGAGAGCAGTCCAGATTGGCCCGAATGCTATACAACAGTGCTATACAATAGAGAGGTTTAGGGATAAGGTAAGGGCTTCCCTGGGTTGCTCAATGGTACAGAATTCATCTGCTGATGCAGAAGGAGGGGATGACAGTTTGATCCCTGGGTTGGGAAGATTTCCTGGAGGAGGAAATGGCAACCCACTCCAGTATTCTTACCTGGAAAATCCCAAGACCAGACGAGCCTGGAGGGCTACAGTCCTTGGGGTTGCAAAGAGTGGGACATGATTGAGCATGCACGAACATATGACAGGGCTAAGATGCAGGCTGGGATCAGAAGACAGGTCCAAGTGTTTAAAATATTTGCTATGGCACTGAGAAGAAAGACAGCAACATTTAGGAAGAAGGAACTGACACAAGACCCAGCCACAGCAATGAAAGACAAGCAAAAGGAGATCAAAATCAGGTATTTGCCTATTACTGATACCCAGACACTGTGGGTGTCAATCAAATCCAGTCTGAGAGGCAATGCTAGAGGGTACACAGATGGGAGTGGGGTGCACAAGACATGGAAGGAGAAGACTCTACAACACAAGGGCTGTCAGTGTAGTTGTTCGTAGGAGCAAAGATCAAGGTCTTAGGGAATGGGAAGTCCAGGTGGAAAAACAGAGAAGTCCAGCTTCATTGTGCTGAACAGTATCTTTCTGGCCTGTGGTTACTGCAAAGTGGAGGTGGCCCTTGATGGCAAAGAAGTCAGGCTGAAACGTCCAGTTCTGACACTAAGGAGGGGCCTACCACCGAGAGGCCAGTGGGGCAAAGGCAAGTCTTGAGCATCTGGGAAATGACAGAGCCTTAGACCCCTTCCTCAGCCTCTGGATAATAAATAGTGACTGTTGTAGGGTTTGTTATGTGACCCTCATTTTTATTTTATCATGAATGGAGGCAGACAGACAGGGAAGGGAAATAATGGTGACTGAGATGGGAAATCATGTAGACCAAGAGACTTCATCTAAGCAGTTTTGCATTAGTGTTCCAAGACCACAAGCATGAAGCTGAAGGCCCACAAAGTAGAACAGGGAAAGACAGATGACACAATCAAGAGAATATTACAGTTCTTCATCAAGTCCCCAGAGCAAGCTGCCTCCTTGTGTCCTGAGAGAATATATCTTGTTCATTTATCCCATGAGAAAATGAGCTCCTTGAAGGCAATAGACACATATTCCTCAAGTAGCACAGTGCCTGGCATGGTGAACACTCAATAATAAATGCTGGTTTGAAATAAAGAATACATATGCAATCCTGGGATGGAGGAATTAATGGTGAAGTTCCCAGAGATATCACGGCTCAGGCTGAAGCTCCAGAAACTCTTGTACCATCCCAGCTTTGTCCTTCATTATAAACACTGCAAACATGTACATGAGAAACTCTGTTAATTTTGGAAGCAGATGAAAATGATTTTAAATTAGGGCTGTGCCATTTTATTTGCTTGGGCAATTTATTCAAATTGCCTAAGATTCCATTTCTTCACCAAATATGCTAAGTCGCTTCTTCAGTCATGCCTGACTCTTTGCAACCCTATGGACTATAAACCTCCAGATTCCTCTGTCCATGGGATTTTCCAGACAAGAATACTGGAGTGGACTGCCATGTCCTCCTCTAGGGGATCACCAGTGCTACCTGGGAAGCCCTAATATATTAAGAAAAAAGTATATGAAGATAAAAGTAACAATACTCTTCCCACTAAACTGTGGTGAGTATAAGAAATCATACATGTAAAGCACCATAGCACAGGATGAAGCAAATGACAGACCCCCAGGAAATGGTAGTGGTTGTGATTTTAACATGGTATGTCTTCTATTGACAAACTCTGAACCACCAGGAAACTCTGAAGCCTTAGTGGATATTCTTATCCACCAAGTAGTTCTTTTGTAGGACTTAGGACGTGGAGAAGGCCTAGGCCCAACTAGAGAGCTTGTGTCCAGTTGTGTTTGGTTGGAACACACAGATTTGCACTTATACACTGACCTGGCAGTAACAGGGCCTTTTTCTGAGCTTGAAATAATGTCAGTGCGGAGGTCTGACTGTGTTCCTGTGTCATTCTGTTATTGTTGGAGTTAGACACAGTAAGCTAGGAAATCCTCCAAGCAGAATCACTTAGGGCAGTTACACAAGTATTTTGACATCTAAGACACAGCACAATATTACAGATCCAGCTTGGAAGATTATAGGTAGTAACAGAAAGAAGCGGGGGAAAAATCAGTCTACCTCATGGCTGAGGTTGCTGGTAGTTGAGAGGCATGCTCGATATGTTAAAAATCAGGCAGAGCAATCACCTAGCTTCAGTTCCCTTCCATTTGCTGTTGTTGTTCAGTTGGTAAGTTGTAACTGACTCTTTGTGACCCCCATGGACTGCAGCATGCCAGGCTCCTCTGTCCCCCACTATCTCCCAGAGTTTGCTCAAATTCACGTCCACTGAGTTGGTGATACTATCTAACCATCTCATCCTCTGCCACTCCCTTCTCTTTTTGCCTTCAGTCTTTCCCAGCATCAGGGTCTTTTCCAATGAGTGGTCTCCTCACATCAGGTGGCCAAATTATTAGAGCTTCAGCATCAATTCCTTCCAATGAATATTCAGGGTTGATTTCCTTTAGGACTGACTGGTTTGATCTCCTTGCAGTCCAAGGGTCTCTCAAGAGTCTTCTCCAGCACTACAATTCAAAAGCATCAATACTTTGGCGCTCAGCTTTCTTTATATTCTAACTCTCACATCCATACATGACTACTGGAAAAACTATAGCTTTGACTACACAGATCTTTGTCGGTAGTGATGTCTCTGCTTTTTAATACACTGTCTTGGTTTCTCACAGCTTTCCTTCCAAGGAGCAAGCATCTTCTAATTTCATGGCTACTTTTCACATGTGAAATAACCCCTTAGAGTTGGATTCTGTTGCTTCAAGAAAGGAGAGTAAGATTCAATTTCAGTATTCCCCTGGGTTAACAGCCATATTTAAGACACTGATTTTAGCCCAAAAATGATTGACCAAGACACAGGTACGCCCTTGTGCCCCCAGGCAATCCTGAGTGTAAGGCCCAAGAAGTCAATATGAGGATCCAGGGACCAGAGAAGGCATCCTTTTCCCCCAGCTTTCTACTGAGTGTGATGGAGTGAAACAAGCTCATTCTCTTTGTGATGATAACTCTAAAATATGTATCTGTAGCCCAGACCTAAGGTCCAGAGCCTGTATCTTAACCACCAGGTAAACATGTCCACATGAACCTCTCAATTCCCCAAATTTAGCTTTTCCAAATTAAACCATGGCAATAGCATGAATTCCCAAGCACTTTTCTTTTGAAGTTACTTAGATTACTGGATTATCCTAACTGGTCTCTCTTCCTCTGCTTTTATAATCTTTCTGTCCATTCTCCATTCTGCAGCCAGCACTCTTTATATATAAAGAACACATCTAACAAAGTCACCACCAATGACACCCATTACTTTTGGGATAAAGCCCAGACTCTTAAACATGGGATATAAGGATCATAAGACAAAGCCTCTGTTTAACTGTATCTTTACCCATCATTCACCTGGCCCCCTCCCCCCACAATCTCAATGTTGAAAGCAACATAGCACAATTATACTATCAGTTTCCCAAAGTTCTCATACCCTCTCTTGGGTATGACCATCATATTATGTTTCCACATACTAATCCTTCATAGGGTTGCTGGACAGATTAAGAAATAGATACAAAGTGCTTATAACTGTACTTTCTTTTGTTTTTGTTTTAGTAGAAAGACAAATGTAATTCATCTGTTGAAAAACAAAAAAAGACAGTATATTTTATGTATACTTAAAACTATGCCTAGATGTATTCAAAGTGATACTAACACGGCTTTTTTTTTAAACCTCATTTTAATTAAAAAAAACTGTCTATCCAGATATGTGAACATATACTCAGATCTATAAATGGGTAAAGCTATATTCAAGTCTAGAACAATATACTCCAAACTCTCCCATATGCCCTAACCACCAGTTCTTGACAGTTTGTGGAGTATTCTCTACCATATGTTTTCTACAGTATTTTTTAGTTAATTTTTATTGGAGTATAGTTACTTTTCAATGTTGTCTTTCTACTGTAAAGAGTCAACTATACATATATTTCATGTATATGCATATATTTCATGTACTTATATATTTCAAGATATATACATATATTTCAAAATATATACATATATTTCCTTTTGGAGATTTTTTTCCCATTCAGGTCACCACAAAGCACTGAGTATAGTTCCTGTGCTTTCCAGTAAGTTCTCACTAGTTATTTTATACACAGTATCAATAGTGTATATATGTCAATCCCATTCTCCCAATTCATCCCACTTTCTCCCTACCCACAAAGTGCTTATAATTGTACTCTGAACATGTAAGCGCTTAAATAAAGGAATGACAGAACAGAAAGGCAATGCTTTGTATGACAGTAGGAAAAAAAACGTGAGAGACCTTGCCAACACAGATCTAAACTAAATAGGAAGCTTAATGGAAATGATCAAATCTGCTTTAATTTTTTCAATTTGTTTTTCATGGGTCACCTCCAATGACTGGTTTGAGATAGGGAGAACAAAAGCATATTTCAGAAATAACACAGCTAAGCATTACTGAATAACTCATCCTCTCCATTCTGTTGTCTAAGGCTAAGCACAGAAATGGGACAAAAGTAACAGGAATTCAGAGATGAAACCATAGCTCCCTCTGTAATAAATTAAGGCAAATGCAGGAAACAGTCTAGCTAATGTGAAGGTATCTTTGTTCTTGAAGCATTCTGTCACAGAGCAGACAAAGGTCTAGGTGGTTTAAGGAACAGGGTGAGTGATCTTTATAAACAATTTACACTTCTATGTCAAATAGAATTCTTCATAGTATGATTTAGGGAAAATATTCAAGGCTAGGTCAGATGTTATCCCAGACCTACACACAGAGTAAGCTACACTGTTAATTCATGTGACAAAGGTTGACTGAACGTCTACATGTATTGGGCACTGAGAGACATAAATAACCAATTACCTGCTTTTAGGGAGCTCAGAGTTGGTGACAGAAATAAGCAAAGCACAAACTATGACAATGCACTATAGATACAGATACACAGATAACCCCACCGGGAGGGAGCTGAAGGAGTTCAGAGGAAATGAACCTCTGGTTTTGAATGGTCAAGACATCTTTACTAGAAGTGGTGATGCGTCAGCTGAATCCTGCAGAATACGCCAGGCAACAAGATTTAATAAACCAGGCATCAAAGTGCGGGAGCAAGCGGCATATGGAATGACACAGAGGTACAAAAAGAGTGAGAGGGGAAAGCAGCTAAAGAGACTGAAAATGGAGGTAAGAACAAACTTGTACAGCATCTTTTTTTAATTTTTTCTTTTCTTTTTTTTTTTTGAACCTTTTATTTTCTGTTGGAGTATAGCCAATTAACACTGTTATGCTAGTTTCAGGTGAACAGTGAAGGGACTAAGCCATACATATACATGTATCTTTTCTCCCCCAAAACTCCCCTCCCATCCAGGCTGGCACATAACATTGAGCAGAGTTTCATATGCTATCCGGTAGGTCCTTGTTGGTTATCCATGTTAAATATAGCAGTGTGTCATACAAAATCCTGATTGTGATGTGAAGGACTCTGAACTGTATCCAAGTTGAAGAGAGACCATGAATACTTTTAAGCGTAACAGTGACATGGGCAAATTTGAACTTCTGAACTATTATTCAGGCTGCCGTCTAGAGTCTGGATTGGAGGGGGATGGGGAGGTTTGTTTCCAAGCTGTTGTAGTAATCCAGAAAAGCACTTTTAATGATGTCCTGGACATGGATCAGAGACGAAAATGGAAATGAGGGGACAAAAGTTAAAAGGGAATTTCTTTTTAAAAAGTACTGACTAACAGACGTGTTATTCTCTGAGGTAAGGAATTTAAGTTGAAAACCAGTTTGGGGAGAGAAAAGATTAAGCTGGATTTGGAAATTTTTAGTTTAGGGTGTCTGTGAAACATCTAAGAAGAGATATGCAACAAACATTTGGACATCTGGACTTGGAATTCAAGAAAGGGGTCCACGATGGATATAAATTTGAGAGTCATCACCAAGCGGGGCTGGCTGAAGCCATCAGAGAGAAGGAAGGAAGGACCAGAAAAGCCCCCAGGAAAATATGATGCTTAGAAATTTAGGTGGATGAAGAGAAAAAGTTCATGGAGGGGATTTCAGTGTCATCACCAGAAAGGATGAAAGAAAAACCTTAGGAGATGAGTAGTGCTGGAGCCACGGCATGAGGACAGCTTCAAGAAGGGAGATCTGGCACAGAACTGCCATGCAGGAAAAAGTGACACGAAGAATCAGAGCCTGCCCGACCTCATCTGCCCCGAACACCCAACCTACGTGGCCCACCCTTCCTGCCGGCCTTCCTGCCGCACTAGGCACTTTCTGTTCTACCAGCCTGTTTTACTTTATTCATCACGTTAGCTCTAGCTAAAAATACCTTGTTTATTTTTTGTCTCCTTTGTATTTGTCGACAGGATATCAGGGTCATGAAGGCAAGAAGCCCATTTATCTTGTTTCCCCACTGTCTTCATTTGGATTTCTCAAGGGCAGACCCTGAAACTGGGATGTGAATGCAAGGAGTTAATGTGGGAGGTGATTCAAAGAAACGTCAGGAATACAATAAGGAGTGGGTGTTCAGACCAGTTACCACTGTGAGCAACTGGTGTGTAATCCCACCTGGAATGTTTGTAGCCAGTGTGGAAGACACAGAGGTTTCCCCACACATGTGGAGGCAAAAGAGTTGGGATTTCCATTATCTATCTATCTCCTACACTTAGGGGTCTCCAACCTCCAGGATCTAATGCCTGATGATCTGAGGTGGAGCTGATGCAATAATAATAGACATAAAGTGCATAATAAATGTAATGGACTTGAATCATCCCAAACCATCCCCTCCAACCCATTCATGGAAAAATTATCTTTCACAAAACCAGTCCCTGGTGCAAAAAGGCTGGGAACCATTCCTAGGTCACTACAGGAGGGATGCTGGGCGATGGGGAAGAAGGGCTTCCCAACACTTCTAGATGTTTGGTAGAATTGCTTCAGCAGCCAGAGAGAGCCCTGAGATAAAACATCACATGCAGCAAAGGGCAGAGAAGGCAATGGCAGCGCACTCCAGTACTCTTGCCTGGAAAATCCCATGGACGGAGGAGCCTGGTAGGCTGTGGTCCATGGGGTCGCTAAGAGTCAGACACGACTGAGCGACTTCACTTTCTCTTTTCACTTTCATGCATTGGAGAAGGAAATGGCAACCCACTCCAGTGTTCTTGCCTGGAGAATCCCAGTGACGGGGGAGCCTGGTGGGCTTCTGTCTATGGGGTCGCACAGAGTCGGACACGACTGAAGTGACTTAGCAGCAGCAGCAGCAGCAGCAAAGGGAAGCAGAAGTTAGGACAGAGGGTCTTAGAAATAGTATGTTCAAGGGAACAGGAGCAGGCCCTTGACAGCATCCACTATAATTCTCAGATCCCTGGAATAGAAAAGGGTGCCAGGTACATTGTGAGCTTGCAATAGATGTTTGAATGAAAACTGCAATCAGTAACTAAATGAAGGAGTGGCCTTCTCCATCTCCGCCATGTTCCCCTTGACTTCTACATTTCATCCATACTGGACTTTGACCAAGTATTCATCTCAAGGAGGGGCTTCCCAGGTGGTGCTAGTGGTAAAGAACTTGCCTGCCAATGCAGGAGAGACAAGAGATTCGGATACAATCCCTGGGTTGGAAGATCCCCTGGAGGAGGAAATGGCAACCCCACTCCATTATTCTTGCCTGGAGAATCCCATGGACAGGGGAGCCTACAGCAGGCTACAGTCCACAGGAATGCAGAGTAAGACATGACTAAACCCATAGTAGGTCACCGAGGGGACTTCCCATGAGCTGCTCCTATTGACTGTTTCCTTTGCCATTAAATGTCACTTCCTTATAAAGTCTTCTTAACCTCCCTCCCAAAATTTTATGTCTCCAGGTTAAGTGCCACCTCAGCACCCTGTCACCTCCTCCCCCATTATAACACTCACCACATCTGAAATCAATGTCCACCTTATTCAGTGTGACTGTAATACCCAGCTAAGTGGCTATTACATGGCAAGTTCAATGTCTTTATTAAACAATTAATAAGTTAAGGCTAAAGCTAGATGATTATATAGAGGTCTTGTGTAGAAAATTGAAGAACTGAAAGTGTAGCTAAAAGGAATACAGAAAATTGTTGATAAGACACACAGATTCCAGGCAACAATGAAGAGCCAGTAGAGTCTGGAGATCATTAATATACAGAAATTACAGTGGTACTGATCTTCATGAGTCTGTGTTCTCCAGGTTGTGCTCTGAAAAGAAGGCATAGGAGCTGTAGATGTGGCTGGGGATGTTGATACAGCACTGAGGCTTTCCAAAGGCAGGGCAGAGAGAAACTAACACGGCAAAGGAACTTGGGTAACTGAAAGTGATGTCCTACATATCTAGGCTGGTCTTGAAGGGAAACACAGAGCCAGGATAGTAATGGGTGTGTGATGAAATGGCTAAAAGTGATAAAAGACTGCAGGTTAGGACTTCCCTGGTGGTCCAGAGGCTAAGACTCTGTGCTCCCAATGCAGGGAGCCCTGGGTTCAATCCCTGGTCAGAGAACTAGATCCCGCATGTTGCAACTAAGACCCAGTGCAGCAAATAAATAAATTTTTGTAAAAACTGGAGGTTTTGATGGGGGGAGAGTTGGAGGTGCCAAGAGGTGTAAGGATAAAAGACTGGTTAAACAATAGGATGTTAAAGTTGATGATTTCAGAGATGGAGGAAAACTGTGATAAGGAACACAGAACTTCAGATGCACCATGGTCAGGACTGAATTCATCTTCAGTTGGAGAAACAGGCAGGAAATAGATTATGAAAGTTATGGCATTCATTCATCTTGTGATATCCCCTTAAAAACACTTTGTCTATCTGTCTACTGCCCTTTCTACTGCTACTGTCTACCACTGTATCCCTAGCATCTCCATAAAAAATTGGAGAACTCAATGATTACTCACTTAATGAAGTAACAAATGTGGTTTAATCTGGCTTAAGCAAGCAAGGAAACATATTGGAATACACAAGCTAAACTCACAGGATAAGGCAGTCTTCAGATATCACTGGGCTCAAGGATTAAATAATCAGGACTTGAGTTTTCTCCATATACAGGCTTTATCCTCCACCATTGTAGCCTCAGTCCTTGGCTTCATGTGATAGCAAGATCTGAGAAGAGTACCTTTGCCAAAAATGCCACCCAAATTGATTAACATGTCCATTCCCAAACCAGTCACCAGGTACAAGAGGATGCTTCATTATAGTCGTCTTAGGCCTGAATCACATGTTTTACCCTGACGGCTAGGATGAAATCAACTTCACTCCAGTCCCAGAGTTTGAGATGGAGGAGAAATTAATTCTGATAAAGGTTGAGTTAGTGCAGACTGTGTAGCAAAAAACAACAGGGCTCATAAGAAAGAGCATAGCCCATCTCTTCTTCCTAGCAGTGGGGAGCTGCTGAAAGATTTAAGGGAAGAAGCACAGTCATATTTGTATTTCAGAAGAATCATCCTGGAACAGATGGAGGGCACACTAGCAAAGACTGAGGCTGAGAGAAGAACATGTAAGAGGACATCATTCAAATTCAAAACCATAAACTATCAACATATCATTTCTTCTCTGTCCATAGAGAAAAAACCTCCACCTAGATGCGTAGCAATGAAAAAGACAAAGTCCTTGCACTCAAAGCGCTTCAGCCTAGCGAGGAAGACAGATGAGAAAACAGGCATTCATATTAGATGTAACTACAGGAAGGCTTCTTGATGTGCCAGGAAGTGTCATCTAAGTCTTAAAGATAAACAGGCACTGACAACGTCTGCAACCAGGGCCGTGTGCTGTCCTTCGTCACTTCAGTCATGTCTGACACTTTGCAACCCCATGGACTGGAGCCCGCCAGGCCCCTCTGTCCATGGTGATTCTCCAGGCAAGAATACTGGAGTGGGTTGCCACACCCTCCTCCAGGGAATCTTCCCTACCCAGGAATTGAACCCAGGTCTCCCGCACGGCAGGCAGATTCTTTACCATCTGAGCCACCAGGGCCCAAAGACAACCAGAGACAACTGGAAACACTGCACATTTGCAAAAGCAATAAGTTCCATACAGCAAGAACATGGGAGTGTCAAGAGTGAAGCAGAAGATGACGAGACCAGCTCATTAGGAGGCCAAATCTTAAAAGAGTTTTGCAAACCCAAAGTAAGCTGTTAGACTTCACCCTTGGACTTTTGTAGAACTATGAACACTTTAAAATCAAAGCATGGTATTATCCAATCAGCATGCAGAAAAATCAGTCTAGCCATGTGGTATACAGACTGCAAAATGATACATATGCAAGACCTTCATGAAAGAGATTGTTGTAGTAATTCAGGGCAGAGATGGTGGTGCCCTCTACAAATATGGTAGCAATGGGAAGAGAAGTAGATAGATTGGAGTGTCTTAAACTCTAGATGCAACTGTACTTGGAAACAAGGATAAGCATATAAAGGAAATAAAGGACAGTTAGGAGTCAACAATGGCAGTTAGAATTCTAACTTGGATGACTGAATAGATAGGGATGCTGTTCCCAGTAGGAGAGCAGGTTTAGGCAGGGAGAGCATGAACTTGCTTAAGGACACACTGAGTTTGAGACACCTATGGAATATCCACGGGGACGTGCCCTGGCTTGTCACTGGTTATGTGGATCTGGAGCTGGGGAGAGAATCTGCAGTTGGAAACACACATTTGGGAGGTATGAGTGGAAAAACAGTAGCCAAAACCTTGAAATGGGTGAAGTCACTCTGGCACAATATAATGTTCAAAGAGAAGAATCCTGGCAGCAAAACTCTAGGAAAAACTGCCATTTAAGGGATGACTGAGGACTGAGAGACATCAAGGGATACCAGAAGAATAAGCCTAGGGACAGCGGAGCAGGAACCTGGTCTGAACAAGGGTTGGAAAGAAGTACATACAAAGATATGAATGGAGCTCCTCAATATCCTGGATGAGAGGAATGAGGGAGTGGAAGGGGGAGAGAATGAATCTGAGGTTTCCAGCTTGCATGAACAGTTGGCTGGTCAGGAGAAGGAAGATGTTAGGTTCTAGAAATAATTGTTTGACATACTAGTGAGACAGCCAGTAGAAGAAGTATGGGCAATTGGAATTCAGAAGAGCCTCTGAATAGCAGTCTAGCTTTGGAGGGAGTCCATGCAGTGGTGGTGTTTATCACTAGGGAAGAAGAAGAGATGGTCCTGGAGGAGCCATTAGCTGAGACTGGAGCCTTAGGAATGCTCTAATTTAAGGAGCAGACAGTGGAAGAGGTACCAGCCAAGAAGATTATACAGAAACCAAGAACAGGGGAAAATGAGTCTGTCCTTCAGAAGAAAGCTTTCTCACCTGTAGCCCACATTGCGCTTTAGGACACTGGTCCCTATATATTTTTCTGCCATCCATTTCTTCATCTGCTTTGGGTCTTAGAAAGTTTAATTACATAATGATCCCACATATTTTCTAAGTTCATCTCAAAGTATATCAAAAGTCCTAGGACCCATAAGGAGTTCTTAATAGTTTCCTAACTCACCTTTCAATAAAGGACTTCCATGGGTTAAAAGAAGTGGACCTCTTAATCCAGAAACACCCTAGATCTATTTCCATATTCGGAACTACTTCAATCATTAGGGTTGAGCAGAAGCACACAGCATCCTTCAAACACTGTTCCTCTTTCTTCACATGGTACTGTGAACGGCTCAGCAAGTGGGCCCATGATTTTCTTGCTAATTAATTTAGGTCTAATTGGTTTCAGCCCACACAACAGTGCAGGTTGTAAGAGAGGGCAACAGCCGTCATATTCCACTAAAAGTACCTGCCAGCATCAAAGCACCCACCATTAAGCAATTCACTACCAGGGGAAAGAGTGCTTAAGAGCTAAACAAAGTGAATTAAACCCCCCCCCTTCAATTAGCTTTAGAAAAATCTCAGAGTGCTCAGGACTCTGCAAAGCACTGGGAAGCTTTTTATCCTACTATCATCATTCTGGCATAACAGTCTTGCAAGGAGTTACCAAACATTCACCAGCCTGCATGCTGTGTATTGTTTAGAAGGATTTCAAGTTCTCCAAATGACTGGTACCTCTGTAGATGCCACAACTAGTAATAGTCTGGCTTGTTATTTTATCCCCAGAGACTAACACAGTGTGTATAGATTTTGTACAGTTATACAAGTGACTGAATAAAGAGAAAGGAGGAGGGAGAAGAAAAGAGAGGGGGATGGAACGATTGACTGGAGTTACTCCAATGTCAAAAGTCATAATAAAAGAGCATGATCTTTTAAGTCAAAGGTAAAGATTTCTAGTTATAAGTAAATACTAGGGATGTAATACACAAAATAATAAATTACTTACACTGTCGTATCCAGGTGGTGCAGTAGTAAAGAATCTGTCTGCCAATGTAGGAGACATAGATGTAGGTTTGATCTCTGGGTCAAAAAGATTTCCTGCAGAAGGGCATGGCAACCCACTCCAGTATTCCTGCCTGGAAAATCCCATGGACAGAGGAACCTGCCTGATTACAGACCATGGGGTTGCAAAGAGTTGAACACAACTGAGTACACACGTATGTCACATATGAAAGTAGTTAAAAGAGAGTAAATTCTAAGAATTCTCATCAAAAGGAAAAATATTTTCTTCCATTTAATTAATTTTGTATCTATATGAGATGATGGACATTCATTAAATCTGTGGTTATCATTTCATGATGTATGTAGGTAAAATCATTATACTGTACACCTTAAACATATACACTCTATGTCAATTATATCAATAAAACTGGAAGAAAAATCTAAAAGCAACAAAAAAAGAACATGACCTTTAAAGCTGGAGAGTCAGCCCCACCACTTACAAGCTGTGTGACAACAAACAGGTCCTTTAACCTCTCTGAATTGGTTTCTTCGTCCAATAAATGGGAATACGCCTGCATGACATACTTGAACGAGTTATAATGAAGTGGAATGGATGCGTTTGAAAGCATTTTGTAAACAGTTGAAGAGCTGCTGCTATTAAAATTGAGACCTCTTCCTGAAATCATTCTCTACTGACAGTCAGGTCACACTTGTGTCATATAATAATATTTCAGTCTCACTAGACTCCTGGTAAGACTCTTACCATGAGTTTAGGCCCTGAGTGTACAAAGAAGAATGCAGCCCAGGCCTTAAAGAGCTCGCCGTTTACTGAGGGATCCCAACATGAAAACGGAAACTACAATTCAAGGAGTAGGAACATGTAATAGAAACCCTATAAATGAGCAGCTGGAAGTCATGAGGGAGGGGCAACGACCCTGGTGATCTGGAAACTGGGAGGGGGGATGGTATTTGAACTGGGTTACAAGGAATAAAAGCAGCTCAAGAGGTGGAGACAGAACTGACTTCTGATGCCTTCACAAAGACTATTTCACTATACAGACTTTTTTCAACTTTATTTTGACACTCAGTAGTATGTATTTTACATTTGCCCATGTATTTACATGATGGAGACACACGAGTCTGTGTTTTCTGATTTTTTCCTAGCTTTGGAATGTTCCTTGATTCAAATCGATTTTTCAAGAAACAAAGGTACACGACTGGGGCAGAGTTTAGGAGGTGGTTGAGAGGTGGGTTTTGGTAGATCCGGACCAGATTGGGGAAGATGTAGCATGTCAAGATGAGTGTTTCGTTGTTTCAACCAAAGGGAATCACATCAGATTATTAAGAGGGATTGAAGTGATTTTTATTGTCACCAGACAGGTAAGTCAGGGGTGACCCCAACCAGCTGAGACCTGGCCCATCCCCCTTTGCTGACTGTCTCCATGAACGATGCTGAGTACATGCCCAGAACCAACCAGACAAGAAAAGATGGTTAGACTCTGGGGGACGAAGGGTGCGCTTGACCTGCGCTGGCCAAGCGCAGGTCAAGGCAGGATGCTCACATCACAAGCAGGGCAGCAGAAACACCTGTGTGTTCCCTCTTATTTCCCCCAGCTCCCCCCGAAAGTCACGCTTCCACCACCCTGTACCACACGAGGTCCCACCAGCCCAGGATTGAAGGCCAATTGTGTGGTGCTGTGACAGCAAGTATTTAAGAGGAAAATAAAGAAGCGACAAGCTGCGACACGCTATCATTAAGTAATCATAATTTCCTCCCTATATTACGACAATAGATGTCACTCTCTCATCCGGAAGGCAGGCCACGTATAGAAACACCACGTCAAAAACCTTTTCAGACAGGGAGAGGGGGGCGAGTGAGCTGGGTGTGGAATAGAATATTTTGATGGATCCCATCCACCCCGTTTCCCACCCCCCAACTCCTACATGCTCTGATAAAAGTCAGATCTGTAAAGAACTTCAAAGCCTCCTCAGTCTGACAAACAGTAATAAAACAAGAAATTGGTAAAAAAAAAAAAAAAAAAAAAAAAAAAAATCTGCCAAAGCACATGGAGGAAGCAGAGCTGACAAGTGTTATGACGGTTCTGTTTTTGTAATCAGCAGACCAACTGCGGGGCACTTCCTCCTCACGGGGAGCTGAGCCTGGGCTGTCAGCGATGGAGGAGGAGAGAAAGGTCAGGCGGCAGAGGGGTGCAACAGGCCTGGAATAAGCGATTGCACATTCTTCCTGGCTATTTTTCATCCAGTCTGCATTCCAACCCAAGCCCATGGCCTGCTCCAGCCCAACTGTAACCTCGATGGCTCCCTGACCTCCTTCTTCCAGAAAGAACTATGTGAAAAATGGGAGCAGTCTGGCCGCCCCTTCCCTTCCCCTGTTTCGTGGAGGGTTGGGGGTGAGGGAAAACTGGACCACGAGGAAATAGCTCTGGAATCCAGGACATCTGGCTTCTATTCAGATCCAATCACTGACCTTGGGAGCATATTGAAAGCATTTGGCTGTCTCAACAGTCTAAAAGGAGCTATTTATTTCAGACTCAACAACCAGACCAAACATATGCTTCCATTTGGAAACAATTGGAGGTAAAACAGAGTTCCTTTTTTTTTTTTTTTTAAATAAAAGGAGGAAGGTGGAAATAACACAGGACTTCGAGTCAGAAGACGGACCTCCATTCCAACCACTGATCTGCCACTTGCTGGAGACAGCTGTGCAACTTTCTCTGGCTCCCTTAATCTCCCTGCAATTTTAGTTTCCCAATTGTCAGACCAGGATTAAATTCCTGTCTCGTGGAGTTATTGAGGAAGAATTAACGCAATGCATCCTCAGGGCCTGATGCAGTGCCGGCGTAAAGTCATTATTTTCCTCAGGCAAATGCTTAGCCATGGTTTACTCACTGGGTATAAAAAATGCCTGTCTCATCTATCTCACCTGGTGCTCCCATGATTGTGTGGATAATGCACACCTGAGTGTTCGGTAACTTTTAAGTGCTTTGCCGATATGAGGGATTATAGCTGGGGCCATTTTGATGCCAGTTAAATTCCTGAAACCAATCCAGGGGAAATTGAGAATGCAAAGTTCCCAGACCATCAGTGGACATTATGTGGCCAGGATGATGACTAAATCTACCTCAGCATTAGACCATCCATACCAGGTCATTATCTAGTTCCCCATGCCTTCCACATAACACCTGTTGTGGCTTCTGCTATCTTGAAAGTGAGTGAGAAGCAGCCGACCTCTTGGAGTCTCACTAGAAAAATCTGCTAAAATACAAAATATGTGCTTGTCCAAGGTATAGCAAGAAGTGCTGCCATCTTGACACATGTGTTTTAGTCCATTCCCAGTGTGCTTTGGAGCTCAGCTAGAAATCACCTGAGACTCCTCTACTTTGGCCAATTGGTAGAACTCTGTGTGTCCTCATAAGCTTGGTATCATTTTGTTTGGATGGCTTTCCAAACATTTCCAAGCCATCAAGCCTCACTTCTCTAATCTTTAAGACTACAACTGAGAAACACTGGGCTGGATGAAGCACAAGCTGGAATCAAGATTGCCAGGAAAAATATCAATAACCTCAGATATGCAGATGACACCACCCTTACGGCAGAAAGCGAAGAACTAAAGAGCCTCTTGATGAAAGTGAAAGAGGAGAGTGAAAAAGTTGGCTGAAAGCTCAACATCATAAAACTAAGATCATGGCATCTGGTCCCATCACTTCATGACAAACAGATGTGGAAACAGTGAGAGACTTTATTTGAGGGGGGGGAGCTCCAAAATCACTGCAGATGGTGACTGCAGCCATGAAACTAAAAGATGCTTACTCCTTGGAAGAAAAGTTATGACCAATCTAGACAGCATATTAAAAAGCAGAGACATTACTTTGCCAACAAAGGTCCATCTAGTCAAAGCTATGGTTTTTCCAGTGGTCATGTATGGATGTGAGAGTTGGACTATAAAGAAAGCTGAGTGCAAAAGAATTGATGCTTTTGAACTGTGGTGTTGGAGAAGACTCTTGAGAGTCCCTTGGACTGCAAGGAGATCCAACCAGTCCATCCTAATGGAAATTAGTCCTCAATACTCATTGGAAGGACTGATGTTGAAGCTGAAACTCCAATACTTTGGCCACCTGATGCGGAGAACTGACTCATTTGAAAAGACCCTGATGCTGGGAAAGATTGAAGGTGGAAAGAGAAGGGGACAACAGAGGATGAGATGGTTGGATGGCATCACCGACTCAACAGACATGAGTTTGAGTCAACTCTGGGAGTTGGTGATGTACAGGGAGGCCTGTCGTGCTGCAGTCCATGGGGTTGCAAAGAGCTGGACATGACTGAGAGACTGAACTGAACTGAAGACTAAGAATCTCTAAACCCTATGAACAGGGGCTACATGGCTCAGCAGTCAAGACTCCACCTGCCAATGCAGGAGAAGTGGGTTCCATTGGTGAGTTTGGAAGATCCCCTGGAGAAGGAAATGGCAACCCACTTCAGTATTCTTATCTGGGGAAATCTCAATGACAGAGGAGCCTGGCAGGCTATAGTCCATGGGGTTGCAAAAGAGTGAGGACAGGACTAAACAATAACAACATTAATACATTGTATAATGTATAAGACTTATACTTTGTAATAGCATAGTGGTACAATGTATAAGACTCTTTCACTAATGTGTTCTCATTTTATCTTTACAATCACCCTGTAATCATGTGTAATACTGCATAAGAGGAAACAGACTTACCAAGTAGCATAGAAGAGCTTCTGGCTCAGAATCCTCAGCTTCATATCAGCTTCCAACCTTCCTGTGTGAGAGGTGGGTGTAGGGTATCCCAGGACAAGAAAGCAACCAAGAGGAGCCCTGGGAAACAAAAGTATTCAATGAAGATGCTCAATAACAGAGTTTCAAGAATTTGGCCAGGTAAAATTATTCCTCAGCACAACCCCTACCGAACCTTGTGCCTGAAACAAAATATCAGCCCTTAAAATTGTGGAGGAAGCAGCAGACCTGTAGTGGAAATACCTGGCCTTCAGACCTGGCTGCAACCCTGCCTCTTTTCTCCCCGGACATTCCACATTTCTGACTCTGCGTCAGAGGTTCGGTCCCCTGGGAAGTCAGCCTGGCCAAGACACTGAACAGACCGGTTGTCTGACCACCTGCCTCTGAGCTCGGCTCACGGCCCAGCAAGACTTCCCTAGGTCTCCTACTAGCCGGCCAACCAAGTCTTCTGGGAGGACTTTCAGTATCACCAAAGTGTCAGGGCTTCCTTGATGGCTCAGATGGTCAAGAATCTGCCTGCGGTGCAGGAGACTCGGGTTGATCCCTGGGTCGGGAAAATCCCCTGGAGAAGGGAACGGCAACCTAACCCCGTATTCTTGCCTGGAAAATTCCATGGACAGAGGAGCCTAGCGTGCTACAGTCCATGGGGTCATAGAGTGCAACTAATACTAATACACACACACACACACAGTGTCAGGGTCCACTATGACCTTTAGCTCAAAAGAAAAAGCAAAAATAAGGAAGTACTTCTCCATCCCAATCTAATTTGGATGCTGGCCCCTCTGGGAAGCCTTCTCTGAAGGCTCTTTCTCCCCTCCAACTCCTCCCTCAGGCTGAGTAAGGCGCACACCGACGTATCTCCATGGTGCCTTCCACTCTTCTGTAAGAGCTCTTGGTCAGTTACCGAATCAGTTTCGTTTCGCCGGACGCACAGTAAGCCAAAAGGCTGAGATGCCGAGGTCTGCCCCAAAGACGGTTTATTTGCAAGACAGCCAAGCAGAGAAGCAGGAGAACAAATTTGAAACTCACCTCCTGAAGGCAAACGTGAAGTTGCTCAGTCGTGTCCGACTCTTTGCAGCCCCATGAACTGTAGCCTACCAGGCTCCTCAGTCCACGGAATTTTCCAGGTAAGAGTACTGGAGTGGGTTGCCATTTCCTCCTCCACCTGAAGGCAAAGGACTGGGGTATTTCTGAGACAAGTAATAAAAGGGTGCAAGGCAGCAGGAGCGCAGGGCACGTAGGTAAACTGATGGGGAGAAGAGACGGTGATTCTCGTCCTGCGCAGGCACAGCTAAGCTAGAGGCCTCTGCACGTGGAGTTTTCTGCCCTCCGCCCCCAAAAGGACGCCGCGCATGCCCAGTTGGAGGGTCCGTGGTCCTATCCGGTCTGAACCGGCTCAATTTGAATTGAACACAGCTGACTTGATGGTCCTTGAAAACAACTGAGGCAGACAAGTGAATGTTGTGGATACGGGTTGCGTCGTGGGCCTGCAGGTGTTAAAACGGCCTTGGTTAGTGAAGGTGAGATGGATATGGCTAATCCTTGAAGTTTTTCCACTGTGATGTAAATGTCTGCGTGTTTTTCGGTCGTTGCCTCTCCCTCGGGAGGTAGGTATTCTCTCTGGACCCTTTAAGCCCATGGCCGCTAGTATGATATCTTTTTTTTAATATATCTTTATTTATTTACTTATTTGGCTACATGAGGTCTTAGTTGTAGCATGCAAACTCTTAGGTGCAGGCATGTGGAAATCTGACCAGGGATGGAACAAGCCAGGCTCCTTGCGTTGGGAGTGCAGAGTCTTAGCCACTGGACCACTGCTGCTGCTGCTAAGTCGCTTCAGTCGTGTCCGACTCTGTGCAACCCCATAGACGGCAGCCCACCAGGCTCCCCCATCCCTGGGATTCTCCAGGCAAGAACACTGGAGTGGGTTGCCGTTTCCTTCTCCAATGCGTGAAAGTGAAAAGGGAAAGTGAAGTCGCTCAGTCGTGTCTGACTCTCTGTGACCCCACGGACTGCAGCCCACCAGGCTCCTCCTCCATGGGATTTTCCAGGCAAGAGTACTGGAGTGGGGTGCCATTGCCTTCTCCACTGGACCACTAGGAAGTCCTAAAATCTCCCTAACATGATAAGCATTTGTTTAATAGGTAATGGAAGAATGAATGAACTATTTTTTAAAAATGCCCCTGTAAAAGACAAGGACTATAATAGGATGTAAAAAAAGAAAATTGTTTGGTACGATGATGATATTAAGTGATATTTGTTTTATTTTTCTTATTTAAAAAATTATTTATACTGCTACAGCCCAAAGAAAAATAAGACACGCTTCCAAAAATTTTTGTGAAGTAAGAATAACACTGACACCTGGCAACGGATATAAAACAAAGCGAAGAAGCATAAATTTCAGGTTCCCTCGGTAGCAGCAGCTCCTCCCAAAGCCCTGGCCCCAAATGTGTATTCATCCGACGCTGTTCTTTTTCTCAGCATGCTTCCCAAACCGTGTAAGCTTCTGGTCTCTTACAACTTAACGTCCACTCCTACTGGAACCAAAATCGAGTAAAAACAGCACGAAAATAAGACCACAGTATGAGATCACTTATGAATACCAATGCAAATAACCCTAAGTAAAATTTGATGAAACAGAACTTAGCTGCATACAAGATTATGACCAAGAAGGTCGTATTTCAGGAATGCAAGAATAGGTTAGTATTAGGAATCTACTAATACAGTTTATCATTACAATGTATCTAAGGAGAAAAGTCAGACATTTTCATTGTTGTAAAAAGCCATTAGTTAACGTAGAATATTAAAAAAAAAAACTCATTAGAAACAGATGCAGTTTTCCTTAACATAATAAAGGTATGTGTAACTTTACTGCAAAGCCAGTGTCCAGTTATCTGTTGCTTTGTAGCAAGCCATGGGCTTCTCGGGTCGTGCTACTGGTAAAGAATCCACCTGCCAATGCAAGAGACACCAGAGACGTGGGTTGGATCCCTTTGTGGGGAAGATTCCCTGGACCTGGAAATGGCAACCCACTCCAGTATTCTTGCCTCGATAATTCTATGGGCAGAGGAGCCTGGCAGGCTACAGTCTGTGGGGCCGCGAAGTTAGACACGACTGAGCAGCTGAGCACACACACAACAAGCCATTCAAAATCAGTGGCTTTAATACAATAACATTTATTTTGCTCACAAATCGGGGTCTCCTGGGCTCAGAGAGGCAGTTCCTGCCTGAGTTTGTTAGGAATACCTTCAAGCTTGCCTGAGGCTGGGCCTTCAACAGAGCATCTCCACTCCAAAGCCTGATGCTCAACCTGCAGAGAATCAAACAGGCAGGACCCAGCAGGCATCTCTCTCTGTATGAGACCTCAGGTAGAGAACTCAGAGGAACTAGATTTTTTTGAATTAATTTTTATTGGAGTATAATTGCTTTACAATGTTGTATTAGTTTCTACTGTACAGCAACGTGAAAACAGCTATATATGTACATATATCCCCTCTTTTTTGGATTTCGTTCCTGTTCAGATCACCACGGAGCACTGAGTGGAGTTCCCTGTGTCAAAACATCATTTTTTTTATATGCAGCTAACTAGTTATTGTAAGTATACACTAAATAGGACTTCCCCGATGACTCAGTAGCTAAAGAATCTGCATGCAGTGCAGGAGACATAGGAGACACAAGTTCAATCCCTGGGTGGGGAAAATCCCTGGGTGGGGAAGATCCCCTGGAGAAGGAAATGGCAACCCATTCCAGTATTCTTGCCTGAAAAGTCCCATGGACAGAGGAGCCTGGCAGGCTATAGTCCAAAGGGTCACGAAGAGTTAAGACTGAGCGACTAAGCACCCACACACAAACACTAAATAAAAATCAAATGCCTTTAAACCTTTAAAAGTTTTTGTTACTTTTCTTCAGAAGTTATCACATGTCCCAAGTTTCGAAGTGCACAGATCTGCACAGGCATATATTAGAATAATTGTTAAGACCACAGACTGCAGCTCCAAACTCCCTGGATTTGAATCCCAGCCCAGCCAGTTACAATCTGTGAGTCAGTTAGTTAACATCTCTGTGCCTCAGTTTATATTCCTGTAAAACAGAAGTATTGATTGTTCCTTTGTAAGAGAAATAGAATCATTTCTGTTCAATGTTTCACCCAGTGCATTGATGGAGTGACAAAATAATTATGCTGCAGTATCTCTCAGGACAGATAAAAGATGAAGATGCAGTTAGAAGTGTGGGCATGTTTCTGAGGAAATTTATCTTGGTCAGAGAGCTACAGTCTTAGACCTGAAAATGACCTTAAATTTGAGCAACATTATTTCTTCTGCTCCCTTGGATCAGAGCTATGCAATGTAAAGCCACTTGTTGGGACTTCCATGGTGGTACAGTGGATAGAAATCCACCTGCCAATGCAGGGGTCACAGGTTCTATCCCTGGTTGGGGAAGATCCCACATGCCCATGTGCTACAGCTACTGCGCCCGCATGCTGCAACTATTAAAGCCGACACACCTAGAGCCCATGTTCCACAGCAAGAGAAGCCACTGCAGCCCAAGTACCACAGCTAGACAGTAGCCCCCCTCCCCTGCTCTCCACAACTAGAGAAAGCCCAAGCACAGCAACAAAGACTCAGCAAAAACAAAAATAAAATAATTAAATAAATTAAAAAAAAAAAAATAAAGCCACCTGTTAAATGCAAGTGTTCTCAAGCTTATTTGACAATGGTACCCTTGGCCTACAGAAAACATATCATTATCTTTCAGGAAACTACTCTTTTTTTTTTTTTTGCCATGCTGCAATGGCATGCAGGATCTTTGTTCCCTGACCAGGGATTGAACCCATACCTCCTGCAGTGGAAGCATGGAGTCTAAACCACTGGACCACCAGAGAAGTCCCAAAGGAAAACATCAGAACAGAGCTTCTCAAACTGTAATTTTCCTATGGCTCACCTGGATTTATTCTTAAAATGTGGATTCCGATTCAGTAGGTCTGGGATGAGGCCTGAGGTTCTTCATGTCTTAAGTTTTTCCCAGTTGATTCCAAGGCAAATGGTCCCAGACCACAGTTTCCGTAGCAAAGGTTCATAGAAGCAGCTTGGGCAATGCGGGTGTGTGTAGTGTGTAAGTGTATTCATGTACAAGCTTCCATTCATCTCTCCGTTATTCTAGTGCACTGACTTGTCAATTTGTGTGTAATTGATTTGCACCTTTCACAGGACAGGTTTTGTTAATTAAATGTGCCAGTCAGTTTATTATGCAGACAAGGGAAAAAACCCTCAGCCAACCCCAACAATAGTGACAGACTTCAAAATGTGTAACAGTGCATACATTTTGCCTAAAATGAAAACAGCACCAACAACATACACGCTCTTTTTAAATGACATTAGAATGACATTTGTTAACTGGACTTCTTACATTTTACAAATCAGGATAGTGGACAAAGTCCTGGATTGGAAATTGCTCAATTTTCTGAACTTTAATTTCTTCATTTGTAAAAATAAATATGGTTAATTCACATGTAGAAAAACTAAATTGAAAATGTCTAATAGAAAGTACTTGGCCTTTAGTAGTTAGCTAATGCATTAACTAAAATCTTTGAAGACTGTATTTGTGTAAGGTCCACTTTATCACATAATAAAATATTTCTCTAGAATAGTTATTCTCAAACCTCAGTGTACAGCAGAATTACCAAGATGTCTTGTTAAAACATAGAAACTCCCGGACTGCCCTGGTGGCTCAGTGGTAAAGAATCCACCTGCCAGGACTTCCCTGGTAGTCTAGTGTTTAAGACTTCACCTTCCAGTGCGCAGGGGCTGAGGGTTCAATCCCTGGTCAGGGAGCTAAAATCCCACATGTCTTGAGGCCGAAAAACCAAAACATAAAATAGAAGCAATATTGTAAAAAATTCAATAAAGATTTTTTAAATAGTCCATGTCAAAATAAATAAAATCTATTTTTTTAAAAAATGAATCCACCTGGCAATGCAGGGACATAGTTTCGATCCCTGTTCTGGGAAGATGCCACATGCCGTGGGGGCAGCTAAGCCCTTGCGTCACGACGACCGAGCCTACACTCAAGAGCCGAAGAGCCACAACTGCTGGAGCCTACGTGCCCTTGAGCCCATGCTCTGCAACGAGAAGCCACTGCAATGCGAAGCCCGCGCACCGCAACTAGAGAGTAGGCCCCACTTGCAGAACTAGCACAGCCAAAGATAAATAATCAACTAAAAACATAAAAACTCCCAAATTCTCTAAAATGGTTAGTCTGGGTCCACACTTGAAAAACCACTGCTCTAGAAGAAAATAAAAACACATGAGAAATTGCATATGTTTATAGAAAAGACTGCTATGATGTACAGTGCTTTCACTCCCTTCTGCACTACTGAGATGGACACATAGATAGGTAGATAGATGGTAAAATTCCTCTGCTGTAGAAAATGAGGGAATTACCAGAAACTCAGAGACAGAATTCTGAAAATAGGCTGTCTTGACGTCACACTTGAGCAAGACTGATGAGTGGACATATACAGGGCTGTTTGGAAATATTGACGGGAAGCAATGACCATTAAAACACAGAACTGATTCACTGAGAGCTTATCTCATTGTATGAACCTTGTTCCTTTCCCTGAGAGTGTTACTGCACTAAAACAGATTTTTATCAAAGCATTTGACAATGACTTTCAATGATAGCCTTTAGAGAGAATAAAAAACAAGTATGTATCTATGAAAAGGTAACTAAGTATTAGCAAGTAGTAGGACAAATAATCAAAGAATTAACTTAATGAAAATGTGTTCATTTAGAGGTTCCTGCTGGTGGGTCCTGAACCAACAAGTGAAAACTAGCCTTGATATCACAGGAACTCAACACCATTGCATTAAATGTTAGGTGGAACCTTACAAGGACACTATTTTTGTAGGTCAAAGGGTTCAAGGATTTAACCCAACAGGTGAAGAGTTATCCTATAATGGCATCTCTCTCCTCTAAGTCTCTTGATGGTGTTCAGTTCCCACTGACATGTATGCAGATTTCTCACTCCAATATGCAAAGCCAAAAAAACTTCTGGACCCTGTTCCCTTGCCCAATTCATATACGGCCTTTAAAATTCCCTCCTTCTGTCCCGTATCGCACCCCACCTCCCATATGGCACATGAAGGTGGAAATCCACTCACAGTACACTCAGATGCGAGAGAAAATTGGTTGGTTTATTTGTCTCGCTGATTCAGTGTTCTTCATAAGCCCACACCCAATGGTTAAGTGGGAAGGAGACTCTCCCTGAGTTGGGTTGAATCCAGGACAGTAATCAGAACTGTCCCTTTAGGGAATCCTTAGTCTCTGTGTGGAAAACGGAATACCTGTACCCTCAGACGGCTCTTGTTTCCTGCCTGCCTCCCGAGCTCTCTGCAGCGGGCTCTGTGTGTGGTGGGGGGGGGGGGGAGTCCCTTGCCGAACCACATAGTGGAAGCCAAGACTCGGATTATTGAGTGTCTCAGCCTCAAGAGAGAGAAGGAAAATGAAAAGGTAGAAGCTGCCTTTCTTCTCATCCTCTCGCACTCCCTTCTCCTTTACATCCCTGCTTTAAGAATCCCAATCTATCCCTAGGTAGATGGATCTTTTTAAAATTATTTCTTTATTTGGCTGCATCGGGTCTGGTTGGGGCATGTGGGATCTTTGTTGCAGTATGTGGGCTCAGGATTTGCCACACACCGGCTTAGTTGCTCCACAGTATGCAGGATCTTAGTTACCTGACCAGGGATCGAACCCGTGTCCCCTACATTCAAGGGGGGATTCTTAACAACTGGACCACCAAGGAAGTTCTATAATGCTTTTTTTCCTATGGAAAAATGTATTGCTTGCATGATGGAGATGTTTATCTCTGCAGGAATGATATCAGCAAGCTGCAGAGCGAGAAAAAGGCAATGGGCCAGATGACTCCAGAGGGACCAGACCTGGAGTGACCAGAAGGGGAGGGGAAAAAAGCAAAAAGATGATTAGCTAGTTCAAGAGAAGAAGGAGTCTAACAGACAAAGCAGAATGCTTTAGCAGAAGGGCATTCTTTCAAGAAGCCTTTGAGACTCCCAACTATGTATCAGATGCTGCTTGTAATGTGCTTCCACTGTGAACCTAAAAAGACTGAACCCCAATAACTGAAGTCTAAAGTCTTAGAAGCTTTTCCTGTGTTCTGCGTGTAGCATAGAGACAGGTGGGCACTGGTCCTGAAGGGACAAACTCATAGACACTGGGCTACTCAGCAGACAGTGACTGGAAGGGCCTCGCCAGTGCTTTAGCACCCGGTGACCTTTGGACCTGCGTGTGTCCTTGGGGAGAGGAACTCCAGTAATGACTGAGGCTTAATTTCCTGCCAGCAAATTGATTAGCGATTTTGAGTCAGAAGCAATTTGATTTAAAGGAAATTAAGAAATTTGATACGCTTTGCACACCTGGGTTTGTAGACTTAAGATTCATTCCCATTATAGTAGCTTAGCTTATCCTGGCGGGCTACAGTCCGTGGGGTCGTAAAAGAGTCGGACATAATTTAGGGACTAAACAACAATAATCCTGAGGGAATTTGAGCCTGGAGGTGGATCTGTGCTTGTAGTCTTTTTTTTTTTTCTTCTAATAATTTTACTGATTTATTTATTTTTGGCTGTGCTGGGTCTTCACTGCTGTGCCGGCTTTTCTCTGGTTTTGGCAAGCAGGGCAGCTCTCTCGTTGTTGTTCCCAGGCTTCTCACTGCGGTGACTTCTCTTGCTGCGGAGCATGGGCTCTTGGGCTTAGCGACCCCCAAGCTCTGGAGCACAGGCTCAATAGCCATGGTGCAACGGCTTAGTTGTTTCACGGCATGTGGGATCTTCCCGGATCAGGAATCAAACCTGTGTCCCCTGCATTGGCAGGCAGATTACCTACCGCTGAGCCATCAGGGAAACCCTTGCAGTCTTTTAATACATGTCCTTACATCTCTTCCCAGGGGCCAGCCAGCTTAGATGTGTGCCCAAGCCACTCTCCTTATCTGATTACCTCATTATAGAGAATGTGAATGCTGCAGAGTGAAAAACAACAGAAGATTTTCTTAACCCTTCCTTTTTAAGGCTGACAACCCACACACTAGGCACTCACAGGAATCAGAATACCCTGCAAGACACTATCTTGCCTCTTTCCAACAGTGATGGAGAATTAATTGACCTTATATGTGAGTGTCAAGCATCTTCACCAGGTGATTCCTCTCTCTTCTCATCAACCCAATCAGCAGGTTCTACACACATATAAATGAGATTCAACAAATGTGTTCAAAGTCAGAACCCCCAGAAATTGCTAAGACCTTCAGCATCCAACAGGCCTTCACATTCTTACTTCAAACTACCTTTCCAGTTTTATCTCCTAACACACACACACACACACACATACACACACACACACACACGGGCTTCTCTAATGGCTCAGATGGTGAAGAATCTGTCCACAGTGCTAGAAACTTGGGTTTGATTCCTGGGTGGAGAAGGTCCCCTGAAGAAGGGAATGGCTCCTCACACCAGTATTCTTGCCTGGAGAATCCCATGGACAGAGGAGCCTGGCGGGTTACAGTCCATAGGGTTGCAAAGAGTCAAACTCGACTAAGCAACTAACACTTTCCCTTTCTTTCACACACACACAGCCATCATTCAGCCATACCCAGCTGCTTTCATTCCTGAGTGTGTCATACCATTTACACTTACGATTGTTTTTGTACCTTGGTAGACATCAATTAGTTGAATAATATATTTTGAAATTTTTAGTTGAAATAGAATGTACAGAACTAGAAATACTGATAAAATACTAATAAATCATGTTGATGTATCTACTTGTGGCATACCATTAAGGAAAGTTTTTTAACTCCCAGGCTTGAACTTAAAAGGTTAATACTGTTTAGCTTCTTTATGGATTTATAGTATTGAGTTGGTGGAAAAGTTCATTTCTGTAACACCGTACAGAAAACCCCAAAAGAACTTTCTGGCCAACCCAGTATTTTAGTGATACTAGTTTAAGGACACAGAGAAGGCAATGGCACCCCACTCCAGTACTCTTGCCTGGGAAACCCCTTGGACGGAGGAGCCTGGTAGACTGCAGCCCATGGGGTCGAGAAGAGTCGGACACGACTGAGCGACTTCACTTTCACTTTTCACTTTCATGCACTGGAGGAGGAAATGGCAACCCACTCCAGTGTTCTTGCCTGGAGAATCCCAAGGACGGAGGAGCCTGATGGGCTGCCGTCTGTGGGGTCACACAGAGTCGGACACGACAGACGTGACTTAGCAGCAGCAGCAGCAGTTTAAGGACAATATGTGTGGAACTATGACTTGACCCACAGATTTCCAAACATTGTCTGTAATAAAGACCTGATCATGTTAATATGAGTTGCTTGATTTAGGTGGCCTGGGACTGCATTAGTCTTTAGGCCTAGTGAAGGCATGGCTCATGAGTATAAAACATCATCTGAGATAATTAGTATTTGGATTGTCATTTCTGTAGAGAATGCCACTTGGTTATCTATTTCTAATAGTCATAATTCTGGCTTTAGGTCTGATACTGGGATTATGTAGAAGTCAAAATTTAAATCCTCATAGTCCATGTACTCATAACTTCAATATCACTGATGTCTTAAGTTTTTACAGTGAAGGAAGGACTATTAACTCCATCCATCATGTGGAAAATTCGTAATGATGGCAGGACAATTAGAACTGGACTAATGGCCTGTAAGATAGTACAGATAGTTTCTACTTCTTGTGCATCTGTTGTACTTGTTTGTGCTAATTTACTTGTCACTATTAGTGAAATAATATAGACGACCAAAGAGCTGATTAAAACCACAGTTATTAATGTGTGATCCCAAAAATGTCATAGTTCTTCTACAGTGGGTAGTGTGGCCTCTTAAAAGCCTAATTGGAGAGGATATGCCACAGAGATATAAAGGGTTTTCACCTGTAATTTAACTTTGACAAAGTTATGTACAATTTTACTAATAGCTCACATATTAAGAAAGACATAATGGTTATTATGTTGACTTGAAACCAGTAGAAGAGGGTTGAATCCCTCCCTTTTCTTACTTATTTTGAGTTAACATACATGGGCTCTTCGAATGTATGATATGATAGAGGACATCCATTTAGTCATTCTAGATGTGTAGTAGTTAATTCTACCGTTAGACTTCTTGTTTTATGAAAATGCTTCTCAAATAATGGAAATTATGACTATTACTGCTGTTAGTAAAATAAACAAGGCCTATTGATGAGATAATGTTTCATATTGTCTATGTATCTGTGTAGTCAGAATATCACCGTGGTATTCCAGATAGACCTGGGAAATGTTGTGGAAATCAAGTTATATTCACACCTACAAATATAATTACAAAGTGAACTTCTGCGCATGTTAAGTTGAGCGTATACATATAGCCTGAGGATAGTGGGAATCAATGCACGAAGCCTCCTATAACAGCGAACACGACTCCTACTCAAAGTACGTGGACTTGTGCAATGACCTAATATCCATCATGAAGGAGTGTCTAGTGATGAATTAGCTAGGACCATTCCTGTTAGTCCATCTACCATAAAAAGGAAAATTAAACCTAAGGTTTATTATGGCTGGAGATCGTTTAATACTGCCTCTGTGAAGGGTTGCTAATCAACTAAATACTTCCACTCCTGTTGGGACAGCAGTAATTATAGTGACGTAATACATGCTCCTGTGTCAGCATCTATAACTACTATAAACGTGGTGAGCTCATATGATGAAAACTAAAAATCCATTTGATATTGTAGCTCATACTATACCTACACACACTATTCCCTCTGCTTCCTGTTGACCTCACCTTTCACGTAATAACACTAACTAAAACATCAAGATCCAGGTGAGGAACCTGAGGGAGGGTTGGAGCGGAAGGTTAGGGTTAGCAGATGTGAGCTATAATATAATGCCCAGAATGGATAAATAGTAAGGTTCTACTGTATAGCACAAGGAACTATATTCAACCATCATGAAAAAGAATATTTTAAAAAGGATACATATATGTATAACTGAATCACTTTGCTGTACAGCAGAAATTAACAATATTGTAAATCCACTATACTTAAATAAAAAAAATAATAAAAAACATCAAGATCCATCTCAGGTGTCACTCCCTTCCCTGACACAGGACATGTTAGAACTCCCTACTCTGTGTCTTCAGAGCAGTCCCCGCTTTGTGTGAACACTGATCTAGAGCACTTTTGTTGTTGCTGTTCAGTCACTAAATTATCTTCAACTCTTTGTGACCTCGTGGACACATGGACCTCCTCTGCCCTCCACTGTCTCCTGGAGTTACTCAGATTCTTGTCCACTGAGTCAGCGATGCTATCCATCTGTATCATCCTCTACCACCCCCTTCTTCTTTTGCCTTCGATCTTTCCCAGCATCAGGATATTTTCCAGTGAGTAGGCTCTTTGCATCAGGTGGCCAAAGTATTGGAGCTTCAGCATCAGTCCTTCCGATGAATTTTCAGGGGTGATTTCCTTTAGGATTGACTGGTTTGATCTCCTTGCAGTCCAAGGGATTTTCAGGGATTTGTAGCAATTGGTTTATCCGCACCAGTCACAAATACATCAACTCCCAAACAAGGACTGTGTCCTGTGTATCTTTATATTCCCTGAGTATTGCAATGTCGATCATATATATAGTAAGATACATAGGTGGATGGATGAATAAACCAATTACATGGTCAGGAAGCTTAAGTGTTTACAATACCAGATATAGAAATTCTATATATTTAAAAATGGTTTTGACTATATATTATGGTAAGCTTGAATTTGAGTATCTTGCCCCCATTCATGCCAGGCAGTGCAGCCAAAAAAAAAAAAGTAAACAAACCATAAACACCCATAGAGTTAACCTCACAAAATTAAAAACTTACTGATGTTAATGAATATCATAAGTGACAAACTATGATAATTACTCATTCTGTTCTCACTTTAAAGTTAAGGCAATGCTCAGTCTTTTTCATGAATGGATTGAATATTTTGCAGATTAGACATATGTTTTTAAATGTGTAAATCTGATGTTAAAACTGAGAATCTAAAACTCCTAACTCTTACAGTTTCCTTATGCATTTTGTCAACTCGGTTATGAAATCATAAAACTTCTGGATTCACAATGAACTTTGCTGTACTCATCTCACACACAGAAAAAGAAGTCTTAGGGTCTTGCCTGTCTCTGAATTCTCTTCTCTATGTCACTATTTGATGGCAGCACCTCACTGATTTCAGTGTAGCAGCATTAGATGTTTTACTACCTGCTAGGGAATTTCCCTTTTTACTCCACCTTTCAAATTGTCCTTAATATTTTTTCCTGCTTGTTCTCCTTGGTAAAATTCAGAAGTGCAAAATGATTGCTGTGTGATTTTGATTTTATGTTGAATTTTGAAGAATTACCATCCAATAATATTTTATTTCCCTAATGTGAGGCATGTACTAATACATGTATTATCCTATACTAATAAATGTATTAACTAAATACTACTATTACGTCGCATCTGACAAATGAAGACATGAAAGTACTATAATCCCGCAATTCAATTCTAGCACTAAGTACCCTGGGCTACCCTGGTGGCTCAGACAGTAAAGAATCCACCTGCAATGTGGGAGACCTGGGTTCAGTCCCTGAGTCGGGAGGATCCCCTGGAGAAGGGAGTGGTTACCCACTCCAGTATTCTTGCCTGGAGAATCCTATGGACAGAGCAGCCTGGTGGGCTACAGTCTGTGGGGTTGCAGAGAGTCAGACATGAATGAGTGACTAACACACAAATACACTAACTACCCTACTTATCACAAACCCCAGAGTTCAAGGGGCATAGTCCCCAACAAGACTGCCCAGGGAACTCCCTGGCAGTCCAGGGGTTAGGACTCATACTTTCCCTGTTGAGAGCTTGGGTTCAATTGCTGGCCTGGGAACTAAGAACTCACACGCTGTGCAGTGTGGTCATAAAAAAGAAAAAGACTGCCCTAACTTCAGATGCCAGTCATGCATATGCTTTATAACGTATATAATACGTGATCGTATATTATGAACTTCATAAGTACACATAAAACAAGAGGTGAAGCTCAAACATGATTCTTACAACCAAAATTTAGAGACAGATAAGCCAGAGAAACATATTATGCTACCACCAGTAAATTACTGAGATGATACTAGAATGAAGCAATTTATTCTTTTGGGGTTTTTTTTTTTGGAAATTTATTCTTAAACCCAGAAAAGATGGAACAAATGTGAGAAACCCACAGGAATCTTTACAACTCAGAAACTGTGAAATAGTGACTTTTTAAAAAAAAAAATGTATGGTTAAAAATAACCACCAAAGGGCTTCCCTGGTGGCTCAGTGGTAAAGAATCTGTCTGCCAGTGTAGGAAACATGGGTTTGATCCCATGTTTCCAGGAAGATCCCACATGTGGAGCAACTAAGCCCATACGCCACAACTACTGAGTCCGCTTGTCGCCACTGCTGATGCCCCAGTGCCCTAGAGTCCATGCTCCACAACAGAAGAAGCCATGCGCTCAGAAGCCTGCACGCTGCAACTGGAGAGTAGCCCCTGTCACCGCCAGAGAATAGCCCAAGAATCAACGAAGACCCAGCACAGCCAAAATTTTTAAAAAATGATAATAGTAACCACCAAAGACAATTTTGAATATGATATTTTAACCCCAGATCCCTATGTTGAAATATTTTAGAGGCCCTACGTAGTTTTAAATGATTTAAAATAATTGTGTGAACCTTCTGAGCCACCTGGGAAGCCCTGTTTTATACCACGGTTCTCAAATACACCTTAGAGCAGTGTCAAGTCTTGGTAAGTCTTTCACCCTTTTGTAAATGATAAAAATAAGAAAAGTGTGATGATATTTTAATTAAGCCAAATATACAATTAAAAGGGCTGGTCTTTTTTTCCTAGAAAACACTGTGAAATATTTTCCTTTAAGGGTAAGGTGATGGTAACTATAGATGCTGGATTTTAAAAAATTTTAGTGGACAGACTAAAAAGTTGCAACCATGAGCTAGCTTTATTTATTTATTCAGACGTTTTGTTGGGTTTTTTGCTTGGTTGCTTGTTTGTACTTATTTTATTATTCATAAAAATTAAGTCTGGGAACCATGCACTTTACAAACTGCACTCTGTCCACCAGATGGCAGAGCAGCTCTATATTTGCCGTCCTGAGGCTCCACCTTCTGTTACCTCTGCCGCTTTGCTCTTGGCAAAAAGCATCAGTGTATCTTGAAAAATACCTTACTTCCCCTTTTCAGGACTTTCCGCTAAGTAAAATTTGGAACAGAAATATTTTACATCTCAACCTAGAAATGAATTCCCCCCACAGTGTTGTGTTTACATTTGCTATCTATTTTTTTATTCATTATCAATCTTTATTCATAAAACAAAGACCTAACCGAGCTGCTTCAGAGGAATAGAAAGATGTTGTGAGGAAAGAGGATGGAATCGGTCCTAAACGCTTATCTTTCTCCCTTCTAACCCCAGCCCTCATTCCTCGCCGCCTCCACGCGTGCGCACACACACACACTCCAGGTCAGAATATACGGGGACAGGACAGGGACATTCGGGGAGGGAAGGAGGAAAGTGTAGTTGTTTTAATCCAAAGGCCTGTGATTCCTTAGGTGCAGATAATAGAGCCACTCACTGGAAGCAAAAAGGAGCCCCCTACTGCCGCCCAGTGGTGAATGTGAGCTGTTTCTGTCTGGACAGGCGAACAAAACCTTTGTGTAGATGCTTCACGTGGACTTTCTGTGACACCTGTCACAGCATCCTTCTGTCCCCACCAGCACCTCCTGGTGTCAGGTCCGAAGCAGGTGGTCAGTATATTCAGAGCTGCCTGTGAGGACTCAGTCAGTCTCTGTCACCTTACAGTCCCAGTGAACATCGCAAAGGACCTCTCACGCTTCCTAAGAACCAAGGCCTCACCCTAGCACCCCACTGTTATTTGAGCAGGAGCCTCATAGTCATGGCATTCGAGGTCAGTTTTCTCTAACCCCCCACCATTTCAGAAAGCCTGAGTAAATCTTTGATTCTCCTCCAAAAGCTTTGTCTTGGCAACAACTCCCAGCTCTCCCTAACAGCCTCTTGCTCAAGCTCCTGGGCCAGGAACACAGAACCTAGCAGAGGACCAGGGCATCTCTGGGTACAGAAGAAGGGAAAAAAAGGCACCGTGTTTCTCCTACTTCAGTTTGCCGGAGGAAATGTTCCGAGTTCCCGAGCTCAGCCCCGAATCTCCCTCCCTCCCCCCGCCCCCTCCCCTGCTCTGCCCCGTCCTCTCTTTTCCTCCCCTCTTCCCTCCCTCCCTTCCTCCCTTCTGCATTTTTCTTCCGCTTTCCGAGCCACCACTCTTCTGCACTTTGGCCTGTGACAGATCTGCGGTTCAATTCAGATAGCCTCCCTTGCTAGCTGGGTGACATTTTCATGTTTCTCGACCTTGTTTCTCATCTGTGAAATGACAGTACCGGAACCTCACCAGCCCGCTCTTGTGGGGCTTCATCCTTTCAGTCTAACCTTTCCTTAAAAACGCCCACATGCCTCCAGATTACATGCTCTGTTCCTACCTTGTCATCCAAACTCATTTTTCTTCAGTGTCAGGCTATGTCAGTTTCTGAGGAAGCAAGCTCACTGAATTGATGTACAATCATGTGAAAATGACTAATAACAGCCTCTCCCTCTTGGATCCTAGCGTTACATAATCCTCTGTCAGAATTCTAGAACTGCTGAATGTTAGAAATCAGAGAGAGCTTAGAGGTCGTCTGGTTCACATCCCATGTTCTCCAAATGATGCAGCTGAATCCTGAAGACGTTCAGTGTATGGTCTGAGTCCCAGCGTATTTCCTGGAAGTGCCCAGACTGGGACACGGTAGATTCAACATCCTGACCTCTGCCCAGATTCCATCAACATTCCACACTGCTTGTGGGATTCTGGTCCTGCCTGTCTCCCTTGGCTTCTTCCCATTGTCTGCTTCTGAACCTCTTGGTATCAGTACAGTTCTCCTCCCCTCCCCTCTTCATAATCATCACCATCTCACTTAGGTGATGCAGCAGCCTTACTCACATTATCCAGACCTCAATGCTTGGAATTCCTTAGGGAATGTCCCTCAACTCCACACTCAAGATAATTTAGAATGGAGTTATTTTGTAGGAACAGGTAGAAGAAATTTCCGAAAGGGAGACAACAGTATGAACAAAGGCATGCAGGTGTGGAGTGCTGGCACCAGTGGTCCAGTGTTAAGACTCCATGCTTCCACTGAAAGAGGGGTGTGGCATTTGTGGTCAGGGATGTTCTGCATGCCGAACAAATTGGTCAAAAAAAAAAAAAAGAATTGCAAACAACATAAATACAAATTGAAAAGAAACAGATCAGACCTGAGTTTCAAGTGTGAGCATAAAAACAGCTGATAACAAGAACAGGAGAAAATGATATGGTCAGGATAAAGCTGCCACATCTCGTAAAACGGAGGAGGACCGTATGGTCCATACCCCCCCCACCACCATGTCCTCTGCCTGCCTTTTGTCTGTGGAAAACTTTATAAAGTTTAATCAGAGAAGTGAGGAAAGCTGCCACAAAGGAAAACGGTCGAAGGAGACTAAGTAATAATGATATAGTCATTAAGCATAGTCAAGGACCTTTAGTTCTTTCTCCAGGGCTATAGATAATATTCTGAGCCATATCCTGTGAGCTGTCTGATAGATACCAGAACCCCAGGTGGAGAAGTTAATTAACTACATGATGACCAGACTGTACCCAGGACTCGAGCTGCCACAGTTCCAAGAACTGACTGCAAAGAAATGGGAACAAGTGCACCCTGGAACCAAAGATTAACTGAACTGAAAACAACCAAGATGATGCTAGTCAGACCACTGGTGACCAACTGAACATGACTGTTAGAGATGACTGTGCTGTTTCTTCATGTGACCTTCCTCTCCCCGCCCACTCTGTCTATACAAGCTCTCACCCCCTGCTTGTCAAGGGTCGGAGGGAGTTGGCCTTTGGACAGATGTCTGCCACCCTCCCCTCCAGTTGCTGGCATCTGAAATAAAGCAAACTTTCCTTTCCACCAACCCGGCCTGCTTATTGGCTTTTGAGTGACAAGCAGCTGGACCCCCACCCCCACCCCATGGATAACTTTCCGTAACACTAATAAGTCTATTATGGGAGAAAACCAGAAAGTTGGGTGGCAGATGGGAAGAAAATCTGCAGAGGAATAAGAGGGATAGGACAACACAGCTTTATAAGGCTTTGTCCTCACCGGTGGTCCTACCTTTCCCATCGACACTGCCCCTGGGTGGTTTATAAAATATGAGTGCTTAGGCCTTCTTGGAAAATTAAATCAGAATTTCTGCGAGTAAGATTGCTATAATGTTTGTGTCCCCTCACTCCACCCCAAAAAAAGCCATATGTTGAAATCCTAATCCCAAATGTGATATTCAAAGGTGGGGCCTTTGGGAGGTGATCAGGTCATGGGGTACAGCCAGTGTAAGCCACCCAGTCCACAGTATTGTGTTACAGCAGTCTGAATGGACAGAGGTGTATGAATTCGTAATTTTTTCCCTTGACATATTATTAAAAATTTCAAACCTGCAGTGTAACTAGAAGAATTTTATAGTGAATATGAGTAAATCCATCACCTAGATTCTACCACTAACATTGTTAATTTTACCTTTTAACATGGAGTAATATTAATATTAACTTATTTTGGTATATAGACCTTTGAAATTGAACACATGTATATATTCATGTGGCTCAAATGGTAAAGAATCTGCCTTCAATGCAGGAGAGCTGGGTTCAACACCTGGGTCAGGAATATTCCCTGGAGAAGGGCATGGCAACCCTCTCCAGTATTCTTGCCTGGAGAATCCCATGGACAGAGGAGCCTGGTGGGCTACAGTCGATGGGGTTGCAAAGAATTGGACACGACTAAGCAACCAACACTTTCATATATCCATGTAACCACTACCTAGGATAGAACAGTCCATCACTCAGAATTTCCTCATTCTCTTTTTATAATCACACCCTCTCTGCCCTTCTAACCCCTGGCAACTTCTGATCTGCTCTTCATCACCACAGTTTTGTCTTTCTGAGAATGACATGTAGATAGAAACACATTATACAACCTTTTGAGAAGGTTCTTTCACTCAGTGTCATACCTTTGGGATTCATCCAAGCTATTACAAACATCAGCCGCTTATTCATTTTTATTGCTGAGTAGTATTCTATTTTATGCATGTAATATAAGTTATGTCTTAACTTGTTGAAGATATATGGGTTGTTTCCAGTGTTTGGCTATTACAAATAAGTTTGCTATAAATATGTGTACAGGTTTTTTTGTATACTTAATTTTTCATTTCCTTAGGGTAACTGTCCAGGAACAAAAATACTGGGTAATAGTATTTGTGCATTTAACTTTGAAAGAAATGTCCAAGGATGTTTCCAGAATCGTTGTTTCATTTTTTATTTCTATCAGCTATGTGTGAGCATTCAAGTTGTTCTGCATCCTGCTCAGCACTTGGTATGGTTGGTGCTTTAATTTTAGCAGTTCCAACATGTGTACAGAGGTATCTCATTGAGATTTTAATTTGCATTTCCTTCATGCATAATGACGTTCAATATCTTTTCATTACTCATATTTGTTGCCCATATATCTTCAGTGTAAGGTGTTTGTTCAAGTTTTGCTCTTTTTAAAATTTGGTTGTTTGTTATCTTGCTAATGAGGTTTGAAAGTTCTTTATATATTCTGGACACAGGTATGTTTTTTGGTCAGATATATGATTTACAAGTATTTCTTTTATTCTAGCTTGTTATTCTCTTAACAGGGTCCTTCCCACTTCGAGTAGAATGTAGAAATTCTACCACCATGTAGGGCTATTTATACATGCTCTTTTATGTTATAGTTGTTTAATATATTGCATCTACATACGTTAAAACCCCATCAGGCAATGTTCTAATTTTTGCTTTTAAACATTGAATGTACTTTAGAGAACTCAAGAGGAGAATCATAAAACCTGGTGGTTTTTTTTTAATAAATAGGCAACAAATACAGAAAATAAGGAATGCTATTGAAGAAAAATGTTCACCCTTACAGAGGAGATTAAGGTTTTCATTGAGACTACTTTGCTCAGAACTATGCATATAACTATAGAAAGCCATATGCGGTGGTTGGCTTCCTGGGAAGATGTTAATTACTTAGACTAAGAAGTGGAAACTTAACAGATCAATTACCATCAAAGGACTAGAGTTAAAGAAAAATGTAGAAGGGGCTTGACAGGAAAACCATCAAACATTAACGGCGGTGAACGGTTACTGTGAACATACTCTATCAAGAAATTTCTCAAAAGCATGTTACTTAGAAATATGAGTAGAAATAACAGAAGAAGCAGCTGACAAGAGGTCAGCGGGCTGCTTGCCTATAGCGAACGAGCCAAGTTCCAACAAAGATCCCCTACCCTATGCCTGGAATGTAGATTGTGCCAGGCCGTCCAGCCCCTGTGGTGGCTCATCACAGCCTTCACGTTCCTTCAGTCTTCTCTCTGCAGACTCCCTGCTTCATCCAGGTTAATAGACTTTTCTGCACACAGATCACCTCCTGAAATACTCCTTCTGAAATACCTTCCACATCCATGACAGTCTCCCACGCCCTGCTGTTACAATGGGGCTCATAGGTATTCATTTACTTAGGGGACTGCACTGTGAGGTCTCACCTGCCACACTGCGCTTCTCAGCATAGTGAGTCCTGCAGATGCATTGATGCGTCCTGGATGGGTTTAGCCTCTGGCGAAGTGCTAGGCAGACAGCTGGCAATTTGTGAATATTCGTTGAATTTTGTTTCAATAAATATTCACCTCCTGTGTCTTCTACATTTTGTCCCTCCAACTAGACTGTCAGACCAGTTCAAGCACGGTTCACCTTTTTCTCTGGTTGTCCACCATTTCTCAGAGTCACCCTGGATAGATTATTTGAGAAGTATATAAGTAAACCAAAAAGTTAATGCCATGACCCTTCTGGGAGTGCCTGGTGAGTCTCTGTTTCATGGTTTCTCAAAGTAAATTATGAAACAGTGTTGTCTTCTGAAATGGTAGTAGATATTCTGTAGAAAGGATGGGCAGCCTCTATATTGACCCCAATGATCACTGCCTCTGGTATTCAAAGTCCAGTGTAATCCCCTCCCATTGAGTGTGGGCTTTATGTATTAATTACATCTAATGAATGAAATATGGCAAATTGGCTATCATTTCCAAGATTATCAAAGCACTGTGTCTTAAAAAGAAGAACAAAGTCAGAGACTCACACTTCTTGATTTGAAAAGTTGTTATAAAGCTACAGCAATCCAAACAATATGCTACTGCCATAAAGACAGACAGACACACCAGTAGACTAGAATAGAGAGCCAAGAAATACAAGCATATCATATACATATATCATCAAATTATGCTTGACAAAGGTGCCAAGACACTTCAATGAGGAAAGAATAGTCTCTCTAACAAGTGGTGATGAGAAAAGTGGATATCCACATGAAAAAAAAAATGAAGTTGACTCTTACTTTAGCCACATAAAAAATTAAGTCAAAGTAGATTACAGACATAAGTGTAAAAGATAAAATTATGAGACTCCAAAGAAAATAGGAAAAGAAACTTCATGACATTGGATTTGACAGTGATTTCTTGGATATGACACTAAAAGTAGAGGGAACAAAAGAAAAATGGATAAATTAGGCTTCATCAAAAGTTTGAAAAATGGTACCTCAAAGGACAGTATCAAGAGAATGAAAAGGCAACCCACAGAATGGGGAAATACTTCTATATATCATATATATGATAAGAGATTAACATCTAGAATATATAAAGGACTTTGATAATGTAACAACAAAAAATCCAACCAAAAATAGGCGAAGGACTTAAATAGAAATTTCTCCAAAGAAGATAAACAAATGTCCAATAAGCATGTGAAAAGATGCTCAATATCACTAATAGGGAAATCCAGATCAAAACCACAATGAGATATCACTTCATACCCATTAGCATGGCTATTAAATAAGATCCTGGAAGAACCCACATGCCACCGAGGAGCAACTAAGCCCGTGCCACAACTACTGAACTTGTGTTCTAGAGCCCGGGGGCTGCAACTACTGAAGCCCACGCTCTGTAGAGCCTGCACTATGCAACAAGAGAAGCCACCTCAATGAGAAGCCGTCACACCACAACTAGAGAGTAGCCCCCGATAGCCACAACTAGAGAAAAGCCCTCGAAGCAAAGAAGACTCAGCACAGCCAAAAATAAATAAATTTTTTAAGAAAGCTCATGATTTATGAGGCTTTTCTCCTATAATGAAACATTAAAAAAAAAAATCTATCCTCGAACTTCCCTGGTGGTCCAGTGGTTAAGGCCATGCAGTTCTACTGCAGGTTCAATCCCTAGTGAGGGGGCTAGTTCCCACATGCCACACAGCGCAGCCGAAAAATAGGGGGTGGGGGAGGGAAGTAGAATAAAAAAAGAAAAGAAAAAGTCCATCTTCACTCCAGGAAAGACAATTCAAGGTTCATGTGAACTCTAGCTGGACATATTCATGAAATAGTTAAACTGCAAAACAGTCATGAGGCAGAAGTTATACTTTTTAAGCCCAGCTGCTTCAGAGGGACAGATATTTGAGCGGGGGACATGGGAAGCAGTTGTGGGGTAAGGAGTTTATAATCATAGGATGGAAATCTCTTGAGAATAACCCAGCTGGGAAGTTGTTCTTTCCCTGCCAAAATTCATTCTAAAAATCCCCTCACTTAATGACCTCAGAGGGTATTATCTTAAGCTGGAGCAAGTCTGTGAGCATCTAAGCAGAGTTCAGATACAATCAGAACAGAAACTGCCAGACCAGTGCAAATCCAGGTGGTGAACTTGAAGCAGTTCCAGGATGAATGACCAAGGACCGTTTGCAATTGATATGTCCAGAGGTGATGGTGAAAGTGAGATGTGTAATGTTGGGGCTCATAGAAAACAGTTGGAAAATGACCTCAAAGAGGGCTGGAAGAAACTTAACCAAAATCACAATAGACATTTACCAGGCGTTCCTGACCAAGAGGTTCACAAATGTCCCGGCAACGAGGTATGGCTAGAATCAGTTCAGAATTATTATCGTTGCAATTGCTCTATCTAATGTTGAGCATGTTTTATGTCCAGAAAGAGAGTCATGTTGTATCTATTGTGGATGAAGGATGCTGTCTGCCATATCAGTAAACAAAGGACGCTACAGCCGTCAAGCCAGCAGCCTCTACCGCCACCCTCAACGGTGCACCGTCAGGATGGAGAGAAACAGGATACTGTTTCAGGATACTGGTCCTGGTTAGTTAAGGTGCATCTCAGAGAAATGATTTGATGAAGTCCAGAGCCTTGCATCTTCTCATACTTCAAAAAGTGCTACATTTATTCACTTTAGATGTTTTGTTTTTTCTTTAATTAATAGTAGTCTTTTGATGTTCCAACTGCCTGGGTTTTTTTCCCAAAAAACTCTTATATATCTTGACTCTTTCTTCCCTTTTTCAGAGCAGCCCCTCAAAGCTATCTGAGAGGCTGTCTCAGGCTTGAATCCTCAGTATGTCCACCAAATAAAACATAACTTTCAACTTATAGGTTTTGCCTTTTTTTCAGGCCATCCTATATTATCTTTACTCTCACAGTGTTTTTGCACATAAATTCTGTTGTCCGTGATACACAAATGAAAAGAAGAACATTTGGAAAGGTTTAGAAACTTGCCCCCAAACCACACTGGCGTTAAGTGGCAGATGGAGGATTCCAGTAAAAATCTCCAAGGTCCAAGCCTTTTTCAGAGGACCACCTCTGGTCACTGCAACACAGAATATCTCTTTCAGTAACATTTTCTTTTCTATAGTTTGTTGACTAGATCTTAACTGCTCGGAAAATCTAGTATTTAACACCACTCACTATGTGGTCATCTTACTCTTATAATTTATAAAACCTAGGACTTTCCTGGTGGCCCAGTGGTTAAGAATCTGCCTGCTAGTGCAGGGAACATGGGTTCAGTTCTTGGTTGGGGAAGCAAGATCCCACATGACTTGGAGCAGCTAAGCCTGTGCACCACAACTACTGAAGCCTGCATGCCTGGAGCCCATGCTCTGCAACAAGAGAAGCCATTGCAATGAGAAGCCCATGTACCACGATTACAGAGTAACCCCCACTCTCCCCAACTAGAGAAAGCCCACTGCTAAGTCACCTCAGTCGTGTCCGACTCTGTGTGACCCCATAGATGGCAGCCCAGCAGGCTCCACCGTCCCTGGGATTCTCCAGGCAAGAGTACTGGAGTGGGTTGCCATTTCCTTCTGCAATGCATGAAAGTGAAAAGTGAAAGTGAAGTCACTCAGTCGTGTCCGACTCTTAGTGACCCCATGGACTGCAGCCTACCAGGCTCCTCCATCCATGGGATTTTCCAGGCAAGAGTACTGGAGTGGGGTGCCATTGCCTTCTCCAGAGAAAGCCCACACACAGCAACAAGACCCAGCACAGCCAAAAATAAATAAATACAATTTTTAAAATCTAAGGGCATAAGAATATATTAGCAACTATTCATTTGCTATGGCTGCCATAACAAAATACAACAGCCTCGGTGGCCTAAATAACAGGAATTTATTTTCTGAGAGTTCTCTTTTGGAGGCCAGAAGTCCAAGGTCAGGGTGTCAGCAGGGTTGATTTCTTTTGAAGCTTCTCTGCTTGGCTGGCAGCTGATCGCCCTCCTGCTGTGTCCTCACATGGTCTTTTCTCTGTGCACACAAGTCTGTGTCCAAACTTCCTCTTCCTTAAGAATATCAAACACATTAAATTAATGCCCACGCTAACGACCTCCTTTTAACTTAACTATCTCTTTAAAGAACTTATCTCCAAATACAATTACATTCATAGGGCTTCAACCTAGAAATTTGGTGGGGACGATAACAGAGGCTCCAAGTGAGATCCTAAAAAAACATAATGGGCAGTGTTTTTATTGAATTTTTAGCAAATATACCCATCATCTTGGCCATCAGGGAACCATCCCCAAAGTTTCTGTCACTGTGACTCTTAAGGGATCCTAGGATGGATTAAAGACCAGGACCAGTTGGTTAGAAGATTCGTGAGATTGTGCTAATATAGCATATCATGAAAATTAGATAGTGTTTCAGTTGCTATCTGAATTGCATAAAAAGGTTTTAAAAAGATTTTACATTAACTCCCACTGCCCTCCTGAATCACATGTCCAGTCACCATGGAAGACCAGTTGGAGGAAGCCTTAAAGACCCATTTATTACATTATTGTAACTGCTTTTTATTCTCTTGGGAATCCAGCAAGGTTTACAGACTCCGACGATTGCCTGTTGTTCCTAAGTACAGGAAGGATCTGTGCCTGCCCTCCCGGAAGAGAAGCTATAGACTTGCAACCAAAAAAAGCACATATTTTGTTTGCAAATTTCCTGTGAAAAGCCTGTCTTTGCTCAGAAATTATACATATTTGTGAAGTTTTCATTAAAGAATAGGGAAGGAAAGTCTCAGTGTCCAAATAAGATTTTTAAAAAGCAAGGCGGGGATGAGATGCCCTTATAAAACTTGCTTCAGGGACTTCCCTGGTGGTTCAGTGGCTAAGACTCCATGCTCCAAGTGCAGGGGGCCTGGGTTCAGTCTCTGGTCGGGGAACTAAATCCCACATAATGCAACTAAGACCCAGAGCAGCCAAGTAAATTAAAATAAATCTTTTTAAAAAAAAAAAAATTTGCTTCAAATTATGTAAGAGACTTATGTTTGAATAACACAATCGGCCTATAGTTTCTGCACTGAAAACAATAAAAAATGGGGTCAGAACACGTTCCTCCTTAGAGGTGCACCCCTAGGTATAATGGCAAGGATGAGGCTGCAGACATGGCAGCCGACTCCTCTTGTCATCTGCTTGTAAACACTAAGTAAACTCAACCTGTTCTGAGGCTCCGAACTATTTGTATGATTGAAGACTTCCACCCTCAGAAAGAGGTCAGGAACCATGCTTAGAATATAGAGGCATTTCTTGACATTACATGCTGATGTCCTGACATTTTCCTCTCATTGTGATTAAAAGAATCAAATTATGGGGATTTCCCTAGTGGTCCAATGGCTAAGACTCTATGCTCCCAACACAGGGTTCCAAGGTTCAATCCCTGGTCAGAGAACTAGACCCCACATGCTGCAACTGAAAGATCCCACATGATGCAACTAAGACCCAGCACAGCCAAAGAAATAAACTATTAACTAAATAAATAGAACATAGAGGTTATACTTTTTTTAAAAAAAAAAGAAGCATATTATGAGTTGCAGTCACCGAGGAGGAGTTTCCAGTTTGGCAGACCTAACACAGCCTGTGTAAGAAAGACAGAAGCAGAAGTACTCCTTACCTTTTGGTCTGGGAGTCTTGTCTTGCCTTTTGCTCTCCCAAGATATATGGGGCCACTATGAAGTCAGTCTTTTGGGAAAAAAGCAAGTCTCCCTATGTTATTATATATGAAGTTGTTTATTTTCGAAGAGATGACATTGGAGGGAAAAATGTGTTAACATACAGGGACA